>CM056732.1:71451077-72796434 GCA_029844215.1 Przewalskia tangutica
CTACTTCTAACTGTGTGGTCTTCAAGAAGGCGATTCAAAAAGGCATCAGAGAAGAGAGGTTCAAATTAGCCGATAAGAGCATAGCTGAAATGTCCATAGATACTGACCATTTACTGCAGTGTCGATATCCATGGTATCCTTTGATGAACTAGACAAATCAAAGGATGTCAAAGGAAAACGACTGGTGAAAACTGTATGGGGCCCCAAAAAACCCATTGGTAAGGAGGTTCTGTGTTTGATCGGTTGGGTAGCTTACGTAATACCCATGAGGACACGAACAAGAAGCCAGATGGAGTCAATTTCCTTGGCCACCCTTATAGATCAGAGCATATTGCTCGGGAATATCACAGACAGTACCCGAGGTTCAAAAGGGACCCAACAGGCCTTAGACGCACATACTTGGGGGGAAAGCAGGGTTCCCGATCTAGGATAAGCGAGCCTGACATGAATAGATGAGGAAACACTCCCTATAGCTAAACAGAGGGTGGCAGAATTCAACGTAAAATAAGGGTTTTCTTCCTTGCGTATCACAGTAAGGGATGAAAGCTAGCTGAAACCAAGGAGGATGATTAAGCCAGCCGCCAATATTGAAAAGGGGAAATGGTTTGTTAATTAGGATACTCGAAATAAAAAGGCACCGCCGAGTGACTTATCTAGGACTAAAAACGAAAAAGGTTACAACGTGCTGATCGGTGTATTTTAAATACACCTTTTGAGTTATTTTTAGTTAGGCTTTTGCTTCTTTTTGTATAGATTTGTGTCGTGTTAGGATATATTTTCTTTCTTTTGAGTCACAGTGGTTTAAAGTGGCACATCGGTGAAAAGGAGCGAAAAGAAGGCAGAAACAGAGGGTCCAGAGCACAAAGAGCTAAAAAGTTGGCAACACGGACACAGAACAGGGCGGCGTCGTGGCGCCAACCAACCAGGACCAGTGGAGCCACGGCGCCCAAGAAGCAGACCAGCCTTAGAAGTTTCGGTGCCACGACGCCGGTTGCAGGGCCGTGGCGCCGACACAGGAAATTTGATAAATCTGAATAGGACTGGGCCAAGACCAAAGAGGAAAAGGTTTTACACGTTTTTGGGGATATAAATAGGGTCTTTTAGATCAGTTTTGTGGGTTGCACACCTTATCATTCATCATAGCATTACTTCAAGATTGGAGACTCAGTTTTGAGTAATTTTCTTGTTCTTTACTTTATTTCTTTCTAGTATATGTTGGATATTATTTTAGTTCTTAGCATGTCTATGGCTAAGAACTAACTTAATTTAGGGCTTTCCATGTCGAATCTCTTGAACCTCGATCTTATGAATTAATGCATGTTTTGGTTTCTTCTTATTATTGTTGAGGTTTATTCAATAATTGCTTTGATTGCTTGATAATTAATTGATCACCAGTTATCATCACTTATATGAGTTCTAATCGAAATCTGAAAGGGGAGATTGTGAATATGCTATAGTTGAATAAACATAGGTTTAAATCGTGGACGAAAGTACCCCGATACTTGTGTAGCTTAATAGGTTATTGCTTTTAATCCTCCTTTGTAGTCAATCTTGTCATCGAAAGATAGAAGGGTTCTCCATTGGGGTTGAGTATTTATATTACCTTAACATGAGTATAAAACGGCTTCGTTAGCCTGCTATCTCAACATAGAAGAAACACCTTAATTGTTGCATTAACGATTAAAAGTGAACGGATAGTTGAGGAGATTTGGAAGTCTTATTTCCACCATATCTGAGTAAAGTAAAGTAATTTAGTTAGTATCTATAAACATAGATATAAACAAACCATCAACTCACCGATAACCAAATAGATAACATAGAATAGCAGTTGGTAATTGAGCATTAATCCATGAGGATGATAACTCGGTCTTCTAGACTATATTACTTGTAACGATACGTGTACTTGCGTTTAGCGTGTGTATAAATCGCACATCAAGTTTTTGGCGCCGTTGCCGGGGATTGAGGTAGTTCAATATCAATCTTTCTATTCTTAATTTCTAATTTGGTTTTTATTTTTCTTTTATTTTATTGTGGAATCGTGCGTCGTGATTCGTTTGTTGATTTTGATCTGTTTCAGGACTCTAGTTTATGCGAAAAAGAAGAGGAGCAGACACACTTGTTCCCTTCAACCCTGAGATCGAAAAGACTTGCAAAAAAACAGGCGAAACACGCGTATTATCAGATTGATAGCCATGGAGGATAGACAGAATAATAATGTGATGAATGAAGAGATGGGTGAACATCAACCCAACCAAGAAATGCCCCCGGAGTTGCAGAATGACGTAGAGGAAAGGGTCCAGGTCCAAGCTAAGAGGAGTTTGGGAGATTATGTGCTACCAAGAGTGAATGGAACACAAACATGCATAAGGCTCCCAACAATAGGAGCAAAATTTTTTGAGATAAAGCCTGCGATCCTGAGCATGGTGCAAAATACAGTTCAATTTGGAGGGTTGCCATCTGAAGACCCTCATATGCACATAGCAAATTTCTTGGAGCTGTGTGCCACGTTCAAATATAATGGCGTTACTGACGCCGCCATCCGGTTGAGGCTTTTCCCCTTCTCACTCAGGGAAAGAGCAAAAGTTTGGTTGAATTCCCTGCCTACGGATTCTATATTTACATGGCAGGATCTGGCACAGAAGTTCCTGACAAAGTTCTTTCCACCGTCCAAAGCAGCCAAGTTGAGAGGAGAGCTGAACAATTTCTACCAGACTGATGGGGAGTCACTTTATGAGGCTTGGGAGAGATTTAAAGATCTGCAGAGAAAGTGTCCGCATCATGGCATTGAACTGTGGAATTTGATCCATATTTTCTATAGTGGGATAAGTGGGACAACAACCATCATTGATGCAGCTGCAGGTGGAACCTTCATGAAGAAGACAACACATGAGACCCATGATTTGCTAGAGGACATGGCCGCCAAATAAACATGTGCCGATATGATAGAGGGTAGTGGAAGGAAGAGCGATAGGCGTTCGACGATCGGGATCATTACAACGTTGAATGCATGTTGCTCTCTTGACTGCAATAGCTTACACAGAAATGGGGCAGCCCAACGCAGCAATCGCGATGTGTAGACTTGTGGGTGTTGCATGTGTGGTCACCGCCAGCGCCAGTAATAGAACCAAACAACACCCCTAGACATCCAAATGTCGTCGCCGGCGGCAAAATGTCGTCAACCCCAACCCTAACCGAAGTGGAGGAATCACCCTAACTTTTCATGAAGGGGTGATCAAAGGCAACAGAACCAGTTCAGAGGCCAATACCAGAATCAGCAACCATTTAACCAGGCCTCATCTTCCCAATAGTTCAGTACACCTGCTCCACAAGAGAAGCCATACGAATTGCGAGCAGCCTTGTTGATACTTATGAATTCACAAACCTAGTTCATGGCAGAGACAAAGTCCTCTATAAGGAACTTGGAAACTCAGGTGGGACAGCTGGCAAAGATGGAAAATAATAGGCCGCAGGGTACTCTTCCTAGTAATACAGAGATGAATCCTGCAGCGATGTCGAGACAAGATGAAGTTGAGAAGTAGGCGGTTGAAACAACCCATAGCCCACTGTGGTAGAACAGAGTTGAGCGGATGGTTGTCTGAGAGAAGGAGGGTTCGCGATAACCGCCCTATCTTAGAGAAGGCTCCACCAGTTCCAATAAGGGAGTAAGTAGAGAATATCCCTTACCCTCAGAGATTGCAGAGGAAAGCAGTTGATAAGCAATTCTCCAAGTTCTTGGAGGTGTTTAAAAGGTGCACATTAACATCCCCTTCATTTAGGCATTAGAGCAAATGCCTACCTACTTCAAATTTATGAAGGAGATCCTTGAGAAGAAGAGGAAGCTAGTGGAGTATGAGACCATAACACTAACTGAGGAGTGTAGTGCCATATTGCAGAAGAAGTTTCCCCAAAATTTGAAAGATCTGGAGAGTTTCACCCTACCTTGCATGATAGGGAATGTAACTTGTAACAGGGCACTATGTGGTCTAGGGGCTAGAATAAACTTATTTCCCCTATCCGTGTTCAAGAAGCTAGGTTTGGGAGTGATCAAGCCAACTACGGTGAATCTGCAGCTAGCGGACAGATCAGTGGTGCATCCTTTAGGCATCATTGAAGATGTGCTCGTCAAAGTGGGAAGTTCTTCTTCCCAACAAACTTCCTCATCCTTGACATGGAAGAAGGTGATGAAATCCCTATCATCTTGGGAAAACCATTCTTGGCCACTGGAAGGGCCTTGATAGATGTGGAAAAGGGCGAGCTGAACCTCAGAGTTGAGGATGAGGATGGTGTTCAAGGTGTTTAAACACACCGTTGAACCGCCAGTCATAAGCAAGTGTTGTGCAGCCAACATTGTGAGCTCATCAGCTGAGCCAGAAAGGGCCAAAACCAAGGTGAGCAGTCCGCCAGTGCAGGTATGTAATTCTAACCCTCCTCTTGAGAAAAAGGAGAAAAAGAAAAATAGAAGGCGGAAAAGAAAGATGATTATGAAATGGGTAGGCTGTGGGGTTAAATTACCCCAAGCTTCTCGATAAGGAGCCTGCGTCCGGCTACAAGACGTTAAAGACAACGCTACTTGGGAGGCAACCCAAGGTTTTTAAATTTATGCGATTTAGTTTTAGTTAGAACAGTCTCACAGAAGGTATTGTTTGCATGTTGTGATGACAGTTACAGGGCCAAAAAAATATTGGAGGACGAAAAAATGCGAGAGGGGAAGAAATCGGCTCGGCTCCACGACGCCCATCAGAGCGCCATGGCACCGAAAAATAAGAATGCCGCAGGAAGTTGGGAGCCACGACGCCAAGATCAGAGGGCCATGGTGCCGAAAGTCCAGAGGATCTCTGAAGTTTGGGCGCCACGACACCGGTCTCAGGGCCGTGGCGCCGCGACGGGAAAATTGAAACATAAAAGCCCTAATTCGATTTCCCCTCTCCAAATCAAGAATAAGAATGGCAAGAAGAAGAATGGCAAGGTTCGGGTATGTATTGATTACATGAACCTAAATCTAGCCACTCCCAAAGATGAATACGTCATGCCTATAACTGATATGCTAGTCGATTTGGCATCCGCTAATGACGTGCTGACGTTCATGAATGGATACTCTGGACCGTTAATTTTGCACCGCTGTGACTCAAAAGAACGAAAAACAAATCTACTACTATACTAAACACAATAAAAACGAGTAAAATACCAACTAAAAATGACTCAAAAGGTGTATACAAAATACGCCTAACAAACACCCCCAAACTTAACCTTTGCTCGCCCTCGAGAAAAGATCAAAACAAAGAGAAAGACATAAAAATAAAAGACTCAAAGACTCAAATCAAGCAGCTGCAGAAAGACTTAGAACACATGAACGTTAGTTAGGATAATATGCAGGAACAAATATAGCATGAATTCGGCAATCTAGAATTTCAAGTCAGATATTTTGCAAATTCATTTCAATCACAAGTAATGGAAGCATGAATACCTAACCTATGCATATCAATTTCATTTAGTTCTACGGGCCTGTGTACTTGCTATTCTCCACTAATCATAGACATACATACTAGAGATCCTCAGGACTTTTCAGGGTTGTAATGTAGGCTTAGGCAGGGGTAAGCAAAAGTAGGCATTTTGGCTCAATTTACGTACTATAAGCGTTTTTCTCATTCAATTTTTTGTCCTTCTTTTTGGTATTCTTTTCAGTTCATACCTAGCATTCCTCTTTTATCTTTTTGAGAGCATGAATTAATTAATATAGGCACCCCCAAACTTAAGCTTTTATATATTTTTATCGGGGTGCATCACTTTTTTACTCTCTTTTTGTATTTCATTTTCACTCTTTTTCATCCCATTTTTCAATTACTGCTTATGGCACACGAGAGAATCATGGGGTGTCAAAGAAAACAACTTATTTTAGGCTCAACGGAGCTGACTAGAGATACGATTTATTGTCAGGATAGGTAATGAAGGGTAAGAAGGGCTATCAAAGAAATGCATGAGTCATCTCCCTAAACATGTACATCCTAACTATTTCGCCTCAAATAGCAAGCAAACAGACTTCACATACATTTTTTAATTGACAACGCACAGGCTAAGCCTCAAATATTCCAAATAATTAGATTTTCATAAATTTTTAGCTTATCTAACTTAAGCACACAAATTTTTGCTTCTCATTCCACTACATTATCTCACTTAGTTCACTAGGCGTTCCAAATAAGCACAACATGCATGATAATTTTTTTGACTCACATAAAATACATAAACAACAAAAGACACACACAAATAAAATAAAAACAACAAAAGACTGACAAAAATAAAATAAAATGATAACTCTCCCCCCAAACTTAAACTACACATTATCCCAAATGTGTAAAAGATTCAAAAATTAAAATGGGACGACTTACAAACATACATCGACTCAAAATGGTGGTGGTGACGGCGGATATTGCACTTAGACGGTATCTGTGGGAGGAGATTTGACGATTCAGGGCCTTTTTATTTTTTTCGGAAATCTCTATCGGCACCGCGGTTCTGCCTAGTGGCTCCGCGATGCCTAAATTCCTGCGACCTCTCTGATCTTATGGCACCGCGGTTCTGCATGATGGCACCGCGGTGCTGAAACTCCTGATTCTGTGTTTCCCAGCGTTTTTCCCTGCTTCATGTCCCATTCCTTCACCTGGCATCACAACACAACAAAAATACCAAAAGTGAGACTGTTCTAATTAAACTAAATTGCATAATTTAAACATTGGGTTCCCCCCAAGTAGCGTTGTCTTTAACGTCTTATAGTCAGACGCATGTTACTCATTAAATCATTGAGATATTTTAACCCCACTACCTATCCATTTCAAAATCATCCTCCTCTTTCTCACTCTGTTTTTTTTTCACAGGAGGGGGTTCAGTAAGACTTACCTGTTCGACGGATTTCATCTCATTCATTTTTGTTTCAACATTCTTGCTGACCTGTGGGTTCACCGTTGTATGAATGATCTCTCTATCTTCGGCCCGTGCTGGCTGAACTGCGAAACACTTGTTGATGGCTTGAGATTCAATGGTGGAATTGAACACTTTGAACACCATCTCTTCCTTCTGAACCCTTAGTCTCAGTTCTCCCTTTTCTACATCAATCAGGGCTCTCCAGTTGCAAGGAATTGTCTCCCCAAAATGATGGGTATTTCATCATCTTCCTCCATATAATGATGAAGTCTGCTGGGAAGAAGAACTTTCCCACCTTGACCAGCACATCTTCTATTATGCCTCTGGGGTGCACTACGGTTCGGTTGGACAACTGCAAATTCACTGTGGTTGGTTTGGCTTCACCCAAACCCAATCTCTTGAAGACAGATAGAGGCATGAGATTGATACTGGCCCCTAAATCACATATCGCCTTGTTGCATGTCACCTTACCAATAGTGCAGGTCAAGGTGAAGCTCCCTGGATCCTTCAGCTTAGGAGGCAGTTTCTTTTGCAGGATGGCACTGCACTCCTCTGTCATAGATATTGTCTCGTAATCCGCTAGCCTTTTTTTTCCAAGTATCTCCTTCATGAATTTAAAGTATGCTGGCATCTGTTCTAGTGCTTCAATGAAGGGGATATTTATGTGAAGCTTCTTAAACACCTCCAAAAACTTGGAGAACTGCTTGTCAATTGCCTTCTTTTGTAACCTCTGAGGGTAAGGGATTCTATCAACATACTCTCTCAAAGGTGGTCGTGGAGCTGTCTCAACTGTAGGGAGGTCCTCAGTGACCCCCTCATTCTCTACCTCAGCTGCTTTTTCACACTCCTTCTCACTTACCACTGCGGACTGGGGAGCAACCTGCTCCAACTGATTTCCACTCCTCAACAACACTGCTTGACACTGCTCTCTAGGATTTACCTCTGTATTGCTTGGGAGAGTGCTCTGCGGCCTGTTGGTTACCATCTTTGAAAGTTTCCCAACTTGTGTTTCCAAGCTCCTGAGATAGGACCTTGTTTCAGACATGAACTGATTCTGCGAATTGGTGAGTGTAAGCAATGCATCTCTCAGTTCATCAGGCTTCTCCTATTGTATAGGTGGTCTAAACTGCTGGGATGAGGTAGCCTGATTTTGCACCTGCTGGTTCTGGTAACCACTTTGATATGGTTGCTACTGAGGCTGATCGTTCCTCCACGAAAAGTTAGGGTGATTTCTCCACCCTGGGTTGTATGTGTTGGAATTATAAGACCTCTGAAAGTTCCCAACCGCATGTACCTGCTACATTAGCACATTATTAGGGTCCACCACTATGAATCTATCAAAGAAATGCGGTCCACCATAAATTCGCAATTCACAGGCAACTGGACTGCATTCACGCACATGGTGTTCTGCTACAGTTGCTTCGTCAAGAGCCACATGTGCGTTCAGGGCAGTGATGACATCTAGTTCATGTATGCCCATAGCCTTCCTGCTGGTCACTGACCTATCATCTGCCCCTTGATGATGGTTGGCAGCCATATCTTCCAGTAACTCATGCGCCTCATTGACACTCTTTCTCATGAAAGCACCCCCTGCTGCAGCATCAATGATGGTATGAGTAGTACCACTCAATCTATTATAAAAAATGTGGATCAGCATCCATTTCTCTATGCCATGATGTGGGCATTTTCTTTGCAAATCCTTAAATCTCTCCCATGCATCATAGAGCGACTCACCATCCACCTGGTAATAATTGTTCAACTCTCCTCTTAACTTTGCTGCTTTGGAAGGAGGGAAGAACTTCGCTAGAAACTTTTGGGCCAGGTCCTGCCAGGTAGTGACGGAGTTGGCAGGCAGTGAGTTCAACCAGATTTTGGCTCTATCCCTCAGTGAGAACGGGAAAAGCCTCAGTCTAATGACATCGTCAGTAACGCCATTGTATTTGAAAGTGACACACAACTCTAGAAAGTTTGCAATGTGCATGTGGGGATCTTCAGATGGCAGTCCCCCAAATTGTATTGTGTTCTGGACCATGCTCAGGATGGCTGACTTGATCTCAAAGTTGTTGGCCCCTATAGCTGGGAGCCTGATGCAATTCTGTGCACCTGTGATCGTGGGAAGAACATAGTCCCCCAAACTTCTCTCTGGGACATGTATTGGCTCCCCTGCATTCTCAGGAACCTCATTGTCTTCCCCATTCTGATTTGGTTCGTTATTCATGGTCACTGACTCAGATATCCTTTTGTTGCGCCTATTTTGTTTGCACATTTTTTCGATTTCAGGGTTGAAGGAAACAAGTGTATCTGTTCATTTCCTTCTTCGCATACACTAGATTCTTCAAACAGATCAAAATCAACAAACAAATCAAGGCATACGGTTCTAACAGTAAAGTTTAAAATAAAATAAAAAAATAAAAATAAAGCCAAATTAGAAATAAAAACAGACGATTTGATATTAGATGTACGTCAGTCCCCGGCAACGGCGCCAAAAAACTTGTTAGGCGATATTTCGACTGCTCACGCAAGCGTACACATCGTCATAAGTAATATAGTCTGTAAGACCGAATATCGTCCACAGAGACTGGTTTCTAAGTACCGTTCATCTATTTTATGTT
This sequence comes from Przewalskia tangutica, assembly GCA_029844215.1. NCBI lineage: Eukaryota > Viridiplantae > Streptophyta > Magnoliopsida > Solanales > Solanaceae > Przewalskia > Przewalskia tangutica. The sequence continues at coordinate 71,460,605 of CM056732.1, forward strand.
ATCTATTTGGCAATCGATATTTGATTGGGGGTTTTATTTAACTACTAGAATAATTTCAAGATTTAAACTAATAAAGTTGTAAACAGTTATGAATGAATTAGGGCTTCCAAAATCCTCGACTATCCACTTTATTTAATCCTTAATGCAACTAGAATGATTCTTCTTCTTTATTAAGATAGCGGTTAACTAGACTGTCTTATATTCGGTTAGGACATATAATCACTCAACCCTAGTGCAGAACCCTTCTATATTTCTATGATAGGATTTACCACATAAGAGAATTAAGAGCAGTAACCTATAATACTACACAAGTATCGGAGTACTTTCGTCCGCGATTTTAACCTATGTCTAGTCAATTACAGCATATCCAAATCTCTCCTTTCGATTTTTTATTCGAAATCATATAGGTTATGATAACTAGTGATCAATTAATTATCAAACATTCATACCAAATATTGACTAAATCTTAATCAAGCGAAGAAGAAATCAAACTACTGCATTAATTCATGAATAACAGTTTCAAGCGATTCATAAGAAAAGCCCTAATAGAGTGTTTAGCTCCTAGCCATAATCACGCTAAGAACTAACACAATATCCATACATAACTGAATTAAAAATGAAAGAAAGAACATTACGTAGAATAAAGTCTCCAATTGTAGCTCCAAATCCGCCTTGTGTTGTGTTGTGTTGTAGAATGAACCCCCCTCATAGCATTAATCCCTAGGGCTTAAATATCCTTTAATTTTTGTGCCCTATGGACCAATCTGCCCTTAGGCAATTTGCCTGCGGAACTGAAATTTCCCGCGTCGACACCTGATTCTGCATCTGACCGCGATCTGAAACTCCCGACTTCTCAACCTGATGGCACCGCGGTTCTGAAAGTCCTGTGGCTCCTCGATAAATATGGCACCGCGGTTCTGCATAGTGGCACCGCGGTGCTGCCTTCTTTCGCTCTGAGTTGCCAACTTTCGTCCTTTTCGCCTCGGGAGCACCTTTTCTACCAATTTCTCGTTCCTTTTTGCCATTTTTCCTTTTTGCACCGCTGTGACTCAAAAAACGAAAAACAAACCTACTACTATACTAAACACAAAAAAAACGAGTAAAATACCAACTAAAAATGACTCAAAAGACGTATACAAAATACGCCTAACAGTAGCCTTCGCTAAAATTTTTGGGATCAAGATGATCACATCCTCGCCTTATTATGCACAGGCGAATGGACATTATCAGTAAAAATGTGGAGGACAAACCAACAGTATGGCATCTCACGTTGGATGAAGTTGTCTGGGCGATCAGAAACACTAAGTCTATAGCTACTAGGAAAATACCTTATCGGCTAACCTATGGACATGATGCGGTGGTGCCTTTGGATATTAATGTAAAATCATTTCGGGTGGCTAGACAAAATTCTTTAAACCTAGAAAAGTATCAACAGGCCATGCTAATGAAATTAGATCAGCTGGATGTAGATTGACTGATGACCCTAGAAAGAATCGAGGCCGGCAAATGGAAAATGGTCAAAGCATACAACAAACATGTTAAGCTCAAGAGGTTCGTTGAAGGAGACCTAGTTTGGAAAACCGTGTTTCCACTTGGAACGAAAGATCGTAAATTTGGCAAGTGGTCGCCAAACTGGGAAGGACCCTTCGTAGTAAGCCAACGGATTACTGGCAACGCGTATCAACTGATAGACATGTATGATGAAGAGCTTGACAGAAATGTAAATGACAAGTACTTAAAGAAATACTACCCCCTCGATTTGGGGCATGTATGAGTAAAAAATAAGTGACCAGCTGCCTGACCGCACATGGTGAACTAATTTCCTTTGATGTGGGGAATACATACCGCAGGCCGGCAACCTGGTCACAATCACATAAAAAGGGACTTCCCTTCAATTTGGGGAAGACAAAAGTAAAAAGACAACCATAGACCGACTGCCTAGTCATAAAACAAACCTTTCGATTTGGGGTCAAGAAATGGTTCGGTCATAGTCACATGAAAAGGGACTTCCCCTCGATTTGGGAAAGACAAAAGTAAAAGGAAAGTCGCAGACCGGCTGCCTAGTCACAAAATAGACCCTTCGATTTGGGGTCAAGAAATGGCTCGGTCAGAGTCACATGAAAAGTACTTCCCTTCAATTGAGGGAAGATGAGAGTGAAATAACAGCCACATACCGGTTGTTTAATCATAGAAACAGACCCTTCTATTTAGGGTCGACAAAGATAGGGAGTCGAGTTAGTCGGTATTCCACCAGCTAGAGGTTGTGATATGTCACCAGTAACAGAAGTCTCAGGATTAGCCGAATTCATAGCTGCTTGGGCGTCTTGGGTACCTGCAATATCCACTTCTTTCTCAGCTGCAACAATGGCTTCTACCTCAACCTCCCCCACTCCTGTGTGAATCTCTCTTTCAGAACCCAACAAAGGCTCACCACTACAGTCGATGAGACCTCGGTAAAAGCTGAAGTGTCGGCCGATATTTCTTGAATTACATAAGCAGCGACAACTTCGGACTATAAGTGCATAAAGATATTAGCTAACAACTAAAAAACAGGACCAACTGACAAGGAATAGTAGGTGTCAGCATTTCTTGAACTAGATGGTTTTTCAATGCGACCCATTCATTCTCCAGTTTGGCCAGTCGTTCGCTACCTGCTTTTTTATCCAATTCCCAAACTACATGTTGGCTGCCGAGTAGGCTCTACCGAAACAATGAAGAACGGGAGGAGTCTTGGGCACTAATAGTCGATTCTAAGGCACATATGACCGGAGTAATGGCCCATATCTCCGTCTGAATCCGCTCTAATTCAGCCCGCATTCTGGACAACTGCTCCTGCGAGTCTTTTCTCCGGTTGAGATTTTGTTGCCTTTCTGCATTCACCCCACTGAAAAAGTTTGAATGCGGTTCTTCTCTTCTCGAAGAGACCCCAAGTGTTGCAGAGCAACGACAACTTTATCATGGCTATATTTGGTCGTTCGATGCAAAACAAATAAATCATTCAGGGCCAAAGCCATGTCATTGTAAGCAGTTTCCAGAACTGGGGAATCCATTGTTTATTTTGATAATCGGAGCAAATAGACCCTCAGAGCATTGAACTCTTCTTTGTTGTTTGGGATTCCCATGGCGAGAGACTCTTCGACTCACTCCTGATGGATGCCAACAGGCGAAGCTGGTGGATGTGCGATGTCGACTGAGCCAAAATAGCATAAAAGCACATCTTCTGGGATGATTTCGGCTGGTACCTCTAAGACTTCAGTTGGGCGGACTTCAGCTGAAGGGTTATCCCCAGTGGTCTCCTATACAGGAAAGGCAGGGTCAGAATAGAGGTAAGATCCCAGAGGCAGTGAAAGTCCAAGCATAAAAGAAAGGATATACCTCTACGACTGCCCCAACATAGGAAGTCTCAGCTGCTTTGGTAGGAGAAACTAGAGCTTTAAGGGTAGCCGATGATGGACCCCGTGAAAGCATGGAAGCATGAGCCAGGGAAGACGATCTGCCAATAAGGGAAGCATCAGACGTTTTATGCATCTACATGCGCCTTATCTGTTACACCCCGTAGTTCTAGAGTATGTATGTGAGGACATACGTATGAGAATATAACACTAAGTACGAAAGGGAAGAAAATTTTGATTTTCCGACGGAAAATTTTTCGGATTTTGTGAAGGAAAAAGGTTCGTAAATGGGAATTGGATTCCCAGATTTGGTATTTGGACTTCTTGGAATATAATAGAATTATGGATTTTATTTTCCGGAATTGGTCACGTGGGGCCCACGGGAGAAATTTACGGTTTTGTGGGGCCCACATTATTTTCGAGATTTTGGCCATTATGGATGTTTTTGGAAGATGAAATATTTTGGACGAATTGGAGGGCGACACGTGTCACCCCCTTAGGTGGCATGTGGCCGAATTAGTGTGACATGTGGCTAGCCACTTGTCTCAAGTTTGTCTTGTTTGGACAAGTGGCTTGTGGGCACACACTTGTTCCCCAATCTCACCACACACTTGCTTGCATCCTAGCCCTTGATTGTCTTATAAATACCCCTCCCTTTGGATTGCAAGACTTCATCCTACACTTAGAATTAATTTCAAGTCTTGAAATATACTCCCTCCCTTGACAAGCTCTCGGCAATGGGCCTTGATCTTGACCAAAAGTTGTCCAAAAATCCTTAAACTTTTAAGTGTTCTTCCTTAAGGTGTTAGGAAGATTGTGAACCAAGTGGTAGAAAAGATTTCACACACCTAGCCTATACACACCCCTTGGCCGAAACTTGTAGGTTTGGAACCTAAGGTGTTCTTCACTTTTTGAAGATAGATCTTGAAGAGAAGTTGGTTGAGAACTTCTAAGGGTTACTTGGAACGTAAATAATTGGAGCTAAGATTCCTAAGGATCGACTTTTAATCATTGGAAAATTTTAGGCTTATCGAGGTAATGATCTTTGTCCTTCTATTGTAATTGGAGATTACATGTTGTAGTAATTTATAGTTGAGTATATAATATGTGGAAAGAAGATTGAAAAGAAATGGACTGTTTAGTATATTGTGGGGCATAATTTTACACGTCCAGTTAAGCGTGTAATCCCCTTTGAGTTGTTGTATTACTGCGCCTTAAATGTGGCATGTTGGCTATTGATATATGGCCTTGAAAAAGGTGGAAAGGTAAGTAGATACAAGGGAAGTGCTGCCCAATTTTTCGTAGAATAAGAGACACTTTTACTTAGAAATATTCTCCGAAGAGAACTAGAAGTTGATAGATGGATTGTGGTTATTATAGGTGGATATTCTACGCGCGGCATACTCGACTTGGCTAGTGGATTAAGCCGAAGAGGTATGTGATTCTTCCTATACTCTTGAGCATGATTGTTGTGAACTATATAGTACGATAGACGTACGTGTGTGAAATGAATTTGGTTTGTTTAAAACATAAAGTGTTATAATGACTTTATGGGAAGTTAGTTATAACGACTTTATGAAGATAAAAGAAAGATTTGGTTTTGAAAACTCAACGACTTGATTTTGAAAGTTAAGAGACTTGACTTATAAACGACTTGATTTCGGAAAAGGAGAAGTAACTTGATTTAAAAGTATAGGTTACTTGTTTTGAAAAGAGTGAGTTACTTGGGTTTTAAAAGTATACTTGATGTTGTTTTAAAAATATAAAGCACTTGGTTTAAAAAGTATAGAGTACTTGATTTTTAAGGCCTTGTAAAGATTTTCTGAAGGTGTAGTAATTTGGTTTGAAAAGAAAACGTGTTTTGATACTACGAGTATTAGTATCGTGTGGCTTTTACGTAAAAAGGGGGTCTTTTTGAAAGAATGAAAAGTATGTAGTACTTTGGGGTTAAAACCCGGATTTGTTGGCATAAAATGAAAGTACTTGGAGTTGATAAAATTGATGAATCAGTTTACATGTTAATAAAAGTCCAAAAGTACGTTGAACTTGCCTATGCTTGTTGTGATAGCCGTTGTTGTGCAAGTGTTCTATTTCTATGCTACCGCGTTTCTCGATGGAGGGCCGGTTATCTGGTTGATTGCTTGGACATACTGACGTGTTGGATGGTCCACGGGTATGCTTCCACTATGAATGTTATCTTGTTATTTCCTTTGGACATACTGACGAGATGGATGGTCCACGGGTATGCGTTCACTAGGATGGTTCCATGGCCATAATTATACCGAGGTAAGATGCCGGGGCATGTGGCCATTGGTGCGGGTTGAATTCCCGGGTTATGTTATTAGTCCATGGACCGCTAATCCATGAAGTTTGTCGCATTGACGAGCGATCACGTGCTTGATTTGTACATGTGGTTACAGGCACACTTTAGATACTTGTCCTGGTCATTTCTCGTGTCTCGACAGGCTCTGGTAGATAGCTTAAGATACTTGCCTCGGTCATATCTCGTGAGACGGTAGGCTCTGGTACGTTGGCCTAAGATACTTGCCTCGGTCAGTTGCGTGACTAGTTTTTGGATCTGGTAGTTGGCTTCCGTACTTGGCCCGTGAAGTTTTATGACTAGTTTTTGGATCTGGTAGTTGGCTATTCTACTTGGCCCGATCGGTTTTATGATGCAGGCAGGATCTAGTGTTCAGGTTCACATGTGGGTGTTGTTTTACATCATGTACTGCCGGCAGTGAGGAAGGAGTTCCACGGGCATGATTGATATTATGGGCGTGATACCCATAGTTATGTGTGAGTGATGATTTTGAGGACATGCGTCCCTATCTTGATATAACTATTTACTTATTGCGAAATGGTCTTTTAAAAATGTTGAAATGTGATTTCATTACAGTATTTTCAGTTTCACATACTTGGTACCTATTGTACTGACCTCGCCCTTGGGTGTTCATCCGCGTGTAAGTACACGATTGTTGATCCTCGCTCATAGGATCACAGTTCTGCATTTGGGAAGCTCCGTTTCTCCGGAGGCTTATCTTTTGGTATAGATTCCCTGTCATTGTAAGTACTTGTACATTCAGGGGTATGGCGGGGCCCTGTCCCGTCATAGTTGTTATAAAAACTCTTAGAAGTCTGTAGTACTGTTGTGAGTTGGACTTGTAAAGGATAATTGTTCGGGTTTTATATATATGCAGAAAGGTGACCGTTTTGGTTAGCCTGTTTCTTATTTCATATTGTTTTATGTCTATAAGTTTTTTTATTTCCGCTGATTTTCTCTGATGTTTTATCACTAGGGTGCAGGGTAAGACACGATCGCGGGCAGTCGGTCGTGACAAAAGTGGTATCAGAGCAGTTAATCCTCGGAAAGTGTCTACAGACCGTATCTAGTAGAGTCTTGATTATCGGCGTGTTGTGCACCACACCTATAATCAGGAGGCTATAGGATATTTAGGATTGGTTTCCATTCTTCTCACTCTGAGATCGTGCGATAGAGTTGTGTTATAAGTTGGACTCCCTCCGACGCATTCTTTATACCAGTTATGCCTCCACGAAAGGCAACCACGACCCAGAAAGGCAAGGCAGCAGAGGGAGCTGCTAGTAGAACACAGAGGGTTGCGAGGGCACAGACCCAGTCTTTACCTGAGGTGGTGCTTCAGACGGCGAATTCTACGCCCGGCCCAGCGAAGTTTAAGCGCGATGGCGATTTCTGCGAGGCCATGATACGAGCCTCAGGTCAGCGGCGAGCAGAGGATATGGGCTACAAGAAGATGACCCAGTTACTAGCTAAGATTGTGGCGAGGCATGAGGGCGACGGAGGCCGGTACACCCGAGCCCGATAGTTTGAGGCTTCGGGACTTCTTGAGTTGCAGTCCACCAGAGTTCTATGGATCGAGAACTGAGGAAGATCCTCAGGAGTTTATTCGACAGCTGCAGCGGATCATGAGAGTGATTAAGGCCTCAGAGGCCGAGTCGGTGGTACTGGGTTCGTATCGGCTGCGGGATATTGCAGTCAACTGGTTTGATTCATGGGAACTATCCCGGGGGGAGCATGCGTTTCCAGCTGGTTGAGACGAGTTCTCGGAGGCGTTTCTTAAAACACTTCTTGCCTCCACAGATGAGGAGAGCTCGAGTGGATAGTTTTATGATGTTGAGACAGAATAGGCGGACGGTTCGAGAGTACAACATAGAGTTCGACTCATTAGCTCGGTATGGCCCCACTCTAGTGGCAGACATGGAGGATAGAGTGCACCGATATGTCACGGGACTGGATGATTATCTAGCAGAGGGTTGTACAGGAGTAACTCTTGTAGGGCATGGACCTTGCCCGCGTGCAGCTTAAGCCACGAGGGCGAGAATGTAGAGGTTGTGAAATGGCCAGAGATCGCACGAAGGCGAGGCGAGCAGGTCCTTTGGGAACTTTAGAGGCAGACAACCTCGGCAGCAGGCTAGTTATACACTTGATCAAGATCGAGTACTTCTTCACGATCTTCGGGGCGTCAGGGTATTCGGGAGCAGGCGGTCGGGGCTCGAGTTTGAGTTTTCGGGAGTAGGGGTGCTAGCCGGATGAGGCCACCCTTACCTCTCGTGGTGTCGTGACTGAACAAACTCAAAGGTCGTTGCTAGTTGAGATTGGGAGATTATTACCAACTTAGCTGGCGGTTTTGGTTTGATTGTCAGGCGGTCAGGCGGTGGTAGAGAAGACTTTCGTGGATCGGACTGATTGGATCGGTTCTAACTATCGCCCTATAGCATACGCTGGACTATGGTGAGAAGAAATGGAAAAAAGTGAACAATAGTTATATCCTTAACCTACGGTATATCCTTAATGATGAGATGTGATAAGATGATTCGTGATGTGCAGTTTATTATTTGAGTATTTGATTTATTTGTGAGTAGTGGAGTAAAAAGAAGGTTGGTTGTTTAGGGAAGAATAGTACATAAGTAGATGAAGTTGCAGAGACTTTTTGAGTAAACTTGTTTTGAGTGAAACAGAGGATCTTAGTCGGCTGTGTATATGATGTGGTATATAAGTGTGTGTAAGTATTAAGGCAGGTAATGTGAAATGAATGTGGTGAAGTTTTGAGAGGTAAGAATAACGCAAGACAATTCGTTTGAATAAATTATTTGCGGGAAAGGGAGATAGCGAGGCGGTTATGATGGGGGATGGAGAGGGTTGAGGCGGGTCGGGGAAGGCGGGGTCCTGGCGGGGTGGAGTCATGAGTGGTGTGCTGGGTGGTGTCGGTCGTGGTCAGCAGTCGCTGAAGTAACGAGGGTCTGAGTGCGTAGAGTCGTAACTGAGATTCTGACAGAGATGATCGGGCGGGGACGAAGCTGAGAGAAATGTGGCAAGTATGACCTTGAAAGTTGGGGGTTAAGGAAATTTTGAAAGAATGAATGAAGCGATGGCCCATGCGTGTGCTAGAAAAATGTAGTAAGTGTAGAGAGAAGAGTACGAAGAGAAAGTAAGAAAAGAATCAGAGTTAAGAGAGAGAATGGAGTGAAGTTGTGTTCAAGAAAGAAGAGAGTGAGTATTTGTTATACCGCGGGTGAGGAGAGATTCATGTAGATCATTACTTTGTTAGAGGTTATTCTCGTTAAGGGATGTATGCATTATTCTTTGTGGATGTATGCCGCCACGTACTTATTTGTATTTATGCATGTAGTATCTGTAGTAGTTAAAGTATTGTATGCATGGAGACTTAGAAGGAACATTCGGACATTATTTGTTTCTGTTACAGAAGTTAGAACGTGATTGTAAGTATATGTATGTGAGGAATTATATCACGAGGATATAAAACTAGAAATGAGGACATAAAAGAGAAAGATTTCGTGAAATTTTTCGATTTCTTGAAAGAAAAAAGGTTAAAATGAATATAAGTAGATTATGGATAGTATTTGGATTCTTGGAATTGGATTTATTTTATAATTTTATTTTAGGGGGCCCCACGGGAATTTTATTTGAGGGGCCTGGTTTGTAGGGTCCGAGATTTATTCTTTTGATTTTTTGAAGACACGCCATGTTTTTGAATTATTTATTGGGTTGGGTACTGCGGAGCGTGCTGTACTCAGGTGTCCGGTGGCGGTCCGAAAGTAGTGTGACGTGGGTGCTTTGCTTGTCTCGTGTCAACTTGTTTGAGCTGGCTTCGCATCCTCCCCCTTGTTCCCCCAAATCTCTTGCGCCCATGGCGCGCTGACAGCCGCCTACATGTGTAATAAATACCCAAGTCCCATGGCTTAGAACTAATTCCCGTTTAGAATTAATTTGAGTCTTGTCTTGACCCATAAAAGCACTGGCTGAGCAGGGCAAAATGCCTTGATCTTTACCAAGTTGTCCAAAAATCCTTAGCTTTTTGAATTATTTGTTCTTGAAAGATTAATAACAAGATTTTGAGTGGTAGAAAAGATTTATTTCCTAGCCTTGGACCTATTTCCCTTGGGAGAAACTTGTAGGTTTGGAACTGAATTATTCTAAGGTTTTTGAAGTGAGTTCTTGAAGAGAAGTTGGTTAGGAACTTGGAAGAGGTTGGAGTTGTGAAAATGGATTGCTTAGGATGGCTAAGGATCTCATTGGATCATTTTGGAAATCATTTATAAATTTTCATTGGAATTGTTGTGATTGGTAAGTATGTATGTTTACATGTTATTGTAATTTATGTGGAAAGAAGATTGAAAAGAAATGGACTGTTTAGTATATTGTGGGGCAGAATTTTACACGTCCAGTTAAGCGTGTAATCCCCTTTGAGTTGTTGTATTACTGCGCCTTAAATGTGGCATGTTGGCTATTGATATCTGGCCTTGAAAAAGGTGGAAAGGTAAGTAGATACAAGAGAAGTGCTGCCCAATTTTCTGTAGAATAAGAGACACTTTTACTTAGAAATATTCTACGAACAGAACTAGAAGTTGATAGATGGATTGTGGTTATTATAGGTGGATATTCTACGCGCGACATACTCGACTTGGCTAGTGGATTAAGCCGAAGAGGTATGTGATTCTTCCTATACTCTTGAGCATGATTGTTGTGAACTATATAGTACGGTAGACGTACGTGTGTGAAATGAATTTGGTTTGTTTAAAACATAAAGTGTTATAATGGCTTTATGGGAAGTTAGTTATAACGACTTTATGAAGATAAAAGAAATATTTGGTTTTGAAAACTCAACGACTTGATTTTGAAAGTTAAGAGACTTGATCTTGAAAGATAAGAGACTTGACTTATAAACGACTTGATTTCGAAAAAGGAGAAGTAACTTGATTTAAAAGTATAGGTTACTTGTTTTGAAAAGAGTGAGTTACTTGGGTTTTAAAAGTATACTTGATGTTGTTTTAAAAATATAAAGCACTTGGTTTAAAAAGTATAGAGTACTTGATTTTTAAGGTCTTGTAAAGATTTTCTGAAGGTGTAGTAATTTGGTTTGAAAAGAAAACGTGTTTTGATACTACGAGTATTAGTATCGTGTGGCTTTTATGTAAAAAGGAGGTCTTTTTGAAAGAATGAAAAGTATGTAGTACTTTGGGGTTAAAACCCGGATTTGTTGGCATAAAATGAAAGTACTTGGAGTTGATAAAATTGATGAATCAGTTTACATGTTAATAAAAGTCTAAAAGTACGTTGAACTTGCCTATGCTTGTTGTGATAGCCGTTGTTGTGCAAATGTTGTATTTCTATGCTACCGCGTCTCTCGATGGAGGGCCGGTTATCTGGTTGATTGCTTGGACATACTGACGCGTTGGATGGTCCACGGGTATGCTTCCACTATGAGTGTTATCTTGTTATTTCCTTTGGGCATACTGACGAGATGGATGGTCCACGGGTATGCTTCCACTAGGATGGTTCCATGGCCATGCTTATACCGAGGTAAGATGCCGGGGCATGCGGCCATTGGTGCGGGTTGAATTCCCGGGTTATGTTATTAGTCCATGACCGCTAATCCATGAAGCTTGCCGCAGTGACGAGCGATCATGGGCTTGATTTGTACATGTGGTTACAGGCACACTTTAGATACTTGTCCTGGTCATTTCTCGTGTATCGGCAGGCTCTGGTAGATAGCTTAAGATACTTGCCTCGGTCATATCTCGTGAGACGGTAGGCTCTGGTACGTTGGCTTAAGATACTTGCCTCGGTCAGTTGCGTGACTAGTTTTTGGATCTGGTAGTTGGCTTCCGTACTTGGCCCGTGAAGTTTTATGACTAGTTTTTGGATCTGGTAGTTGGCTATTCTACTTGGCGTCGGTTTTATGGCGGCAGGATCTAGTGTTCAGGTTCACATGTGGGTGTTGTTTTACATCATGTACTGCCGGCAGTGAGGAAGGAGTTCCACGGGCATGATTGATATTATGGGCGTGAGACCCATAGTTATGTGTGAGTGATGATTTTGAGGACATGCGTCCCTATCTTGATATAACTGTTTACTTATTGCGAAATGGTCTTTTAAAAATGATAAAATGTGATTTCATTACAGTATTTTCAGTTTCACATACTTGGTACATGTTGTCTTGACCTCGCCGAGAAGTGCGTTCATGCCACAGGTAGAGGTACACCAGTTGTTGATCCTCGCTCATAGGATCACAGTTCTGCATTTGGGAAGCTCCGTTTCTCCGGAAGCTTATCTTTTTGTATAGATTCCCTGTCATTAAGTACTTGTACATTCAGGGGTATGGCGGGGCCCTGTCCTGTCATAGTTGTTATAAAAACTCTTAGAGGTATGTAGTACTGTTGTGAGTTGGACTTGTAAAGGATAACTGTTCGGGTTTTATATATATGCAGAAAGGTGACCGTTTTGGTTAGCCTGTTTCTTATTTCATATTGTTTCATGTCTATAAGTTTTTTTATTTCCGCTGATTTTCTCTGATGTTTTATCACTAGGGTGTCCGGGGTAAGGCACCAGTCGCGGGCCCGAGGTCGGGTCGTGACATTATCAGTTGTGGTCCCTTGTTTATTTTGATAATCAAAGTAAATAGTCCCTCAGAGCATTATACTCTTCTTTGTTGTTTGGGATTCCCCTGGCGAGAGACTCCTTTACTCGCTCCCGATGGATGCCAACAGGAGAAGCTGGTGGATGTGTGATGTCGATTGAGCCAATGTAGCGCAAAAGCACATCTTCCAGGATAATTTCGGTTGGTACCTCTAAGCCGTCAGTTGGGCGGACTTCAGTTGAAGGGTTATCCCTAGTGGTCTCATATACAGGAAAGACAGGGTCAGTATAGAGGCAAGAACCCAGAGGCAGAGAAAGGTCAAGCATAAAAGAAAGGGTATACCTCCACGACTGCCCCAACATAGGAAGCCTCGGATGCATTTGAGGAGAAACTTGAGCTTTAAGGGCAGCCAATGATGGACCCCACGAAAGCATGGAAGCCGGATCCAGGGAAGACGATCCACCAGTATGAAGGGAAACATCATACCTTTTATGCAGCCATATGCGCCTTATCAGTTGTGGTCCCTGTAGGACAAATAAAAATCATAAATATTAGTAGTCGATGCGAAGGTGTTCTAGTCAGCCGAGTAATATACCTCAATCTCCTCCCCTTCTTCAGTAGGAGCAGGAACTCCGGGTCTATGGGGGTATTCCTCCCTATAATCTTGAATGACAGCCCCTCCACTCCGTTGGGGTTGCTTGGGCATTGGCTTCCTGGGTGATAGGGACTCAGTATCAAAAGTGGTCTCCAGATCAACAAACACTGGAGGAGATGGGGTTGCTGAAAGATACATAATAGATGTTAGCCGAAAACTCACAAGAATAATTTGGCTGACACATATGTAAGAACACAATTTACCTTTTATCTTTGTTTGTCGCAACCAGACGGAAGACCTTGGGGTAACAGGTATAGCTAATTTAGAGGAATCAGGTTTTAGAGTGGCTTCTTTTGGCTACGGTTTAGAGGTTTCCAGGTTCTTCTTTTTTCTCGACAGAATCAGCCAATCACAATAGACATCTAAAGGAGACTGAAAAAACTTCTACTTAGTCGTATCCCACCAATCATCGAAAGTGGCGGTTGTATTCGCTCTAAAAGGAAACGACTACTAGTCAAACAGGGTGAGCCTGTTAAGATTATGATCGTCATACTTATTTGTTTGTTCTGCATCAAGAATGCAGCATTGAGTTGAACTGATAATACTGCGGTGGGGCCATTTCACGTGCTGAGTAAGGCCAAATTACCTTGCTACAAAGTTTGGCTGATATGGCTCCGCACTCAATTTATTATTTCTAGAAGTGGGCTTCAAACCAACCAACAAGGCCATGGTCGTAAGAATCCGCCCCCATATGAGAACCATAGTCCTCCGCTGGGAGAAAGTAAGGTCCTCATCGGCTATTTGGCGGACCCACTCAAGGGTGGCCCATCTCTCTAGGACCGATTGTCAATTTATATAATGGTTTCTACACAGATCATGCAGGGTGAAGACCGCAAAGCAAGCGAAGCGCAGCGATCAAACTAGCTCTGAACGAATAACAGACTTACATCACGATGTCTTTTTCTTCGTTATTCTTATTTTGGTTTTCGTATCATGGATCACAAAAGTATCCTAGGGCATAAGTGGGGTTCTCCGAAGAGTATCGGCTAATACTGGCAGGTTTAACATAAAGTGGCGGTCATCAAATTTATCGGGGATAAACTCAGGAAAGTAGATTGTTACACCCCATAGTTCCAGGGTATGTATGTGAGGACGTATGTACGAGAATACAACATTAAGTTCGAAAAGGAAGAAAGATTTGTTTTTCCGACGAAAAATATTCCGAATCTCGTGAAGGAAAAAGGTTTATTATTGGGAATTGGATTCTCAATTTTGGTATTTGGACTTCTTGGAATATAATAGAATTATGGATTTTATTTTCCAGAATTGGTCACGTGGGGCCAGGAAAAATTCTGATTTTATGGGGCCCACATTATTTTCGAGATTTTGGCCATTATGGATGTTTTTAGGAAATAAAAATATTTTGGACGAATAGGAGGGCGAAACGTGTCACCCCAAGTGGCTTAAGTCTTGTGTTGGACAAGTGGACAAGCCAAGTGGCTTAAGTCTTGTGTTGGACAAGTGGCTTGTGGGACCCACACACACTTGTACCCAATCTCATCCACACACTTGCTTTGATCCTAGCCCTTGGTTTTCTGATAAATACACCCTTGTAGTAAGACTTCATCAACACTTAGAATATTTTCCAAGGCAAATATACTCCCTCCCTCCTTGTGTGCTCTCGGCTACCCCCCTCCCTTGTGAAGAAAATTCTTCAATTATTGTTGATAAATCCCAATACTTAAACCAAGTGTCCCTTATAGTGTTCTAAAGATATCCCAACACAAAAATCCCGAAAATACTACGTTAATCCGATAGTCGCAAAGTGAAACCCTAAGGTGATCTTCATATTTTTGGATGAAGTGTTAAGAGAAGTTGGTTAGGAACTTCTAAGTGTTGCTTGGAGTGTATTGGAACGTGAGGAATAGGAGCTAAGATTCCTAAGGATCGACTTTTAATCATTGGAAATTTTTGGGCTTATCGAGGTAATGATCTTTGTCCTTCTATTGTAATTGGAGATTACATATTGTAGTAGTATATAATTGAGTATATGATATGTGGAGGAAGATTGAAAAGAATTGGACCTTAATAAAGTTGTTAAAAATCGAGAATTGGCATGCTAGCCATAAAAGTTGTTAAAACATTATCTATTACTTGTTGACAGTAAATAAACAAGTTAACATAACTTATATAAAGGTTGGAATATAAGTTGGAGGATTATTAAAGAAGTAATAAAACAAGTATTGGCATGTTAGCCGAAAACTGGACATTTTTTATTGTAGTAGTTGGCCAAGAACACCAACTAAAGGACTGAACTAATGGATGGTATTAGTGGACTTAATGGACGGTATTTACATTGGACTGTATTTACATTGGACTATATTTACATTGGACTGTTTTTACTTTGGATTAAAGGACTATTTTGTATATTTTGGGGCAGAATTTTACACGTCTGGTTAGGCATGTAATCCCCTTTAGTATTGTTGTATTATTGCGGCTTAAATGTGGCATGTTGGTTATTGAATTTCGGTCTTTGAAAAAGGTGGAAAAGTACGTAAAACAGGGGAAGTGCTGCCCGATTTTCCGTAGAATAAGAGACCCTATACTTAGAAATATTCTACGAAGAAATCTAGACGTTGATAGACGTATTTGATTATTATAGGTTGATATTCTACGCGCGG
This sequence comes from Przewalskia tangutica, assembly GCA_029844215.1. Classification (NCBI taxonomy): domain Eukaryota; kingdom Viridiplantae; phylum Streptophyta; class Magnoliopsida; order Solanales; family Solanaceae; genus Przewalskia; species Przewalskia tangutica. The sequence goes on from CM056732.1 coordinate 71,476,188, forward strand.
CATATTCGACTTGACAAGTGGATTAGTCGAGGAGGTATGTGATTCTTCCTATCCTCTTGAGCATGATTGTTGTGAAATATATAGTACGTTGACGTACGTGTGTTAAATGAATTTGGTTTCACTTTGATGTCCTTGACTTGAGTTCTAAATGTTAAGAACCTTGATTATTTTAAAAGATATGAGACTTGATTTTGAAAGATAAGAGGCTTGATCTTAAAAGTTAAGAGACTTTATTTATAAACGACTTGATTTTGGGAAAAGAGAAGTAACTTGATTTAAAAGTATAGGTTACTTGTTTTGAAAAGAGTAAGTTACTTGAGTTTAAAAGTGTAAGTAACTTGTTTTTAAATATTGAACTTGCCTTGATTGGAAAAGTATAAGTGGCTTGATTTTAAAAGGTGTGAGTGCATTGATCTTAAAAGAGTGAGTTACTCGGGTTTTAAAAGTATACTTGACGTTGTTTTAAAAGTGTAAGCCAATTGATTTAAAAAGTATAAAGTACTTGATTTAAACATGAAAGTGTCTTAAAAAGAAGGCATGGTATTGTCTTGGTCATTTTGAAAGGAAGGCATGGTATTGTCTTGGTTATGTTAAAAGGAAGGCATGGTATTGTCTTGGTCATTTTAAAATTAAGGCATGACATTGCCTTGGTTGTCTAAAATGATGGTTGTTCATTCTATTGTAATGAGAGTCAAAAATGATTTCTGAAGGTGTAGTAACTTGGTTTGAAAAGTAGACGTGTCTTGATACTACGGGTATTAGTATCGTGTGGTTTTTACGTGAAAAATGGATCTTTTTAAGAGAGTTGAAGTACGTAGTACTTTGGGTTTAAAACCCGGATTGTTGGCATAAAATGAAAGTCTAGAAGTATGGTAACTTGCCTATGCTTGCTTGTAATAGCCTTGTTGTGCAAGTGTTGTATTCTTATGATACCGTGTCTCTCGATGGAGGGTCGGTTATCTCACTATTTCCTTGGACATATCGACACGCTGGATGGTCCACGGGTATGCTTCCACTTTATTGTTCCTTGGACATACTGACACGTTGAGAGGCCCACGAGTATGCTTCCACTATTATTGTTCCATGGATATGCCTGCACCGATGAGGGATTCCGGGGACATGCGGCCATGATACGGGTTCAATCCCCGGATGATATTGTTATTCCATGGACTAGCTCTCCATGAGGTTTAGTGATGCATGATGGATCTGGTAGCTAGCTTCCGTACTTGCCCGATCGATTGCTACTTGTGATGGATCAGTAGTTGGCTTTCGTACTTGCCCCGTTCAGTTCTATGGCACAGTTTGGTACGGCAGACTCTGGTAGATGGCTTCCGTACTTGCCCCTATCATATCTCGTGTATGTGGATCAGTAGCGACTTTCGTACTTGCCGATCGATTGTTGTGGCAGTGGATCAGTAGTTGGCTTTCGTGCTTGCCGTCTGAGTTTTATGACACAGGTGGGACCTAGTGTTCATGTATACATATTGGTGTTATATTATATCATGGACTGCCGGCAGTGAGGAAGGAATTCCACGGGCATGATTGATATTATGGGCGTGAGACCCATGGTTATATTTGAGTAATGACTTTGAGGGCATGCGTCCCTGACTTGACATGACTGCTTATATATTGTATACTGTAGTTTGGTTATCATACATGTCTCCTGTTTTATATAGACTGTTATGATTTCATTCTGATATTTTGATTTCACATACTTGGTACTGTTATCGACCTCGCCCGAAGTGCGTTAAATCTGCGGTAAGTACGGTTGTTGATCCTCGCTTTTAGGGTCACAGTTCTGCATTTTGGGAAGCACCGTTTCTTCAGAGGCTTATCTTTTGGTATGGTTCCCTGACATTGTAGGTTCTTGTACATTCAGGGGTATGGTGGGGCTCTGTGCCGTCATAGTTGTTATAAAAACTCTTAGAGGTCTGTAGTCATTGTCACGACCCGACCCCGGGTCGCGACTAGTGCCCTACTTGGGCACCCCTTTCAGGTAGTCATCAGAGAATAGCAGCGGAACATATACACCACATAAACATGCTTAGACCATAATCATCACAGGCTAGCCGATAAGGCCGCCTTCCATAAAATATACATAACCAAAAGTAAAACAGTACAACTTTGTTCTTACAGCCCAAACCACAAATGTGACTACAGAAGGAATAACAACTGTGGCGGGACAGGGCCCCGCCATACCCCTGAATGTACATAATATCTACAACATCAGGGAGAACCGTACCAAAGACAAGCCTCCGGAGAAATGGAGCTTCTGACACCTGATCAGTGATCCTAAGAATGAGGATCCACTCTTTACCACTACTGCGGCGTGAGCGGCCAGGAAGGGTCGATTACCTGATATGTACCAAGTATGTAAAAGCGGAAAAATCACGTAATTACATCATAAGTCTAAAATAACGCTGGAGACATGTATGATAATCAAATTACAGTACATTGTGCCTTACTAACAATGAGAGTAACAAGTATATACTTCACTGCATAAAAATAGGAGGCTCATGATCAAAGTAGGGTCATCCGCGTAGTATCATTAAGCAATCCTACTCAGGACTATTTCACCCGCATGGGTCCTACGGACCCAATGGAGCGATGCGCTCGCGTGAGACTATTTCACCCGCGGGACTATTTCACGCTTGGGCGGTGGGCCATGATGCAAGCGCGCTCGCGTCATGGGTAGCAAATCCATGAAATTAGTAGTAACCAGGGCTTTCCCGTAAGAATAACTTAAACTAACCTGGGCTATCATACACAACATAAGCGCTACGGGCTTATCATAATATAAGCAAGTTAAGAAATCCCCTAACTCCTTATTAACCTTATTATTATACCCTCTCATTTTAGTTTACTTAAGGCACTAACATGTCATTTTTAAAAATCCGAGAATTTAACCCAAAGTACTACGTACTTCTATCCTTTTAAAATGACTCTTTTTCATATACAAAATACAAGATACTAATAACCATAGTATCAAGTCGCAACTACTTTTCAAGACAAGTCACAATACCTTTTAGAAATATAATTAGGCTTCTAAATCAAGTGACTTCTTTTCTCTTAAAACCTTAGGCAATTGATGCCTTAAAATCAATTTGCCTTTCATTAATTCAAGTCATTTTTCCTTACTTATTTTACTTAGAGTAAATCCCTCCTTTAACTTTCCATAAAGCTAATATAACCAACTTTCCATAAAGTCGTTATATTAACTTTATACATTAGTCAAATACATTTCCCTATATCCAAGGGACTTATACCTTTAAAACGAAACAAATATCATATACTTAAAACACTTCAAGTCCCTTAACTTTGACAACTTAAGACATCCTTAATACTTTTAAAGAAGTGAGTTAATCCCCTTGCTCACCCAACTTGGCCATTCTTAAAACAAGTAAGGGATATCAAAGTCTTGTACGTCTACCGTACTATATAAGTGCAACTATTCATGCTCAAGAGATAGGAAAGTTCTACATACCTCTTCGGGTCAATCCACTTGCTAAGTACAATATCCCGCACGTAGTATGTCAACCTATAATGACCATAATACGTCTATTAACTTCTTACTTCAAACGTAGAATATTATAAGTGCAAAGTCACTAAATTCTACAGAAAATTGGACAGCACTTCCTTTGTTTCTACATACTTTGCCACCTTTTTCAACGCCGAATTCAATAACCAAACACGCCACATTTAATGCTCAAAAATGTAGTTATCAATAGGGGATTACATGCCTACAAGACGTGTAAAATTCCGCCCCACAATTGATATCAAACTAGTACCAACTACAAGGTCCAATTCGGCAACTTTGATATTCAACAACATCAATTCTTATCCAATTCCTTTTCAATCCAAGTTGTTTAGTATAACATGATATCAAGTCGCAATCGATTACAACTACTACAATGTTCAAGTAAGTAACATGCGACGATTCTAATTAACGACCAAATTGTAATCCAACTTCAAATGGCTTATATATCATTTCAGATTTAGGCTACAACAATCCATATCACTTATCAATCTTCAATACATATACTTCATGCTAGTAAAATGTAAGGCTAACAACAATATATAATCTTGTAACACTTTAAGAGAACAAGATTGTTACCTCAACGAGCCTTAGTCCACCTTCAAATCCGAAGTCGCTCCCTAGCAACTTAGAGCCTCTTCTTGACACTTCAATCTGCCACTTGAGACCCTTAGAATATCACAAACAACCTTCCTTTAATCTTCCAATCAAAACCTAAGAAAGCAACTAGGTTTTCACCTTGCGACTAATACAAAAACGCTATTTTCCGGGATCTTTCTATTGAGATACCCTTACAATACCCTCATGAACCTTGGTTTAAAGTGTGGAGCTTATTGGACAACAAACAAACTTTTTTCTCTTTTGGACAAGGTGAACCCGAGAGCTCCCTTCAACTTTCATCCAATTTTCTTGAAATTTTTCTAAGTATGGAAAGCTTGTCTCACTACTAGTATCCTTATATAGTAACATGGAGGGCTAAGATTAATACATATGTGTGGTTTGGATGCAAATCTTTTAAATATCAAGCTAAGTGGTCCCATTGACTAAGTCAATATTATCAAGCTCTACTACTTGCAAGACTTGTCATCTTAATAATGGTCAAATGACCCTTGTACCCATGTTAAATTTCGTCCAAGCCCACTTAAGGGGGGTGACACGTGTCGCCCTCCCATTCGTCATAATATTACGTTTTCCGACAATTCCACAATTCCGATAAATTTTTACTAGTCTCAAATCTCAACATTTGGGATTCTTACGTACGTTCTTAAAACATATCATGTAATTACGGGGTGTAACAGTCCTGTTGTAAGTTGGGTTTTGTAAAGGATAATTGTTCGCGTTTTATATATATACATGTTGAAAGGCAACCTTCTCGGTTGGCCTATTTCCTATTTTACATTGTTACATGTTTATTTCTATTGAGTTATGTATGTTCCGCTGATTATCTCTGATGTATACCTACTAGGGTGCCCGGGTAAGACACCAGTTGCAGGCCCGAGTTCGGGTCGTGACAAAAGTGGTATCAGAGAAGTTAGTCCTCGGAAAGTGTCTACAGACCGTATCTAGTATAGTCTTGATTATCGGCGTGTTGTGCACCACACCTATAGTCAGGAGGCTACAGGATATTTAGGATTGGTTTCCATTCTTCTCAATCTGAGATCGTGCGATAGAGCTGTGTTATAAGCTGGACTCCCTCTGACGTATTCTTATGTACGATTATGTCTCACGCCAGCGGCCCGGGGCGAAGGCAAAGCGGCGAGAGGCTGCTAGTAGAACACGAGAGGTTCACGAGGGCCGAGCCAGTCATTGCTGAGTAGTGCTTGACAGCGAGTTCTCAGCCGACGTCGGCATCAGTGAGTTTAAGTAAACACATCTCTGGTCGGGTTGACCGGACCGGGCCGATTGTCCGGTAGAAAATCCGGACGGGCCGGTAACTTACCGGATCGGGGTTGGGTTGGCTCACCCAACCCCGCCAGTTAGATCAAAACGTAAGGCGGGACCAGTTAGACGTGCGGAAATCGGTTACATTCTGGTTAGGTCGGACCGGACCGGTAACACAAAATAAAATAAAAAATTGCACAGTCGACCCAAACGGTATTGTTATCGTTGGGAGGGTGTGGGGTGGGGGTGCCAACGGTCATTTCGACCGTTTGGCTGCATTTTGTTCATTTTTTTTGTTTTGTTTATTATTTTTTTAAATTACATTTTTACCCTTTAAAAAATCTAAAAATTCTCTACATTTTTTTCATTTTTATCACACAACATTTCTCTCAATTCTCTTATTCTCAATTTCTCATACTCTCTTAATCATCTTTATTATCAATTTTCAAGTTATTATTATTATTAGTTTTCAAATTCAAAGTAGCAAGGCCTTGAGACTTGAGCTTCGAGTTTCAATTGAATTCTGAATCCCGAAGTTTGGTACACTCGTTTCATTCTCTAATTATTTATTAAATTGTCATATTTATTTGTTGATTATTTAAATATTTTATAATGTCTTTGCTAAGGGAAATTGCGTCGGGACTGCGCCGTAAATCTAGTTCAAGTGGTAAAAAATATGTAGGTTCTTCATCATCTAATCAAAATATAGATTATGATCAAATGCAAGAAGATTTTGGAATAGAAGATAATGAATATGATAACGTTCAATTAGATAATATTGTTGAACTTGAAGAAAATGAACATCCTACACCTACTAGTGTTCCTTCTGTCAATGTTGGTACTGTTAGTGGTAGTCGTAGTCGTAGACCTCCTTTACCAGAACCAGTAGCAAGAAAAAAAAGGAGTAAAGTGTGGCTCTTTTATGATAAAGTTGTGGGTACTGATAGAGTTAGATGTAATATTTGTGGGAGAACTTATAAACATAAGACAGTGGGTGGTGACGGGGGGACGGGCATTATAGGTAGACATATAAAACACGATCATACGACACAATGAAATGTTGTCTCTAATTTAGAACCCGGTCAACAACAACTTAATCCATTAACTGGGGGGTGACTAAGTACGATCCAAAAAAGGATCGCATTGAATTAGCAAAAATGATTGTAGGAGGTTGTTTACCTTTTTCTTTTGCTTCTTCTTCATATTTAATTACATATATTCAAAGAGTATATAATCCTTTTTTTAAAGGTGTTCCTCGTAGTACTACTAGAGCCGATATTTTTAGACTTCATAATGATTATGTTATTTTTTTGCAATATTTGTTTGCTAACCTTCCATGCCTAGTTAGTTTTACTTCAGACATTGGACATGCTTTAAACGGTTATGATTATTTAACAATTACTTGTCATTGGATTGATGAAAATTTTAGAATGGGAAAACGTATTATTGCTTTTGCGTATGACGAGGATCAAAGTCATACTGAAAAATATATAAGCGAAACTATTTGTTCTTATGCCCAAAAATATAAACTTTATAATAAAATACTTTGTGTATCATTCGATAATGCATCTAATAATACTGCTGTTGTAGATCTTTTAAAAGCGGAATCTGACCACCACTTCCTCATATATTTCATGTTCGTTGTGTTTGTCATATTTATAATTTAATTGTTAAAAGTGGTCTTGATTTATTTTCACCTGAAATAAAACTTGTCAAAAGAGATGTTGGAGTTATTCAGGGTAATAATAGGAAAAATAGAATTATAGAATTTAAAGAAAAATGTAAACAATTTAATTTGAGACCTAAATTCATGCCAGAAGAGATTATTACACTGTGGAATTATACTTATTTATTTTTAAAAGAATGTTATAAGTATAATGACCTCATAACACATGTTGCAAATGCGCATTGTAAGAATGTGATGTATATGTTAACCGACGAACATTGGAAATCAATTGGTGAACTTTTAAAAAATTTACGTAAATTTTACACTGCTACTGTTGAATTTTCAGGATCTTATTACCCAACAGTTTGTAATGCTTTAGCTCATATAGCTGAAATTTCATATTTACTTTATGGTTTAAAATCAAATGTGAAATATAAAGATGCAGTTACACTTATGTTTGAAAAAATTTAAAAATATTTTTTCCCTATTCCTGATATTTATTGTATTGGTGCAGTCTTAAATCCTTCTATTAAAAAAGTAGATTGTCATAATTTAATATGTAGTTTAGATACTTATATGAAAGTAGGTGAAACAGAAACTCCATCTTCATTTGATTGCATAAGTACACTTGATACTAATTTAACTACATTATATGAATATTATGCTACATTACATGATAACAACAACTCTGCTACTAATATTCCTTCTAGTTCTGCTTCTGTGTCTACACCTTCAGGATTCAATGAAGATGACGATGAAGAAGAATCTTTAGACATATGAAGCACTTTTACAACACAAGCAAGCACAAGTCGATCTTGCGATGAGATGCAATTTTATTTGCAAAAGTCAGCGGAGCCGAAGAAAAGTTTTGACCCTTTACAATGGTGGCAGGATAACAAAAGGCAATTCCCGGTACTTGCAGCGATGACCTGAGATGTTCTTAATGTGTCGATCTCAACAGTGGCTTCTGAAAGTGCATTTAGCCAAGCACGAGATCAAATAGGAGACACACGTCACTCATTGGGTGGAAGCACATTAGAAGTGTTAGTCTGCTTAAGGGATTGGATCAGATCAGAGAGAAGAAATCAAGGATGTGGAGACGTTAATTCTCCGGAAGATGAAGAAATAGGCAATATTTTGGAAGGCGGGAGCGGAGGCGGGACTAGAATTAATACTCCAGATTTAGAGGCTATGAAGTATAACCAATTCAATCAACCTATAGATTATGAAGAACTTATAAGAAGGATGCATAATATGTAAATAAAATTATTATTACTTCATTATGTACTCTTATTAACATTATGAAAGTTCAAAAGTTTACATCTTATCATTAGTTTTAATTTTACTATCTATTTAGTTGTTAATCTGTTATTACTTATTTGTTAACTTATATCTACTAATCTAATAAATTAATAAAAGTATAATTACAATATAAAGTTATAAACTATAAAGTATAACTATAACAGTACTATAAAGTAAACTATAAAATAAAGATAAAGTATAAAGTTATAAACTATTAACTATAAAATAAAGATAAAGTATAAAGTTATAAACTATAAAATAGAAAGTTAACTTTAAAGTTTCAATTTTAATATATAAAACTATATTATATATTATATTACATATTTAAATTGAATTTAGTTTACATTATATAAAATAAATACTAGAAAAAAATTAAAAAAAAAAAAAAAACCAGACCGATAGGCCCGGTTCAGACCCGGACCCGCACGGACCGACCTGAAATCCGGTAATGAACCGGACCGGTTGGCCCGGTAGTCAGGTGAACCGGACCGGTAATCGGTCCGGAACCGGTTAAACCCGGTAAGGGGCTACCGGTCCGGACCGGTTCGACCTGTTAGACAGGTTTAGTTTAGAGCGACGACAGTAGCTACAGAGGCCACGGTACCTAAGCCTTCAGTCCCAAGGCCAGGAGCAGTGGATATGGGTTACAAAGAGATGGCCCAGTTACTGGCTAGGATCGTGTCTAGGCATGAGGACAGACGAGAGTTGGTGGTTGGGTAATGCGGTGGTGCGCCCGAGCCGTAGTTTGAGCCGGGACTTCTTGAGTTGCAATCCACCAGAGTTTTATGGATCGAGAGCTGGGAATGATCCTCAGGAGTTTATTCGACAGCTGCAGCGGATCATGAGAGTGATTAAGGCCTCAGAAGCCGAGTCAGTGGTACTGGGTTCTTATCGGCTGCGGGATATTGCAGTCAACTGGTTTGATTCATGGGAACTGTCCCGGGGGGAGCATGCGTTTCCAGATGGTTGGGACGAGTCTCGGAGGCATTTCTTAACCACTTCTTGCCTCCACAGATGAGGAGAGCCCGGGTGGATAGTTTTATGATGTTGAGACAGAATGGGCGGACGGTTCGGGAGTACAACATAGAGTTCGACTCATTAGCTCGGTATTCCCCCACTCTAGTGGCAGACATGGAGGATAGAGTGCACCGATATATCACGGGACTTGATGATTATCTAGCAGAGGGTTGTCTGAGGTAGCTCTTCAGTAGGGCATGGATATTGCCCGCGCAGCTTATGCACGGGGACTAAGGAGCGTGAGGTCGACGAAATGGCCGAGATCGGCGTAAGAGGCCCGGCAACAGGTCCTTTGGTAACTTTCGAGGCGGCCTCGGCGAGCTAGATATACACTTCACCGATGCAGTACTCCTTCACGCCTTGGGGCGTGCAGGGTATTCGGGGCGGTCGGGGCTCGATGTTTGAGTTTTCGAGAGCGAGGATGTTAGTCAGATGAGACCACCCCTACCTCGGTGTGGCCATTGTGATAGGTTCCATGCTGGGGAGTGTCATGGTGTTCGGGGAGCTTGCTTTACCTGCGGCCGGCAGGGCCATTTTGCGAAGAATTGTCCGACCAGAGGTAGCGCGGATGTTAAGACTCAGCCTTCGGGATCAGTGGCTGGTTCATCGCCCTCTTTAGCTATGCGCCCTGCAGGGCAGTATTACGATTAGAACGACGAATGGAAAGTGAAACAATAGTTACATGTATATATCTTTAACCCTTTAGAGACTAGTATGTGTTGCTAAGATGGTTATATGTTAAGTGTTATACTCGGATAGTATTGTGTTAAATTGTGTTAAGACACCTGGTTAGAAGGAAAGGTAAGTTTGGGAGCATGAAAATTATGAGCCTGAGAATATTGTTAATCGCCGATACCTTAGATGTGTAAGGCCTTCTCGGGTAGCAAGAGCTTATTCAGACGAAGAACGAGAGTTAAGTGCAACGGTGGGTCGGGTTGAGGACCTATTACGGGTCAACCCGTATCCCGGAATGGAATGGGGTCAGTTTGAGGTAGTCTCGATGTGTGATAGGGTCACGATGATGCAAGGCCCAAGTTTAGGTAACCATTGTACGAGTTCGTCGACGCGTTCCACCAGAACCGGGTCGGGAGGACCGAAAAGACCCTAGGTTGTTGGATATAGTAACTCCAAGGATGCTAGAAAGAGAGTTGATAAGTAGTGATTACCCTTGAGATGTAAATTCTCGTTTAACTTGTGGTTGATGCGTAGGGTTGTGCATTACATTGTGGCATAATTGGTTTTGTAAGTATAGTAGTGAAGACTATACCGGCGCATGTGTTATTGGAGACTTTGAAGGAACATTCGGGACGAATGTTTCTAAGGAGGGGAGAATGTTACACCCCGTAGTTCCAGGGTATGTATGTGAGGACGTACGTACGAGAATACAACATTAAGTTCGAAAAGGAAGAAAGATTTGTTTTTCCGACGGAAAATATTCTGAATCTCGTGAAGGAAAAAGGTTTATTATTGGGAATTGGATTCTCAATTTTGGTATTTGGTAATCTTGGAATATAATAGAATTATGGATTTTATTTTCCAGAATTGGTCACGTGGGGCCCACGGGAAAAATTTACGGTTTTGTGGAGCCCACATTATTTTCGAGATTTTGGCCATTATGGATATTTTTGGGAAATGAAAATATTTTGGACGAATAGGAGGGCGACACGTGTCACCCCACGTGGCCATGTTGGCCGAAATTGTTGGACAAGTGAAAAGCTAAGTGGCTTAAGTCTTGTGTTGGACAAGTGGCTTGTGGGACCCACACACACTTGTCCCCAATCTCATCCACACACTTGCTTTGATCCTAGCCCTTGGTTTTCTTATAAATACACCCTTGTAGCAAGACTTCATCAACACTTAGAATATTTTCCAAGGCAAATATACTCCTTCCCTCCTTGTGTGCTCTCGTCCACCCCCCTCCCTTGTGAAGAAAATTCTTCAATTGTTGTTGATAAATCCCAATATTTAAACCAAGTGTCCCTTGTAGTGTTCTAAAGATATCCCAACACAAAAATCCCAGAAATACTACGTTAATCCGATAGTCGCAAAGTGAAACCCTAAGGTGATCTTCATATTTTTGGAAGAAGTGTTAAGAGAAGTTGGTTAGAAACTTCTAAGGGTTGCTTGGAGTGGATTGGAACGTGAGGAATAGGAGCTAAGATTCCTAAGGATCGACTTTTAATCATTGGAAAATTTTGGGCTTATCGAGGTAATGATTTTTGTCCTTCTATTGTAATTAGAGATTACATGTTGTAGTAGTATATAATTGAGTATATGATATGTAGAAGGAAGATTGAAAAGAATTGGACCTTAATAAAGTTGTTAAAAATCGAGAATTGGCATGCTAGCCATAAAAGTTGTTAAAACATTACCTATTACTTGTTGACAGTAAATAAACAAGTTAACATAACTTATATAAAGGTTGAAATATAAGTTGGAGGATTATTAAAGAAGTAATAAAACAAGTATTGGCATGTTAGCCGAAAACTGGACAATTTTGATTGTAGTAGTTGGCCAAGAACACCAACTAATGGATGGTATTAGTGGACTTAATGGACGGTATTTACATTGGACTGTATTTACATTGGACAATATTTACATTGGACTATTTTTACTTTGGACTAAAGGACTATTTTGTATATTGTGGGGCAGAATTTTACACGTCCGGTTAGGCTTGTAATCCCCTTTAGTATTGTTGTATTATTGCGACTTAAATGTGGCATGTTGGTTATTGAATTTCGGGCCTTGAAAAATGTGGAAAAGTACGTAAAAACAGGGGAAGTGCTCCCCTATTTTCCGTAGAATAAGAGACCCTACTTAGAAATATTCTACGAAGAAATCTAGACGTTGATAGACGTATTTGATTATTATAGGTTGATATTCTACGCGCGGCATATTCGACTTGGCAAGTGGATTAGCCGAGGAGGTATGTGATTCTTCCTATCCTCTTGAGCATGATTGTTGTGAAATATATAGTACGGTAGACATACGTGTGTTAAATGAATTTGGTTTCACTTTGATGTCCTTGACTTGAGTTCTAAATGTTAAGAACCTTGATTATTTTAAAAGATATGAGACTTGATTTTGAAAGATAAGAGGCTTGATCTTAAAAGTTAAGACACTTGATCTTGAAAGATAAGAGACTTGATTTATAAACGACTTGATTTTGGGAAAGGAGAAGTAACTTGATTTAAAAGTATAGGTTCTTTGTCACGCCCGAACCGGACGTGTGGTGCCCTACCAGGCACCATACCTAACTGACATAAGTAAGTCGCGGAACTAAATAACACCTCTTTTTTGTTTCTTTTAAAACCAACGAACATGCAAGGGCAAAGCCGACAAGGCTGCCACATAAATATACATAATAAAAGGTAATACACTGTACATGAGTCCAATCCCACATATGAATACAGACTTCTAAGAGTTTTACTGAACTATGACGGGACAAGGCCCCGCCGTACCCATAACTGTACAAAATCATGTACTGAAGGATCTATACCAAAATGATAAACTCCTGAACAGATGGAGCTATCCAAAACTCGGAGCAGGGTCCTACACCTGCAGATCACCAAACGACGTACCTAAACCTGCGGCGTGACGCGGCCAGAGAGGTCGATGCGAAGAATGTACCAAGTATGTGAACTGAAAATACTGTAATGAAATCATAACAATCTATACAAAACATGAGACATGTATGATAGCCCAACTACAGTAATACATAAGCAGTCATATCAAGTCAGGGACGCATGCCCTCAAAGTCATTACTCAAATATAACCATGGGTCTCACGCCCATAATATCAATCATGCCCATGGAATCCTTCCTCACTGCCGGCAGTCCATGATATAATATAACATCAATAAGCACACTGAACCTTGCAATCATGAGAGTAATGCAATCCTTTTTATCTTTTAAGTTATGCTTTTAACAATGAGACCAACTGTTCCACTTTAAGTCATAAACACACAGCACCCTTTCATTAATGAAATCACTACCGTTTCAAAACATGAAGGTCGTGCCAGTGCCAGGGTCAACCACCCTCTGTGTAATAATGCAACCTATCATGGGACTATTTCACCCGCAATGGACTATTTCACCCGCATAGGTCATGTGGACCCGCAATGAGTCATCGGTACACGATACTCGCATCACGGATAGCTAATCCATGGCTTATATATATCCCGGGAATTTAACCCGCCCGAGTCAAATACCGACCCGCCGTGAGTGTGTACCACCCACCACCATGGGGAGCTACCCCATGATATCCTTGAAACAAGTTGCCAGCCCTTTATGGATGGACGCAGAGATGTGGAAATATGACACTTGCACGAATGTCTATATGAGCAACCCATATGCAAGCAAACCATTCTTGACCTTTATTTATAAAATGAAATTTATAAAATGAATAATCATCATTTTAGCAAACCAAGACAACACCATGCCTTTCCTTTTTACATAAATCAAGACAATACCATGTCTTTACACAAACCAAGACAATTACCATGTCTTTCCTTTTTACATAAACCAAGACAATTACCATGCCTTTCCTTTTTACATAAACCAAGACAATTACCATGCCTTCTTTTTACATATACCAAGAAAAATCCTTATTCAAGCAAGCCAAAGTACTATCAAGGTACAAATAGAATAATTCTCATTTAAACAAGCCAAAGTACTATCAAGGCACAAATAAAATAATTCTCATTTAAACAAGCCAAAGTCCTATCAAGGCACAAATAGAATAATTCTCATTTAAATAAGCCAAAGTACTATCAAGGCACAAATAGAATAATTCTCATTTAAACAAGCCAAAGTACTACGTACATCCATTCTTTTCAAAAGACTCCTTTTTATATAAAACCCCAAGATACTAACACCCGTAGTATCAAGGCATGTCTATTTTACAAATAAGTTACTACACCTTTAGAAATTCATTTCAATACTTTGAAACCAAGTAACTTCTAATTTCACAACCTAGGCAACTCATGCCTATCAATCAAAATAGACAATTTGCTTAACCTTCCATAAAGCCGTTATAACTAACTTCTCATAAAGTCGTTATAACCCTTTATGGTTTTAGACAAATTCATTCTTTTTATAATCAAGAGACTTATACTTTTAAAATCAAGTATCATATACTTTCAAATCAAGTTTCTTAACTTTCAAAATACTTCAAGTCTCTTAATCTTTAGAAATCAAGTTTCTTAACTTTTAAATCTCAAGTAACTCGCACCTTTAAAGCAAGTTACTTTTCTTTAAGTCAAGTCATTTCTCCTCTTTTAAATCAATTAAGTAAATCACTCATTTGACTTCCCTAAAGTCATTATAACAACCTTTAGGTTTTGGAACTAAGGCACTAGCAAAAAGATTTGGAAACCACTTCCTTTTCAAGACTCTATGTACTTCAAGTAAAATACTTTCACTTTTGAAAATCCAAACTTCATTAAGGGAATGGATTATAACAACTTCCAATTTAAACATCCAAAGTACAATCAAGGAAGTATATAGAACAACTTATATTAGACAATCCAAGTACAATCAAGGAGAGGATCATTTAAGGAGTAAGACTTACTTTCTTTATCATAAGGAATCATGCTAAAAGAAGAGGAGATGGTTCACATACCTTTTCGGCTAAATCCACAAGCTAAGTCGAATACGCCGCACGTAGTATTGTCAACCTATAATGGCCACAACACGACTATCAACTTCTAGCTTCTAACGTAGAATAATACTAAGTATATGGTAATTAGGGTTCCAATAGCTGATACACTTATCAAACTTCATACTATATACCTCATGCTTGCTAATATCCATAGCTACAACAATAAGTAATCTTAATTACTAAAACGACAAGATCGTTACCTTTATAAGCCCTTATAAATTCCAAGATTCAAAGTCGCTCCTTAGCAATTCTTAGCTCATTTCCTTTA
This sequence comes from Przewalskia tangutica, assembly GCA_029844215.1. Lineage (NCBI taxonomy): Eukaryota > Viridiplantae > Streptophyta > Magnoliopsida > Solanales > Solanaceae > Przewalskia > Przewalskia tangutica. The sequence continues at coordinate 71,491,518 of CM056732.1, forward strand.
CGCTCCAATCCTCTATTTGAAGCCTTTAGAAGTTCACAACCAACTTCTCTTCCATTTCCAATCCAAAACTATGAAAACGACTTAGGTTTTCGCATCGCGACTAACGTGAAGACGTCGTTTTTCCGACATATTTCTATTGAGATATCCTTACAATACCCTTAGTGTCACGACTCGGCCAGGGATGGTACCCTACCGGTACCTGTCAGTATATGTCGAGAATAGCGGTGAACATACATAACACATACGTATAAAAAGGTAACATCACCGGTAGGTTGCTTCCATAAAACATACTTAACAAAAGTATAATAGTACAACTGGTTCTTATAGCCCAAAACATAAATGTGACCACAGATCTCTAAAGATAATAATCATGGCGACACTCCGCCATACCCCCGAGTATACAAAGTACCTATAGCATCGGAAATCCGTACCAAAATAACAAGCGTCGGAGGGATGGAGCTTCGACCGGAAGAGTGATCCAAGAATGAGGATCCATAATCGCTTACCGCCTGCGGCATGAGCGCGGAGCAGAGGAAGGGGGTACAATATGTACCAAGTATGTAAAGTGGAAAAAATATCGATATCAAGTCTAAAAGCAAGAGTCATGAAAGACAATAAAATACCTTTTCAGGCCTTACTAACAATGAGTGACAAGTATATATATATAATCTGCATAAAATAGGAGGCTCATGATCAAAGCGAGGTACCGCGCGTAGTATCAATAAAACCATCCTACTCCCGAGACTATTTCACCCGCACGGTCTCAGACGACCGCACGGTACTCTCACACTGCGCACGTACCTGCCGGCGTGGGACTATTTCACCCGCGTAAGCCCATAAGGACTCGCATGAGATATTCCTCGCGTCATGGGTAGCAAATCCACGTGGTATAACGATCTTGGGGACTTTCCCCGCGATATACTCTTACCCGGATGGTATAACGATCTTGGGTGCCTGATATACTCTTACCTTGAGCGGATGGTATAACGATCTTGGGGCTTGCCCGCCGATATACTCTTATCGTGCGGATGGTATAACGATTTTGGATCCGCCCGCCGGATATACTCGATGGTATGACGATCTTGGGCCGGCCGCCGGACATACTCTTACACTGAAGGAGGTGGTATGACGATCTTGGGGCTTGCCCCTCAGACATACTCTTACCATATCTCAAACTGTCATCATATCATAAATAAGTTAAGAAAACTTATAACTTCTTTTAATCTTGTTCATATACTCTCTCATTTTAGTTTACTTAAGGCACTTAATCATATCTTTAATAAAAGAACACCGGGAGTTTAACCTACTAGTACTATATCTTCAACTCTTTCAACAATGACTCTTCTTTATACATAAAAACCTTTGGACAATTGATACCTTAAAATCAATTTGCCTCTTCACATACTTATCTTATTTAGAGAAAATCTCTTCTCATTAACCTTTTATGAAGCTAATAAACCAACTTCCCATAAAGTTGTTATATTAACTCTATACTTTAGCAAAATCATACTTTTTCCCTAACTAAGGGAATTATACATTCTTAAAATGAAACAAGTCATTATATACTTAAAACAAGTAAGAATACCAAATCTTGTCGTCTCTCCGTGTACACTTAGTTTCATCTATTCATGCTCAAGAGATAGGAAAGCTTCACATACCTCTTTGGTCAATCCACTTGCCAAGTCCAAACTACCGCAAGTAATATTTCAACCTATAATAGTCATGATACGTTTATTAACCTCTAATTTCAATGTAGAATAATCTAACTCAAAGCCACTAAATTCTACGGAAAATTGGGCAGCATTTCCTTTGTTTCTACTCATTTTGCCACCTTTCTCAAGGCCAAATTTATCATCCAAAACACCACATTTAAGGCTCAATCAATCCAACAATTCAAAGGGGATTTCACACCCAAAATTCTGCCCAATAAGTTTACAACAATTCACTTAACAATTCTAAGGTAGTTTTTAGGCTACAACATGCTCATAATCTCTTCTTAACCCATTCTTCATATCCAAACCACATTTTCTAGCATGCAATGACTCTAAGTGCATTATTTTACTACCACAAGATCTTTCTTCTAAGCATGCAACATTAGAACTAAATCTAAAGGAAGAAATGTTACCTTAAAGTTTTAGCCAAAACTTATCCCAAATATTGCTAGCTTCCTTGCCAAGAACACCACCACAATAATGCCAACAAGCTAGCTACAAGCTTCCTTTTCTTGTTCTTAACTTTCAGATTTTTCTTGGGTTTTTAGAGAGAAGGAGGAGCTGATTTTTAGAGAGAGGAAGATGTTTGAGAGATGACCAAGTCTACAAGACTTGGTCAATATAAGTCATGCAAGCAAAATCAGATGGGGGGGACACTTGTCACCCTCCCATGGCTTTTTTTTAAAAGAGAAAACAGACTTTCCTAAGTTTTCTCGCCGAATCTGGACTTTGGCGCGCTGCTGCTGTCCTGGCGCGGCGCTGAAACTTCAGTGACCCTCGATACTTTAGGCGCCGCGTCTCGCATCCGGCGCGCGGCGCGCTTTGCACGAAACGCATTTACGCCCATTGCGCTGAACTTGTAACTCTCATAACTTTCTACTCCGACGTCCTATCGACGAACGGTTGGTTGCGTTGGAATCTAGACTCAACGAAATATGCCCTAGGATTTTAAAATACTTAGGAACTCTCAATGAATCGGGTCATAACCCGCCCCAAAGTTGACTAAAACCCGTCCGGAATAATCCGTCAACCTATCCTTTGAAAATTTTAAGTCTTACATGCTTTCGTACGCTCTCATACGTAGGGTCAGAACTACGGGGTATAACATTCTCCCCCCCTTAGAAACATTCGTCCCGAATGTTCCTTCTAGGCTTACTCAAATCATATTATCGACATAGACCCTCTCAACTACTCTTGCAAAAATAAGGAAGCTCACGAGCCACACTTAAGCGAACTTATCAATCAAAACTAACAAGCGGAAAGTAGGCTACCCGAGGTATAGGGAATAAGTGAGGATACTTCTTCATCATATCGCCCTCTGCTTCCCATGTCATTTCCTCCTATGTTTTTCGTTCCGCATAGCACTCGGTAGTGAGCGTCTGTTTCGTTCAAGTCGCTTAACGACGATCGAGTATCGCTATGGGACTCTCCTCATACGATAACTCCTCTATCACTTGGACATCCCGAACCGGTGCACTCTAGATGGATCTCCACACATTTCCGCAACATAGACACTGAAAAATCGATGCACCGCCTCCAAATCGGACGGAAGATCTAACTCATAGTAACCTTGCCTACCCTACGGACAATGTACCTGCGGCTAAGCTTCCCTTCTTTCCAAATCTCATCACGCCTCCCGTGGCGTGTATTAAAACCCAATCATCTATCTCAAATTCCAAGTGTCGACGCCGATCTGCGTACGACTTTTGCCAACAATCGCTCCTGGATAAGCTTCACCTTATCCACTGCCTGCTGAACTAAGTCTGGCCCGACTAACTGGACTTCTCCCACCTCGAACCAGCCTATCGGTGACCTGCACTTTCTCCCGTATAAGGCCTCATAAGGCGCCATCTGAATACTGGAATGGTAGCTGTTGTTGTAAGCAAACTCCACAAGAGGCAAATGATCCTCCCACTACCACAGAATCAATAACACAAGCCCGCAGATATCCTCGGATAGTGCGCTCGGCCTGTCCGTCAGTCTGAGGGTGAAACGCCGTACTGAGACTCACCTGTGTCCCTAATCCCTTCTGAAAAGACCTCCAGAAGTTAGCCGAGAACTGGGCTCCTCTATCTGATATAATCGACACCGGGACTCCGTGCAGTCTCACAATCTCTCTAATATATAATCTGGCATAGTCCTCGGTGAAGCGTCGTTACCGAAGAAAATGGTGATTTCGTCGACGACAATCACCCAAATGGAATCATCTTCCTCCAGTGGTAGGTAGCCCGTAATAAAATCCATATTTATCACCTCTCACTTCCAAGTCGGAATATCAATAGCGCAACATGACACCGCTTCGGTGCTCAATCTTAACTCCCTCTTTAGGCCATCCCACCAATACACGCATTTGAGGTCATGGTACATCTTAGTCGACCGGATGAATAGAATAACGAGCCCCCGTGCCTCCCAAAATCCGAAGTCCTGTCTCACGGGAACACACAACCGCCTCGAATCTTAGCACTGACGCTACCTCAAATAGACTCTCTCTCTTTACGAGCAGTGACGTCGATCTGCGGCACAAAATCGGATCCTCATACTGTCGCCTCTTTACCTCCTCGACGATAGAAGACTTGGCAACCTCTCGAATCCGAACTCCATCACTACCAGAATCAACCAAACGAACCCCAAGGCTCGCTGGGATGTAACTCTCGCCATATCCTCTTCTGCGGTGAACATCGACGGACTACCCATCGACACTGCGACTAAGGGCATCCGCAACCACATTGGCCTTCCCCGGTGGTATAGAATATCAACATCGTAATCCTTAAGTAGCTCCAACCACCGCCTCGCAAGTTCACCTCTGGCTGAAGATGTAAGACTCTTGTGGTGCGTAAATGTCACGAACTCCATATAAATAATGCCTCCGGATCTTTAAGGCATGAATCACCGCTAACTCCAAGTCATGCGTGGGATAGTTCTTCTCATGCTTCCTAAGTCGAGATGCATAAGCTATAACTCGCCCGTCTTCGCGACAAGACGCACAAGCTCCGACCGACGGCGGCGCACATATAAACCACGTATCCATCTAAGCCCTCGGAAGAGTAAGAATCGTCAACTTCTCCTTTAGCGGTGAAACTTTCCTCACAAGTATCCGCCCATCCAACATAGCTTAGTCAAAGGTCTTGAAATAGAAGCAAACTTCTCTACAAAAGCGATAATAACTGCAGTGCCCTAGTAGCCCGCGACTCCGTCTTTACTGGTGGGCTGCGTTTGATGCTTCCTCGCAAGGCCCCAAGCCGCGACTGCTCCGCTGGGGTGGTCCATGTCTGATGACCTAATCTTGTATCAACTGAATACCATCGGCCCCGATAACATGCCCTAAGAAAGCCACTGACGCTGGGTTAACTCGAGAACTTGGCATACAATTCGGAGGACTCATACCGCCCTCAAATAATCAGATGCTCCACCCGTGAATACACCAAGATATTATCAATGAAAACTATAACGAACATATCCAAGAATGGCACGAACACCTATTCATCAAATCCATGAATGGCGTTGGTCAACCCGAAAGACATCACCCTGAACTCATAATGCCCATACCGGGTCCTGAATGCAGTCTTTAGGATATCTATCTCTCTAACTCGTACCTGATGATAACCAGTCTATCTTGAAAAACACTTTGCACCTCACACAGAAACGTCAAACAAATCGTCAACTTGGGAGGATATCTTCTTGATAGTCACCTTGTTCACCGTAATCAATACACATACGCATAGCCCATCCTTCTTCTTCACAAACAATCCGGTGCTCCCGAGAAACACTTGGCCTAATAAAGCCTTTCTCCCAAATCTTTTGGTCCTTCAACTCCTTGTGCCATCCTGTATGGCGGAATAGATATCGGTCGAGTATCCGCGCCAAGTCAATGAACTCAATCTCCTCTCGGGAGGATACCCGAAGCTCATCGGGAATACGTGGAAACTCTCTAATGACCGGACCGACCGGCGTCTCCACTCGACTCCGCCTGTCGAATACCGAACCATATGATAGATGTACCCTTTCGCACCATCTTCCTAGCCTTGAGGTAAGAAATAAACTTACCTTCCCTTCCACTCGATACTGGAACCGAACTAACCTCTCTCTACACGTTAGCATAGCAAGATGCTAGCCAATCCATACCCATAATCACATCAAAGTCTGTCATATCCAACTCTATCAAGTCCGCGCCAGAGGTGATATCTATAGTCACAGACAAGCCTTATACACACCAGATCACTCATCGCGTAGCCACCTCAAAAGGTCTTATGGACTCGGGCTCTACCCCTATTCTACCGCAATATGAGGAGATATGTAGGACAAGGTAGAACTGGATCTATCAAAGCATATACATCACAAAGAAGAAACCAATAATGTACCGTGACGCGACGCCTCGCATATATCGAGGACCGCTAGAATCGAACCCTACCACGACCTTCGCCTGCGCCTGGCCCATACCTCGCTCGCCGCGCCTAACCATCGAAGATGAAGATCTGACGACAACTTTTTCCTTCTTGGATGGCAGAGTAACATGATCTCGAACTATACACCCATACGCAAGACGCCGGATGAGACCTACCGGCAGGTGGTCTCGAGAAGGTGGATCTATCTACCTGGCAATATCCATCTCGCACGGCTGAAGAGCCACCCCACCCCGCGCCATATCAGCTACAATGGTGTGGAGTCAAACGGTCAAGAACCTATCTACGCGGCTCTCACCTCCTCAGAGGCAAGAAGTGGTCTAGAACGCCTCTGTGAACTCCTCCCAATCACGATGCCCTAAGAACCTGGACAAACTCCTCGCGGATCCTCATCAAATCTCGAACCATAGAACTCGGTGACAACCGAAATCCCGGAATCGTAAACCGCTTGGCCGTTCGCTTGCCGCCCGTTTGTCGCCGCCAGCACAGCCGCCACTCGCCTGGCCGACTTATCATCCTCTGCTCGCCTGCACATGCCCGTGCTCATCGCGAGCTTCGAGTCGCGGAGCATCGTTCCCGCTGGCCAGCCACGCCGACCCAAGCCAGAGCACGACGTGGAACTCGCCGCCCTAAACATCATCTCTCGTAAGGATTGGGCGACTCTCCGCGTCCACTAGCCGCGCCCCAGGTGCTTGCACGGGGCCGCGGTTGCCTTGCGTGGAGGCATAATCGATACATAAAGGAAAACATCGGGAGATTCAACCTATAACTTCGCACGATCTTAGAGTGAAAGAATGAAACTAATCCTAGATATCCTGCCGATTATAGATGTGGTGCGGACACTTTCCGAGGACTAATCGCTCGATACCACTTTTGTTATATGTCGAGAATAGCATGAACATACATAAATACATAATAAAAGGTAACATCATATAAAACATACTTAACAAAAGTATAATAGTACAACTGTTCTTATAGCCCAAAACATAAATGTGACCACGGATCTCTAAAGATACGCCATACCCCGAATATACAAAGTACCTATAGAAATCCGTACCAAAATAACAAGCGTCCGGAGGATGGAGCTTCGACCTTTGGAAGAGTGATCCTAAGAATGAGGATCCACACCGCTTACCATATGTACCAAGTATGTAAAAAATCAGATATCAAGTCTAAAGCAAGTCGAGTCATGAAAGACAATAAAATACCTTTTCTTGTGCCTTACTAACAATGAGAGTGACAAGTATATATATATAAGCATAAAATAGGAGGCTCATGATCAAAACAGGTACATCGCGTAGTATCAATAAAACCATCCTACTCGGGACTATTTCACCCGTGGGACTATTTCACCCGCATAAGCCCATAAGGACTCGCACGAGGTATTCCTCGCATCACGGGTAGCAAATCCACTAACAGTGGTATAACGATCTTGGGACTTTCCTCGATATACTCTTACCGGCGGATGGTATAACGATCTTGGGTCCTCGATATACTCTTCACCGAGCGGATGGTATAACGATCTTGGGGCTTGCCGCCGGATGAGATGGTATAACGATCTTGGATCCGCCTCGATATACTCTACACCAAGGATGGTATGACGATCTTGGGGCCTGCATACTCTTACACTGAAGGAGGTGGTATGACGATCTTGGGGCTTGCCCCTCAGACATACTCTTACCCTATCTCAAACTGTTATCATATCATAAATAAGTTAAGAAAACTTATAACTTCTTTTAATCTTGTTCATATACTCTCTCATTTTAGTTTACTTAAGGCACTTAATCATATCTTTAATAAAAGAACACCGGGAGTTTAACCCAAGTACTATATGCTTCAACTCTTTCAACAATGACTCTTCTTTATACATAAAAACCTTTGGACAATTGATACCTTAAAATCAATTTGCCTCTTCACATACTTATCTTATTTAGAGAAAATCTCTTCTCATTAACCTTTTATGAAGCTAATAAACCAACTTCCCATAAAGTTGTTATATTAACTCTATACTTTAGCAAAATCATACTTTTTCCCTAACTAAGGGAATTATACATTCTTAAAATGAAACAAGTCATTATCTACTTAAAACAAGTAAGAATACCAAATCTTGTACGTCTACCGTACTACATAGTTTCATCTATTCATGCTCAAGAGATAGGAAAGCTTCACATACCTCTTTGGTCAATCCACTTGCCAAGTACAAACTACCGCAAGTAATATTTCAACCTATAATAGTCATGATACGTTTATTAACCTCTAATTTCAATGTAGAATAATCTAACTCAAAGCCACTAAATTCTACGAAAAATTGGGCAGCATTTCCTTTGTTTCTACTCACTTTGCCACCTTTCTCAAGGCCAAATTTATCATCCAAAACACCACATTTAAGGCTCAATCAATCCAATAATTCAAAGGGGATTTCACACCCAAAATTCTGCCCAATAAGTTTACAACAATTCACTTAACAATTCTAAGGTAGTTTTTAGGCTACAACATGCTCATAATCTCTTCTTAACCCATTCTTCATATCCAAACCACATTTTCTAGCATGCAATGACTCTAAGTGCATTATTTTACTACCACAAGATCTTTCTTCTAAGCATGCAACATTAGAACTAAATCTAAAGGAAGAAATGTTACCTTAAAGTTTTAGCCAAAACTTATCCCAAATATTGCTAGCTTGCTTGCCAAGAACACCACCACAATAATGCCAACAAGCTAGCTACAAGCTTCCTTTTCTTGTTCTTAACTTTCAGATTTTTCTTGGGTTTTTAGAGAAGGAGGAGCTGATTTTTAGAGAGAGGAAGATGTTTGAGAGATGACCAAGTCTACAAGACTTGGTCAATATAAGCCATTCAAGCAAAATCAGATGGGGGGGGGACACTTGTCACCCTCCCATGGCTTTTTTAAAAGAAAAAAGACTTTCCTAAGTTTTTTCCGCCCAAAATCCCGCCGGATCTCGACTTTCATGTCCTGGCGCGCGCTGAAACTTCAGTGACCCTCCTTTTCGCGCGCCGCGCCGATCCGCGCCGCCGCTTTGCACAAACGCATTTACGCATCACAACTTGTAACACTCATAACTTTCTACTCGACGTCCTATCGACGAACGGTTGGTTGCGTTGGAATCTAGACTCAACGAACTACGCCCTAGTCTTTTAAAATACTTAGGAACTCTCAATGAATCGGGTCATAACCCGCCCCAAAGTTGACTAAAACCCGTCCGGAATAATCCGTCAACCTATCCTTTGAAAATTTTAAGTCTTACATGCTTTCGTACGCTCTCATACGTAGGGTCAGAACTACGGGGTATAACACTTAGGGACCTTGGGTTAAAGTCTTGTGAATAATGAACCAAAATTGCAAAATGTTTTTGTGTGGGAATATGCTAAACCCGAGAGCTATCTTGGCTAAGCTCAAGGTTCCTCAATTTTTTCTAAGTGTTGAAGACTTGGTCTTGCATCTAGTGTGTATATATAATACAATGGAGGGTCAAGATAATAACATATGGGTGGCTATGATGAAGAGTAATTAATATTTATCCAAGTGGGCAAGTTGACTAAGTCAATAATCTCAAGCTTGAAGACTTGATCATCTACATTGGTCAATGACCATTACACCCTTGCCCAATTTCGTCCAAGACCATGTGGGGGGTGCCACATGTCGCCCTCCCATTCGTCCATAAAATTTCGTAACCCTTGTGGGCCCCACAAAACGTAAAATCCTCGGCTGGGCCCCTCGTGACTAAATCCGTAAAAATAAATTTCCATAATGATAATAAATTCCATATTCCTCAAATAATGCATTTTGAGAATCTAATTCTCATCAACGAACATTTTTCCTTTCCGACATTCGGAAGATTTTCCTTCGGAAAAACAATTCCTTCTTTCGTACCAATTTTTCAAGTCTTGATTCCTTACGTACATTCTCTTATACATGTCCTGGAATTACGGGGTGTAACATTTTTCCCCCCTTAGAAACATTCGTCCCCGAATGTTCTTAGTCGGTTGTCAAGCTATACAAACTCCGACATAATCTATTTACTATGACTATCAATCAATACTCCACAATACCAACGATGCCACATATGGCCACCACATAACATACGTAAACATATCAATGGACCTTCCATACGCGGTCCCTTCTCACAAAACTCGAAGGTTACAGTCTTCAAAAACGGGATCCTTAGAGGTTACTTTCTTTTTCCCCGCATAAAGGGATGACCCTATCGTATTCTAAGTCATGGGACTAACACTATCTGAATCCTTCAGTCGGACTACCACTCAGCTAACTGATGTGTTTCCCCGTGTTACTCCCCTTCTCTGTCTCACTTAGTCACCAAACTAGTTGGGATATGAACCTATAACCTGCCTAGCTTAGTTTACCAATCGGTGTAAACTCTAATACTAGTAGAACCTCAATCACAAGCACCTATGGACAGTGTTACTGAACCTAAGACGCGTGTATCATCACAATTAACCTCCACTCATGGCCTAAAAGGAATTTTCTCTACGCACCTTCATTACTTATAACTATAATCACTATAGTTCTCTTAACCCTTGTTCCTTCCTTTTCTTACTTGTCACACTTTCTCGTACTTCCAAACTTATTTAGTACATGTACAAAATCTCAAATATTGTTTCTGTTCTCCAATCCTTAGAGTTACTATCCAAACTTGGTCATTATGCTACTTGCATTCCCGTTAAGGCTCTTCTCGGCCCTCACGACCTGATTCTGGTGGAACGCGTCCACGAACTCGTACAACGATTACCTAGACTTGGGCATGGCATCCTCGTGACCCTATCACATAGCGGGACCATATCCAACTGACATCACCCCATTTCATACTACCGGTTGACCCGAAATGAGTCCACAACTCGACCCATCGCCACACTTAACTTCTCATTCTTAGTCTGAAATAAATCTCTCTCTTATCTCAAGGTACTTCTCACCCTATCCCCCTATTCACTAGAGGTTCGTCACAAAGGCCGAAGTATTTCTACTGTACATCCTTCCCTATCGGTCTTTACACTGTTACGGGGTAATTACAACTTGTGAACCCTACACAACTATAGTCTCAGTTCACTTTAGCATTCTTGTCAACATTCTTCACTTTTCACTTTACTAATCAAAGTATCCCTACCTCTGGGGGTGCTATCAATTACAACTACTAGCAACAAGGGAAAACATATACGCTAGGGCGAAATCTGAATCTATCAATGCACGTATGATTCAAAAGAATCGAAATATACCTGTAACCCCATGCGATGTTGCCTCTTGATCCTGCCCAGTAGCCACGTCATCTATGCGGTTCGAAGGACCGCCAGAACTATAAACTCCACCCTGACCTCTACCACGGCTGGCTGACATCTGAACACCCTGCCCTGGGGGGCGCACAGCTGTGGAGGAAAGGGAACCAACCACCGGCCTCATAGGCTGAGCCACCTCACCGGTGCTCTTTCTAAAAGGACATACCCTCAGTATATGGCCCGGACGGCCACAATAAAAACAAACACCTGTGCCATAACGGCATTTCCCCATATGACGCTTACTACATCGGAAACACTGAGGAATAAGTGGCCTCGACTGAGAAAATCCTCTGCTCCTCTGAGAACCTCGACCCCTGGAGCTTGGACCGACTCCTAAATACCTTGTGGGGTCCAATCTCCCACCTGTGAGCTGCGGGGGTATGTACTGGGTAGGCTGGGACGAATATCTCACTCGCTGCTGAGGCTGCTCGTCCAAAAACTCACCGGGATAACCAACCGGTCTAGCCCTCTTACGCTGATTTCCGCGTTGGCCCTCTACCATCTGTACACCTGTCTGTACTGGCCGAATAACCTCCTGCTGATGAAACTGTAGCACCGCTATCTTGGTCAATAACATAACTGCTTCCCTTATGACCCTATAGTCTTCCCCTAACTGAGAAACTGGAGGCTCTGGTGCTGGGGCCTCAAAACCTGGGGCAGAAGAAATCGCTGACTGCGGCTCAACATCCGGTGTACCCTGGGCATGAGCCCTATCAACTCGGTCCGACCGTAGCTCTCGCATCGCTTTGCCCTTCAGGCGTTGTTGCCTCGCGGAGGCATAACAGAACATAATAATACGTCAGAGAGGAATTATCTTAATAACACAGCTCTATGGCACGATCTCAGAGTGAGAAGAATAGAAACCAACTCCTAAATGTCCTGTAGCCTCTTGTTAATGGGTGTAGCGCGCAACACACCGATAATCAAGACTCTACTAGAAACGGTCTGTAGACATTCCGAGGACTGACTGCTCTGATACCACTCTGTCACGCCCCGAACCCCGGGCCCGTGATTGGTGCCCTACCTGGGCACCCTTCTACCTAACTGACACAAGTAAGTCGCGGAACTAAATAACACTTCGTTTTTTTTAAACCAACGAACATGCAAGGGCAAAGCCGACAAGGCTGCCACATAAGTATACATAATAAAAGGTACTACACTGTACATGAGTTCAATCCCACATATGAATATAGACCTATAAGAGTTTTACTGAACTATGACGGGACAAGGCCCCGCCGTACCCATAACTGTACAAAAGCCTGTACTGAAGGATCTATACCAAAATGATAAACTCCTGAACAGATAGAGCTATCCAAAACTTCGGGCGGTCCTACACTGCAGATCACCAAACGACGATTTAAACTCGCGGCATGAACGCCGCCCCGATGGAGTCGACGAAGAATGTACCAAGTATGTGAACTGAAAATACTGTAATGAAATCATAACAGTCTATACAAAACAGGAGACATGTATGATAGCCCAACTACAGTAATACATAAGCAGTCATATCAAGTCAGGGACGCATGTCCTCAAAGTCATTACTCAAATATAACCATGGGTCTCACGCCCATAATATCAATCATGCCCATGGAATCCTTCCTCACTGCCGGCAGTCCATGATATAATATAACATCAATAAGCACACTGAACCTTGCAATCATGAGAGTAATACAATCATTTTTATCTTTTAAGTTATGCTTTTAACAATGAGACCAACTGTTCCACTTTAAGTCATAAACACACTGCACCCTTTCATTAATGAAATCACTACCGTTTCAAAACATGAAGGTTGTGCCAGTGCAAGGGTCAACCACCCTCTGTGTTATAATGCAACCAATCATGGGACTATTTCACCCGCAATGGACTATTTCACCTGCATAGGTCATGTGGACCCGCAATGAGTCATCGGTACACGATACTCGCATCACGGATAGCTAATTTATGGCTTATATATATCCCGGGAATTTAACCCGCCCGAGTCAAATACCGACCCGCCGTGAGTGTGTACCACCCACCACCATGGGGAGCTACCCTCTGATATCCTTGAAACAAGTTGTCGGCCCTTTATGGAGGGACGCGGAGATGTGGAAATATGACACTTGCACTAATGTCTATATGAGCAACCCATATGCAAGCAAACCATTCTTGACCTTTATTTATAAAATGAATAATCATCATTTTAGCAAACCAAGAAAACACCATGCCTTTCCTTTTTACATAAATCAAGACAATATCATGCCTTTACACAAACCAAGACAATTACCATGTCTTTCCTTTTTACATAAACCAAGACAATTACCATGCCTTTCCTTTTACATAAACCAAGACAATTACCATGCCTTCTTTTTACATATACCAAGAGAAATCCTTATTCAAGCAAGCCAAAGTACTATCAAGGCACAAATAGAATAATTCTCATTTAAACAAGCCATAGTACTATCAAGGCACAAATAGAATAATTCTCATTTAAACAAGCCAAAGTACTATCAAGGCACAAATAGAATAATTCTCATTTAAACAAGCCAAAGTACTACGTACGTCCATTCTTTTCAAAAGACTCCTTTTTATATAAAACCCCAAGATACTAACACCCGTAGTATCAAAGCATGTCTATTTTTCAAATAAGTTACTACACCTTTAGAAATTCATTTCAATACTTTGAAACCAAGTAACTTCTAATTTCACAACCTAGGCAACTCATTCCTATCAATCAAAATAGACAATTTTCTTAACCTTCCATAAAGCCGTTATAACTAACTTCTCATAAAGCCGTTATAACCCTTTATGGTTTTAGACAAATTCATTCTTTTTATAATCAAGAGACTTATACTTTTAAAACCAAGTATCATATACTTTCAAATCAAGTTTCTTAACTTTCAAAATACTTCAAGTCTCTTAATCTTTAGAAATCAAGTTTCTTAACTTTTCAATCTCAAGTAACTCACACCTTTAAAACAAGTTACTTCTCTTTAAGTCATGTCATTTCTCCTCTTTTAAATCAATTAAGTAAATCACTCATTTGACTCCCCTAAAGTCATTATAACAACCTTTAGGTTTTGGAACTAAGGCACTAGCCAAAAGATTTGGAAACCACTTCCTTTTCAGGACTCTATGTACTTCAAGTAAAATACTTTCACTTTTGAAAATCCAAACTTCATTAAGGGAATGGATTATAACAACTTCCAATTTAAACATCCAAAGTACAATCAAGGAAGTATATAGAACAACTTCTATATTAGACAATCCAAGTACAATCAAGGAGTGGATTATTTAAGGAGTAGGACTTACTTTCTTTATCATAAGGAATCATGCTAGAAGAAGAGGAGATGGTTCACATACCTTTTCGGCTAAATCCACAAGCTAAGTCGAATACGCCGCACGTAGTATTGTCAACCTATAATGGCCACAGCACGACTATCAACTTCTAGCTTCTAACGTAGAATAATACTAAGTATATGGTCTCTTATTCTACGGAAAATTGGGCAGCACCTCCTTTGTTTCTACATACTTTTTTACCTTTATCAAGGCCCGATAATCAATAACCAACATGCCAAATTTAAGGCTCAATACATCAACCAATCAAAGGATATTACACGCCTTACAATACGTGTAAAATTCTGCCCCACAATTAATACCAAGTAACTTCAATATTCAAAGCCATTCTCGGCTAACATGTACAACAACACAAGTCCTTTCCAATTCTTTTTCAATCCAAGTTCTTAGGTCTAACATGTTATATAGTCATAAACAACTTTAACAACTATAATTCCTTCTTTATATAACATGTGACGACTTAAACTAATAATCAAATTGAATTGTAATCTCAAAGGCTAAACATGCTAGTTTCGGATTAGGGTTCCAATAGCCAATACACTTATCAAACTTCATACTATATACCTCATGCTTGCTAATATACATAGCTACAACAATAAGTAATCTTGATTACTAAAATGACAAGATTGTTACCTTTATAAGCCCTTATAAATTCCAAGATTCAAAGTCGCTCCTTAGCAATTCTTAGCTCATTTCCTTTACGCTCCAATCCTCTATTTGAAGCCTTTAGAAGTTCACAACCAACTTCTCTTCCATTTCCAATCCAAAACTATGAAAACGACTTAGGTTTTTGCCTTGCGACTAACGTGAAAACGTCGTTTTTCCGAGATCTTTCTATTGATATATCCTTACAATACCCTTAGGGACCTTGGGTTAAATTCTTGTGAATAATGAACCAAAATTGCAAAAAAAAATTGTGTGGGAATATGCTAAACCCGAAAGCTATCTTGGCTAAGCTCAAAGTTCCTCAATTTTTTTCTAAGTGTTGAAGACTTGGTCTTGCATCTAGTGTGTATATATAATACAATGGAGGGTCAAGATAATAACATATGGGTGGCTATGATGAAGAGTAATTAATATTTATCCAAGTGGGCAAGTTGACTAAGTCAATAATCTCAAGCTTGAAGACTTGATCATCTACATTGGTCAATGACCATTACACCCTTCAAGACCATGTGGGGGGTGTCACGTGTCGCCCTCTCATTCGTCCATAAAATTCTGTAACCCTCGTGGGCCTCACAAAACGTAAAATTCCTCTGGTGGGCCCCACGTAACCAAATCCGTAAAAATAAATTTCCATAATGATATTAAATTCCATATTCCTCAAATAATGCATTTTGAGAATCTAATTCTCATCAACGAACATTTTTTCTTTCCGACATTCGGAAGATTTTCCTTCGGAAAAACAATTCCTTCTTTCGTACCAATTTTTCAAGTCTTGATTCCTTACGTACATTCTCTTATACATGTCCTGGAATTACGGGGTGTAACAGTTACTTGTTTTGAAAAGAGTAAGTTACTTGAGTTTAAAAGTGTAAGTAACTTGTTTTTAAATATTGAAATTGTCTTGATTGGAAAAGTATAAGTGACTTGATTTTAAAAGGTGCGAGTGCCTTGATCTTAAAAGAGTGAGTTACTTGAGTTTTAAAAGTATACTTGACGTTGTTTTAAAAGTGTAAGCCACTTGGTTTAAAAAGTATAAAGTACTTGATTTAAACATGAAAGTGTCTTAAAAAGAAGGCATGGTATTGTCTTGGTCATTTTGAAAGGAAGGCATGGTATTGTCTTGGTTATGTTAAAAGGAAGGCATGGTATTGTCTTGGTCATTTTAAAAGGAAGGCATTACATTGCCTTGGTTGTCTAAAATGATGGTTGTTCATTCTATTGTAATGAGAGTCAAAAATGATTTTCTGAAGGTGTAGTAACGTGGTTTGAAAAGTAGACGTGTCTTGATACTACGGGTATTAGTATCGTGTGGTTTTTACGTGAAAAGGGATCTTTTTAATAGAGTTGAAGTACGTAGTACTTTGGGTTTAAAACCCGGATTGTTGGCATAAAATGAAAGTCTAGAAGTATGGTAACTTGCTTATGCTTGCTTGTGATAGCCTTGTTGTGCAAGTGTTGTATTCTTATGATACCGCATCTCTCGATGGAGGGCCGGTTATCTCACTATTTCCTTGGACATATCGACACGTTGGATGGTCCACGGGTATGCTTCCACTATATTGTTCCTTGGACATACTGACACGTTGGGAGGCCCACGAGTATGCTTCCACTATTATTGTTCCATGGACATGCCTGCACCGATGAGGGATTCCGGGGGCAAGCGGACATGATACAGGTTCAATCCCCGGATGATATTGTTATTCCATGGACTAGCTCTCCATGAGGTTTAGTGACGCAGGCTGGATCTGGTAGCTAGCTTCCGTACTTGCCCCGGTCAGTTGCTGACGCAGGCTGGATCTGGTAGTTGGCTTTCGTACTTGCCCCGGTCAGTTCTATGGCACAGTTTGGTACGGCAGACTCTGGTAGATGGCTTCCGTACTTGCCCCGGTCATATCTCGTGACGCAGACTGGATCTGTGATGCGCGAAAAGATGCACACACTTAAACGCAAGTGTACGTTATCGTGACAAGTAATATAGTCTTAGCAAGACCGAATATCGTCCACAAGGATTAGGGTTCAAGTACCAAATATCTATCTTTTGGTATCTATTTGGTAAATTGATATTTGATTTTGTGGTTTATAACTACGAATTATAAAGGCTAATTTAACTAATGAATTTACTTCAGTTGTGATGAGAATAGGGCTTCCACGTCTCCTCACTATCCGCTTATGTTACTTATTAATGCAATAACTTATGGTCTTCTTCTTTTGGAGAAAGCAGGTTCACTAAATCGTTTTATACTCCCGTTAGGGTTATATAAACACTCAACCCCAGTATTGCTCATTTCTACCTTTCGGTGATAAGGATGACTCTATAGGAGGATTAAGACTAAGAACCTAGTTAACCGTCACGCACAATGCGTAAAATTAGGGTTGTTAAGCCTCTCGTTAACGCTACATAAATAATTGAGGTATTTTCATCCCCAATCCAAGAATGTCTACCCAACTTACAGCATATTCGCAATCCCCTCCTTTCGGAGTCTGATTAGAAATCATATAGTGATAATTAGTTGTCAATTAACTATCAAGCATTCAATTTAATTATTGGATAGATCTCAACAAGAAGAAGAATAACCATAAGCATGCATTAAATCATAACATAAGTTTCTAGAGATTCAACATGTAAAGCTCTATAGAGGAATTAGTTCCTAGCCATTGACATGACAAGAACTAATTCCATGTTCTTCATAAAACTGAAATAAAAACAAGAAAAGGAAAGGAAATTTACTAAACTATGGTCTCCAATCTCCAAGCAAGAAAGTCTTGTGTTGTGCAAGAAGGGGAACCCTTAAAAACTGCCTAGGGTTCTCCTTTTATAGGCTCCTAACCGCCTCAACTTTTCCCTGCAGGCCTGGCCCAAAATCCGTCTGAAAACCTTATTTTTCCGCGTCGGCCGCTCTGCAGAAGCGCGCGCGGAAATTCTGCAATCCTTCAGTGATTTGGCGCCGCGGCCAGATCTTCGCTGTTCAGCCATGGCGCTGCAACTTCTGTAGCCTCTCGGATGTTTAGCGCCGCGCCCGCACTGCCGACATGAGGCGCCATGCGCTGGTCTTCGCAGCCTCTGCGGATAGTGGCGTCGCGCCTGCTTCGATCGCATGAGCGCGCGCTGGTCCTGGTTTCACTCGTTCGCCACTTTCTCTGTTTTTAGCTCTGAAATCTCCTCTTTTGCCCTCTTTTAGCTCCTTTTCCGCCATTTGACCATTTTAACCACTTTGACTCAAAAGAAAGGAAAACTATCCTAATACGACACTTATATGTGTAAAAAAGGACAAAAGATTAACTAAAACTGACTCAAAAAGTGTATATAAAATACACCGATCAATCTGGTAGCTGACTTTCGTACTTGCCCCGGTCAGTTGTTGACGCAGGCTGGATCTGGTAGTTGGCTTTCCTACTTGCCCCGGTCAATTTTATGATGCAGGCTGGATCTGGTGGTTGGCTTTCCTACTTGTCCCGTACAGTTTTTATGACACAGGTGAGACCTGGTGTTCATATATACATATTGGTGTTATATTATATCATGGACTGCCGACAGTGAGGAAGGAATTCCACGGGCATGATTGATATTATGGGCGTGAGACCCATGGTTATATTTGAGTAATGACTTTGAGGGCATGCGTCCCTGACTTGACATGACTGCTTATATATTGTGTATTGTAGTTTGGTTATCATACATGTCTCCTGTTTTATATAGACTGTTATGATTTCATTACAGTATTTTCAGTTTCACATACTTGGTACCTGTTGTACTGACCTCCTTCGGGGGGCTGCGTTCATTCCACATGTAGAGGTACACCGGTTGTTGATCCTCGCTCTTAGGGTCACAGTTCTGCGTTATGGGAAGCTCCGTTTTTCCGGAGGCTTATCTTTTGGTATGGTTCCCTGACATTGTAGGTTCTTGTACATTCAGGGGTATGGCGGGGCCCTGTCCCGTCATAGTTGTTATAAAAATTCTTAGAGGTCTGTAGTCCTGTTGTAAGTTGAGTTTTGTAAAGGATAACTGTTCGGGTTTTATATATATACATGTTGAAAGGCAACCTTCTCGGTTGGCATGTTTCCTATTTTACATTGTTACATGTTTATTTCTATTGAGTTATGTATGTTCTGCTGATTATCTCTGATGTATACCTACTAGGGTGCCCGGGTAAGACACCAGTTGCGGGCCCGAGTTCGGGTCGTGACATAGATGGTGATCCACAACTGAAGGAACCACAGAGGACCGGCTAAGGTATCCAGGTTTCTGGAGTCAATTAATCTCGCCTAGGCATCACCCAAAGCCATGTAAAGATAGGTCAAGAAGAGAGATGCCCAGCTGACATCCCTCCCCGAAATGGCTAATGCCATGTAAATTTCCAGCTCTTTCACAACTGCACAAGAGCTCATACAAATAAAGTATCGACTAAACCAAAAAAGCATGATGCTCAGAATCATCGTCTAAAAGAGGTGATATTCGACGATTGTTGGTTATAAACTGGTCGTAGCCTGAAGAAGTTTTTGAGACTTTGATGCCTAATTCAGCAAAATCTATATCGCTTAGGACAGGCGCCTCGGCTCCCGGAATCGGAAGGCCAAGTATCGCCGTCACATCAAGTAGTGTGGGGGTCATCATTCCCCAATGAAAAATAAAGGCATTGGAAGTGGTCGACTAGTAACCAAGAAAAACATATATAAGACCGATGTTGCAAGAGGAGTCAAACTCCGATAGCACAATGGTGTCGTAGAGACTCGTGCGTCTCCATTCAGCTTATTTGGCTAACTTCACCCGGTCCAACCAAACAGAATAGTTGATAATCTTGGTCGGCCAGAGTGCGTAGACTAGCCAGACAATGGTCGTCAGTGAGCCCATCGCAGGTAATCGGAAGATCGTAGTTTGTCGGGCTCAGATGTTGAGAAAGAAGGAGGTCATGTTGTTTAGATGTACTAAAAGAGGCGAGAACTAGTTGCTCATCTATTAAAGCAAAAGTGGGGATTAAGTCATCATCAGCCATACCAGTGCTATCCGACCCCAGAGATAGAGAAGAAGATAAAGACATGATTTTCTTTTTCTGGTGAAGAATTAGGGTTTTTCTGAGGAAGACGGAAAATTTAAAAATTGGCCGAGAAGATTGAATGAGAAACCCTTTTGTGAGATACCTTCCTAAGTACTTCCTCTTTCTCGAAAATATGATTAACATTCTGTTATGAGTCTTTTCGTCCAAAGCGTGCGACCAAAAATCTGTCAGAAAATAATTACGGAAGATGAGGCATTTCTGTGGAAGAAAAAGAACTTTTTAAAGGTCATCATTACATGAATTTAAGGGAAAGTGATTGAAATTACACATAAGGCTACCATACGAAACGATGGCCATTTTGGAATACATCAACTCGACAACCGCACTCGAGTTAATGTAGGGGATAATTGTTAACACTCAAAATTGTTTAGCCAAATCGAGTGACAACGGAAGGTGGAAAAGGATGCTAAGTCGATAACTCAGCGGAATCATAGCCGGATTCGTTAGTCAGAAGAACATCATCGGCTATTACAACAGTCTGACCGAGTCATAATTTCGAGAAACGGTTGAGACCCACACATACTCGGACGCCTTAAAGACAAAGTCAAAGGACCTTCTAGAAAAGTAGCAACTAGCAACAGCCAGAAAATTGTGCTAGAGATCCAGGCGAAAAAATCGGCATCACCTCCTCATAGTTGACTAATGGATTTAGTGGGTAGTTCAGTGGCTAACATAGGGGTCACATTTATTTTTCTTGTACTATAAATATAGGAATCATTTGTACAGAAAGGAAACAATCAATCAATCAAAAACTGATTTTTACGTATTCCCGTTCTTACTTTTATCGCATTTACTGCAATTTAGTTATGTTCATACTTCTTACCACTTACTTCATTTAATCACAATCTCAACGCTTTCTGGAGTAGTTCGGGAACCTATTGCTGAAAGTTAGAGTTTCGCTTTCAGCCGAAATCGATTAGTTAAGGAAATTAATTTGTCATCCGATTTCGTCAGCCGATAGACGGTAGACATTTCAGATGGGAACAATACTCCAAAATTCTTGTAACTTTGGGTGCTCGCTTCGGCTACTCTCTCACTCCGCATTCCATCACTGTTTAATGAATTAACAAACAATTTTTTTTGAAAGTTGGTTTAAATCCGTCTTTATAGAACAACAATTAGCATCGTTCAAGCATACAATCATAGAGCATTTCCAGTCAATGGGTGACAAAATAGATGGAATTTTCAAACGACGTAACATATTTAATCACGAGCGCAGTACTTGAACCTACATATGTACAACGTCATAGAGCTTGGTACAAAAAGACAGCTCTTCCAACCATATGTGATTTTCAATGTTGTTGTCACATAAACAACAAAGTCTAAACCTAACTTCAACTTGCCCTATTTCTGATCATCTTATGAGTGAACCAACGAACAACGACTTATAAGGTCTCAACAGCGGAATAAGGTTTACTAGTGCCACTCAACAGCGGAAGAAGGTTTACTAGTGCCACAAAAACGTCTCAAGGTCCAGTCTTGTTGAAGTTTATGAAGTGTCAGTTTCAAAATGTCCAATTTGTCAAGAAATGTGAGAAATTTCCTGTTTCAATATATTGCATAATTGATCAGTGACACATGCAGTTTTTAACGACCAAAACTTTTAATTAGTAGGATGGCTAGAGAAGCTAGTTTGATGATAATGTTGAGTCTTCCCATGAACTATGTGTGGGTATAAAAAGCGTAGCGTCCACATCAAAGGATGTTTGAAATATACCACCAGTATAATGTACTATATAAGAATAAAGTTAAGACGGTTATGAATGGGCCTGGACTAGTATTGACAAAACAGTCCAACATCGAATTAAGTTGCTATATTTGGAATCTGGGTTGATAAATAGGGACAGATGGTAACAAATTAATCTTAAGCGTATTATGTTGCAGTTTGCAAAGTCTGTGTTTCTCATCCCCTTTCTCTTAGTCTAGTTTCTCATCCCCTTCGTATCTAGTATCCCTTATTTTCAGTACTTCAATTGTAATTCTGTCGTTCAAGTATTAGTTTGATTGCTAACTATTATAATTGAAGTAATTCTGCCGCTCAAGTATTAGTTTGATTACTAACTATTGTAATTGAATCGTTGCTATCGATACGAATTGGGAGTTTGGTTACTGTTTCATTATCGCTTGTTTCATTGGTGCTATTAACGTGTACAATATCCCACGCAATCCATACACCATAATTAGAATAATCTCATATATTGTGTAAATATTTAGTGATGTATAATTATAGTAAACTATGATTCTTATTGTATTAGAGTTCTACATTGTACACTATATATTGATATTAATGAGAAAGGCTCTCCAAGGAATATTAATACTATTCTACATGGTATCAGGAGTCAAAACACTAAAAATCTAGACTACTCTTCAGTTACCGCCGCCCCCGCCCTAAAAAACCCCATCTCTCAGTTTTTTTTTCTGTTTTCACACTCTACACTACTTTAATGAATCATTTGGCTACTCCCACGTCTTCTGACGCTTACTCTTCTACCCCAGTCGTCATCCAACTACCTCCCACCACCATCTCCCCACCATTTTTCCATCCGGCTCTCGCCGTTACTAACATCAAGAACTTTGGTCTCTTGATTCTTGATCAGGAAGATGTCCAATATTGGTCATGGGTGGAATTGTTTCGCATTCTCGCATGTGTATATCATGTGCTTGACCATATAGACGACTCATTCCCTCACCCTCCCGAAATCGATGACACGACATGGTGTCGTCTCGATGTTGTGGTCGAATAGTGGATTTATGGCACAATATCTAAGGATTTACTCTACACAATCATGAAAACGGGTGCCTCCGCCCGTGAGTTTGTCACGACCCAAACTGGAAGGTCATGACGGGCACCCGAACCCTACCTATCGGGCACCACTAATCACATATTTACCACCTAACCATAATTAAGCCTGGGCCACGAGGGCCACCACAAGATACCCTGCTGACATATGGAAATAGTAACTGGAAAAGAGCTAATATAAAATCCTGCAACCAGAAGGACTGAACCTATATACATATACATACCAAGGCCGAAAGGGCCATACATGATTACTATACACATGACAACTCTCTACAAGCCATACACATATGCACGTGTAAAAATAATGTACCAAGACTAGACCGCAACCCCAAAACAAATGGAGTTCTCCAATATCAGATGAACTGACAACCTACTGGTGCGGACCGTCGCCCTATCTACCTGGACCTGCGGGCATGAAACACAGTGTCCCCGACAAAAGGGACGTCGGTACGAATAATGTACTGAGTATGACATGCATGGAAAATAACATAATAGAGACCTGAAAGTAACCTGAGATAAGAAACAAACCAGTAGAGAATGCCTGAGGGCCATAATATACCTAAGTACCATGTATGTGCAGAATGTCTTTGAGGGCCATAATATGCCTAAGTACCATGTATGTGCAGAATGTCTCTGAGGGCCATAATATGCCTAAGTACCATGTCTGTGAAGAATGCCTCTGAGGGAATAATATATCTAATGTCATGCACAATGCGCTCACACACACACACACACACACATATATATATATATATATATATATAACGCCATCAAGCTTCTGTGGGCATCTCATCATATCATATCGACCTTTGTGGGCATAATCATTATGGTGTATATCTGTACCAGCTGCAGGTGGTGTGCGTATATAACACCTTCTCTTTTTCCCATACCACATACATATATATAATGCATACATATAGTAGAGTATGTAACTCTTTTGAGGTCAATGTATGTACATGAATATAATGCATGAATGATACTAAGACACTTTGAGCTTATCGATGACGTAATGCCGCTTCACCTCCGATTAATATTATGAATACTAACACTTTTTCCATATACCTCAATAAGGATTTAGAAACATATTTATTCATTCTTTGAAAATAAGAATGAATAACATGAACATCCTTAACTACTAAGAGTAGAATCATTTATGGGACAATATTACGTTTGCGTTTCATCCCTAGAACATGCCCAAAAAAAAAAAACCTTAACATACCTTTGAACTGAGCCTTCAACAATAATGATGAAATCAACCTCCTTTACAAGTTAATCTTAGATGTCAAGAACCGTCTCTCCTTCCACCTTACTTTACTATGAAGTAACATTTGATTTTCTAAAACACAAAGAACAATCGATGTTGAATTATGTAATCGACGTGGGCGTAACCGATTTCAACACTGTTCATTGAATTGTTTATTTTTGCTGCATCAATGAAGGATTAGCAATTCTTAAAGACAATTGCACTTTGTTTCTTAGATAAGAACGACCAAAGTTGATGAAGTAAAACATAGTTGATGCATAATCAAAGATCTTAAGTGAGAAATATATAGCTTTTTGGAATGTGGGATCCATTTGATAATTACTTTCCACTCTCCACTCCTATGATGCCACCCATCTAATATATATCCTTAGTCATATGTGATGCTCTTCCATGTGGACATATGTCCATATTAAGACTTATCCAATAACTATTTTAATTGTTTACCTTGTCTCCCACTATAACCACATTTAATCAATAACCCTATAAATAATTTCTTGATCTTAATTCACTTAAAATAATAATTACTTTTAACATGCTACATATACTCATTATCATGATCATATAATATAACTTTAGTCTTAGTCCGTAGCCTCTTTAGACACATAAAATATTATTTCTAGTCATCGTTATTACGTTTTTTAAGTCCTAAATTATTTCGGGACTCATCTTCTTATATACTAAGCTCTTCATTTGCGTACGTGAATATGACATAAATCTTCCAACGCTCGGGTCTATTTACATACGCCTAGTGATTAAAACCATGACGAAAGTACGGGATGTTACAGAGTTATGGACACACTTGGAAGAAATATTTCAAGAAAACAAGAACACTCATGCAGTGTACTTGGAAGAACAATTCAACAATACCCGTCTTGAAATTTTTTCTAATATGTCTGAGTATTGCAAGCAGTTGAAATTGGTGGCAGACCAATTGTCCAACATCGGAATGCCTGTTTCCGAAACAAATATGGTTTTACAATTGGTTGTAAGCCTACTAAATGGTGAATATGACACTCTAGTCACGATGATACATCAAGATGACCCTCTACCCAGTTTTAACAAATCTCGTTCGCAATTACTATTGGAGGAAACCCGACGTGCAAAACAAGATGAGCACAACCAAAAGGTGTTAGTAGTTGAAACGCCCATGCCAAATAACATTGTAGCTGGCCAACCGTCACTGCCGGAGAACAGTCAGTCGCTGCAAAACCACGATGGTAGGGGCCGCGATAGTAGACGTGGCAGCAAGGGTCGTAGGAAAGGCGGTAGGGGCCAGCAGGTCAGTCAGCAGTTGCAGAAGTCGGGTTGCCTCGTGAGCCGGTCCA
The DNA here is from genome assembly GCA_029844215.1 of Przewalskia tangutica. Classification (NCBI taxonomy): domain Eukaryota; kingdom Viridiplantae; phylum Streptophyta; class Magnoliopsida; order Solanales; family Solanaceae; genus Przewalskia; species Przewalskia tangutica. The sequence continues at coordinate 71,517,375 of CM056732.1, forward strand.
CCAAACAGTTTCCAAAATTAACACTGGGCCGCATATCCAGTTCAATTTCAACATCACCAAGCCCACGCCGTACAGGCCCAGCTCCTGCAGCTACCCACTAGTCTGGCCTCCTCTGATTTGGGTCAGGCTTTTAGCAGTTTAAATTTACAGCAGTCCGACAAAAATTGGTACATGGATTCGGTAGCCACATCTCACCTCACCCGATCTGTAGGTAATCTTTCCCAATTATTTTTGTTAAAATCTCCTCAATTTATTACATTTGAGTGGTCACCGCATTCTAATTCAGGGCTACGGCCAATTCACACACCCTTCTCCCTAAATAACGTCTTTTATGCCCCAAACATCATCAAATATTTAATCTCTATTAGGAAATTTACTTGTAACAATTATGTATTTGTTGATTTTGATCCTTTTGGTTTACTGTGAAGGATCTACGTACGGGGACACCTCTTACGAAATGCAATAGCACAGGGGACCTATATTCATTCACACCATCATCCTCTGTCAGTTTCCGCTTACACACCACCCTAGTTGCTATGTCTCTATAAATTTGGTACAATAGGCTTGGACGTCCAACCTGGAACTCCTATATTTAATTTTCTTAAAAACAACAATTTATTCATTGTAATGGGAAACTTGTTCAAAACTGCGTCTCTTGTCAATTAGACAAACATGTTCGCCATCCGTTTAATTCATCTATCAGTGTTACGTTTGCTCCTTTTGATATTGTTCATGCTAACTTGTGGACGTCCCCCATTACTGCTCTCTAGGTCATAAATATTATCTCGTCTTATTGGATGATTACTCTCATTTTATCTAGATTTACCCACTAAAATTTAAGTCGAAAGATTTGCCAAATTTCTTGAAGTTTGCACATTTATCAAAACACAATTTAACGAGCCATAAAATCTTTCCAATGTGACAATGATCGTGAATTTAACAACTCCGCATTTCAAAAAATTTGCAAAAATAATGGCATGGTCTTTCAGTTTTCGTATCCTCACACGTCCCCTCAAAATGGCAAAGCAGAGTGTATCATCCGCACAATAAATAACATGATTCACACTTTCCTGTTTAATGTCACTCTCCCGGCATCTTTTTGGGTATATGCAGTAAAAATGATAGAATACATCCATAATATTTTACCCACCAGTACCCTCATAACATAACTCCAACCGAACCATTGGATTCCCTTCAATGATCACCTTAGGATATTCGGTTGCCTATGTTATCCAAATCTCACTTACACCGCCCTTCACAAATTAGCCCCCTGCACCACTCCATGTGTCTTCTTAGGATTCTCGTCGAATCATAGGGGTTATCTGTGTTATCACTTAACCACTCGTCAAATTCCTGTCTCTCTCCACGTCACCTTTGACGAGACCACATTCCCATTTTCGAACATCCAAAAGTTTTGAAAACCAGATTATAATTTTCTAGATGAGTTAGACCTCTCTCCCGTCACCCTTCGGGAACTATGTCAACCCAGCACCACCTCCCCATCACAGTCACCCACTGCCATTTACCCAGACAGTCTATCAGCGTCTCTGCCACTAGTGCTAAATATGTCACCATCACTACCAATTGCCACCACTTCCATCAATCGGCCACCAGTATCCATAAGTCCACCGATCACCATCCCATCACTTGTGTCGTCTCTACAGTCTCACTACCCAACCGCAGTTGCTCCAATCACCGGCAACCAGCTAACCAACCATATTCCCGGAACCCTCTCACCTCCGATACTGTACCTCACTATATCGTCCCATGCCAGTCCTGGTATACCGAGAACGACGACTAGACCCAACCCAAAACTCGATACTGACATAGACCCACCCAGATCGACATTCAACCCACCGTCACTGTCCCGACTCACTGAAATACCTCCATCAACTGATACCTCATTCTAATACCGAGACCTGAGCCAAGCCCAATTTTGAACCCAATCAGTACAACCGACCCGTCAATCGACAACCTTACCCAGCCAGTACCCTCACATCGTATGGAAACTCATGCTCAACACAATATTTTCAAACCCAAAGTCCAATTTAACCTGTCCACCCAAACAATTTCCCCTATTTCCAAAAGCCCAAAATTAGCCAAAATGGATCCGAATTGGAATGCGGCCATGTGTGGGGAGTTTAATACTTTAACGAAAAAACGTACTTGGGATTTGTTTCCTTAATCGGATGGGGTGAATGTGATCCATTGCATGTGGCTTTTTCGTCACAAGTACAGGGATAATGGTGACTTAGAGATATAAGGCAAGACTTGTGGCAAATGGTACTAACCAGTATGAGGGTATTGATTGCGGTGAGACGTTCAGTCCGGTTGTTAAACTGACTATCATTCGCACAGTTCTGAGCATTGACCGATTCATCAACTTGATGTGAAAAATACTTTTCTCTATGAGGATTTAAAAGAAATTGTTTACATGCACCAGCCGCCCGGGTTTGTCCATCCAGCAGCCCCTCAGTATGTATGTCATCTCCGTAAGTCACTTTATAGTTTATAACAAAACCCCTAGAGCGTGGTATGATCATTTTGCACAGTTCATTATGTGTATTGGGTTTACCTGCAGCAAGTGTGATAATTCTCTCTTTACTTTCCATAGAGACACTGACATTGCTTATTTATTATTATATGCGGATGACATTGTTCTTATTGCTTCTACCGTTGTGTTCAAAAAATGAGATTATTGCACCGCTCAAAATTGAATTTGCTATGACTGATTTGGGGAAGTTGAGTTATTTTTTGGAAGTCTTGGTGACTAGATCTACAGACACTATGTTTCTTTGCCAGCGTAAATATGCAGAAGAGATCGTGCACAGAGCTAAGATGGACAATTGCAAAATCATATCCACTCTGGCGAATTCTAAATCCAAACTTAGTGTCGTGGATGGTAATCCAGTGACAGATCCTACTCTGTATAGGAGTCTAGCAGGTGCACTTCAGTATTTCACTTTCACCAGGCCTGACATTGCTTATGTTGTTCAGCAGGTATGTTTGTTTATACATAGCCCCAGAGAGACTCATTTTACTGCCCTTAGACGTATCATTCGATATGTTAAGGGCACACTTGATATAAACTACACATATACCCCTCCGCACCGAACAGGCTATTATCTTACCCAGATGCAGATTGGGCAGGTTGTCCGGACATACGTCGCTCTACATATGACTACTGTGTGATTTTGGGAGAATTTTATATCTTGGTCTGCCAAGCGGTAAACCAATTTATCTCGTTCAAGTGCAGAAACAGAGTATAGAGGAGTTGCTAATGTTGTTGCTGAGATCTGTTGGCTCCAATCCCTTCTTTTGGAGCTTCAGTGTCCTTTATGTAAAGCGTCCCTGGTGTACTGTGATAACATATCCGCTATATACCTGTATCACAATCCGGTTCAGCATCAGCGAACCAAGCATATTGAGATGAACATCCACTTTGTTCGTGAGAAGGTTGCTCTCGGACATGTTAGAGTATTACATGTGCCTTCTTCATATCAGTACGCGGATATCTTCACGAAAGGCCTCCCGAGACAGTTGTTCATTGGCTTCAGATCCAGTCTCAGCGTCCGGCCTCCTCCTGCTCCGACTGGGGGGTGTATTAAGTGTACAATATCTCACACAATCCCTACACCTTAATTAGAATATATCTCATATATTGTGTAAATATTTAGTGTTGTATAATTATGGTTAACTAGGATTCTTATTGTATTAGGGTTCTACATAAAGGTGGCTAACGGTGACCAGGCCCGACCGGTAGCCCTCATCGGGTTTAACGGTTCGACGGCCTGCCACGGACTATCGGGCCAACCGGTCGTCATCGATTCCAGGTTGGCCCGTGCGGTTCCGGGCCAGAACCGGTCCTACCGGTCCGGTTTGTATTTTTTTTTTTTAATTTCTAGTATTTATTTTTTATAATATAAACTAAATTCAATTTAAAATTTTAAATATGTAATATAATAATATAATATATAATTTAGTTGTATATATTAAAATTGAAACTTTAAAGTTAACTTTTTATTTTATAGTTTATAACTTTATACTTTATACTTTATACAGTTTATAGTTTATAACTTTATATTGTAAATTTGTAATTATACTTTTATTAATTTATTAGATTAGTAGATATAAGTTAACAAATAAGTAATAATAGATTAACAACTAAATAGATAGTAAAATTAAAATTAATGATAAGATGTAAACTTTTGAACTTTCATAACGTTAATAAGAGATTAAGAGTACATAATGAAGTAATAATAATTTTATTTACATATTATGCATCCTTTTTGCAAGTTCTTCGTAATCTATAGGTTGATTGAATTGGTTATGCTCCATAGCCTCTAAATCTGGAGTATTAATTCCAGTCCCGCCTCCGCTCCCGCCTTCCAAAATATTGCCTATTTCTTCATCTTCCGGAGAATTAACGTCTCCACATCCTTGATTTCTTCTCTCTGATCTTATCTAATCAATTAATACTACTAAAACTTCTAATGTGCTTCAACACAATGAGTGATGTGTGTCTCTATTTGATCTCGTGCTTGGCTAAATGCACTTTCGAAGCCACCGTTGAGATCGACACATTAAGAACATCCCGCCATCACGCAAGTATCGGAATTGTCTTTTGTTATCCCGCCACCATTGTAAAGCGGTCAAAAATTTTCTTGGCTCCGCTTTTGCAAATAAAATTGCATCTCATCGCAAGATCGGCCATGGTTGGTTGTGTTGTAAAAGTGCTCCATATGTCTAAAGATTCTTCTTCATCGTCATCATCATCAACTCGCACCGCAGTGTAGACACGTAACCGAACTAGAAGGAATATTAGTAGCGAGTTGGTGTTATCATGTAATGTAGCATAATATTCATATAATGTAGTTAAATTAGTATCAAGTTTATTTATGCAATCAAATGAAGATGGAGTTTCGTTGACCTATTTCCATATAAGTATATAAACTAAATATTAAATTATGACAATCTACTTTTTAATAGAAGGATTTAAGATCGCACTAATACAATAAACATCGGGAATAGGAAAAAATATTTTTAAACTTTTCAAACATAATCAGAATCGCATCTGTATATTTCACATTTGATTTTAAACCATAAAGTAAATATGAAATTTCATATATGAGCTAAAGCATTACAAACTGTTGGGTAATAAGATCCTTAAAATTCAACATTTGCATTTTAAAATTTACGTAAAAATTTTAAAAGTTCACCAATTGATTTCAATGTTCGCTTGTTAACATATACATCACGTTCTTACAATGCGCATTTGCAACATGTGTTATGAGGTCTTTATACTTATAACATTCTTTTAAAAATAAATAAGTATAATTCCACCGTGTAATAATCTCTTCTGGCATGAATTTAGGTCTCAAATTAAATTGTTTACATTTTTCTTTAAATTCTATAATTCTATTTTTCCTATTATTACCCTGAATAACTCCAACAGCTCTTTTGACAAGTTTTATTTCAGGTGAAAATAAATCAAGACCACTTTTAACAATTAAATTATAAATATGACAAGCACAACGAACATGAAATATATCAGGAAGTGGTGGTTGTACTTCCGCTTTTAAAAGATCTACAGCAGCAGTATTATTAGATGCATTATCGAATGATACACAAAGTATTTTATTATAAAGATTATATTTTTGGGCATAAAAACAAATAGTTTCGCTTATATATTTTCCAGTATGATTTTGATCCTCGTCATACGCAAAAGCAATAATACGTTTTTCCATTCTAAAATTTTCATCAATCCAATGACAAGTAATTGTTAAATAATCATAACTGCTCAACGATGTCCAATGTCCAAGTAAAACTAACGTGGCATGGAAGGTTAGCAAACAAATATTGCAAGAAAATAACATAATCATTATGAAGTCTAAAAATATCATCTAGTAGTACTACGAGGAACACCATTAAAAAAGGATTATATACTCTTTGAATATATGTAATTAAATATGAAGAAGAAGCAAAAGAAAAAGGCAAACAACCTCCGACAATCATTTTTGTTAATTCAATGCGATCTTTTTTTGGATCGTACTTAGCCAACCCCCCAGTTAATGGATTAAGTTGTTGTTGACCGTGTTCTAAATCAGGGACAGAATTCCATTGTTCCTTATGATCTAATTTTATATGTCTAGCTATAGGGTCCGTCCCCCGCCACCACCCCTCGCCTTATGTTTATAAGTTCTCCCACAAATATTACATTTAACTCTATCGCACTACAACTTTATCATAAAAGAGTCACACTTTACTCCTTTTTCTTCTTGCATCGTTCTCGTAAAGGAGGTTCACGACTGACTACCACTAGCAGCACTAACATCGATGTAAGGAACACTGTAGGTGTAGCAGTTCTTGTTCGTCAAGTTCAACAATATTATCTAATTGAACGTTATCACAATCATTATCGTCTAATCCAAAATCTTCTTGCATTTTATCATAATCTATATTTTGATTAGATGATGAAGAACTCTGATTTTTTACCCTTGAACTAGATTTACTACAAATTCCGACGCAATTCCCCTTAGTAAAGACATTATAAAATATTTAAATAATCAACAAATAAATATGACAATTTAATAAAATAATTAGAGAATGAAACGAGTGTACCAAACTTGATTCGTAATTCAATAGAAACTCAAGCTCAAGTCTCAAGTCTTGCTACTTTGAATTTGAAAACTAATAATAATAATAACTTGAAAATTGATAATAAAGATGATTAAGAGAGTATGAGAATAAGAGAATTGAGAGAAATGTTGTGTGATAAAAATGAAGAAAATGTAGAGAATTTATAGATTTTTTAAAGGGTAAAATGGAATTAAAATAAATAAATAAACAAAACAAAAAATAAAAATAATAATAAAAAGGGTCAATCGGCCGAAATGACCGCTGCCATGCCCCCGCCCCAAGCCCAACTACGAAATGACTGGGCAAAATTTTTTTTTTTTTTTTTATTTGTTACCGGTCCGGTTAACCGATAATGGAACCGATTTTCCGTTACCGGGCCTAACCGGTCCGGCCGACGGTTTTTTAATAACCTGCGGGTTGGGGTTGGGGGACAATCCGACCCCCAACCCGGTATGCCCTTACCGGTCCGGGCCGGTCCGGTTAAACCACCGGGTCAACCGGTCCGTTTCCGGATCAATCCGGACCGGTTGACAGGTATAGTTCTACATTGTATAATTATGGTAAACTAAGATTCTTATTGTAAATATTTAGTGTTGTATAATTATGGTAAACTAGAATTTTTATTATATATATTATTCAACTTGTGCTTTCATCATCGAACTCCAATGGCATCGGTGATACTCAATAGATTTAGCGGTGGCAACCCAAATGGGTGCATTTTTAGGACGGAACGCTATATTACCTACCTTGGCTTCCCCGAGAAGGACTAGCTACCTCTTTCTTCCTTGTATCTCAATGGTGAAGCACTCGACTGGTTCCGTTGGATGTATCGCAACAATCAATTTTTTTATTGAAAGCATTTCAAGGAAAAGTTAGTGTTGCGCTTTCACAAACAAACCTATGCAGATTCTCATTTGGGGGACACACAGATTACCAATAATTTTGCCTTGCCACAGAAAATGCAGGACAATAATTCAGTCATGTCTAAGTAACTTCACAAAATCCAACTCTCAACTTCCAGTATGTCCAACCTCACGGGCATGCCACCAACAATGATGCAGGAGGTTGCAGTAGAAGATGCGACAAAAAATGCTACTATAATTTGGAGCGGAGATATCACTTCTGATTTGTCCACTGGAAACTCAGGCATTGTGGATAATTTCGAGGTACATCCTGAGACGTTTGACACTTCAATCGACACAAAACTTCTTCTCGATTATATTGATTCAGCTTTAGAGAATGAAGATTCAGGCGAAGTAAACCGGATCACTCAGGAGTTACATTTGGAAATATCTAATCCTGACCTTGAAGATCTCATGGTCACTGATTCGGACACTATTGACAAATGTGTTCAACCATCACTTCAGACATGTGATGACCAAACACATACCCAAGTTATTTTAGCAAACTTCCCATCTAATTTGCACGATGGAATGTTAGAAGAGGTCTCAGAAATCTATGCAAGCAAGTTATTCGCTAAAATACTTGTTAGGAAAATTGACATGGAAATTGTAGATTCAGTGAAGAATGATTTAGTAAGGCCTGAAGCCCAGGTGTTCGATGAAATGTTTCACAAAATCTCCACTGTTAAATGTGATTCCAGTAACCTTGTCCAAGTTTGACAAAATGTTGCTTGCACTTCCTTGTATGCTTTCAGCTTGCAGTCCCGACAGTGGTATATTTGCTTACTTAAGTGAATTCGACCGTCCCGAACTTCCATCGTCTTTGTATCGACTTCCACCTGATCAATTCGGATTAGACTTTCCATTTGATCCTGGTTCTACTTTGCTTACCCCGTGTATCGGTGCTGCAAGATATTACACATTCATGATTGTGGATAATTTCAAGGAGATCATTCAGATATTAGCATGTCATATTGATTCCACGTCCATTAATGATCAATGTATTTTGAATCAATTCCCATTTGATCCCGGTGTGAATCTGTTAATTGTAACCCTTGGTGGACGCCTCCAAGTTCATCAATTGCAACCTGGAACATCTATACACACTCTCTTATTTGTGCAGGACACATTTCAGATGTGGGATCCAGGAATTAGTTTCGATTTCGTGGCTGTAACAGGTTCTCCCGACAATGTCGATACACAAACATTATTTGAAGCAATTAGAAATTTATGGAGTTGTTTATTTGCAAAATTGTCTGATTGGGAGAAGTTAGGTGGAGTTGAATTGGGTGTTGCGGCCTTTGATTCCGTGTATCTATATATATGTTTTTGGGTTACTGAGAGTATTGAGGATCAACATCTTGATTATTCATTTATGGAGTACGAGCGCGGTCTTCCAGTAAAAGAACTTCATTATAATGACGACATGGTGCTAATCTCTAAATTTATTGTGTCAACAAAGTTTACGTGCAAGATTTTGGAGCAGGCAGTGGGGAACCAATTGAGGGATGCGCGAAGGCACAATAAATGTATGGTGTTTATCTCTCCTGCTTATTTCGTGCGCGATATTTATACGAATACTCTAGAAAGCCCTTCGTCAAACAACAATTCTTACCGGAGCATGAATCTGCAACCTTGTTCTTATTCCTCATCAGGTTTCATATTTATCTCGGATTTTCAAATCGTCCATTTGATCCTAGTATACATGATACTCCTCTACAGTCTACCCTATGGCACCAAGGAGTATGTTTACAAATAGTAGTTTTCTTTTGACTGATGTTTTAGTAGTTGCAAATTGGGGTGAACCAGTTTGTGGCTTTGGGCTGAAACATGTAAGCACTTATATAGCTGAACATTTTAGTAGTTCCCTGGAGGTTCTCTTAGCACTCAATCCTGTTTATCTAGTGTGACATATCTGGATAAGAAACCAGTGGAATGTACTACTTGAACACATTGATTCGGCTAGCGCTAATTTTATTAAGCTTATGGAAGATAAGCCATGGAAGGGTCTTGAGCTTATCCTTTTAGTGAATCTGATGCCAATAGTCAGATCGTTATTGATCATCATATCCAGCGAAGGGAATCTCAGTACAAAAGACTGTGGAGGAAATAAGTACATTGACAAGGGTGGACATCTTTCACATGGTAATCATATTGACACGAAGAAGGATTTTGGTGTCTTGGTCTTTTTCGAGACCATGCCATACAAACTGGATGGGAACAATAGCTATATTGACTACAAGCAGCTGGTGTTCCATGTGCTACACAGTTTATGGGTGCTAAGTTTACACTACAGTTGTGTTTGGAAAGAGCTTGTTTGCCCTTGAGGGTTTTGGTAATGAGCAGACCATATTTCATGTTGTTTCCAGGTTGGTTGTTGTTGTAAGAAGTATACTGGATCACATACTATTTTTTTGGCAACATAACACAGGTTGGCTCGGCTATAATTGGTGGGGAGCGCGATACTAAGATTACTCTTGAATCGAACCTTGAGGACAATGTTCTTATTGAGGATGAGAGTATTGTTATGCATGAGCCTGGACTAGTATTGACAAAACAGCCCAACACCGAATTGAGTGGCTATATTTGGGATCCGGGTTAGTAAATAGGGACGGATGGTAATAAATTAGGCTTATGCATATTATGTTGCAGTTTACAAAGTCTGTATTTCTCATCCCCTTTCGCTTAGTCTAGTTTCTCCTCCCCTTCTTCTCTAGTATCCCTTATTTTCAGTACTTCAATTGTAATTTTGTCGTTCACGTATTAGTTTGATTACTAACTATTGTAATTGAATCATTGCTATCGACACGAATTGGGAGTTTGGTTACTGTTTCATTGTTGTTTGTTACATAGACCACCTCTTTAAGGAAAAAGAAATAGATTTCACCCTAAACTATACCCGAAATGTGGAGTTCACACTCATTTCGGGTTCACACTCTAGCTACTCGGGAGAATTATTACCCCTGACCATCTAAAAAGTGAATTAATATTTCTGATACACATATAACCAGTTGCATAAGGAGCGGTGTTACACACTCACGCGCCACATCAGCACCATGTCAGCGCCACGTCGGAAATCTTCTAAATTTTAATTTAATATTATTTTCCTTTTCTTTATTCATTTGATTTTCTTTTGTTGATTATATTTACACTAATTAATCCCTAATCAAATGTATAAAATCCTCCAATAATTATATTTCTTCATCATTAAACCACCCCACCACCCCATCTCAACGGAAACACCATATCCGTCATCACCACCTCCATCAACTTCACCACCACCATTTCACCAGATGCACCACCATTGAAGTTTCGACTCTAAGCTACCATTGAAGCTTCAATTCAAAGCTCAATGAACTCAGATTTAAATGGTAGTCGAAAATGTTGAATCTGAAATGGGTAGCCGAAAATGTTGTTGGGTTAACAATTTTGAATCTGAAATTTTTGTTGGTCGATGATTTATTAGTCAAACTTGGTTTGCAAGTAAAAAGATGAAGGCTATGATGAAAAATTGAAGAAGAAGAAGAAGAAGAAGAAGGGTTTGGGGGTTGGGTGGCATGAAGGTGGAGGAGAAATGAGGGGGGCGTGGTGGTGGTGAAATGAAGAAGAAAGGTTTGGGTGGTCGGGGTAGGGATAGCGTGAAGGTGGAGGAGAAAGGTTTGGCGAGTAGGGGTGGGGTGAAGGTGGAGAAGAAGGGATATGGGGGGAGGGGGCCTGGTGTAGTGGTGAAATAAAGAAGGGTTTGGGGATGGGGTGGGAGCGGGGTGGCGTGAAGGTGGAGGAGAAAGGGAGGTGGAGGGGGTTATGGTGGTGGTTAAATGGAGGAGTTGCAAAAATAATAGTTTTTATTAAAATTTTAAATTTTTATTTTTTTTTTTTTTGTTGACGAAGGAACCCGCAGCCGCTACTCTTTCGAGTGCGCACCGTCAGCCGATTAACCACACTTGGCAAGCCATGTGTGACAGGCTCAACCAAGAAGGTTTATGCAGGGGATCGAACTCGTGACCTTACGGTCCCGCGCTCTACTGCTACACCAACTTGGCTACCCTTGCGGGTTATTTATTTTTTACTTTAATTTTTACTTCACTTGCTTATTTTTTAATTATAATTTATTTTTGTCACATTAGCTTCTAGGATGGTATTAAATTCATTTTTTAGATGGTCAGAGGGATAATAGGTCACCCAATTAATTGGAGTGTGAACTCGACATTTCGGTATAGTTTATGGTGCAATCTATCTTTGTCGATTAGGCTCTCATAGGGCAACCCGGTGCACTAAGCTCCCGCTATGCGCGGAGTACGGGAAGGTCATCCTCACCTTCCTCCGACCTATCATTGGCAGAGGGTTCCAAACTCAACGATGGCAACTAAACACGAGGGTTGCGCTCGTTGCGGGACTTAACCCAACACTTTACGGCACGAGCTGACGACAGTCATGCACCACCTGTGTCCACATTCCCGAAGGCACCCCTCTCTTTCAAGAGGATTCGCGGCAAGGCGGGACCACAAGGTGATATGAAGCCAAAAAAATGTGAAGTTAACTCGATCATCAATATATTAGTAACAAAGCGACACTGAGAAGTAGTTCATGCAATTGTACATTCATTTTAATCATTAAATCTGGTAAGGAATAAAAGATAGGGAAGTAACATGTGCTCACCATCAAAGCTATCTGCAGATTTCCCTTAAACTTAAAACCAAGGTATTAATGTATCCACCAGCGTATCACTATACCACAAGCACAGATTGAAAAGTATCATAAATGACAGGAAGAAGTGCTTTCGACTCAATTTTTCCACATAACGAACAAAATTCCATTGAATTATCCTATATAAGCTGCAAGTATTACTACGACAATGGCCTCAAAGAATGGAGCATATAATTACATCATTAACTAGAGTGGTGCAAACGTAGCAACCAAAAAGTGAAAATGACTATGTATACTAACCATTATTGTAAACGTGTATATGGACATTATTCCATCTCTACCCCATAATTAGAATATATTCCATATATTGTGTAATATAATTATGGTAAAACTAGGATTCCTCTTTTGTATAGGCTTAGGATTCCTATTGTATAAGGGATGAATATTGTATTCTATATATACTTTGATATTAATGAGAAGACTCTCAAGGGAGATTAATATCATCTTACATGGTATCAAGAGCCAAGTAGACAAAAACCCTAGAAAATTTTCTCCCAAAGTCGCCGGCTTCCCCTTCTCCGCCGCGGTTCCTCTCAAATTTTCGTGGTTTTTTTCTCCTTCCTCTCTTCTAGATGGAAAATCTTCCCTCTCCCACACTCTCCAATACTTCTGACGCTTCAACCTCCACCAATCCCACCACCACCATGTCGTCATCCTCTTTTCATCCCGCTCTAACTGTTACCAATATCAAGAACTTTATTCTCATTATTCTTGATCAAGAAAACAGTCAGTATTCTCCCTGGTTGAACTGTTTCGTAATCATGCATGTCTCTATAACGTGCTTGATCATATCGATGACACTTCTGCGCCCTCCAGAGGTTGATGAGTCTACTTGGCGGCGTCTAGAAGCCGGCGTCAAACAGTGAATTTATGGTAGTATTTCTCAGGATATTCTTCTTACTATCATGAAATCTGGCGCAAGAGCTTTATGGAACCGCTTGGAGGAAATATTTCAAGATAACAAGCACACTCGTGCGGTGTATTTGGAGGAACAGTTTAACAATACGCGCCTTGAAAATTTCTCCAACATGATCGAGTCTCGCAGACAGCTTGAAACTCCCGCGATCAACTCTCCAACGTCGACACGCCTGTATCGGACACTAAAATGGTGTTGCAATTGATTGCAGGCCTTCCCAAATGCGACTATGATACGTTAGCAGCCATAATTCAACAGGCATATCCGCTTCCCAGTTTTAACAAAGCTCGCCGCAGTTGTTGCTCGAAGAGACTCGACATACTAAGCAGGATGAGCACAATCAGAAGGTGTTAGCTGTAGAAACGCGCCCTCAAGATCCAACGCCACCAGAAAACTCTCAACTGCATCAGGGACGCGGTGGGAAAGGGCGGGAAGGACCGCGGCAGAGGAGGTCGTGGTCGTGGAAAGGGTCGCGGACAGCAGAACCAGCAGCAGCAACAACAGGGCTCGCAGAATCAGTTCAGCGTCGCGGTGCCCCAAAAGTATCCGTACAGCGCCGCGGCGCCGCCGCAGTTCCAGCACCAGTAACCCTTCAACCAGTTCTCCCACCACGGTTTGTTGGGCCCTGCTCCAGCCCCTCGGCAAGTCCAGTACCCGCAGCAAGCCCACTTCATACACAGTCAATTCCAGCAGTCATCATCCAACATGACACCCACTGAGTTGGGTCAGGCCTTTAGCAGTCTCAACATGCAACAGCCTGACAAAAACGGGTACATGGACTCCGGAGCCACTTCTCACTTCACCCGGTCTGCAGGTAATATTCTCAAATTGTTTGGTTTAAAGCATTCTCAATCTGTGACAGTTGGTAGTGGTCACCGCATTCCAGTAAAGGGTTATGGTACATCCTACACATCACCTCCTAATTCATTCTCCCTTCAAAATACCCTATATGCCCACATATGATTAAGAATCTAATCTCTATCCGCAAATTCACTAGTAATAATTATGTCTCTGTTGATTTTGACCCTTTTGGTTTCACTATGAAGGATCTTCATACGGGGACACCTCTTACGAGATGCAATAGCATGGGGGATCTTTATCCATTCACTCCCACCTCCGCTGCCAGATCTAGTTTTCCCGTCTCTCTACTTACAATTTCTTCTTCAACATGGCATAATAGGCTTGGTTATCCAGGAGCCCCAGTTTTTAATTTTCTTAGATGCAATAATTTCACTACTTGCAATGGGAAGTTTGCTCAAAACTGTGTTTCGTGTTCTTTAGGCAAACATACTCGTGTTCTGTTTAACTCATCTACTAGTGTTACTTTTGCACCCTTTGATATTATACATGCCGATTTATGGACATCACATGTTGCTAGTTCTCTCGGTCATAAATACTATCTTATCCTACTAGATGATTTTTCTCATTTTGTTTGGTTGTATCCTCTCAAATTTAAATCGGAAGTATTTGTCAAATTCCTTGAGTTTCGAACATTCATTCAAACACAATTTGAAAAAGGTATAAAATCTTTTCAGTGCGATAATGGTCGTGAATTCAACAACTCTATGTTTCACCATTTTTGTACTAATAATGACATGGATTTTTGCTTCGCATGCCCCCACACCTCCCCTCAAAATGGTAAAACTGAAAGAATCATCTGCACCATTAACAATATGATTCGCACTCTATTGATTCATGTCTCCCTACCTCCATCCTTCTGGGTTTATGCTGCTAAAATGTCAGAATACGTTCTCAATATTCTCCCAATTAGCACTCTTCACAATATGACCCCTACCGAAATCCCATAGAGTCTCATCTTATTATCATCTCCGGATATTCGGTTGTCTCTGCTATCCTAACATTGCCTCTACTACCCCTCACAAACTAGCTCCTCGGTCCACTTCATGTGTCTACCTAGGCTTCCCGCCGAACCATAGGGGCTATCTATGCTATGACTTGTCCACTCGTCAAATTCACATATCTCGTCACGTCACATTCGACGAGTCCACATTCCCGTTTTTGAATCTTAAAAAGTTTCAAAAACTGGATTACTCCTTTCTTGACGAGCCTGCCATCTCTCCCATTATTCTTGAACAACTCACCTCTATCCCGACGGCAGCGCCGCAGCACTAGATTTCTAGAGAACATTGTCCGTAGACAGCGCCGCGGCGCCGCCGACAGCTTCGCCCCCTCCTTCCCCTTACCCGACAATGCCTTCTGTTTCGGATACCACCACTCAGACTCCGCAGCCCACAAATGTCCTCACTCACCCAATGGAAACTCGTGCCAAGCATGGAATCTTCAAACCCAAAGTCCAATTTAACTTGTCTGCCCAAACCATTTTTTCAATTCTCAAGAACCCTATATTGGCCAAACAAGACCCTAATTGGAATGCGGGTATGTCTGAGGAATTCAATGTTTTAACTAAACAGCACACATGAGATCTAGTACCTAGACCTGAGGGGGTGAATGTGATTCGTTGTCTGTGGCTATTTCGTCACAAATTCAGAGACAGTGGAAATCTTGAGAGGTATAAGACATGACTTGTGGCCAATGGCACAAATCAGCAGGAGGGCATTGATTGTGGTGAGACCTTCAGCTCGGTTGTCAAACCAGCTACCATTCGCACAGTTTTGAGCATTGTCATGGGAAAACACTGGTCGATCCATCAGCTTGATGTGAAGAATGCATTCTTACACGGGGATCTGAGAGAGACAGTCTACATGTATCAGCCGCCAGGGTTCACTCATCCAGCAGTTCCTCACTATGTGTGTCGTCTCCGTAAGTCACTATATGGCCTAAAATAGGCCCTCCGTGTGTGGTATGATGGTTTTGCCAGGTATATCTTGCAGATTGGGTTTGTATGCAGCAAGAGTGATACATCACTCTTCATTTTTTATCGAGGTAGTAGCACTGCTTACTTATTACTTTACGTGGATGATATTGTACTTACTGCCTCCTCCGACGGATTGAAAAATGAGATTATTGTCTTAAGTCCGAATTTGCAATGACTGATTTGGGGAAGCTGAGTTATTTTTTGGAGATATCAGTGACCAAGTCTGCCAACCACATGTTCTTGTGTCAGTGTGAGTATGCAGAGGAGATCGTGTATTGGGCTAAGATGGCGAATTGCAAAGTTTCACTTACTCCAGTTGATTCAAAATCTAAGCTCAGTGTTATGGATGGTGGTCCAGTCTCCGATCATACTCTGTATAGGAGCCTTGCAGATGCACTTCAGTTCAGTATCTCACGTTTACAATGTCAGACATTGCTTATGTTATTCAGTAGGTATGCCTATTCATGCATGCCTCCAGAGATTCACATTTCACTGCTCTTAAGCGTATCATCTGATACATTAAGGGCACACTTGATTATGGTTTGCACCTATACCCCTCTACACCAAACAGGTTGCTCTCTTATACGGATGCAGATTGAGCAGGGTGTCCGGACAGCGACGCTCCAACTCCGGTTTTTGTGTATTTTTAGGGGATAATCTGATTTCTTGGTCTGCCAAGCGACAGGCTACCCCTATCTCGTTTCAGTGCCGAGGCTAAGTACAGAGGCGTTTCAAATGTGGTAGCTTATATTTGTTGGCCCAAAATTTCTCATTAGAACTTGATGTCGCTGCGTCGACATCTATTGTGTCGCGTGATAACATCTGCCATCTATCTTTCTCATAATCCGTTCAACATCGGTAACCAAGCACATTGAGATAGATCTACACTTCGTTCGTGAGAAAGTTGTGCTAGACCATGTCAGAGTGTTACATGTTTCATCATCCTATCAGTATGCATACATATTTACCAAAGGAATTCAGTGTCCTTTGCGTCAGACATCTATTGTGTACTGTGATAACATCTCTGTCATCTATCTTTCTCATAATACGGTTCAACATCAGCGAACCAAGCACATTGAGATAGATCTACACTTCGTTCGTGAGAAAGTTGCGCTAGACCATGTCAGAGTGTTACATGTTCCGTCATCCTATCAGTATGCAGACATATTTACTAAAGGACTTCCCAGATAGTTATTTCTTGACTTCAGATTCAATCTCAGCATCCGGCTTCTTCCCGCTCCGACTGAGAGGGTGTGTAAACGTGTATATAGACATTATTCCATTTCTACCCCATAATTAGAATATATTTCATATATTATGTAAATATAATTATGATAAGACTAGGATTCCTCTTTTGTATAGGTTTAGGATTCCTATTGTATAAGGGATGAATATTGTACTCTATATATATTTTGATATTAATGAGAAGACTCCCAAGGGAGATTAATATCATCTTACAATTATAAATAGCTTTCGTGGTTGCTCGAATGCAAGCTATTGATATAGTTGAAACACACAAGCAACTCTATGTTAAGCCTTTGTCCCAGAAAGGAATTCAAGTGTGAGATCTCCCACTCCTATTGGCGGGCCGATACTGCAACGGTCTGTGTTATGTAATTGGATTGTGTCTTTTACCTTCTGGAACTGCATTAAAGATTACCACAGCAAGGTTATCCAGATGGAGAAGCTATCATGTTGGTTAGCCTCAAAGGACTGCCAATAACTTTGCCGTGCATAACAAAAAATCTATTACTGAAAAGGGACCTCAGAAAATATATATGGTCCTATTCGATTTCTTAAGTAATAAAATAGAGGTTAATTTTATACTCTATCCAAAATGAAACAATAAATGGTATTTAATAGAGACAGAGAGAGAAGTCTCAACATGATTAAGTGAAACTAGTAAAAGAAGTCTCAAATTGTTTGAAGGTTAACCAGTTTAGGAGTCAAACAACTCTTTCTTTGATTACTGACTACGATTTTCTCCAACCCTTTTCATATATCGTGAATTATTAATTATGCAGACTTATAGTATTTTTTATGTAGTTTTCAAATATGTAATATTGTAATAAAATACTCGAAGAACCTATGTTTAAAATTAAGTCAGAGAAAAAGTTGTTTGACAGCCAAACTGGTCAACCTTCAAACAAATTGGGACGGAGGGAGTAGCTAATTACATCCAAATGGAGAAAACAAATTATCAGACGTCTTACTTTGGCTAGTGAACAAGAGAAGGACTCTAGTTGTCCATCAGCTCCACGGTAGAAATGGAAAGAGGGGAGGACTTTTACATTCAAAGCTTTGCACATTGACTTATTTGCATCAAAATTTACTTTCAGAAACACGATTTCGGGGTGCTCCTTGGCAGTTCTGCAGAGCTGCAAAGAGAAAAATGTAAAATCAAATTCTAAAGAATTGGAGAGGAAGCAATCTTAAAAACCAGTTATCTTCTTAAAGTGGCTTAATATACAGATACAAACCATTGTTCAACTTCAAGTAATGATGAAAATCATTAGTAGCAAAGGCAACCATATATACAAGCAAAAGACATTGGGTAAGGAGAACTGAAAATCCTTTTAAACAAGAATTCAAAAGTCATCACTCATCATCCTGTTCTTGTAGTAACTCAACTAAACTGTTTAGGGAAATGGACCACAAGCAAAATTCAAGAACAGGATGATGATTCAAATTTATTATGCTTTCGCACAATCCTTTATATGATATGTATCTAGAAACAAATTCAGTGACGAGAAAATGTTAGAATATGCAAGTTTTCAGTAAATAAATCAGAGACATGCTGGAATAGTCTCTTGTCTGTTTAGACAATCAATATGGAAATTTCATACTATGCATATAAAATGAAGATTTAGTTTTAGGAGCACCAAAATCTGTTGTAGACTTCAAATTTGAGATCTTTTGAGAACAAATATAAGATAGAAAGTGAGTGAAGAAAAAATAAGCGGTAACACATGACACTTCAGAAACAGTGTCAAATATAACTGGATACTGCGATCAATAACCCTGAGATGTAAAGAATTACAAACCATAGCTTTCCCCAGAAGTTTTATAAATAACAAATTTTAGGCACAAAACCCAGAAGAGAAATACAACTCTATTCAAAAGCTGAAGCCAAACTGCCCTTTTTTGTTTTATTGCTGAATCATTTCAGAGTTGTTATAGCGCCTATGATTAGGAAGGGATATAGCTTTGTTTTTTTCACACTTATGGCCACTGGAATATTGTACAGAATCTACTTGCACAATCTACTATATTGAATACAATTCTTATCGCTTGAAGAGAAAAAAAAACACTAGAGAAAACTGAAAGAAAATACGTAAATATTCTCCATATATTATGTAATTATAATTATGTAAAGTAGATATTCTCATACAATTAGGATTACAATTGCAAGCACCTATATATATATATATTGTATTAATGAGAAGACTTTAGACAAGGAGAATTGCACTATTCTACATGGTATCAGAAGTCAAACTCTAATCTCCTCTCAAAATCTAAATCCCCACTCCTCGTGCGGCGGCCCAACTTTCATGGCTTCTACAGCAGACTCCTCTTCCCCCTAACACCCTTCATCCGGCCTTTGCCGTGACGAATATCAAAAACTTTATCCCTTTGGTTCTTGATCAAGAGGATGGATAATACTCATCGTGGGTCGAATTATTTCAAATACATGCTTGTGCTTACAACGTCCTTGATCACATCGATGTCACCACCCCGTCCACCCGACGTTGACAACCTGATGTGGAAACGACTCAATGCAATCATCAAACAATGGATATATGACACCATATCCAAGGATTTACTTCATACTATTATGAAGACAGGTACTTCGGCTCACGAATTATGGACACGGCTAGAAGAAATCTTTCAAGACAACAAACATACACGTGTCGTCTATTTGGAGGAACAATTCAACAACATCCGTCTTGAGAATTTTGTCAACATGTCAGCCTATTGTAAACAACTAAAATTGATTACCGATCAATTGTCTAATGTTGGCACTCCGATTTCTGAAACAAAGATGATTTTACAACTCATCAATGGTTTGCCGAAGATAGTATGATACACTTGCGACGATGATCCAACAAGCTTTCCTCTCTCTAGCTTCAACAGGCCCGATCACAATTGTTGTTGGAGAAAACTAGACAAGCCAAACAAGACTAGCACAATCAACAAGCATTGGTAGTTGACATACCGCCAACCACCAACACACCCGTCGGTCCTCTACAACCCACGGACCACCAACCCCAACGTGGTGGCCGAGGAGGTGGAAGGGGATGCGACTGCGGAAATCGAGGCGGAGGCATGGGTTAAGGTCGTGGCAACAAATCCAATTTCGATGGACAGGCACAGTAGGCCCAATACCATCGACATAACCCACAACCCCGAGAACTTGGCCTCGCCACCATGCATGTATCCAACAGTCCCGGCCCACACATGACGTGCAGCGGCCAAGCACCGCAGCCGCCTCCGTGCCCACGCCACACGGGCAATAGCGTGACATACCTGCCGCCCAATAACAATAGCAGTCATATAGCCTTATGAACCCTACCGAATTGAGTCAGACCTACATCACTATGAATCTACATCAGCCTGACGACGCTTGGTACATGGATACGGGTGTCACATCCCACCTCACTCGTAACTCCGGTAATCTCCCTCAACTATTTAATTTGAACAATCCTCAATTTATTTTGGTCTGAAATGGCAATTGCATTCTAATTCAGGGCTCGGCACCACTCAAACACCACCACCTCACCCTCCATTTACCCTCAAACGTGTCCTATATGCTCCTAACATCATTAAAAACTTAATTTCTGTTAGGAAATTTATTAAATTCTATATCTATTGAGTTTGACTCTTTTATTTTTTTGTGAAGGACCTACGGGGACAACTATTACAAGATGCAATAGTGTGAGGACCTCTATCCTTTCTCATCCACTTCCGCTGCAAATGTTCATCCACAAGCCTCTCTAGTTGCAATCTCTCCATCAACTTGGCATGGTAGACTTGGGCACCCAGGACCACCAGTTTTTCATTTTCTTAGAAGTCAAAATTTAATTCGATGTAATAAAGGGAAATCTACCCTCGACTGCTACTCTTGTCCTTTAGGGAAGCACGTTAGACTACATTTAAGTCATCACTGAGTGTAACTTTTTCTCCTTTTAACTCGTTGTAGCATATATTCTTAATATATTACCAACGAGTATGCTTCATAATAAAACTCCAATCGAAATTCTCTTCTGTCGAATCCCTTGTTATGGTCACCTTCGAATTTTTTGTTGTCTATGCTACCCGAATCTCGCATCCACGACTCCTAAAAAACTAACGTCTGGGACTAATCTTTGCATCTTCTTGGGTTTCTCGTCGAATCATAGGGGGAACTTATGCTATGATTGGTCCACAAATAAAATCATAGTCTCTCGCCATGTCACATTTTAGGAGCATATTTTCCCATTCGCAAACGTCCGAAATACCAAGTTACTGATTAAGGCATCCTTGACGATTCAAACACATCCCCTCTCATCAGAAATGTAATACACGGACCTAGTAGTCTGGGCCAACCCGTGCCTCTGATACTCGCCACTTCTTCCGCCCGGGCCGCACATTTCACGCCACGGGTAGTGTCGTCATCGACATCCCCTTCCCATTACACCGCCAGCGGCTACCTCGCTGGCCGCTGCGCGGCTCGTCATGGCCTCACTGCTCCCGTCTAATAACCCACTGCCTCACTGCTATTATCAACCGATGACAACCCCACAACCCTTGTCGGCCACCCCCTGCCCACAACAAACCCACTGCCCCCGACAACCCCACTGCCCCAGTTCCCGTCACCCAAACAGTCCCAATTTCTACCCACCACATGGAAACCCGTGCCCAGCATGTGATTTTCAAAACGAAAATTCACTTTAACCTATCCACTCAGACTATCTTACCTCTACCAAAAAAACCCAAAATTAGTCAAGCTTGATCCTAATTGGAAATTGGAATGGGGTCATGCGTGAGGAATTTAATGCGCTCACTACACAGCACACATGGGATCTTGTCTCGAAACCTGATGGGGTGAATGTGATTCATTGTATGTGTCTATATCGTCACAAATTCAGAGATAGTGGTGATCTTGAACACCATAACCTGTGGGAAATGGCACGGGGCAACAAGAAGGAGTTGATTGTGGTGAGACCTTTAGTCAAATGGTTAAACCAGCCACAATTCGCACTGTTTTGAGCATTTCTATGGGAAAGAACTGCCTGATTCATCAATTTGATGTGAAAAATGCGTTCTTACATGGGGATTTGAAAGATGCAGTATATATGCATCAACCACCTGACTTTGTGCATCCATCGGCTCTTCAGTATGTCTGTCGTCTTCGAAAGTCACTCTATGGCTTGAAACAAGCCCTAGGGCTTGGTATGAGCGCTTTGTCACTTACATCATGCAGATCGGGTTCGTGTGCAGCAAAAGTGATAATTCACTTTTTATTTTTCATCGAGGTAATGACAATGCATATATTCTGCTCTATGTAGATGACATTGTCTTGACTGCCTCCTCTGATGTGCTGAAACACGAGATCATTAGCCTGCTCAAACCCGCCCTTGTTATGACTTTTTTGCTTTACTAGCACTCGGCAGAGTGCTTTATTCTCAAACATATTCAAATTAGTAAAACCCTGATCTTTCATTACCTTCTTCAGAACATTGTACTAAAAGCATATTTGGTGAATTACTAGAATCCCTGACAACTAAAGTGATGATTTAATCTCGTGTTTTAGGATAATGGCGGTGTCAAGCTTGCATGCAGTTGGACAATCCCATCCAAACCTACATCCATAACTCTGTTCACTAAGGCACCAAATAGGAAGAAGGGCAGCCCAGTGCATTAAGCTCCCACTATGCGCGGGGTTCGGGGAAGGACTGAACAACAAGGGTCTATCGTACGCAGCCTTACCCCGCATTTCTGCTGAAGAAATCACTATAATTTTTTTTTGCTTCTGCTGGATCTGAACCCTTGTCTTCTATGGTTTTCCTTCCAACTTATCCACAAATTTAGTGATTACTAGTGTAATCAGCATAACAAAGATACCTAATTTCAATGTTTAAATACAATTAGGTGTTTCAGAAGAACTAAAAAAAACAGCATGATACCCTAAAAGGCTTCCCACAACTGATAACAACTTCCAAAGACATTTGAAGCTTAAAAGACCTCAAAACTCAAATAAGCTAACCACAACTAGTGTCCACCTTAAAGAATATCCTCAAATTTAAATGGATATAAGAATACACGGCCAAAAAGGAAAAACAACTAAGCAAAAGGTGGAATCTTTACCTTAACAGCAGGAAATCGCTTGTTGGGGCTGAAGGCAATTCTTGAAACAAATTCTAAAGAAGTTGAAGGAGAATCGGAAAGTGAGACACCCCTTTTATGCAACCTTTGATTGGATGTTTGGGTAGAATTCAAAGATGAAGAGACTGAGCTTAACAATGAAGAATTCGAAGAAGAAGAAGAAAACCTTAAAGAGTTAAAAGAAAATCCCATTAAATCAGCCATACAACACAAGTTCACAGAAATAAGTAGATATATTTTTCTTTCTCTGACTATATATACAAAAACAAGATTGAGTATAACCCAAGTTACATCAATGGAAACTCATCAACTTGGAAAACGAAAGCCACAGGGCTAGTTGATCTTTGATTTTTTTACCTTGTGTTCCTATGAAGATATTGGCATTACTATGTGAAATTGGTGTATTACTATGTGAAATTGGTGTATTACTGTTGAACTACTGGAAAAGGCTTGACCATACATACCATAAACATAAAAGCGAATGCATGTGAAGAATTTGTATGAACCATATTTTACGAGGAGAACAATCTACATAGATATTTCTTTTTCTTTTCCTTTTTTCTTCATATTTTGATGGTTAGTTGACCAAGTTGGTGCTTTTTATTGCCTTTCTTGGAAACTATCCCTAGAAAAATGATAAAAAGTCAGTAATTAGAAGAACTTTTAGTGTTTGTGGGATATATGTCTCTAAAAGAATTTTATAAGGAGAATTCAAACTCTCATTTTTTACAATTATTTCCTCTTTATATTGGATTTTGAGAAAGAGATGTTACTGAATTTCCTTCGATATTTCTTCTGTGATTTGTAATCCGAATTGGCTAAATCAAGTATAGTGGGTCTTATTCTGATGCGGAAAAAAATCTTAGACTGAAAATTATAAGGCGAGCGTCAAAACGCTAGCACGAATTGCTCCCACAGACACGACGGTTAGAAGTACATAGTTTTAGCTACGTTCTGGCTCATATTTGATTACTTTTCTTATATTTAAGTTCAATTTTGGGTTCTAATGTATAGGAGATGGTTTGATGAAAAATGATGAAAATAGTTTTGAAATCTGAGTATAAGTCAATACCAAAAGGATCAAGCCATAGAGAATCAGGCTCGGCAAAAACGAGACTAGGGACCATGCTCCTCGCTTTCTTCCTATGGTTACTATTAGAACACAAGTCAAGGAACTAAAAACCACAACACAAGCACCCTTTATTTACGAGTTTTGGAGGACCCAAGGGTCAAGTATGCATGAAAAAAGATAAAAATGAGACGTCATAGGAAAAGGTGTGGTGTGAGCCCCAGCTCACTTAGTGGTGCGCCGTATCAGTAGAAATTCTAGGAAAAATTTCAGAATTCAGTTCTCTGAATAATTGAGTTGGTGTGGCGCATGGCTTTCCAAGTGGCACGTTGCACCAAGCATAATTTTGATCAATCCATGTCATTTTTGGCTTAGAAATGGTATTTAGGTTCAATGCCACTCCAACACATTATAAATACACCTTAACCACGTATTTGAAGAGACTTTTGACATACAAAAATCACAAGAATGTTACTTATGACGTGATGTCTCCACAAGCATGAATGGCTAGTTTTCTTTATTCTACAATGAGTACCTTCTTACGGTAGAGTTTTTACCTTGAAGTCTTGTTGTTAAAGTAGAAATTAATGATGAAAAAATAGTTGAGCATGTAGTATAGATGTTATTCTTGCTTGTTTGAGTTTATGGGGAATAATTCCCAAATTACAAGAATCCATGCTCACTAGTTAGTTTACATATGGTGCTTGATAAAATACTCAAGTGAACTTTCCATGATGTAATTGATAGAAGTTGAGCTAGTCACGAGGTGTGTCACTTTGTATGCTTAAATGTTCAAGTGAACTTTCCATTATGTAATTGGTAGAAATTGATCTAGTCACGAGGCGTGTCACTTTGTATGCTTAAGATTAAATGTGGGGTCGACAAAGCTAAAAATGCAATATCTGACATGTTGACCACGAGTCTCTGTCACGATTCAAACCGGAGGGCCATGATGAACACCCAGGCGTTACTTGTCAAGTATCACTAACCATATATTTAGCATATAACTGTAATTTCTCATGGCCTACGAGGGCCGCCACGAGATCATGCTGACATATGGAAATAGTAACTGGAAAAGAACTATGTATGTAAAATCACAACTGAAGGACCAACCTATATATATATATATATATATATAGATATATATATATATATATATATATATATATATCAAGGCCGACAGGGCCATACACGATTACTATACATAGTTGTCTACAAGCCTCTAAAGAGTACGCCATTTCATAAGGTCGGGACAGGGCCCCGCCATACCCATATGTACATGCAAAAAGAATATCGTACCGAGATTATACCGACACTCCGAAACAAAGGGAGTGCTCCAAGATCCGTTGAGTCGACAACCTACTAATGTGGGTCGTCGCCTTTCCTATGTGAACCTACGGACATGAAATGCAGCATCCCCCGACAAAAGAGACACTACGACTGATGTACCGAGTATGTCAGACATGAAAAATAGCATAATAGAGACATGAAAGTAACCTGAGACAAGAAACAACCAACCAGTTGTTGCGAAATTTCTATATGTTACGCAAGTGAACGTATCACAATTTGTAATAATCTCGGTAAAACCGAATATCGTCCACAGAGACTGAATTATCAAGTACCAAGTAACTAACATTTCGTTTCTATTTGGCAAACGTTTATGAGTCTTTGATTTCTAAATTAAGAACTAACAACTAAAGTAATAAGCAAGAATAAACTAAGAATGAAAATACTTGGGATTTAATTCAGTAATGAAGGTAATTTGGATTTCCAATCTCATCAATTATCCCCTCTATTATTCGTTAATGCAAGACTAGATATTCTTCTTCTTATCAAGATAACAGGTTAACTGAGGTGCTCTATATTCCGGTTAGGACATATAAAACTCAACCTAAGTGGAAATTTTCTATATTTTTATGATAAATTCTACCACATATGTGGATTAAGATTAATAACCTAAAACGCTACACAGACAATCCTGATACTCTCGTTCAAGATTAAACTTATGTCTAATCAACTATAGCATATTCAAATCTTCCTTTTCAGATTTTGATTTGAAATCATATAAGTAATGAAAACTAATGGCCAATCAATTCTCATTCAATAAACGCAAGTAGATTAGATAATGATAGATGAAGAACAAGACGAAATACTAACAATGCATTAATTCATAATAGAGGTTCAAGCGAATCGACAGAAAATCCTAATAAAATAATTAGCTCATAGGCATACTAAGAGAATTAATTAACTCAATATCCAACATGAACTGAATTAAAGAAAAGAAAAGAAAAGGAAAAGAACTTGAACAATCCGTGTCTCTAATTACGTCTTGCTCCCTTGTTTCTTGCCTCCAAAATGTGATAATCCCTAAAATTAGCCTCCCGCATCTTATATACCGAAAAACCCTTCTTGAACCTTTTTACCTATGTTAAAAATATATTTTTCGTGCTTATTTCCGCCGTTAGCACCGCGGCGCTGATTCCTTCGATGGTCACTGCCATTTGGGCGCCACGGCTTTTACCTCTAAATGTCGCGGCTCTTCAGCCTTTTTCATCTAGATTTTTGGCCAGATTGCTTCTACGCTTCCCGGGATTTCTTTGACCGCTTGCTTGGGACTCGATGTACATTTTTGGGCCTCCATAAACGCATATTCTCTTTGAATTCGTCTCAAATCTTACCGAATCGCTTAAAACCTGAAAACATGACATAACACGCATAATATTATACAAACAATAAAAAAAACAATAAAAGACTCCCTAAAACACACTCTAAACCAGTACTAAAAATAGACTCAACAAACACCTCCAAACTTAAACTTTACTCGTCCTCGAGTAAAGAACTCTAGACACCCTAAAAAGAAAAACACACATAGACTCTAAAAATGAATCAAGTCAACTACAATAGATTATGCCTCGAAGATCATGAACACATGAAATATCATTTTTAGAAATATTCTAGCCATAATTTGTTATCTAGAATTTCAAGTCAGATAATCCTCAAGATTGCTTAACGTTATTAAGGCATATGATCACTCAACCATGATTATTTACTCAAATATGTACTCAACATCAAGTTTAGGCACAATGAATTCTCTTTGACGATCCATAGGACTTTTATAGTTTATATCATTAGGCTTAGGCACGGGTAGGGTAGATAAAATGTCATTTAGGCTCAAGATTACCATAAGCATAGGAACCAACCAATCCCAACTTGAATCACATTATAGTTCACAACAATCCTTCTTTTTCTTCTTTTCTAGATTGAGAAATTCCACTTTTTTTTCGAACTACAACACTCCCCCAAACTTATTTTTCATTGTATGTACAAGAGGTGTGTAGTTTATTTTTAGATGCTTTTTCTCAATCCTTTACATTTCTTATTGATACTAACCAGTCTAAAATACCATTTACTAGAATTCAACGCCCAAACTTATATGCTTCTATACTTATGGTAATTCAAGGGAATGGAACAATAGTAAAAGATTTCAAGTAGGCTCAAATATAGGTGTTAATCAACAAATAAGGATTCATTAAGGCTCAAAAGAGGTAACTAAGGATTAATATAATCAAGGGTGGCTTGAAAGGCTCAAACGTTTCAAATATGGCCTAAATCATTTTCCTAAGCATGCATTATCTAGGATTTCGTCTAAAGTAGCAAGCAAGTAAGTTCTAGAATTTTCCACCATCTTTCCTCAAACCAAAATTCAATCATGCATAACCCGAACAATTAAGTACACGAAAGTCACACAGTCATGATCAAGTTTTCATCTTTATAAGGAGAATTCAAACTCTCATTTTTTACAATTATTTCCTCTTTATATTGGATTTTGAGAAAGAGATGTTACTGAATTTCCTTCGATATTTCTTTTGTGATTTGTAATCCGAATTGGCTAAATCAAGTATAGTGGGTCTTATTCTGATGCGGAAAAAAATCTTAGACTGAAAATTATAAGGCGAGCGCCAAAACGCTAGCACGAATTGCTCCCACAGACACGACGGTTAGAAATACATAGTTTTAGCTACGTTCTGGCTCATATTTGATTACTTTTCTTATATTTAAGTTCAATTTTGGGTTCTAATGTATAGGAGATGGTTTGATGAAAAATGATGAAAATAGTTTTGAAATCTGAGTATAAGTCAATACCAAAAGGATCAAGCCATAGAGAATCAGGCTCGGCAAAAACGAGACTAGGGACCATGCTCTTCGCTTTCTTCCTATGGTTACTATTAGAACACAAGTCAAGAAACTAAAAACCACAACACAAGCACCCTTTATTTACGAGTTTTGGAGGACCCAAGGGTCAAGTATGCATGAAAAAAGATAAAAATGAGACGTCATAGGAAAAGGTGTGGTGTGAGCCCACCACTTAGTGGTGCGCCGTGTCGATGAAATTCTAGGAAAAATTTCAGAATTCAGTTCTCTGAATAATTGAGTTGGTGTGGCGCATGGCTTTCCAAGTGGCACGTTGCACCAAGCATAATTTTGATCAATCCATGTCATTTTTGGATTAGAAATGGTATTTAGGTTCAATGCCACTCCAACACATTATAAATACACCTTAACCACGTATTTGAAGAGACTTTTGACATACAAAAATCACAAGAATGTTACTTATGACGTGATGTCTCCACAAGCATGAATGGCTAGTTTTCTTTATTCTACAATGAGTACCTTCTTACGGTAGAGTTTTTACCTTGAAGTCTTGTTGTTAAAGTAGAAATTAATGATGAAAAAATAGTTGAGCATGTAGTATAGATGTTATTCTTGCTTGTTTGAGTTTATGGGGAATAATTCCCAAATTACAAGAATCCATGCTCACTAGTTAGTTTACATATGGTGCTTGATAAAATACTCAAGTGAACTTTCCATGATGTAATTGATAGAAGTTGAGCTAGTCACGAGGTGTGTCACTTTGTATGCTTAAATGTTCAAGTGAACTTTCCATTATGTAATTGGTAGAAATTGATCTAGTCACGAGGCGTGTCACTTTGTATGCTTAAGATTAAATGTGGGGTCGACAAAGCTAAAAATGCAATATCTGACATGTTGACCACGAGTCTCTGTCACGATTCAAACCGGAGGGCCATGACGAACACCCAGACATTACTTGCTAAGTATCACTAACCATATATTTAGCATATAACTGTAATTTCTCATGGCCTACGAGGGCCGCCACGAGATCATGCTGACATATGGAAATAGTAACTGGAAAAGAACTATGTATGTAAAATCCTGCAACCAGAAGGACCCAACCTATATATATATATATACATATCAAGGCCGATGATGCGCGATTTAATGCACACACTTTAACGCAAGTGCACGTTGTCGAGTCAAGTAATATAGTCTAGGTAAGACCGAATATCGTCCTCAAGGATCGGTTTTCAAGTACCGATTATCTTTCCTATGGTATCTATTTGGTTAACGTAAATTGAATTGGAATTCTAACTAATAATGCAGGAAATAAACTAATTATAAAAATACTTTGATTTAAATCAGTTATGATGGATAATTAGGGCTTCCAAGATCATCAACTATCCATTCTATTCAATACTTAATACAATTAGACTGACTTCTTCTTCTACGTTAAGATAGCAGGTTTACTAATCCGTTTTATACTCCCGTTAAGGCTATATAAACACTCAACCCCAGTAGCGCTCCTTTCTACCTTTCGGTGATAAGGATGACTCTATAGGAGGATTAAGAACAAAAACCCATGTTAACGTTACGCAAATAGCATAAATTTAGGTATTTAAACCCCTATTAACGCTATACAAGTAATTGAGGTATTTTCATCCTCAATCCGACTTATGTCTACCCAACTTACAGCATAGTCACAACCTCCTCCTTTCGAAGTTTGATTAGAAATCATATAAGTAATGATAATTAATGATCAAGTAATTACCAAACATTCAAAGCAACTATTGGGTAAATCTCAACAATAAGAAGAACAACCATAAACATGCATCAATTCATAACATAAGGTTCAAGTGAATTGACATGGAAAGCCCTATAATGGAATTAGTTCATAGCCATAGACATGACAAGAACTAATTCAATATCCAACATAAAAACTGAAATAAAGTAAAAGAAAGAAAAGAATTTACTAAGTAATGGTCTCCAATCTTCAACTCCAAGAAGTCTTGTGTTTGTGCAAGAAAGGGAACCCTTGAAAACTGCCTAGGGTTCTCTTTTTATAGCCTCCAAACCACCCTTAAGGTTTTCCTTCAGGCCTGGCCCATAAAATCGTCAAAGACGATTTTCCGCCGCGTGCGCCACAGCCTTGGCGCCGGCGCCAACTTCTGCAAGCCTCTGATCATTGGGCGCGCTGGTTCTGTGTTTGGAGCGTCGCTGGCCCGTGTCCGTGCCTGGTTCGCCACTTTCTCGTCTTTTAAGCTCTGGAACCTCCACTTTTGCCCTCTTTTCGCTCCTTTTCCGCCAAACTGCCATTTTAACCAATTTGACTGAAAAGAAAGAAAATATATCCTAAGACGACACGTATTTGTACAAAAAGGGACAAAAGACTTAATAAAAACGACTCAAAAAGTGTATATAAAATACACTGATCAAATACCCCCAAACTTAACCTTTGCTCGCCCTCGAGCAAAGATCAAAAGAAAGAATTAAAGACTCAAGGAAAGAAAAAAAATAGACAGACTCAATGACATTGATCACTTTGCTGCATTGGTGTTACTTAGAAAAACATGAAGGTTAGCAGAATAATTTTATCACGACCCGACCCCGGGGCCGCGACTGGTACCCTACCGGGGTACCCTGTCAGGTATACATCAGAGAATAGCAGCGGAACATACATAAAACAAATTTGTATAAGGTAAACATCACTGGCAAGCCGACAAGGCCGCCTTTCATAAAATAACTTAATCGAAAGTGAAACAGTACAACTTATTCTTACAGCCCAAACCACAAACGTGACTACAGACCTCTAGGAATAACAACTGTGGCGGGACAGGGCCCCGCCATACCCCCTGAATGTACAAAAGTCCATAACCTCAGGGAATCATACCAAAAGACAAAGCCTCCGGAGAGATGGAGCTTTCGAAATGAGCGGTGATCACAGAGTGCGGATCGGCCAGTTACGTATCTCGACTGCTGCGGCGTGACGCAGCCCCGGGCGAGGTCGATAACAGGTACCAAGTATGTGAAACTGAAAATACTGTAATGAAATCATAAGTCTGAAAAATAAGCTGGGATCAGGGATGAAATCAAATTACCTTTTACTGTGCCTTACTAACAATGAGAGTAACAAGCATATATATAATACTGCATAAAAATAGGAGGCTCGTGATCAAAGCGAGGTCCATGCCGTAGTATCAATAAGCAATCCTACTCGCGGGACTATTTCATCCGCATAGGTCCCGTGGACCGCGTGAGGTATTCCTCGCATAGCTATACCCGCGCATGGGACTATTTCACCCGCATAAGCCCATAAGGACTCGCATGAGGTACTCCTCGCATCGTGGGTAGCAAATCCACGGAACAGGTGGTATAACGATCTTGGGGATTTACCCCTCAGATATACTCTTACCCTGAAGCAGATGGTATAACGATCTTGGGGATTTACCCCTTAGATATACTCTTACACTGGAGCAGATGGTATAACGATCTTGGGGCTGTACTCCTCAGATATACTCTTCTGGAGCGGATGGTATAACGATCTTGGGGCTTGCCGCCGGATATACTCTTTGCTGGAGCAGATGGTATAACGATCTTGGGGCTTGCCCCTCAGATATACTCTTACACTGGAGAAGGTGGTATGACGATCTTGGGGCTTACCCCTCATTCATACTCTTACCCTAGAGAAGGTGGTATAACGATCTTGGGGCTTGCCCCTCAGATATACTCTTACTCTAGCTCAACTGGCCATCACACATAACATACATAAGTTAAAAACTCATACTTCTTATTAGTCTTGTTCATACCCTCTCATTTTAGTTTACCTAAGGCACTTAACCATCTCCTTAATGAACGAAAAATCCGGGAATTTAACCCAAAGTACTACATACTTCAACTCTTTTAAAAGTGACTCTTTTTCATACATAAAACCTTTGGGCAATTGATGCCTAAAAATCAATTTGCCTTTCATAACTCAAGTCATTTGTCCTTACTTATCTTACTTAGAGTAAATCTCTTCTTGTTAACCTTTCATAAAGCTAATATAACTAACTTCCCATAAAACCGTTATACTATCTTTATGCTTTAGAAATTAAGACATTCTTATCCTTTCATAAGGCCGTTATAACTAACTTCCCATAAAGCCGTTATAATTCCTTATAAACCATTTTGTTCTTTTACTAACCAAGAGACTTATACTTCAACAAACTTACACAATTTTCAAAATACTTCAAGCCTCTTATCTTTTAGAAAAATTCAATACTCAATACTTTCACGCCAAGTACTCTATACTTCTTTATGTCAAGAAATCATTGTCTACCTTATTTAGGATAAACCACTCCTCAAGAACAAGCGGGTTAACTTCTTAACCCAACCAACTTAGACATTTTCTTAAAACAAGTCAAGTATAACAAAAGGATTTACTTCATTTAAAACACGTACGTCTACCGTACTATATAGTTAAAACTACTCATGCTCAAGAGATAAGAAAGTTTCCACATACCTTTTTGGTCAATCCACTTGCTAAGCTCAACTACCGCAAGTAATATATCAACCTATAATAATCATGATACGTGTATTAACCTCTAATTTCAATGTAGAAATAATCTAAGTTCAAGGCCACTAAATTCTTATGGAAAATTGGGCAGCATTTCCTTTGTTTCTACATACTTTGCCACCTTTCTCAAGGCCGAATTTAACATCCAAACGCCACTTTTAAGGCTCAACAATCCAAACATTTCAAAGGGGATTACACACCTAAACTTGGGTGTGTAAAATTCTGCCCCATAAGGTACAACAATTCACTTAACAATTCTAAGGTAGTTTTTAGGCTACAACATGCTCATAATATCTTCTTAACCAATTCTTTCATATCCAAACCACATTTCTTACATGCAATGACTCTAAGTGCATTATTTACTACTACACATCCCTTCTTCTTTACATGCAACATTAATAACTAACCACAAGAGAAGAAATGTTACCTTAAAGCTTTAGCCAAACTTATTCCAACAACTTTGCTAGCCTCCTTTCCAAGAACACCACCACAATAACTCCTACAAGCTAGCCACAAGCTTCCTTCTTGTCCTTAACTTTTCAGATTTTTCTTAGGCTTTGAATTCCTCTTGGAATTTTAGAGAGAAGTGGGAGCTTAAGCTTAGAGAGAGAGAGGGATTTGAAAGATGACCAAGTCTTCAAGACTTGGTCAATATAAGGCATGCAAGAAATTAGATGGGGGGGACACTTGTCACCCTCCCAAGGTCTTTTAAAAGAGAAATCTGATTTTTCCTAAGTTTTTCCGCCAGGAATCCCGCCTCGGCGCTGCCCGGCGCGTGGCCGCTAACTCTGCGGACTTACGGAACTTCCGCGCGCCATGGCCGCATCCGGCGCGCGGCTGAACTTCAGCGACCCCTCAGTATATCCGGCGCGCCTGCATCCGGCGCCGCGCCTGCGTCGGCGCGGCCATGCGCTTTGTCGAAACACATTTCTGTCATTGCGCCGAACTTGTAACTCTCATAACTTTCTACTCCGACGTCCCATCGACGAACGGTTGGTTGCGTTGGAAACTAGACTCAACGAACTACGCCCTAGGCCTTCGAAACACTTAGGAACTCTCAATGTACCGGGTCATAACCCGCCTCAAAGTTGACTAAAACCCGTCCGAAACAATCCGTCAACCTATCTTTCGAAAATTTTAAGTCTTACTCCCTTTCGCACGCTCTCATACGCATGACCTGAACTACGGGGTGTAACAAATATGCAGGAACATATAGCATGAAATTTTAGCACTCTAAACACATTAAGCTAGATATTTCGCAAACTCATTTTTATCATGCTTAATGGAAGTCAAAATACTGAATCATGCATGTTAATTTCAAAAATCCTATGGCATTTTTACTTGCTATTCTCCACTAATCATAGATATGCATCTAAGAGATCTTCAGGACTTTTAAGGGTTGTAATGAAGGCTTAGGCACGGGTAGGTAAAAATAGGCATTTAGGCTCATTTTTGTGTACCATAAGCTCTTTAGCTTTTTAGTGTTTCCCTTTTCTTTTGATTCTTTCCTTCACTTCAAATCTATATTTCCCCTCTTTTGTTTTAAGAGCATGAAGTGTATCATAATAACAAGCATCCCCAAACTTAGGCTTTTGCCTATTTCTTATTACTTTTTTATTGGGGTGCATCAATCTTGTTTGCTCTTTTTGTCTCTTTTTTAACACATTCTATTCCAACTATTTCACATTTTTACTTATGGCACAAGTATGGAAATATAGGGTGTCA
Source organism: Przewalskia tangutica (assembly GCA_029844215.1). Taxonomy (NCBI): domain Eukaryota; kingdom Viridiplantae; phylum Streptophyta; class Magnoliopsida; order Solanales; family Solanaceae; genus Przewalskia; species Przewalskia tangutica. Next base: position 71,552,223 of record CM056732.1, read on the forward strand.
AAGAAAAAGTTTCAATTTTTAGGCTCAACGGGGCTGACTAGTGATATTTTTAATGTCAGGGATATAAAATAGTGGTAAGAATTGGATAACAAAGAAATGTCTGAGTCATCTCTCCTAACATGCATATCCTAACTATTTCGCCTCAAATAGCAATCAATCATAACACATAGGTTTTAATCATTTATCATGCACAATTCAAGTAAAAAACTCCATATAGACAGATTTCATGAGTTTTTGGCATATCTAACATAAGTGTTTAGATAGTTGCTCTAATTCCATTACATTATTCCACCTTACTTCACTAGGTGTTTCTAGTAACTACAGCATGCATGATCTTTGACAGACAATTATGACTCAAAAAAGAAAAAGAAATTATGACTCAACAATCCACAAAAACAATCAAAAAGACTCAAACATACTATAATAATAAGACACAAATAAAACACCCCCCCAAACTTAAATCACACATTTCCCCCAATGTGTGCAAGACTCAAAGACAATAAAAGAAAATGACACTTACAGACTTGGTTTAAAATGGTGGCGGTGGCGGTGGCATGGGATAGTGCATGGACCACTGGTTGAACAAGGAACTCATCTCGTTAATTTGTTGCCTCGTTTCTTGTTGTCCTTGTATCACCGTGTCCAAACTCTGCATCATCCTTATCTGATTCTGGAGTAACTGCTCCATCATGGGCACTGAAGGTTCTGATTCTGTAGGTGGCTGGTGGCTGCTTCCTGCCGCATATTGAGCCTCTATCTCAGGCTCATCTCGTTCATGGCGGCCTCTGCTGCTGGTGGTGCTGGTGCTCTTCTTCTTGCTGCTGTGGGACTTGGGTCTGGGAAGGCGTGCATTATCCCATATGACATAGGCAGTTGGTTTCTTTCATAAGTATCAGTGGGTAGGGTTGAGACCCCATTTATGGCGCATAAACTTGTAATAAGTGAGCCATGTCCCAACTCACCTGTTGTAACCAACCTGCTGGTCTCTTCAATGCTTTGCACTATCTCCTTTCCCACATCAATCGTCTTCCCCGACATAATTCCATATATCAATTTGATCCTGTCTTCTGGCACTCTGGTGAAGTGCGTTGATGGAATTAGGCGGACACTGACGAAATACAACCAACCCTTGGCTGCTTTGTTGAACTGACACCTGCTCAGTCCTCTTGACCCATTTCTGGCAATATCAAATGCAGCCCCAGGGTAGCTCACTGTGTCTGCGACGATATTCCAGTCGATGTTGGTGGTGCTTCTAGACCATGTTCTAAAATAGCTCCAATCACCATCTCCTCCTTCAACATCAACTGTTTCTAATGTCGCATTGACCGCTTCTGCCGTCACAGACACATATTTTCCCCTCACAAAGCATCCATTGTCCACCTTCTCCGGAAGATTAGCATACAATTCACGCACCATCACTGTGTTCATTGGTGCTATCTTTACCGGGTTTACAAATCTTTTCCACCTCATCATCTCAATCATTGCCCGAATGGGCTCATAGACATCCTCATCCCCAAGCGAATCTCTTTGATAGTTCATTCCTCTTTCAGGGATTAAGGGCCTAGTACTAAGCTTTTTGTATCTTTCATGAGCTTGTTGGCTAATGAACCTAGTATCATCGTATTGAGGGGCTGAGGTGGATGTGGAGGCTCTTCTCTTTCTGGCAGACATGTCTAGATCACTTTTTGCAGCTTCCCTTTCTATCAACACTGTTCACCAACACTATCACCCCCAAACTTCAACTCCTGCACAACACCTATCACCCCCAAACTTCACTTAAGAAGCTTCTACACAACACCCACACCCTCCTTGTATACTCTTCCTCACTTTTTTATTACAACCAATTTTTCAACACCCCACAACTTCAACAATACAACACTCCTCCAAACTACTACCTCATTTGACTACAGTAAAGCTCTCAAGAAAAGAAGAAGATTACCTTTTTACGGTGTTCTTCAAGGTTTTCTTGCTTCTAATGGTGATTTGAGACAATGGGATGAAGTTTTGTTGGTTGAGATGGTTAAGGGTTTAGGGACTTCAAGAGTTTTGATTGTGTTTGGGTTTGATTTATGGAGGATTTGTGGGTTAAGTGTGGATTTTCGTGGGTTTTGTGGAGAAGAAAGGTTAGGTTTTGGTTTGAAATTGGGGAAAGTCAGGTTTTTGGATGTCTTTTAATTTCTGGATTTCGCTTGTACATGACTGCATTTAGCGCGCGGCTGACTTACTGCACTTCTTCGGGAATTTCTGCGCCACGGCTCTGAGCATGGCTAGACTTGACAATTTTTCGATTTTTAGGCGCGCTGTTTCATGGCGCGCTTAAACTTCAGCGTCTTTCTGCTCTTTTAGCGCCGCGGCCCTGCTCCTGGGCGCCGGGCGCTCATCCGTTTTTCTGGAAATCCTGGCTATTCTTCAGTTTTTGCCCTCCAATTTATTGGCCTACACCTGTCAATCACAACACAAACACTACCTCCGTGAGACTGTTCTTAGTAAAACCTAACTATATTAAAGTAAAATAAATCAAAATACCTTGGGTTGCCTCCCAAGTAGCGTTGTCTTTAACGTCTTTTAGCCGGACGCAAGTTCCTTAACTCAAGAAGTGTGGGGTGGATTAACCCCACAACCAATCCATTTTCTCCACATTTTTCATTTTCTTCTTCTGCTTCTCTTCTTAAAATTATTTTCAAGGGAAGGTTCAGGAGCACATACCTGCTTTGGCGGAGGTTCGGCATCACGTACCTGCGTTGGTGGGCTTATCTCCCTTGGTTTGGCTTGCACCGCTCGCGGGGTTTTGATGGTGCTGATTGCAAAGCACTCGCCATGATTGGTGGCTCAATAATATGTTTAAATACTTTAAACACCATTTCTTCCTTCTCCACCTCAACGTCGCCTCTCCTTTTCTACATCGATCGCTCTCTCCTCGCCGCCAGAATGGTCTCCCCAATATGATGGGGATCTGCATCCTCTTCCATGTCAAGAATGAGGAAGTCCGCAGAAAAAAATTTTCCTACTTTAACAAGCACGCCCTCAATCTTCCCTCGTGCACCATCGTTTCTATCGGCTAGTTGCAGCTCACCGTGGTTGGTCTTCTCACCTAACTCCAACCGCTTAAACACCGATAAAGGCATCAAATTTATACTTGCCCTAAATCGCAGCGGCCCTGTTGCATGTCACTTGCCAACCGCAAGGCGATGTAAAGCTCCCCGGTCTTTTAGTTTGAGGGAAACTTCTTCTGCAGGATGGCACTGCACTCCTCGACGCCACCATCTCATACTCTGCTAGTTTCTTCTTCTTCCCCAAAATCTCCTTCATGAATTTAAAATAAGAAGTCATTTGCTCCAACGCCTCTATAAAGGGTATGTTGATATGTAGCTTTCTGAACGTCTCCAAAAATTTGGAGAATTGTTTATCAACTGCCTTCCGCTGCAATCTCTGTGGGAGCGGGATCTTCTCAGTATACTCCTTCTCCGAGTTTTCTACCATCGGGCGAAGCCAACCACCTTCTCTTTCTATTTCTCGCCTTTTTTCAACTACCGGTGAGGTGAATCCGCTCCAATCGCTTACCACTTCTCACCGTATCGCTGGCATTGTTCTCTCGGATTCATCTCTGTGTTGCTTGACAGTGTACCATGTGGCCTGCTGTTCGATTGCTTTGCTAGTTCACCACTTGTGTTTCCAAGTTCCTGAACGAGGATCTAGTTTCGCCACGAAGTGGTCAGGCGTTGGTGAGTGCCAACAAAGCCGCTCACTGGCTAAATGCGGATTTTCTGGCTGAATAGGTGCATTGAATTATTGAGAAGGTGGGGCCTGAGCAAATGGCTGCTGATTTTGGTGCTGCTGGTTTTGGTACTGGCCTCTATACTGATTCTGCTGCCCCTGCTCTCATCTCCATGAAAAATTTGGGTGATTCCTCCACCCTTGATTGTATGTGTTGGAGTATGGGTTGTTTTGGGGCCTCTGATAGTTACCCACGGCTTGGCACTCTGCTTGCTCGATTGGCATATTATTAGGATCAGCTGAAGGACATCTATCGAATGTATGTGACCACCACATATTTCACGACTCTTTGGCATCCTGATCGCATTTACAGATATCAGTATGTTGTTGCACCGCTGGTCAATGTGGCAACTTGGGCATTCAGCGGTGATGGCATCTATCTCATGAACTCCCACCGTTCTCCTACCACTCATCGGGTCTATCTTCGTGACATGGTTGTTGGTGGCCATATCTTCTAATAAGTCGTGAGCTTAGGGTCGCTTTCCTCATAAAGGTCCCACTTTCTTGCATCGATAATTGTTCCGTTGTTCCGCCACCGTTATAGAAGATGTGGACCAAGTTCCACAACTCAATACAGTGGTGTGGGCACTTTCTCTGCAAGTCCTTGAACCTCTCCCAAGCTTCGTATAATGACTCTCCATCTGCTTGGTAGAAATTATTCATCTCCCCTCTCAATTTCGCTGCTTTGCACGGTGGGAAGAATTTTGCCAAAATTCTACGCCTCTTTCCATGTAAAAATCGAATCACCGGCAGAATTTAATCATACTTTTGCTCTATCCTGAGTGAGAAGGAAAGAGCCTCAACTGACAAATGTCATCGAACGCCGTTATATCTGAATGTTGCACATAGCTCCAAGAAATTAGCTATGTGCATATGTGGATCCTCTGATGGCAGTCCTCCAAAATGCACCGTGTTCTGCACCATACTTAGAATCACCGGTTTTATCTCAAAGTTGTTTGCTCCTATTGCAGGGAGCCTAATACATGTCTGTGCTCCGTTCACCCTCGGCAACACGTAGTCTCCCAAGCTTCTTTCTGCCTGGACTTGAACTCTTTCCTCGACATCCATAGGTATTCGCCGAGGCATTCCTTGGTTAGGTTGATTTTCACCTAACCCCTCTCTCAACACATTGTTGTTTTGGACGCCGTCCATCTCAATTAAGGCTGCAATCCGCTGGTTCTTTCTGTTCTGTTTACAGGTTTTCTAAATCTCTGGATTGAAGGGAACAAGAGTGTCTGCCCCTCTTCTCCTTCGCATAAACTGATTTCCTGAAACAGATCAAAAACAGACAAACAGATCACGGCAACTGGTTCTCACAAAAATAAATAAAAAAACGTAATAAGTAAAATAAAAATAAAAAATAAAAAAAACCAAATTAGAAATTAAAAATAGATAAAATTGATATTGAACTATGCCTAATCCCCGGCAACGGCACCAAAAACTTGATGCGCGATTTAATGCACACACTTTAACGCAAGTGCACGTTGTCGAGTCAAGTAATATAGTCTAGGTAAGACCGAATATCGTCCTCAAGGATCTGTTTTCAAGTACCGATTATCTATCATATGGTATCTATTTGGTTAACGTAAATTGAATTGGAATTCTAAATAATAATGCAGGAAATAAACTAATTATAAAAATACTTTGATTTAAATCAGTTATGATGGATAATTAGGGCTTCCAAGATCATCAACTATCCACTCTATTCAATACTTAATACAATTAGACTGACTTCTTCTTCTACGTTAAGATAGCAGGTTTACTAATCCGTTTTATACTCCCGTTAAGGCTATATAAACACTCAACCCCAGTAGCGCTCATTTCTACCTTTCGGTGATAAGAATGACTCTATAGGAGGATTAAGAACAAAAACCCATGTTAACGTTACGCAAATAGCATAAATTTAGGTATTTAAACCCCTATTAACGCTACACAAGTAATTGAGGTATTTTCATCCTCAATCCGACTTATGTCTACCCAACTTACAGCATAGTCACAACCTCCTCCTTTCGAAGTTTGATTAGAAATCATATAAGTAATGATAATTAATGATCAAGTAATTACCAAACATTCAAAGCAACTATTGGGTAAATCTCAACGAACAACCATAAACATGCATCAATTCATAACATAAGGTTCAAGTGAATTGACATGGAAAGCCCTATAATGGAATTAGTTCCTAGCCATAGACATGACAAGAACTAATTCAATATCCAACATAAAAACTGAAATAAAGTAAAAGAAAGAAAAGAATTTACTAAGTAATGGTCTCCAATCTTCAACTCCAAGAAGTCTTGTGTTTGTGCAAGAAAGGGAACCCTTGAAAACTGCCTAGGGTTCTCTTTTTATAGCCTCCAAACCGCCCTTAAGGTTTTCCTTCAGACTTGGCCCATAAAATCGTCAAAGACCTGATTTTTCCCGCGCCGCGCTTCGCATCAGCCATGCGCTGAAGTTCTGTGAGTTTCGATGATTAGCCGCGCGCCGCACTCCTGTTCGAGTAGCCGCGCTTGAACTTCTGCAAGCCTCTGATCATTGGGCGTCGGGGCGCTGGTTCTGCTGGCTGGAGGCGCCGCGGCGCTGGCCCGTGTCCGTGCCTGGTTCGCCACTTTCTCGTCATTTAAGCTCTGGAACCTCCACTTTTGCCCTCTTTTCGCTCCTTTTCCGCCAAACAGCCATTTTAACCAATTTGACTCAAAAGAAAGAAAATTTATCCTAAGACGACACGTATTTGTACAAAAAGGGACAAAAGACTTAATAAAAATGACTCAAAAAGTGTATATAAAATACACTGATCAGCCGACAGGGCCATACACGATTACTATACATAGTTGTCTACAAGCCTCTAAAGAGTATGCCATTTCATAAGGTCGGGACAGGGCCCCGCCATACCCATATGTACATGCAAAAAAAATATCGTACCGAGATTATACCGACACTCCGAAACAAAGGGAGTGCTCCAAGATCCGTTGAGTCGACAACCTACTAATGTGGGTCGTCGCCTTGCCTATGTGAACCTACGGGTATGAAACGCAGCATCCCCTGACAAAAGAGACACTACGACTGATGTATCGAGTATGCCATGCATGAAAAATAGCATAATAGAGACATGAAAGTAACCTGAGACAAGAAACAACCAACCAGTTGTTGCGAAATTTCTATATGCTACGCAAGTGAACGTATCACAATTTGTAATAATCTCGGTAAAACCGAATATCGTCCACAAAGACTGAATTATCAAGTACCAAGTAACTAACCTTTCGTTTCTATTTGGCAAACGTTTATGAGTCTTTGATTTCTAAATTAAGAACTAACAACTAAAGTAATAAGCAAGAATAAACTAAGAATGAAAATACTTGGGATTTAATTCAGTAATGAAGGTAATTTGGATTTCCAATCTCATCAATTATCCCCTATATTATTCGTTAATGCAAGACTAGATATTCTTCTTCTTATCAAGATAACAGGTTAACTGAGGTGCTCTATATTCCGGTTAGGACATATTAAACTCAACCTAAGTGGAAATTTTCTATATTTTTATGATAAATTCTACCACATATGTGGATTAAGATTAATAACCTAAAACGCTACACAGACAATCGTGATACTCTCGTTCAAGATTAAACCTTTGTCTAATCAACTATAGCATATTCAAATCTCCCTTTTCAGATTTTGATTTAAAATCATATAAGTAATGAAAACTAATGGCCAATCAATTCTCATTCAATAAACGCAAGTTGATTAGATAATGATAGATGAAGAACAAGACGAAATACTAACAATGCATTAATTCATAATAGAGGTTCAAGCGAATCGACAGAAAATCCTAATAAAGTAATTAGCTCATAGGCATACTAAGAGAATTAATTAACTCAATATCCAACATGAACTGAATTAAAGAAAAGAAAAGAAAAGGAAAAGAACTTGAACAATCCGTGTCTCTAATTACGTCTTGCTCCCTTGTTTCTTGCCTCCAAAATGTGATAATCCCTAAAATTAGCCTCCCGCATCTTATATACCGAAAAACCCTTCTTGAACCTTTTTACCTATGTTAAAAATATATTTTTCGTGCTTATTTCACAAGTAGCACCGCTGTGCACGATTCCTTCGATGGTCACTGCCATTTGGGCGCCACGGCTTTTACCTCTAAATGTCGCGGCTCTTCAGCCTTTTTCATCTAGATTTTTGGCCAGATTGCTTCTACGCTTCCCGGGATTTCTTTGACCGCTTGCTTGGGACTCGATGTACATTTTTGGGCCTCCATAAACGCATATTCTCTTTGAATTCGTCTCAAATCTTACCGAATCGCTTAAAACCTGAAAACATGACATAACACGCATAATATTATACAAACAATTAAAAAAACAATAAAGACTCCCTAAAACACACTCTAAACCAGTACTAAAAATAGACTCAACAAACACCTCCAAACTTAAACTTTACTCGTCCTCGAGTAAAGAACTCTAGACACCCTAAAAAGAAAAACACACATAGACTCTAAAAATGAATCAAGTCAACTACAATAGATTATGCCTCGAAGATCATGAACACATGAAATATCATTTTTAGAAATATTCTAGCCATAATTTGTTATCTAGAATTTCAAGTCAGATAATCCTCAAGATTGCTTAACGTTATTAAGGCATATGATCACTCAGCCATGATTATTTACTCAAATATGTACTCAACATCAAGTTTAGGCACAATGAATTCTCACCAACAGTCCATAGGACTTTTATAGTTTATATCATTAGGCTTAGGCACGGGTAGGGTAGATAAAATGTCATTTAGGCTCAAGATTACCATAAGCATAGGAACCAATCAATCCCAACTTGAATCACATTATAGTTCACATCAATCCTTCTTTTTCTTCTTTTCTAGATTGAGAAATTCCACTTTTTTTTCGAACTACAACACTCCCCCAAACTTATTTTTCATTGTATGTACAAGAGGTGTGTAGTTTATTTTTAGATACTTTTTCTCAATCCTTTACATTTCTTATTGATACTAACCAGTCTAAAATACTATTTACTAGAATTCAACGCCCAAACTTATATGCTTCTATACTTATGATAATTCAAGGGAATGGAACAATAGTAAAAGATTTCAAGTAGGCTCAAATATAAGTGTTAATCAACAAATAAGGTTTCATTAAGGCTCAAAAGAGGTAACTAAGTATTAATATAATCAAGGGTGGCTTGAAAGAATCAAACGTTTCAAAGATGGCCTAAATCATTTTTCTAAGCATGCATTATCTAGGATTTCATCTCAAGTAGCAAGCAAGCAAGTTCTAGAATTTTCCACCATCTTTCCTCAAACCAAAATTCAATCATGCATAACCCGAACAATTAAGTACACGAAAGTCACACAGTCATGATCAAGTTTTCATCTTTATTAATAACAGAAGGCAAACTCAAGAACTATCCAACTTAAGCACACATATTTATGTATTTCATGACTATCATTAACATCTAATTCTATCACATGCATTCACTCAATCTCATGGGCTATTATTTTTAACTTGATTCATTGAAATAAGACACTAAAACAATGACATGAACAATAAACAACACGACCAATAAACAAACAACTAAACATAAACAATTTAAAAACTACTAACTCAAAACAACAACAATAACTGACACAAACAATAAGACTCCTCCCCAAACTTATTCAACACAATGTCCTCAATGTGAAAAAAAGTAAAGCAAAGGAACGAAGACTTACAAAAACCTAATAGCGATTCAAAATGATGGTGGCGGTGGCTGTGGTTGATACGGCTAGTACTGTGGAGGGTACCCAAAATATAGCCCATATGGAATATCACCTATTGACCAATGTCGACCAGTGAATTGAGTTGGTCGATATGTTGAGCCTCATAGGTGTACCGCTGCTGCAAATATTGGTCCATATGTTGATCGCGGTTGTGCTGAGATTGGATGATATATTAGTTCTACTGTATTGTGTACTGGTTTTGTTGGAAAACATGATCCAACCTCCCCACTGGTGGCTCAATAGCCAAATGAGGTGGCTAACTGCTCTGTCCAGGCTCACCCATCTCAACTGTTGTAGGCTCTTCCTATGTCCCTCTCTGTCGGCGCTTGGGTTGGCGTTGGCTGCTCTCTCCCACAGGGGTCAATGGTATAGGGTCTAAATATGCATTTATCATTGTTCGGGTTAGCGGCTGCTGTATTTTGCCCTTTACATCATTAATTACCGCAGGCACTCCATGTGCAACACATCGGGCAGTGATCAACGATGCATGCCCCAATCCCGCTGTTGAGTTCAATCTGCATATCCAGCGGGGACTATTTTGGATGGTTCGACTTATATCAACTGAAAATCCCCTCATGATACCATACACCAGCATGATACTATTGTTGCGATATTTCTAGATGCTTACGCAAGTGTACGTATCGTTCAAGTAATAAAGTCTGTAAGACCGAGTTATCGTCCACAGAGACGGGTTTGTCAAATACCGATTATCTAATCTATGGTATCTATATTCTCTGATCATAACCTTATTAAGGAAAATGTCTTTATACCATTTAAAATCGTGTAATTTAGGACAATTTAAATTATTAAGGATTTCTAAACTTTTATCTTGAAAGAGTTTAGGTTCTCCTATATAATGTTTGTCTATACAGTATAATAAGGTTGTTGTGGCGTCCTGTCGGATTTCTTGTTTAACAGATATATCTGGGTTTATGATATTTATAGTAGTGGTGGCATTTAATATGCTTAATCTAGTTGATTCAACTAGATAATTGTCCCACCAATTTTTTAACATGCCAGTAAATCCTTAAGTTAAAACTACAACAATTTGGCCATCGTTATTATGTTCTCTCATCCTATAGGATGTAACACAAACTCTCATTTCGTGTAATACTCCATAAATCTGGCCTTCAGCGAGACTATCTATATTCCATTATGAGATTTCATTTCCCGAGAAGGTAACAACAGACTTCATATTAAGGTCTTCGTACTGCATATCTGGGAATGTTGGTATAATGTAGAAGTTTTTCCCCCCAGCATGTTTTGATAGTCTGTTTATGTCATGACATTGATTAGTAAGGGTTGTTATGGAATTATCAGTAGTATCCTCTGAAGTCGAAGCTTCAGTAATTTTTAAACTTGTCATTTTATCACTTAGCTTATCAAGTAAGCTATCATTAATTTTCTCTCCATATTTAGGGAAGTTGTTGGCTGTAAACTCTGGAATTTTAAAGAGTGGGTTAGAGATAGAGGTGTCTCTAATATTTGAAGCAGTTGGCTTATCCCTTAGGGTAGACATGCTGCTAGCCTGGCTAATTTGGTTGGAGTCAACATGTAACAACTGATTGGTGTAGTTGTTTTGTTGAAAGAGTTTATTGATGTCTTCTTTTGAAGGAGCCAATCTGGGGTCTTTTAGATCCCTTTTAAAAGGAGCCGCAAGTAGGATTTCTCCATCTACAGGAATCTTGATCTACTATAATGGAGGAGTCTCAGATTTTATGGTCTTGCTACCCGTATACCATTTTTTAATAAGGGTACTGAGCCTCATTATTATTGCCTAATTGGCCCGTGATTTCGAACCATTTAAAGAACTCAATATTACAACTAACTCTTCTCATATCTTTAATCCATTGTTTCTTGAATGATAATCTTTTATTTTCTTTGAAAGTATCAACATACCATTTTCTTTTAATAGCATGCTCAGGGCTTGTCCATAATTTATCCAAAATCTTAAAATCAATTTTAAAATTGGTTTCTTGTTTAATCATGCCAGGCTATCCTTTTCTTTTAAGGATGGTGGTCCCCTCATATCACTTTTTGTGGGGCTGTTAGTTATATCAATTGGATGATAGTGAACTTTAGGTATGGCAGATGTGTAGTCTACTCCTCGAATCTTTTGTTTAGAAATAGAATCGACTGAGCTTTCGTATCATCGCTCCTCCTCCCGTTTTGGAAAAAGATCTTTGCGAAGTATTCACAAGACTTAGAATTTGATTTTAAAAATTTTAAGTCAATTGATCCATCGAGATGTTGGATTTGTTCAATGTTAGAACTCTCTGGTTCTATTTTTGGTTGGGTAATGGGATCAATGTGCCATTCATCTTTTGCTAAAATTTCATCCTATTTTAGCATTCTAGGAACAAAGACATTACTATGTTCCTGGTTTGCTTCCATAAGCATGGTAACACCTTTATTACTAATTAACTTAACTTTTGGGGCTAAAGTTGTCTTCATTAGTCGGTAATAGACTCTATATATTACAGTTATTTCTCTCGTGTTTACTTTACTATTCATGTTTTTTGTTTTGATATTTAACGTTAGGGTATCCATACCGTTTTGATCATTAATATCAATCGAAAAATTATGATAACAATTAAAATAAACTGGACCTCTGGCTAAATTGCTTTGTAAGACTCCTAATAAGAAATCATCAAAGTTCAATAGCCTGACGTCTCTTAATAAGAGACAGATGGGGGTGTCTAAACCTAAACAATATAAAGGTTTGACTGCAACTTGAACAAGTCTTATGTGTAGGAAGTTAAAATCCTTTTTATATCATGAATAGACAGTAGCTTAATAATTTTTTTGGAATTATTAATGGCTATCGTGGATTCACAAGTTTTAATATTATAATTTCTTATAAAATCAAACTTGCATGTTTCATAGACAGATTTGAAAGATTCTTTTGGAATATTCCAATTCTGTAGATCTCTTTCTACCTTAGCAATTCTTGAGGTAGATAGCTTTTCACTGTTTAACATGTTTGGATTCTCTGATTTATTCATCTAATAATGAGGTGTGAGCCGACTTATTAACCGGCCCGAAATATATAATATGGTGTTATTTTGATCTAATAAATATTTGATGTAATCAATTGTTTTATAGATACTGACCATTTTATTAACTATTATCTGTCTAACAAATGTTTAACCTTGGCGATCTAATAATTCAGATGGTTTTACTGTTTTATAATAGTCTATTTCTTTCCAAGCCGCATGTAACCTTTTTAGAAGTTGATTTCTTTGCATTTTATACTCCAACATTTGTTTATTGTATTTCCTAATATGATAAAAGGAGGGATGTGTTTTCATCAGAAAATACTATGTCAAAGAAGGGTTTTCTTTATGCGTGGAAGCTACTATCCTTTAGAGCTATTGTCTTATTAGCTACAACGAGTTTGCTATCGTTTCTATTCCTATGATTACTTTAGCAGGTATCCTATGCTTACTATCTAAGTTCTTAACCTTAAGTACCTAGGCTACGTCCACCGGGTCCGGCGCTAGCTCTTCCGGCCTATCGCGCTAATCCAACGGAACAGGACACGCCTGCCTATTACTGTAGAATAAGAGAGGAGTTTAAGAACATGATACCAACAAGGTAAGAATGGGAACGGAAACAGCATAACAAGAACTCTTAATAACCTAAAGACAACATTGCTCTAGGACAGTAGAATGAGTTTAGCTACTCATGATGTTTAACAACATGACTCTGATACCATAAAAGCATGTAATTTAGGACAATTTAAATTATTAAGGATTTCTAAACTTTTATCTTGAAAGAGTTTAGGTTCTCCTATAAAATGTTTGGCTATAAAGAAGATATAAGCCCAAAAGGACTTTGAACCGTAAGAATACCAATAAAGCCCCTACAAAGAAGGGAAAAATGTTGGAACTGTGAAAAAACTGGCCACATGGCCAACAATTGTAAAGAACCCAATAAAAAGAAAAAAAAGTTTAATCGATTAGAAATAGATCCACACATAAAAGAAAAACTTTATACAATATTAGAAGAAGAACATTCTAATAACTCCTCTGATGAATATTCAGACGAAGATTACAGTGATGAGGGTTCTCTAGATTTAGGTTACGGTTCAGATAGCTCCATCTCCAGCTTCGACTGCGAGTGTACTGGAACAATATGTACCTGCACCAAACAAACCATTAATGCCATCTCTGATAGCAGTCAGGAATTCTTCTTTGATATGATAGATCACATAGAAGAGGATGATATTAGAAGAAAATATTTAACAGAGTTAAAAAAGCTTGTTATTAATCGGAAATTTAAAAAATTTATTGAACCCTTCAACATGAAGCAGGTATTAAACAAGTTTAAAGAGGCAAAAATAGATACCACTCTGCAAGATTTGCAAGGAGAAGTATCGCAGTTAAAGAAGGAAATCATTAGTATCAAAGAAAGACTCGGTTATATAGAAACAGAGTCATTCACTAATAGATTATTAAAAGAATTAGACCCAATGAAAGATATCTTTGCTCCCTCGACTTCTAAAGGAATAACTACGGTTAATTCTGACAAAGAAGAAGATATTGAAGATACCTCTCAATCAAGTCTAAAGATTATCTCAAAAGCTAAAGCTAAAAGCTATCATGTTCAGGTTAAACTGGTAATAAATAAAAATTTCACACTTAATAAGATATCCTTGCCAGACTCATGAGCAGATCAAAACTGCATCTCTGAAGGTTTAATTCCAACAAAGTACTTAGAAAAAGTACTCATAAGCTTTTCTCAGCCACATGTCAAAGATTAAAAATAAATTACAAACTTTCAAAAGCACATATCTGTAATAATGTAGTTTGTTTAATATATTTATGGCATTTGCAATTACTGAATTGTTATTTGATTGTTTGTATCATTCATTAATGTGCATCTCTTGAACTTACGTTGTCATTGATAGGGTGAAATATTAATGATAGAGCGTAGTTTTAAAGTAGTCTCGACTGATGATCATTGGGAATGAGATATCAATGATATATTATAAATTGACATGTGGTCTGCATCACATTCTTAGAGAATGTAGTATGTCTCACTTACTACTAGTAGTGGTTGCTAGTGATAGACACATGGATACTCTTAGAGGGTATTGACATACACTGCTGATAAACTATTTGTTATACATGTCTAGAGTAATATCAGCATGTGGGAGATAGATATCATTTGACTTGAGGTCAATACACACCTGGTTTGTAAAGTAATGTACTTTGATCATGTCCTAAGCTTAAATTCCTTAAAGGATAAGACATGGCTTGAATTGGGTACATTGGGATACAAACTAAGGTGGTAGTTTAGCAAAGAATATGATTCATTCCTCGATTAGATATTCGAGAGAACACTCAGCTTCTCAGTGATATTAGGTCGACCAAGTCATTGGCCAATTCAAGAGATATATTTGAGATATGATCTAGTTGTCAACTAATATAAATGAGCTAAAGTGATCAAGTCATTTGGATAGACACTTGAAAAATTCTAAGCTTGATCGAGTGTGTCGCGAATGAAAGGAATTTATCATCCCACATAGAGGTTATGTTTACTAGAGTCTTGTAAACGTTCTTCACATATTGAGTTCGTCATGTGGCACAGTCTAGGAGTTTCGTGTGAACCTTAATTTGATTAAGTGTCGATGTGTGAAGGCCTAAAGGGTCACACTAAGTCGATTGTCTTTTCGGCCTAAGGGTATATTGAGAGAGGATAAAATATTCGATTTAGAATCAAGATATTGTAACCAAAATAAATTATGGGATAATTTCCATTTGATGGAAATTATTTAATTAAGTCAAAATTAGATTTTGGATTTAATTAAAATCAAAACGTGCTGAAACTTTAAAATAAAAGGGCAGCGCCGCGGTGCCTCAGAGGCTGAGCCGCGGCGCTGGTACGACAGTGGGCCCAGTCCGACTGGCCCACTGTAACTCGAATTTAGGTTAGGTTTTTAAGCCTAATCCCAGTCTGATTTGTATTCTAATATTTCCTATATATTCATCACTTAACCTCATAATTTAGGTTACTGGAATCATAAACTTAACTCTTACTTTCTAAACTCAGAGTTCAGAGATTAAAATCTTCTCAAACCTCTGCTAAGATTTCCTGACAGAGGGATACACCGAAGCAAGGCTTGCATCCGAGAAGACAATCACGTGCACACCTTTTAGTAGAAATTCCAAAGCTTGTAAACTGTAAGTTTCTTTGTGTATTTGCAGATTTCAATTGTAACATAATCATACCAGACGGAATTATTGGGCAAGTAAGTTTACAAAATTTTAAACTTCCGTTGTGTCTTACTTGTGTGTTTTAAACCCACCAAATTCCTATAGTGGTATCAGAGCTCAGGCTGGTTCAATGGTTACGTAACAATTGAAAGACATAATAATATGAGTTAAACGTAAAATTAATTTTAATCTGAATTAAAACAAGACTACTTGAAATATGACATACTTTGACTGAGCGATTAACCTTTATAATCACCCTAAATTATCAACTACGCTAAATCGAGGAAGTCATTCCGTTCTAGCACGAATTGATCCTTGTGCAGAAACTAGTTCATTGCGAATATAGTGCACGAGAAAGAACGTGTAGGAATGAATGATGGTCGACATGTGCGCTATTGATAATGGTGGGTGGTAGTAAAAGACATGTAATCTAAACCCTAAATTAGATTTAGGGGTTGGACGATTTTTAGAAAATCAGCACGGAAATCACTCTGAGAAGGACCTCGGCGCCGCGACCATATTGTAGGGCGCTGCGACGCCAGCTAGGGTTTCATCGCGGCGCCGTTGCTCCATGTCGGAGCGTCGCGGTGCCAGTCACGGTAATTATCAGGGGTCGTGATTAAAACATTCGTTTAAAATTTGGAGCTTATCGAATCGGCGTCGCGCCCCATAGTGAGCGCGACCTAATTCACGCGTAATCAAAAATCAAAAGTTTCTTCCTATTACGCGCGCGTGCGACGCCCGTAGTTAAAATCTCAGTTTTCGAAATTTAATCCATGATTGTTATTACACAGTATGATTGATATACTATTTACGTGCTAAATGATCGTCATTTACTTTACTAAGTTTTATAGTCCGCAAATCATGCTTGGGTAGGCGGCGCCCAAAACTAGGAGGGTCGAATATGCTAAGGACTTGGATTCTTATAACTGGCAAATGGCTACTGCATATGCCGAAGAAGAGGAATCTGACAGGCCAAGGTCTGAGGTTGATCCATCTAGTGGCTCCAATGACGGAGAAAATTTTGATGCTCACATTTAGGTAACGTCCATCTCCTTGTACATTTGATTTTAAAGAGATATGTTTTCTTGATTTTATTGATAAATGATTTACCATATATATAAGATTACAAGAATATTTACTTTATACAAACTAGTTAACTAATTTGTCACGACCCGAACCCGGGCCCGTGACTGGTGCCTTACCCGGGCACCCAAGTAGACATACATCAGAGTAATCAGCGGAATATAAAACAAGACATGAAATAATATGAAGTGAGAAACAGTTTATCTGAGAAAAGTTGCCTTTCGGCATATATATATATATAACTTGAATCCGAACAGTTACATCCCTTTTACAAACTCTGCCCACAACAAGATTTCTGCACTTCTAAGAATGTTATAACAACAACGCGGGACGTGGCCCGCCATACCGAATGTAAGTACCTACAACGACAGGGACTATACGAAAGATAAGCCTCCGAGACACGAGCTTCCCAAAACGCTGAATCGTGACCCTATGAGCGAGGATCAACAATCGTGTACCTATACTGCGGCGATTTAACGCAACTCCAAGGGCGAGGTCATAACAGTACCAAGTATGTGAAATCAAAATATCAGAAATGAAATCATAGTAGTCTATATAAAATGTAAGACATATATGATAACCAATTTACGATACACAATATGTAAGCGATATGTCAAGTCGTGACTCACGCCTTAAAGTCATCACTCAAATATAACCACGGGTCTCACGCCCACAATATCAATCATGCCTGTGGAATCCCTTCCTCACCGCGATCCATGATATAAAAGCACCAAGGAATACACATGAACACCGTGTCCCACCTGTGTCATAATAAAACCGTGACGGTAAGTACGAAGGCATAGCCGACTACTAAAACCCACGCACCAACAATGCCATAAAGCGTATCACGAGGTCTTTCTAAACCGCCACATGATCGGCCGCCACTCGCCCGCAGATCAATGCGCGTCTAATCTCGAACTTCCCGCAGCCCGCATAGGCCACACATAGGCCCGCATAAGGTATTCCCGCATCGAGGTAGCTACTCCCCGCATCGCCCCGACTCGTAGTCCGCGTTGCCACATGACCGCATGGCCACATGCACCGCACACTAACTCGAACTCGTAGCTCCGCATAGGTCCCCTGGACCCGCATGAGGTATTCTCGAATCATAGTCACACAGACTGCCTGAGGTATACCTCGCATCGGGGGGCAGCTTAACCCCCGGTATAACATGTCAAGAGGTGAGTGGTACAATACTATCATAACGGCTTATCGTTAAACAACATAAGCACAACAAGGGAAAACCCCTTTACACAAACATCACAAGACACCAACACACGTAACATCTTAACATGTTTACTTATCAAACCAACAAGAAAGTATTACAAGGCTATCACAAACCAACATAGTCAAGTTATTCACACAAGGTACTTTCTATTTTATGCCAACAAGTTCGGGTTTTTTTTATCCCCAAAGTACTTTATACATTATCTCTTTAAAAAGATCCTGTTTCTTTCGCAAGAGTCACACGATACCCGTAGTATTAAAAATAGAGTGACTATCTTTTTAAGTAAACCAAAACAATTTCCCTTTTTAAAGACAAGTAACAACCTTCTTTTCCAAAAGTTCAAGTTTGCCTAAGTTCAAAGACTCAAGTCGCTTATTTTCGAAAGGTTTCGTAGTTCATAGTCTTAATCACTTAATAATATAATTCTCTTTTAAAATAATCTGAGAAACATATGTCTTATGTGTGAGTAGGTTATTCTTGTTCATAACAATCTTATAATATCATTTTGTCTCATCTTAGCTTCTATGCAGATGGAGGTTTCTACTGGTTTTAATAATACTTAATTAGTCAATACATTTCCCTTTATTAGCGCTGCAGTGGTTTGTTCGATACTTATTCTCATTTCCAAAATCAATACAAGGCGTTCATAAATAATTAAGTAAACCGTTCCTTTTATCTCTCTTAAGTCGTTATACCTAACTTCCCATAAAGCTAGTATAACTCTTAAGCTTTTAAAAACGATTCTTAATTCTTTTGAAATACTTCAAGATTCTTATTATTTAAAACTCAAGTCAAAAGACATCGAAGTAAAACCACGTTCAGTTAACACACGTACGTCTACCGTACTATATATATATTCTTTTAAAATATCATGCTCAAGAGGATAGGAAGAATCACATATCTCGCGACGATTATCGACAAATAGCAAAACGCTCCACCGCTATAACCCGGCTAGCCTTGTCCACCTTTCAAGTAGAACATGCTACTCGCAGAACTTTCAACCTATAAAGGCCATATACGTCTATCAACGTCTAGACTACTCTGTAGAATATTCTAAGCAGAGGGTTCTCTATTCTACGGAAAATCGGGCAAAGACTTCCCTGCCGTTAAACTACACAAGTCTCATCAGAATACAATCGTATGTAAGTCTGATTCAATCTTCTTTAATATTCTTCTGATGTGATTTCAATTAAATTCTCTTCTCTTATACCATCCTTCTATATATCTTATACTCATTTCTATACTACTACAATATGTAATTTCCAATAACAATAGAAGGACAAGAGTATTTACCTCGATAAGCCCAAAATTATCCAAGATTTAATGTCGATCCTGAGCAACGTTTAGCTCCTACTCTGGGCGCTCCAACCCGCTCCAAACAACCCTTAGAAGTTCTACGCAACTTCTTCTTAATACTTCAACCACTATGAAGATTTTCCTGTGGTTTCGTTTTTGTGGATGAAGGAAGTATAATAGTATTTACGGGCTTTTAGTATAGGGGTAACCTGGGAATACTACAAGGTATTTGGGCCAAGGTATTTTGGAATAGTCACAATACTTGGAGAATACTTTTCTACCAAGGGGTATTTCACGAGAACAACTCAAGAGGGGGTTGTTTCGCCAAGGCTTCACAGGGGATGGGGTGCTCTTGGGACGAGCCTTTCAAAGGGAGAGGATTTCAAGACTTAAAAATTATTTTGTGGATGAATAAGTCTTCAACTAAGGGGGGGTATTTATAGGCAAATCAATGGCCAAGATTAAGGCAAGTGGAGGGTGGGGATTTGGGCAAGTGTACCTTATCCATTTACTACACAAATATCCTATCTAACCTTGACCAAAGTTCAAGGCCTTAAAAACGTGCACCCAATCGTCCCCTTTACCGCCCACTTGAGGGTGACACTTGTCGCCCTCTCGTTGGTCCAAAATATTTCATCTCTCGGAAAAATCCGCAAAAATAATAAATGCCGCAACTGTAATTTTCCCTTCGCAAGGTTCGGAAAATGTTTCGTCGGAAAACAATTCTTTTCGTTAGTTGTGCACAAATTTTCGTCCCTTATGCCTACTTAAGGCTTAAACTTTTGTACGTACGCCCTCACGTACATACTCTGAAAATACGGGGTATAACATAATTAAACTAATTACAAAAGGATTATAATTTTACCTAAAATAGGAGATATACAATTAATACAATTAATGACAGACTATTGAAAAATATTCTATTATACCCCGCAGTCGAAGAGAGGGGTTCTCGAACACCGAGACTGGCTAAAAACTCATCAAATAATATGCGCGAAAGTCCTTTGGTGAAGATATCGACAATCTGATATCTAGAAGGAACGTGAAGGACACGAACTTGACCACGAGCCACTTTTCGCGAACGAAATAGATGTCCATCTCTATGTCTTTAGTGCGCTGATGTTGGACGGGATTGTCTGAAAGATATATCGCACTAATATTATTACAGTGGACTAGTGCTGCCTTTTGAATCGGGCAGTGAAGCTCAAGTAGAAGATTACAGATCCAACAAGACTCAGAGACGACGTTGGCAACACCTCTGTATTCTGCTTCTGCTTTGGATCAGGAACGTGTAGGTTGCTTTTTGGAAGACCAAGACAATAGGTTATCTCTGAGGAAAACTCAATAACCAGACATATAAGCATCATATTATATTGCAATATTATCTTTCAACTGCTACTGATTTGATATATTATATGTTGGAATAAATTATTTTTGCAGAAAAATAAAATAAATAGAAAAGGTAATATATCAGTTATCGTTTATATTGAAAAAGATAAATGAGCCAAAAGGTTTTGTAGAATTAGATTTTGAAAAAAATAAAAAATAGAGAAAAATAATTTGAAAGAAAATGAAATTAGAAAAGGAGAAAAAAAATGAAAATCATCTGAAATTAAAAAAAAACAAATAAAAAAGTAAAAAGGTGAATGAAATTAGATTATGCTAAAATAAGTTGTTTTGAGATTTAGAAAAAAATAAAAATATGTACTATATAAATTATATTTTTTATTCACATATAAAAAAAGAGTCAAAAGGTGTGTAGAATTAGATTATGAAAATAAGAAATAAAAAAATTAAAAAATTTAAATGAATTAAAAAAAGGAGAAAAGGAAAATTTGATTTTCTATTAATTTAGATTTTAAAAATAAGTTAGTAAATTTGTATTTTTCTTAATTACTTTTTGTTGTAGTTTAATTATTTAATTTTTATTAGTCTAAAAATAATTAGTTAGTATATTGTTTATAATTTATTTTTAAAAGTAGAACAAAAAAAAAAAGGAGACAAAATTAATAAAATAGGTAAAGTAACAAAAAAGAAAAAAGAGTAAAGAATAATAAAAAGACAAAAAGCAAAACATTATATAAAGCAAAGTCGTACTGATATATGACGAAAAGTCGGGGCGCTATAAGACGCTCTGACATGAACAACGTGAGTTCGATTTCCCGCATGCGTGGAGAAATTCTGAATGTTGGAGAATTTGACCTTGTCTCATTGATCAGTTGTACGCTCCCAGAAACTATCCACTGGAGCACATTCCGCGATTTACTGGTGATGTTATTGAAGGACCGGTGCCATCAACTCGAGGACGTCTGGGTAATACCAGTGAAGTAGTCAGACACAAGCCTGAAAACCTGATTATCCAAAAAAAAAAAAAAAGACACACCTATCAAACGTAAAAGGGTATAGATGTGTAAATAATTTGATTTCAAGGGCCTTATGTTTTTTCCCAAAAATAAAATAAATTGCAGATACAAAACCCTAGTGAAGTGAAGTCTAAAACCCTTGCAGTCTGTCTTCCTCTTGTGCCTTCCTTTCCATCATGGTTCGGAGCTTAAAGAACCCTAAAAAGGCTAAACGGAAGAACAAGGTGCGATTTTTTTTCTCTAAATTTGTATTTCAATGAATCGGTCACATTAAAAGATAATAATAATAATAAAGCAGGGTGCAAAGAAAGGAGAAGAATCGTCATCGTCTGATACAGTACCATCATTGCCAGCCAAGGTATGGCAACCTGGTGTAGACAAATTAGAGGAAGGAGAAGAACTTCAGTGTGACGCTTCTGCTTACAATTCTCTTCATGCCTTCCACATTGGCTGGCCCTGCTTGAGGTATTGTCTTCATCAATTCACTGTTTCGAGAATATCGTCCTGGGTTTTCAATTGCTAACAAATATTGAATCCAAATCAGTGTTATATAAAATGGGACTTTTCATTGTTACATAACAATGGATTTAACAATACGATAAGTAACAACTACACAAATAAGCTGTAAAATAGAAAATAAAGAATCGTACTAATTGATATTAGTTCCCTTAATTATTCTTGTTTCAACCTATCCAGGTGTGGTCTAGCGCTTAAAGGATTTTGGGATATTAACTTTTACTTTTATACACTCTTTTCAATTTAGTGTATTAATGCAATTTAATCTGATTGTGGATGCTGCAGTTTTGATGTGCTGCGCGACTCGCTCGGCTTGGTGAGGACCGAGTTTCCACATACCGTATACTGCGTAGCAGGAACACAAGTAAGTTTTTTTTTGATGCCCGAGTTGGTGTTGAATAGAAATATCTTGTTCATGATGAATTAAGGGTAGTCGTGCTGATTTATTTCTAGCCAAGAGCTGCAAACATTTAGCTCCTTTTCTATTATGAGAAGGAGGATCATTTCTATACATTGCAGAAACTTTTTCTGATAAGCAAAAGTAATTATTTTTCTTATACATTGCGGAAAATCATTGTTCTTTTAATTTCTGTGCTCCCACACATTTTTCTGATTTATTTCTAGCGAAGGGATAGTTAATGTGTTTTACATATTTGTTTTGCCAATGCTAGTGTTTCTCCTTGTATAGTACGAAATTCCTATTTTTATTAGAACGAAAAAAATGGAATACCAAAATTTGGTCGCACCATTTGAATTGGAGAAGATTTAAGCTTCTGAAACACGCTTCTATTCATACAGGCAGAGAAAAGTTCTTGGAACTCGATTGGAATATTTAAGTTATCCAATATATCTGGAAAAAGGCGGGAATTGGTGCCAGACAAGACAGGTGATGAGAACTCTGATATGGGCAGCGATAGTGACAGCGAAGAAGAAGAAGAGGAAGCTGGATCAGGGACACCTGTACTACAGGTACTTTATTTCTAACACCATCTATATAGTTTAATATGTCAGCATGTACATAACATTTTCCTGCTAAAACTTCTTCGAAATTCTACAGTTACGCAAGGTGTTTCATGAAGGATGTGTTAATCGCATACGTGCTATGACGCAAAACCCCCATATAGTTGCTTCTTGGGGTGATACTGGTCATATTCAGGTCAGACTCCGCCTAATAAAAATTCACTAATTGAAGTTGTAAGCCATTGATAATTCAATTCTTTTAAGAGGATTTATGCTAGTTTTAAACTGTTTGTCGCCATTCTATGGTAATTATGGTGCAAACACATGAAACATTTATAGAGAACTAAGGAAAATGTGAGCTACAGTCTAAAACTTCAAAGTGGTGTATTCTCGTATTTGATGAGGTTATTCTGAGTTATTATAGTTTTTTTCAATATCTGGTAGATACAGCACCCTGCCTTGAGAAAGAAGAAACAAACTGAAAATACAGTACCTCTCAAACATGAGATTTCTATACCAATTCTTGTTGACTGTAATAGTTACCAAGACTATATTCTTAAGAAGAAAAGTATGTTCCACTGCGTGTCAAACTTAATACATCCAATCACTAGTATGATTTCTTCTCTCTTATATTAGGTTTATTGCACTGGCAGGTCTGGGATTTTAGCTCGCATTTAAATGCTTTGGCTGAATCAGAGAGTGATCTTAGCAATGGGGCTTCTGCAGTCTCCAATCAAGCACCATTAGTTAAGTTTGGCGGACATAAAGATGAAGGCTATGCTATTGACTGGAGTCCTCTTGTTCCTGGAAGGCTTGTGTCAGGTATGGCATAATGGTCCAATCTTCTTTGTACATAATTACATTCCGTGATATGGTATGGTCATAAATTGTTCTTACATTTGATGCAATAACTTGTCTCCTCAGGTGACTGCAAGAATTGTATCCATTTGTGGGAGCCAACATCTGGTACAACATGGAATATTGATGCTAATCCTTTTATTGGACACACTGCAAGTGTTGAAGATCTTCAGGTGATCATATAGGACCAACTAACCTCATCTTCAGTTACGGGAAACTTCTTTAATTTGGGCATCTTATTACTTTTGCCAAATTCTAAAGTATTTTTCCAACTATCTCTGATGCAGTGGAGCCCTACAGAACCTTCTGTATTTGCCTCTTGCTCAGTTGATGGAACTATTGGGATATGGGACATCCGTCTGGGAAAATCTCCTGCTACAACTATAAAGGCACATAAGGCAGATGTTAATGTTATATCATGGAACAGGTATTGGACTCTTCTATTGTGTTACTTTTCACATCTGTAGTTATGGCAATTTTGTCACGTCTTTGTTTTTTCACCAGGTTGGCGAGCTGTATGCTTGCATCTGGAAGTGATGATGGGACATTTTCTATTCGAGATCTTAGATTGCTCAAGGTATTCTACTAATAGTCTCTAAATTCTTGGCACCAATGTTTGTTAAATTCACGATTCTCTAATATTGTCTCGATTTTGATTGTCCGATTAAAATTTAACTGCTTGAGAAGGGCTGGGAAGTGGGGTGAGGTTAGTAGGAGTTCATCTCACCCTTACTCCCAACCTAGCAGCTTAAGCTTTCTTCAGGGAAGAAAGTGTCAATTAAGGAGAGTGGACCAGTTTATAGGTGGTCTCATGTTAATTTGCTAATACAAGTTAAAGAACGACTGCTTATTCTCTTGTTCACTTTGACAGGAAGGAGACGCTGTAGTGGCACACTTTGAATATCACAAACATCCCATCACTTCTATTGAATGGAGTCCCCATGAAGCCTCAACAGTGGCTGTTTCATCATCAGACAATCAGCTAACGTAAGAAACTTTATGAGACAACTCTAATCTCTTGTCTCTCTCTTTCCACATCTGTTTCTGTAATAAGTTTGGATGTGTGTGTATCTGTGTGAATCACCTGGTGTTTTTATCCTTCTCTATTTATCAGAATCTGGGACCTTTCTTTGGAGAGAGATGAGGAAGAGGAGGTGGAGTTCAAAGCTAAAATGAAAGAGCAAGTCAATGCCCCAACAGATTTGCCCCCACAACTTCTCTTCGTTCATCAGGTTGTTATACTTGTATCTCTGTCTGATGAGTGCAAAATTTGTCTGCTTTAAGGATATTCTTATGACATTGCTCTTGCACTACTAACAGGGTCAGAAAGATTTGAAAGAACTTCACTGGCATGCTCAGATCCCAGGAATGGTTGTATCCACAGCAGCAGATGGATTTAACATACTCATGCCATCAAACATTGAAAATGCGATTCCTGCAAATGATGCATCATAGTTTATTAAGTTAGTGCACATTTTTGAAGTACCTCCTCTGTGTGATGGCATTTAATTCTCTTGCTTTTATAATATATTGTGCCAGAGTTCCTGCAATTTTTCTATTTATGATCCTTGAGCTATAGCAATACATTAAAAGGAATACATTGCATTGGTTCAAATGCAAGCTTTTCTTTTCTGTTTCCCAATTCCATGCTTTGCCCCACCCTCCAGTGGTGAGTGGATTAGAGAAGGGTTACATTTTCCTTTTTCTTTTTGCTCACATAGTATATTTTCAGCACTTGGTAAAGTAACAAGTCTCTGTTGGGTATTTGAAAAAAAAAGATTTAT
The DNA here is from genome assembly GCA_029844215.1 of Przewalskia tangutica. NCBI lineage: Eukaryota > Viridiplantae > Streptophyta > Magnoliopsida > Solanales > Solanaceae > Przewalskia > Przewalskia tangutica. The sequence goes on from CM056732.1 coordinate 71,578,081, forward strand.
CATATAGGATATACGAATGATAAGATCCGTACAAGGAGGCAGGAGCGATCGCAATTATGATTTATGAGGGCACTCGGGGAAAATATATGCTCCCTTTCAATTTATGTGGTGCATTTTTCTTTTTTATTCCGTCTAAAAAAGAATGTCAATCTTTGTATAATTAGAAATAATGTAATTTTAAAATCTTCGTTTTAGCCATAATGAAATGATTTATAGCCGCATAAATGTTTAAGGTTTGTTGTAGACTATAAATTTTAAAAATATCTTTTTATTTCTTAAATTTTGTATTTAGTTAAATGTTGACACATAAATTAGGTCGGGTCGTGACATTGGTGTCAAAGAAGGCCGACTTATTTGAAGATAATTTTCCTCAAGAAAGGAAAGTAGTAATTGCTCAAGGTTAACAAGAACTCATGAGTGCCTGATTATATGGAACTAGACATTCCAGATCTACAGAACTCAGGGATTCTAGATGTTGAACCAAGACGGAGCAAAATAGGGGACAAAGAATTGTTCCAGGCCTTCTAGCTTGTATGGTTGAGAATGAACCATGAACAATTAACAAAGAATTGTCATCTCCAAAAGCACTGCTTTGGAAAGAAGCTACAAAGAGAGAAATAAACTCTATCAGATAGAACCATACTTATGTGATGATTGATCTTCCTCCGGGAAAAGAACCTTTGAGTTGTAAAAGTGGATACTCAAATTAGTACAAAGTGGATGGATATATTGACGAGTATAAGGCCTCAGTTACTTGGACATGTGCTCCTATTTGAAAAGCTTAACATCCAGGGCCACGACAGTCCTGCGTAATATGGATGTTAAGACAGTCTTCCTAACCGGAGAGTTGGTTTGATGGAATATTGGGATTCTTCCTGGACTTCCTTTGTGGTCCCCGAAATATTTACATTTTGGTCCTGGAAGTTTCAAATAAAATAGAAACAATAAATCTGACTACAGAAACATCGACTCTGAAGTTAGAAATCCAACAATCTGAAAGTGGAAGAAGAAATGCATATGGAACAACCCGAGAGGTATGTAGTTCCTGGAAAGAGAAGAAATTCTGACGACCTCTCAAGTTTCTATGCGGGCTGAAACATGCCCCGAAGCAATGGCACGAAAACTTTGATAATACTCTACTATCGAAGGGTTTCTCCATTAACGAGTGTGACAAATATGTCTACATGAAAGGTTTCTGACTCATTCATCATTATATGCCTTTACGTTGATGACATGTTGATCACATAGAGTAGTCCTAGTTTGATCATAGAGACTAAGAACATGTTGAAATGTTGTTTCTATATGAAAGATATGGGTACTGCATATGACATCTTAGGAATTGAGATTTCTAAGACATCTAACAGACTGGTCTAATTCCAAACTCATATGTGAGGTGGTTGACAGTCTCGTTGAAGTCACCAAAGGATATGAATCATGGGAAGTGATTGGAATCATGGTGCACTTATATACCAGAAGTGATATACACAGGTCACATTAGTTCAATGTATTTTATACACTACAAATGACCTGATATCGACTCACAAAATTAGAACTAAGGTTCACTCGTGATTCTAGAAATGATCAATAGAAGACGTTAAATCGGATATGATGATATCTGAAATATTCGCTTATCTACGGGTTATGGTATTCTAGATGTCCAGTGGTTCTAGGAGAACACAATGGTGCAAACTGGACACCAGAATTAAAATACCCTAGCCTCTGCGTATTTCATCCCCAATCTCACAAATAATCTCTTCATTCTCATTCTCTTCTCCAAAAATCACCTCCCAAAGTAAACTCCACCCTCACAAATCCCACAAAGCTTCCTCTCTCAAGAACCTAAAACCCCAATTCGGTATAAAATCATCCGTAGCATTCCCAAATCCTCACTACCTGGGGCAAGACATCCTTACAAGAGGACAAATTTCATAAGGTAACCATTGCATTAACGTTTTCTTTTTGAAGTCCTTGTGCCCTATTGTAGAAATTGGTAGACTTTGAAGTTTAGGGATTGAAATTTGTGGTAGATTGTGGGTTGTTGGTTGATAAGTGTGGACGTAGGCTGAATTTGTTACTGTTGTTGGTGGATTATTGTTGTTAGTTGATTTGCTAGTGGGGAAACTGAGCAATTAAGGGGATCCTCTGCCAATTTTTTTCCAGAAGTAACTACATATTGAAATGGGGAGAGAAAATAAAGTGCAAAAGCATCCACTTCTAGAACCTCCACACCTGAGTATGATGCAACTAGATTTGCTAACAAAGATGCCCAAGATAGGTATAACAAACTATGTACCCGTTCCTTGGTACCAGAAAGGGGAATGAAATTTCAAAACTCTCCATATAATGATGAAGTGTATGAACCCATCAGGGCTATGATTTCTTCTAGAGGTTGGGAGAACTTTGTCAATCCTTATCTGATGAAACCAAATACTTCTCTCATATATGAATTCTATGACACTTATCCGGAGAAGCGAGGCAACATGTGTTTCGTACGAGGGAAAAGGGTACCAGTTGGAGCAACAACCATAAATGTTATATGTAGGGTCACCAATTTTCTGAATGAAGAAGAGGAGGAGGATAGCAAATTATTTAAAACTTACAAGTTTTATTTCATAAAAAACGAAAGCATAATGTACATAGAGATCAGGCAGAGAAAATATGAGAGAAGGGTAATTTTTCGGATTTCTTCTGCATTACAACTTGAGAGCCTTATATATGCCTCGATGATTTCTTCGTCCTAACACGTGGACGGATAAGATTAAGACAAATGGACGACTAAGATTACATGACTTTTACTTTTTTGAAGAGTCGTTTGTCTTTGTCTCATGCTTTTTTGAAAGGGCAAACATCCTTTTCTGCTTTATATCTCTTGCTTTTCTGAAAGGGCAAACGTCCTTTTTTGCTTTATGTTTCTTGTCCTTATCCTAGAAGATAAGCATTAGCGTAGGCCTGAGCGATTCCTCGTGGGACCATTGTGTCTCCGTTGTCTGTTTCACTGTTGTTGGATAATGTGTCTCCATCATTTTTTAATTTAGACAAGGATTCTAGGAGCCTTCTTCTTGTTTCTGCTTTTGAGCCTGAGGTCTCTCCTGAGGAAGATGAACTCTTCTTTTTTAATTTTACCTTGGTTTATTTCTTTATTTTGGGACTCCATCCTTTGATTCTGATGGTCTTGCTTAAATAACGATCTCTGTTTATTTCTTGAATATCAAATGACCAATTTATAATATATGAAACTCTTTTGTTAATAAAGAATTTACATAATTTTAATATGGTATGGTAAAGTGGAAATCTGTTGTTCCTCGAGGAAACCTGCATATCTGTTTTGGAAGCTTGGAGCTACTACATGTAAATTTCCTCCAAATATGTTCCACCATTCGTAGAACCATCTGGGGATAACCTTTTTTTTATTCCTTCCGCATACTTTACGAACCACGTATGAGTATTAGGACGGACATATAAAAAGTTAAACCACACATCTTTGTAATCATACCAATTATATGTTTGCGGTTTATGGGTCCTGGATAAAGGTATTGGAGTTTGTAGATGGTCTACATACCAATTAAATGGGCTCAATATCTTTTTAATAGTGAACTTGGAATATTCAATTCCATCTGTTTTATCAAAATGCTTATGTTCGACTTCTATGGAGTCGGTGTCTACCAGGATGAATTCATAATATCTTCTGGTTTTTATGGATCCTGAGTATCTACGTACTGGTAATCTGTGTAACAAGGCTTTAAGAGGTCCTGTACCTTGAAATTTTCATATTGCTTGTCTAATGGCATTATTGGAAAAGCCTGTGAAACTATGAATTTCCATTTTGGAACGGGAGCTGATACTGTTTCCTTTTTGAAAGGAGTTACTGGTTTAACCGCTTCTGAATAAGATTATGGAGGGACCATTTTATAATTGTCCCGGTTCTGGGTCTCTGATGGTGTTGCCTTAAAAGGTTGTGCCTGTGTTTTCTTTACTGTTGGTTCTTTTGGAAGAACCGGTATAATGGGGAGATCTCCAAGAACTGTAAACTTGGATTGTCCGCTAGGTTTATGAAGAATAGGTCTGGTTGAGCTTTCTGGGTTAAATGGCTGCTTCATTTTTTCTTCTGGCTTATTTTGAAAGGGAGGTCTCATCGGACGTAAGCCCGGGAAGCCTGGTCTCATTTTTACCCTGCAAAAAATCTCTTGTTAAGAAATCTGGTAGAGAATTTTCTTCTCCTTTATAAAATCAATTTTGAAATCAAAATTTGATAATAAAGCTTGCCATCTAGCAAAAATCTGTTTTGAAACTAAATTTTTTACATCTTTTTGTAAAATGTCTTTGGCTGCTTTGCAGTCTACCCTTAGTAAAAAAAATTTGTTAACCAAATCATCTTGGAATTTAGTGATACATAGCACTATAGATAAATTTTCTTTTTTTAACAGTACTGTAATTTTTCTGGGCCTGGTTCCAGACTCCAGAGGTGAATCTTACCAACTGTTCGGTAGATTTAGGAGATAATTTCTGTTTAAGAATACCACCGTAACCAATATCGGAGGCATCATTTTCAACAATCATAGAAGCATCTGGATTAGGAATACATAGACAAGGAAGTTTTTGGACTATTTCTTTAACTTGCTTAACTGCTATAGTTTGGTCTTCTGACCAAGGAATAGGATTCTTCTTGAGTCTTTTATACAAAGTTCACAGACTTGCCTAACTTTAGGAATAAAATCTGCTACGTAATTAAGACTTCATAAGAATTTTTGAAGCTGTGTTTTATCAGTGATTTCATCAGAAAATTTGGTTGAGAACTCTACGACTCTACAAATTGGTTTATAAGTTCCTTGATAAAGATCATGGCCGAGAAACCTAATAGTTGTTTGAAAACGTTTTATCTTTTTAGCACTTACTGCTAAACCGTTGTATTTAATAGTATTAACAAATGTATTAAGGTGTTTATAATGCTGATCTATATTATCCGAAAATACTAGAACATCATCAATATAGACAATTGTGAATTGACTATATGGATTGAATATATTATTCATGATATTCTGGAATTCTGAAGGGGCATTCTTGAGCCCAAATGACATAACGTTCCATTCGTATTGGCCAAAAAGGGACATTAAAAATGTTTTATACTTGTCTTTTTCTTCGACTTGAATCTGCCAGAATTCTGACTTCATGTCGAATTTGCTATAAATATTAGCATTATAAGTCTTTTTTAGTAAATATATTTTATTAGGAATTGGGTACATAATCCATTTTAATACCTGGTTAAGAGGTTTATAATTAATTACAAGCCTCGAAGCTCATCTTTCTTTTTCAGCATTTTTATTAACATAGAAAACTGAACAACTCCATTGGGATTTAGAGGGTCTGATAATCTTCTTTTGGAGAAGATAATTAACTTCCTTCTTACAGTGTTCCATGAGCTCGTGGCTCATCTGGATTGGTCTGGCTTTAATGGGAATATCTCTTTCACTAAAGTCATCTGTGTAGGGTAGGTTTACCATGTGCTTCTTTCTTTCCCAAAAAGCATTTGGTAATTCAGAGCAAACTTCCTTTTCTATAGAATCCTGTAAAAAATTTATCTTGCTAATTACCTCCGGGGTTTTTAAAGTGGATTCTATTCTTTTGATATTAATATCATTTAAAAAAATTTAATTTGGTTAGTTAACAACTGTATCCCAGATACTGTTTTTTGCTTAATATGATCGCTATGATTAGCCGAAAGTGGGTTTAGGTATGAGAATACTATTTCTTTTCCCATGGAAGTAGTGTAAATACCGTCTAATTTAGCGGTATAAGGTTTTATCTGTGTTGGGAAAGGGATTCCTAATATGACTTCTTCAGTTATATTTCTTGTGATAACAAAGTCATTAATAAAACAAACTCCGTTATTACAGACATGTGCTTTTGAAGGTTTGTAATTTATTTTTAATCTTTCACATGTGGCTAAGAAAAGCTTATGAGTACTTTTTTCTATGTACTTTGTTGGAATTAAACCTTCAGAGATGCAGTTTTGATCTGCTCTTGAGTTTAGCAAGGCTATCTTATTAAGTGTGAAATTTTTATTTATTACTAGTTTAACAGGAACATGATAACTTAAAGCTTTAGCTTTTGAGATAATCTTTAGACCTGATTGAGAGGTATCTTCAATATCTTCTTCTTCGTCAGAATTAACCGTAGTTATTCCTTTAGAAGTCGAGGGAACAAAGATATCTTTCATTGGGTCTAATTCTTTTAATAATCTATTAGTGAATGACTCTGTTTCTATAGAACCGAGTCTTTCTTTGATACTAATGATTTCCTGTTTTAACTGCTATACTTCTCCTTGCAAATCTTGCAGGGTGGTATCTGTTTTTGCCTCTTTAAACTTGTTTAATACATGCTTCATGTTGAAGGGTTCAATAATTTTTTTATCTTTCCGATTAATAACAAACTTTTTTAATTTTGTTAAATATTTTCTTTTAATATCATCATCTTCAATGTGATCTATCATATCAAAGAAGAATTCCTGACTGCTATCAGAGATGACATTAATGGTCTGTTTGGTGCAGGTACAGATTGTTCCAGTACACTCGCAGTCGAAGCTGGAGGTGGAGCTATCTGAACTGTAACCTAAATCTAGAGAACCCTCATCACTGTAATCTTCGTCTGAAGACTCATCAGAGGAGTTATTAGAATGTTTTTCTTCTAATATTGTATAAAGTTTTTCTTTTATGTCTGGATGTATTTCTAATAGATTAATCTTTTCTTTCTTTTTATTGGGTTCTTTACAATTGTTGGCCATGTGGTCAGCTTTTCCACAGTTCCAACATTTTCCCTTCTTTCTAGGGGCTTTATTTGTATTCTTACAGTTCGAAGTCCCTTTGGGCTTATATCTTCTTTTATAAGGTTTATTATTGGAACGACCTATTTTATGGCGTTTCTTTAATTTTTTTGACAGCTTTAGAGGGAGCCGTCAAACTAACGTAACCGAAGTCTTCACAGAAACTTCCTAGTTCTCCTTTAGAAGAATTCCCTATTTGGTTTGATAATTTCATAGAGTTGCATAACTCTAATCCTGTTAAATTAATAAAGCTTATTATATCGCCATATGTCATGGCTTAATAGGGGGTGTCCCAATTGTATTTATTTCTAATGGTGGTTCTTACTTTTTCTGCAAAAAGTTTAGGAAGTCCACTTATAAATCTTTCTTTCCAATAATCGTGGTTACAGTCTTCTCTGATCATAACCTTATTAAGGAAAATGTCTTTATACCATTTAAAATCGTGTAATTTAGGACAATTTAAATTATTAAGGATTTCTAAACTTTTATCTTGAAAGAGTTTAGGTTCTCCTATAAAATGTTTGGCTATACAGTATAATAAGGTTACTGTGGCGTCCTGTCGGATTTCTTGTTTAACAAATCTATCTGGGTTTATGATATTTATAGTAGTGGTGGCATTTAATATGCTTAATATAGTTGATTCAACTAGATAATTCTCCCACCAATTTTTTAACATGCCAGTAAATCCTGAAGTTAAAACTACAACAATTTGGCCATCGTCATTATGTTCTCTCATCCTATAGGCTGTAACACAAACTCCCATTTCGTGTAATACTCCATAAATCTGGCCTTCAACGAGACCATCTATATTCCATTGTGAGATTTCATTTCCCGAGAAGGTAACAACAGACTTCGTATTAAGGTCTTCGTACTGCATATCTGGGAATGTTGGTCTACTGTAGAAGTTTCCCCCCAGCATGTTTTGATAGTTTGTTTATGTCATGACATTGATTAGTAAGGGTTGTTATGGAATTACCAGTAGTATCCTCTGAAGTCTAAGCTTCAGTAATTTTTAAACTTTTTATTTTATCACTTAGCTTATCAAGTAAGCTATCATTAATTTTCTCTCCAAATTTAGGAAAGCTGCTGGTTGTAAACTCTGGAATTTTAAAGAGTGGGTCAGAGATAGAGGTGTCTCTAAAATTTGAAGCATTTGACTTATCCCTTAGGGTAGACATGCTGCTAGCCTGACTAATTTGGTTGGAGACAACATGTAACAACTGATTGGTGTAGTTGTTTTGTTGAAAGAATTTATTGATGTCTTCTTTTGTTGGACTGATTTTCTAAAAATCGTCCAACCCCTAAATTAATCTGGGGTCTTTTAGATCCCAGACACCCATTATGAACGTTGTGTTGTGTCAGTAAGTTGTCCCTTTATTTTTAGTCTTCTCACATTAGGGACAATGTGTCGATTAATTTTGAGGGTGTGTCTTATTTTCAGTCTTTTTGATTTGTCTTTGTGTTGTTTTATGTGTTTTTGAGTCATAATTTTTTTATGGATCATGTATGTTGTAGTTGCTAACGATATTGAGTGGATAAAGTGGGATAATGTAATGAAATTAAAAGCGACAATTTGTGTGCTTAAGTTAGATATGCCAAAAATTCATTACATCTATTTATTTGAGATATTTATGCTTATCCTAGGTGTGTCAGTTATGGAAAGAAATGTTGAAAAATATCTAGAAAATCTGTTTGCTTGTTATTTGAGGCGAAATAGTTAAGATGTACACGTTTAGGGAGATGATTCAGGCATTTCTTTGATAGCCCTTCTGACCATTCATTACCTATCATGACATGAATTGTATCACTAGTCAGCCCCTTTGAGCCTAAAATGAAATCTTTCTTTAACAACATATGATTCCCGGTTTATGCCATAAGTAATAATTGAAATATTGGGATGAAAAATGTTGAAAAAGAAACAAGAAGAGAGTGAAAATTTGATGCACCCCAATGAAAAATATGCAAAAATCTAAGTTTGGGGTGCTTGTTATTTATAATGTATCTCATTCTCTCAAAAGAAAAGAGGAGGAAAATAGGTATGAGATTAAAAAGAAAGTAAAAAAGAAGGAGAAAGAGTTGAATGCAAAAATGCTTATGGTACGTAATTTGAGCTTAAATGCCTACTTTTACCTATCTCTTCCTAAGCCTACATTACAACCCTTGAAAGTCCTGATAATCTTTAATATGTATATCTATAATTAATGAAGAATAACAAGTAAACATGTCTATAACGTTTGGGAAAGATGGAATGAAATTAACATGTGTCACGCCCTTTTTCGACCGCGACATTTAAAAACTAACTGCTTAAGAGAAATGTTAGAAAATAAATGCTAAAGGGTGCTAAATGCTAAAAGGGTGCTGAAAGTGCAAAATAATACTAAAAGGTAAAAGGTGCTAAAGGGTTCGCGGAGTCGTCACCTAATTAGTTTGGTGAATTAGGACACCTAATTGTCAACTAGGTTAACGTCAACATTAACTCCATTTTAATGGTCTACAAAACTAGTGTGAGATTCTGGGTAAGGGTTCTTTATTAATCTAGAGGGAAGGGGTTAGACACCCTCTAAGATCCGCTAACTTGCGGTTGTCCTACCAAACCTAGGTTGATTATTATGCTAAGAAAATGCATGTTTCGAAAAAGGTATTTGAGTAAAAGGATACTTGCAAGTATATAAAAAATGTATTTTGTCAAATATACAAAGTTGTAAGATTTGTTTAAAATATATACAAAGTTAGTTCTGGATGAGATCATGCGAGATGAAATAATATGCCTTCAAGCTAGGATTTTAAAGAGGCGTAAGAATGATTTGCAAAGATAGGTTTTGTAGGCAAAAGATATGTATTGTGTAGAAAAGTCCTTACTTGATGGTTGATGATAAAAGGGAAGTCAATTTACGCCAGGAGGATGATTTGAGCGAAAAGTATTCTAACACTGAATCCATTTTATTACTTGGCGTGATTGATAGATGCAAGTAAGAGGCGACAAGATTAGTTTTAGAAAATTGAAATCATGCGTAACAAGGTTAGATTAAATAAACTAAGGATAAACTCCTAATGCCAACTGTTTTCTCATTTATTGATTTAAAGTTTAACTATTCTAAGTATACTAATATTAGAGTAAGGTTAGACAATTAATTTACAATAAATAAATGCGGGGCGGGGAGGAATCACTAAAGACTCGAAGAATGGCGATGTCATTCCGCCTGTAGCTTTGGAATTTCTGATGCGGAGTGTACGTAGATGCTGGTTTTCATTTGAAGTAATTCATGATGAGTCTCACCATGAGACTCTTCATTTTGTTCCGATGCGTGCCATGTAGAAAAATAAGAAAGGATAAGGATTAGTTTGCACCCAAATTATAATAATAATGCAAATAAATAGAACTGCTCATGTAAACTTAAAACACATAGATGACAGCAAACAAACACTCCAGGGCTTTGATTTGGACCTTAGCATGGACATATGAGCATCACAAAAGCTTGGTTGCTACTAATTTAAGATGGGATGCTCCATTTAGATACACAGGTTGTATTTCTATTCCTGAATAAATGCATGTATTAACAGTGGCATATTCCCAAGTAACCAATTAAATCCTCTACACCAATTGAGATGAACATGGACTTAAGTAGTCTGAATAATAACAGGAAGCACATATGACCTAAACCTTGTTCTGAGTTAATGATCAATGAGCACTTTAAAGGCAAAAAAAGGCACTGTCACGGAAGGTAAAGCAGATAGTCAATTTAAGCACGACATTTCTAAAAATGATGGGCAGGTCTGTATATTGACGACATGAGTAAAATGCATGGACATTTGTATGGTTCAAACAATAGCACTAAGCCAATCAAAACTCATCATTAATACACTCAACTCTATGCTATAATAAAAAGGACCAGAACAAATATACTGAATGAAGCCTCATATATACATGAAGTCAAGGGTTAGTTTTAGACCAAATAAAAGAGAGAAGGAGAGACCTAGTTCAACATAAATCAACTCATATTCTCTAACTTTCAATAGGAGATGAAAATAGGTGGTTCGAATATTCAACCATACCCTATACCTGTTAGTATAAATTATGCTCCTAAAATGGAATGCAATCCGGAATAGTGACTCAAAATAATCTAAATTGGCTTAGTAAGTGCAAGATTGTAATGCAGACACCATTTGAACTGCTCAATAGACAGGTGTGGTTGTTTAATGACCAGTTTAAAACTTACGGACATGATGCACCCAGTAGCCTACCGAACATGAAAGATATACGTGATACTAAAATTGCATATAAGGGGACACAATATACAGACATAGTCAGACAGTTTCATGGTCCTGCCTATAATTTACCTCAAGATGGATCACAACTAGCATCAGAAGGTCTAAACTCGATGTAACACGCTGGACAGGGGAAAGCAGATGAAGAAAGCAGGTGTGCATATTTCTAATTATGCAAATTCTCGCATATGCCGTGAATACGAATAAGTCATTTTCGGATTATAACATTTGCGAATATAGCCAAGGAACATTACAGTACTCACAAACACACCAAAACATACTTCTTATAGATTTAATGTGCATAAATAACAAGACCACTATACTCACATATTGTAAAGTATACGAAGATATACAGCTGCGATATACATCCGATGTATAGGGAAAACAATATACCCTGTGTACTTCTATTAGATTGTCACAGATTCAGCCAGCCAAATAGAAAATGACACAAAAGAATACACGATAATTCGAACACTGTAAGAGGACAAGAAATACTTGCAGGTCTTTTATAAGCGAGTCAAACGACATTCGATTAAGCGAGGCGTGATAGACAATACAAATTTCCATGAGAAGAATATACGCAGCTAATCCTGAATAGATAACGTCAAAGTCAGATACATAAGAAGCCTATTTAGATATATAAAACAGGCTACATATACAAACATAGTGATGACTCGATAATCGGCATACATTTAATTGGGTTGAAACGCGTTAAACATTATACAACGATGTTAACAATAATTTAACACAGAACACACAAAAATTGCATACATAATTGAAATTCGCAAAGGGGAATGAATTTACCTTACCCGCGCAGCGAACCGAGGCAGCGTATCAAGTCGTCGATCCACTCAGAGTTTGGTTGCTATGCGATTAAGGTTCGACGGTCCTGACGGTTTTCGGATGCTAAAGGATATTTAGACTGATTTTCGATACCTACTGATTGTTGTCCCTAGGCTGCTAAAATTTCCCGATTTGCTTCCCCTTCGCTGTTGATTTTATTGATTTTAAAGGGGTTCCTCTGTGTAAAACTCCTCTCCCGGAATCGGTCCCCTTGCATGTGTAAAATGAACCCATTTATATAGTCTCAGCCTTGGGTTTTAATTATGGCAGTTTGGTAACATGATTTTAGGGTGCTGATTTAGGCCAATTCGTTCTCGTTCTTTTGGTATGATTTTGGGTATATTTAGGGCTGATATTGGTACTGATTTTACAAGCTTCTTATGGTAAGTTTTGGGTGTAAGATTTCGTTATGGTAAGTTTTGATTTCAAACGATGAATCTTGACTGATTTGATACAGATTTGAGGTTGATTTTAGTATCCTCTGGGTTGCATGTTGGTTACGGTAATTTATGATTTTAGGGATGATTTGAAAATGGAAGAGTAGTAAGTAAGTAATGACGGGAAAGGAAATGGACAGAAGAGCCGGATTTTCCGATCGAAAAATCCGGCGGGCATCGTGGATGACGGGGGCGATTTAGATTAGTTTTTTTAGGGTTCTGTTGGTTTGGACGATGGGGTTATAGAGTAGAGGGCTTGTGGGTGGGCCGGGTTTGTGGGCTGCTGGGCTGCGCTTTTGGAAATTAAATTGTGGGCTTGAAAATAAAGCAAACGGTATTGGGCTGGTAATTATTTAATTAGGTATTAGTTTTAGGTGTTTTAATTTTGGGTGTTAGATTTAATTAGTGCTTAATGTTTTATAATGCGATGCTGTTATTAAAATCTTATTTATTATGCATGCTTTGTGATGTTAAATTAAAATTAAACGGGGGTTTAAATTGCTTATGACATTGCTTTGGGTATTAATAAATGTAGCTATAATTTTAATGAATGCTTAATGCGACGACATTGTTAAATTATTTATTTTATGTATTTATTTATTTATTTATTTATTATCATTAAGAATTGTTTCAGTTTTAATTAATGGGAAATATGACTTAAATTATGAATAATATTCATGAAATTGCTTATTATTAAAATGACGAATGTGGGCGTGAGACTCAAGGTGTGCTTAATACTCTACGTAAAATGCGATGCCATTATTAAATCGCTTATTTATGCATGTATTAATGTTTTATTGTTGCATTTTATTATTATAAAATTATTAAAAAAATATTTTGAAAATTAGTGTAATTTTATAGTTAATGGTTGGTCGAGAGGGTCAAAATTGGGTGTCAACAACTTGCCCTCTTTGTATGGAGATGATGGAAGAGTCTTCGGACAATGACGTTGACTTATAACCAATTTTGTCTCGATCCTCAGAATTAAAAAAATGCTGGCAATTAAGACAAGGCCGACGCAATTTCAAAATTTTATCCCAGTGTCGAGTTATGATGACATTGGGCTACCATGGTCAAACACTAAAGAGGGCTGACGCGGACTCAAAATTTGTCCCAGTGTCGAGTTATGACAACACTGGGTCGACGTGATGTTAAAAATAAAAATAAACTGACTTGAACTTAGGGGTGTACCGATATCGACTTATGATGATACTGGGTTTATTGGTGACGTGGGATGAGTGGACCGACGCTCGAGGCCGCTTCTGCCATTCGTTGGGAAGGTTGGCCCCCCAACAAATTGCTCCGGTCATTTGTAGAGAAAATCCACGCCAGGTTTCGTGCTTGCATGCTAAGACTTAAGCAAACGGTTAGTGCATAACTGTTACGGCAAAATGATAACGCATGAATTTATAGGCAATGTAACTGTGTGAGTAGAAATGTTATCCTGTAAAATGTGATGTCGGTTGTGTTGATGTGATGCTGCAAATGCTGTGATTTCGTCCTTGCACGGACGTGTTGCGATTGTGAATGCGGATATGTTCTCTCACAGAATCGCCTTTAGGTTGAAGCTCTGTAGACTAAAGCTCAAGACAAAGTTAATGCGTAACTGCTAAGACAAAATAATAAGGCATGAATATATAAGAAATGCAATTTTGAGAGTAGAGAAATCGTCCTTGCGTAGATGTGATATGCTGATGACGTCGTCTTTGGACGTGGCGTCGTTTTCGTACGGGCGTCATTTCGGACTCGACGTCGTTTTCGGACTCGGTGTCGTTTCGGACCGGAGTCGTTTTAGGACTCAGCGTCGTTTTCGAACTTGGCGTCATTTTCGGACTCGGCATCGTTTTCGGACTCGGCATCGTTTTCGGACTTGGCGTCGTTTTCGTACTTGACGTCATTTTCGGACTTGGCGTCGTTTTCGGACTCGGAGTCGTTTTCGGACTCGGAGTCGTTTTCGGACGTGGCGTCGTTTTCGGACTTGACGTCGTTTTCGGACTCGGAGTCGTTTTCGGACTCGGCGTCATTTTCGTATCCAGCGTCGTTTCAGACGTGGCGTCGTTTTCGGACATGATGTCGTTTTTGGACTTTGCGTCTTTTCGGACTTGGCTTCGTTTTCGGACACGATGTTGATGAAGACGTCATTGCGTTGATGCTACTATTCCTATGAATTAATGCTCCTGCATGCTAAAACTTTATGAAAATGCGCATATCGGTTAAATCAAAATAACGAATATATGAAAAATGAAATTTTGCGAGTAGAGATGTCGTCCCTGTATGATGTGTAGGACGCTGCGAATGCTGATGTCGTCTCTGTACGAACTTGCGGGATGCTGCGAATGCCGATATCGTCTCTGTACGGACTTGCTGGATGCTGCGAATACTTGCTGAATGCTGTTGATGCTGATGTAGCCTCTACATGGACTTGCTAGATGCTGTGAATGCTTTGCTGAATGATGCGATTGCTGATAGTCCTTGCACGGACTTGCTGGGTGCTGTAAATGCTTGCTGAATGCCGCGATTGCTGAGATGTTGTTGCTTGTTGTGTTTGCGAATCGCCTGGTTGCAATGATGTCATTGCATGGACACTGTGCGTTTGTGATCCGCATAGCTGAAGTGTGATCCTATGACTGAGCTGATGTGCTGGACTTTGGCTGTTGTTTTTTTTTTCTATTTCTGCTAAGTTGAAGAACCTGCGCTCAAAGAAAACTTGTGAGTTGGGGGGGGGGGGGGAGGTTGATTCGCGTTGACTTTGTAGTTTTGACCTTGATGCTCGGACGTCTGCCTTGTTTAGACTCATAACCCCTGCCTAGTTTCCTACCTTGACTAGCTATTAATGGTCCTAGTTTTGAATATGCAAAGGGCGTTTGGCCTAAAGTGGGTCTCAATGAGATTGCTTGTCTATCATGTGTATTTTCGTTATTTCCAAAATAAAGGGAAGACTTCCTAATGGTGTGACCGAAGCCGATTTAGGCTGCCTACGTATCCCCACGAGTGAATTAGGTCATGACGTAGTTCATTACAAGCGAAATTGGGTAAAATTTCTAAAGGTGGGACCGAAGCCGATATGGCCTCCTACGTATCCGCCAAGGGAATCAGGTCAAACGTAGTTCCATTATTACATGCAAAATTTATTAAACTAACTATTTTATGACTCAGAGGGCCAAGGCAGAGACACGAGTCCACTTGTTCAAAATATCTTCTTGCTCTGCATCTTCAATGGATGAGTCTTCAGCAGGATCATCCTTTGCAGCACACAACTAGACAAATGACTTATTCAACGATTAAACAATCTCCGGCAAGGAGCACCTCCTTTTCTCTGGCGATTGGTCGTTGATTCAACTTTTTTCCCTTTTCGGGCTGGCGTAATAGTCCCTTCCAGACTGTTTTCTTCATCTTTAGCTATCATGTTCACATGGGCATCTTCATAACCGGGAAGAAGGTTATTGTTTACATTGAGAGGAGCATCTTTCAGCTGAATGACTCCCTCTTTGATTAACTCCTCTATTCTGTCCTTGAGTGTATAGCAATTTTCGATGTCGTGTCCCTCGGCACCGGAGTGGTATGCACAATGTTTGGTTTTATCGTGCCCTCGGGAAGTAGGCCTGGGGGTATTTCTGGGAATTGGTTGGAGTATTCCTGCGGCTTTCAGCTTCTCGTACACTTGGACTATGGGTTCGGCTAAAGGTGTATAGGTTTTGGTTGGTTTTCTTTCGGCATCTATGCGGGGTTTGGGTCCGTTTGATGTACGAGTTCGTGACTGTGGTGAGTATGAGGGATTTGGATATGCTGGTTGGGTATGGTAAATAGGATATGGGGTAGCGCAGTGCTGATAATACGACTGTGGATTTTGAGTATTTTGGTTATAGTAAGAAGGTGGTGAGCTTTGATACACTGGAAGATGTTCTGGCCTGTGTTCCTGAATGACCATGATAGAGGGTGATGCATCTCTTCTCCTCTGTGAGGTACCTCCTATGTAATCTGACTGCATTGCTCTGCTAGTTGCTTGTAGAAGGTCGGGTTTGTAATCGCTTTGCGCTTTAATGCCTTCTTCCACGAAGTCGCTCATTCTTACGACTACTGCAAAACTTCGCCCAATTACACTGATCATCCTTTCATAGTACGTCGCGTCTCTTAAAGACTGCACGAATAAGGTGGTCATTTCGCTCTCTGCCATTGGAGGTTGGACCTTTGCTGCTTCTGACCGCCACCTCAGGGCGTATTCCCTGAAGGTTTCTGTGGATTTATTTTCGAGTTTCATAAGATATAATCTATCCGGGATAGTGTCAGTGTTGAATCTGAATCTATCAATGAAATCTTGTGTCATGGCATTCCAACCGTCCCATTTTCGAGGGTCTTGGCATGTGTACCAGTCCAGCGCCTCGCCGGTTAGACTCCTGATGAATAGTTTTATGATGATTGCTTGATTTTTCCCAACTCCAATCAATTTATCACAATATGACCTTAGATGAGCTCGGGGATTCCCTTTTCCATCGAACATGTCAAATTTGGGCACCTTGTACCCCACAGGTAATTCAACGTCGGGGTGCATACATAAGTTTTCATATTCTAACCCTTCATCCCCCTTGTTCATCTGAATGCATTTGAATGCCTCTTTCAAGCTACGGATTTCTTTTGCCATATTTTCATCAGCTCTAGCTCGAGTCTGCCGCTCCACTTCCTTGTATTGATCTGTCTCTTGAGAGGATACAGGCATAATAAATGGTTGGCTTTCGGTCGAATGTGCTAATGCCCCATATTGTTTGTTAGGACTAGTGATGCGTGTCGTCTGTTCGTATTGGGTGGCTTGGCAATTTGGACTGAGTGTGGAGATATAAGTAGGTGGAGGTTGGGATATGTATGTAATAAACGAATCATTTTGGAGGTCGGCTTGCAAATTGACCGGGCGGGTGACATTTTGGTGTGAGCTGGTATGTTGCGGCCTTTGCGGGGGGGTTGGAGAAGTGGAGGCTCAAGGGCTTGTGATACGATTGCATTTGTCCTTTGCTCCGGGAGTGGTGCATTCAAGCTAATAGACATGTTTGTGATATTTCAGAGCCTTTCTATTTCGGCTTGCATGATTTCCATTTGCTGCAATAATTTGGCGAGGTGTTGATCATTGGTGTTTCTCCTTTCTAACGCCTCTGCGTCCTCTACAGGAACGGGGACGAGTCCTAAGCTGGTTCGTTCTGGTGCCTCTGGATTAGTCATTTATTGGATGATTGTGTTTCTACCAGTCAACGCGAATCAACCTTTTGGGGATAAACTAGGCAAAAAATAATCCTCTAACAAATGAAGCAAACCAAGTTAGTATAATATGCAAAGAGTTGCAGGTTATATAATAATAAGCAAATTGCGAATCAAGCGCGTGCTCTAATATGTTTGGGACCTCTTTTATGCCAGTGGGAGGCCTAAACGTCACATATGCGAGGTTATGATAGATTTGTCCAAGCCGTCAAACTGTAATGCTTTTGTTGGAAATGGCGACCAAATGACGGTGCACTTTTTCCAATTTCAGCATGTCATTTAGGATTGGATTTGTCTATCATTGTCACGCTACACACAATATGCTGGTTGGTCGTTGGGTTGAGAAACCCGTCGACAAGTTTGGTGTTTTCCTAATTGTGGTGTCGATACCAAGGACCGACCCACCTAAGGTAAATGCATGCATGCATTAAAATAAAGGGTGGTATAGCTCTATCCTGAGTTTCTAAGATTTGGCTTTACTGGACGCAAGGTTCCCGAGCGGACAACTCTAGTGAGAAGGCTACGCGGCTGATCAGACGAACCGATCTATCTCCGCGCAGGCGCCAACTCTCCTAAAATTGGGGTATTTTGAAAGACATTTGCGGGTGCGCGAAACACACCAGCGCGTGAGTGTGTGATTGTGTGAATTTTCCCGAGTGGAAGAAGTATGAGCGGAATGTCAGTGTAAAGAAAGCGGTAAAAACAAATAGCAATTAAAACAGTTAAACAAAAATTAAAGCAAGCAATTTTAAGGCATTTAAAACAAATAAAAGCAAATAAAGTCAAGCAATAATAAACCTAGGTTTGCTATGGTCAAGAACCTCAATTCCCCAGTGGAGTCGCCATTTATGTCACGCCCTTTTTCGACCGCGACATTTAAAAACTAACTGCTTAAGAGAAATGTTAAAAAATAAATGCTAAAGGGTGCTAAATGTTAAAAGGGTGCTGAAAGTGCAAAATAATACTAAAAGGTAAAAGGTGCTAAAGGGTTCGCGGAGTCGCCACCTAATTAGTTTGGGTGAATTAGGACACCTAACTGTCAACTAGGTTAAAGTCAACATTAACTCCATTTTAATGGTCTGCAAAACTAGTGTGAGATTCTGGGTAAGGGTTCTTTATTAATCTAGAAGGAAGGGGTTAGGCACCCTCTAAGATCCGCTAACTTGCGGTTGTCCTACCAAACCTAGGTTGATTATTATGCTAAGAAAATGCATGTTTCGAAAAAGGTATTTGAGTAAAAGGATACTTGCAAGTATATAAAAAATGTATTTTGTCAAATATAAAAAGTTGTAAGATTTGTTAAAAATATATACAAAGTTAGTTCTGGATGAGATCATGCGAGATGAAATAATATGCCTTCAAGCTAGGATTTTAAAGAGGCGTAAGAATGATTTACAAAGATAGGTTTTGTAGGCAAAAGATATGTATTGTGTAGAAAAGTCCTTACTTGATGGTTGATGATAAAAGGGAAGTCAATTTACACCAGGAGGATGATTTGTGCGAAAAGTATTCTAACACTGAATCCATTTTATTACTTGGCGTGATTGATAGATGCAAGTAAGAGGCGACAAAATTAGTTTTAGAAAATTGAAATCATGCATAACAAGGTTAGATTAAATAAACTAAGGATAAACTCCTAATGCCAACTGTTTTCTCATTTATTGATTTAAAGTTTAACTATTCTAAGTATACTATTATTAGAGTAAGGTTAGACAATTAATTTACAATAAATAAATGCGGGGCGGGGAGGAATCACTAAAGACTCGAAGAATAGCGATGTCATTCCGCCTGTAGCTTTGGAATTTCTGATGCGGAGTGCACGTAGATGCTGGTTTTCATTTGAAGTAATTCATGATGAGTCTCACCATGAGACTCTTCATTTTTCTTCGATGCGTGCCATGTAGAAAAATATGAAAGGATAAGGATTAGTTTGCACCCAAATTATAATAATAATGCAAATAAATAGAACTACTCATGTAAACTTAAAACACATAGATGACAGCAAACAAACACTCCAGGGCTTTGATTTGGACCTTAGCATGGACATATGAGCATCACAAAAGCTTGGCTGCTACTAATTTAAGACGGGATGATCCATTTAGATACACAGGTTGTATTTCTATTCCTGAATAGATGCATGTATTAACAGTGGCCTATTCCCAAGTAACCAATTAAATCCTATACACCAATTGAGATGAACATGGACTTAAGTAGTCTGAATAATAACAGGAAGCACATATGACCTAAACCTTGTTCTGAGTTAATGATCAAGGAGCACTTTAAAGGCAAAAGAAGGCACTGTCACGGAAGGTAAAGCAGATAGTCAATTTAAGCACGACATTTCCAGAAATGATGGGCAGGTCTGTATATTGACGACATGAGTAAAATGCATGGACATTTGTATGGTTCAAACAATAGCACTAAGCCAATCAAAACTCATCATTAATACACTCAACTCTATGCTATAATCAGAAAGGACCAGAACAAATATACTGAATGAAGCCTCATATATACATGAAGTCAAGGGTTAGTTTTAGACCAAATAAAAGAGAGAAGGAGAGACCTAGTTCAGCATAAATCAACTCACATTCTCTAACTTTCAATAGGAGATGAAAATAGGTGGTTCGAATATTCAACCATACCCTATACCTGTTAGTATAAATTATGCTCCTAAAATGGAATGCAATCCGGAATAGTGACCCAAAATAATCTAAATTGGCTTAGTAAGTGCAAGATTGTAATGCAGACACCATTTGAACTGCTCAATAGACAGGTGTGGTTGTTTAATGACCAGTTTAAAACTTACGGACATGATGCACCCAGTATCCTACCGAACATGAAAGATATATGTGATACTAGAATGGCATATAGGGGGACACAATATACGGACATAGTCAGACAGTTTCATGGTCCTGCCTATAATTTAAAGGCCTCAAGATGGATCACAACTAACATCAGAAGGTCTAAACTCGATGTAACATGCTGGACAGGGAAAGCAGATGAAGAAAGCAGGTGTGCATATTTCTAATTATGCAAATTCTCGCATATGCCGTGAATACGAATAAGTAATTTTCGGATTATAACATTTGCGAATATAGCCAATGAACATTACAGTACTCACAAACACACCAAAACATACTTCTTATATATTTAATATACATAAATAACAAGACCACTATACTCACATATTGTAAAGTATACGAAGATATACAGTTGCGATATACATCCGATGTATAGGGAAAACAATATACCCTGTGTACTTCTATTAGATTGTCACAGATTCAGCCAGCCAAATAGAAAATGACACAAAAGAATACACGATAATTCGAACACCGTAAGAGGACAAGAAACACTTGCATGTCTTTTATAAGCGAGTCAAACGACATTAGATTAAGCGAGGCGTGATAGACAATACAAATTTCCATGAGAAGAATATACGCAGCTAATCCAGAATAGATAACGTCAAAGTCGGATACATAAGAAGCCTATTTAGACATATAAAACAGGCTACATATACAGACATAGTGATGACTTGATAATCGGCATACATTTAATTGGGTTGAAACGCGTTAAACATTATACAACGATGTTAAAAATAATGTAACACAGAACACACAAAAATTGCATACATAATTAAAATTCGCAAAGGGGAATGAATTTACCTTACCCGCGCAGCGAACCGAGACATCGTATCAAGTCGTCGATCCACTCGGAGTTTGGTTGCTATGCGATTAAGGTTCGACTGGTCCTGACGGTTTTCAGATGATAAAGGATATTTAGACTGATTTTCGATACCTACTGATTGCTGTCCCTAGGCTGCTAAAATTTCCCGATTTGCTTCCCCTTCGCTGTTGATTTTCTTGATTTTAAAGGGGTTCCTCTGTGTAAAACTCCTCTCCCAGAATCGGTCCCCTTGCATGTGTAAAATGAACCCATTTATATAGTCTCAGCCTTGGGTTTTAATTATGACAGTTTGGTAACACGATTTTAGGGTGCTGATTTAGGCCAATTCGTTCTCGTTCTTTTGGTATGATTTTGGGTATATTTAGGGCTGATATTGGTACTGATTTTACAAGCTTCTTATGGTATGTTTTGGGTGTAAGATTTCGTTATGGTAAGTTTTGATTTCAAACGATGAATCTTGACTGATTTGAGACGGATTTGAGGTTGATTTTAGTATCCTCTGGGTTGCATGTTGGTTACGACAATTTATGATTTTAGGGATGATTTGAAAATGGAAGAGGAGTAAGTAAGTAATGACGGGAAAGGAAATGGACAGAAGAGCCGGATTTTTCGATCGAAAAATCCTGCGGGCATTGTGGATGACGGGGGCGATTTAGATTAGTTTTTTTAGGGTTCTGTTGGTTTGTTTGGAAGATGGGGTTATAGAGTAGAGGGCTTGCGGGTGGGCCGGGTTTGTGGGCTGCTGGGCTGCGCTTTTGGGAATTAAATGGTGGGCTTGAAAATAAAGCAAAGGGTATTGGGCTGGTAATTATTTAATTAGGTATTAGTTTTAGGTGTTTTAATTTTGGGTGTTAGATTTAATTAGTGCTTAATGTTTTATAATGCGATGCTGTTATTAAAATCTTATTTATTATGCATGCTTTGCGATGTTAAATTAAAATTAAATGGGGGTTTAAATTGCTTATGACATTGCTTTGGGTATTAATAAATGTAGCTATAATTTTAATGAATGTTTGATGCGATGGCATTGTTAAATTATTTATTTTATGTATTTATTTATTTATTTATTTATTATCATTAAGAATTGTTTCGGTTTTAATTAATGGGAAATAAGATTTAAATTATGAATAATATTCATGAAATTACTTGTTATTAAAATGAAGAATGCGGGCGTGAGACTCAAGGTGTGCTTAATACTCTACGTAAAATGCGATGTCATTATTAAATCGATTATTTATGCATGTATTAATGTTTTATTATTGCATTTTATTATTCTAAAATTATTAAAAAAATATTTTGAAAATTAGTGTAATTTTATAGTTAATGGTTGGACGAGAGGGTCAAAATTGAGTGTCAACAACATGCATAGGTTAGATGTTTGTATTTCCATTGATCGTGATCTAAGTGAATTTGCGAAATATCTAACTTGAAATTCTAGATTGCTAAATATTCATGCTATGTATGTTCTAACATAATATCCCAACTTTCATCCATAATTTTGAAGGAGCATTACTATGACTACTTGATCCATTTCATAGTCTTTGTTTTTTATTTTTGTTTTTGTTTAGTGCTTTACTCGAGGGCGAGTAAAGTGTAAGTTTGGGGGTGTTTGTTAAGTGTATTTTGTATACACTTTTGAGTTCTTTTTAGTTAGTATTTTACTCTTTTATTTCACGTTTAGTATAGTGTTAGGTGTGTTTTTCTTTTATTTTGTGTCACATCGATCATAAAGGAGGAAGTACATAATCGAGGATGAAATGAGCTTAATTGAGATGGAATTGCACACTAAAAAGGCCAAGAAATGAAGTCTAAGAAGTCCCGTGAAGTATAGAAGAAATCAGACGAAGTCCGACGAAAAAAGGATAAAAAATCGCAAAACCGAAACTGAGCCGCCGCCGCGGCGCTAAATAACCTGCAAGGTCTGATTTGGTCACAGTATTTTCAGCGCCGTGGCGCCAGCCTTCAGGGCCACGACGCCGAGGCGGAACATCTGATTTTTGGGCCGAATTTGACACGTTTCAGGGTCCAAAAGGGCAACTTTTCCCAGCTATAAAACCCTAAAACCCTGCTCATTATGCCATACCTTTTACCATATTACAAATCATACTCTTGGGAGGCAAGAAATAGGCTACAATTGGAGACTCTTGTTCAAGTTCTTTTTCTTTCCCTTATTTTATTTCAGTTTATGTTGGATTGTAATTTAGTTCTTGACAAGACAATGTTTAGGAGCTAATTACTTTAGTAGAGTTTCCATCGAATCTTCTTGAAGCTCTTTCATATAGTTAATGCATAGTTATTGATTCCTTCTTCAGCATATTAAGATCTATTCAATATTGTTATGATTGCTTGATAATTAACTAGCTATTAATTGTCATCACTTATATGATTTTGAATCAAAAGTCTGAAAGGTGAGATTTGAATATGCTCTAATTGTCTAGACATAAGTTAAAATCGTGGACGAAAGTACCCCGATACTTGTGTAGTATTTAAAGGTTATTGTTCTTAATCCTCCCGTGTGGTTAAACTTATCATAGAAATATAGAAGGTTTCTACACTAGGTTGAACTCTTGTATGTCCTAACCGGAATATAATGACAAATTAGTTAACATGCTATCTTAATAAGAAGAAGAATCATTAGCATTGCATTAATATGTGAAAAAGTTGATAGTTGAGGAGATTGGAATGCCCTATTTCCTTCATAGCTATTATAAATCCAGAGTATTATAATCTTTAGTTTATTTTCTGCACTTAGTCATAATTCTTAGTATAATTCTCAAACTAAAGAACGTCAACCAAATAGATACCATAGGATAGATAATTGGTACTTAATAAATCAGTCTGTGTGGACGATAAACTCGGTCTTACAGATCTTTATTACTTGAACGATACGTACACTTGCGTAAGCACTTAGAAATATCGCAACAAAGACTAAATCTCTGAGTCTTAGAATGATTTGTGAAATCAAGTGTATGAATAATGATCTTAAGGTGTGTATTTATAGTTGCGTTTTAACCTAAAATGCAGCTAGGGTTACACTCGGGCCTGGCCCAGAAAACAAGACGCAGTGGTTCAGTCTGACTGGCCCACTGCCAAGGCAGCGCCGTGGCCCTGGGTCCCATGAGCCGCGACCCTTATCTAATTTTGCCTCGTTTTCATTTTAATTAAATCTAAAATTCAATCTCGACTTAATTAAATAATCATTATTAATTCGCATGTCTTGATCATAAATTGAACATTCATATTCTCTTATTACATCTTTAGATCGACGTAACAATTGACTTAGTGTTACCCTACAGGCCTTCACATATCGACACTAATCATATTAGGGTCTACACTAATCATAGATATGTCTACTGCGTTGGCCAACGACTTAGTCAACCTAATATCATATGAGAATCTGAGTGTTCTCTCGAATAGATATTCGAGGAATGAATCCTAATCATGACTCAACTACTACCTTTAATCCACTTCGTAATATATCCAATACAAGCCGCGTCTCAACCTATAAGACATTTGAGCTTAGGACAGGATCAAAGTACATTACTCTGTAGACAAGGTGCGTATCGACCTCAAGTCTAAGGACTTCTATCTTCCACACGCTGATCATACTTTAGACATTGTATAGCAAACAATATATCAGCAGGGTATACCAAATACTTTCTAAGTATCCATGTGTCCATCATGAGTTACCATAACTCGTAGCAGGTGAGACATACTACATCCTCTAATGATATGATGCAGACCACATGTCGACTTGTCACATATCATCGATATCCCAATTTCGATGATCATTAGTCGAGACTGTTTTAAGAGTCACGTTATAATATTAATATCTCATACTATTAATAACCACGTAACCTCTACGGATGCATATTATAGAATATTATAAATAATCAACTAATAATTCAATAAATGCAAATGTCATAATATTAATCTCTATTAATAACAATACGAATGTGTATAAAGTACATTTGTCCTAATACAAATTGTCAGACATAAATATACTTTCATATGTAGAGTGGCCTTTTCTAAGAATGGTTCAATTGGGATTTGGCATTCCATTCAAAATGGTGGAACTTATAATGGTTTGTATTAGCACTGTCAACTATTATTACTGATCAATGGAGGACTCACCACCATGTTTCAAGCGAAGAAGGGGTTAAGTCAATGAGATCCTATGTCTCCTTACCTTTTTGTACTGGCTATGGATTATTTGAATAGGTCACTAAAGAGATTAAAGCTTAATCCTGACTTTAACTACCATCCCAAGTGTGCCAAAATGGACTTAATCCATATATGCTTTGTTGATGATCTCTTAATGTGCTGCAGGGCTGATGAGATATCTATCAGGTTGATGCTCCAGTGTTTTGAACATTTTATAAAGTTTCAAGCCTTAAAGCAAACATGGAGAAGAGTTCCTTATACATTGCAGGAGTGCAGTCTGAGTTCAAAGCAAAGCTGATTGATACATTTCTTCTTGTGGAATAAGGCTGTTATTAGCAAGTTGTTATGGGCAGTTTCTATGAAGAAGGATAAGTTATGGGTACAATGGGTCCACAATCACTATATAGAGGGTAGAAGTTTAGATGATTTGGAGACTCCAAAACAGGCCAGCTGGATAGTCAAAAAGATCTTTGATGCAAGAGAATGCTATCAACACTACGGCTCAACAACTATTATTGCAACACTTGAGAATTATAACAAGGCTAGAAGGTCAAGTATCAAAGTTGCTTATGGGGCGATGCTCCCTCAATATCCAGATGTGGAATGGAAATTCTTAGTTCTGCTAATGGTTTGATTTCTAAACAACAATTCATTTTGTGGTTAGCTTTACAACAAAGGCTTACTACTGTGGACATGCTTAGCAAATGGCGAATACATGTTGCTACAGAGTGTGTACTTTGTGAGACCTCAGTAATGGAAACTCATTGGCATATGCTTTTTGAATGTCACTTCTCTTATCATATATGGCAAGCACTACTACAATGGATGGTAGTAAACAGGCAAGTACAAGTGTTAAAAAATGAGGTTAGATGACCGTCTAGGAAAGTGAAGAAGATGCCTGAGCATGTTATATTGTGTTTTTTTATCTGCAGCAGCTGTCTAGCATGTTTGGTTGGAAAGGAACTGTCGAACATTTACCAGCAAGAATAGTCCCGACAGAGCACTTATCCGAGACATAGCTATGCAATTGCACATACGTGCACGTTTGGTACGCTTTATTACGCGCGTTTTTAGTCGGACTGGACTGTAATTACACTCCAACTGCCATTTTTGAGACCCATCTCTCCTGGATTGTACTAAAAAAAAAGACACATAGTCCATTATATATTAATATTCTAATACCGTCCATTATATATACAGTACAGTTCATGTAAAATTATACAGTTCCAAATAAGACAAAGGCATTGTACTTGGGCAAAATATTTAGATAGTCTTAATTGTGTAAGTTGCTTCTGGATTTTTCGTGAGTGTCCAGATGTAGCTATAGCTTTTAGTTTGTGTTATTTTTTAGAATCTAGCTTAGTCCAATAGCTAGTTGTACAGAACGATTATTGGTTGAATAAAATCTTTTCATTTGACTAAAAAACAAATGTTAAATAGGACAACTTAAACAAGTTATAATTTATTGTTCGATTTTATAGAAACAAAAAATACATTTATTATCATATAATAATTAAAATACCTACAAATACAATATTGGGCCGGGCTTTTCCTCATGTAATTTAAAAATAAAAAAAACAGAAACCGGGAATCCGACCAATATTTGAGTAAAAATAAGGGACTCTGGCAGCAATTGGAAGGATAGTCATGGATCCTCGTTCGCAAACAAGACAATTACTGAATAGCTACCATGGTGCCAAATATATTTGGCGTGCTGTTCTCATCTTCAATCTCGGCCTCGGAGGTAAAAAATACCCCACCCCCCTCAACGGCACCATTTTTTATTATTGATTCATAAGTTTCCTGCCTTTCTATGTGAATGTTGGAACTGGGGTTTGTATTGTATTTTAGGTTTTTTGACGTTTCTTGTCAGAAGAACTTGATATTGTTATGTACTGTGCAAACGGTCTATGTGGATGGATTATTTTTGTCCTTCAGTATGTTCTTTTTTTCTGAATTAATACATAGATATTCGCTTGAACTTACCAGTAAATTTTATTTAGACAACTAAACCTTGTTTCAATTGAGCACCTGAACACATGATAAAGTGTTCTTATTAGACACTTTTTGTTCAAATTATGAAAAAACTTTCTTTAATTATGCGCATTAGCCTCAGTAAGCGGTAAAAACTCAGGCTTGTTTCAATTGAGGTTGAGGCTTGAAAGTACACCCAAAAGTTTATTCACAATTTGAAATGGAAGTGGGCAATAGAAAGGTGCTCAATTGGAACAAACCGTAGTTTGAGTGTTTAAATGAAATTTAAGGAGCTGTATATGTATTAAGCCTTTTTTTCCAGACATTGTTTCTTGTTGGGTTTAGTGGGAGTAAGAATTTTGGCACAGTGTTCTAAGAGCTTAAATGGTTGTGATCTGATGATATGTGCCTAATCTGCTTGTTTACATGAAAAAGGAAAGAATTGAGTTTGAGTTCTGGGTTGCATTTTGTTATGCATATCCTGTATTGGAGGATAAATAGATGTGGTAAGATTTGATTTTTGTGAAGATTCTTGTCTTGTGGACATCCAATGTTTTATGAGTTGTGAGACTGAAAGTTAACAAGCCCCAAGTGCTGCTGATTTCAGTTGATTGATGATCCTTTGCTTGCAAACACAGAGTCTTGCTTCTCACTATCCATTAAAAAATATGCTAGTCTGGTATGGAGTAACTATGTTTAGATCCCTACTTGATTGCAGAAAGAATTTGGGCCATTTAGGTTTTTGGGGATTTCAAGTTGAACTTCATCTTCCATCAGTCATTTAGTCTTGAAGACAAAAGGAAATTCACTTCACTTAAGTTCCCCTTTGTGCTCGTCTATGTAAATGAGTTATTCGAGGTGACTGTTGCAGATTTAGAGAATTGGCGGTGCTTCTGCTTAACTTTAATTTTACTATACTGGATTTTTTTCTCTTTAAAACCTGGAGTTGGACCTGTGATTTGCTAGGCATATCGTCTTCAATTCATTGAGTTTCTCTTTCTTGTGTCTGTATAAACAGTTGTTCCATTGGATACTTGAATCAATTATCAGAATTAGATAACCGTCGAGCTAGCGGTAGGTTCTGCTCTTATTATTATTGATGCAAATTAGGTCTTGCCTAATACTGCGTACAAGAGCATACATGCAACGTTTAATCAAGGAAGAGGAGGTAATGGCACGAACAATAATAAAAATATTTGCAACGGATAAAATGGACATGTGTACTTATTGGTTCTACTTGCGTTAGGCAACAGGTTACCATGCATCAGTCTGAACATATAGGTGGATCCACATGACCGTATCTTAGTTTATGATGTAGATACTTTGCTTAATTACTTTTTTTTTGTGGGAAAAGCATTTTGATTGACTCAATCTCGTAGTACTTTCTTCAAATCCTTTTTTTTTCTCACTTAAGTGTAACGTTATAGTTTTAATCATAAAGTATGAAGCCATCCTCCTGTTTAAAAAAAGAAGGTATGGAACCATCTATATAAAATGCCTTGGTTTCCAACTTCTGGCTAGCATTTTACGTAAAGTTGTCATTCTTTACATGTTCTAATGGCTCGGATTCTGTGACTTCCTAACAAATTGACAAATATTTCTACTTTTGCAGCTTACCTCTTTACAAGGCCTGCTAAGAAGGAAAAAAAAGCTACCACTAGACAACCCATTACTCCAGCTGAGACTATTACTCCCACTCCACCTGCTCCTCAAAAATTTGAACCCATCTTTTCTCCTATTCCAGAACTTGTGAAGGCACCAGAGCCCCTTTCCATAGAGCAGCTTTTTGAATTGAGGCTAGAAGAGAAAGAGGAAGGTCAAACCTCACAACCGAGAAGAAAAGAAGTGCATCAATGAAGAAAAAGCTCTACTGAAGCAGTTCATACAATAAGATTCCATCCAAAAAGATTCCATCCAAAGATCTGATATAACTTAGTCTGAGCTTAGTTTTACTGAACCATCATTTACGACTTGGCATTCATTTTAGATCAGTTCACCTTCAATGTACTTGGTACTACTGCTTTTGAAGTAGGCAATATAGATAATAGATGATTTGATATAGTAGATTTTTTTTTATTGCCAGTGGAGGAAACTAATGGAGTTTACATGGCTGTTTCGTTTATCTAAATGAACTTTTTCTCACTGCACTTCATAAAATGGTCATGAGTTATCAAAATGCTTTAGTTGTTTATTCATACTGATTTAGTTTTTCTCAAATTCTCATATTCCTTTATCTCAACCTCGGAGGCTAATCAGTAAAAACGTTTTGCACTCTCAGTGTATTGCAGTTTTGGCAGTTTGAACACTGACCTTTTTCTTATTCTTATTTTTGTTTAATGATTTGCTACCTAAATCTTGCTTTTGTTGCATAATCGTCATAAAACAACCATGTGACACTCTTGTCCAGTTCGTAGAAAGGGAAGTCTCAACTTTAAAGTCCCCAAACCCAACTGCCCGAATGAGAATAAAAAGTGGCAATATTGATTCATAAGTTCTTGTATGTCTGTGGTGTAGGTTTTTGTTGGGTTCGGGTATGCAGCAGAATTTGAAAATTTTGGTTTCAAACCCAACAAGACAATGAACTGCAGGATGATTATGTAATGATAAAACAAACATACAACATGTATAATGTTAACCGTAATACTTCGATCGAAAACTTACGGTTTTGCAAATATGGAATCTTCAAGTGTAATCCGAGGGTGAGCACGCAACTGTTCCTCGATTTCAAATTCTGAAAACTCCGATGTAATTTCTCTTTTGGAAAGCTAGGAAATCTGGCAGAGTTTCGGGAGAAAATAATCTTAATGATTTAAGTGTATTAGAATAATGATGGAACCCTCTATTTATAGATGTGAAAAACGCAGCTAGGGTTTCCCAGTGGGCTAGGCCCAGAAACCGAGGCAAAGTGGGTCAGTCGGACCCCACTGGACTGGCGGCGCCGCGACGCTAAATGGGTCCCATGCGCCGCGGCCCCCCAGTCTAATTTTGCCTCGTTTCCATTTTAATTAAATCTGAAATCCAATCTCGACTTAATTAAATAACCATTATTCATTTTAAATGTCATTTATATTCTCTCTCATTACATCCTTAGATCGACGTAACGAATTGACTTAGTGTTACCCTGCATACCTTCACATATCGACACTAACCACATTATCTACACGGAACTCCTGGACGGCACCGGAAGACGAACTCAATATGTGAAGTATAGTTACACGAATCTGGTAAACTGAACCTCTATGTGGGAAGATAAAATCCTTTCATTCACGACACACTGGATCAAGCTTAGGATCTGCCAAGTGTCTATCCAAATGGTTTGATCATTAGATCTCATCTGTATTAGATGACAACAAGACCATATCATAGATATGTCTACTGCGTTGGCCAACGACTTAGTCAACCTAATACCATATGAGAATCTGAGTGTTCTCTCGAGTATACATTCGAGGAATGAATCCTAATCTTGGCTCAACTGCCACATTTAATCTACGTCGCAATGTACCCAATACAAGTCGTGTCTCAACCTATAAGGCATTTGAGCTTAGAACAGGATCAAAGTACATTACTCTGTAGACAAGGCCTTGTGTATCGACCCAAGTCTAAGGACTTCTATCTCTCACACGCTAATAATACTTTAGACATATATAACAAGCATTATATCAGCAGGGTATATCAATACTTCCAAAGTATCCACGTGTCCATCATGAGTTACCATAACTCATAGCAAGTGAGACATACTACAACCTCTAAGGATATGATGCAGACCACATGTCGACTTATCACATATCATCGATATCCTATTTTCGATGATCATTAGTCGAGGATGTTTTAAGAGTTACGCTATAATATTAATATCTCACACTATTAATAACCACGTAACCTCTAGGGATGCATATTATAGAATATTATAAATAATCAACTAATAATTCAATAAATTCAAATGCCGAAATATTAATCTCCATTAATAAAATACGAATGTGTATACTGTACATTTGTCCTAATACAAATTTTCTCTAAGACATAAATATAATTTCAATCTCCCACTTGGCCTATAAACAATATCCAACATATCTAATGCCCATATTCTCAAAATGACCATTATGCTTAACTAAAATTAATGATTTAGTGAATGGGTCAGCTAGATTATTGTCTGTGGGAACATAGTCTAATCTAATCTCTTCAGTCTCCACCATCTCCCTGAGTATGTGGTAATTCCTTGGTACATGCTTATTTCTGTTTGTTGATCTTGGTTCCTTAGTTTGTGCAATCGCACCAGTGTTGTCACAATAAATAGTTATTGGACAACTAGCACTCGAAACTACCCCTAGTTCCTTCAGAAACTCAGAAATCACGACAACCTCTTTACCAGCTTCCGATCCAGAATGTACTTAGCTTTAGTTGTCGAATCAGCAGTTGTAGCTTGTTTGGAACTTTTCCAGCTCACTGCGCCACCATTGAAAATGAACGTGTAACCATACTGAGATTTGAAATCATCAATATCTGTCTGGAAGCTAGCATCAGTGTATCCAGTACAAGCTAGCTTATCTTCTCCACCATAGACCAAGAAGTAATCTTTAGTACGTCTGAGATACTTAAGAATACTCTTGACTGCTTTCCAGTGGTCATCCCCAGGATTCTACTGGAATTTGCAAGTCATACTAAGTGCAAAGGCCACATCTGGCCTAGTACATGTCATGACATACATGATTGATCCTATAGTCGCAGAATATAGAATCCTCTTCATGCGCTCAAGTTCTACAACATTAGAAGGACTATCCTTCTTAGATAACTTGATGCCTTGACCCATAGGAAGACTGCCTTTCTTGGAATTTTTCATAAAAAAACGTCTAAACACTTTCTCTATGTAGACCGATTGTGACAACTCTAACAATCTATTAGGTCTATCTCTATAGATTCTAATTCCCAGAATATAGAAGGTTTCACCTAAATCCTTCATCATGAAGATAATGGACAACCACTCCTTGACTGACTGCATGAGAGTCTTATTGTCTCTCATTATCAATATGTCATCTACATATATAATTATGAAGGCAATACTCCCATCCTTGCGTTTGCTATAAACACAAGGATCCTCTTTGCTTCTGACGAAATCAAATGACTTGATAGCCTTGTCATAGCAAATGTTTCAACTCCTTGAGGCTTGCTTAAGCCCATAAATGGACTTATGTAGCTTGCATACAACATTTTATTTGGACTCAGATGAAAAACCCTCGGGTTGTTTCATATACACTTTCTCAATTAGATTACCATTGAGGAAAACGGGTTTGACGTCCATCTGCCAAATGTCATAGTCATAATATGCAGCTATTGCAAGCAAAATCCGAATGGACTTAATCTTAGAAATAGGTGAAAATGTTTCATCATAATCGACCCCAGGCCGTTGATTATAACCTTTAGCCACCAGTCTTGCTTTATAAGTCTGTACCTTGCCAAATGCATCAATCTTCTTCTTGAATACCCATTTGCATCCTATGAGTTTAACCCCACTTGACAAATCAACCAAGTTCCACACTTGATTGATGTACATAGATTCCATTTCGGATTTTATGGATTTTTGCCATCTCTTCGAATCAATGTCCAACATTGCTTCGCTATAGGTTGTAGGCTCATCGTCATCGGGAATATCTATCTCACTCTGTGTTTCCACAAGTAGATTTAGTCTTTCAGGAGGACAATGAGTCCTAATGGACCTATGGAGTTGATTGTTTTGCAGTTTAGTATTATGTATGTTCTGATTGTGAGAAGGTTCTTGTGTGTTGGATAATCCACCACCTTGAGAGTTTTCTAGAATATCATTTCCATGTCTTTTCCGAATGGGAGGAGGTGCAACCATTGCATTTACTCTCAAGGGTTGTGTATGAGGATCTTGCATTTCTGCATTGTTCCTCGTAACACTCCCACTGGACGAAGGGCGTACTCGAAGCACCCAATCTTCTCCAACAACTCCCACTGAATTCTTGTCTTGGTCATTCGGCAATGATTCAACCTCTATGTTATCTCGTGTTTCTTGAATTTCTTCAAGTTCTATCTCTGTGCAATTATCTTCCTTGTAGACATATTCTTCTTCAAGGAAAGTTGCATTCCTGTAAACAATGACCTTATGTTCTCCAAGAAGATAAAAGTAGTATCCCTTAGTTTCCTTTGGATACCCACGAAGTAACATTTCTCACTTTTGGTTTCCAACTTATCAGTGAACATCTTCTTAACATATGCAGGGCAACCCCAGGGTCTCATGGTGCGATATTTCTATGTGCTTACGCAAGTGTACGTATCACTATGTAGTAATAAATCTTGGTAAGACCAAGTATTATCCACAGAAACTGGTTTATCAATTATCGAATAGCTAATCTATGGTTTCTATTTGGTTAACATTAATTGTGTTTAGTTTTTGAACTAAGAATTAAAACTAAGAAATAAGCAATAATTACTAGGATGATAATACTTTAGTTTTTAAAACAGTTATATAGAGAATTAGGGTTTCCGATCTCCTCAACTATCCACTCATTCACTTGTTAATGCATGATTAATGACTCTTCTTCTTATTAAGATAACAAGTTAACTAAGATATTCTATATTCCGGTTAAAACATATAAAAACTCAATCTTATGCAGAAATCTTCTATATTTCTATGATAGATTTTACCACACAAGAGGATTAAGAACAATAACCTTAAACACTACACAAGTATCGGAGTACTTTCGTCCGCGATTTTAACCTATGTAAAATAACCTATAGCATATTCAAATCTCCCTTTTCAGATCTCGATTCAAAAGCATATAAGTTATGACAATTAGTGATCAGTTAATTATCATACAATCATAACAAATTGAATAGATCTTAAATAGATGAAGAAGTAATCACTAACAATGCATTAACTTATGAAAAGAGTTTCAAGTTGATTCGATGGAAAATCATAACAAAGAAATTAGCTCCTAGACATTTTCATGCTAAGAACCAAGTTACAAGTATCCAACATAAACTGAAAATAAAGTAAAGGAAAGAAAATGACTTGAATAAAAGTCTCTAATCTTGTTCTCTGTCTCCGTTCCTAGCCTCTAAAAGTATGATCTCCCCCTAGAAAAAACGTCTCCCTCTCTCTATATATGAGTACTACTGAATGAACCTTTCTGCCATTTTAAAATTAGATTTTCTCGTCAAATTCGGCCGTCAGCGCCGCAACTCTAATTCCTTCAATAGTCACTGACAATCCTGCGCCGCGACTCTTCCATTTTTTTAAGATTGCTTATATGCTTCCCGTGACTTCTTTGATTGATTGCTTGGACCTTGATTATGCACATTTAGCCTCCAAATAAGCCAAATTCCTCTTGAATTCGTCATATCCCATATGAGTCGCTTAAGACCTGAAAACACTAAACAAAACGCATAATACAGTACAAAATAACTAAAAGACACCCTAAAACAGACTCTAAAACCGTACTAAATTAGACTTAACAAATACCCCCAAACTTAAACTTTACTCGTCCTCGAGTAAATAACTCTAGACGACCTAAAAAGAAAAAGACACACACGAACACCAAGATTTAATCAATTTAGCCACAATATATCTGCCTCGAAGATCATGAATACATGCAATATAATTTTAAGAAATGTTTCAACCATTAGTTTGCTATCTAGAATTTCAAGTCAGATAATCGGTAAGCTTGCTTAGGGTTATTACGGCATATGATCATTGAATCATGATTACTGACTCAAACATGCATTTATTATCAGTTTATGCACGGATGAATTCTTTCCAACAGTCCATCAAGCCAAAATTTCATAGGCTTGCTAACTTGCTACTCTCCCCTAATGTAGATACACATGCTTAAAATCATTAGGACTTTTACGGGTTGTATTGTTAGGCTTAGGCAAGGGGCAGATAAAATGTCATTTAGGCTCAATATTACCATAAGCATAGAACCAACCAAACCAAACTTGATATTTCATTAAAATTCCCCACAATCCCCCATTTTTTTCTTTTCTTTTCTAGATTGAGAAAATTCATACTTCAAGTTACACTCCCCCAAACTTATCTTTTGATGTATATACGCGGGGAGTGTATTTTGTTTCTTTTTTCATTCATTCATATAATTTTTTTTTCCTATTCTCAATCTTTTTGTTCTTCAATTGATAGCACCCAGTCTACAGTACCATTTTTACTGGAATTCAACCCACCCAAATTTGTATACTTCTATACTTATGGTAATTCAAGGGAATGGAATAATAGTAAAGTGTTTCAAATAGGCACAAAGGTAGGTGTTGATCAACAAAGAAAGGTTTTATTAAGGCACACATGGGGTGACTAGGGAGTAATGTAGCAAGGTTGGCTTGAAAGGCTCAAACGTTCCAAAGATAGCCTAAATTACTTTCCTAAGCATGCATTATCTAGAATTTCGTCTCAAGTAACAAGCAAGCATGTTCTACAAATTTTTACCATCTTTCCTCAAACCCAAATTCACTTATGCATAAACCAAATAATTAACTACAAGAGAGTCAATAGTCATGAACAAGTTTTAATTATTATCAATAATAAAAAACAAACTCACAGGTTATCCAACTTAAGCACACAAATTTTTGCATTTCATGGCTAATCAATAACATCAAATTCTATTACAAGTGTTCACTCCATCTCATTGACTATTGTTTTCAACTTGATTCAGACACAAGTCACTTAAACAAATACACGAATAATAAACAAACAAGTAAACCTAAACAATTAAAATCTACTAACTCGACACAACAACAAAAACTGACACAATAAAAATAAATTCCCCCACCCCCAAACTTACTCAACACATTGTCCCCAATATGTAAAGTAGAGCAAGAGAAGGAAGACTTACAGACACACAAAGCGACAAAGAATGGTGGTGGCGATGACTCTTTTTAAGCCAAAAATCAGTTCATGCACTCTATCAATCAAGCGCCGCAGCCCTTTCCCGTAAAAAGAAAATTATTCAACTTACATCATTTCTGTCCTTTTCCCCTCGGAGTTGGCGTCATATCACCTGCCAAAAAAAACATAAACCAAGAAGCAAAAGACCGTGATATTGTTCAAGACTAAAATAAAATAAAATAAAGTAAAATAAAACAAGTAAAATATTGGGTTGCCTCCCACTAGCGCTGTCTTTAACGTCATTTAGCCGGACGCATATCATCTTCACTAGTACCCCGAGGATACTTCACCAAACGGTCTACAATCCGAACAGTTATTGTTGTAGGTCTCACTTCACCTACACCGTTTCTATAAAGCACAGAAAATGGCAGTACGTTTATGCTTGCCCCCAAATCGCCCAATACTTTCTTGCATTCAAAATTCCCTACAGTGCAGGGAATCATAAAGCTCCATGGATTTCTAGGCTTCTAGGGCCCCTTGAGGGTATGGACTTTCTATTTGAGGATCATCAATGACAGCTGGTGGTGTCTTTTCTGTAATGGGTTGGTCCTTAGTGACCTCTTCTTTCTCTACACCAACTATCTCTCCCAATTTCTCATTGCTCTCAACAACTTGTTGTGGTTTAGGTTCCTCAATCTGCTTACCACTTCCCACAACGGTGTCGCTAGGCAGATATTTTTGAGGTGTATTGATCACCATATCCATCAGCCACCCTATTTGTGTCTACAAATTTTTGAGGGACACTTTTTTATCAGCCATAAATTGAGTCTGACACTTGATGAGTATGAGTATAGCTGTCTGCAACTCATTTCGATCTTCCTGTGGAACCTGTGGGTTAGGCGGTTGTTGATGAATCTGTTGCCACACAGGAGGATTAAGAACAATAACCTTAAACACTACAGAAGTATCGGGGTACTTTCGTCTGCGATTTTAACCTATGTCAAATCAATTATAGTATATTCAAATATCCCTTTTCAAATATCGATTCGAAATTATATAAGTTATGACAATTAGTGATCAGTTAATTATCGTACAATCATAACAAATTGAATAGATGTAAAATAGATGAAGAAGTAATCACTAACAATCCATTAACTTATGAAAAAAGTTTCAAGTTGATTAGATGAAAAACCCTAATAAAGAAATTAGCTCGTAGACATTGTCATGTTAAGAACCAATTTACAAGTATCCAACATAAACTGAAAATAGAGTAAAGGAAAGAAAAGAACTTGAATAAAAGTCTCTAATCTTGTTCTCTGTCTCCGTTCCTAGTCTCCAAAAGTATGATCTCCCACTAGAAAAAACGCGTCTCTCTATATATATGAGTACCACTGAATGAATCTTTCTGCCCTTTTAAAATTAGGTTTTCTCATCAAATTCCGCTGTCAGCGCCGCGACTCTAATTCCTTCAATAGTCACTGCCAATCCTGCGCTGCGACTCTTATTTTTTTTAAGATTGCTTATATGCTTCCCGAGACTTCTTTGATTGATTGCTTGGACCTTGATTATGCACTTTTAGCCTCCAAATAAGCTAAATTCCTCTTGAATTCGTCATATCCCATCTGAGTCGCTTAAGACCTGAAAACACTAAACAAAACACATAATACGGTACAAAATAACTAAAAGACACCCTAAAACAGACTCTAAAACCGTACTAAATTTGACTTAACAAATACCTCCAAACTTAAACTAACTCTAGACGACCTGAAAAGAAAAGGACACACACGGACACAAAGATTGAATCAAGTTAGCCACAATATATCTGCCTCGAAGATCATGAATACATGCAATATAATTTTCAGAAATGTTTCAACCACTAGTTTGCTATCTAGAATTTCAAGTCAGATAATCGGTAAGCTTGCTTAGGGTTATTAATGTATATGATCATTGAATCATGATTACTGACTCAAACATGTATTTATTATCAGTTTATGCACGGATGAATTCTTTCCAACAATCCATCAGGCCAAAATTCCATAGGTCTTGCTAACTTGCTACTATCCCCTAATGTAGATACACATGCTTAAAAATCATTAGGACTTTTACGAGTTGTATTATTAGTCTTAGGCAAGGGGCAGATAAAATGTCATTTAGGCTCAACATTACCATAAGCATAGAACCAACCAAACCAAACTTCATATTTCATTACAATTCCCCACAATCCCCCATTTTTTTCTTTTCTTTTCTAGATTGAGAAAATTCATACTTCAAGTTACACTCCCCAAACTTATCTTTTGATGTATATATGCGGGGAGTGTATTTTGTTTCTTTTTTCATTCATTCATATAATTTTTTTTCTATTCTTAATCTTTTATTCTTCAATTGATAGCACCCAGTCTACAGTACCATTTTTACTGGAATTCAACCCCCACAAACTTGTATACTTATGATAATTCAAGGGAATGGAATAATAGTAAAGTGTTTCAAATTGGCTCAAAGGTAGGTGTTGATCAACAAAGAAAGGTTTTATTAAGGCTCAAATGAGGTGACTAGGGATTAATGTAGCAAGGGTGGCTTGAAAGGCTCAAACATTCCAAAGTTAGCTCAAATCACTTTTCTAAGCATGCATTATCTAGAATTTCGTCTCAAGTAACAAGCAAGCAAGTTCTACAAATTTTCACCGTCTTTCCCCAAACTCAAATTCACTTATGCACAAACCAAATAATTAACTACAAGAGAGCCAATAGTCTTGAACAAGTTTTAATTATTATCAATAATCAAAAACAAACTCACAGGTTATCCAACTTAAACACACAGGTTTTTGCATTTCATGGCTAATCAATAACATCCAATTCTATTACAAGTGTTCACTCCATCTCATTGACTATTGTTTTCAACTTGATTCAGACATAATTCACTTAAACAAATACACGAATAATAAACAAACAAGTAAACCTAAACAATTAAAATCTACTAACTCGACTCAACAACAAAAACTGACACAATAATAATAAATTCCCCCCCAAACTTACTCAACACATTGTCCCCAATATGTAAAGTAGAGCAAGAGAAGGAAGACTTACAGACACACAAAGCGACAAAGAATGGTGGTGACGACTCTTTTTAACCCATAAATCGGTTCATGCACTCTGTCAATCAAGAGTCGTGGCCCTTTCCCGTAAAAAAATTATTCAACTTTCAGCATTTCGGTCCTTTTTCCCTCGGAGTTGGCGTCATTTCACCTGCCAAAAAAAATATAAACCAAGTAGCAAAAGACCGTGAGACTGTTCAAGACTTAAATAAAATAAAATAAAGTAAAGTAAATTAAAATAAGTAAAACGTTGAGTTGCCTCCCACTAGCGCTATCTTTAACGTCATTTAGCCGGACGCATATAATCTTCACTTGTACCCCGTGGATACTTCACCAAACGGTCTGTAATCCGAACAATTATTGTTGTAGGTCTCACTTCACCTACACCATTTCTATAAAGCACAGAAAAGGGCAGTACTTTTATGCTTGCCCCAAAATCGCCCAATACTTGCTTGCATTCAAAATTCCCTACAGTGCAGGGAATCATGAAGCTCCATGGATCTCTAGGCTTCGGGGGTGCCCTTGAGGGTATGGACTTTCTATTTGAGGATCATCAATGACAGCTGGTGGTGTCTTTTCTGTACTTGGTTGGTCCTTAGTGACCTCTTCTTTCTCTACACCAACTATCTCTCCCAATTTCTCATTGCTCTCAACAACTTGTAGTAGTTCAGGTTCCTCAATCTTCTTACCACTTCCCACAACGGTGTCGCTAGGTAGATTTTCTTGAGTTGTATTGATCACCATATCCATCAGCTGCCCTATTTTTGAGGGACACCCTTGTCTCCAAATTTTTGTGGGACACTCTTGTCTCAGCCATACACTGAGTCTGGCACTTGGTGAGCATGAGTATGGCTGCCTGCAACTCATTTCGATCTTCCTGTGGAACCTGTGGGTTAGGCGGTTGTTGAAGAATCTGCTGCCCCTGATAGTAGTAGTCCATGTGCCCTTTTTTTTTCTTTACATTAACTTTACCTACAAATTAAGAAAAATAACAAAAACTGATAAAAAGATGCTCGTAGAACAAGTTAGAAACTTGTTCATGGAGCAACCAAATTAGAAATAAGATTAGATATTTCGATATTGATAATACGCCAATCCCCGGCAATTGAGCCAAAAACTTGTTGCAATATTTCTATTTGCTTACGCAAGTGTACTGTCACGACTCGACCCGACGGGCCACGACTAAACGCCCTAATGACGCCATTATGCTCACCTGATACCCATAATCCAACTAACACTAAGGCAAATATGAAATCCGGCTGCATAACGCCGCAACAATAACATATGCCAGAATAGGAAAACCGACAAGATTGCCTTTACACAAGAATGTACCTGCCTCCTGAGGAGTCACAACTAGCCAACATAATATAACAGGAAAGCCGACAAGGCTGCCACCAAATAGTATCACGTATACACGGGAACATCCCAACACAGATTACAATAACCTGGCTGACCAAAACAGATTTGTAACTTCTACATAAGTACGACCCACAAATATCTACAGACCTCTATAAGGAGGATAACGACATGTAACGGGACAGGGCCCCGTCGTGCCCCTATATATATGCAAAAGTAAAAATAATAGGGTTCTGTACCAAAATTACAAAGCTATGAATCAAAAGAGCTTTCCAAACAACTGATTATGAATCTAGACCGGAGGTTCACTAAATCAACACTGTACTGCGGACATTTAACGCATTTCGAGGAAAGGGGTCGATGCGAAAGAATGCACCGAGTATATGAAACATAAAGTACAAAATAGATAATCATAACTGGTCAAAACGTACAGAAGACATGTAAGATTAAGTGCCAAGCTAACTGTGCTATAGAAAATAGAGAATCAACTGTGCCTTATAAAAATGGGAGTAATGAAAACCAGTTCTTACCTTTTTTTAAAATATGCAAGTCATGCCAAAATCAGGGACTCCTACCCCCATAATATAATAGCACGGGACTCAAACCCGCCTAAGTATATATGTATAATATGGGACTCGAACCCAAATAAGTATATATATATATATATCGTGGGACTCGAACCCAAATAAGTATATATAAATATATCGTGGGACTCGAACCCATGTAAGTATATAGAATAATAAACCGGGAGTTGAACCCGCTTGGGACTCGAACCCAAGTAATATTATAATAATAGTCGGGACTCGAACCCGGAATATACGATATATTGCCGACCCTCTGTGAGAGGGACTCGGTGAATGTGTAATAAGACATGGCACAAGTAGATATCATGAGCAACCATATGCAATTAGAAATCATCTTTTGACTTTCGATGGTATCATCATAATAAACTCTTTTACTGAAAATCATAGGCACTTATTATAACAACTGTCCTTTAACACTAACTTTGTAGGAAATCATGTACGTCCGCCGTACTTTTATTAAAGTCATGTCAAATGAAAGTCTTTCACAAAGTCATGCCAAAAGAAAGAAGGATAGTCTCACATACCTCTTAGTCGAGCTAATCAACTCAATATTAAGATACGTCTCGTCTAGTACGTCAACTTATAATAATGGTAATATGCTCGTCAATTCTATGATCACTTAACATACTTTATATCGAATGACGACTTTCTTATTCTACAAAAATTCGAGCAGCATTTCCTTTGTTTATACGCAGAACCACAATTTCCAAACCAAGCCAGCAATACCAAC
The DNA here is from genome assembly GCA_029844215.1 of Przewalskia tangutica. Classification (NCBI taxonomy): domain Eukaryota; kingdom Viridiplantae; phylum Streptophyta; class Magnoliopsida; order Solanales; family Solanaceae; genus Przewalskia; species Przewalskia tangutica. The sequence continues at coordinate 71,620,125 of CM056732.1, forward strand.
ATCAAGTCATAACACAAGAATATAACCACAATACTCTCAGATATTCTATTTATGTCATCACAACGTATTCATTCTCTTTTATATTTAAGCTTTAACATAATTACAACAAACCAGGTGATTACTACACCTGTTTATCAGGTTCATCCAATCCTTTAGTCACGTTAACACAGTCCACTTAAGCAGTCCAATCTTCTAGCAACATAGAGAGTTCAAGAATGTGAAATAACACCTTTCCACACCTTAATTCTTTCAAGACATGAATAAGTAACTACATCAATAATATATACATATTTATAACCTGTATCTTAAGCACTAAACATTCCATCAATTCTAACAATTAACAACAAGAGTGTGAGTCCTTTAATTGCAACATAATACCTTTTTACATTTTTCCATAACTTTTTTCTTAACTTCTTAGAATTCAATTCATCCTTCAATACTTTCATATAACCAACTACAAATTTAAACATCAAGATTTCTTCTTCAATTTCAACATGCAATTGGTGATAATACTAACAACAACAACATTCAAACTCCATGGACACAAAACAGTCCCACAAATCAGTAACTACCCAAAATAATCACATGCAACCTCTTAATTCCAATTCTTCTTTAACATGGGTTCATATCTTCAACTACAACAATATGAAACTACAATTATACCATAAGGAGAATGATTTTTATCTTAATTGATGCTCAAAATAATCCCCCAAGTTCGGCTACTGCCCAGCCCGAATTACCCACTGTTTTATCGATTTTTCTTGCCTAATTCTTCACTTCTTCAACTCCAATTCAACATGAATGAGTCCCACAATGTTAACCCATCATTTTTATGCATTTTTCTTCCTAAAATTGTGTCAAAAAATCTGGGCCTAAAATCGGCCAGCAGTGCCGAAATTCCTCACTGTTCTGTCAGCTGAACTTGTAATGTCCATAATTCTCTACTCCGATGTCCTATCGACGAGCGGTTTATTGAGTTGGAAATTAGACTCGACGAACTTCATCTTAGGCTTTTGACACATCTAAAAACTCCTAATATACTAGGAGATATACCCCTCCAAAGGTGACTAAAAATCTGCCCAAAATTCTGCCAAGCAGTTTCCGATTTTCTGCCCCAATATTTCTCAATTTTTGGCTTAAAACTTTGGATGGAGAGTTTATTTTGGAGGAGGGAAATAGGAAAGCTTCAATTGTATGAAAATGGGGATTTATTGTTGAGGGAGGGGGAGAAATCGCTGGTGAGGAGAGGGAGTGAGATGAGAGATTTCAATTAAAAAGAAAAGAAGAGTATAAGTTTTGTTAAAACCAAAATCTGAATTTCTCTTATTACACTTAGGTCCCTAAAATACTACATTTTAGTCTCTCATTGTCTATTTAAATTAAATCAATACCCCAAGTAATAAATCGTAATCCCACTTCTTTTAATCTTAACTCCCGTTTCCTTTAATTCTCGAGAATTCCATAAGATTTCGTATTCTCCATGTCGTAGTTCTTATGATATGTTACTAACCCATAACGAGAATATACAACAATCATTTTCAATTCCCTTGTCACGCTCGCTGTAACAAAAAAAATTCCGAAATCACATCCTTAAGTATATTAATTTCCTTAGTGACGTTCTTAATTATCGCCTTAAACTTACGAGGTATAACATCATTCCCCCCTTAAAAACATTCGTCCTCGAATGTTAATCATATGTTTCATGCTAGAAAAATTTCGGCAGAGTCTCCTTTATAACTATGCATATCCACCATATTCAGCAACCCAACAGATGCCACACAGGGCCACAATATACATCACATACATCATCTACCAAATAATAGTTAAGTAAGAAATCAAATTACCCGTGAATATTCAACTGAATCTCATGTAACACCTTGAACAAAGCTAAAGAGCTTCCACGCAGTACTGTATTCCTTCATTTTCAAATTTTCCTTAATATTCCAGCTGGTACTACCTTGTACACTTACTTCAATTTGTAATGACATATAGTGTTCTACCATATCTGTACTGTATGCTTAACATGACGACAATTCATGTGTATACTATAGATACCCGCCGATTGCTACAATAACTCCATATAAATTTGGCAAGCTCCCTTGTAAGAAACAAGTGATCTATCATTTCTTGACGTAAAACATTATATCAACATCATCTTGATACTATAACAATTCCAATATTTTGCAACACTTTATCCACTGGAACTTTAAATTTTCACATTGTCCACAGGAAGAAATATATCTGGAATGACACTTTGTTAACCCACATTTACCTATATACACCAGAAGATATGATCTTTATCTCAACAAATCCCATGCACTTGACACAATAAATTTACTAGAACTTGTCATCATCCACCGAGGATTATCCACACGGTATATATCAAGTATGTAGTGACATGTGAGCAAATGTTATCTGATAGATACTACCCTAACCTTGACAAATCCCATCAATCCCTACGTAGCAATTCTTTGATATCTTCCACTCTTTCTTCAAGAAAAAATTCTCATAGTAGTACATAGTGTAATGTTTCCAATTTGGTACGATTATCCATTCAAAACACTCTTTGTTTCCCACCATATTCCTTGTTTAATGTTCTCCCTTACCTAAAGACTCATTTTCAAGACCTGAGAACCATCTTTCCATTGCACATATTGAGAGTAATGCTTCTTAGAGTACATGTTCCCTAGAAAGTTAGCCCATAGAGAGTTGGTGGTTCTAAATCTCCACCATAGCCTTTCACACAATTCCTTGATATATCAAAATGAGATCCTCAGGCAAGTACATTGTTAACCATGTAAATCAATGCCTAGCCTTAACATCATCCTTACTATACACTAGAAGGACATCACAAACATTTGACGTATCTCCTTGATCACACATTTTGCAATTCACCAATTTATAACCAAATAAGGAGTTGAACTGAATTACCTGGAGGCACAGGGAACAAGAGAGGATAACACAGACCCTCAACATATCCTCTAGTATATGAATAGTACGTCGAGGATGGAATACTATGCTAGAACTCACCTGCGTCCCCAATCCCTCCTGGAATGATCTCCAAAAGTTTCCTTACTCCATCATAATAGGGCAGTCTTGACATTCTTCAGTTTCGGTCTAAAAGAAACGAAATCATCCTAATCGTAATCAGTGTGCCAATTTTGATTTAGCGCCTATAAGAATGCTTCACATTCTGTCCAAAACTTGAGGAATCTAAATGGTTTACTCACATGCATAGATTGATTCCCCTAAGTTAACAACTAAGGGGCATGGTCTAAACTTGTTCTTATTACATGTTCCACCTCCATTTGTCCAAACCAATCTAATAAATAAATTTTTGCCATCATTCTATCGAACCTCTTAGAAGTGCAGTCATTATCAGCTCTTTCATCCCACCATCTAAATCCAATGTCAAACAATTCATATGAGTTAGTACAAAATATAAAAATCCTCATACTCTGCAGGATATATATATATAGGAAGATCTCCTATTGTCTTCCTTTCATTTACAATAACATTGAAATCCTCACTAACTAGCCAAGGATCCCCCATATCGTCAACAATACAGTAACTATCCCAGAGAATAATTCTAATGCATCACTCTTTGCATATACCATAATATATCTACCTACTTCATGTAACTCTTTCACCCTTGAGTCCTTAAGTTTGCCATGTTGATTACCCCTTATATTATTTCTGATTAAGTTTCTTTGCTGATCAATATTTAGGATAGACACATCCGCTTCCACTGCAATATTCTGCTCCACATTGGGCATCATTATCCCATCTTCCTTTAATATTACTGCGTTACTATTATTAGAGTTGTTACCATTGGTACACATCTCTTGCCTCTTGTCAACATTCTGCTCTTCATTAACTTTTGCTGATACAAAATCTCCTTCAACCTATTCTTTAGTAGTAAGAGTTGCTTTTGATTCTTCCATCAATTGTGGGTCTTCGATGAGTGTTCTACTTCTACCACCTTACCATTATTGTCTTCCTTATTCTATTTATTACCGTATTCTTCCCCAAGTGTCATTTGTTCTATCCTCTTGTTGGACTTACTGCTGCCCGAAAAGATGCACACACTTTAACGCAAGTGCACGTTATCGTGACAAGTAATATAGTCTTGGTAAGACCGAATATCGTCCACAAGGATTAGTGTTCAAGTACCAATTATCTATCTTTTGGTATCTATTTGGTAACCGATATTTGATTTTGTTGTTTATAACTAATAATTATAAATACTAATTTAACTAATGTATTTACTTCAGTAATGATGAAAATAGGGCTTCTACGTCTCCTCAACTATCCGCTTATGTTACTTATTAATGCAATGAATTATGGTTCTTCTTCTCTTGGAGCTAGCAGGTTTACGAAATCGTTTTATACTCCCGTTAAGGCTATATAAACACTCAACCCCAGTATTGCTCCTTTCTACCTTTCGGTGATAAGGATGACTCTATAGGAGGATTAAGACCAAAAACCTAGTTAACCGTCACGCGCCATGCGTAAAATTAGGTGTTTTAAGCCTCTCATTAACGCTACATAAGTAATTGAGGTATTTTCATCCCCAATCCAAAATATGTCTACCCAACTTACAACATATTCACAACCTCCTCCTTTCGAAGTTTGATTAGAAATCATATAAATAATGATAATTAGTGATCAATTAATTACCAAGCATTCAAAGCAATTATTGGATAAATCTCAACAAGAAGAAGAATTACCATAAACATGCATCAATTCATAACATAAGTTTCTGATGCGCGGTAAGATGCACACACTTTTGAACGCAAGTGCACGTTATCGTATCAAGTAGTATAGTCTTAGATAAGACCGAATATCGTCCTCTAGGATTAGGGTTCAAGTACCAACTATCTATTTTCTAGTATCTATTTGGTGAATTAATGATTGATTGTTTGGTTTATAACTAAGAATTATTAAAGATAAGTAAATATAAAGAATTACTTCAGATGTGATGAGAATAGGGCTTCTATGTATCCTTACTATCCGCTTATGCTACTTACTAATGCATTACTTATGGTATTCTTCTTTTGGAGAAAGCAGGTTTACGAAATCGTTTTATACTCCCGTTAGGGTTATATAAACACTCAACCCAGATTGTTCCTTACCTACCTTTCTGATAAGGGTAACTCTATAGGAGGATTAAGAACAAAACCTAGTTGACCGTCACGCACAATGCGCAAAATTAGGGTTGTTAAGCCTCATCAACGCTACATAACTAATTGAGGTATTTTCATCCCCAATTCAAGCTGTCTACCCAACTTACAAGATATTCACAATCCCCTTTTCGTAATCGATTAGAAATCATATAGTGATAACTAGTTGTCAATTAGTTACCAAGAATTCAACTCAATTATTGGATAGATCTCTCAATAAGAAAAATAACCATAAGCACGCATTAATTAATAACATAAGTTTCAAGAAATTCAACATAGAAAGCCTATAAGAGAATTAGTTCCTAGCCATGAATATGACAAGAACTAATTCAAAGTTCATCATGCAAAACCGAATTAAAGAAAAGAAAAGGAAAGAAATTACTAAGTTTAGGTCTCCAATCTCCTAGCAAGAAAATCTTGTGTTGTCAAGAAAGGAACCTCAAAACCGCCTAGGGTTCTCCTTATATAGGTTTAAAACGCCTCCTTCTTTTTCCATGCAGCTCGCCCAAAAATCCGTCAAAAGACCTAATTTTTTCCAGACGCGCCGCTGCTCGCAGATAGCCGCGCCGGAAGTTCTGCGATCCGTCGGTGTTTTGGCGCCGCGCCCCGATATTCGCTGTCGAGGCGCGGCCAGATCCTCTGTAGCTCTCTGATGTTTAGCGCCGCGACCTGATTCGCTGCTCGGCAGCGCGCTACGAAGTCTTCGCTTCGAATAGTGGCGCCGCCTCGCTTTGGCGCAGGAGGCCAGCCGCGCTGGTCCGATTTTAGCCTCGTTCGCCACTTTCTATTTTCACCGCATCTCCTCTTGCCTCTTTTTGCTCCTTTTCCGCCATTTGGCCATTTCAACCACTTTGACTCTATAGAAAGAAAAACTATCCTAATACGACACTTATATGTGCAAAATGGGACAAAAGACTAACTAAAACAGACTAAAAGGTGTATATAAAATACACCGATCAAATACCCCAAACTTAACCTTTGTTCGCCTCGAGCAAAGATAGAAAGAAATAAACTAAAAGACTCAAAGAAACGAAAAATAAAAGACTCGCCATTAATCACTTTTTTGTCGCATAAATGTTAACTAGAAAACATGAAGGTTAGCGTAATAATACGCAGAACATATAGCATGAAATTTTCAAAGACACTAAACACACGGTAGATATTTCGCAAACTCATATTCATCATGCTTAATGGAAGTCAATATACTAAATCATGCATATAAATTCAAGAATTCCTATGGCATGCTTACTTGCTATTCTCCACTAATTCTGGATATGCATAAAAGAGATCTTCAGGACTTTGAGGGTTGTAATGTAGGCTTAGGTAGGGGTTGGTAAAGATAGGCATTTTAGGCTCATTTTTTTGTACCATAAGCTCTTTGGCTTTTCAATTTTCCCCTTTTTCTTTTGATTCTTTCCTTCACTTCAATTCTATCCTTCCCCTCTTTTGTTTTGGAAGAGTGACGTGTATTATACTAATAGGCACCCCCAAACTTAGGCTTTTGCCTCTTTCTTATTACTTTTCCATTGGGGTGCATCAAACTTGTTCACTCTTTTTGTTTCTTCTTTTTAACACAATGTACTCCACTATTTCATATTTTCACTTATGGCACATTTTGTGGGAATATAGGGTGAAAGAAGAAGTTTCAAATTTTAGGCTCAATGGGGCTGACTAGGGATATTTTTAAAGTACGGGATAGAAAAGACTGGTAAGAATTGACTATCAAAGAAATGCCTGAGTCATCTCCCTAACATGCATATCCTAACTATTTCGCCTCAAATAGCAAGCAATCATAACACATAAGCATTTGTCATTTAGCATGCATAACTCAAGCAAGAAACTCCAAATAGACATATTCTGTGAGTTTTTGGCATATCTAACCTAAGTGTTTAGATAGTTGCTTCAATTTCTTTACATTATTCCACCTTACTTCACTAGGTGTTTCTAGCAACTACAGCATACATGATCTTTGACAGGCAATTATGACTCAAAAAGAAAATTTTTTGGTGACTCAAAATAAACATAAAACAAATAAAAAGACTTAAATAAAACAAAACATGACACACAAATAAAACACTTAGTCTTAAATCACACATTGTCCCCAATGTGCAAGACTCAAAGACAGAAAAGAAAACGACACTTACAAACTTTGGTTAAAATGGTGGTGGTGGCGGTGGATAATGATCGACCGTTGGTTGAACAGAACTCAACTCGCCATATCGCCTGGCGTACCGTTGCCGCTCCCGCCTCACTTGTTGCCTTGTCGCAACTCGCTGTCCCTGTCTCAACTCATTTTGTCCTTGTAACAATGTGCCGAAGTGTTGCATCATCATCCTCTGGTTCTGGAGCACTTGCTCCATTATTGGCACTGAGGGTCCTGCTTCTGTGGTTGGCCGGTGGCTAGGTCCTGCCTCATATCGAGCCCCTATTTCGTGCTCATCTTCATCCATGGTTGCCTTCGCCGCTGCCGCCGCCGCGGTGCTCTCCGTCACGCCGGGCCGGGTCCGGGAAAGAGTGCACTATCCCATGTGACACCGGGCGTTGGTTTCTTTCATAAGTATTCGTGGGTAGTTGTGGGACCGCACTCGTGGCATAGACGGTAATAAGTGAACCGTGTCCCAATCCACCGTTGTCACCAACTCGCTTATTTCTTCGATGCTCGCACTATCTCTTTTCCCACATCAATTGTCACTCATAATTCCATAAATCAACTTAATCGCTCGCACTCGTGAAGTGCGTAGATGGAATCACGCGGCATCGACGAAATACAAACAAGCCTTGGTCGCTTTGTTGAATTGGCACCTACCAAAGCTCTAGATCCATTTCTTCCATCTCAAAAGCGGCTCGTGGTAGGCGATGGTGTTTGCAACGGTATCCGATTGATGTTGCTTGCTCCTATACCATGTTCTAAAATGGCTCCGATCACCAATTCCTCCTTCAACATCCATCGCTTTTAGAGTCGCATTTATTGCTTCCGCCACAGCATATAATTTCCTTACAAAGCACCCTTTCTCGCCCTTCCTGGAAAGTTTGCATAAAATTCCCGCACTATTGTTGTATTCATCGGTGTTATCTTCTCCTGATTGACAAATCTCTTCCACCCTTAGCTCTATCATAGCCCTGATGGGCTCATAAATGTCTTCCTCCCATATGATCCCCTTTGGTAATCCATTCCCTTCTCGGAATTACTGTCCGTATCAAGCTTTTGTATCTTTGGAAGGCCCGTAACTCACAAATCTATTTTCATCGTATTGTGGGGTCAGGTGGATGTGGATCCTCTTCTCTTTCTGGTGGCCATTTTAAAACAAAATCTGTAGCTTCTAATTTTTGTGGCACAATGTCTCCTACACACTCAACAACTAGCAGCGATAACACCCCCAAACTTCAACAATGCCACAACCTCTTTTTCTACTCTTTTCTCCAACTTGACAATCACTTTTCAGCACCCAAACTACTCCAACTAAAATACTCCTCCAAATTACTATCTCCTATGACTTTAATAGAGAGCTCAAGAACACCAAAATAAAGGTATTACCTTTTATGAGAAGATCCAAGCTTTTCTTGTTCCAATTTATGGGTTGAGGCTGTGGAATGGAGCTTCGTTGTTTGAGATAGTTGGGGGTTTTAGGAATTTAGGAGTTTAGGTTGTGGTTGGGTTGGATTTGTGGAGGATTTGTGGGGAAAATTTCAAGTTTCGTGGGTTTTGGAGAGGAAAGTTAGGTTTTGATTTAGGAATTGGGAAAATCGATTTTGGGCGTGTTAAGTTTCGATTCGCCGCGCCATGCTTTTAGCCGCGGCGCTTACACTCCTGCGCGCATTCGGGACTTTTGGCGCCATGCCATTCTGAAGCGCATGGCTACTAAACTCGCACATTTTTCCTGGTTTCTGCAGCTCGCGCCGCGGAAGCGCTACCCGCTTCGAAATCCTTGCTTTTCTTCAGTTTATTTCCCTGTACCTGTCAATCACAGCTCAAACACAAGACCTCAAGACCGTGAGACTGTTCTTAGACAAAAAAAATAAAATAAACTAGAGACAGAAAATAACATAATTGAAAACGTTGGGTTGCCTCCCAAGTAGCGCTGTCTTTAACGTCTTTTAGCCGGACGCAAGTTCCTTAGTCTTAATAACCTTGGGGTGGATTAAGCCCCCAACCTATCCATTTCCTCCACATTTGGCGTTTCCTTTTTCTTCTTTTCTTTTTAGCATTATCGGTAATAGGGAGTTCAGGAACACTTACCTCCTTTAGTGGCATTTCGGCAAACCATGCCTGCTTTCTTGGGCTCATCACTCTTTGGTTGACTTGTAATGGCTCGCATGGGGGTTTGATGGTGCTGATTGCAAAGCACCTACTCATTGGTGGTGGTTCGATGACATGTTTAAACACTTTAAACACCATTTCTTCATTCTCCACCCTTAATGTCAACTCCCCTCTTTCAACATCAATCAAAGCTCTTCCCGTTGCTAGGAACGGCCTCCCTAATATGATAGGGATTTCCGCATCTTCTTCCATATCAAGAATGAGGAAATCTGCAGAAAGAAAATTTTCCTACCTTCACAATCACGCCTCAATCTTGCCTCGTGGATGAATCCATCGTCCCGCTGCCTAGTCAGGACTCACGCTGGTTGGTTTAGCCTCTCCCAACTCCAATCTTTTGAAAACCGATAAGGCATCGATTTATACTCGCCTCAAATCGCATGTAGCTCATGCACGCCACCCCGCCCATCGTATGGTAGTGTAAAGCTTCCAGATCCTTTAGCTTTGGTGGCAACTTTTTTGTAAGATAGCACTACACTCTTCGTTAGTGCTACTATCTCATATTCTCGCCGCTTCTCTTTTTCCCCAAGATTTCTTTCATGAACTTGAAATAAGACGGATCTGCTCCAAAGCCTCTATAAAAGGTATGTTGATATGCAACTTCCGAATACCTCCAAGAATTTGGAAAATTGTTTATCGACCGCCTTCCTTTGTAATCTCCGGGGAAAGGAATCTTTTTGTATACTCCTTCTCCTGAGTTTTCTATCACCGGGCTAGGTTCACCACCTTCTTTTTCTAACTCGCTTCCTTCTCAACTATTGGTCGAGGTGGTCGCGCTCCAATTGTCTTCCACTTCAACCGCATCGCTTACATTGCTTCCCTGATTTACCGTATTGCTTGGCAATGTCCCACGCGGCCGATGTTTGCTCGCTTGCTTACTGCCCTACTTGTGTTTCCAAGTTTCAACGAGCGAGGATCTAGCTTCGCCATAAACCGCGCTCGGCGTTGGTGTTGTCGCTACAATCGCTACCATCCGCTTTTCTTCAACCGGCATTGAATCGCTGAGGCCGCGGGCTTGAATGGCGGTCGCTGATTCTGGTTCTGCCTGCATCGCCTCGTATTGGTTCTCGTTGCCTTGATACTGATTTTGCCTCGTACTGCTCACGCCTCGATATTGATTCGCTGCCCCGATCTCCTTTCCATGAAATTTGGGTGATTCCTCCACCGGATTATAAGTGTTTGAGTAGGGTTGTTCTGTTGCCGCTCGTAATCGCCACCGCTGACACTCGCATGTTCCATTGGTATATTGTTGGGATCCGCCGGCGGCATCTATCAAATGTATGTGGGCCACCACATATCTCACACTTTTAGGCATCTGCATCGCTGCTCACCGACATCAGTATGTTGCAATCGTTTCGCTAGGGCGGCCACTTGGGCATTCAAGGCGCAATAGCATCTATCTCGTGGACTCCACGCTTCTTCTCCCACTTGTCGCCTCTCTTCAAATGACATGGTTGTTAGTGGCCATATCTTCTAATAACTCACGAGCATCGTGGTCGCTTTTCCTCATGAATGCTCCACTGCCGTGATCTATGATGGTCCCGGTTGTACCGCCACCGTTGTAGAAGATGTGGACCAAGTTCCACAACTCAACGAATGGTGTGGGCACTTTCTTTGTAGATCCTTGAACCTTTCCCACGCTTCATATAAAGACTCTCCATCAGCTTGGTAGAAGTTGTTCAACTCCCCTCTCAGTTTTGCTACTTTACACGGGGGGAAGAACTTGGCTAGAAATTTACGTGCCCCGTACATGTGAATATCGAATCGGCGCGAGAATTCAACCATACTTTTGCTCTATCCCTGAGTGAGAAGGGAAAGAGCCTCAACCTTACGGCATCATCAGTAACGCCGTTATATCTGAAAGTGGCACATAGCTCCAAGAAATTAACTATGTGCATATGTGGATCCTCCGATGGCGATCCTCCGAATTGCACTGCCGTACTCATGCCGTAATCGCCGGTTTTATCTCGAAGTTGTTGGCTCCTATTGCAGGGAGCCTAATGCATGTCTGTGCTCCATTCACTCTTGGCAGCACATAGTCTCCCAAACTTCGTTCTGGCTGGACTTGGACTCTCTCTTCCACATCTATTGGTGCTTGCCTAGGTATTCCTGGGTTATGTTGATTTTCACCTAACCCTTCTCCCATTATGTTATTGTTGTGAGCACCGTCCATTTCTATCAACGTTGCAATTCGCTGATTCTTTCTGTTCTGTTTGCAAGCTTTCTCAATTTCTGGATTGAAGGGAACAAGAGTGTCAGCTCCTCTTCTCCTTCGCATAAACTGATTGCCTGAAATAGATCAAAAACAGAAAACAAATCACGGCAACCTGATTTTCCGAAAAATAGCGAAAAACGTAAAAATTAAAATTAAAATTAAAAATTAAAGACCAAATTAGAAATTAAAAATAGATGATTTTGATATTGAACTAATGCCTAATCCCCGGCAACGGCGCCAAAAACTTGATGCGCGGTAAGATGCACACACTTTTGAACGCAAGTGCACGTTATCGTATCAAGTAGTATAGTCTTAGATAAGACCGAATATCGTCCTCTAGGATTAGGGTTCAAGTACCAACTATCTATTTTCTAGTATCTATTTGGTGAATTAATGATTGATTGTTTGGTTTATAACTAAGAATTATTAAAGATAAGTAAATATAAAGAATTACTTCAGATGTGATGAGAATAAGGCTTCTATGTATCCTTACTATCCGCTTATGCTACTTACTAATGCATTACTTATGGTATTCTTCTTTTGGAGAAAGCGGGTTTAAATCGTTTTATACTCCCGTTAGGGTTATATAAACACTCAACCCAGATTGTTCCTTACCTACCTTCTGATAAAGGTAACTCTATAGGAGGATTAAGAACAAAACCTAGTTGACCGTCACGCACAATGCGCAAAATTAGGGTTGTTAAGCCTCTCATCAACGCTTACATAACTAATTGAGGTATTTTCATCCCCAATTCAAGCCTGCCTACCCAACTTACAAAGATATTCACAATCCCCTTTTCGTAACTGATTAGAAATCATATAGTGATAACTAGTTGTCAATTAGTTACCAAGAATTCAACTCAATTATTGGATAGATCTCTCAATAAGAAAAATAACCATAAGCATGCATTAATTTATAACATAAGTTTCAAGAAATTCAACATAGAAAGCCCTATAAGAGAATTAGTTCCTAGCCATGAATATGACAAGAACTAATTCAAAGTTCATCATGCAAAAACTGAATTAAAGAAAAGAAAAAGGAAAGAAATTACTAAGTTTAGGTCTCCAATCTCCTAGCAAGAAAATCTTGTGTTGTCAAGAAAGGGAACCCTAAAAAACTGCCTAGGGTTCTCCTTATATAGGTTTAAAAACGCCTCCTTCTTTTCTCTCGCAGTTCGCCCAAAAATCCATCAAAGACCTAATTTTTTCCGCGGCGCCGCGCCGCAGATAGCCATGCCGGAAGTTCTGCGTTCCGGCGGATGTTTTGGCGCCGCGATATCTGGCATTCGCGAGGCGCCGCGCCCTCGTGATTCGCTGTCGAGGCGCCGCGCGCCGAAGCCTTCGCCTCTCGAATAGTGGCGCCATGCCCTCGCTGTGCAGGAGGCGCCGCGGCGATGGTCTGGATTTTATCCTCGTTCGCCACTTTCTCTGTTTTCAGCTCTGACATCTCCTCTTTTGCCCTCTTTTTGCTCCTTTTCCGCCATTTGGCCATTTCAACCACTTTGACTCAATAGAAAGAAAAACTATCCTAATACGACACTTATATGTGCAAAATGGGACAAAAGACTAACTAAAACAGACTCAAAAGGTGTATATAAAATACACCGATCAGTTTCTAGTGATTTAACATGGAAAGCCCTATAATAGAATTAGTTCCTAGTCATTGACATGACAAGAACTAATTCAATGTTCATCATAAAAACTGAAATAAAGAAAAGAAAAGAAAAGAAAATTACTAAATTAAGGTCTCCAATCTTCAATCCAAGAATCCTTGTGTTGTGCAAGAAAGGGAACCCATTAGAATCGACTAGTGGTTCTCCTTTATAGGCTCAAACCGCCTCTAACTTTTCCTTCAGTTCGCCCGTAAAGTCGCCATTAAACTCGATTTTTCCGCCGGCGCCGCGACCGCTATCGGCCGCGGCCGGAAATCCTGCGATACTTCGGATGATTTGGCGCCGCGGCCCTACTCTCTGTTCGAGGCACCGCGCACCGCAACTTCGCGCCTTTCTCGATATTGCGCCGCGCCCGCACTGTTGGCATGAGGTGCCGCGCCCGCCCGTCAGCCGCTCGCTTGCCACTTTCTCGTCTTTTAAGCTCTGGAACCTCCTCTTTTCGCTCCTTTTCCACCATTGGTCCATTTTAACCACTTTGACTCAAAAGAAAGAAAATCTATCCTAATACGACACTTATTTGTACAAAAAGGGACAAAAGATTAGCTAAAAACGACTCGAAAAGTGTATATAAAATACACCGATCACTTACTAACTCAGTAGTATCAGTAGTATCCTTGGCTGCATCAACATTTTTCACCTTGGCTACATCACTCTGAATATCTATTATCACTTCGTCGAATTCATCTATATCGTTGTACCGCTCTTATCTGTTTTCCACCCTTCTATTATTGTCTGTAGAAACTCAGGATCCAACTTTTACCTATTAAAGTACCTGAACTTGCACTGAGTCTTTATGCCTACTTCTCACCCACTTAACCCAAGAGAATGTTCATATAGGCTTGGTTTCATGAAAGGTACCTTAGAAGCATGTAGGTTATCAACTCATTCTTGATTAATAAGTGTTGCTATACACCCTGCATGCCACTCATCATAATCTGCTACATATTGCTTAGAATCTCTTATCTCAGTCCTAGCGACATGACACTTCACTCTTCCATTCCACTTTTAATACCCAGTTGAAATCACTCATTATTGCCTATGGTCCTTGTATCTGCCCATATAATCTTCCAATATGTATCCACAGTTTTCTTTTAAGAGCCACATCATTAAACGCATACACCAATGTCATATGGAAACTTTTCTTTGTACCCCTATGTGTTACCCCGTAGTGTATCAATTATTCAGTACAGTTTAATATCTACCTCATAGAAATGATGCTTCCACAATAACCATATTCCTCCATTTGGATGGTCAGTAAGATTAGTACTTAAAAGATCACCCACTACACAAGTTAAGCGAGGTATTATGAGCTTCTTCCCTTTTTATCCTTTGGTTCCAAGAGACCAAATAGCCCCATATTAGCATTCTGCGTGAACTAATGCATTGAAACTGTGCACAAATACATACCTCGGTTACCAATCCTTCAAATAACTCCTCAACTGAAGATATGAACTCCAGAGGTTACGATATTGAAAATGTTTGACACAACTATACACCAATAGGATGCTCATCATTCCCAAGTTCTAAGTCATTTGCGAAAGAAACTCAATTAATCCCTATGTCCAATACTTCCCAGTACACGGTCCAAAGTAGGAAAAATACTTTCGTTCCTGTATATCAATCTTATTATTCCGGAAGTAATAGCCTCTTCTTATTCTTACCTGGGAATAATATTCTTTTACAGTTTCCTACCTTCACATAGTCCAGCAACATGGTATACCATAAAACGGTCACATATTCTAACAATTAGAGCTCAAAATTTAATTAGAGGTATGAAGGAGAAAAGAGTAGGTAAGCTTCATTTTCTATTTTTGGAAGGAAAAGTTCAATCTCTATAACTATAAAGCAGATAACGTAGCATAACAGAGTACCAATTCGTAAGATAGAGACTACTACAATTCATTTCACAAGTCGACACCTTATCATGGTCTGAAAGGGATCTCTTCACTACTCGTAATTATAAACAACTTCATTTCTTTTAACACTTGTTCACTCATTTCTTACTTGTCGTACTTTTCCTAATTCCAACATATTCTAGTATACATACGTAATCTCGGACATTGCTCCTGATTCCAATCCCTGATGATACCATCCCTTAAGTGATGAATTGTTAACTTATTCTTTTACTTGGTATGTAAAAGACTCTGAAGAGTTACCTTACCTGACGTTGACCTAGTATCTCCAAACCTGGTCATCATACTTCTATTCAAACTCTTTCACTTCCCTTATGGCTTGACGCACCAAGTCAAGTCCGAATAACTCTAATTTTCACTTCCGAGCCACTGTCGCTGCCTTTCGAAACATAGCTGCAACCACAATAATTATTAGTAAGAGGGGGGGGGAGATTATCCTAATGACATAGCTCTATTGCACGATCTACGAGATGAAAGAGTAAAAACCAATCCTAAATGTCCGGCAACCTCCTGCGTATAGGTATGGTGCACAACATACCCATACACAAGACTCCACTAGACACAGTCTGTAGACATTCCGAGGACTAACTGCTCTGATACCACTTCTGTCATGACCCGACCCGACGGGCCGCGACTAAATTCCCCAATGATGCCATTATGCTCACCTGACACCCATAATCTAACTAACACTAAGGCAAATATGAAATCCGGCAGCATAACGCCGCAAAAATAACATATGCCAGAATAGGCAAGCTGATAAGGCTGCCTTTACACAAGAATAACCTGCCTCCTGAGGAGTCACAACTAGCCAACATAATATAACAGGCAAGCCGACAAGGCTGCCACCAAATAGTATCACGTATACACGGGAACATCCCAACACAGATTACAACAACATGGCTGATCAAAACAGATTTGTAACTTCTACATAAGTACAACCCACATCTGTCTACAAACCTCTATAAGGAGGATAACGACATATGACGGGATAGGGTTCTGTACCAAAATGACAAAGTTCTGAATCAAAGGAGCTTTCCAAACAACTGAGCAGGAATCTAGACCAGAGGTTCACCAAATCAACACTGTACTGCGGCATTTAACGCAACCCCGAGGAAAGGGGGTCGATTTAAAGAATGTACCGAGTATATGAAACATAAAGTACAAAATAGATAATCATAACTGGTCAAAAAGTACAGAAGACATGTAAGATTAAGTGCCAAGCTAATTGTGCTATAGAAAATAGAGAATCAACTGTGCCTTATAAAAATGGGAGTAATGAAAATCAGTTCTTACCTTTTTTAAAAATATGCAAGTCATGCCAAAATCAGGGACTCCTACCCCCAGAAGATAATAGCACGGGACTCGAACCCGCCTAAGTATATATGTATAATATGAGACTCGAACCCAAATAAGTATATATATATATATATATATCGTGGGACTCGAACCTAAATAAGTATATATATATCGTGGGACCCGAACCCACGTAAGTATATAGAATAATAAACCGGGAGTTGAACCCGCTTGGGACTCGAACCCAAGTAATGTAATAATAATAGCCGGGACTCGAACCCGGAATATACGATATGTTGTCGGCCCTCTGTGTGAGGGACTCGGTGAATGTGTAATAAGACATGGCACAAGTAGATATCATTAGTAACCATATGCAATTAGAAATCATCTTTTGACTTTCGATGGTATCATCATAATAAACTATTTTACTGAAAATCATAGGCACTTATTATAACAACTCTCCTTTAACACTAACTTTGTAGGAAATCATGTACGTCCGTCGTACTTTTATTAAAGTCATGTCAAATGAAAGTCTTTCACAAAGTCATGCCAAAAGAAAGAAGGATAGTCTCACATACCTCTTAGTCGAGCTAATCAACTCAATATTAAGATACGTCTCGTCTAGTACGTCAACCTATAATAATGATAATATGCTCGTCAATTCTATGATCACTTAGCACACTTTATATCGAATGATGACTTTATTATTCTACAAAAATTCAGGTCAGCACTTCCTTTGTTTATACGCACAACCATAATTTTCAAACCAAGCCAGCAATACCAACATCAAGTCATAACACAAGAATATAACCACAATACTCTCAGATATTCTATTTATGTCATCACAACATATTCATTCTCTTTTATATTTAAGCCTTAACATAATTACGACAAACCAGGTGATTACTACACCTATTTATCAGGTTCATCCAATCCTTTAGTCACGTTAACACAGTCCACTTAAGCAGTCCAATCTTCTAGCAACATAGAGAGTTCAAGAATGTGAAATAACACCTTTCCACACCTTAATTCTTTCAAGACATGAATAAGTAACTACATCAATCATATATACATATTTATAACTTGTATCTTAAGCACTAAACAGTCCATCAATTCTAACAATTAACAACAAGAGTGCGAGTCCTTTAATTGCAACATAATACCTTTTTACATTTTTCCATAACTCTTTTCTTAACTTCTTAGAATTCAATTCATCCTTCAATACTTTCATATAACCAACTACAAATTTAAACATCAAGATTTCTTCTTCAATTTCAACATGCAATTGGTGATAATACTAACAACAACAACATTCAACTCCATGGACACAAAACAGTCCCACAAATCAGTAACTACCCAAAATAATCACATGCAACCTCTTAATTCCAATTCTTCTTTAACATGGGTTCATATCTTCAACTACAACAATATGAAACTACAATTATACCATAAGGAGAATGATTTTTACCTTAATTGATGCTCAAAACAGTCCCAAGTTCTACATCGCCCAACCCGAATTACCCACTGTTTTATCGATTTTTCTTGCCTAATTCTTCACTTCTTCAACTCCAATTCAACATGCAGGAATCCTACAATGTTAACCCATCATTTTTATGCATTTTTATTCCCCAAAATCGTGTTAAAAAATCTGGAAAATCTGGGCCTAAAATCGACCAGCAGTGCCGAAATTCCTCACTATTTTGTCAGCTGAACTTGTAACGTCCATAATTATCTACTCCGATGTCCTATCGATGATCAGTTTATTGAGTTGGAGACTAGACTCGACGAAATTAATCTTAGGATTTTGAAACACCTAAAAACTCCTAATATACTAGGAGATATACCCCTCCAAAGTTGACTAAAAATCTGCCCAAAATTCTGCCAAGCAGTTTTCGATTTTCTGCCCCAATTTTTCTCAATTTTTGGCTTAATACTTTGGATGGAGAGTTTATTTTGGAGGAGGGAAATAGGAAAGCTTCAATTGTATGAAAATGGGGATTTCTTGGTGAGGGAGGGGGAGAAATCGCTGGTGAGGAGAGGAAGTGAGATGATGGATTTCAATTAAAAAGAAAAGAAGAGTATAGGTTTAGTTAAAACAAAAATTTGAATTTCTCTTATTACACTTAGGTCCATAAAATACTACATTTTAGTCCCTCATTGTCTATTTAAATTAAATCAATCCCCCAAGTAATAAATCTTAATCCCACTTCTTTTAATCTTAACTCCCGTTTTCTTTAATTCCCGGGAATTCCATAAGATTTTGTATTCTCCATGTCGTAGTTCTTTCGATATGTTACTAACCCATATATGGAATATACAACAATCATTTTCAATTCCCTTGTCACGCTCGTTGTAAAAAAAAAAAATTCTGAAATCACATCCTTAAGTATATTAATTTCCTTAGCGACGTTCTTAATGACGGCTTTTTATTGGGAAAGTAGCGTAGAAAGGGGTTCTTTCGCAGTCTTTTGAAAAAACTTCACTCCTCTCCTTATAGTCGCCCACTAGTGCAAATGGAGCAGGAAAAGCAGAAGCCTTTCTTTATAATCATATGGATCGCTTTTCGTGACTTTTCTTTCCATAGGCATAGATTGCAGTCGCTCCAACCTCATAATCAAGTTCAAGGGAATTACGAGGTGTAACATGTACGTATCACTATGTAGTAATAAATCTTGGTAAGTCCAAGTATTGTCCACAGAGACTGATTTATCAATTACCGAATAGCTAATCTAGGGTTTCTATTTGGTTAACGTTAATTGTGTTTAGTTTTTGAACTAAGAATTAAAACTAAGAAATAAGCACTAATAACTAGGATGATAATACTTTGGGTTTTAAAACAGTTATGTAGAGAATTAGGGTTTCCGATATCCTCAACTATCTACTCATTCACTTGTTAATGCAAGATTAATGACTATTCTTCTTATTAAGATAACAGGTTAACTAAGATGTTCAATATTCCGGTTAGGACATATAAAAACTCAATCTTATGCATAAATCTTTTATATTTCTATGATAGATTTTACCACACAAGAGGATTAAGAACAATAACCTTAAACACTACACAAGTATCGGGATACTTTCGTCCGCGATTTTAACCTATATCAAATCAAGTATAACATATTCAAATCTATCTTTTCAGATCTCGATTCG
Organism: Przewalskia tangutica; assembly: GCA_029844215.1. Lineage (NCBI taxonomy): Eukaryota > Viridiplantae > Streptophyta > Magnoliopsida > Solanales > Solanaceae > Przewalskia > Przewalskia tangutica. The sequence goes on from CM056732.1 coordinate 71,639,867, forward strand.
AAATCATATAAGTTATGACAATTAGTGATCAGTTAATTATCATACAATCATAACAAATTGAATAGATCTTAAATAGATGAAGAAGTAATCACTAACAATGTATTAACTTTTGAAAAGAGTTTCAAGTTTATTCGTTGGAAAACCCTAATAAAGAAATTAGCTCCTAGACATTGTCATGTTAAGAACCAATTTACAAGTATCCAACATAAACTAAAAATAAAGTAAAGGAAAGAAAAGAACTTGAATAAAATTCTCTAATCTTGTTCTCAGTCTCCGTTCCTAGCCTCCAAAAGTATCATCTCCCCCTAGAAAAAACGTCTCTCTCTCTATATATATGAGTACCACTGAATGAACCTTTCTACCCTTTTAAAATTAGGTTTTCTCGTCAAATTCCTCCGTCAGCGCCGCGACTCTAATTCCTTCAATAGTTACTACCAATCCTACACCGCGGATCTTCCACTTTTTTTTAAGATTGCTTATATGCTTCCCGAGACTTCTTTGATTGATTGCTTGGGCCTTGATTATGTAGTTTTAGCCTCCAAATAAGCCAAATTCCTCTTGAATTCGTCATATCCTATCTGAGTCGCTTAAGACCTGAAAATACCAAACAAAACGCATAATACGATACAAAATAACTAAAAGACACCCTAAAACAGACTCTAAAACCGTACTAAATTAGACTTAACAAATACCCCAAACTTAAACTTTACTCGTCCTCGAGTAAAGAACTCTAGACGACCTAAAAATAAAAAGACACACACGGACACAAAGATTGAATCAAGTTAGCCACAATATATCTGCCTCGAAGATCATGAATACATGCAATATAATTTTCAGAAATGTTTCAACCACTAGTTTGCTATCTAGAATTTCAAGTCAGATAATCGGTAATCTTGCTTAGGGTTATTAAGGCATATGATCATTGAACCATGATTACTGACTCAAACATGTATTTATTATCAGTTTATGCACAGATTAATTCTTTCCAACAGTTCATCAGGCCAAAATTCCATTGGCTTGCTAACTTGCTACTCTCCCCTAATGTAGATACACATGCTTAAAAATCACTAGGACTTTTACGAGTTGTATTATTAGGCTTAACCAAGGGTCAGATAAAATGGCATTTAGGCTCAACATTACCATAAGCATAGAACCAACCAAACCAAACTTGATATTTCATTACAATTCCCCACAATCCCCCATTTTTTTCTTTTCTTTTCTAGATTGAGAAAATTTATACTTCAAGTTACACTCCCCCAAACTTATCTTTTGATGTATATACACGGGGAGTGTATTTTGTTTCTTTTTTCATTCATTCATATAATTTTTTTCTTTCTATTCTCAATCTTTTATTCTTCAATTGGTAGCACCCAGTCTACAGTACCATTTTTACTGGAATTCAAACCCCCAAACTTGTATTCTTCTACACTTATGGTAATTCAAGGGAATGGAATAATAGTAAAATGTTTCAAATAGGCTCAAAGGTAGGTGTTGATCAACAAAGAAAGGTTTTATTAAGTCTCAAATGGGGTGACTAGGGATTAATGTAGCAAGGGTGGCTTGAAAGACTCAAACGTTCCAAAGATAGCCTAAATCACTTTTCTAAGAATGCATTATTTAGAATTTCATCTCAAGAAACAAGCAAGCAAGTTCTACAAATTTCCACCATCTTTCCTCAAACCCAAATTCACTTATGCATAAACCAAATAATTAACTACAAGAGAGTCAATAGTCATGAGCAAGTTTCATTATTATCAGTAATAAAAAACAAACTCACAGGCTATCCAACTTAAGCACACAAATTTTTGCATTTTATGGCTAATCAATAACATCCAATTCCATTACAAGTGTTCACTCAATCTCATTGGCTATTGTTTTCAACTTGATACAGATACAAGACACTTAAACAAAGACACGAATAATAAACAAACAACTAAACCTAAACAATTAAAATCTACTAACTCAACATAACAACAAAAACTGACACAATAATAATAAATTCTCCACCAAACTTACTCAACACATTATCCCCAATAAGTAAAGTAGAGAAAAAGAAGGAAGACTTACAGAAACACAAAGCGACAAAGAATGGTGGTGGCGACGACTCTTTTTAACCCAAAAATCGGTTCATGCACTCTGTCAATCAAGCACCGCGGCCCTTTCCCGTAAAAAAAATTATTCAACTTTTAGCATTTCGGTTCTTTTCCCCCCGAAGTTGGCGTCATTTCACCTGCAAAGAGAAACATAAACCAAGAAGCAAAAGACCGTGAGACTGTTCAACACTAAAATAAAATAAAATAAAGTAAAATAAAACAAGTAAAATGTTGGGTTGCCTCCCACTAGCGCAGTCTTTAACGTCATTTAGCCGGACGCATTTAATCTTCACTAGTACCCCGTGGATACTTCACCAAATGGTCTGCAATCCGAACAGTTATTATTGTAGGTCTCACTTCACCTACACCGTTTCTATAATGCACAGAAAAAGGCAGTACTTTTATACTTCTCCCAAATCGCCCAATACTTGCTTGCATTCAAAATTCCCTACAGTGCAGGGAATCATGAATCTCCATGGATATCTAGGCTTCTGGAGGTGCCCTTGAGGGTATGGACGTTCTATTTGAGGATCAGTAATGACAACTGGTGGTATCTTTTCTGTATTGGGTTGGTCTTTAGTGACCTCTTATTTCTCTACACCAACTATCTCTCCCAATTTCTCATTGCTCTCAACAACTTGTTATGGTTCAGGTTCCTCAATCTGCTTACCACTTCCCACAACGGTGTCACTATGAAGATTTTCTTGAGGTGTATTGATCACCATATCCATCAGCTGCCCTATTTGTGTCTTCAAATTTTTAAGGGACACCCTTGTCTCAGCCATAAACTGAATCTGGCACTTGGCGAGCATGAGTATGGCTGCCTGCAACTCATTTTTATCTTCCTGTGGAACCTGTGAGTTAGACTGTTGTTGATGAATCTGCTGCCCCTGATAGTAGTAGTCCATGCGCCCATTTTTTTTCTTTACACTAACTTTACCTACAAAATAAGAAAACCAACAAAAACTGATAAAAAAGATGCTCGCAGAACAAGTTTCTCATGGAGCAACCAAATTAGAAATAAGATTAGATATTTCGATATTGATAATACGTCAGTCCCCGGCAACGGCGCCAAAAACTTGTTGCGATATTTATATGTGCTTACGCAAGTGTACGTATAGCTATGTAATAATAAATCTTGGTAAGACCAAGTATTGTCCACAGAGACTGATTTATCAATTACCGAATAGCTAATCTATAGTTTCTATTTGGTTAACGTTAATTGTGTTTAGTTTTGAACTAAGAATTAAAACTAAGAAATAAGCAATAATAACTAGGATGATAATACTTTACTTTTTAAAACAGTTATGTAGAGAATTAGGGTTTCCGATCTCCTCAACTATCCACTCATTTACTTGATAATGCAATATTAATGACTCTTCTTCTTATTAAGATAGCAGGTTAACTAAGATGTTCTATATTCCGGTTAGGACATATAAAAACTCAATCTTATGCATAAATCTTCTATATTTCTATGATAGATTTTACCACACAGGAGGATTAAGAACAATAACCTTAAACACTACACAAGTATCGGGGTACTTTCGTCCGCAATTTTAACCTATGTCAAATCAAGTATAGCATATTCAAATCTACCTTTTCAGATCTCGATTCGAAATCAAATAAGTTATGATAATTTGTGATCAGTTAATTATCATACAATCATAAAAAATTGAATAGATCTTAAATAGATGAAGAAGTAATCACTAACAATGGATTAACTTATGAAAAGAGTTTCAAGTTGATTCGATGGAAAACCCTAATAAAAAAATTAGCTCCTAAACATTGTCATGCTAAGAACCAATTTATAAGTATCCAACATAAACTGAAAATAAAGTAAAGGAAAGAAAAGAACTTGAATAAAAGTCTCTAATCTTGTTCTCTGTCTCCGTTCCTAGCCTCAAAAAGTATGATCTCCCCCTAGAAAAAACGTCTCCCTCTCTATATATATAAGTACCACTGAATGAACCTTTCTGCCCTTTTAAAATTAGGTTTTCTCGTCAAATTCCGCCGTCAACGCCGCGACTCAGCTTCCAGGTGCTGCAGCTCTAATTCCTTCAATAGTCACTGCCATTCCTACGCCGCGACTCTTGATTTGGCGCCGCGGCCCTTACCTTTTTGAGCCGCGGTTCTTCCATTTTTTTAAGATTGCTTATATGCTTCCCGGGACTTCTTTGATTGATTGCTTGGACCTTGATTATGCACTTTTAGCCTCCAAATAAGCCAAATTCCTCTTGAATTCATAATATCCCATATGAGTCGCTTAATATGGTGTCTTTTATACTGATTTGGAAGGAACCCTGTTTAGAACATATATCTAGGTTTGTATAGCATATCCCCAAAGGCATGTTGGTAGAGCTGAGAAGCTCATCATGGATCAAACCATATCCAATAGGGTTCGGTTTCTCCTCTCGGCAACACCATTCATCTGTGGTGTTCCAGGAGGTGTCTATTCTGAATGAACTCCATGTAGCTTTAAGTAATCTAGAAATTCTTTGCTTAAGTATTCACCACATCGATCAGATAAAAAAGTCTTGATACTTTTTGCGAGTTGTTTCTCAACTTCAGACTTGTACTCCTTAAACTTTTTGAAAGCATCATATTTATGTTTCATAAGATACACATATCCATACCTTGTCAAGTCGTCAGTAAAAATGATGAAGTAAGGGAAACCTCCTCTAGATTGAGTTTAAAATGGTCCACATACGTCAGTATGTACCAATCAAACACCTCCTTAGCTCGCACACCTTTCCCAGAAAGAGGCTTGTTGGTTATCTTACCTTTCAAACAAGATTCGTAGTTACCATAAGACTCCAAGTTAAATGGTTCGAGGTAGTCAAGTTTTCTTAACCTTTCTATCCTTGTTTGATTGATATGACCAAGTCTACAATGCCATAGGTAGGTTGAGTTTCTATTACTTATCTTAGCTTATTTGTTTTGTATATTGAAAATTTCTGTGACGTACATACCTTGTGCACTAGAGGTAGAAGCACCTGGTGCTTTTCCTTCTCCTGGTACAGTACAAACCTTCTTCCAATGCCCCTTCTTATTATAATTGAGGTATACATCCTTGCCCGGATACACCTTCTTTTCTTCACACCTCTCTTAGGCTTCATAGCTGAGGGCGCAGTGACTGCTTTACCCTTTTTCTTCTGCCATTCCTTACCTTTAGGCTTGGGCCGGCTAGAAGAGCTCACCAGGAGCACAACTTTGCCTTTGGTAGTTGAAGATTCAAAGGTCTTGAGCATGTTGTGCAACTCCGGCAGACCCGCCTTTGTTCCGCTCATATTGTAGTTTACAATAAAATTCTCGAAAGAACGAGATATATAGTTTAGGATGAGAGTGGAAGCGACGTTATTCTGCAGCTTTACACCAATCGAGGTTAGCCTTTCTATCAGCCCTATCATCTTCAACACATGCTGAGACACTTGGCTCACTTCACTTATCTTACACTTGAAGAGCTCTATTAACAACTCATATTTCATTGTCTGGGACTGAGGATCATAGAGACTCTTCAAATGTCCGAGCATCTAGTTAGGGCCCATGTTCTCATGTTTCCTCTGAAGTTCCACTGACATGGAAGACAACATGACGCATTGTGCTAAAGTGGCGTCATCTAGGTTCTTCTGGTAGGCTACCTTATCGAATGTGGCATATTCTGCAGAATCCTCGGCAGGGACTGTGGGGAATACATTGTCCAATATGTATTATATATTTTCTTGCCTTAGGACAATTCTTATATTTCCTAAGCCAGTCTAAATAGTTTGGTCCAGTGAGTTTGTTCTTTTTCATGATAGGCTCGACATTTTGATAATCTGAAGAGTTTAGATAGACAAGAAACTACAATCAAATTTATTTCCTATTATACACATTCGTTTTAGGCTAATCAACTTGACTTTTTGTTTAATTAATTCCCACTATTTTAGCATACTTCTACGACCTCATGGTAGAATACGGACCTAGATTTATTTAAGGTGATAATGGGCCAAGATCCAAGCCTATGCTATATCCGCGTTTGCTTTGGCTGATAACTTCAATAACATATCTTGGTAGGTTCTAAACCAATTGCAAAACTTATTTGCAACTCTTGGTTGATTAAATATATTTCATTTTAATCTTGCGTCCTTAGATTAGTCTGACACTTTGGCGTCAAGATTTGTCTAAGCAAGTTAACTCCATTACACGACTGCGTTTATGTATCTAAGTAAACTTGGCCTTTGTGAGCAAACACTTTGGTATAAATATCCACAAAAGTTTATCATCTACTTTTACATTTAACACATCTATGAAAGAGTCTGAGTCCTCGTAGACTTAGAGCAAATGCTTTGACATAAATACTCGTATCACTGAAAAAGATTTTGTACTCTAACAATTACAATGGACGACGCGTTCTAATTTAGACTTGTATTTAAAGTTTTGGGGAACATTTTCAGTTTCGGGGATTTCAAGCAAGATCAACATTCATGTAATATCCAATACGACATCCTATCATGCAATTTCTAAAACACATTTAGATGGGAAACCATCAACCCAATAGGCATGATATAAGATGATTTTAATCAATTACTGGGGGCCGCCTACCCAGATAATTGTAGCGGACATTTAATCAATTACTGGGCGCCGCCTACCTAGACAGTTATAGCGGACACTATGCTAATAATTAAATGTACGCATTTAAAACACTTAGCACATATTCGTATATTATTCAATAATATACAATTAATGATAATCATAGGTTAATTTGTCTAAACTCTAAAATTTATGTTTATGCCAAAGAGTCCCTAAATATTTTTTGATTTTATAAACTGATTTTCATGATATTTCTGCAAACCTTCAAAATTTACAGTTTAGTCCCTCAAGAATTTAAAAATTCAATTTGAACCCCTTTAAATTCAAAAATCCAATTTTAACTTTCAGAAAAAAAAATCAGATTTTAGGGACATGTCTACAATTTTCAGAATTAGAAAAACAAATTTTCAGAAACTTTATTTAATTATAGAATTACCCGAAAGGACCAAATCTGTCTAATTAAATGTTTTAATTTCATATTTCGAAATATTTTAAACTTCACAATCAGAATCTGAAATATTTAAAACTTCTGTTTCTGATTCCGGAAATATTTGTTTTTTAAATTACTGTCGGCGTCGTGGCCCTAATGAGTGGCGCCGCCGCGCCTCACTGTCAGAAAGTCAAAAAATATATTTTAAACTTTTCAGGATGAACAGCGCCGCAACGCTTCTGACAAACCCTAAGAAGGGCCACAACGCTCCATCGTGAGCCGCGACGCCACCACCAAACCCTATCAGGCACTGCGACGCTCCATGGTGGAGTTGCGGTGCCTGTCCCAGAAACACAATATTCTGCATTTCTGAAACCCTAAAACTGGTTCAGGGTCAGATTTGAAGATTTATCCTCGTACCCCTTCACCATTAAACAACACGTTCATCGATCATCATTCAGTCCCTTCTCGTTCTTCGCTTTAGTGCACCATGTTCGTAACGAACCAGTTACGAACATCAACTTATAAGAGTTAGATTGGAATGACTCTCTCGATTACATCATTGTTTAATATGTTTAGAAGACAAGGATTATGCGTTCTTAAGATTTAAGGTTTTATTGCTTCTATACGACATAAAATTATATAATCACACAAAACAGCTTTGATACCACTATAGGTTTTTGTTGGGTTCGTGTACACAGCGAAATTATTTTTTTTTTGTTTCAAACCCATCAAGACAACGAACTGCAGGATGATTATGTAATGATAAAACAAACATACAACATGTATAATGTTAACCGTAATACTTCGATCGAAAACTTACGGTTTTGCAAATCTGGAATCTTCAAGTGTAATCAGAGGGTGAGCACGCAACTGTTCCTCGATTGCAAGTTCTGAAAACTCCGATGTAATTTTTCTTTTGAAAAGCTAGGAAATCTGGCAGAGTTTCGGGAGAGAATAATCTTAATGATTTAAGTGTATTAGAATAATGATGGAACCCTCTATTTATAGCTGTGAAAAACGCAGCTAGGGTTTCCCAGTGGGCCATGCCCAAAAATCGAGGCAAAGTGGGTCAGTCAGACCCCACTGGACTGGCGGCGGCGCGGTGCTAAATGGGTCTCATGCGTCGCGGCCCCCCAGTCCAATTTTGCCTCGTTTCCATTTTAATTAAATATGAAATCCAATCTCGACTTAATTAAATAATTATTATTCATTTTAAATGTCATTTATATTCTCTCTCATTACATCCTTAGATCGACAGAACAATTGATTTAGTGTTACCCTGCAGGCCTTCACATATCGACATTAACCACATTAGGGTCTACACGAAACTCCTAGACGACGCCGAAAGACGAACTCAATATGTAAAGTATAGTTACACGAATCTGAATCTGGTAAACTGAACCTCTATGTGGGAAGATAAAATCCTTTCATTCACGACACACTCAATCAAGCTTAGGATCTGTCAAGTGTCTATCCAAATGACTTGATCATTATATCTCATCTATATTAGCTGACAACAAGACCATATCATAGATATGTCTACTGCACTGGCCAACGATTTAGTCAACCTAATACCATATGAGAATCTGAGTGTTTTCTCGAATATACATTCGAGGAATGAATCCTAATCTTGACTCAACTACCACATTTAATCTACGTCGCAATGTACCCAATACAAATCGTGTCTCAACCTATAAGGCATTTGACCTTAGAACATGATCAAAGTACATTACTCTCTAGACAAGACGCGTATCGACCTCAAGTCTAAGGACTTCTATCTCTCACACGCTGATCATACTTTAGACATATATAACAAATAATATATCAGCAGGGTATACCAATACTTCCAAAGTATCCACATGTCCATTATGAGTTACCATAACTCGTAGCAGGTGAGACATACTACATCCTCTAAGGATATGATGCAGATCACATGTCCACTTATCATATATCATCGATATCCCATTTTCGATGATTATTAGTCGAGGATGTTTTAAGAGTTACACTATAATATTAATATCTCACATTATTAATAACTACGTAAACTCTAGGGATGCATATTATATAATATTATAAACAATCAACTAATAATTCAATAAATGCAAATGCCAAAATATTAATATCCATTAATAAAATACGAATGTGTATAAAATACAATTGTCCTAATACAGATTGTCTCTAGGACATTAATATACTTTCATGTTGATGTTGGAACTGGGTTTTGGATAATAATTTATGGTTTTGCCATTTCTTGGATAAAGGCGGCTCCACGATTTGAACATTATGGTTTGAAGTTCAGAACTACCATGACCCATACGATTTGCTGTTTTCGAAATATATTATTTGTACTAATTTAGTGAATTTTTTAAGGTTCTGAGCCAAAGTTACAGGGTTTGGATGAACCCATAACTATTGCACTACATCCCCTTTGTTCTTGGATTTCTGTGAAGAATGTTTTGCCACCTGACATTGTTATGTATGTGGATGTCGATGGTACCTGTATGTGGATGGATTGTAATGTTTACTGCCGATACTTGGGTCAGCCACCTTGACAGTTTTGATTCTTATCCGGTGTGGTAGGAGTAAGAAGTTTAGCACAGTTATCTAAGAGCTTTAATGCTCTCTGTCCTTTGGTAATGCTACCTTTCCAGTCTGTTCATTTGGATGAGAATGAAAGAAACTCTTTTTTTTTTCGTGTGTGTGTATCATTGCCGAGGTGCATTTTATAGTTGATAGCATGTATTGGAGGATGAATAAATATAGTAGTAGTTGATTTGAGTGATAGATTCTTGCCTTATGGAGATCCAATGTTTTGTGATTTATGGGACTGAAAATTGACAAGGCCCATGTTTTGCTGATTTCAGATGATTCATGATCCTTTTTCTACAGATTTGGACAGAGTAGTTTGGATAGTGTAGTTGCTTCTTGCTATCCATTCAGAAACATGAAAGTCTAGTTATTCTTGATTACCGAAGGAATATTGGCCTTTAATTTAGGGAATTTCAAGTCATAAGACATCAATAAAAAGTATTGCAAAGTAGTTTCTGAAACAAATTGGAGCTGTTCTTGATCGATACCCATCTGTAAATTTCATCTTCTACGGCATTTCCGCAAATTGTTTTTTTATTTTTTATTTTTTATATCCAGCTTCTTACGCCAGACTATTTCTGGAGATAATAGTACCGGTCCCTCAACATTACTATCAGTAAATCACGGAATGTGCGTGAATGACCAAGGTTTGAGAACAGTGCAACTGATATCACCTACAATGTTCTATCCTAAAAGAGAGCAAAGTACTCCCACCAGAATTCAAAACCAGACCTCCAGAATTTTAATTTTTTTATTTCTTTGCAAAGATATTTATATGAAATTAAAGAAAAAGAATCTTATACTAATCAAATAACCAACACTATTAACCATACCACGTGCACCTCTCCCCCTCTTCTTCAGCCACCTTCAATTTTTTTTCCTTTTTCTAGTCACTATTGGATAGTAATAATAGATGAATTATGTTGGGATCGATGTTCCAAATTCGAGTGAGGAACGTGCACTCTAAGATTACGTAAATGGAATACGTAATGTTTTTGGCCAAATTGAAATTGAGCCTTTTCATTTATAACACACACATATTTATATACATAATTAAGAGTTTTCCACTACTATCACTACTCTCTAAATGGGAGACTACCCTTCCATGATCTCCTAATGTGCCCACTATTAGCAACTACTACACCCACTAATACACTTACTGAAAATGCTGAATAAACTGTAAATTTTAAAAGTTTGCAGAAATCCTGAAAATCAGAATTTTAAAATCAGAAAATGTCTAGGGACTGTTTTGGCATAGATATAGTTTTAAAGTTTAGACAAATAAACCCATGATTGTCATTAATGGTATATTATTCTATAATATATAAATGTGTTAAGTGATTGAATGTGATGCATTTAAATTATTAGCATAACGTCCGCAATTATTGTCTGGATAAGCGGCGCCCAGTAATTGTTTAATTTCAAATGACCGCTATAACTGTCTGGATAGACGGCGTCCAGTATGTGATTAAAACCATTTTTTATCATGCCTATTGAGTTTGATGATTTTCCATCTAATTGTGTTTAGATATTGCATGATAGGATGTCATATGAAGTATGACTTGATTGTTGATCTTGAATGAATCCCCGAAAACTGAAATGTCCCTCAAACATTAAATACAAGTCTAAATTATGACGCGTCGTCCATTATAATTGTTAGGGTGCTAAATCCTTTTCGGCGATATGAGTATTTATGTCAAAGCATTTTCTCTAAGTCTAAGAGGACCAAGGCCCTTTCATAGATGTGTTAAAGTGAAAGTAGATAATAAACTTTTGTAGGTATTTACACCAAAATGTTTGCTTGCAAAGGCTAAGTTTACTTAGGCATTTAACGCAGTCGTGTAATGGAGTTGACTTGTTTAGATGAATCTTGGCGCTAAAGTGTCGGACTAGTCTAAAGACGTAAGATTAAACTAAAAGATATTTAATCAAATCAAGAGTTGTAGAGTTGTTTTACAATTGGTTGAGAACCTACCATAATGTGCTATTGAAGTTATCAGCCAAAGAAAATGCGGATATAGCATATGTTTTGTTCTTGACACATTATGACCTTTATATTGATTTAGGTCCGTATTCTACCTTGGGGTCGTAGAAGTATGCAAAATAGTGGAAGCTAATTAAACAAAAAGTCATGTTAAATTAGTCTATAATAAATGTGTATTATTGGAAGAATGAATTGTTGATTGCATTTTTCCTACTCTATCTATATCTTCAGATCTTCAAAAATGTCAAACTTTTCGTTGAAAATGCTCATGGAGTCAAATAGACTCACCGTATCCAACTTCATTGACTGGCTAAGAAATGTTAGAATTGTTCTAAGATAGGAACAAATTGAGTACACATTGGACAAGGTATTCCCAATCGCTCTGGCGGAGGACTCTGCTGAGTATGCGACTTTCGACAAAGCTTCATATGAGAAACATTATAAGGATGTCACATCAGCTCAATGCTTAATGTTGTCTTCTATGTCACCACAATTGCAAAGACAACATGAAACTATGGGGCCCAACGAAATGTTAGCCCATTTGAGGAGTCTCTATGATTCGCAAAGTCAGACAATGGAGTATGACTTGCTCATAGAACTTTTCAAGTGTAGGCTAAATAAAGGGGGCCAAGTTTCATCTCATGTGTTGAGGATGATTGAGAGGTTGGCCTCTATAGACATAAGGTTTCATGACAGAGTCTCCACCACCCTCATCATACACTCACTTCCTAGATCGTTTGAGAGTTTCATTGTCAATTATAACATGAATAGAAGTAAAGCGACATTGCCGGAGTTACATAATATGTTGAAAACTTTTGCATCTTCGACCTCAAAGACCAAACCTATTCTGATGGTTGGCTCCTCTAGTCGCCCCAAACCGAAAGGTAAGGGACAACAGAAGGGGAAGGGCAAAGCTGTTGCTCCGGCAGCAGCAATGAAGCCCAAGGGAGGGGCGAAGAAGAAGAAGAAGAAGAAACTGTCGGCATCAGATGTTTGCATGAATTGCAACAGGAAGGGGCATTGGAGAAATGATTATACTGCTCCAGGCGGAGGAATGGCACCAGGTGTTGTTGGGAAAGGTATGTTTGTAATTGAAATTAATCTATCTATAAATGATTCTCACTCATGGGTACTTGATACCGCTTGTGGCTCACATATTTGTACAAATGTGCAGGGGCTAACTGATAAAAGGAAGGTCGGGCCTCGCGAGGTGGACCTGCGCGTCGGAAATGGAGCACGAGTTGCTGTTGAGCGTGTGGGAACTTATATGATAGATTTACCTTCTGGAAGAATTTTGTTGTTAAACAATTGTTTTTATGTTCCTTCTTTGACAAGGAACATTATTGCCATTCCTATACTTGATTCAGATGATTTTTCCTCAAACACGTCTAATGACAATATGGTTTTAACTTTAGATAATGTTGTGTATGGAATTGTGCCTCTTGTGAATGGATTGTATACATTAAACTGCCACAGGGAAATTTTCAATGTACAAAATAAAAGGGCTAAGTTAAATGAACGAAATTCTACCTACTTGTGGCATTGCAGACTTGGTCATATCAATCAAACGATGATAGAACGGTTGAGGAAATTAAATTACCTCGAACCATTTGACTTACAATCTTATGGTAATTGTGAATCCTGTTTGAAGGGTAAGAAGACCATTAAACCTCTTTCTGGAAAGGGGATCCGTGCCAATGAGGTGCTTGAGTTGGTACATACGGACGTATGTGGACCATTTTCAACTCATGCTAGAGAAATTTTCTCGTACTTCATCACTTTTATAGATGACTTATCAAGGTTTGGATATGTGTATCTTATGAGACACAAATCCGAGACTTTTGAGAAGTTTAAGGAGTTTTAGTGTGAAGTTGAGCAACAGCTCTCAAAGAGTATCAAGACTCTCCGATCTGATCGTGGGGGTGAATACTTAAGTAAAGAATTTCTTGACTACTTAAAGCTTCATGGAGTTCATTCCGAATGGACACCTCCTGGAACACCACAGATGAATGGTATTACCGAGGGGAGAAATCGAACCTTACTTGATATGGTTCGTTTCATGATGATCTTTTCAGCTCTTCCAACGTACTTTTGGGAATATACTATTTTGACCTCAATATATGTTCTGAACAGAGTTCCATCTAAATCAGTCGAAAATATACCATATGAGGTATGATGTGGCAAGAAGTCATCACTTAGACACATGAGGCCCTGGGGGTGTCCTGCATATGTCAAGAAGTTGATCACTGATAAGTTGAAATCTAAAAGTGAGAAATGTTACTTTGTTGGGTATCCAAAGGAAACTAAGGGATACTATTTCTATCTTCCTGGAGAACATAAGATATTTGTTTCTAGGAACGCAACTTTCCTTGAAGATGAATATGTCTACAAGGATGAGAGTTGCACAGAGATAGAACTTGAAGAAATTCAAGAACAAGGTAACAAAGAGGTTGAATCCTTGCCCGATGATGAATGCAAGAATTCAATGGGAGCTTTAGGCGGAGATTGGGTATTTAGGATACCCCCTTCGGGCAGTGGGAGTGCTACGAGGAATAATGCAGAAATGCAAGATTTTCCGGCACAGACCTTGGGAGCAAGTGCACCAGTTGCATTTCCTCCCATTCAGGAAAGACATGAAAATGATATTCCTGAAAGCTCTAATATTGGTGGATCGACCAGCGCACAAGAACCTACTCACAATCAGAACATACATGTAACTGAACTGCAAGACAATCAACTCCGAAGGTCTACTAGATCTCATCGTCCTCCGGAAAGACTTAATCTACTTGTGGAAACACAAAATGAGCTAGATATTCTAGATGATGACGAGCCTATAACCTACAGCGAAGCAATGCTAGACATTGATTCGAAGAGATGGCAAGAAGCCATGAAATTCGAAATGGAATCTATGTATATCAATCAGGTGTGGAACTTGGTTGATTTGCCAAATGGGGTCATACTCATAGGATGCAAATGGGTCTTCAAGAAGAATATTGATGCATCTGGCAAGATTCAGACTTATAAAGCTAGACTAGTGGCTAAAGGTTTTACTCACCGTCCTGGTGTGGATTATGATGAAACTTCTTCACCGGTGGCTAAGATAAAGTCTATTCGAATTTTGCTTGCGATAGCTGCGCATTATGATTATGACATTTGGCATATGCACGCCAAAATTGCATTCCTCAATGGTAATCTAATTGAGGAAGTGTATATAAAACAACCCGAGGGTTTTTCATGTGAGTCCAGACCAAATGTTGTGTGCAGGCTACAGAAGTCCATTTATGGGCTTAAGCAAGCCTCTAGGAGTTGGAACATTTGTTTTGACAATGCTATCAAATCTTTTGATTTTGAAAATGATCTTTATGTTTATTTCAAACGCAAGGATGAGGGTATTGTCTTCATTATTATATATGTTGATGACATATTGATAATGAGAGATAATAAGACTCTCATGCTGTCAGTTAAGGATTGGTTGTCCAAGACCTTCATGATGAAGGATTTATGTGAAGCCTGCTACATTCTGGGAATTAGGATCTATAGAGATAGACCTAATAGATTGTTGGGGCTATCGCAGTCAATCTACATAGACAAAGTGTTTAGACGCTTTTCAATGGAGAATTTCAAGAGAGGCGGTCTTCCGATGGGTCAAGGCATCAAGCTATCAAAGAAGGGATGCCCTTCTAATGTTGTAGAGCTTGAGCGCATGAAGAGGATCCCGTATGCTTCGGCTATAGGATCGATCATGTATGTCATGACCTGTACTAGGCCAGATGTGGCATTTACACTTAGTATGACTTGCAAGTTTCAGCAGAATCCTGGTGAGGAACACTGGAAAGCAGTCAAGAGTATTCTCAAGTACCTCAGACGTACTAAAGATTAATTTCTAGTTTATGGTGGAGATAATGAGTTGGTTGCCACTGGGTATACCGATGCTAGTTTCCATACAGATGTTGATGATTTCAAATCTCAGTCTGGTTACACTTTTGTTTTCAACGGAGGAGCAGTAAGCTGGAAGAGTTCCAAACAGCTACTCGCGGACTTCGACTCAAGCGAGTACATTCTTTGGATCGGAAGTTGTCGCAATTTCTAAGTTCCTGAATGAACTAGGGGTTGTTCCGAGTGCTAGTTGTCCAATAACTATTTATTGTGACACCACTGGTGCGATTGCACAGGCAAAGGAACCAAGATCAACTAACAGAAACAAGCTTGTACCGAGAAAGTACCACATCCTGAGAGAGATGGTGGAAGCTGAATGTTACACCCCGTAATTGCAGGACATGTTTTAAGAACGTACGTAAGAACTCGCAAGTGTTAAATTTGAGACTTGTAAAAAATTTAACGGAATTATGGAATTGTCGGAAAACGTATTATTGTGTGAATGGGAGGCGACACGTGTCACCCCCTTATAGATGCCTTGGACGAAATTGGCATGGCCAATATGGTCATTGACCATAGTCCTAGATGGCAAGTCTTGCAAGTTGATTAGCTTGAGAAGTTTGACTAAGTCAAGGTCCCACAAGTCTTGATATTTGTTAAGAGATCATCCAAACCACCCAATTGTTCCTATCTTAACCCTCCATTATGTTATATATGTATACTAGTAGTGAAACTAGTCCACACTTAGCCAAAATTTCAAGAATGGATGAACAACAAAAGGAGCTCTCGGGTTCTAGCTCTCAAAGAAGGAAAAAAAAATTGTTTCTTGTCCATTTAGCCCACATTTTAAACCAAGGTTCATGAGTGTTATGTAAGTGTATCTCAATAGAGAAATCTTGGGAAAAAATAGTTTACTGTTAGTCATGAAACGAAAACCTAAGGGTCTTTCTAGGTTTTGGATTGGAAGTTGAAGGAAAGTTGTTGGTAGGGTTCTAAGGGTCTCAACGAGCGGATTGAAGTGTCATGGAGAGGTTCTAAACTACTAGGAGCGACTTCGGATTGGAATCGGATTAAGATTCGTTGAGGTATAATTTTGTCCTTTAATGTGTTACAAGATTATATATTTATATTGTTGTTGTTAGCTTTACGTGTTGCTAGCATGAAGTTGATATGTAGAAGTTTATAAGGATTGTGGATTGATTGTAGCATTGGAAATCCGAATGTAATGTAAGCCATGTTAAGTTGGATTTCAATTTAGTCGTTATTAGAATCGTCGCGTGTTATTGATTTGAAGATTGTGGTAGTTTTAACCAAATGCGACTTGATATCATGTTATGATTAACAAATTGGATTGAAATGGAAATTTGATAAGTATTGGTATGGTTGAACTCTAGGTGGTCGAATTTGGACTACTTTCTAAATTGTGAGCCAATTGGGGCTGTTTAGTTATTCATTTGTATTGGACTACCTTCTTTATTGTTGTGAGCCAATTGGGGCTGTTTGGTTATTGTATTTCGCCTTGAAAAGGTGGCAAAGTGAGTAGAAACAAAGGAGGTCTGTCCAGATTTTCCGTAGAATTTAGCGACTTAGCACTTAGAATATTCTACGTTTGAATTAAGAGGTTAATGGACGATTGTGGCCAGTATAGGTTGAAGTACATGGGAGCCTTTGTGCAACTTGTCGCTAGTCGTCGCGAGGTATGTGCACCTCTTCTATCTTTGGCATGATCCTACGTATGAAATCTCCATGTGATAGTATTTCAAGATTCCTTACTCTTAGAAGTTAAGAAGTATTTACATTGTAGAATCTAAGTTAAGAGTATGTTTAAATTGTCCTAAGTCCTTACTAGGTCTTATGGGAGACGTTGGTAAACGGTTAGGAAGTTATGAGATTTGATTTAAAGGCTATGTGTCTTGATTTGTTTAAAGTAAGTAAGTGGATTTTATGTTCAAAATGACTTGAATTTATATGTGAAAAGGGATTGATTTTAAAAGTGGAAGTTATACGATTTTAAGGAATGAATTACTTGGTTTTGGGAAGGTATGGAACTTTATATGTTTTTGTATAAGTAATTGGGCTTTAAAGGAAGTATGTTATGAAGTTTGAAGACTAAGAACTTTGATTGTCTTTTAAGGATTATGAAGTTTTAAGCGTCGATTCTTTTTAAGTATGTATGTACGTAGTATCTTTGATACCGCTTTCCTAAATGTTGTAAGAATAAAAGTGACATAAGTTCTCTAAAATGAATGGTTGTTATAATAGCTTTATGGGAAGTTGTTATGCGACTTAAGAAGAAGTGAAAAGATGGTTTAAAAATGTTATGTAAGGAAAATCACAGGAGCCTACAAATAGGCGGATTACGTTATGAAATACAGAGCCTACGAATAGGCGGATTACGTTATGAATACACCGAGCCTACGAATAGGCGGATTACGTTATGAAATACACCGAGCCTACAAATAGGCGGACACGTTATGAAATACACCGAGCCTACATGGCGGATTACGCCATATTACCGAGCCTTCACATAGGGTTACGTCATCTTACACCGAGCCCCACAAAGCGGGCGGATTATGCTACATGATTCCACAAGATGCAGCGCGGCGGGCGGATTATGCTACATGATTCCACGATGCACCGAGGCCGCGGGCGGCGGATTATGCTACATGATTCCACAAGACAAGGCCACAGCGGGCGGATTATGCTACATGATTCCACGATGCCGAGCCCCACAGCGGGCGGATTATGCTACATGATTCCACAAGACACCGAGCCCCACAGCGGGCGGATTATGCCACATGATTTATGAGTACACCGTGTCCCGCAAATGGGCGGATTACGTTATCACGTATGGATAATCAAAGTAAGCTCCCAAATAAGAAGTCCTCCATAATGGGTCGGATTATGTTATGTAAGATATGTGTTATGTGAAAAGACTGAATTAAACTCTTAAGTATGTATGTATGAATATGTTGTTAATTTTATTGAAAGAAGGAAAGGAACAGTTAATATATGATTGATTTCGCGAGTTAAAGGACATTCTTTTATACGAGATATGATTTGGTTATTGCATTTTATTTACATTCCATACTCAAATTTTTGTTATCGACCCGCCGAAGTGCGTTCATGCCGCAGTTATAGGTACCAGGTTGGTGATCCTTGCTCTTAGGATCTCTGTTGCTTTTGGAAAGAAGCTCGCTTTCCCTCAGGCTTATCTTTTGATGCAGTTTCACGATATGGTAGACTTATGTACATTCAGGGTATGGCGGGCCCTGTCCCGCAGCTTGTAATTCTTAAGTCTGTAGTCACATTTTGTGGCTCGGTTTGTAAAGAAATGAGGCAAGCTGCCGTTTATGTATGCGTTCGGGAAGGTAGCCATCGGCTAACTTTGTTGTTTATTCTTGTTGTTTTATTTTATAAGTTTCATGTATGTTCGCTGATTTTCTCGATGTATACTGTAAGGGTGCCGTGTAGGGCACGATCGCGAGCCCGGTCGGGTCGTGACAAAAGTGGTATCGAGCGATTAGTCCTCGGAAAGTGTCTGAGGCCGTGTCTAGTAGAGTCTTGATTATCGGTGTGTTGTGCACCTACATCTATAATCGAGGCTACAGACATTTAGGATTAGTTTCCATTCTTCTCACTCGAGATCGTGCGGTAGAGTGTATTAATAGGTTGATCCGTCTCGGCGTATTCTTATGTATGTGAATCGGTATGCCTCACGGAAGGTGACCGAGGCCCGAAGGGCAAAGCGGCGAGGAGGCGCGATGGTCGCAGAGTTACGAGTCGGGCACAGAATATGCACGAGTAGTAAGCGGGTCGGCGAAGTTCGGCCACGGCGATAGAAGGCAAGGCGGCGGTAGCTCGAGAGGTTCCGCACGAAGCCTCGATTCCGCACGGTCGAGTATAGAGACTACGGGAAGCGGTCCGATTATTGACGATATAGTAGTCGATGGCGATGCGGCAGCCTTTGAGAGCCGACAATTTGCGGATTAGGGATTTTCTAGGATGTCATCCACGAGTTTTATGGTGCAGTCCGATGAGGATCCGCGGGAGTTCATTCGGCTCTACAGGACCACGCGAGTTCTTAGGGCTTCGAGACAGAGTGCATTACGCTAGCCTCCTCTGCAGGATTCTGCGATATCGCGTTGAACCGGTTTGAGTCGTGGTTGCTTTCAAGAGGTGATGATGCTCTTCTTCCGGTGTTTGGGAAGAGTTCTGAGGCCTTCATGGATCACTTTTTGCCTCCTGAGATGAGGAGAGCCCGGGTAGACAGATTCTTGACCTTGAGGCAGAACGGGAGGACTATCAGAGAGTATAGCTTGGAGTTTGACTCCTTGGCCAGACATGCGCATACTATTGTGGCTAACATGGCTGATAGAGTTCATCGCTATGTTATGGGGCTAGACCGTTATATGATCACTGCTTGCCTGGGAGTAGCCCTTCAGCCAGGAATGGATATTGCCGGAGATCTGAGACTTATGCCGCGAGGATCGAGGGCGAGAGAGAGGGCCGACCAGGCGAGGCCAGCCCAAGAGGCGGGGCAGCGAGGTTCAGGTGATTTTCAAGGCGGAGAGCCTCGGCGAGCTAGGTCTGATTCGGCCGGCCTGAGTGCTCCTTCCCGATTTTTGGCGGAGGTTAGATCACCGGGTAATTCGGGGCCGGTCGAGCTCGGGGCTTGGATTCTATACGCATATGGGTTACAGGCGGTGGGGCCCCTCTTCCTCGATGTTCCGCAGTGTGGCGGCATCACCATGGGAATGTCGTGCGTCTTCGTGCTGTTTGCTGTGGGTCGTCGGGGCCATATGTTGAGGATTGTCCTAGTAGGAGAGTTGCGGGAGGATAGAAAAGTCTACCGGATCAGTTGCGGGTTCTTCGCCTTGATAGCTAGGCGGGATGTTCATCCACGTGGCGGCGCGTGGTGGAAGTTTCCATTTTTAGCGGTCCTTTGAACCGCCTATATGAATTCAGTATATCTTGACCCTTTCTGCATCTGTAGGCATGATAAGGTTATTTTATGTTTAAGTATTAAACGGATAATATTGAAGTTATGTATGTATGTTAGAAGGAGTTGGAAATGCGAAAAAGGTAACCTCGTTTGGGCTTATGATGGACGGATATGCGTGTGCGAGGTATTAGGGCCATGTGTGGCATTGTTGGTATGTCGGGGTTGTGAAAGGAAACTATGTCGCTAATTATAAGTTTGACTCGAAAGAACATTCGAGGCGAATGTTTCTAAGGGGAAGAATGTTACACCCCGTAATTGCAGGACATGTTTTAAGAACGTACGTAAGAACTCGCAAGTGTTAAATTTGAGACTTGTAAAAAAAATTTAACGGAATTATGGAATTGTCGGAAAACGTATTATTGTGACGAATGGGAGGGCGACACGTGTCACCCCTCCTTATAGATGCCTTGGACGAAATTGGCATGGCCAATATGGTCATTGACCATAGTCCTAGATGGCAAGTCTTGCAAGTTGATTAGCTTGAGAAGTTTGACTAAGTCAAGGTCCCACAAGTCTTGATATTTGTTAAGAGATCATCCAAACCACCCAATTGTTCCTATCTTAACCCTCCATTATGTTATATATGTATACTAGTAGTGAAACTAGTCCCACACTTAGCCAAAATTTCAAGAGAATTGGATGAACAACAAAAGGAGATCTCGGGTTCTAGCTCTCAAAGAAGGAAAAAAATTTGTTTCTTGTCCATTTAGCCCACATTTTAAACCAAGGTTCATGAGTGTTATGTAAGTGTATCTCAATAGAGAAATCTTGGGAAAAAATAGTTTACTGAGTTAGTCAAAACGAAAACCTAAGGGTCTTTCTAGGTTTTGGATTGGAAGTTGAAGGAAAGTTGTTGGTAGGGTTCTAAGGGTCTCAACGAGCGGATTGAAGTGTCATGGAGAGGTTCTAAACTACTAGGAGCGACTTCGGATTGGAATCGGATTAAGATTCGTTGAGGTATAATTTTGTCCTTTAATGTATTACAAGATTATATATTTATATTGTTGTTGTTAGCTTTACGTGTTGCTAGCATGAAGTTGATATGTAGAAATTTATAAGGATTGTGGATTGATTGTAGCATTGGAAATCCGGAATGTAATGTAAGCCATGTTAAGTTGGATTTCAATTTAGTCGTTATTAGAATCGTCGCGTGTTATTGATTTGAAGATTGTGGTAGTTTTAACCAAATGCGACTTGATATCATGTTATGATTAACAAATTGGATTGAAATGGAAATTTGATAAGTATTGGTATGGTTGAACTCTAGGTGGTCGAATTTGGACTACTTTCTAAATTGTGAGCCAATTGGGGCTGTTTAGTTATTCATTTGTATTGGACTACCTTCTTTATTGTTGTGAGCCAATTGGGGCTGTTTGGTTATTGTATTTCGGCCTTGAAAAAGGTGGCAAAGTGAGTAGAAACAAAGGAGGTCTGTCGATTTTCCGTAGAATTTAGCGACTTAGCACTTAGAATATTCTACGTTTGAATTAAGAGGTTAATGGACGATTGTGGCCATTATAGGTTGAAGTACTTTGGAGCCTTTTTGCAACTTGTCGCTAGTCGTCGCGAGGTATGTGAACCTCTTCTTTCTTTGGCATGATCCTACGTGAAATCTCCATGTGATAGTATTTCAAGATTCCTTCTACTCTTAGAAGTTAGAAGTATTTACATTGTAGAATCTAAGTTAAGAGTATGTTTAAATTGTCCTAAGTCCTTACTAGGTCTTATGGGAGGCGTTAGTAGAACGGTTAGGAAGTTATGAGATTTGATTTAAAGGCTATGTGTCTTGATTTGTTTAAAGTAAGTAAGTGAATTTTTATGTTCGAAAATGACTTGAATTTATATGTGAAAAGGGGATTGATTTTAAAAGTGGAAGTTATACGATTTTAAGGGAATGAATTACTTGGTTTTGGGAAGGTATGGAACTTTATATGTTTTTGTATAAGTAATTGGGCTTTAAAGGAAGTATGTTATGAAGTTTGAAGACTAAGAACTTTGATTGTCTTTTAAGGATTATGAAGTTTTAAGCGTCTGATTCTTTTTAAGTATGTATGCGTAGTATCTTTGGATACCGCTTTCCTAAATGTTGTAAGAATAAAAGTGACATAAGTTCTCTAAAATGAATGGTTGTTATAATAGCTTTATGGGAAGTTGTTATGACGACTTAAGAAGAAGTGAAAATATGGTTTAAAAATGTTATGTAAGGAAAATCACAGGAGCCTACAAATAGGCGGATTACGTTATGAAATACAGGAGCCTACGAATAGGCGGATTACGTTATGAAATACAGGAGCCTACGAATAGGCGGATTACGTTATGAAATACAGGAGCCTACAAATAGGCGGATTACGTTATGAAATACACCGAACTACACATAGCCGGATTACGCCATATTACCCGAGCCTTCACATGGCGGGTTACGTCATCTTACACCGAGGCCACAGCGGGCGGATTATGCTACATGATTCCACGATGCAAGGCCCACAGCGGGCGGATTATGCTACATGATTCCACAAGACACCGAGCCCACGGGCGGGCCGATTATGCTACATGATTCCACAAGACACCGAGCCGCGGCGGGCGGATTATGCTACATGATTCCACGATGCCGAGCCCCGGCGGGCGGATTATGCTACATGATTCCACAAGATGCAAGGCCACAGCGGGCGGATTATGCCACATGATTTATGAGTACACCGTGTCCAAATGGGCGGATTACGTTATCACGTATGGATAATCAAAGTAAGCTCCCAAATAAAGTCCTCCATAATGGGTCGGATTATGTTATGTAAGATATGTAAGTTATGTGAAAAAAGTGAATTAAACTCTTAAATGCGTATGTATGAATATGTTGTTAATTTTATTGAAAGAAGGAAAGGAGCGGTTAATATATGATTGATTTGGGAGTTAAAGGACATTCTTTTATACGAATACGATTTGGTTATTGCATTTTATTTACATTCCATACTAAATTTTTGTTATCTTGACCCGCCGAGTGCGTTAAATGCCGCAGTTATAGGTACCCGAGTTGGTGATCCACTCTTAGGATCTGTTGATTTTGGAAAGAAGCTCCTTTCCCGGAGCTTATCTTTTGGTACGGTTTCCACGATATGGTAGACTTATGTACATTCGGGGTATGGCGAAGCCCCGTCGCATGATTGTAATTCTTAGAAGTGCTGTAGTCACATTTTGTGGGTCGATTTGTAAAGGAAAGGCAAGCGCCGTTTATGTATATGACGTTCGAAGGTAGCCACTATCGGCTAACTTTGTTTTATTCTTGTTGTTTTATTTTATAAGTTTCATGTATGTTCGCTGATTTTCTCGATGTATACCTGCAGGGTGCCCGGGTAGGGCACGATCGCGAGCTTGGTCGGTCGTGACCTTTGAAGATATCAAGATAGATTATATTCCATGCATAATAATCTAGCAGACCCGTTTACTAAACCATTAAGCTTGGTGAAGCATAATGGTCATTTTGAGAACATGGGTATTAGATATGTTGGTGATTGACTCTAGGCCAAGTGGGAGATTGAAAGTATATGCATGTCCTAGAGACAATCTGTATTAGGACACAATTTACTTTATACACATTCGTATTTTATTAATGATAATTAATATTATGGCATTTGCATTTATTGAATTATTAGTTGATTGTTTATAATATTATATAAATGCATCCCTAGAGTTTACGTGTTTATTAATGATGTGAGAATTAATGTTATAGCGTAACTCTTAAATTACCTCGACTAATGATCATCGAAATTGGAATATCGATGATATACGATACGTCGACATGTGGTCTGCATCATATCTTTAGGGGATGTAGTATGTCTCACTTGCTACGAGTTATGGCAACTCGTGATGGACACATGAATACTTGTTGAAGTATTGGTATGTCCTGCTGATGTACTATTTTGTTATATGTCTATAATGTCATCGGTGTCTGGGAGATAAAAGTCATTAGACTTGAGGTCAATATCACCTTGTTTACGGAGTAATGTACTTTGATCCTGTCCTAAGCTCAAATACCTTATAGGTTGAGACGCGGCTTGTTTTGGGTGCATTACGAAGTAGATTAAATGTGGTATGTGAGCCAAGATTAGAATTCATTCCTTGAATATATATTCGAGTGAACACTCAGATACTCATATGGTATTAGGTTGACTAAGTCATTGGCCAATGCAATGGACATGTCTGTGATATGGTCCTGTTGTCAACTAATATAGATGAGCTATAATGATCAAGTCATTTTGATAGATACTTGACAGATCCTAAGCTTGATTGAGTGTGTCATGAATGAAAGGATTTTATCTTCCCACATAGAGGTTCAGTTCACATGTTTCGTGTAGCTAAACTTTACATATTGAGTTCGTCTTTCGATGGAGTCTAAGAGTTCCGTGTAGATCCTAATGTTATTAGTGTCAATATGTAAAAGCCTGAAGGGTAACACTAAGTCAATTGTTTCGTCGATTCAAGGATGTAATCAAAGAGTATATAAATATTCGGTTGATGACCGAGACATTAGAATAAAATAGAAACGACGCAAAATGGAGCAGGGCCACGACGCCATAGCGCCGCGGCGCCGACACGCGTCCAGTGGGTCCGAGTGACCCACTCTGCTTCGGTTTCTGGGCCTGGGCCACGAGGGAAACCCTAGCTGATTTTTCAACTATATATACAGGGTTTTGCCTCATATTTTATAGACTATCTTTCATAAGATTTTACTTTACCGAAACTCGGCTGGAATTCCTAGCTTTCCAAAGGAGAAATTACATCATAGTCTTTGACTTGCAACCGAGGGACAATTGCGTGCTTACCCTCGGACTACACAACACAAGCTTCGAGAAATTTCAGATATCAATGTAAGTCTTCGTTCGAAGTTTTACATTCTTGCTTGTGTCTATTTTACATTGTATAATCATCCTACAGTTTGACCGTCGTCGGGTTTGAAACATAAATTTTCAAATTTCGCTGTGTGTACGAACCCGACAAAACCCTTCATGATGATCAAGCTATTACTGCACTTACTAAGTATTACTCAGAAGTCCTGCCTTCTAGTAACACTCCAGGAGTAGCAGTACTTGATATGTGCAGCAATTGGGCAAGGTATCTCCTGCATGTAAATCTCTCTTTTCCTGAACATGTTGACATGATCATAAACTGTTCTTTTTTCTTATCAAGGTCAGTCATTACCCTGCTGGGTACAATCAAGAAAGGATAGTTGAAATGGGTATGAATGAAGAAGAGCTTAGGCGAAATCCAGGAAGATCTAAAGAGTGCCTTTATGTTTTAGCCTCACTTCTGATTTTCTATTAAAAACTCATGTGTGGACAATTTGAGAATATCCTACCTCGTCCTTTACGGATGATGGCTGCACTTTAGTCCTGATCTTCTCTGCTTCAATTAACATGCCATGTCAACTTTTCCCCAACACAAAAAAAAGCGAGGAGTTCCATGCCCTGTAAATTGTGGTCATCACTAGACAAAGATACCATTTGCCAAAGTGGCCACTTTAGTGTGGGAGCTTTTTCTCCTGTGTCTGATCAGCATCCAGAAGTGGCTGCCCATTGTTAGGAAATTTTTGACAGATTACCGACAATTTAAGAACTTTTTCTGTCACTGGTGCTTTTAAAAAAACCAGGTGCAAGCTGAAGTCATATTTAGAATTAGAGGGAGAAAATTGAAATGGATATATTCTTTATGCCACTTTGTTTGAATGTTTCATTGTGCAATTTGGACCTTCCTTGGAAGCCATACTTGATAAATGATGCGCGTAATATGCACACACTTTTAAACGCAAGTGCACGTTATCATATCAAGTAGTATAGTCTTAGATAAGACCGAATATCGTCCTCTGGGATTAGGGTTCAAGTACCAACTATCTATTTTCTAGTATCTATTTGGCGAATTGATAATTGATTTGGTTGTTTATAACTACGAATTATAAAAGCTATTTAAATATAAAGGTTTACTTCAGTTGTAATGAGAATAGGGCTTCTATGTATCCTCACTATCAAAGCATGCTACTCATTAATGCATTACTTATGGTATTCTTCTTTTGGAGAAAGCGGGTTCTGAAATCGTTTATACTCCGTTAAGTTATATAAACACTCAACCCGATGTCGTTCCTTACCTAACTTTGATAAGGGTAACTCTATAGGAGGATTAAGAACAAAAACCTAGTTGGCCGTCGCGCTGATGCAAAATTAGGGTTGTTAAGCCTCTCATCAACGCTTCTGAAACTAATTGAGGTATTTTCATCCCCAATTCAAGCCTGTCTACCCAACTTACAACATATTCACAATCCCCTTTTGAATCGATTAGAAATCATATAGTGATAATTAGTTGTCAATTAATTACGAGAATTCATTTCGATTATTCGATAGATCTCTCAATAAGAAAAACAACCATAAGCATGCATTAAATTATAGCATAAGTTTCAAGCAATTCAACATAGAAACCCTATAAGAGAATTAGTTCCTAGCCATAAATATGACAAGAACTAATCTCATGTTCTTCATAAAAACTGAAATAAAGTAAAAGAAAAGAAAAGAAAATTACTAAGAGCAGTCTCAAGCCAAGCATCCAAGGGTTGTGTTGTGGAATATTTACAAGATGGATTGGTGGAAGGATGGATGTAGAATGGTGAATGGTAGAATGGAGAATGGTGGAGTGGAGAATGAATTATTCTTCTAATGATGTAGAGTATTTATAGCCAAAGAATCCTTTTGGTGAAGGGTTAAGGATTTGTGTAGGTAGGAAAATTTATTAGTATCCTTTTAGGTTTGGGTTTTTAGGTAGGTAAGGTTTCCACTTTAGGTAGGAAAAGTTATCGCTTTAGGATGGAATATTTATCCCTTTAGGATTAAAACATGTCAAATTCGGCCCAGTGACTACAATTCAGCGTCGCGTATGCGGCACATGGCTTGGCCCGCTGGCTACAACAACTCTCGGGACTTTCAGCACTTTGGGCGCGGCCGGTGACATTTTTCGGCGAATTTTAGTTTCGTAGTCTTTTTCTCGTCGGACTTGTCGATTTTCTCTATAATTCGGAACTTCTTAGACTTCGTTTCTTGGCCCTTTTTGTGTGCAATTCCATCTCACTTAAGCTCATTTTCTCTTCTTTTCGCCATTTCTCCATTTCGACTGTGACACAAAAGAAAGGAAAGCGACCATAATACTATACTAAACATAAACAAAATGAGTAAAATACTAACTAAAAAGACTCAAAAGTGTATATAAAATACAGATCAAATACCCTCAAACTTAACCTTTGCTCGCCTCGAGCAAAGATAGAAAAAAGAATTAAAAGACTCAAAGAACGAAAATAAAAGACTACATGCCATTGATTACTTTTCTTTGCATTTAGTGTTAACTAGAAAAACATGAAGGTTAGCAAAATAATATGCGAGAACATATAACATGACATTTCATCATATTAAGCTAGATATTTATAAACTCATATTCATCATGCTTTAATGGAAGTCAATATACTAAATCATGCATATAAATTCAAAAATCTTATGGCATGCTTACTTGCTATTCTCCACTAATCCAGGTATGCATAGAGATCTTTAGGACTTTAAGGGTTGTAATGTAGGCTTAGGTGGGGTTGGTAAAAATAGGCATTTAGGCTCATTTTTGTGTACCATAAGCTCTTTAGTTTTTGATATTTCCCTTTTCTTTTTGTTCTTTTCTTCATTTCGATTCTATCTTTCCTCTTTTGTTTTGGGAGAGTGAAGTATATAATAATGACAAGCGTCCCCAAACTTAGGCTTTTGCCTATTTCTTATTACTTTTTTATTGGGGTGCAACAAGCTCATTCACTTTTTTTTTGTCTCTTTTTTAACACAATTTATTCCACTACTTCATATTTTTACTTATGGCACAATTTGTGGGAATATAGGGTGTCAAAGAAAGTTTCAATTTTAGGCTCAATGGGTGACTAGGGATACTTTTAAAGTCAGGGATAGAAAGAATGGTAAGAATTGGCTATCAAAGAAATGTCGAGTCATCTCCTAACATGCATATCCTACTTATTTAGCCTCAAATAGCAAGCAATCATAACACATAGGTTTTCATCATTTAGCATGCATAATTCAAGCAAGAAACTCGAATAGAGATTTTGTTAGTTTTGGCATATCTAACCTAGGTGTTTAGATAGTTGCTTCTGATAGATTACATTATTCCACCTTACTTCACTAGGTGTTTCTAGCAACTACAACATACATGATCTTTGATAGGCAATTGTGACTCAAAAAAAAAAAAATAATTTGGTGACTCAAAATAAACACAAAAACAATCACAAAGACTTAAATAAAACATAACAAGACACAAATAAAACACCCCCAAACTTAAATCACACATTGTCCCCAATGTGTGCAATACTAAAAAAATATGGACAACTTCGACACAACACGGTCATAATGGAGGTCTAGGAGGAAAAATTACGGAATTTGTGCGGAAATATGGCTCTCACGAGTTGAGGCGCGGCCGAGATTCGCGCGCGGCGCTGCTAATCTTGTGGCTCTTACGGAGTTACGGCACTGGCCACGATTTTAGCGCCCATGTGCGCAGCTGCTTTCCTTTTTTTTTGGCGTTTTTTGCTCTTTTTCCTCGGTTTAGCTTTGATCCACTGTCATCCAACACAAAACAAGAACCCAAGACCGTGAGAGTTTCTAAGCAAATAACATAAAATAAAGACGAAATTAAAATAAC
Source organism: Przewalskia tangutica (assembly GCA_029844215.1). Lineage (NCBI taxonomy): Eukaryota > Viridiplantae > Streptophyta > Magnoliopsida > Solanales > Solanaceae > Przewalskia > Przewalskia tangutica. The sequence goes on from CM056732.1 coordinate 71,669,134, forward strand.
ATAATTAAAAACATTGGGTTGCCTCCCAATATTTGTCTTTAACGTCTTTTAGCGGACGCAATTAACCTTTCAGAAGTGCCCATTGGATCATACGAACTTGCAATCCGCGAGTTATTGTTGCGAGTCTCACTTCAACTACAATTGCTTCAAACAAGGGCCTCGAATATCGATTATCCCCAGTATACAAGACATGCTTGTCTTTTAGGTTCTCTCTAATGTAGGGATTAGTGAGATTCCTACATCTTTCAACTCTGGGGGTGCTCTTGATGGTATTGACTTCTGTTTGGGAGTCAACTTTGTATTTGGTGGTGTTTCTTACGCAATAGGTACAAGAAAAGATTTTCCAAGGAATCGAAGGTGAATAATTGGATCTCTGCACTCTTCTCCTTCTCTACACCAACCGTCTTGCGGATTCTCAATAGTTGGATTTGGTTGGGCTCCTCAATTTGTTGTTCGTTGTTGAATATGATTGCGAGTTACGCTATTTGCGTTTCCAACTTCTTTATACCCAACCTCATTTCGTCCATAGGCCCGAGCTTGGGACCTCGTGAGCCGAGTAGAGTTTCTCGTAATTCCTCCTCTCTTCCTCTATGGTTGGAGCTCGATCATATTGTGATGTAGTAATCCATATCTTCAGGATCCCTGAGATGCATCAAAACCAACAACGAATCACGGCACACTTGTTTTTTTTTTTTTTTTTAAATAAAATAAAAAAAAAAATTTAAATAAAAAAAAATAAAAAACAAATTAGAAATTAAAAATAGATAAATTTGATATTGAACTATGCCTAATCCCCGGCAACGGCGCCAAAAACTTGATGCGCGTAATATGCACACTTTTAAACGCAAGTGCACGTTATCGTATCAAGTAGTATAGTCTTAGATAAGACCGAATATCGTCCTCTGGGATTAGGGTTCAAGTACCAACTATCTATTTTCTAGTATCTATTTGGCGAATTGATAATTGATTTGGTTGTTTATAACTACGAATTATAAAAGCTATTTAACTATAAAGGTTTACTTGGTTGTAATGAGAATAGGGCTTATGTATCCTCACTATCCGCTTATGCTACTCATTAATGCATTACTTATGGTATTCTTCTTTTGGAGAAAGCGGAGTTTCTGAAATCGTTTTATACTCCGTTAGGGTTATATAAACACTCGACCCGATGTCGTTCCTACTAACTTTCGATAAGGGTAACTCTATAGGAAGATTAAGAACAAAAACCTAGTTGGCCACGCACAATGCGCAAAATTAGGGTTGTTAAGCCTCTCATCAACGCTCTGAAAACTAATTGAGGTATTTTCATCCCCAATTCAAGCACTGTCTACCCAACTTACAACATATTCACAATCCCCTTTTGAATCGATTAGAAATCATATAGTGATAATTAGTTGTCAATTAATTACCAAGAATTCATTTCGATTATTGGATAGATCTCTCGATAAGAAAAACAACCATAAGCGTCATTAAATTATAGCATAAGTTTCAAGCAATTCAACATAGAAAGCCACATAAGAGAATTCGTTCTAGCCATAAATATGACAAGAACTAATCTCGTATTCTTCATAAAAAGCGAAATAAAGTAAAAGAAAAGAAAGAAAATTACTAAGAGCAGTCTCGAGCCAAGCATCCAAGGGTTGTGTTGTGGAATATTTACAAGATGGATTGGTGGAAGGATGGATGTAGAATGGTGAATGGTAGAATGGAGAATGGTGGAGTGGAGAATGAATTATTCTTCTAATGATGTAGAGTATTTATAGCCAAAGAATCCTTTTGGTGAAGGGTTAAGGATTTGTGTAGGTAGGAAAAGTTATTAGAATACTTTTAGGTTAGGGTTTTTAGGTAGGAAAAGGTTTCCCTTTAGGTAGGAAAAGTTATCCCTTTAAGAAGGAAAAGTTATCCCTTTAGGATTCTGAAACATGTCAAATTCGGCCCAGCACTTCACAATTCCCGCGTCGTGCGCGTAGGCAGCCAATAGCGCCTGAAATTCAGCAACTCTCGGGACTTTCAGCACTTTGGGCGCGCGGCTACGCTGCCGTGCGCGTGCTGATGACATTTTACGGCGAATTTTCGTTTTCGTCTTTTTCGTCGGACTTGTCGATTTTCTCTATAATTCCCGGAACTTCTTAGACTTCATTTCTTGGCCCTTTTTGTGTGCAATTCCATCTCACTTAAGCTCATTTTCTCTTCTTTTCGCCATTTCTCCATTTCTGACCGCTGTGACACAAAAGAAAGGAAAACGACCCTAATACTATACTAAACATAAACAAAATGAGTAAAATACTAACTAAAAAAGACTTAAAAAGTGTATATAAAATACACCGATCAATAAAGCATCATTGTGATGAGATGAATTTGTGACACTTGCATATTGGATGACTCTGCAGGTTCTAACGGAGTACGTAGGTCAAGACTTGAACATTAATCCTAAGCTCCCATTTGGAGACAATACCTTTGATGTTATAACCAATGTGGTATATACATCTTTTTCTCATTCATATCTGGCATTGAACAAATGCTCCTCTTTTCTGCATCCTATGTTGACATACTTACACATGTTTATTGATGTTATTCATTGTACTTTAAAGTTGTGTTCTTGCATCATTAGCTTTTCTGGGATTTCTGCTATAAGAATTGGATGATCAATGTCTGTTTATTGTTTGATTTTAAAGAAATAACTCTGTTAATGTTGGGTTTGGTGTTGTAACATTTGACCCAACATATCCTCTGAAGTAAATGATTTGAATGCATGAAAATGTAAGAACAAATGTCACAACATTCGGACCAACATTCATTAGAACAGTTTTGCCTTACTGCACGCTAAGCTGTAATATTTTATTGTGAGGTAAAAACGACTTAGGCGTGGTGAATTAAAGTTGTGTAAAACGTGGGATAAATAGTCAAAGCTTGGGGAAAAAGTCGAGTAAGGAATAAGTCAAAGTTATTGAGATTTTTACTTCTTAATCATCTACCACAAGCTGCCCATATTTTCCTCAACCTCCACAACCGATCAATGAGTCTTTCAAGGGAACTCTCTGGTATAAATAGAGAGACCACAACAGTGTATCTATATCCAGAATCAGAAATAAAAAATACCAAGAGAGCTCTCGGGAATTCATCTCAGAAATCTAAATCACAAGTGTTGCCTGAGTGTGTTGAAAATATTATGTCAAACATTACAATTGCTGCTTAGATTCTAGATTTGTTATGTATTGAACTATTGTAATGATAGGTTGTCTATGTCTATTTACTTAGATTTTTTAGGCAGAAGTCATATGCGACTTCACATTTTAATTCCTTTTGTTTTATTTTGTAAAATTGTAAAGAAAGGAATTTGTATATAAAATATATACAATACTTTTGGTCATTGACCATCATAAGTTATGTATATTTAAAAACCTTTGTGTTCTTTAAATTTTCACTGCATTTACCCTTCAATTTTTTTTGTTTTGCTAAAGTATTGTTACTGGTGTCGGACAATATTATTCCTGACATTCGGAAACAGAATTGACATTCGAGTTTATTTCACTTTATTTTTATTGTTCCATAGAACTCAGACCTAACGAGTGGTATCAAAACCAACACTTAACACAATAAATTCTTGGTCATGTTATTTAAAGTTATGGATCCGACAAATCCAACGATTGGTAGGACTCCCATTTTAGATGGTTCAAACTATGCCTATTGGAAGATCCGTCTACGTTCTCATATCAAATTAATTGATATGGTATGTGGTTCATATGTTGTCACCGGATGAGGAAGGTAACATTCTTGTTAAACCTGAATCTGAATGGACTGCGAAATAAACCAATAATGCTAGCTTTAACGAGAAAGTCTTAAATGCAATTTTTGGATGGGTTGATCTTTCCATGGTCAAACTCATACAAAACTGCTCTACGGCTAAAGACACATGAGATACTTTACAAACTCATTGTGAAGGTAGCTCAAGTGTTCGTCTGATGAAGCTACGCATGCTCATGAGCAGATATGAATGTTTAAGGATGGAAGAAAAAGAAGACATTAAATCCTATTTTGAAAAGTTGAATGCCATTTTAAATGAATGTCAAGTGTTTGGTGCTCCTTTAACCAACATGCAACTAGTGGAAAAGACTCTTCGTTCTCTTCCTGAAAAGTTTAATATAAAGATTTGTGCGATTGAAGAAGATCACAATCTTGCTACAATGGACCTTCATACCTTAATGAGAATTCTCACAACCTATGAGATGAATATTGAGAATCAAAGGGAATTGTATAAAAGCAAGAATGTAGCATTTCAAGTTCAATCCTCTGAGAGTCAACTCGAAGAAGAGAATGAGAACCTTGAAGAAGTTGGTGATGGTGCTAATGTTGTCCTACTCACTCGAAAATTTAATTCGATGGTAAGAAAGTTCAACAATGATAGAAATAAATCCAAAGAGCACCAAAACCAAGCCTTCAATCATAAGTCCACTAGATTCCTTCCAAATATACAAAAAGGAAATCAACACAAGAGAACCAACTCTGATCGTACCAAATTATATCCCAAAAAGCTTGAGTTCGTGCAATGTCATACATGCTCGGGTTATGGTCATTATGCTAATGAATGTGCAATACTCTTAAAAAATTTGGTAAGATTTTATGGGTTTCTCGTAGTGTCGACGAAGGAGAAGAGAAAGGATATCAAGAAGTCGAATCACAAGCAATGCTGGCTATTGTTTTCGGACAGTCTCTATCGGACAATAAAGATGTAATCGACAATATTGTCTCAAATGTCACAACATTTGACTCAACATTAGCAACAACATATGCATCCCCAACGACATCCGAGAGGTACAAATTCTTTAACTATTCTGATGTAAATTGCTTTAGTGGGTTTATTTCTATTAGTGAGACTGATTATGTAGATCAAGTTGATTTCAAAGATGATATGATTAAAGAATTACAAAATCTTTGTAAATCCTTGATCATAAAGTCCAACCAACTTGACACAAAGGTAAAAAATTTAACTTATGAGAATGTAGAATTAAAAGGCACAATAACCCGACTAGAGATTGCACTTACCAAAAAGGATATCGAATTTGGTAAGATCAGTGCAAAACTGGATTTAGCCGAAGCTACCTTTCATAAGCTCAACACGGGGACTTCAAAATTGAATGAGATTCTTAACTTCAGTAAACCTTCACATACAGGAATTGTGTACAAAAATACTCTTAAAATTGGCTACTATAAATTCTTTAACAATAATAAGAAATATGTTTGTAAAAGAAAAGGGGATGCATAAGATTTTCTCATATACATCAAAGAATAATTTGAAGTTTGTATGTCATCACTGTAACTCTTCTGGACACTTAAAACCATACTGCTTTAAACTTTAAAATACTGTGAGCAAAATGCTGCCAAAACTATTGTCCAAAATTCCGAATAACAATCGAAGCATCATTTCTGAGCCAAATAGTGAAAAATATTTTAAGAGAGTTTGAGTTTCCAAAAAGGATATAACTTGTAATGTCTGTATAACTACATTAAAAACTAACATTTTAGGTTCTTGGTACTTCGATAGTGAATGTTCTCGCCACATAACAGGTACAAAAAGTTTTTTAAAGAGCTATGAGTCATTCAATAGAGGAAACATGACTTTTGGAGGTGACAGTAAAAGCAAGATAATTGGAAAAGGGATCTTGAATGTCCCTGATATCCCAACCTTAATAAATGTATTACACGTTGAGGGCTTAATGGCTAATTTGCTTAGCATTAACCAATTTTGTGATGATGATCTTGAGGTAAAATTCAATAAGAATGCTTGTGTAGTTACAATAATGCCAATGAATGTGTCATGACAGGTACAAGAACTGGTGATAATTGTTATCTTGTTGGAATACAAGAAACGTGCAATAATGCTAAGATTGATGACTCAACATTGTGGCACCAAAAGTTGGGGCATGTCAACTACCGCAATTTAAAAAAATTAATATCATATGAAGCGGTTAGAAGCATACCCAAACTGAGCTCTAAAAGTAAAACAATATGTGAAGATTGTATGAAAGGTAAGAAAACCCGTGTTTCCCATAATGTTGTTCAACACGACGGACAACATTCATGTATGTCTCACTGTTTTCAGTTATTAAATATGGATCTAATGGGTCCAATTGAAGTAGACAGTCTATGAGGCATGAGGTATTCCTGTGTGATAGTAGATGATTTTTCTAGATATTCATGGATATATTTTTTGAAAGAAAAATCACAAATCTTTGACATGTTTAAAATTATGCACTCTAGAATTAGAAATTTGTTCTATTCTCTTGTTTTTCGGATTAGATTCGACCATGGAAACGAATTTGAAAATAGTTCTTTCACAAAATTTTGTGAGAAAAAGGGAATTTTTCATGAGTTTTCTGCTCCAAAAAATCCTCAACAGAATGGGGTAGCAGAAAGAAAGAATAGAACAATGCAAGAAATGGCTAGAGTTATTCTTAGTTCTAAAAGAATGTCAAAATGTTTTTGGGTCGAAGCCTTAAATACTGCTTGTCACATCACTAATAGAGTCAACTTAAGGCCAAGAACAAAGATGACTCCGTATGAGCATATAAATGGAAGAAACCTAACTTGCAATACTTTCATATTTTTGGGTGTATTTGTTACATGTTAAATGATAGAGAACATTTGGCAAAGTTTGACTGTACGAGTGACAAAGAAATTTTTGTTGGCTATTCACAAAATAGTTATGCTTATCGTGTATACAATCTGAGAACAAGAGATGTACAATAGTCGGTAAATGTTATTTTTGATGATTTTTCTGATCTTACAGGAAATACAACTGAAAATAACATTATAGTTTCAGCTGAAAACGCGCTATTGAAGAATTAGATGTTGCCCCAAATATTGCCACGTCTGAAGCAACATCTGAACCTGAAAATGAGACCACAGAGGCCATAGATGAGGAGTTGAATGCTGAATTGATAGATCAAGTTTAAAGGGACCCCTCATCAAGGATTAGGAAGAATCATCCAACATGTCAGGTGATAGGAGGAGATTTTGAAGGAATTAGAATAAGAGGGAAAGAACCGCTCAACTACATAGAAATAGTAAGGTATGTGTGTATGTCTACCATATACCAAGAGGTTAGTCTTTTTTTTTATATCTACTTTAGAACCAAATAATAGTTTAGAAGCACTTAATGATAATTTTGGATTCAAGCAATGCAAGAAGAGCTTGAACAATTTTCTTGAAATGAGTCTGGACTTAGTTCCACGTCCAAATAATACAAATGTAATTGGAACTAAGTGGATTTTTAAATATAAATCAGACGAATCGGGAATAGTTGTTAGAAATAAAGTTCGTCTAGTTGCACAAGGCTATACTCAGGTTGAAGGAATCGATTATGACGAAACCTTCGCATCTGTGGCTAGAATTGAGTCAATTAGACTTTTACTTGCTATTGCTTGTTATCTGAAAATTACCCTACACCAAATGGATGTAAAAGGTGCATTTTTAAATAGTTTTCTAGATAAGGAAGTCTATGTTGAACAGCCAAAAATATTTGAAGATCCTTACCATCCACACTATGTGTACAAGCTCAAAAAGGCTTTATATGGGTTGAAACAAGCCCTCCGTGCATGGTATGGTCGTCTAACTACCTTGCTTCTTGAATTTGGTATTAACTGTGGTGAAGTTGATCATACTTTAATCATTAAACATCACGGTGTAGATATTATTATTGCTCAATCTACGTAGATGACATTGTCATTGGTTCGACATCATAGTCTTATCTAAAGTCATTTGTTGAAGCTATGTCATCGACATTTGAAATGAACATGATTGGGGAACTAACTTTTTTCTTAGGCTTGCATATTAAGAAAAGTGAAGAAGGAATTTTCATCTCACAAAGTAAGTATGTCAAGAATCTATTTAAGAGATTTGAGTTGGAAAATGCTAAAGAGATGAAAACGTCAATGGGATCGTCGCAGAAGATATGTAAGGATAATGTTGGTGAAAATGTTGACCCAACATTATACCGATCTATGATAGATAGTCTTTTATATCTTACTGCTAGTCGTCTTGATATTATGTTTAGTGTTTGTGTTTATGCACGTTTTCAAGCCTGTCCCAAAATGTCCCACTTAAATATCGTAAAACGTAATATTTGATATGTTGCTGACACATGTGAGTTGGAAATTTGGTATTTTAAAGACACTAATCCTAACTTAATAGGATTTAGTGACTCGGATTAGGCTAGAGATGTGGATGATAGAAAAAGTACAATTGAATGATGTTTTTATCTTGGCAATAACCTTATTTCATGATATAGTCGTAAACAAAATTGTGTCTTACTTTCAACTGCTAAATCTGAATATGTAGCAGCTGGAAGCTGTTGTTCTCAATTGATTTGGCTAAGACACATGCTAGACGACTATGAATTTACAAGCATCATTTTGATTTTGTACTGTGATAATTTGAGTGCTATAAATATTTCCAAAAATACAGTTCAACACTCACGTACAAAATATATTGATATTAGACATCACTTTTTAAGAGATTTAGTTGAGAAACATCTAGTTAAAATTGAACATGTTGACACTCTTCATCAACTAGCTGATATTTTTACAAAGTCTTTGGACCATGAATGATTTTCTAGTTTGAAGAAATCTTTTGGTCTCCGTAATCTCTGAAAAGGCAGTTTGGTTAATTGTCAACTGAAACACTGTCTAACATTTTGGGTGACATTTACCTATGTTATATCACTAACTGATTATTGTTGTTGTATGGTGCATAACCTTTGGTCACATAAGCATGATCCTTCAATAAGAACATGTTGTCAAGTGATACCGTTCTCTGCAATGATATATATATCATAAAAAAGAAGTATCAAAATAAGGCAAAACTTTTACAATGATTATTTGGCAACTAAGAAAAATGGGCAAATTCCTTGAAAATATATCGTTCCTATTCTATAGGAGTATCAAGAGCTACAAAAGAAATTTAAGAATGCCATAAAAGTATTCTTATTTTTACACTAAAAATTCTTTTATATGTGTTATATAATTAGATCAAGGACACGATGCGAAAATGTCATATTGGTCCAGTGGTAAAACTCATAAAATACATATAAAAAGTGTCTTGATTTACCGCCAAAACAAAAAGTTCTTGTGGAGTCAAAATACTTGTGTTGTCTAAAAGGTTACCAACATTGCTGCTGACATTTTCAAAATGTGATGTTTGTTGGGATGTGTTCTTAACTGATTTTAGAAAAATCAGACTTTTCTCCCTATTTTTATGTCTTATTTAATATGAATTTTAAACTTTAAAATGATAAGATTGAATTGAATTCCTACCGTTATGTTTATCTCTTTATCCCAAAAATTAGGTGTAAGTTACGAGATAAATTTGAAACTCCGAAAACTAAGGAATGTTTGTTGTTTAGAAAGGTTTGTCATGTATATAGATATTCCTATCATTTGTTGTTCTTATCATTTTCGATTTTCCCTAAAAATAAAAATAAAAAAACAAAAAAAAACAAAAGGTGGGAAATCACATCACACCTCGGGTATATCCTTACGTACCCGATGGAAATATCACCAAATCAAACTCCATTCTCAATCTCAATTCTCAAACACTCCAAAATTTTCACCAATAGAAATCTCTCTAAAGTCAACACCAATGTCAGCCAACATTTCGACCAACACCCCAATGAATACTAGCTCTCCCATGAACACTAAATTGTCTAAGAAAACTGAACCACAACAACCTTGTCGATTATCTTCTTCACCATCCGCAGAGGACTTGTCCAAAACTATAATAGTTAAAGGTTTAGATGATCCTTTAGATATTAGCTACATACCAACAATCCAATATATGTTGACGAAACATCTGATATTTCAGCATTGAGTAAAAGACCAAGATCCTCCGTCTTCCCTACTCATCGATCGAGTAGAATGTTTGAGAGAACAGTTCGTGAAGAGCTGAGCAACAAAAGGTCCAGATTTGATACATCTATACATGCTTGCTCGAGCAGTGACGGTGACAAAATAGACTTTGTGCTCTCAACTGCAGAGAGTGAAGAATAATTAACTGCTTCTGTACCATAAAACGTGTCTCAAGAAAATGAGGAAGTTCCTGATGAAACTCCACTGATGAAATTCTTTCCAAAGGGAATACCAAGAGATGCCATATCGAGTGTTGCTCCGAATATTGCCTATGAGGCCACAACATCTCAGGCAATATTTTAGCCAACATCAGAAGAGATACAAACACCAACATCCTCCAGCAAAACCAAATCTGATTCATACCTTGAGATATCTATCTACTATGAAAAAATCTATTATAATACCAATGCTGATAATTGGGACTGGTACAAGAATAGAGTTATTAGGTCTGAAAGAGTTTTAGACATTGCCTCATGTTTAGAATATGGTTTGGTGGAGTTTTTTAAAGAAAGACAACTCATAGGATCTGTTACTGAGAAAGGACCGTATGTTGATAAAATAGTCAAGTTGTTTTATGTTAATTTGAGTTCTACTGTAGAGGATACCTCTTTGAAGAAATTTGGGAAGGTATATCTCTATAACAGAGTATATTTTTTCACACCTGTTGTTATAAACTAATATATGGGATTAAATGTTGAGAAGAATATTAGAGAAGCATACGCTGCAGTGGACAATAGAAATAAAGTAATTGAGTACCTCACATGAGGTATAATGCATAAGTGGATCTCTAGATGTCCGACCTCTAAATTAACAACCATCTTTGCTACCATTCACAAAATTGCTATACACAATTGGCTTCCTTCGATGAATGAGTCAATTGTCATTATAGAACAAACCACCCTACTGTATAAAATTGGGAAAGAGTTGAGAGTTGATCTGGGCAAAATGATCTTCAATAAAGTTTCCAACTTGAAACAAAAAGAATCAACTTCAATCCTCCCTTATCCCTCTCTGATATACAAAGTTTTAACTACCCAAGGTCTTAAGCCTAAGAGAAAGGACACATTACAAAAGGCTCCTGAACTGTACACAGTAAACAAAATAGTCTTGAAGAGTAGAGACAAAGTCATTGATCTACTCTAGAAAATGGAAGAAAAGAGTGTAGATGTTGATAGAAATGTCAACATCTTTGGCAGCACTGGTCCAAGATAGTCTCCACTGTGTACTGAATGACTTGTGCATCAAATTGCAAAGATCAACCAACAAATATCAGAGGTTGATGTTGTGAGAAATGCTCTGATTCAAGCCAGATATTATTTCATGCTGATGCTTTCTTCACAAAAAGAGAGAGATAATGATGTTGAAACCGAAGGAAGCAGAAGAAGTGATGATGCAGTGGAAGCTAAGGAGGAAGGCTAGAGACTGCTAAGAAGCTGTTATTCAGAAGTAGAAAGTTTTTGCTGGTGTATGATGAGTTAGGAGGATCCGTTGCTACTGGTTGGTACTGTATGCGGGTTGTGAATGTTTTTCAATCTGAGAAGTTAATATTTGATAGGATGTATATTGAAACAAATGTCACCACATTCGGACCAATATTAATTAGAACATTTTTACCTTATTTCACGTTAAGAAGTAATATTTTATTGTGAGGTAAAAATGACTTAGGCATGGTGAATTGGAGTTGTGTAAAATGTGGGAGAAAGAGTCAAAGCTTGGGGAAGAAGCCGAGTAAAGAACAAGTCAAAGTTGTTGAGATTTTCACTCCTTAATCATCTACCAAAAACTGCCCATCTTTTCTTCAACCTCCATAACCGATCTATGAGTCTTTCAAGGTAACTCTTTGTTATAAATAGAGAGGCCACAACAGTGTATCCATATCCAGAATCAGAAATCAAAAATATCAAGAGAGCTCTCGGGAATTCATCTCAGAAATCTGGATCACATGTATTGCTTGAGTGTGTCGACAACATTTTGTCCAACATTACAATTGCTGCTTAGATTTTAGATTTGATATGTATTGAGCGATTGTAATGAGAGGTTGTCTATGTCTATTTAGTTAGATTTTTCAGGCAGAAGTCATATGCGACTTCACATTTTAATTCCTTTTGTTTTATCTTTTAAAATTGTAAAGAAAGGAATTTGTATATAAAATATATACAATATTTTTTGTCATTGACCATCATAAGTTATATATATATATATAACTTATGAAAATTTAAAAACCTTTGTGTTCTTTAAATTTCTGTTGCATTTACTCTTCAAAGTTTTCTGGTTAGCTAAAGTATTGTTACTGGTGTCGGACAACATTATTCCTGACATTCGGAAACAGAATTGGCATTCGTGTTTATTTGACTCTGTTTTTATTGTTCCAAGCACCCGTATATATATATACATATATAACTTATGAAAATTTAAAAACCTTTGTGTTCTTTAAATTTCTGTTGCATTTACTCTTCAAAGTTTTCTGTTTATCTAAAGTATTGTTACTGGTATCGAACAACATTATTCCTGACATTCGGAAACAGAATTGGCATTCGTGTTTATTTGACTCTGTTTTTATTGTTTCAAGCACCCGTACCTAACAAGCTCTTTGGTTGCACTCTAGTGAAATGGCTTTTTAATTTAATGTTGAGATTATCTCTTCATTTATGGTTGGAATCCACAAGTTTAATTGCTTCTTTTATCTCCTATGGTTGTGAATAAGTCATAATGTTCTTAAGTAGGATCAGAAAGTAAATTGCACCGCGGTTGAGAATAAAAGTATTATTACTATTTAGTCCATATTCACTGACAATGAGTTTGTTCTTATATTTTAATTTCCTATGCTCCTTGCTCAGCGATAGAAGAAGTAGGAAGAATCATTCTAATGCTTAAAACAATACAACAACAACGACAATATACCGAGTAAAATCCTACAAGGTGGGGTCTGGGGAGGGTAGAGTGTATGCAGACTTTACCTCTATCTTGGTAGGTAGAGTGTCTATTTCTGAGAGACCCTCAGCTCAAGACAGAGCATAAACACAAGCAAAGAAAGGGAAACGGTTAGACTCGGGCAAAAATTTAAAGCAATATGAAAATGCTGGGATCAAAAGAGAATAAGTCATGATAGTGCATTCTGAAAAAAGAAACAACAACTAATGCAAGTAAATAGGATAAACAAAGTACACTAAAGAACACATAGCAGCATAAATCAACTATATGGGACTATAGAGAAATAATGCACATACTAGTATGATAGGCTAAGCGGGCTTACAATAATAACACTACAACTACCAGTTTGCAAGCCTAAGTAGGATTACGTTCGACTGCCTACTACCCTTCTACCCTAATCTATGTCCTCCACAACCCTCTATCTAAAAGTCATGTCCTCAGTAAGTTTCACCTGCGCCATATATCATCTAATCACCTGTCACGACCCGAACCCCGGGCCCGCGACTGGTGCCCTACCTGGGCACCCTTCTATTCATACAACACAAGTAACATGTGGAAGCTAAATAACACTCTTCTTTTTTCCCGAACAAAGACAAAGCCGGCAAGGCTGCCATCACATATATAACAACAAAAAAGAAACCACATCTATACATAAGTCCAGCCCACATATGAATACAGACCTCTAAGAATTTGGACACATAACTGTGATGGGACAAGGCCCCGTCGTACCCATGAATGTACATAAAACCATAATACAACTCCGTACCAACATGGCAAACTCCGGAATAATAGAGCTACCTCCCTGAAAGCTGAGTGGAGATCCTAAGCTCGCGCATCACCCAACTGAGTACCTAATACTTGCGGGCATGAACGCAGCCCCCCGGAGAAAGGGGGTCAGTACAACAAGGTACCAAGTATGTAAACATAAAGTACAGTAGACATGATCATAATTGTACAAAGAATGACAGGAACAAGTATGAAAATCAAATACCAGATCTAACCGTACCATAATAAATAAGAGCCAACTATACCTTTTAAAATATGCCTTTTTAAAAGTGAGACCAACCGTGTCATTTCAAATTATGAAATCAATACCATTTCAAAATATGAAATCAGCCGTACCTTTTCAATTAGAGTCATATCAACATCATGAATGCTTACTCAGAGAATCATCAAGTTCATATACATATAGATAACATATCTCATATAACATAAACCGGCCCTTTATTGAGGGACTCGATGGAATCATCAATATAACATAACCCGACCCATTTTGGAGCTCGATGTAATTATCAATATATATAACGTAACCCGACCCATTTGGGGACTCGATGTATGCTTCAACATGTGACGTAACCCGACCCATTTATGGGACTCGGTGTAATGATGCAATATGTGACATAACCCGATCCATCTGTGGGACTCGGTGTGATGATGTAATATGACGTAACCCGACCCATTTGTGGGACTCGGTGTGATGATGCAATATGACGTAACCCGACCCATTTGTGGGACTCGATGTATGCAGCAATATAACGTAACCCGGCCCATGATAGAACTCGGTGTATGCATATACATGACATAACCCGGCCCATTGTAGGACTCAGTGTATCAATACAACCATATGACGTTTTAAACCATCTTTTGACTTTCCATAAAACCGTTATAACAAACTTTCATTCTAGAAAACTAAGGCACAATCACCTCTTTCCTTTTAATAAAACCAAGGCATTATCATGTCATGTAACATTAGGGAAATGAACCCAAAGTACTATGTACATTCATTCTTATAAAAAGAATCATATCATGCAATATTAGGGAGTTGAACCCAAAATACTATGTATGTTCACCATACCTTCTTTCCCTTACAAAACCCCGAGATACTAGCATTTGTAGCATCAAGGCACTTTCACTTTTAAACCAAGTAACTATTACCTTTAAATCAAGTCATTTCTTATTTCAAAATCAAGTAACTCATACCTTTCGAATCAAGTTACTTCTCCTTTCAAACTCAAGTAACCTATACCTTTAAATCAAGTTAATACTCCTTTCAAAATCAAGTAACATATACCTTTAAATCAAGTTACTTCTTTCATATACCACAAGGAATCCGATTTCATTTAAAACAAGTACGTCTACCATACACACATTTTATAAGGTTCATGCTCAAAGAAAGAGAGGAAGAGTTCCACATACTAACACTTGTTGTCTGTACCAATTCGACACCAAAGCTTACTAAAAACTCTTACCAACATCTCTCATAAGACTTGGTAAGGACTTAAGAATAATTCAGACATGCCTTTAGCATAGAATCAACAACATGAATACTCCTTAACTTCTAAGAGTAGAATAACTTTTGAAACAATACCACAGTTATGGTTCACACGTAGAACATGCCAAATAAGAGAATAAAGAGGTTCACATTACTTATCGTTCTTCTACCAATCCGTTAAGTGGAATACGCCTCCCGTATCACTTTAACCTATAATGATAATAGCATGTCTATAAACTATATACCTTTAAGGGTAGGTTATGGACTAAGTAAAGTTCCCATTTCTATGAAAAATTGGGCAGCACTTCCTTTATTTCTACGTACTTTTCCACCTTTTCCAAGGCCCAATTTCAACAACCAACAAGCCCCGACTAAGGGAACAATCCATAAAACAACAAAAGGGGATTACACGCCTACTAGACGTGTAAAATTCTGCCCCACAATCATATATAAACAGTCCATAATTAATCAACATTAAGGGTACAATGTGAAGCCTTTTAACACCCTTTTATACCTTTAATCTCTTAGGACTTTCATTAGAAATTTCCATACTTAAACATACATAATAAGGGATGAATTTCCAGAATTCCAACTCCCTAAAATAGTCCCCAAAAACTGTATAATAACGTCCAACAGTTTTATAGAATATGCGCCAACAACTACAATTCGATAACTCTTTCCTTAATCCATTTTATTTCAATTAAAGTTCCAACACTTCTATATATGATATATCAACTTATCAACAACCATATTAATTCATTTTAACATCCGACAAGTGTAATTAACAACAATAATAACCAACGAATCCAACGACACCAAAATGGCATAGTCTCGGCCTCACTTCCAAATATTGTCCAAACATTTTTTAATCTTCATTATTTTTAGTACAAGTTCATCCACACATATCAACAATAAGTAATATCCAATTACTTTAAAAGAAGAAGAGCCATTACCTTATTTTTGGCTCCAAAATCGGTTAAAACAGTCCGGGTAAGATTGGCCCGCAGTTTTCGTTTCGCCGCACTTCCTCAAGTTCCAATCACATATATGTATCCCCTACAACCTTGTAACCAACTTCCCTTCACGTTTTACATTCAAAAAGTCGACGAATCAAGCTAGAGTTTCACCCTTATTTTCGGCATATTTGATCTTTGGCTATGGAGATTTTCAAAAATGGAGCTCCAAGGGAGAAGATGAGAGCTAAATTGATAAGTGTATAATGTCCAAGTCTTGCAAGACTTGGATATTTATTCAAGTGTGATGCCAAGTGGAGTGGGACCCATGTCACTTGTCCTCAAGTCTCAAAATATCTAATGTGAGTCAAAGTCTTGCAAGACAAGTGGGGGTGACACGTGTCACCCTCCTATTGGTCCAAAATAATTCTATACTTGGCCAAAATATCACAAAATCTCATGGGCCCCACAACATCGTAAAATTACCCGTGGGCCCCACATGACCAAATCCGTGACTTCAAAATCCAAAACTAATTCCGTGAATCCAATTAGGAGAATTGAACTCCGAGTAATCAAATTGTCGTATTCACATTTTCGAATTAATTCCTTAAGAAAATGTAGCTATACTATCTTCCGACGTTCAAGTCTTACTTCCTTACTTACGTTCTCAAATACATGTCTTGGAACTACGGGGTGTAACATCCTTCCCCCCTTAGAAACATTTATCCTGAATGTTCATAACAGGTTCATGCTAAACAAATCTCGGCATAGTCTCTCCTTAACTACACTTAACGAATCAAATATGCCACACGTAGCCTGACATATCACACATGTATATACATCAACCAAAAGCCAAATGAGAAAATTAAATCTAGAGTATGTGTATCATCACAATTAACTCTCATTCATGGTCAAAAAGGATTCTCTTTTCGTACCTTCATAAGTCATAACTATAAACACTTCAATTCTTTTAACACCTGTTCACTCTTTTTCTTACTTGTCGTACTCTTCTCGTACTTCCAAACTTATTCTAGTATACGTACATAATTTCAAATATTGCTTCTGTTTTCGAATCCTTGAAGTTACTACATCCAACTTGGTCATTATACTTCACGTGTACCATGTACCTTAACCAAGATCAACAGTAAAGTCTTTTACTCAAGAAAGCCTTGTATCTAAGGTCTCAACGGTTATCTAATATTCTAAGATTCTCAATTATTCCATGTCCCAAGCTTATATTATCTCACCCCACATATGGGTAAGATAGCTTCTCATAATCTCAAAGTCATGTTGTCTTAATCGTAACAACTCTATTTACTCCATACCAATATTATTCATGCTTATCACTTAAGCATATAAAATAACTTAGTCTACAACATGGTATGTCATTAAGTCAATTGAACATGATCTCTTTCAAGAGTCTATCACAATCTCAGACAGTTCATTACTTCCTGAATATTCCAAGTTAGTACATATATAAAGCCTTGATGTGGATTTGTTCCACGGTTTCATACCTTCCAAGCAATTATTAAAGCTTAACCAACACATGGTAATCCATAATATTTTCAGACAACACATGGCCAGAAATAAATACGCTGCATATATACATCAACATTATAACAACTATACAACAATTTTTACCAACTGGATAATGAAGTCCATATAATCCTTTCTCGCCATTGCCTTTCTGAGGCATACGCAACCACTATAATACGTTAGGGAGAGACTACCCTAACAACACAGCTCTATCGCACGATTTCAGAGTGAGAAGAAGGGAAACCAATCCTAAATGTACTGTAGCCTCTTATTTATAGATGTGGTGCACAACACACCGATAAACAAGACTCTATTATACACGGTCTATAGACATTCTGAGGACTAGCTGCTCTGATACCACTCTGTCACAACCCGAACCCCGAGCATGGATGGTGCCCTACACGGGAACCATATTCATACAACATGGTAACTGCGGAAGCTAAATAACACTTTTTTTTCAACAAAGCAAAGCCGTGCAAGGCCGCTGTCACATATATAACAACCAAAAGAAACCACATCTATACATAAGTCCAACCTACATATGAATACAGACCTCTAAGAGTTTGGACGCATAATCGTGGCGACAGAGCCGCCCGCACCCGTGAATGTACATAAAACCATAATACAACTCCGTGACATGGAAAACTCCGAAATAATGGAGCTACCTCAAATCTGAGTGGAGATCCTAGCTCACATGTCACCCAACCGAGTACCTAATACTTACGGGCATGAACGCAAATCCCGGAGAAAGGGTCGATGCAACAAGGTACCAAGTATGTAAACATGAATCTGAGAAATGATCATAATCATACAAAGAATAGCGAGGGACAAGTATGAAAATCAAATACCGAATCTGACCGTGTCATAATAAATAAGAGCCAATGTACCTTTTTAAAATATGTCTTTTTAAAAGTGAGACCAACCGTGTCATTTCAAATTATGAAATCAATACCATTTCAAAATATGAAATCAACCGTACCTTTTCAATTAGAGTCATATCAACATAATGAATGCTTACTCAGAGAATCATCAAGTTCATATACATATAGATAACGTATCTCACATAACATAAACCGACCCTTTATTGAGGGACTCGATGGAATCATCAATATAACGTAACCCGGCCCATTTTGGGGCTCGATGTAATTATCAATATGTATGATGTAACCCGACCCATTTGCGGGACTCAGTGTATGCTTCAACATGTGACATAGCCCGACCCATTTGTGGGACTCGGTGTAATGATGCAATATGTGACATAACCCGACCCATCTGTGGGACTCGGTGTGATGATGCAATATGACGTAACCCGACCCATTTGTGAGACTCGGTGTGATGATGCAATATGACGTAACTCGACCCATTTGTGGGACTCGGTATATGCAGCAATATAACGTAACCCGGCCTATGATGGGACTCGGTGTATGCATCTACATGACATAAGCCGGCTCATTGTGGGGCTCGGTGTATCAATACAACCATATGACGTTTTAAACCATCTTTTGACTTTTCATAAATCGTTATAACAAACTTTCATTCTAAAAAACTAAGGCACTATCACCTCTTTCCTTTTAATAAAACCAAGGCATTATCATGTCATGTAACATTAGGAAAATGAACCCAAAGTACTATGTACATTCATTCTTATAAAAAGAATCATATCATGCAATGTTAGGGAGTTGAACCCAAAACACTATGTACGTCCACCATACCTTCTTTCCCTTATAAAACCCCGATATACTAGCACTTGTAGCATCAAGGCACTTTCACTTTTAAACCAAGTAACTATTACATTTAAATCAAGTCATTTCTTCTTTCAAAATCAAGTAACTCATACCTTTCGAATCAAGTTACTTCTCCTTTCAAACTCAAGTAACCTATACCTTTAAATTAAGTTACTACTCCTTCCAAAATCAAGTAACCTATACCTTTAAATCAAGTTACTTCTTTCATATACCACAAGGAATCCGATTTCATTTAAAACAAGTATGTCTACCGTACGCATATTTTATAAGGTTTATGCTCAAAGAAAGATAGGAAGAGTTCCACATACTAACACTTGTCGCGTACTAATTCGACACCAAAGCTTACTAAAATCTCTTACCAACATCTCCCATAAGACTTGGTAAGAACTTAAGAATAATTCAGATATGCCTTTAGCATAGAATCAACAACATGAATACTCCTTAACTTCTAAGAGTAGAATAACTTTTGAAACAATACCACAATTATGGTTCACACGTAGAACATTCCAAATGAGAGAAGGAAGAGGTTCACTTAACTTA
Source organism: Przewalskia tangutica (assembly GCA_029844215.1). Classification (NCBI taxonomy): domain Eukaryota; kingdom Viridiplantae; phylum Streptophyta; class Magnoliopsida; order Solanales; family Solanaceae; genus Przewalskia; species Przewalskia tangutica. Next base: position 71,689,013 of record CM056732.1, read on the forward strand.
TCGTTCTTCTACCAATCCGTTAAGTGGAATACGCCTCCCGTAGCACTTTAACCTATAATGATAATAGCATGTCTATCAACTACATCCCTTTAAGGGTAGGTTATGGACTAAGTAAAGTTCCCATTTCTACGCAAAATTGGACATCATTTCCTTTGTTTCTACGTACTTTTCCACCTTTTCCAAGACCCAATTTCAACAACCAACAAGCCCCGACTAAGAGCACAATACATACAACAACCAAAGGGGATTACACACCTACTAGACGTATAAAATTCTGCCCCACAATCATATATAAGCAGTCCATAAAAACAGTCCGCAATTAATCAACATTAAGGGTACAATGTGAAGCCATTTAACACCCTTTTATACCCTTAATCTCTTAGGACTTTCATTAGAAATTTCCATACTTAAACATACATAATGAGGGCTGAATTTCCAGAATTCCAACGCCCTAAAACAGTCCCCAAAAACTATATAATAACGTCCAACAGTTTTATAGAATATGCGGTCAACAACTACAATCCGATAACTATTTTCTTAATCCATTTTATTCCAATTCAAGTTCCAACACTTCTATATATGATATATCAACTTATCAACAACCATAGTACTTCATTTTAACATGCGACAAGTGTAATTAACAACAATAATAACCAACGAATCCAACGACGCCAAAATGGCCTAGTCTGGGCCTCACTTCCAAATATTGTCCAAACTTTTTTTAATCTTCATTATTTTTAGTACAAGTTCATCCACACATATCAACAATAAATAATATCCAATTACTTTAAAAGAAGAAGAGTCATTACCTTATTTTTGGCTCCAAAATTGGTAAAAACAGTCCGGGTAAGATTGGCCCGCAGTTTTCGTTTCGCTGCACTTCCTCAAGTTCCAATTACATATATGTATCCCCTACAACCTTCTAACCAACTTCCCTTCATTTTTTACCTCCAAAAAGTCAACGAATCAAGCTAGGGTTTCACCCTTATTTTTCGCCAACACAAGATTTGGAGGGTTTGGAGAGTTAACTTGTTTTAGCACAGCTAATCTTGGAGAAATAAACTTGTCAACACTTATTGATCTTTGGCTATGGAGATTTTCAAAAATGGAGCTCCAAGGGAGAAGATGAGAGCTAAATTGATAAGTGTATAATGTCCAAGTCTTGCAAGACTTGGATATTTATTCAAGTGTGATGCCAAGTGGAGTGGGACCCATGTCACTTGTCCTCAAGTCTCAAAATATCTAATGTGAGTCAAAGTCTTGCAAGACAAGTGGGGGTGACACGTGTCACCCTCCTATTGGTCCAAAATAATTCTATACTTGGCCAAAATATCACAAAATCTCATGGGCCCCACAACATCGTAAAATTACCCGTGGGCCCCACATGACCAAATCCGTGACTTCAAAATCCAAAACTAATTCCGTGAATCCAATTAGGAGAATTGAACTCCGAGTAATCAAATTGTCGTATTCACATTTTCGAATTAATTCCTTAAGAAAATGTAGCTATACTATCTTCCGACGTTCAAGTCTTACTTCCTTACTTACGTTCTCAAATACATGTCTTGGAACTACGGGGTGTAACATCCTTCCCCCCTTAGAAACATTTATCCTGAATGTTCATAACAGGTTCATGCTAAACAAATCTCGGCATAGTCTCCTTAACTACACTTAACGAAATCAAATATGCCACACATGGCCACAACATATCACACATGTATATACATCAACCAAAAGCCAAATGAGAAAATTAAATCTAGAGTATGTGTATCATCACAATTAACTCTCATTCATGGTCAAAAAGGATTCTCTTTTCGTACCTTCATAAGTCATAACTATAAACACTTCAATTCTTTTAACACCTGTTCACTCTTTTTCTTACTTGTCGTACTCTTCTCGTACTTCCAAACTTATTCTAGTATACGTACATAATTTCAAATATTGCTTCTGTTTTCGAATCCTTGAAGTTACTACATCCAACTTGGTCATTATACTTCACGTGTACCATGTACCTTAACCAAGATCAACAGTAAAGTCTTTTACTCAAGAAAGCCTTGTATCTAAGGTCTCAACGGTTATCTAATATTCTAAGATTCTCAATTATTCCATGTCCCAAGCTTATATTATCTCACCCCACATATGGGTAAGATAGTTTCTCATAATCTCAAAGTCATGTTGTCTTAATCGTAACAACTCTATTTACTCCATACCAATATTATTCATGCTTATCACTTAAGCATATAAAATAACTTAGTCTACAACATGGTATGTCATTAAGTCAATTGAACATGATCTCTTTCAAGAGTCTATCACAATCTCAGACAGTTCATTACTTCCTGAATATTCCAAGTTAGTACATATATAAAGCCTTGATGTGGATTTGTTCCACGGTTTCATACCTTCCAAGCAATTATTAAAGCTTAACCAACACATGGTAATCCATAATATTTTCAGACAACACATGGCCAGAAATAAATACGCTCGTACATATACACATCAACATTATAACAACTATACAACAATTTTTACCAATCTGGATACGAAGTCCATATAATCCTTTCTGGGCCACTGTTGCCTTTCTCGGAGGCATAGCTGCAACCACTATAATACGTTAGGGAGAGACTACCCTAACAACACAGCTCTATCGCACGATTTCAGAGTGAGAAGAAGGGAAACCAATCCTAAATGTACTGTAGCCTCCTATTTATAGATGTGGTGCACAACACACCGATAAAAAAGACTCTACTATACACGGTCTATAGACATTCCGAGGACTAGCTGCTCTGATACCACTCTGTCACAACCCGAACCCCGAGCCCGCGACTGGTGCCCTACCTGGGAACCCTTCTATTCATACAACACAAGTAACCTGCGGAAGCTAAATAACACTTTTTTTTTTCGAACAAAGGCAAAGCCGGCAAGGCTGTCGTCACATATATAACAACCAAAAAGAAACCACATCTATACATAAGTCCAACCCACATATGAATACAGACCTCTAAGAGTTTGGACGCATAATTGTGACAGGACAGAGCCCCGCCGTACCCATGAATGTACATAAAACCATAATACAACTCCGTACCAACATGGAAAACTCCGAAATAATGGAGCTACCTCCCTGAAATCTGAGTGGAGATCCTAAGCTCGCGCATCACCCAACTGAGTACCTAATACTTGCGGGCATGAACGCAGCCCCCCGGAGAAAGGGGGTCAGTACAACAAGGTACCAAGTATGTAAACATGAAGTACAGTAGAAATGATCATAACTGTACAAAGAATGACAGGGACAAGTATGAAAATCAAATACCAGATACAACCGTGTCATAATAAATAAGAGCCAACTGTACCTTTTAAAATATGTCTTTTTAAAAGTGAGACCAACCGTGTCATTTCAAATTATGAAATCAATACCATTTCAAAATATGAAATCAACCGTACCTTTTCAATTAGAGTCATATCAACATAATGAATGCTTACTCAGAGAATCATCAAGTTCATATACATATAGATAACGTATCTCACATAACATAAACCGACCCTTTATTGAGGGACTCGATGGAATCATTAATATAACGTAACCCGGCCCATTTTGGGGCTCGATGTAATTATCAATATGTATGATGTAACCCGACCCATTTGCGGGACTCAGTGTATGCTTCAACATGTGACATAGCCCGACCCATTTGTGGGACTCGGTGTAATGATGCAATATGTGACATAACCCGACCCATCTGTGGGACTCGGTGTGATGATGCAATATGACGTAACCCAGCCCATTTGTGGGACTCGGTGTGATGATGCAATATGACGTAACTCGGCCCATTTGTGGGACTCGGTATATGCAGCAATATAACGTAACCCGACCCATGATTGGGACTCGATGTATGCATCTACATGACATAACCCGACCCATTGTAGGACTCGGTGTATCAATACAACCATATGACGTTTTAAACCATCTTTTGACTTTTCATAAATCGTTATAACAAACTTTCATTCTAAAAAACTAAGGCACTATCACCTCTTTCCTTTTAATAAAACCAAGGCATTATCATGTCATGTAACATTAGGAAAATGAACCCAAAGTACTATGTACATTCATTCTTATAAAAAGAATCATATCATGCAATGTTAGGGAGTTGAACCCAAAACACTATGTACGTCCACCATACCTTCTTTCCCTTATAAAACCCCGAGATACTAGCACTTGTAGCATCAAGGCACTTTCACTTTTAAACCAAGTAACTATTACCTTTAAATCAAGTCATTTCTTCTTTCAAAATCAAGTAACTCATACCTTTCGAATCAAGTTACTTCTCCTTTCAAACTCAAGTAACCTATACCTTTAAATTAAGTTACTACTCCTTTCAAAATCAAGTAACCTATACCTTTAAATCAAGTTACTTCTTTCATATACCACAAGGAATCCGATTTCATTTAAAACAAGTATGTCTACCGTACGCATATTTTATAAGGTTTATGCTCAAAGAAAGATAGGAAGAGTTCCACATACTAACACTTGTCGTCTGTACCAATTCGACACCAAAGCTTACTAAAAACTCTTACCAACATCTCCCATAAGACTTGGTAAGAACTTAAGAATAATTCAGATATGCCTTTAGCATAGAATCAACAACATGAATACTCCTTAACTTCTAAGAGTAGAATAACTTTTGAAACAATACCACAATTATGGTTCACACGTAGAACATTCCAAATGAGAGAAGGAAGAGGTTCACTTAACTTATCGTTCTTCTACCAATCCGTTAAGTGGAATACGCCTCCCGTAGCACTTTAACCTATAATGATAATAGCATGTCTATCAACTACATCCCTTTAAGGGTAGGTTATGGACTAAGTAAAGTTCCCATTTCTACGCAAAATTGGACATCATTTCCTTTGTTTCTACGTACTTTTCCACCTTTTCCAAGACCCAATTTCAACAACCAACAAGCCCCGACTAAGAGCACAATACATACAACAACCAAAGGGGATTACACACCTACTAGACGTATAAAATTCTGCCCCACAATCATATATAAGCAGTCCATAAAAACAGTCCGCAATTAATCAACATTAAGGGTACAATGTGAAGCCATTTAACACCCTTTTATACCCTTAATCTCTTAGGACTTTCATTAGAAATTTCCATACTTAAACATACATAATGAGGGCTGAATTTCCAGAATTCCAACGCCCTAAAACAGTCCCCAAAAACTATATAATAACGTCCAACAGTTTTATAGAATATGCGGTCAACAACTACAATCCGATAACTATTTTCTTAATCCATTTTATTCCAATTCAAGTTCCAACACTTCTATATATGATATATCAACTTATCAACAACCATATTACTTCATTTTAACATGCGACAAGTGTAATTAACAACAATAATAACCAACGAATCCAACGACGCCAAAATGGCCTAGTCTGGGCCTCACTTCCAAATATTGTCCAAACTTTTTTTAATCTTCATTCTTTTTAGTACAAGTTCATCCACACATATCAACAATAAATAATATCCAATTACTTTAAAAGAAGAAGAGTCATTACCTTATTTTTGGCTCCAAAATTGGTAAAAACAGTCCGGGTAAGATTGGCCCGCAGTTTTCGTTTCGCTGCACTTCCTCAAGTTCCAATTACATATATGTATCCCCTACAACCTTCTAACCAACTTCCCTTCATTTTTTACCTCCAAAAAGTCAACGAATCAAGCTAGGGTTTCACCCTTATTTTCGGCCAACACAAGATTTGGAGGGTTTGGAGAGTTAACTTGTTTTAGCACTTGGTTTAGGAGCTAATCTTGGAGAAATAAACTTGTCAACACTTATTGATCTTTGGCTATGGAGATTTTCAAAAATGGAGCTCCAAGGGAGAAGATGAGAGCTAAATTGATAAGTGTATAATGTCCAAGTCTTGCAAGACTTGGATATTTATTCAAGTGTGATGCCAAGTGGAGTGGGACCCATGTCACTTGTCCTCAAGTCTCAAAATATCTAATGTGAGTCAAAGTCTTGCAAGACAAGTGGGGGTGACACGTGTCACCCTCCTATTGGTCCAAAATAATTCTATACTTGGCCAAAATATCACAAAATCTCATGGGCCCCACAACATCGTAAAATTACCCGTGGGCCCCACATGACCAAATCCGTGACTTCAAAATCCAAAACTAATTCCGTGAATCCAATTAGGAGAATTGAACTCCGAGTAATCAAATTGTCGTATTCACATTTTCGAATTAATTCCTTAAGAAAATGTAGCTATACTATCTTCCACGCTCAAGTCTTACTTCCTTACTTACGTTCTCAAATACATGTCTTGGAACTACGGGGTGTAACATCCTTCCCCCCTTAGAAACATTTATCCTGAATGTTCATAACAGGTTCATGCTAAACAAATCTCGGCATAGTCTCCTTAACTACACTTAACGAAATCAAATATGCCACACATGGCCACAACATATCACACATGTATATACATCAACCAAAAGCCAAATGAGAAAATTAAATCTAGAGTATGTGTATCATCACAATTAACTCTCATTCATGGTCAAAAAGGATTCTCTTTTCGTACCTTCATAAGTCATAACTATAAACACTTCAATTCTTTTAACACCTGTTCACTCTTTTTCTTACTTGTCGTACTCTTCTCGTACTTCCAAACTTATTCTAGTATACGTACATAATTTCAAATATTGCTTCTGTTTTCGAATCCTTGAAGTTACTACATCCAACTTGGTCATTATACTTCACGTGTACTATGTACCTTAACCAAGATCAATAGTAAAGTCTTTTACTCAAGAAAGTTTTGTATCTAAGGTCTCAACGGTTATCTAATATTCTAAGATTCTCAATTATTCCATATCCCAAGCTTATATTATCTCACCCCACATATGGGTAAGATAGCTTCTCATAATCTCAAAGTCATGTTGTCTTAATCGTAACAACTCTATTTACTCCATACCAATATTATTCATGCTTATCACTTAAGCATATAAAATAACTTAGTCTACAACATGGTATGCCATTAATTCAATTGAACATGATCTCTTTCAAGAGTCTATCACAATCTCAGACAGTTCATTACTTCCTGAATATTCCAAGTTAGTACATATATAAAGCCTTGATGTGGATTTGTTCCACGGTTTCATACCTTCCAAGCAATTATTAAAGCTTAACCAACACATGGTAATCCATATTCATTTCAGACAACACATGTCCAGAAATAAATACGCTCGTACATATACACATCAACATTATAACAACTATACAACAATTTTTACCAATCTGGATACGAAGTCCATATAATCCTTTACGCCATCGTTGCCTTTCTCGGAGGCATACCGCGACCACTATAATACGTTGGGAGAGACTACCCTAACAACACGCCTCTATCGCACGATTTGAGCGAGAAGAAGGAAACCAATACTAAATGTCATCGTAGCCTCCTATTTATAGATGTGGTGCACAACACACCGATAAAAAGACTCTACTATACACGATCATAGACATTCCGGACTAGCCGCTCGATACCACTCTGTCTGGCACCCAGACCCGGGCGATCGGTGCCCTACGGGAACCCTTCTATTCATACAACATGCTAACTGGAAGCTAAATAACACTCTTTTTTTTTCCGAACAAAGGCAAAGCCGGCAAGGCTGTCGTCACATATATAACAACCAAAAAGAAACCACATCTATTCATAAGTCCAACCCACATAAGAATACAGACCTCTAAGAGTTTGGACGCATAATTGTGACAGGACAAAGCCCCGCTGCTCCGTGAATGTACATAAAACCATAATACAACTCCGTACCAACATGGAAAACTCCGAAATAATGGAGTTACCTCCCTGAAATCTGAGTGGAGATCCTAAGCTCGCGCATCACCCAACTGAGTACCTAATACTTGCGGGCATGAACGCAGCCCCCCGGAGAAAGGGGGTCAGTACAACAAGGTACCAAGTATGTAAACATGAATCTGATGAAATGATCATAATCGTACAAAGTTAATGACAGACAAGTATGAAAATCAAATACCAGATCCAACCGTGTCATAATAAATAAGAGCCAACTGTACCTTTTAAAATATGTCTTTTTAAAAGTGAGACCAACCGTGTCATTTCAAATTATGAAATCAATACCATTTCAAAATATGAAATCAACCGTACCTTTTCAATTAGAGTCATATCAACATAATGAATGCTTACTCAGAGAATCATCAAGTTCATATACATATAGATAACGTATCTCACATAACATAAACCGGCCCTTTATTGAGGGACTCGATGGAATTATCAATATAACGTAACCCGGCCCATTTTGGGGCTCGATGTAATTATCAATATGTATGATGTAACCCGACCCATTTGCGGGACTCGGTGTATGCTTCAACATGTGACATAGCCCGACCCATTTGTGGGACTCGGTGTAATGATGCAATATGTGACATAACCCGACCCATCTGTGGGACTCGGTGTGATGATGCAATATGACGTAACCCAGCCCATTTGTGGGACTCGGTGTGATGATGAAATATGACGTAACTCGGCCCATTTGTGGGACTCGGTATATGCAGCAATATAACGTAACCCGGCCCATGATTGGGACTCGATGTATGCATCTACATGACATAATCCGGCCCATTGTAGGACTCGGTGTATCAATACAACCATATGACATTTTAAACCATCTTTTGACTTTTCATAAATCGTTATAACAAACTTTCATTCTAAAAAACTAAGGCACTATCACCTCTTTCCTTTTAATAAAACCAAGGCATTATCATGTCATGTAACATTAGGAAAATGAACCTAAAGTACTATGTACATTCATTCTTATAAAAAGAATCATATCATGCAATGTTAGGGAGTTGAACCCAAAACACTATGTACGTCCACCATACCTTCTTTCCCTTATAAAACCCCGAGATACTAGCACTTGTAGCATCAAGGCACTTTCACTTTTAAACCAAGTAACTATTACCTTTAAATCAAGTCATTTCTTCTTTCAAAATCAAGTAACTCATACCTTTCGAATCAAGTTACTTCTCCTTTCAAACTCAAGTAACCTATACCTTTAAATTAAGTTACTACTCCTTTCAAAATCAAGTAACCTATATCTTTAAATCAAGTTACTTCTTTCATATACCACAAGGAATCCGATTTCATTTAAAACAAGTATGTCTACCGTACGCATATTTTATAAGGTTTATGCTCAAAGAAAGATAGGAAGAGTTCCACGTACTAACACTTGTCGTCTGTACCAATTCGACACCAAAGCTTACTAAAAACTCTTACCAACATCTCCCATAAGACTTGGTAAGAACTTAAGAATAATTCAGATATGCCTTTAGCATAGAATCAACAACATGAATACTCCTTAACTTCTAAGAGTAGAATAACTTTTGAAACAATACCACAATTATGGTTCACACGTAGAACATTCCAAATGAGAGAAGGAAGAGGTTCACTTAACTTATCGTTCTTCTACCAATCCGTTAAGTGGAATACGCCTCCCGTAGCACTTTAACCTATAATGATAATAGTATGTCTATCAACTACATACCTTTAAGGGTAGGTTATGGACTAAGTAAAGTTCCCATTTCTACGCAAAATTGGACATCATTTCCTTTGTTTCTACGTACTTTTCCACCTTTTCCAAGGCCCAATTTCAACAACCAACAAGCCCCGACTAAGAGCACAATACATACAACAACCAAAGGGGATTACACACCTACTAGACGTATAAAATTCTGCCCCACAATCATACATAAGCAGTCCATAAAAACAGTCCGCAATTAATCAACATTAAGGGTACAATGTGAAGCCATTTAACACCCTTTTATACCCTTAATCTCTTAGGACTTTCATTAGAAATTTCCATACTTAAACATACATAATGAGGGCTGAATTTCCAGAATTCCAATGCCCTAAAACAGTCCCCAAAAACTATATAATAACGTCCAACAGTTTTATAGAATATGCGGTCAACAACTACAATCCGATAACTATTTTCTTAATCCATTTTATTCCAATTCAAGTTCCAACACTTCTATATATGATATATCAACTTATCAACAACCATATTACTTCATTTTAACATGAGACAAGTGTAATTAACAACAATAATAACCAACGAATCCAACGACGCCAAAATGGCCTAGTCTGGGCCTCACTTCCAAATATTGTCCAAACTTTTTTTAATCTTCATTCTTTTTAGTACAAGTTCATCCACACATATCAACAATAAATAATATCCAATTACTTTAAAAGAAGAAGAGTCATTACCTTATTTTTGGCTCCAAAATTGGTAAAAAGCAGTCCCGTAAGATTGCCCGCGATTTCGTTTATTTGCACTTCCTCAAGTTCCAATTACATATATGTATCCCCTACAACCTTCTAACCAACTTCCCTTCATTTTTTACCTCCAAAAAGTCAACGAATCAAGCTAGGGTTTCACCCTTATTTTCAGCCAACACAAGATTTGGAGGGTTTGGAGAGTTAACTTGTTTTAGCACTTGGTTTAGGAGCTAATCTTGGAGAAATAAACTTGTCAACACTTATTGATCTTTGGCTATGGAGATTTTCGAAAATGGAGCTCAAAGGGAGAAGATGAGAGCTAAATTGATAAGTGTATAATGTCCAAGTCTTGCAAGACTTGGATATTTATTCAAGTGTGATGCCAAGTGGAGTGGGACCTATGTCACTTGTCCTCAAGTCTCAAAATATCTAATGTGAGTCAAAGTCTTGCAAGACAAGTGGGGGTGACACGTGTCACCCTTCTATTGGTCTAAAATAATTCTATACTTGGCCAAAATATCACAAAATCTCATGGGCCCCACAACATCGTAAAATTTCCCGTGGGCCCCACATGACCAAATCCGTGACTTCAAAATCCAAAACTAATTCCGTAAATCCAATTAGGAGAATTGAACTCCGAGTAATCAAATTGTCGTATTCACATTTTCGAATTAATTCCTTAAGAAAATGTAGTTATACTATCTTCCGACGTTCAAGTCTTACTTCCTTACTTACGTTCTCAAATACATGTCTTGGAACTACGGGGTGTAACATCACCTCTCCCCAATACTTCTTCAGCCTACATCTACCCCTCATGAACTTGTCTATCGCCAACTTCTCACATATCAACACTGGGGCAGTTGTGTCTCTCCTCTGCACATGCCCAAATCATCTCAACCTCGTTTCACACAACTTATCCTCCACCGAGGCCACTGCCACTATGTATTGGATATCATCATTTCTAATCCTATCCTACCTTGTATGCCCACACATCCATCTCAACATTCTCATCTCCGAAACTTTCATCTTTTGGATGTGCGAAGTCTTGACTGGCCAACAATCCACCTTATACAACATAGTCGATCTAACCACCGCCCTATAAAACTTACCTTTAAGTTTTAGTGACACTTTTTTGTCGCATAAGACTCCAGATTTGAGCCTCCATTTCTACCCTACCCCAATATACTCATACTCTAAAACTTTAATATAATACCCGCACTTCTGGCCTATCAATAGTATAGTAGGGGTATTTTATTTACTAGCTATGAATGTCAACTAGCCGAAGTCTTTCTATTAAACAACATTACTGAAACAGTATAAGGCACGAGTTAGCCTAAAATTCTTCAGACTCAGCTCTACCGCACAATCTATGAGATGAAAGAATGGAAACCATCTCTAAATGCCCTGTAGCCTCTTGCTTATAAATGTGGTGCGCAACACACTCATAAACAAGACTCTACTAGACACGACTAGCAGACTCTCTAGGACATATCTACTTTGATATCAAGTTTGTCACATCCCAACCTTGGGGGTGTGCCGGCACCCGACAACCTAAGGAACGATTGTACCAACTGTAATACCTGAACCACATGATATAAAACCTGGGACGACAAAGGCTCCAATTATAATAATAAGATAGGAGCAACAATAACTTGCACATAGAAGGAGCCCAACATAATATATATATACATAAATTGAGGCTTACAACGTTGTCACAAGTGTATCAACATCTTACAAGGGCCGACAAGGCCACACAAAATTATGTAGAGTAACCTCTAGTTTGCAAGCCTCTAAGATTTTGATCATGTGTCATTAAGTCGAGATGAGGGCCCCGACATACGTGTATAAGAATGTAATACAAGTGAAGAGTGCAGAATGCCAACCTGGAACTCAAAACTGCCACTGAGAGCGCACAACTAACATAACCATGATCATATGCATGAGAGTAAAATCAAGAAACTCTATGGGGCCATATAATATAGTATCAATTCCATCTGTGGGGTAAGCTCATCATAAATTGCCCGGCCATATAGGATGCAGTAATATCTTCTTAACTAATAAATGGTAATTGTCCAACTGGTAGTAAGTAACAATATACAACTGCCCAGACAGTGGTATGTACATATAAGTGTCTGCCCGACTGACTATAGCGCGATATATATATATATATATATAAGTGCAATGTAAGACAGACCTTAAGGGACACCCTGAACAAAGTCGGAATAACCTATGGTTATTACCTTTCGACTATTATATAACTATGTTCATCAACATACCTTTTGTTATGAGCTAATAAAACAATATATACATGAATCAATGAACTTCTTTAATAGACTGAAAAACACTGACATTCCTAGTTGTTAAGAGTAGAGTCATTTTGGACGGATATTCATTTATGTTAGTTTACATACAGGTCATGTCAAAAGAAAGAAAAGAATAAGCCTTACATATCTGTATGATCTCTTCCTTATTCCTCAACCAAGCTCAACTCAACATCTTGCGTCTACAACAAGTGAAATGATATCGTCGTCAACATATATTATCGTAACCATCGAATTGGCTAGTCATATAACTTATGGAAAATTGGGCAGTATCTCCCCTATTTTTACTACATCCCAAAGACCACCAATGGTTATCAATAACAACAACAAAAATAACCAACAATGGCAACAACAATAATACAATTCAATATGAGTTTCTCCAATTATCTTAACAATCATATTGAGCAGCAAGCTCGTTTTTACTAATAACAAAACATAATTTGATTCTAACTCTTATTCCATAAATTAGTTTATAACCTTAAAAACATCATACTTATATATACCATATGATTCCTAGTTCAAAACATCCACAAAATGCCTTCCAAAACAGTCCATAAGTTTACCCTTCAAACTCTACTTTCTATACGTAGTTTCTATATATTTTCTTCTCCATTTAACTTTATTAACATATGAAAAATCTTAATAACGGTAGCCACAAAATATTCATGTTATATTCCATAATTTACAGCCATTAGAAATCACATTCAAACACTCAAAACAGCCCACCAAAATAGTAGCTCTATCTTAGCCTTTTCAATACAATCTTGTGGTGTTTTGCTTCAAATAGCTTCACCAACATGAAATTAAGCTAAATAAAAAAGCAAGAGGGTGTTAAACATATCTTAATCAGTATATATAACTCAAGAACCATGGCTGGTACCACTTCGAATCGCCCTCAACTGCACCACAACATACTAGAGATAATCTTTTGTAGTCTTTAACACCTTTTGATGGAAGATTGGGTTGATTTCACCTTGGATTTATTTTAAAACTTCGTGAATGTGTTGAGGAGGGTTTTGAATTTTTTTTGGATGAGTTTGATGAAAAAATGAGGAAAGAAGACATTTATAACTCATTTTATAGCTCCGAAGGTTGGCCACCGCCTAAGTGGGTCTCAAGCAATCTGCTTTGCAACATGGTCTTAAAATACACATAACGTTTTGTACATAGCTTCGATTGATGAATGGTTTATGGCGTTGGAAATTAGACCCGCTGAACTTGAATATAGATTAGTCATACACTCCATACAACTTTATACATTACAAGATATACCTGTGCCAAGTTGGGCAAACAATCCTATGCGAAATTCTGCTCGCCCTTCCCCGAGTCTCGACGAACTTAATTTCTTTGATTCATTTTACCACGAACTCTTACGAAACTTTCGTAACACCTATTTAAACTTACCATAAGACTGAATTACCTGGGATGCCTGTGCCCATAAGAAATCGCGGAGCCACCCATTAATAGTAATAGAACCCCAGCCAAAAAGGAAAAGCCATGATCATTTGAAAAAAAACATTCTGGGCAGGCCGCAATAAGTCGCTAGTCGAAGGTTTAGACCAATCGAAAACGCCTCTCTAAGAGAAAAACTTTTTATTCTCGACAGGGAAGCCGCCTATCGATTTTAATTCCCCCCCCCCCCCTTTCATATAAATATGAGATCTTATCCTCACCGAACTTTACATTACTTTACTTACGAGCGCGAAAATATGAGGTGTAATATTATTCCCCCTTAAGAACATTCGTCCTTGAATGTAGAGGTAATTTATAACTCTTAGGATTCTTAGAAATTTTGGCAGAGTTTTCTATGTAAATAGGACTATCCAAAACCTGTCAAGCAGCCAAAATACATATCTAATGCCACACATGGACACAAAACAACATAACATAAGAGTATCAGCCCCACATGACCAACTATCTATCTAGAAACCAAAAAGGTTAGCCATAACTCACCTTAACTGTCAACTTCCAAAGCCTGGGATGCATCTGTCGCATTTGCCTTAGTAACATCACCTAAACAAGATATATAAGATATGCTTGATAGATAGGATAGAAATAGGGAAATTGTATCGCACAAGTGTGGTTGTAACCTTTTAGATGGAACACACAAGGGTGCCTAAACTTCATGTATTTCTTAACTTTTCAAATCTTCTCTTTACCCCAGTTCTTCCTTCACAACACGCCAATCGGAGGCTATCTCTTTAGTCCGCAACTTCTGGACTTGACGATATAGAATAGCAACTAAGATATTTTTATTAGACAAATTCTTTGTACCCTAAATACCTTTGACTAGGGATATATGAAATGAATCTCCTAACACTTTCGTAACATTGATATAGGGAAATTTTGATTAAACTTCCTTTAACTCCCAGACACGTCGAATCAATCAATGAAAGATATGTACTTCTAACCTTAAAAGGTCTCATAAGAATCCATCTAGATGTTAAGATGATATTGTTATGATACATAACTCTTTGAGGGGCAAGTGACCTTCCAACTCTCCTTTGAGATCTAATGCACCTGCCTGCAATATGTCATCGAGTGTCTATATCGTGTTTTTGACCTCGTTACGTATCAAGCATAAAATTATAACATGTTTTTTCTTGTGCTCCCAACCTTATGAGAAAATCTCTAGAAGTTCAATGTAACTAAGCTCTTCTATCTGAGATAGTAAACATTGGAATGTCTTGAAGTCATACGACCTCTTTTTATACATTTTACTTGTATGATCCTCGATTGTGTGGATAAGTCATTCTGGTGAGAAATGGGTTAATCTTATAAATTTGTTAGCCATACTTTATATGGGTAGCATCTCGGATAAGGGCGGGGTGAACTCATATTAAACTTCACCTTTGAGCTACCTTTCTATTATTTTATCGGAAACTCTATTCTTTAAATAGTCCCTCTTGCCCTTGATTCTATCTCATGCCCATTTTGTTACTATGCCAAGCTCGTTAATACTATTTTTCACATTATTACATCAATACGTGCCTTTAATACCCTGGTACATCTTCATTCCAACTAAATGAAATAAGATAGAGGGAATAATACACCTCCGCTCAAGAGTCGGTAAATGTTATTTTTGATCTTACAGGAAATACAACTGAAAATAACATTATAATTTCAGCTGAAAACGCGCAGACTGTTGAAGAATTAGATGTTTTCCCAAATGTTGCCACATCTGAAGCAACATCTGAACCTGAAAATGAGACCACAGAGGCCATAGATGAGGAGTCGAATGCTGAATTGCTAGATCAGTTCAAAGTGACCCCTCATCAAGGATTAGGAAGAATCACCCAACAGGTCAGGTGATAGGGGAGATTTTGAAGGAATTAGAACAAGAGGGAAAGAGCCGCTCAACTACATAGAAATAGTAAGGTATGTGTGTATGTCTATCATATACCAAGAGGTTAGTCTTTCTTTTTATATCTACTTTAGAACCAAATAATAGTTTAGAAGCACTTAATGATAATTTTTGGATTCAAGCAATGCAAGAAGAGCTTGAACAATTTTCTCAAAATGAGTCTGGACTTAGTTCCACGTCCAAATAATACAAATGTAATTGGAACTAAGTGGATTTTTAAAAATAAATCAGACGAATCGGGAACAGTTATTAGAAACAAAGCTCTTCTAGTTACAAAAGGCTATACTCAGGTTGAAGGAATTGATTATGACAAACCTTCGCACCTGTGGCTAGAATTAAGTCAATTAGACTTTTACTTGCTATTGCTTGTTATCTGAAAATTACCCTACACCAAATGGATGTAAAAGGTGCATTCTTAAATGGTTTTCTAGATAAGGAAGTCTATGTTGAACAGCCAAAAGGATTTGAAGATCCTTACCATCCACACTATGTGTACAAGCTCAAAAAGGCGTTGTATGGGTTGAAACAAGCCCCCCGTGCATGGTATGGTCGTCTAACTACCTTGCTTCTTGAATTTGGTATTAATTGTGGTGAAGTTGATCGTATTTTAATCATTAAACATCACGGTATAGATAGATGAAATTGTCATTGGTTTGACCTCACAGTCTTATCTAAAGTCATTTGTTGAAGCTATGTCATCCACATTTGAAATGAGCATGATTGGGGAACTAACATTTTTCTTAGGCTTGCAGATTAAGCAAAGTGAAGATGGAATTTTCATCTCACAAAGTAAGTATGCCAAGAATCTAGTTAAGAGATTTGAGTTAGAAAATTCTAAAGAGATGAAAACGCCAATGGGATCGTCGCAGAAGATATGTAAGGATAATGTTGGTGAAAATGTTGACCCCACATTATATCAATCTATGATAGGTAATCTTCTCTATCTTACTGCTAGTCGTCCTGATATTATGTTTAGTGTTTGTGTCTGTGCACATTTTCAAGCCTGTCCCAAAATGTCCCACTTAAATATCGTAAAACGTATTATTCGATATGTTGCTGTCACATGTGAGTTGGGAATTTGGTATTTCAAATACACTAATCCTAACTTAATAGGCTTTAGTGACTCGGATTAGGCTGGAGGTATGATAGAAAAAGTACAAGTGAAAGATGTTTTTATCTTGGCAATAACCTTGTTTCATGGTATATAGTCGTAAACAAAATTGTGTCTCACTTTCAACTACTGAATCTGAATATGTATCAGCTGAAAGTTGTTGTTCTCAATTGATTTGGCTAAGACACATGCTGTACGACTATGGATTTACAAGCAACATTTTGATTTTGTACTATGATAATATGAGTGCTATAAATATTTCCAAAAATACAGTTCAACACTCACGTACAAAACATATTGATATTAGACATCACTTTTTAAGAGATTTTGTTGAGAAACAGCTAGTTAAAATTAAAACATGTTGACACTCTTCATCAACTAGCTGATATTTTTACAAAGTCTTTGGACCATGAGTGATTTTCTAGTTTGAAGAAATCTTTTGGTCTCCGTAATCTCTTAAAAGGCAGTTTGGTGAATGTCAGCTGAAACAATGTCTAACATTTTGGGTAACATTTACCTATGTTATATCACTAACTGATTATTGTTGTTGTATGGTGCATAAATTTTGGTCGCATAAGGATGATCATTCAATAAAAATATGCTGTCAAGTGATACCGTTCTCTGCAATGATATATATATATATATATATATATATATATATAAAAAGGGAGTATTAAAATAAGGCAAAACCTTTACAATGATTATTTGGCAACTAAGAAAAATGGGCAAATCCCTTGAAAAGATATCGTTCCTATTCTACAGGAGTATCAAGTGTTACAAAAGAAATTTAAGAATGCCATAAAAGTATTCTTATATTTTACACTAAAAATTCGTTTATATGTGTTATATAATTAGATCAAGGACACGATGCGAAAATGTCATATTGGTCCAGTGGTAAAACTCATAAAATACATATAAAAAGTGTCTTGATTTGCCGCCAAAACAAAAGTTCTTGTGGGGTCAAAATACTTGTGTTGTCTAAAATGTTACCAACATTGCTGCTGACATTTTCAGAATGTGATGTTTGTTGGGATGTGGTCTTAACTGATTTCAGAAAAATCAGACTGTTCTCCTATTTTTATGTCTTGTTTAATAGGAATTTCAAACTTTAAAATGATAAGATTGAATTGAATTCCTACCGTGATGTTTATTTCTTTATTCCAAAATTTTAGGTGTAAGTTATGAGAAAAAATTGACACTCCGGAAACTAAGGAATGTTTGTTGCTTAGAAAGGTTTGTCATGTATATAAATATTCCTCTCATTTGTTGTTTTTATCATTTACGATTTTCCCTAAAAAATCAAAAGATGGGAAATCACATCACACCTCGGGTATATCCCTACGTACCCGATGGAAATATCACCAAATCATACTCCATTCTCAATCTCAAACACCAAAACATTCTCCAAAATTTTCACCAATAGAAATCTCTCCAATTCCAACACCAATGTCAGCCAACACTTCGACCAACACCCCAATGAATATTATCTCTCCTATGAACACTGAATTGTCTGAGCAAACTGAACCACAACAACCTTGTCGGTTATCTTCTTCACCATCCGCAGAGGACTTGTCCAAAACTATAATAGTTAAAGGTTTAGATGAACTTTTAGACATTAGCTATCCAGGTGTTACCAACAATCCAATAGATGTTGACGAAACGTCTGATATTTCAACATTGAGTAAAATACCAAGATCCTCCACCTTCCCTACTCATGATCGAGTAGAATGTTTGAGAAAATAGTTCGTGAAGAGTCGAGCAACAAAAGGTCCAGATTTGATACATCTACACCTGTTTGCTCGAGTAGTGACGGTGATGAAATAGACTTTGTGCTCTAAACTGCAGAGAGTGAAGAAGAACCAACTGCTTCTGTACCACAAAATGTGTCTCAAGAAAATAAGGAATTTCCTGATGAAATTCATTCCAAAGGAAATACCAAGAGATGCCACATCGAGTGCTACTCCGAATATTTCCTCTGAGGCCACAACGTCTCAGGAAACATTTTAGCCAACATCAGAAGAGATACAAACACCAACATCCTCCAGCAAAACCAAATATGATTCATACCTTGAGGTATCTATCTACTATGAAAAAATCTATTCTAATACTAATGCTGATAATTTGGACTGGTACAAGAATATAGTTATTAGGTCTGAAAGAGTTTTAGACATTGCCTCATGTTTAGAATATGGTTTGGTAGAGTTCTTAAAAGAAAGATATCTCCTAGGATCTGTTACTGAGAAAGGACTGTATGTTGATAAAATAGTCAGGTTGTTTTATGCTAATTTGAGTTCTATTGTAGAGGATACCTCTTTGAAGAAATTTGGAAAGGTATATTTTTATAACAGAGTATATTTTTTCACACCTGCTGTTATAACCTAATATATGGGATTAAATGTTGAGGAGAATATTAGAGAAGCAGACGCTGCATTGGACAATAGAAATAAAGTAATTGAGTATCTCACATGAGGCATAATGCATAAGTGGATTTCTAGATGTCCAACCTCTAAATTAACAACCATGTTTGCTACCATTCACAAAATTGCTATACACAATTGGTTTCCTTCGATGAATGAGTCAATTGTCACTACAGAACAAGCCATCATACTGTATAAAATTAGGAAAGAGTTGAGATTTGATCTGGCCAAAATGATCTTCAATAAAGTTTCCAACTTGGAACAAAAAAGAATCAACTTCAATCCTCTCTTATCCCTTTATGATATACAAAGTTTTAACTACCCAAGGTCTTAAGCCGAAGAGAGAGGACACATTAGGAAAGGCTTCTGAACTGTACATAGTAAACAAAACAGTCTTGAAGAGTAGAGACAGAGTCATTGATCTACCCTAGAAAATGGAAGGAAAGAGTGTAGATGTTGATAGAAATGTCAACAACATCCTTGGCAGCACTGGTCCAAGATAGTCTCCACTGTGTACTGAATGACTTGTGAATCAAATTGCAAAGATCAACCAACAAATCTCAGAGGTTAATGTTGTGAGAAATGCTCTGATTCAAGCCAGATATTATTTCATGCTGATGTTTTCTTCACAAAAAGAGGGAGATAACGATGCTGAAGCTGAAGGAAGCAGAAGAAGTGTTGATGCAGGGGGAGCTAAGGAGGAAGGCTAGAGACTGCTAAAAAGTCATTATTCAGAAGTAGAAAGTTGTTGTTGGTGTATGATGAGCTAGGAGGAGTTGTTGCTACTGGTTGGTACTGTATGAGGGTCGTGAATGTTGCTCAATCTGAGAAGTTAACTGTTTGACATGATGTATATTGGAAAAAATGTCACCACATTCGGACCAATATTATTTAGAACATTTTTACCTTATTTCACGCTAGGTAGTAATATTTTACTGTGAGGTAAAAATGACTTAGGCGTGGTGAATTGGAGTTGTATAAAATGTGGGAGAAAGAGTCAAAGCTTGGGGAAGAAGTCGAGTAAAGAAAAAGTCAAAGTTGTTGAGATTTTCACTCCTTAATCATCTACCACAAGATGCCCATCTTTTCCTCAACCTCCACAACCGATCGATGAGTCTTTCAAGGTAACTCTTTGCTATAAATAGAGAGGCCACAACAGTGTATCCATATCCAGAATCAGAAATCTAAAATACCAAGAGAGCTCTAAATTCATCTCAGAAATCTGGATCACAAGTGTTGCCTGAGTGTGTCGACAACATTTTGTCCAACATTATAATTGCTGCTTAGATTTTAGATTTGATATGTATTGAGCGATTGTAATGAGAGGTTGTCTATGTCTATTTAGTTAGATTTTTCAGGCAGAAGTCATATGCGACTTCATATTTTAATTTCTTTTGTTTTATCTTGTAAAATTGTAAAGAAAGGAGTTTGTACATTTGTATATAAAATATATACAATACTTTTTGGCATTGACCATAATAAGTTATATATATATATATATATATATATATATATATATATATATATATATAACTTATGAAAATTTAAAAAACCTTTGTGTTCTTTAAATTTTCGCTGCATTTACTCTTCAAAGTTTTCTGTTTGTCTAAAGTATTGTTACTGGTGTCGGACAACATTATTCCTGACATTCGGAAACAGAATTGGCATTCGTGTTTATTTCACTCTGTTTTTATTGTTCCAAGCACCCGGACCTAACAAGCTCTTTGGTTGCACTCCAGTAAAATGGCTTTTTAATTTAATGTTGAGATTATATCTTCATTTATTGTTGGAATCCACAAGTTTAATTGCTTCTTTTATCTCATATGGTTGTGAATAAGTCTAAATGTTCTTAAGTAGGATCAGAAAGTAAATTGCGCCGCGGTTGAGAATAAAAGTATTATTACTATTTTGTCCATATTCACTGACAATGAGTTTGTTCTTATATTTTATTTTCCTATGCTCTTTTCTCAGTGATAGAAGAAGTATGAAGAATCATTCTAATGCTTAAAACAATACAACAACAACAACAATAATATACCCAGTAAAATCCAACAACGTGGGTCTGGGGATGGTAGAGTGTACGCAGACTTTACCTCTACCTTGGTAGGTAGAGCTTCTGTTTCTGAGAGACCCTCAGCTCAAGACAGAGCATAAACACAAGTAAATCAAGGGAAATAGTTAGACTCGGGATTGAATAAAGTGGATAGTCGAGGATTTTGAAAGCCCTAATTCATTCATAACTGATTACAACTGTATTGGTTAAATCTTGCAATTATTCTAGTAGTTAAACAAATACCCCAATCAAATATTGATTTCCAAATAGATAACATAAAATAGATGAACGATACTTAGAAATCAGTCTCTGTGGACGATGTTCGGTCTTACAGACTATATTACTTGTGAACTATGCATACGTTTGCGTGAGTAGTCGAAAAATCGCTAACAAGTTTTTGGCGCCGTTACCGGGGACTGGCGTACATCTAATATCGAATCATCTATTTTTAATTTCTTATTTGGTCGCTCTCAGAACAAGTTTCTAACTCGTTCTGAGAGCAAATTTTTGTTATCACTTTTTTTGTTTGTGTAATCTTACAAGCAAGGTCAAGTATAGGTATATGGACTATCAATATCAGGGGATGCTGGACTATGACCTTTGTCCACCGCAGCAACTTAGACCACAGGCTCCGCAAGAGGAGCAAAATGAGCTGCATGAAGTCGTATTCAGGCTCACGGAGTGCCAAAATCTTCAAGGACAAACTCATCCACAACAGAATAAGGCACCATCATGAAGGCTAGATGACATGAGAGAAACTCTCTGGGCACTCTCAAACGCCTAGAATCAGTTCATGGAGGAAACAAGATTATCCATCAGGAATCTACAGATGAATCGACAATGGTAGCAAGCTGAGAAATGGTACACAAGGGAACTGCCCTAGCAATACTGGTACAAACCCACAAGAGCAGTGCCAAGTAATTGATGTGACGAGTGACAAACAAATGGAGACAGGTTCATCCCCAATATGTCCAGAAAAAAAGGGTGAACCCAGTAAGGTGAGGGAGCCAGCAGTCATTGACACACCGCAGGTGAAGATACCATATCCTCAGAAACTTAGAAAGAATTCTCTTGACAAGCAGTTTTCTAAGTTTCTGGAGGTCTTAAAAAAACTGCACATCAACATTCCATCTGCTGAAGCCTTAGAACAAATGCTGAGTTATGTAAAGTTCATGAAGGAGATCCACTGTAAAAAGAGAATATTGGAGGAGTATGAAACTGTGGTGTTGACTGAAGAATGCAGTGCCATCCTACAGAGAAAGTTACCTCAGAAGTTGAAAGATCCGGGAAGTTTCACCATCTCTTGCACTATAGGGAAGTTTGAATGTCAGCAGGCTCTATGTGATTTGGGGGCAAGTATAAATTTGATGCCCTATTCTGTGTTCTGAAAACTTGTAGTGGTGGAAGCAAGACCTACAACCATCACCTTACAGCTAGCCGATCGCTCCATCGTTCATCCTAAAAGAATCATCGAGGATGTGTTGGTTAAAGTGGACAAGTTTATCTTCCCCGCTGATTTCATCATCCTTGGCAGGCCATTCTTAGCCCTAGGCCAGACGCTCATTGATGTTCAGAAAGGTGAGATGAGACTTCGTGTTCAGGGAGAAGAGGTGATTTTCAATGTATTCAGGGCAGCAACTTACCCCAGGGTGAGTGATAACTGTCATGCTATTGATGTGGTTGATGAAGTAGTTTCTGAAAACGGGTTCAGGAGTGCGGATGCTCTTGGAACGGTGATGACATTATGGGATGAGGATAGTGGTAAAGACACAGAATGGAGGGAGTATGCGAATTGGTTAGACTCCCATGAGCCATGCTATAAGAGAAAATACGATGAGCTAGGAACCATGCCAGAGAGACCAGTGTCGTCCACATAACAAGCTCCAGAACTAGAATTGAAGGCTCTGCCAGATCATTTGCACTATCAATATCTAGGTGAGAATCAATCCTTACCAGTGATCGTATCATGTCATCTATCCAAGGTGGAGGTTGAAAAACTGTTAAGAGTATTGAGGGCTCATAAGCTCGCGATTGGGTGGACACTAACAGACATTAGAGGGATAAGTCCTTCTACAGTGATGCACAAAATGTGTCTAGAAGTAGAGAGCAGACCATCCATTGAGGCAAAGAGGAGACTAAATCCAACCATGAAAGATGTGGTGAGAAAAGAGATCCTGAAATGGCTCGATGCTGGGGTGATTTATCCTATCTTTGACAGTGCATGGGTAAGCCCTATGTAAATGGTACCCAAGAAAGGTGGCATGACTGTGGTGACTAACGAAAATAATGAGCTTATTCCATCCAGAATAACTATAGGGTGGAGAATGTGTATTGACTACCGCAAGTTGAACAAAGCAACCATGAAGGATCATTTTCCCTTGCCTTTTTTTGACCAAATGCTTGACAGGCTTGCAGAACACAACTACTATTGCTTCCTGGATGGCTATTCAGGGTATCATCAAATTGTCATCTCTCCAGAAGATTAGGAGAAGACAACCTTCACATGCCTCTTTGGTACATTTGCTTTCAGAAGAATGTCATTTGGGTTTTGCAATGCACCCGCCACTTTTCAGCGTTGTATGATGGCTATCTTTTCTAACATGGTGGATAGGACCATAGAAATATTCATGGATGTTTTTTCTGTTATTGGGCCCTCCTTTGATGAATGCTTAAAGCATTTGGAAGCAGTGTTGCAGTGGTGCAAGAGTTCGAATCTGGTGCTGAACTGGGAGAAGTGTCACTTTATGGTACAGGAAGGTATTGCTTGGCCACAAGATTTCCAACAAAGGCATTGAGGTAGACAAGGCTAAGGTTTCAGTGATCGAAAATCTACCACCTCCAGTATCGGTGAAAGGGATCAGAAGTTTCCTTGGGCACACTGGTTTCTACAGAAGATTCAACAAGGACTTCTCAAAGATCTCTAAACCTCTGTCCACCTTGTTGATGAATGGGGTTGCTTTTGAATTCAATTAAGAATGTCTGACTGCCTTTCAGACACTTAAGGAGAAGCTAACCTCAGCACCTATAGTCACTGCACCGGATTGGACACTCCCATTTGAATTGATGTGCGATGTAAGCGACTATACAATGGGAGTGGTTCTTGGACAGAGAATTGACAAGGTATTCAGGTCAATTTACTATGCTAGCAAAACCCTCAATGATGCTCAGCTGAATTATGCGATGACAGAGAAAGAGTTGCTAGCCATAGTATATGGATTTTAGAAATTCAGGCCATACCTCATTGGGAATAAGGTGATAGTGTACACTGACCACTCAGCCATCAAGTACTTAATGACTAAAAAGATGGAAAACCTCAGCTTATACGATGGGTGCTGCTACTGCAAGAGTTTGACATGGAGATTCGCGATAAAAAAAAGACTGAGAATATGGTGTCACACCACTTGTCAAGGCTTGAAGTGGAAGAGAGCCAGAACACCAAGGATGTGCAAATAAATGACTACTTCTCAGACGAGCAACTATTTCCGGCAGGTACCAGTGTAAGCTTACCTTGGTTTGCTGACTTTGTTAATTTTCTCGCAGCAAAAGTATTGCCCTTAGGAATGACAAGGCAGCAAGTGAAAAAGTTATATTCAGAGGTAAAACATTACTACTGGGAAGATCCAATTCTCTACAAGCATTGTGCTGATCAAGTCATAAGGAGGTGCGTACCCGATGATGAAATGCACCAAATTTTCACTCATTGTCACACCTTGCAATGTGGTGGGAATTTTGGAGCATCACGGACAACAGCAAGGTATTACAGAGTTGATTCTATTGGCCAAACCTATTCAAGGATACCAACACCTTCGTGAGGGGCTGTGATCGTTGCCAAAGAACTGGGAACATGACAAGGCGAAATGAAATGCCCCTAACTGGTATCTTAGAAGTGGAGTTGTTTGATGTATGGGGGATTCATTTCATGGGCCCGTTCCTAACATCCTTTGGGACCAATACATTCTCCTTGTAGTAGATTATGTGTCCAAATGGGTCAAGGCAGTGGCTACTAAAGAGAATGATAGTAAAATTGTCTTGAAATTCCTGTAGAAAAACATATTCACAAGGTTTTGGCACCCCAAGAGCCCTCATCAGCGATGAAGGGAGTCTTTTTTGCAACAAACGGCTTGATACCTTGCTGGAACGTTATGGAGTCTACCACAGGACTGTCTTGCCATACCACTCGCAAGCCAACGAGCAGGCCGAAATTTCAAACAGGGCAGTGAAAAGCATACTGGAAAAGACAGTGGATGGCTCAAGGAAGAATTGGTCTATGAAGCTGGATGATGCACTATGGGCCTATAGGACAGCTTTCAAGACTCCCATTGGGATGTCACCATATAGGATGGTCTATGGGAAGACATGTCATCTACCGGTGGAGTTGGAACACAAGGCATACTGGGCAACGAGAAAGCTGAACATGGATGCCAAAGCAGGCGTAAGAGGTCACTGAATCGAATGAGTTAGATGAACTTCGGAACAACACTTATGAGAACGCAAAAATCTACAATGAGAGGGTCAAGGTATGGTATGACAAGAACTTGATCCTTAAAGAGCTACAACCTGGGCAACAAGTACTCCTATTCAATTCAAGACTGAGATTGTTCTCATGCAAGTTAAAGTCCAGATGGTCAGGGCCATATGTTGTGGAAAAAGTGTTCCCTTATGGTGCGGTCGAGTTGAGAGGAAAAGAGGGCGCAGCATTCAAAGTGAACGGACAGAGAGTGAAGCCATACTTGTTGAATGACATAGAACAAATCAACTTTGTGGTCTATTTTGAGTCACAATGATAAGGAACCTGCGTCCGGCTACAAGACGTTAAAGACAACGCTACTTGGGAGGCAACCCAATTTTTAAATTACGCAATTGAGTTTAATTAGAATAGTCTCACTTTTGGTATTTTGTTGTGTGGTGATGCAGGTGAAGGAATGGGACATGAAGTAGGAAAACAACGCTGGAAAGCACTGAATCAGGAGTTTCAGCATCGCGGCGCCATCATGCAATATCGCGGTGTCGAAAGATCAGAGCGGCCACAGTAGTTTAGGCACCGCGGTGCTTGAACACGTTTCCAGAAAATAAAAAGCACTAAAATGGACAATGCAGTATCTGCCGCCACCACCACCATTTTGAGCCGTTGTATGTCTGTAAGTCGTCCCATTTTAATTTTTTAGTCTTTTACACATTTGGGACAATATGTAGTTTAAGTTTAGGGGGAGTTTTCATTTTATTTTATTTTTGTGAGTCTTTTGTTATTTTTGTGTTTTATATGTCAAAAAAATGTACGATCATGCATGTTGTGCTTATTTAGAACGCCTAGTGAACTAAGTGGATAATATAATGGAATGCGAAGCTAAAATCTGTGTGCTTAAGTTAGATATGCCAAAAATTCATGAAAATCTGATTATTTGGAATATTTGAGGCTTAGCCTATGTGTTGTCAAGTGAAAAATGTCTGTGAAGTCTGCTTGTTTGTTATTTGAGGAGAAATAGTTAAGATCTACATGTTAGGGATGATTCAGACATTTATTTGCTAGCCCTTCTTACCATTCATTGCCTACCTTGCACTAAATCGTACCACTAGTCAGCTCCGTTGAGCCTAAAATAAGTTGTTTTCTTTGACACCACATGATTCCCTAGTGTGCCATAAGCAGTAATTGAAAAATTGGGATAAAAAGAGTGAAAAAGGAATACAAAAAGAGAGTGAAAAAGTGATGCACCCCAATAAAAAATGTAAAAGTTTAAGTTTGGGGGTGCCTATATGAATTGATTCATGCTCTCTAAAGAGAAAAGGGGAATGATAGGTATAAACGGAAAAGAATACCAAAAAGAAGGACAAAACGGTTGAATGAGAAAAACGCTTATGGTACGTAAATTGAGCCTAAATTATACTTGTCTAACCGGCCGAACCGGTCCGGACCGGTAGCCCCTTACCGTGTTTAACCGGTTACCGGTCCGTTTCACCTGACTACCGGGCCAACCGGTCCAGTTCATTACCGGATTTTAGGTCGGCTCGTGCGGGTCCGGGTCTGAACCGGGCCTACCGGTCCGTTTTTTTTTTAATTTCTAGTATTTATTTTCTATAATGTAAACTAAATTCAATTTAAATATGTAATATAATAATATAATATATAATATAGTTTTATATATTAAAATTGAAACTTTAAAATTAACTTTCTATTTTATAGTTTATAACTTTATACTTTATAGTTTATAGTTTATAGTTTATAACTTTATACTTTATCTTTATTTTATAGTTTACTTTATAGTACTGTTATAGTTATACATTATAGTTTATAACTTTATATTGTAATTATACTTTTATTAATTTATTAGATTAGTAGATATAAGTTAACAAATAAGTAATAACAGATTAACAACTAAATAGATAGTAAAATTAAAACTAATGATAAGATGTAAACTTTTGAACTTTCATAATGTTAATAAGAGTACATAATGAAGTAATAATAATTTTATTTATATATTATGCATCTTTCTTGCAAGTTCTTCGTAATCTATAGGTTGATTGAATTGGTTATGCTCCATAGCCTCTAAATCTGGAGTATTAATTCCAGTCTCGCCTCCGCTCCCGCCTTCCAAAATATTGCCTATTTTTTCATCTTCCGGAGAATTAACGTCTCCACATCCTTGATTTCTTCTCTCTGATATGATCCAATCCCTTAAGCAGACTAACACTTCTAATGTGCTTCCACCCAATGAGTGACGTGTGTCTCCTATTTGATCTCGTGCATGGCTAAATGCACTTTCAGAAGCCACTGTTGAGATCGACACATTAAGAACATCTCGGGCCATCGTTGCAAGTACCGAGAATTGCCTTTTGTTATCCTGCTACCATTGTAAAGGGTCAAAACTTTTCTTCGGCTCCGCTGGCTTTTGCAAATAAAATTGCATCTCATCGCAAGATCGACTTGTGGTTGCTTGTGTTGTAAAAGTGCTTCATATGTCTAAAGATTCTTTTTCATCGTCATCTTCATCAACTCAAGGTGTAGACACGTAGGTAACTAGAAGGAATATTAGTAGCAGAGTTGTTGTTATCATGTAATGTAGCATAATATTCATATAATGTAGTTAAATTAGCATCAAGTGTACTTATGCAATCAAATGAAGATGGAGTTTCTGTTGCACCTACTTCCATATAAGTATATAAACTACATATTAAATTATGACAGCCTACTTTTTTAATAGAAGGATTTAAGACTGCACCAATACAATAAATATCAGGAATAGGGAAAAAATATTTTTAAAATTTTTCAAACATAAGTGTAACTGCATCTTTATATTTCACATTTGATTTTAAACCATAAAGTAAATATGAAATTTCAGCTATATGAGCTAAAGCATTACAAACTGTTGGATAATAAGATCCTAAAAATTCAAAAGTAGCAGTGTAAAATTTAAGTAATTTTTTTAAAAGTTCACCAATTAATTTTCAATGTTCGTCGGTTAACATATACATCACGTTGTTACAATGCGCATTTGCAACATGTGTTATGGGGTCTTTATACTTATAACATTCTTTTAACAATAAATAAGTATAATTCCACCGTGTAATAATTTCTTCCGGCATGAATTTAGGTCTCAAATTAAATTGTTTATATTTTTCTTTAAATTCTATAATTCTATTTTTCCTATATTACCCTGAATAACTCCAACAGCTTTTTTGACAAGTTTTATTTCATGTGAAAATAAATCAAGACCACTTTTAACAATTAAATTATAAATATGACAAGCACAACGAACATGAAATATATGAGGAAGTGGTGGTTGTACTTCCGCTTTTAAAAGATCGAAAGCAGCAGTATTATTAGATGCATTATCGAATGATACACAAAGTATTTTATTATAAAGATTATATTTTTTGGCATAAGAACAAATAGTTTCGCTTATATATTTTCCAGTATGACTTTGATCCTCGTCATACGCAAAAGCAATAATACGTTTTTCCATTCTAAAATTTTCATCAATCCAATGACAAGTAATTGTTAAATAATCATAACTGTTTAAAGCATGTCCAATGTCTGAAGTAAAACTAACTAGGCATAGAAGGTTAGCAAATAAATATTGCAAAAAAATAACATAATCATTATGAAGTCTAAAAATATCAGCTCTAGTAGTACTACGAGGAACACCTTAAAAAAAAGGATTATATACTCTTTGAATATATGTAATTAAATATGAAGAAGAAGCAAAAGAAAAAGGTAAACAACCTCCGACAATCATTTTTGCTAATTCAATGCGATCCTTTTTTGGATCGTACTTAGCCACCCCCCCCCCCAGTTAATGGATTAAGTTGTTGTTGACTAAATCAGAGACAGCATTCCATTGTGTCGTATGATCGTGTTTTATATGTCTACCAATAGTTCCCGTCCCCCCGTCACCACCCCCTGTCTTATGTTTATAAGTTCTCCCACAAATATTACATCTAACTCTATCAGTACCCACAACTTTATCATAAAAGAGCCACACTTTACTCCTTTTTTTTCTTGCTACTGGTTCTGGTAAAGGAGGTCTACGACTACCACTAGCAGTACCAACATTGACAGAAGGAACACTAGTAGGTGTAGGAGGTTCATTTTCTTCAAGTTCAACAATATTATCTAATTGAACTTTATCATATTCATTATATTCTATTCCAAAATCTTCTTGCATTTGATAATAATCTATATTTTGATTAGATGATGAAGAACCTATAGATTTTTTACCCCTTGAACTAGATTTACGGCGTAGTCCCGATAAATTAGCCCTTATTGAAGACATTATAAAATATTTAAATAATAAACAAATAAATATGACAATTTAATAAAATAATTAGAGAATAAAACGAGTGTACCAAACTTCGGGATTCAGAATTCAATTGAAACTCGAAGCTCGAAGTCTTGCGTCTTGCTACTTTGAATTTGAAAACTAATAATAATAATAACTTGAAAATTGATAATAAAGATAATTAAGAGAGTATGAGAAATTGAGAATTAGAGAATTGAGAGAATTGTTGTGTGATAAAAATGAAAAAAAGTAGAGAATTTATAGATTTTTTAAAGGGTAAAAATATAATTAAAAAAAATAATAAACAAAAAAAACAAACGGTCGAAATGACCGTTGGCACCCCCCCACCCCACCCCCACGGCCCCACCCCCTCCCCAACGGTAACATTACCGTTACTTTTTTTTTTAATTTTGTGTTACCGGTCCGACGCTAACCCAGAATGTAACCGCTTCCGCACGTCTAACCGGTCCGGGCCTTATCGGGTTTTAACATAACCTGTGCGGGTTGGGGTTGGGTGCCAACCCAACCCCCAACCCGCAACCCGGTAAGCCCTTAACGGTTTGGTCCGGACCGGATTTCCTACCGGGTCAACCGGTCCGGTTTCGGGTCAACCCGGACCGTTAGACAGGTTTAGCCTAAATGTCTACTTTTGCCTACCCCTGCCTAAGCCTACATTACAACCCTGAAAAGTCCTGAGGATCTCTAGTATGTATGTCTATGATTAGTGGAGAATATCAAGTACATAGGCCCGTAGAACTAAATGAAATTGACATGCATAGGTTAGGTATTCATGCTTCCATTACTTGTGATTAAAATGAATTTGCGAAATATCTTACTTGAAATTCTAGATTGCTGAATTCATGCTATATATGTTCCTGCATATTATCCCAACTGACGTTCATGTGTTTCTAAGTCTTTGTGCAACTGCTTGATTTGAGTCTTTGAGTCTTTCATTTTTGTGTCTTTGTTTTTGTTTTGATCTTTGCTCGAGGGCGATCAAAGATAAAGTTTGGGGGTGTTTGTTAGGCGTATTTTGTATACGCCTTTTGAGTCATTTTTAGTTGGTATTTTACTCATTTTTGTTCTGTTTAGTATAGTAGTAGGTTTGTTTTTCTTTCTTTTGAGTCACAACGGTGCAAAAAGGCAAAAAGGAACGAGAAATGGGCCGAAAAAGTGCTCCCGAGGCGAAAAGGACGAAAATTGGCAACTCAGAGCGAAAGAAGGAAGCACCACGGTGCCACTATGCAGAACCGCGGTGCCATATTTACTGAGGAGCCACAGGACTTTCAGCACTGCGGTGCCATCAGGCAGTACCGCAGTGCCATTTGTGCTGAGAAGCTGCAGGAGTTTCGGCACCGCGGTGCCGGTATGCAGAACCGGGGTGCCGACGCGGGAAATTTCAGTTCCGAAGGCAATTTGGCTATGGGCAGATTGGTCCATAGGACACGAAAATTGGAGGATATTTAAGCCCTAGGGATTAATGCTATTGGAGGTTGGTCATTCTACAACAGAACATAACACAAGGTGGATTTGGAGCTACAATTGGAGACTTTGTTTTACGTAATTTTCTTTCTTTCGTTTTTAATTCAGTTTATGTATGGATATTGTGTTAGTTCTTAGCATGACTATGGCTAGGAGCTAAACACTCTATTAGGACTTTCCTTATGAATCGCTTGAAACTGTTATTCATGAATTAATGCAGTAGTTTGATTTCTTCTTCGCTTGATTAAGATTTAGTCAATATTTGGTATGAATGTTTGATAATTAATTGATCACTAGGTATCATAACCTATATGATTTCGAATCAAAAACCGAAAGGAGAGATTTGGATATGCTGTAATTGATTAGACATAGGTTAAAATCACGGACGAAAGTACTCCGATACTTGTGTAGCATTATAAGTTACTGTTCTTAATCCTCCTATGTGGTAAATCCTATCATAGAAATATAGAAGGGTTCTGCACTGGGGTTGAGTGATTATATGTCCTAACCGAAATATAAGACAGTCTAGTTAACCGCTATCTTAACAAAGAAGAAGAATCATTCTAGTCGCATTAAAGATTGAATAAAGTGGATAGTAGAGGATTTTGGAAGCCCTAATTCATTCATAACTGATTACAACTTTATTGGTTTAAATCTTGCAATTATTCTAGTAGTTAAATAAATACCCCAATCAAATATCGATTGTCAAATAGATAACATAAAATAGATGAACGGTACTTAGAAATCAGTCTATGTGGATGATATTCGGTCTTACAGACTATATTACTTGTGAACGATGCGTACGCTTGAGTGAGCAGTCGAAAAATCGCTAACACCAAACCATCTCAACTTCGCTTCCCACAACTTATCCTCCACCGAGGCCACTGCCACTATGTATTGGATATCATCATTTCTAATCATATCCTTCCTTGTATTCCCACATATCCATCTCAACATTCTCATCTCCGCAATTTTCATCTTTTGGATGTGCGAAGTCTTGACTGGCCAACAATCCACCTTATACAACATAGTCGATCTAACCACCGCCCTATAGAACTTGTCTTTAAGTTTTAATGGGCATATTTTTATCACATAAGACTCCAGATGTAAGCTTCCATTTCATCTACCCTACCCCAATATACTCATACTCTAAAACTTTAATATAATACTCGCACTTCTGGCGTATCAATAGTCTAGTAGGGGTATTTTATTTACTGGCTATGAATGTCAACTAACCGAAGTCTTTCTGTTAACCTACATTACTGAAACAGTATAAGGCACGAGTTAGCCTCAAATTCTTCAGACTCAGATCTACCGCACAATCTATGAGATGAAAGAATGGAAACCATCTCTAAATGCCATGTAGCCTCCTGCTTATAAGTGTGGTGCACAACACACTCATAAACAAGACTCTACTAGACACGACTTGCAGACTCTCTAGGACATATCTACTTTGATATCAAGTTTGTCACATCCCAACCTTGGGGGTGTGGACGGCACCTGACACTCTAAGGCACGATTGTACCAACTGTAATACCTGAACCACATGATATAAAACGTGGGACGACAAGGGCTCCAACGATAATAATAAGATAGGAGCAGCAATAACTTGCACACAAAAGGAGCCCAACACAACATATATATATATATATATACACACACATAAATTGAGGCTTACAACGTTGTCACAAGTGTATCAACATCTTACAAGGGCCGACAAGGCCACACAAAATATATGTACAATAACCTCTAGTCTGCAAGCCTCTAAGAGTTTGATAATGTGTCATTCGTCAGGACAGGGCCCCGACATACGCTAAATAACCATATATATATCAACATACCCCAAAACTTGATCAGCAACTCTAAAAAAAATGAGTGCACCAACTCAAGCTGAACAGTGAATCTACTAAGGAGGCTCATCAAATCGTCTACCTGAACCTGTGGGGATGAAATGTTGCATCCCTTGAAAAATAAGATATCAGTACGAAAGATGTATTGAATATGTAAGGTAGGTAAACATGTGTATAAGAATGTAATACAAGTGAAGAGTGCAGAATGTCAACCTGGACTCAAAACTGCCACTGAGAGCGCACAACTGACATAACCATGATCATATGCATGAGAGTAAAATCAAGCCACTCTATGGGGACATATAATATAGTATCAATTCCATCTGTGGGGTAAGCTCATCATAAATTGTCCGGCCATTTAGGATGCAGTAATATCTGTTTAACTGATAAATGGTAATTGTCCAACTGGTAGTAAATAACAATATACAACTGCCCAACCGGTGGTATGTACATATAAGTGTATGTCCGACTGACTATAGCGCGATGCAGTAAGAAAATAGATATATATATATATATATAAGTGCAATGTAAGACAGACCTTAAGGGACACCCTGAACAGAGTCGGAATAACCTATGGTTATTACCTTCCGACTATCATTATGTAACTATGTTCATCAACATACCTGTTGTTATGAGCTAATAAAATAAGATATACATGAATCAATGAACTTCTTTAATAGAATGAAAAACACTGACATTCCTAGCTGTTAAGAGTAGAGTCGCTTTGGACGGATATTCATTTAGGTTAGTTTACATACAGGTCATGCCAAATGAAAGAAAAGAATAAGCCTTAAATACCTGTATGATATCTTCCTTATTCCTCAACCAAGCTCAACTCAACATCTTGCGTCTACAACAAGTGAAATGATATTGTCGTCAACATATATTATCGTAACCATCGAATTGGCTAGTCATATAACTTACGAAAAATTGGGCAGTATCTCCCCTATTTTTACTACATCCCAAAGACCACCAAGGGTTATCAATATCCCAACAACAACAACAATAACCAACAATAGAAACGATAATAATACAATTCAATATGAGCTTCTCCGATTATCTTAACAATCATATTGAGCAGCAAACTCGTTTTTACGAATAACAAAACATAATTTGATTCTATCTCTTATTCCATAAATTAGTTTCTAACCTTCAAAACATCATACTTATATATACCATATGATTCCTAGTTCAAAACATTCACAAAATGCATTCCAAAACAGTCCACAAGTTTACCTTTCAAACTCTACTTTCTATACGTAGTTTCTATATATTTTCTTCTCCATTTTACTGTATTAACACATGAAAAATCTTAATACCGGTAGACACAAAATATTCATGTTATATTCCATAATTTACAGCCATTAGAAATCACATTCATACACTTAAAACAGCCCAACAAAATAGTAGCTCTATCTTAGCCTTTTCAATACAATCTTGTGGTGTTTTGCTTCAAATAGCTTCACCAATAAGAAATTAAGCTAAATAAAAAGCAAGAGGGTGTTAAACATACCTTAATCAGTATATATAACTCAAGAACCACGGCTGGTACCACTTCGAAATTCCCTCAATTGTACCACAACATACTAGAGATAATCTTTTGTAGTCTTTAACACCTTTTGATGGAAGATTGGGTTGATTTCACCTTGGATTTATCTTAAAAAATTATGAATGTGTTGAGGAGGGTTTTGAAAAGTTTCTGGATGAGTTTGATGAAAAATGAGGATAGAAGACATTTATAACTCATTTTATAGCTCCAAAGGTCGGCCACCGCCTAAGTGGGTCCCAAGCAAGTTGCTTTGCAACATGGTCTTAAAATACACATAACGTTTTGTACATAGCTTCGATTGATGAATGGTTTATTGCGTTAG
Organism: Przewalskia tangutica; assembly: GCA_029844215.1. Lineage (NCBI taxonomy): Eukaryota > Viridiplantae > Streptophyta > Magnoliopsida > Solanales > Solanaceae > Przewalskia > Przewalskia tangutica. The sequence continues at coordinate 71,724,558 of CM056732.1, forward strand.
AAATTAGACCCGCTGAACTTGAATTTAGATTAGTCATACACTCCATACAACTTTATACATTACAAGATATACCCGTGCCAAGTTGGGAAAACAATCATGTGCGAAAATCTGTCCGCCCTTCCCCGAGTTTCGACGAACTTAATTTCTTTGATTCATATGGGATCTTAGCCTCACCGAGCTTTACATTACTTTACTTACGAGCGCGAAAATACGAGGTGTGATATTATTCCCACTTAAGAACATTCGTCCTTGAATGTATAGGAAAATTCTAACTCTTAGGATTCTTAGAAATTTCGGTCGAGTTTTCCATGTAAACAGGACTATCCAAAACCTGTCACGTAGCTAAAATACCTATGTAATACCACACATGGCCACAAAACAACATAACATAATAGTATCAACCCACACGACCAACCATCTATCTAGAAACCAAAAAGGTTAGCCATAACTCGCCTCAACTGTCAACTTCCAAAGCCTGGGATGAATCTGTCACATTTGCCTTAGTAACATCACCTAAACAAGATATATAAGATATTATTGATAGATAAGATAGAAATAGGGAAATCGTATAGCACAAGTGTGGTTGTAACCTTTTAGATGGAACATACAAAGGTGCCTAGACTTCATGTATTTCTTAACTTTTCAAATCTTCTCTTTTACCCCATTTCTTCCTTCACAACACCCTAATCGGAGGCTATCTCTTTAGTCCGCAACTTCTGGACTCGACGATATAGAATAGCAACTAAGATATCTTTATAAGACAAATTCTTTGTACCCTAAATACCCTTGACTAGGGATATATGAAATGAATCTCCTAGCACTTTCGTAACATTGATGTAGGAAAAATTTGATTAAACTTCCTTTAACTCCCGGACACGTCGAATCAATCAATGGAAGATATGTACTTCTAACCATACCATAAGAATCCATCTAGATGTTAAGATTATGTTGTTATGATACATAACTCTTTGAAGGGCAAGTGAATTTCCAACTCTCCTTTGAGATCTAATGCACCCGCCTGCAATATGTCATCGAGTGTATATATCGTGTTTTCTACCTGGTTACTTATCAAGCATAAAATTATAACATGTTTTTTCTTGTGCTCCCAAACTTATGAGGAAATCTCTAGAAGTTCAATGTAACTAAGCTCTTCTATCTGAGATAGTAAACATTGGAATGTCCTGAAGTCATACGACCTTCTTTTATACATTTTACTTGTATGATCCTCGGTTGTGTGGATAAGTCATTCTGGTGAGAAATGGGTTAATCTTATAAATTTGTCAGCCATCCATTATATGGGTAGCATCTCGGATAAGGGCGGGGTGAACTCATACTGAACTTCACATTTGAGCTACCTTTCTATTATTTTATCGGAACTCTATTATTTAAATAGTCCCTCTGGGCCTTGATATTCTATCTTTACCCGATGACCATTTGGTTACTATGCCAAGCTCGTCGATACTATTTTTCACATTATTACATCAATACGTGCCTTTAGTACCCCGATACATCTTTATTGAACTAAATGAAATAAGATAGCGGGAATAATACACCTCCGCTCAAACCTTGATCCGGAAACCAGTTAAATCTGGGGCATACAATTGACTTGGGTAACAGAGAACTCTCTCCCTTAATTCGAATATTGGCTTTCTTTGCCTTAGGATTTTTTTTATACTACCGACTATGTGTTCTCATATTATTACTCTTTTACCGTTGCCACGGGGGTGACACTATTACCTTCTCATAACATCCTGTTGACACCCAATTTTGACCCTCCCGTCCAGTCATTAACTATAAAATTACACCAATTTTCAACAATAGTTTTTTATAATTTAAATAATAAAATGCAGCAATAAAACAAATAAGCAATTTAATAATGGCATCGCGTCGCACGTAGAAAATTAAGCACTTAGAGTCTCGCGCCCGCATTTATTAATTTTAAGCCCTGACATAATTCTTAAATGATAATAAATACATAAAATAAATAATTTAGCAATGACATCATAGTCACATTTATTAATACGCAAAGCAATTTCATAATTATTGTAGCACCTAAAGTCATATTAAGATAATTTAATCTTAACTTAAATAATAATAAATAATGCACAATAAATAAGATTTTAAATAATAGCGCCGCATTTTACGTAAAAAGCATTAAGCAATCCTTAAATATCATATCTGCATTCAGCATTTAAATAATTTAATAATAATTTAAATAATTCAATTTTAATTTAACTTCGCAGAATACGCATAATAAATAAGTTTTAATAACGGCATCACATTATAAATATTAAGCACTAATTAAATAGCACACTCGCATTTATTATTGTAATAATTTTAAAACTCAGACTAATAAAGCACATAAATAATCTAATCACAATTTAAATAATTTAATTTACCACTAATTAAATAATACACCTAAATTATAACACAATACTTAAATAATACCACAGCCCAACCCGAGTCGGTCCATACTCCTATATCCAAATTTCATCCGCCTTTACTTTTCCCCATCACCCGCAGCCCACTCTTCCCTTAAGTCCTTTAACCTCCCTCGCCCCATCTTCATCCCCTGAACCTAAAAGAAATCAACAAAAACCTAGACCTAAAAAGTGAACCCGCCGTACCTCCCTTACCTTGTACCCCCCATCGCCGCACCTTCCCTGCCGAGATTCTCGCCTGAGAATCCGGCGACCTTCCTTACCCATGCACACGCAGCCAACTTTCCCCTTACCATCTCCAAGAACCACGAAAACCATATCAAATCTTACCATAAAAATCATCCGCGAATCAGCCCATAAAATCGTCCAAAATCAATACCAAATCAGTACCAAATATTGTCCAAGATCAGCCTTAAAACTTACCCTAAAATGGAACCCAATTTGAGGCTATAAATTGAGCATTTTTACATATGTAAGAAAAATAAAACGAGGGAGAAGAGGGTCTACACAAAAGACTTGTTAGTAATATAGCAACGACAGAACTGGACGGGAAGAAGAGGGAAACCTCAGGATAATCTGTTAGCATCCGAAACCGGGGGCATCGACTAATTCCCAGAATCAATCGAACACTGGCAGTGAAGGTTCTTACCAGCAAATTCAGGGATCCAAAGCACAAATCCGAAACCTTTATTTTCATAGCCTAGAATCGACCACAAATCGCATCGCTTTCAATCGCATATCATAGAAACCTCCGAGCGGACGGACGACTTGATACGCTGCCTCGGTTCGCTGTCCGGAGAAGGTAAAATCAATTCTCTCTCGATTTCAGTTCATTTTTGTATTTCTGTGTGAAGTTTGTATTAAATAATGTGTTAGATGTTGAAGATGATGTTTGGAGACTGCGAGATAGATAAGTTAAAGACTGTGTCTGTTTATGTGGTTTGCTATGATGTTGTGGGATGAGCAAAATTCTGAAATAAGTTTGAATCATGGGTCTATGGTATATCTGTATGTTTCCAGTAAACTGGCCATATTGGTGTCGGATGCAGGTTTAGAATAACATGAAGAGAACCCCCCTCAGGTCATTTTATATCGGTGTATGTCTGTTTGATTACCTGGTGTTAATTCCTGACTAGTCTAAAATAAGTTTCTTTTAACATCTGGTTGTCTTCCTGTGTCTGCTGTAATCTCATGAATTTTGCGGGTCAAAATGGTTTATTAGTGCTTTCTGATGTTATCGACTTTTGCTATTTGCCATGTTTTGCAACCTGTTCCCTCTTAAGTAACCAGGCCAGTGTCTTGGTATAGTAACCTGAATCATCTGATCTGTAAGATTATAGTATGTCTGCGCATGTAAGTTAAGTACAAAAGGTCTCTCTTGCTTCTGTGGCTATATCTATTTGCACTTAGAATGGTAAAGGCTACCAATGTAATATATGGAGTTAGAATCTTGACTGTTAACCCATGTTTATGCATTTTCACATGAATGGTCTGGTTTCTGAATTTGCTGCTTAGTTTGATCACATGTAAGAATTATGACTCGCACAGGGTCCTTCCATTTTAGAAGAACCTGATTTCACCAATGGTATACCTTCAGTATGCATATATCCCCTTTTCTTGGAACCTGAATCTGTTTTAAAAGATAAGTTATGGCTAGGACAATCGTCAATGCTCATAGTAATTGGAACTACATCAGCCCAGTTGTAAAATTATATAGAATCTCGCGTATATTAGTCCTCTGTTTGCTCTTGGATAATTAAAGAACTTGTATTAGTTTGCCTTTGAATCTTTAGCATGTTCATGTAACTCTAAATACCCCTGCCTTGGTATTTGCATTTGTGAATTTGTGTTTAAGTGGGTTCATCATAAGTTGGGCATATCTCTGCAGTATTCACATCTGGGTCCTGCGTATATCTGCTGGGCCCAGCCCATATTATACAATTTCTTATTGCCTTCACATAGTCATATATATGCCTTTGTCTTTGCTGTTGGTCACCCATGATTAACGGAATATCTGGGCCAGCCTACTCCTTTTAGTGTTTAAAGAAATGGACTATCTGAGGCTTCACCTGCTATGGTTGCGTGTAAGGTTTGGGATGAAACCCAATTTGTGCACAAAGGAATTTGGGCCCCTTTAGGCTTCACTGTCCAGGCTATACATAAGCTGCCCTGTATCGGTTTTTTCCTTGCATGAACATTCGGTGATTATGTGTTTAGGTCTTATGCCAATTTATAATTTGATAAAGATATAAGGCATATACTAATCCTTATCTTTCTTTTTTTTTACATGAAATGCATCGGAGCAAAAATGAAGAGTCTCATGGCGAGACTCATTACAAAGATGCAGCAAATGAAGACCCGCATCTATGTGCATTTCTCTATCCGCATTAGAATCCCAAAACCACCGGCGAAAAGACGTCGCCTTCTTCGAGTCATTTATTAATTTATGCCTGCCTATTCATTATTTGTAAATTAATTGCCTAACATCACTCTGCTAGCAGAACCTTTAGGACATTCAAGCTTTGAGTTGCCATTAAGAGGTAGTTTGATACTAGAAACTCGTCTCTTCTAACTTAATTATTTTATGCTAGCTATACATTGCTTAAAGTTGCATTAAATAACCTAACGACTTTCACTGGTATAACTCTTCACGTAATTAAAGTATTATTTGTTATCAAATTCTATAAACTCAATCATTAACATTCATATAGGAAAATTAGTCTCATTTGCTATATACCTTGCATGCTAGGCCCACTTCATAAATGCATAAATCATCTTTGCATATATAATAATATATATTTTAGCTAGAACTAGCTTTATATATTTCAAAACAAATCTTACATTTTTATGTTAGCAAATAAAAAAATACTTCCTATATCTTTTACTTAAACACTTTTCAAGACATATATTGCATCTTAGCATAATAATTACCCTATATTTGAACGGACAACCGCAAGTTAGCGGATCATTTAGGGTGCCTAACCCCTTCCCTTTAGGATAATAAAGAACCCTTGCCCGGAATCTCACATAAGTTTTGCAGACCATAAAAATGGAGTTAGTGTTGACTTTAACCTAGTCGACATTTAGGTGTCCTAATTCACCCAAACTAATTAGGTGGCGACTCCGCGAACCCTTTAGCATTTAGCACCTTTAGCACCCCTTTTTTAGCCCTTTTACCTTAGCATCCTTAGCACCACTCTTCAACATCTTAGCATACCTTTAAGCACCCTTTTAACATTTAGCATTTTTATTTATTTTCTAACACTTTCATTAAGCAGGAGGAGTTTTCTTTTATAATGTCGCGGTCGAAAAAGGGCGCGACACATCCTTATTATCATTAGAGCTCTTCAATTGGATCCGTAAACTTTATAACTATTGAAGCTCTTTAGTTAAACTTCTCGTTCCCGACCTCTAGATAAGCTAAACTGCCCATACATCATTTCTTGTGTTGCCCTGAAGGCTATTTCTTTATTTTGTTAAACTATATCTTTTAAATTGTAACAGGATAAAATCATTTTATATTGTTATCCTTTCACTTTGACCACCAAGGGTGTTATTTCCAAGTTCTTGTTAGTAACTCTGGCTTCTGAACCGTCTTTCTCTAAAGGAGGACCTTATTCTTCTATATCGTCTAAACTTGCCTTTATTTACCCTTTTTATTCCCAAGAAGTATTACCCTCTTTATATTCAAATAGTTACACCAACATGGAATTAAGCTACAACAAATGTAAGAGGGTGTTAAACATACCTTAAGAAGTATATAACTCAAGAACCACGGCTGGTACCACTTCCAATCACCCTCAACTGCGCCACAACATCTTAGAGACAATCTTTTGTAGTCTTTAACACTTTTTGATGGAAGATTGAGTTGATTTCACCTTGAATCTGGCTTGAAACCTTATGAATGTGTTGAGAAGGATTTTGGGAAGTTTCTGAACGATTTTGGTGAATAAATGAGGAAAGCAAACGTCTACAACTCATTTTAAAGCTCTGAAGGTCGGCCACCGCCTAAGTGGGTCCCAAGCGAGTTGCTTTGCAGCGTGTTCTTAAAATGCACATAACTTTTTGTACAGAGCTCCAATTGACGAACGGTTTGTTGCTTTGGAAAGTAGACTCGCTGATATTGAATTTAGATTAGTTATATATCTAATAAGACCTTATACATTATGAGATATACCCGTGCCAAGTTGGGCAAAAAATCTTGTGCGAAATTCTGGCCGCCCTTCCCCAAGTTTCGACGAACTTAATTTCTTTGATTTGTTTGACCCCAAACTCTTATGAAACTTTCGTTACATCCCTTTAAACTTTTTTTCATCCAAATATGGGATTTTAGCCTCACATGGCTTTATGTTACTCTACTTACGACACATACGAGCGTAAAAATATGGGGTGTAACACATCATAGGGCCATCAAAGACAAATTTGAGCTTTAATCAAATCTTCTCTCACATATGAAATGTCATATATGCAAAGCATTGACACTTTAAAGGTGATCGATGACTATCAACCTCCTAATCTACAATAATTTGATGGCAAAAAAATTCAAATAACATGTGGCACACTTCATCTAGATGTGTAAAAATGTTGGAACTAATGGTGATCATCCTTTCAAGCAGTTCGTACGACCTCTGAAAATATTTTGATTGGTACAAAGATCTCAAACGTAATTCCGTATATAGTTAGGAGCAAGAATTTCTCAACTGATTCTATAGTGTAAGGCATATCGTAAGTATGATTGAACTTATAAATGCATGCCAATGAAATATTTGCTAGTTGTTGACCTCATCAATTGTCGGAGGAGCATGAGCCTCAACTCCAAAAATCACCTTAGTGAAAATTATGATATTGAAATATACTTTTAAAATATGAATTGGTGTCTTCGCTACATCTTACAAGGAATAAAGCCTTAGAGATCGTTTGGTAGGATGCGTTAGAGAAAAGAATACATGCATTAACTTTGTGTATTACTAATATCTTATTTGATATTCTTTTTCAACCTATGTTTAATTAATACAAGCATTAGTTATAAACCATATGCATAACTAATACATAACAAATCTTGATATTAACAACGTTTAGTTGTTTGTCCGTTGTGATTGCACTTTGGAATGTGTTTATATTTTCTCAAGTATGGAAAAGTTTCATATTTTCTAGTGCGTAATAATTTGTGATTATCATATTGTGCAGGGTAGACGTTCGATGAAATGCTTGAACAACATTGTGTTGAACAGGGTATATGTTCGATAAAATGGTTGAACGACATTGTGTTAAAATTGTGATTGGAATTTGGGTGAGTTTTTCGAATTAATTACAAGTTCGTATTAGAAGTACATTATTGTCGATGTGCGGTCCCAATACACAATTGAAAATCCAGTCTTTAACCGAGTACTGGAGTTCTAGCAAGTGTAAACTTCACTCACGGATTACGAGTTGTGGAGGACACGAATTATGGTAGTAGGTACTCGAGCGTAGTCCTACTTATGATTACAAATTGATAGTTGTAGTGCTATTATTGTAGGCCCGATTAACCTATCACACTTATAGACACATTATTGTGTTATAAGTCACTGTAGTTTGATTTCTGCTGATATGTGTTCTTTAGTATATTTTGTTTAGCTTATTTAGTTGTATTAACTACTGCTCCCTTTTGTTCGAATGCACTTTATACTGCTTTAATTCATAATTTGAGTCTGACAGTTTCTCTTGCTTTATTATTTACTCTTGCTTTACTCGTGTTTTGTTTTTATTGTCTTGCTTGTGATTATGTTTTGTATTGAGCCGATGGTCTCCCGGAAACAGTCGATCTACCTACCAAGGTGGAGGTAAGGTATGTGTACACTCTACCCTCCCCATACCCCACAGAGATTTTTCTGAGTATGTTATTGTTGTTGTCACGGATTACGAGTTGGGTTTAGGAAATTGTTACTCCCTCCGAATAAAAAAGAGTGTTCACTTAGTCATTTACATACACTTAAAAAAATATTAACTCATAGACAAAAAGAAGTAATTTAATTCTAATTAAACATGTATTATAATTTAATCACATACTACTTAATAGAGAAATTTTAAAAAATAAGATTAATTTTTTTTTATTTGATAAGTGACTACTCAATAAAAAAATGTAAATAGACTCTTTTTTATGCGAGTATCAAATTTTGGAATATCAACCTACAAAAAAAAAACTTTTTGCCGATCCATTGGACTGTATTTCTGGTGGAGAGAAGCAAATGGTATGATATTGTTGAACTCCCCTTCTCCAGATACCGAAGCATCTCTATGGTTACAACAGTCTTTCAACTAGCCTGGCCCCACCACCATTTCACTGCTCACCAGACCCACCTAGATCACTGTCACCGATTCTTCTTCATCTCAGATATTGCCTTATTTTTTTAACTTGATGTAAATTGAACATGGATGAATTGGGGTTATGTAAAATTTATGGGTTATGATTGGTTGGCAGGGTAATGTGGATACAGGCACTACCAAATGCAGTTCAAGGTCGCATTTTGTCATTTCTTCTTTATGATTGTCGGAGATTTTGTGAAAGTGAATTGCGTCAGCTTGCGGGAAATATGTTGAAGGAGGGAAAAGAGCTTGATTTTTGGGTAACATCAATTGCTTGATGTTTTGTCTAGCTCAAACCATGAATGGTTGTCTCGCTTGAACTTGGATTCTGAAGAGTTTACGTCATTACCCTATTGGCTTAAGGATGACGTTAATGACACTGATTTGATGTTTCCCTGGCTGCCTATATCACAGAAACAGTTTAGCTTGGAGATGGAATACGATAGTTGTGGAGAGAATGATGATTCTATGATTGAATTTGAAGAAGGTAAACGAGAAATTGTGGATGAAATCATCGAGGAGATTGATGAAGTGAGTAAGGAGGTAGATGAATGCTTTGTGAGTCACAATAGAGGTACGGAAATAGTAAACAACTATTACTAGTGCTTCGAAAGGATAAACTATAATGATTACAACGATTAACAATCTTGTAGCCAACAAAAGTTGTGGCTACAGTAAACTTGTGAGTACTTGAACTTCGTTCTTGAATGGTTCTTGAGTCTGTCTTGAGTCTTCGTTCCAATTGCAACAAGCTCCTTGATTTTAATAGCTTGAAATCAAGAGACACTAAATCTGGTAGCGTTACAATTACGCTGCTGAGTCGAGTGATATTCACTCTGTCGTTAAGACATTATTGCCCTGTATATATCCTTTAACGATGTGGGCAACTGTCTCCCAAGATAAAACAACAACTAACAAATGAGCAAAGGAAACTCAAGTGTTTCTCAAGAAGAACCTTTGAGTGTGTGAAAGAGTGCTTAGAGAGGAAGAAGATTTTCAGAAAATCTGATTGTGTGTCGTGTGTTCTTCAATTGAGCCAAAGGCCTCAATTTATAGTGTGAGAATAATGACCTCTCATCTAGCCAACTAATGACAATCAATAGCCAAATAATGGCTGAATTCATGTGTCAAGTAATGAAGAATCAATGCCCCAAACCAGCCCAAAAGTCAGAAACTTTTCAGCTTTCGTCGACCATTACGCCATCGGCGTCAGCTGCGCACAGGGCGCGCGACGCTGAGCTCGATAACTAAACCACGATTAGCGTCGCGGCGCTCGTGATGCGGCTCCGGCGGTCTTTGCGCGTGGCGCCAGCGATTCTGCAGTGATTTCCGAATCGTTTCATACACTTCTTCCTTCATTTACCAACATGGAACACTCGTCGTTTAACCGACAACCATCCATCATTTCATGTCTCAAACGTTTACTCACGTACCAATATCTTTTTCACTAAAGAAATTTACGATACTTGACATTACGAGTGCACATGTGTAGAAACGACGTTTCCAACGTGCGAGACCTCAATTGTTCGAGTCATAAATAATGGGCTAAACTTAATTCCACATTAGTAAATTTCTAACATGCTTGAACCCTCAAGTTGAAGAAATGCCGGAGCGGTTGTTGTCTTTTCAGTCTACCGCTAAGGCTGTGGAATTGGCTGGGGAGATACGGCAGCTTTGTAAGGGAAGAGGTCAGTCATTGGCTATTTTGGGTATTGTTGGGTCCCGGGGGTTATAGTTATACTATGGAATAATAAAAAACAAACAGTAAGTAAAATCGTTTGTACGCTGGAACAGTTTGCAAATGTCGTTAACAATGTCGTCCGACAGAAGTGACGATACTTAGATAAAAACAGAAAAACCTTTGAAGAGTAAATTGCAGCGGAAATAATAAAGACACAAAGGTTTAAATTTACATAGGTTATATATTAATATAACCTATGATGGTTAATGACCAAAGGTATTGTATATATATATATACAATTGAATATATTCCTTCTTTTACAAGATACAAAATAAAACAAAGGAATAAAAAGGTTTAAGTCACAGATGACTTATGTCTGAAAAATCTAACTAAGTAGATATAGACAACATCTCATTATAATTGCTTCAATAAAGAACTAATCTAGAATCTAGGCAGCAACTATAATGTTGGACACAATGTCGTCGAAAAGCTCAGGCAACTCAGTGATCCAGTTTTCTGATCGAGATTTCTGGAGATCTCTCTTAATCTTTTTCTCTTGTATTTTCTGGATATCGATTCTTTGATGTAACCTCTCTATTTATAGTAGAGAGTCTTCCTTGAAATGCTCAATGAATCGTTGTGGAAGTTGAGCAAAAGGTGGGCAGCTTGATAAGGTTTGTTGGAGACGAATGTGGAGCAAAATCCTCCAACCTCTTGGACTTGTTCCCCAAGTTTAGCAATTCCTTGGACTTGGTCTTCCCACGTGTATAATCAGCTCAACAAGTTCCTTGCCAGGTCACTTTTCTATCGTGGTAAAAATTCCACGAGATTAGTCAGTCCGTGAAGCAAGGGCAAAACTGTTATCAGAATGTTGATCCGAATGTCATGACATTTGTTCCAACATTTTCTGACTTAACTTAGTACTGAAAATGTTATGTTAGGTAAAATGTCATAACATAAAATCCAACATTAACATTCTTCCCATTTTTGCCTTTCTTCACAAAACAAACTTTTTAGTGCGAGTGACCTATGGAATGTTATGTTAGGTAAAATGTCATAACATAAAACCTAACATTAACATTCTCCCCCTTTTTGTCTTTCTTCACAAAACAAACATTTTTAGTGCGAGTGACCTATGACAACTATTAATGCTCCCCCTTAATCTGTGATGACACATAAACAAAATATACAAAACAATATATATGCTATTCATACATAGGATTAGACGAACCCAAAAGTAGTTAATTAATTACATCCCAAAATAAAATAGTTGTTAGATCACAACATCCAAATAATAACCAATCAGTAAGTACCATTGTTTAAGTACATGCCAAAAAAATAACCAGTCAGAATCATCCATTCATATCAGCATTCACATCTTTCGCTTTCTACTTATTCATGATTTACGCGCTTTCGACCCTCGGTCTAGTAGTTTCGACTTGACTCTTAGCCTTGCGGCCGGTTTACGCACGAAGCCTTAGTCTTGTCAGTAAGACTTTTCTTCCAACTGCTTCTTCTCTCTACATGACAGGATTAACAACTTCTTCTGTAGCAACAACAATATCTTCTGCAGCAACAACATCTCTACTCGTGCCTTCACCAGCCATCCTCTACTCGCGTAATGCTTCCTCGCCTTCGAACCTTCTCCCTTTTTGTGAAGAAAGAAGTAGGAAATGGTCCCTTGCTTGTACTAGTGCATCTCTAACAGTATCAACTTCACCAATTTGTAAGTTAAGTTTTGTAATTTTTTCCACTAGCCAATGTGTAGACAGTTCATACTATCTCGGACCTGTGTTGCTCTGAATGTTAAGAACATTTCTGGCAACATTTTCCCTTTTTCTCTTTTGATCAGGGGAGGTCAATTACTCTTTCCTTGCTTTTCAAGATAGCTTTGTTCACTGCATATATTTCAGGTTGTTTCCCTAACAGCTCATTTCTTAGAGGTATAAACCCCTGACTAACCAGAATTTTATAAATTAAGGAGGGGTAGGGCAGTACGTTGATTCCTTTTCAGCAAGATTGCTGACTTGATAGAATATTATTTTTCCTAAATCAACTCTAACCTATTGCCAATCTTGTAGAGCAGTGAAGCTTGATCTGAAGTGACAATCGACTCATTCAGGGAAGGAAGCCAATTGTGAATAACAATTTTGTGCAAAGAACAAGACCGTCAGTTATGATGCGGGGCACCGAGAAGTCCACTTCTTCATTATACATCCAGTGAGGTATTCTATGATCTTGTATTTGTTTGATGGCATATGTTCAGTAGGGTTGCTACTTCTTTCACATTCATTTCCAAGACACTCATTAATAACGAGGGGTGTAAAATTGTAAATTCGTTGTATAGATAGACCTTCCCAATTTTTTTGGAGGAAGTTCTGTCCATTCCAGAATTCAAATTAGCATAGAATAGCCTGATCATCTCATCGATATAAGGGTCTTTGTTTGTCACAGATGTTAGAAGCTTGCGATCGTCCAGAAAATCAATCAAACCATATTCAGAGCAAGAAGAATAAATCTACCACCTTCTCTGCTCTAATCATTCTATTCTTGTACCAACTCCATCTATCATGCTTTAATTGTGAATAAAATCTATCAGAGAAAGCAAGTACCTCATTATCAGGCTCAGACTCGGTGTTTGTAGAGGAGGATAGAAAGGATCTTTCTTCAGTGGCTTGAGATGTCGTAACAGTGTTGCCAACATTTTGAACGACCTCATATCTAGCAGGTCGTTGAACTCTTCTGGAACAATACTTATTCAGGGGTGTTTCATCTGGAATTTCTTCCTCTTCAGATGATTTTTGAGCATCAGAAATAGAGGGCTCAGATAGAGAATCTGGGGCTTCAGTTGCATTTTCAACAGAGGGGGTCTCTTCATCGGTAGTTTCAAAAAATAGATTGTAGTCAGTATCACCTGTGTCACTACTTGAACACACAGGAACTTGAGTTTCAACCTTTGATTTCTTCACTGCTGGTTGAGACTCAAAAGTTCTCTCAAAAACTCTATTTGACCTTCTTGTCGGAAACTGAGAAGTGCTTTCCCTCTTCCCTAAGGCAGACACATCAGGAGTTGCGTCAATGTCGATGAGATTGTTGTTATCACCTGGATATGCTATTTCAAGAGGTTCTTGAAACTCACTAAGCACAATGTTTGTGCACATAGGAGGTCTTATACTCATTGGTGTGTTGTCGTGGATGTTGGAGGTCATGGATGGTGACATTGGGCTAGTATCCATGGGTGAATAGTGAGGAGATGATTCAAGGGGTTTTAGGGTTTTTGGAAGATGAAGGGGTTGATTGTTCCATCGGTAGTAGTAAATCGAGATGATGTGATGGTTTGCTACCTTTTTCGAAACAAACAACAGAAGACCAAAAGAAGAACTACAGTGGAAGATTTTATACTTTGGCAAACAAAATCTTGGTTTTAGGTGTTTGAGTTGTAATCAAATACTTACACCTAAATTTATGAAAAGGATAGAAATCAACATTTGATTTTATCAACAAAGTAGAAAACAACAGCACCAAAAAAAATAGGGAAAAATAACCGAATTTTCAAAAAACAGTTACAAACAGTATCCCAACAAATATCATTATCTGAGAATGTCAACCATAATGTTGGCAACATTTTGGATGACACATGTATTATAATCCTACAAGAACTCTTTTGTTTTTGGCAATAAATCAAGACACATTTTATATGTGATTTTATGAGTTTAACCTCCAGATCAATGTAACATTTTCCCATTGTCTTTGATCTAATCATAAACCACATATAAAATTTAATTTTTGTGTCAAAAAATAAGAATACTTATTTAGCATCCTCATAATTTCTTGTTTAAGCACTTGATACTCCTATAGTATAGGAACGGTATCATTTTCAAAGAGCTTTGCTCATTCGACAGTTGCCAACCAATTCACAAAAGGCTTTGCCTTATTTTGATACTCTCTTTTTATGATATCTAATATCATCGCAGAGAACGGTATCACTTGTTCTTATTTTAGGATCATACATGAGTGAATACAAAATTAAAACCATCAAAAACAGTAAACACAATCAGATTCTGATATTACAGAGGCAAATGTCACCCAAAATGTTAGACATTTCAGTGACATTAAATCCATCGATCTTGGGTCGAGATTCAGAGACCAAGAGTGTTTTTCAAACTTGAAAATCTCTCATGATCCAAAGCTTTTGTAAAAATATCAGCTAGTTGATGAATAGTGTCAACATGTTCAATTTGAACTAGCTGTTTTTCAACCAAATCTCTTAAAAAATTATGTCTAATATCTATATGTTTTGTACGAGAGTGCTGAACAGGATTTTTGGAAATATTTATTGCACTCAAGTTATCACAATACAAAACTAAGATATTATTTGAAAAACCATAGTCGTCTAACATGTGTCTTAACCATATCAATTGAGAACAACAACTTCCAGCTGCTACATATTCAGATTCAACAGTTGAAAGTGAGACACAGTTTTGTTTGCGACTATACCAAGATACAAGATTATTGTCAAGGTAAAAACATCCTCCACTCGTACTCTTTCTGTCATCCACATCACCAGCCCAATTCGAGTCACTATACCCTATTAAATTAGGATTAGTGTCTTTGGAATACCAAATTCCCAACTCACATGTGCCGGCAACATATCGGATGACACGTTTTAAGGCATTTAAGTGGGAGATTTTGGGATAGGCTTGGAATCGAGCACAAACACAAACACTAAACATTAGATCAGGACGACTAGCAGTGAGATACAAGAGACTACCTATCATAGATCGATACAATGTTGGGTCGACATTTTCGCCAACATCGTCTTTGCATATCTTCTGTGTTGATCTCATTGGACTCCTCATCTGTTTAGCATTCTCAAATCCGAACTTTTTAACCAAATGCTTGGCGTACTTACTCTGGGAGATGAAGATTCCATCTTCATTTTGCTTTATCTGCAAGCCTAAGAAAAAGGTTAATTCCCATATCATGCTCATCTCAAATGTGGAGGACATAACTTCGACAAATGTCTCAAGGTGGGACTGTGAAGTCGAACCAAAGACTATGTCATCTACATAGATTTGAGCAATGACCATATCTACTCCGTGATGTTTTATAAACAAACTACAATCAGCTTCACCACGTTTAAAACCAAATTCAAGAAGAAACTGAGTTAAACGACCATACCATGCTCGAGGTGCTTGTTTCAATCCATACAAAACCTTTTTGAGCTTGTATACAAACTGAGGATGGTGAGGATCTTCAAATCCTTTGGGTTGTTCAACATAGACTTCTTTGTCAAGATAGTCATTCAAGAAGGCACCTTTAACATCCATCTGATGGAGAGTGATCTTCAGACAGCAAGCTACAACAATTAACAGCCTAAATGACTCAATTCTGGAAACAGGAGCAAAAGTTTTATCATAGTTAATTCCTTCGACCTGTGTGTATCCTTGAGCAACTAGTCTCGCCTTGTTTCTTACAACAGTTCCAGATTCATCTGTCTTGTTCTTAAAAATCCATTTAGTTCCAATAACATTAATATCATTTGGGCGTGGAACTAAATCCCCGACTTCATTTCTCGTGAACTGTTCAAGTTCTTCTTGCATAGCTGTATCCAACAATTGTCCTTGAGTGCTTCTCCAACATTCTTTGGTTCTAGAGTAGATACATAACAAGAAAGACTTAGCTTTTGATATATGGTAGACATACACACATATTTGACCATATCTCTGTAATTTCGAGGTTTTTTCCTTGTTCTTAAACCTTCAAACACTTCTTCTATCACTTGACCTGTAGGATGGTTCTTTCTAATCCTAGATGAGGATCACGTATCTTGGATCTTGCAATTCGAGATTTGATTCCTCATGCAACCACGTGTTCTCGGGTTCTGACTCAGATGTTGCTTCGAATGTCGTGACATTTGGGGCAACATCTGAATCTTCAGAAGCATTCTGCTCATTCTCCACTGTAATCACAACGTTATTTTCAGGCATTTTTTCTGTAAGATCAGAACAATCATTGAAAACAACGTTAACAAATTCTTGTACAGTTTTGATTCTAAGATTATACACACGATAAGCATGACTATTTTGAGAATAGTCGACAAAAACTCATTTGTCACTTTTAGAGTCAAACTTGGCTAGTTGTCTCTATCATTTAAGATGTAACACACACACCCAAATACATGAAAGTAACGCAGATTTGGTTTCTTTCCATTTAACAGCTCGTAGGGTGTAATTTAGTTCCAGGCCTAAGATAGACTCTATTTGTCATGTGACTTGCAGTATTCAAGGCTTCGGCCCAAAAACGTTTTCACAATTTCTTAGAACTCAACATGACTCTAGCCATCTCTTGTAAAGTCCTATTCTTCATTTTTGCTACACCACTCTGCTGAGGAGTCTTGGGAGCATATTTTCATGAAAAATACCCCCTTTCTCACAAAATGTTGAGAACAGATTATTCTCAATTTTTTTTCCATGATCTGACCTAATTCGAAAAATAGAAGAATGATACAGATTCCTTATCCAAGAGTGCAACACTTTGAACATACCAAAAGTTTGAGACTTTTCTTTCAAAAAGAATATCCATGAATACCTGGAAAAGTCATCTACAATCACATAAGAATACCTCATGCCTCCTAGGCTGTCTACCTTGATTGGACCCATAAGATCCATGTGCAAAAGCTGAAAGAAGTGAGACGTACCTGAATGTTGTCCGTCACTCTGGGCAACATTATGGGAGACACGGGTTTGCTTACCTTTTAGACAATCTTCGCAAACCATTGTTTTATCTTTAGGACTTAGTTTAGGGATGCCTCTTACTGCCTCATAAGAAATTAATCTTTCAAGGTTACGGTAGTTGACATGTCCTATTTTTTTATGCCACAAGGTAGTGTCATCTGTCCTAACATTATTGCATATCTCTTGTAGTCCAACAAGATAGCAATTGTCGCATGTCCTTGTACCTGACATTACACATTGGTTAGCTTCATTTGTAATTATACAAGCATACTTATTAAACTTTACCTCTATATTATCATCACACAATTGACTTATACTGACTAGATTAGTCATTAATCCTTCAACATGTAAGACATTTTTCAAGGCTGGAACACCAGGAACACTTAGGGTTCCTCTTCCTATGATCTTACTTTTGCTGCCACCTCTATAAGTTACATTTCCTCCATTGAGTGACTCGTAGCTCTTTAGGTATTCCTTTGTCCCTGTCATGTGACGAGAGCACCCACTGTCAAAGTACCAAGATCCTGAAATGTTAGTCCTCAAAGCAGTTATGGCAACATTACTTCTCACATTCAGTTTGGGCATCCAAACTTTCTTACAACATTTCCCTTTTTTACCGTCAGGAATGTTGCTACGAGTGTTGTTCGAAATGTTGGACAGTCGTTTTGACAACACTCTTGCTCCTGGAATTCTGAAGTTTGCGACAATATGGTGTTATGTTCCCAGAGGAGTTACAATAATGGCACACAAATTTCATGTCATTTGACGCGACTGGAGCTTGTCTTTAGATCCTTTCTCTTTTACAAAACCTATTCTCCCAGATTTGTCAAATAAATTAGAGCATACTGCATTAAGTGAGTTCTTGTATCCAATACCTGCGTGTAATGGTTGACTAACACACAGAGAATCTCATCCAGTTTGGAGGTACCTGTATTGAGCGTTTGGAAGGTTGCTTCAGCTAAATCCAACTTTGCACTAATCTTACCAAATTCAAGATCTTTTTTGGTAAGTGTAACTTTTAAGCGGGTTATTGTGCCTTTTAAACCTGCATTCTCAAGAGTTAAAGATCTTAACTTTGAGTCAAGTTGCTTGGATTCTAGAATTAAGTCTTTACAAAAAATTTGTAAATCCTTAATCATGTCGTCCTTGGGATCAACTTGATCGTCAAAGCTAGTCTCACTACAAGAAATAATACTAGTAAAGCAATTAACATCAGGATAGTTAAAATATTCATACCTTTCGGATGTTACTGGACCTGCAGATGTCGTCGCAGATGTTGACGCAAATGTGATGACATTTGGGACAACACTGTCGATGACATTTTCATTGTAGACCGTTCGTAAACAGTGGCCAACATTGCTTGTGACTCTATTTCTTGATCTCCTTCCTCTTCTTCTTCATCGTCACTAAGAGAGACCCACAAATTTTTACCAATTTTTCTTAAGGTATTTGCACATTCATTTGCATAATGACATCATCCTGAACAAGCATGACATTGCACAAAATCTCGTTGTTTGGGATCAAATTTGGTTATGTCTGAGTTGGTTCTCCTTAGTTGATTTCCTCTTTGTACAATAGAAAGGGGGTTAGTGGACTTTTGATTAAAGCCTTGGTTTTGGTGCTCTTTGGATTTAAATTTATTTTTATCATTGTTGAACTTCCTTACCATCGAATTGAATTTTCGAGTAAGGAGGGCAAGATTTGCACCATCACCAATTTCTTCAAGATTTTCATCATCATCATCGACGTGACTCTCCAAGGATTTTGCTTGAAGTGCTATATCTTTGCTTTTATACAATGTCCTTTGATTCTCCATATTCATCTCATAAGTTTTGAGAATACTCATTAAAGTATGAAGGTCCATTGTAGCAAGATTGTGAGCTTCTCCAATCGCACATATCTTTGTATTGAACTTTTCAGGAAGAGAACGAAGTGCTTTTTCCACAAGTTGATTGTTGGTTAACGGAAAACCAAGAACTTGACATTCATTAGAGCTGTCAATCAACTTTTCAAAATATGTTTTAATATCCTCCGTCTCTTCCATTCTTAAACGTTCATATTTACTCATGAGCATACGAAGCTTCGTTCTACGAACACTAGAGCTACCTTCACATGGGTTTGCAAAGTATCCCAAGCATACTTGCCCGTAGAGCAATTTTGTATGAGCTTAAACATGTAGAGATCAACCCATGCAAAAATAGCATTTAAGACTTTTTCATTGAAGCTTGCATTGTTGGTTTCTTCCACACTCCATTCGGATTCAGGCGTAGGAAGAATGTCGCCTTCCTCATCCGGTGGTATCATTGGAACAATATATCCATTGGTAATAGATCTCCATGCTCTAATATCAATGGATTTGATATGAGAGCGTAGACGAATTTTCCAATAGGCATAGTTTGATCCATCTAAAATAGGAAGTCTACCAATTGTTGGATTAGCCGGATCCATAGTTTATATAACAGGACCAAACACTTATTATGTCAAGTGTTGGCTCTGATACCACTTGTTGGGTCCCGGGGTTATACTGTGGAATAATAAAAAACAAACAGTAAGTAAAATCGCTTGTACGCTGGAACAGTTTGCAAATGTCGTTAACAATGTCGTCCGACAGAACTGACGACACTTAGATAAAAACAGAAAAACCTTTGAAGAGTAAATTGCAGCGGAAATAATAAAGACACAAAGGTATAAATTTACATAGGTTATATTAATATATAACCTATGATGGTCAATGACCAAAGTATTGTATATATATATATACAATTGAATATATTCCTTCTTTTACAAGATTACAAAATAATACAAAGGAATAAAAATATTTAAGTCGCAGATGACTTATGCCTGAAAAATCTAACTAAGTAGATATAGGCAACATCTCATTATAATTGCTTCAATAAAGAACTAATCTAGAATCTAGGCAGCAACTATAATGTTGGACAGAATGTCGTCGAAAAGCTCAGGCAACACAGTGATCCAGTTTTCTGATCGAGATTTCTGGAGAGCTCTCTTAATTTTTTTCTCTTGTATTTTCTGGATACCGATTCCTTGATGTAGCCTCTCTATTTATAGTAGAGAGACTTTCTTGAAATACTCAATGAATCGTTGTGGAAGTTGAGCAAAAGGTGGGCAGCTTGATAAGGTTTGTTGGAGACGAATGTGGAGAAAAATTCTCCAACCTCTTGGACTTGTTCCCCAAGTTTAGCAACGCCTTGGACTTGGTCTTCCCACGTGTATAATCAGCTCAACAAGTTCCTTGCCAGGTCACTTTTCTATCGTGGTAAAAATTCCACGAGATTAGCCAGTGCGTGAAGCAAGGGAAAAACTGTTATCAGAATGTTGGTCCGAATGTCATGACATTTGTTCCAACATTTTCTGACTTTAACTTAGTACTGAAAATGTTATGTTAGGTAAAATGTCATAACATAAAACCCAACATTAACAGGTATCATTGAACCTTGGAGAGCTGGTGATGACGACAGCTGCGGTTTTAGTGTCCAATCTTCTAGACGGAAATGAAGACGAATTTGGCTGGCCCAGTCTCGTTCTTTGCTCTGTCATTCTTCCCAGGTTGTTTTTTTTAAAGAACCAGCTTCTCCTGTGTTACTAACGACAACAATAGGGTACTGTAAAGTTCATCAGAGAGCTGCAGAGTATGCTATTGCCTTTGATACTTAGAATGGATGGTGTAAATAGCCCTATTTGTGATGTGATAACAAGGATAGTTAGAGAATCTTTGAACCAAGGCCATGTTTCTGCCTTCTGCCAGAAACTTCTCAGTGACGAGGACGATCTGAAGAAGTTCATCTGCCTTCCCTGTCATCAATGCTTAATTGGCAGTAAATTGGTATGGACAGAATCATTATTCAATTTGATGCAAAATATCCTCAATTTGCAGAATCATTACCTCAATTTGAGGTGAGCCTTGGAGTAACTGGTAAAGTTGCTGCCATTTGACCTCCGGTCACGAGTTCAAGCCGTGGAAACAGCCTCTTACAGAAATGTGAGGTAAGGTTACGTACAATAGACCCTTGTGGTCCGGCCCTTCCCCAGACCCCCGCACAGCGGGAGCTTAGTGCACCGGGCTGCCCTTTTATGCAAAATATCCTAAATCATAACATTCATTTGACTCAAGACTCAGTCAATACACTTGTTCAGCATGCTTGGGAATCTGCTGACAGGTTTTCAAAGTCTTTGAAATTTGGAAACTTTCTGTTATGTTTTGTCACCAAATGTGCTCCTATGTTGAAGTCCGAAAAATCCTTGCTCACAGAAGCCACTCAGCACTAATACTCTAGTGACCAAATCTGTGTTGTCAAAGTTGTCTAGTTTGTAAGTGGCTCTACACCTTGTTAGAGAAAGAGCTTTGTAAGTACATTATTGTTCTTTAACTTGGACCATCCTTTTGGACCTACTTTCTTTAGGAAGCTACTATGACAATTTTCAAACAGGTTTGATAGGAATTAACCTGGTTGTTTAAACAGATGGCATTTCTTAATAGTTTCTACTGAATCAGAAAGCTGTATTTTTCAATAGTAAACTTTTTGATAACCGATAATCCCCGAGGATAAGTGGCGCATGGTTTGGAACTCGGTGGATAAACGGGCTCACTACTTTACCCTTTTCCACTTAAATACCATGATTTTGTGTGCAGCAAAGTTCAAACCCGCGCCGTGCGCCTCACCCGCACATCATGCTCAACACTTTTTACTAGACAAAGCTATATTTTAATAGTAATTAGTATGATATCAATATGTTATGCAATACAAGAGAAATGTTCTTCCTTGTCTTCGCGTTGTATGGTTTGAAAAACACAGGACGGATGTTGAACAACAATTGGATGGACAAACATAACATTTGGTCGGAGGACATATGGAAGAGTCTTAGAAACCCTTCCTCGTTCTATCTCTCTCCCCCCACCCCCATTTTGTGTTCCTTAAATCTATTTCAGGAAGGTGTAGGTGTACGTCAGACTAAACACAAGTAATTTAAAATCTTCTGAGTTGGCAATGGGTCTTCAGGAGGAATCTGTCTTTGAGTCTGCATATGATGGATGCTGTCTCACTCTTACTAGATAATAGTAAAATTCATAGAATTTTGTGCTATACATATTATTCTTTGTTGAAAGATTGCTATCCTTACAGTGATAATTAGTGGATAATCATCAATCAGCCACTACAAAGACATGCTCTCTGGAGTTAGTCTTTTTTTATTGATCAACTTATATTTGCTCTTCTGTAAGAGTCATTGATCTATGTGTAACAGCTTTTTGAAGCAATCCTAACTTTGACCTTAAAACTTTTAATGCAATCTTACATGATAAAGGAAGCTTATATACATTAGCTTCTCTTGAACTTTAACCACAAAGGATGCCCAAAATGAAAGAAGGGGAAAACACAGCACTCAAATGAAAAATAACAAATACATGAAACTTGGAACGAACAATCGTTCTTTTTCAAGGTGAAGTCTTAGTGCCCATTGGCCAATGTTTTCGCAGACTCAAATCTGGGACCCTTTTCCGCAAATTTGGTTTTGGAATAAAGATCAAGATAATCTTGAAAGCGGAGGTGAGAGGGATACAAGAGCTTTGTTGCTGGAGAAATGATGGCCTCACCAGCAGGGTTGTAAAAGGTGGCAATGGAAAGTCTATTGCCATCCTTTTCAGCCATCACCCTGTGTTGAATACTCCTATACATCCCATTGCTCAAAAATTCGATTTGATCACCAATGTTTACAAAAAGTCTGTTGTTCTTGGAAGGTGGAATATTCAGCCAATGTCCGTCTTTGAAGAATTCCAGACCAGGAACTTGTTCGTCTTGGAGTAGGAGAATGATACCACCAGCATCTGTGTGCTCGCGCAATCCCCTGACAAGATCAGGGCGAGGACATTGAGGATATATTGCCACTTTTGTTCCAACACAAGGACCCTTGCTCCCTGAGAATGCTTCTTTGATGTAACTCTTCTCTAGGCCAAGGTTCTCACACATTAGTTCTGAAAGATTTTCTGCTACTTTGATCAGCTGATCAATGTAGTCATCGACTGCTTTGCTGCACACAACATAGTTCAAATGTGAAATTCAATAATGACATAGATAGGTGTACGTGTGTGCTCATTAAGTCTAGTATATTTATTGAACTGTTGAAGCTTTATGCTCTGTTGTTGACTTACCAAAGATCCTTTGAGAGACCTTGAATCTCATAGACGTTAGAAGTCGGACGATGCCAAACAAAGAATGTGCTTTCCCAGTCTGTGTTGGTGATGTTTCCTTTCTTCTCTAAGCTCATAGGTAGCTCTGATTCATAGAACCGTTTCTTCATGTTGGCTTCATAGTGCTGATTCACCAGCTGCTTCACATTTTCCATCAAGTTACTGTCGATTCCATGGTTCTCTATCTGCATAAATTGAACATTTCCTGTCAGTATCATGTTACAAGTGCTACTACTACTTAAAAAACAAATTATACATTAATTACCATAAAGAAGCCCCATTTCTCACAAGCCTGATGGAGAAGTGCTATGGTTGCACTTCTCTCCTCACTTTCAAGCTTACTGAAGTCGATTACCGGAATCTCCATCTGTCTTTTTTTGCTAGTTCAGTATGAAGTAAAGGAAGGTACTATGAAGGAAGTGAAGGTACTTGGCGGACTATATATAGCCGTAGGAGTAGAATATATTTCACATGATGGGGCTAATTATATAAAAAAAATAGCAGTTAGATTTGAATCACCGGTAGTTGCAGGTGGAACCTAAGTACTTCATTTGAAGGAGAAACTATTGGGTGTATGTATTCGGGGCTGTCTTTGGATCCGTGCGAGGTGTGCTACCGCACAGGATCCCGAAAAACGAAAAAATTTAGGGTTATTTTTTTTAATTTTTATTAAGTAGTATTAACTAGAATTTACTGTAAAGACCCATAATTCGCAGGTTAGCCCAATTAAGGGCACACTTTTACGAATTAGAACATGATCCTAAAATATTTGAGACGTATATATTGGGATGAGAAACGAAAAGTAGAGTGTCTAAATTCACTTCATATCAAAAGCCATGTGATTGGTGCTGTTATTTTATGTTTTGACAAATCTATAGCCGATTTTTGTCTTACAAATTAAGAATTTTCCCGATAGAATTGCTTCAATGCCACATAAAAGTTCCTTCCATGCATGTGGGCTTCTCTCTGTATTCTAATGGTCAACTAGGACTTGTTAATGTTCTTTTAGTAACGTACGGTAGTTAGTAGTTTCCTTATATGTTGCAATTCGTTGTTTTGAAGAAACCAGGGGCAGTGAGTGATGGAAATAAATTTAGCATGGGTAATTAAATAGTACTAGATTTCCAATGGGCGGTTGTGGTTTTAAAACTTATTGGATATGACTTTCAAACTGGCTGTCTTAATCATTTCATTTTAGATCGAAGTCACTCTGAACATTATGCTGAACCAAAATCCTTAGTGAACTGTATCTTAGTTGTATGTGATTTCTAGAGTCACTACTAAAAAGTTTTTATTTTTCTAGTGAAAAATATTCAGCTTCTATTTCCCATTGAATATCGGTAGAAAAAATCCGAATAAAAAAAAGAGTGTCTATTTAATCATTTACATACCCCTTAAGAAAATACTAAATTCTACACAAAATAGGTAATTAGACTAAAATATCCCTAATTAAATAGGTATTGTGATTTAGTCATCTAACACTTCTTGATTTGGTAAATAGACACTCTTTTTATTAAAAAATTAAAGGATAAGTGGACACTCTTTATTATCTGGGAGTAGTGTTTTTACACAGAAAAATTACGAAGTTTTCCAGCGTTTCAATCGGAATTTATTTCCCACCATGTGTTTCTCCAGTGAGCTGATTTGGTAAGAATGAGGTGGAAAAATCATATTTTATAGCACAAATTTCCGATTAAATACCGATAAAAAAACTTCTATTTGTATCAGTGCATTTACCAGTTGGCTTTGTGTCATTGCTTAGATGTTTAGATGTAATAGTCTCTTAAAAGGCATTGAGATACTTTCCCTGCCTCTGTTCATTTAAAACAGGAACATGGTTTTGCTTAAACTAAGGTTTGGCTAGTGGGACGCGATGATACGGGATGGGATGAAATTTGGAGGGACAGTGAGGTGGGGTGGATCGGGATCAGGATAGGCGGGACGGAGGGGAACGACATTTGGGGGGACTTTTAAAAACTTTTTTTTTCTACACTTAATTTAAAAAATATATATTTAAATAATTGAACAAGATAGTGAAAAAACATCCCAAGGTTAATTGTTTCTTATATTATTTAATAGAAATATAATATTTTTGTTATAAAATTTCAAAATTGCAATTTTGTTTCGTAGTTCAAAAGTTGCAAATTACATAGTAAAATTGACATTTAAAAAATTATATATGCAACCATACTTTTTTCTAATTTTCTGACAATCTCTTGAGAATCTTCTGTTGTAATTGAAATTTGTTGGTCAAATTGTTCAACGTCGCTTTCTGCTCTCTCGGATAAGATTTCGTTACAATTGTAGTCGTGTTCTTCATTGATATCTGACAGCACTTTCTACGTCCCGCTCTAATTCAATCTCTAAATAAAACTGCAATCTCCAAATTGACTTCCACCAATAAGTGACAATGTTCTCCTATTTGAAACCTTCCAACACAAAAAGCGCTTTCAGAAGCTGTAGATGACGCTTGAATATTCATCACATATCGGGTCATCTTTGATAGAGTCGAAAATGTCTTTTCATTCTCCCTCCAGTATTTCAGCAAGTTTTCACATCCATTTTCATTAGCAATTGATTCGAACGGTACAACATCCTGCAAAACATAAACATCAAACTCGCTAATTTGTGAAGCACTTGAACCACTATACATTCTATTTCGAAAGCTTTGAATACTTAAAGCAGAAATCACGTGTTTTTTATAAGGTTGAAGTGAAGTAGAAGAAAATGATACAAAAGTCGGTTGATTATTTACACTTTTCTCTTGGTAATACATATACATAGTTTTGCATTGTGTTTGTATGCAAGAGACAACATCTTCTTTAGTTGGTTCTGTTTCTAGTATTTCTCGGCCTTCATAAATCGTTTCAATAAGGGCATTACAGCCGTCTACTTTAATAGTATGATTTAATACATCACCAATAAAATAAATAGTGGGAATAGAAAAAAATTAAATTTTACAATCATTTTGTAATAGCTGGAGCGTAAGTTGATTTTTTTCTCATATTTATTAAATAACAAAAATATTAGAGCTATATAAAATAACATAGATGAAATAGTAGGATAATAAATACCAGAAAATTTCTTAGTAGCTAGAAAAAATTTCCCTAAGAATACAATAAGTTTCTAAATTTTATCTCAATCATCATCTACAAGCATATCCGAAGGATTTTGATTATGGGCGTTAAATACTAAAGTTATAGGTCTTCTATACTCGTGAGCAACGACTAATTGTTCATACAAAAAAATTTACCTAGTTACAACTTCTTTTGTATTTTCCTATAAGGTAATTCACAATCATGACATGTTTTTTAAACTCTTTGCGTCTTTGTATTTTATTACCTTTAAAAATAAAGTTGATAACAAATTGTACTTTATCAAGAATAGAGCTAAAAAAACTTATGTCATTCTTTACAACTAAGTTATAAATATGACATGCACATCTAACATGAAAAAATATTGAAAAAAGATGGAGTCCATCGAGTTTTTAAAATGGTTACAGCATAATCATTACAAGAAGCATTATCTAATGTAATATTCATAATTTTATCAGTAATTTCATACTATTCACTAATTTCATGAATATTTCTTGAAATAAAAATTTCAATGTGTCTTTCATCAATATATTTATATGCTAATATACGTTTTTATAGATAAATTGTGATCTATCCAATGACATGTAACAGTTAAATAATCATTACCATTAGTACTACGTTCTATATCAGTGATAGTCATTTTACCCTTAAAATGATACAATGCATAACATAAATATTGTTGATATTCTTGCGCAATTTAAAAGCATCTCTTCTAATAGTTGATCTAGGAAAACCGTTAAAAACACGATTATATATTTTTCGACTGTAATCAATAAAACAAGGAGAGGGAGTAAATGAAAAAGACAAACCCCACAACAATTAATTTTGCTAAATTTTTTCGATTTTTGTGTTTATCATATTTCGGAGCTATAACTCCCCTCGTCATCGGATTAATTCGACCCTGTACTTGATAGGGGACATTATGTGAACCTTGTCCCGACTCAGAAGACATTTGCACACCCGCCTTTTCAGCCAAGTATTGATTATACCTTTCTTTGTGATCCTTTTCCACGTGTCTCATTAAACCTCATGTCCCACCTTGACATTTTCCAATTTTAAATTTATAAACTTCGCGACAAATCTTACAAATAGCTAGTTGATTAGGAATGTCCCTTTCAAAAAAATATCATGCATGTGATTTTATTTTTCGTTGTTTTTTGCTTCTCATACTAGGGGGAATATGAGGGATTACAGTTTCAGCCTGAGACTCAGTTTGAGCCTGAGGTTGAGCTGCACTAGTGGGTGTGTTATCTAAATTATCTTCTAATTCATTTTTTAAATCATAGTCTCGTTCAGTAGTTGGAGATGCAGAATATACCTCATGATATAATGATTGCACATTTGCATTAATATCAACATTAAAAAGTTCAATTTCATCTACATGAGTGAAATTATCATAATTATGATTACTAGAAGATGCACCCTTACCCTTGTTACCCCTACTACCTCTCACAGTCCACTTCGTTCCATTATAATTATGCAAATAAAAAATTAAGTTAAGAAAATTAAGTACGATAATTAAAATTAAATAATAATAATATAAATAAAAAAGGAACGAGTGTATCAAACACCGACGTGTAATCGATGTTGAAAATTGAAACTTTGTTCGATGATCCTCAAGCTAGTTGCCAACTTCACTCCCAATTTTTGAACTTTGATAGAAATTAGCAAATAAAATATAGTATTTAGTGTGCAATTTAAACTGTAGAGAGATAGAGATTAGAGAGATTGTAGGAAGATTTGTGAGAAAAATGAGGTATTTATAGCTGAGAAATAAGGTTAATGTGAAAATATACTAACTTAGGGGTTAGAAATAAATATTAATGAGGTATGAGAATTTATGAGGTGTTGGGGGACCAAAATGGCGGTTTGTAGCCGTTGCCAACAGCTAGAATTGCAAATGGCCGTTTGTGCAACTGCTACTTTCGGGGCAGGATCGGGCCGGGGCCGGGGCGGGCGAAATCGGAATGGGACAGGACCGGGATAGGCGGGACATGCGCTTGTCTCATTCCAATTTTGAACCCGACTAGAGTCAATCCCTATCCCCTAATTTACCCGGCGGGATCGAGATGGGGCGAAATCAGTACAGGCCGGGGCGGGATTGGGTTATCCCGGCCACTATCCAGCCCTAGTTTAAACCTGGCCTTGACTATTGATTTTTTTACTCCCAATTAGCATATAATGAAATGAAAGTGACAAATATAGAATACATATGTGGGGTACTGTTCTGATTAGATTAAGAATCACTTTATACGAAGTGACTAATTTTTCCTCAACTGAGGAGGATTATAAATTTACCATAAGCATTTGAAGGTGCAAGGCTTGCTGGTTAGCGTAATGATACTTCCACCGTCCCATTTTACTGAAGTTGCTTGACAGGTACAAAATCTAAGAAATTAAACAAAACTTTTGATATGTAAGTGCAATATATGCGAAGAATTAAAATTATATTCTTAAATAAGTGTTATGACAAGTGTCATAGATCTTTTTATTTTGTGTGTCTTTATAAAAGAATGGTTTTTTACATCAAGTTAATCACGATGAATAATCATGTAATTAAGGGGAAAATAAGAATGGTAAGATCATTTTAAATATTAAAAAAGCAGATATATATTGTGTCACATAAAACCTGAAGGTGTGATAATTTCTTACTTGGCTACAAGCTATACCTTTTTTCAAGGGCGAAGTCAGGATTCCGGGCTAGAGGGAGTCCGGGCTAGGAGAGCGAAAAATTGAGGATTCTATTGTAATATTATAAATATTACAAGTAGTATATTAGAAAAAAATTAAATTTGAGGGGGAGCCCGAGGCCCCCGACTACAAGATGGCTCCGCCACTGCCTTTTTGCTATATATATTCAAAATGATTAGTTAAATAAATGATTCTAGTGTTTCACAGGCCTGGTAAAGGCAGTACATATTAGATTGCATGTATAGGAGCATTTAGCATATTAAAATACGTCTTATATATATTCGAATGACAAGTGACAGATAATAAGTGATTAAAATATATTTTGGCGGATCGAACTTCCTTGTGGGAGGATCTACTTTGGCAGGTAGATAAAAGGAGGTAATATGATTATCATTTAGACTAGGGCTGTTTGATACGTCAACTGGAATCTATAATTTTGTATGAATTATACTATATTAATATATAATGGATGATATTAGAGTATTAATATATAATAGATTGTATTTTTTTTATTATTATTTTTAGTACAATTCAGGAGAGACTCATCTACTATATGAGTCTAAAAAATGGCAGTTGAAGTGTACTATTTTTAGAAATAATACAGTCCAGTCCGGCTGAAAACGCCCACCAAACATTGTATTATTTTTTTGTTCAGTTCAATCCAGCGTAATACAACATACGAAACGTGGACCTATGGTATAATGATAAACTCCCTCAGCTATTGACAAGACAAAGAAAACAAAGAGGAAACATGAAGGAGATATCAAAAGTTTGTGAGCTAGTTCTTATACTGGTCTCTAGTGGTGATAAATGGACGAATTTGGTTGAGTTGAAAATAAATTGACAAAAAGGTATCATAGCCGACCTTATATTTCATGCAGATCAAAGACATTGAGTGATTAATCAACGCCCAACGGAGTAAAGATGGGTTGATCATACAAATAATAAGTGGACAATACAACGTACTTGCGTAATCTGGTTCCTTCCTAAGATTTGACTTATCGAATCTCAACAATTATTCTTGACATGTTTATCAACCTTCCTCACAATCTAAATCCTCTTGGCAACGACTCTTTCTTTCTTTATCTCTACAAAATCTGGTGAACATAAAGGAACATTTGCTCCATGGATCCTCCGACAAGAGCTCCACCGGAGCAGGCTAATAGACCACCTGACCGCGAAGCAGGGGCAGACAACACTACGGAAGATATTTCGCAGAAATCAAGTTATGCGACTGTTGTTGCAATCCTTAAACCAACTTCTAATATAATCCGTCAAGGAAACCCATCAGTCAAACCTCGAATCACCACCCATAATGAAATGTCTACTGTAATTTTAAAGGAGAGGATTACTATGGAGTCATAGCGAGGAATGTCGTCTAACAGTGATGGCAGATTCTTGAGAACTAGACCACAAGTTGACCACATAAAACCCTCTTTCATTGAACAAATCTCTCTCAAATATATGACTAAAATAGAAGAATATGACAATCACACTGTCTTTATTTATTTCATTAGTCAAGGTGACTTTAACCCTCTGTTTGGATGGTTGTTTCCGTGGTTCATGTAATTATGGTATAATATGGTGTTGTATTGTATTGTGTTGTACTAATGAACACAATGTTTGGATAGACTCTATCATTTGTTGTGATTTAATGATATTTTTATTGTTTGATTTGACGGTAAGATATTATATAATTACATGTAAATTTACTAAAATATCCTTAACCCTTAATTAAATACTAAGTTTTATATATTAATAAAATTAAGATAAAGGATAAAATTGAAACTTAAAAAAAAAAAAGTAATGGGTGGGTGTGGGTAGTGGTGAGGGATCGTGTGGGGTGTAAGGTGGGGGTGGGGGTGGGTGTTGAGGAGGGATTGTGGGTGGTAGTGTGGGGGTGGGTGGTAGAGAGTGAGAGTTGGTGGGTTTGGGTGTGATGGAGGGGGTGATGGTTGTGGTGGTGGGAGTGGGTGGTGGTGAGGGGTGTGGTGAGGGGTCGTGAGTGGTGTTGGGACGGTGAGTGATAGTGTGGGGGTGGGTGGTAGAGGGTGGGGGTTTGCGGGTTTGGGTGTGATGGGGTGGGTGGTTGTGGGGGTAGGTTTGTGGAGGTTGGTGGGGTGGGTAGTTGTGGGGGGTGGGTTGGTGGAGGTTGGTGGTGGTGGGTGGTGTGGGGTGGGTGGCGGGAAGGTGGGGGTTGGATGGGTGGGTGGAGTATAATGGAAAAATGAAATACATAACCATGTAAAAACCATTAAATTCGTGATTATAAAAATTGAGCTTTTTCATAGTTATTTAATCACGAAATTACAACGAATTTATAACATCGTACAACATAATTTTAAAAACAATAGAAACAAACATGATTTCATAGAAAATAATACAATAATGAACCACAGGAAACAACCATCCAAACAGGGGTAATACTGTTATATTAAAAGAGTTATGATGATTGATGGTATGGGTGTTACTTTCTGAACTTCCGTATCATTACCATAGTTGGCACTGCGTGAACATATCTTTGATCTTGTTAGGACCCCTCTAGTGTTGGACAATGCTACTGTTAAATATCGTGTATTGATGCGCGATTTAATGCACACACTTTAACGCAAGTGCACGTTGTCGACTAAAGTAATATAGTCTTGAAGACCGAGTTATCGTCCTCAGGGATTAGTGCTCAAGTACCAATTATCTATCCTTTGTTATCTATTTGGTAACCGATATTTATGTTTGTTGATTATAACTAACAATTATAAATACTAATTAACTATGTGTTTACTTTAGTAGTGATGGAAATAGGGCTTCCAAGTCGCCTTAACTATCCGCTTATATTACTTATTAATGCAATAAATTATGGTTCTTCTTCTTTTGGAGATAGCAGGTTTACTAATTCGTTTTATACTCCCGTTAAGGCTATATAAACACTCAACCCCAGTAGCGCTCCTTTCTACCTTTCGGTGATAAGGATGACTCTATAGGAGGATTAAGAACAAAAACCCTGTTAACGTTTACGCAAGTAAGCTAGGTATTTAAACCCCCGTTAACGCTACACAAGTAATTGAGGTATTTTCATCCCCAATCCGACTTATGATTACCCAACTACAACATAGTCACAACCTCCTCCTTTCGAAGTTTGATTAGAAATCATATAAATAATGATAATTAATGATCAAGTAATTACCAAGCATTCAAAACATTATTGGAATAAATCTCAACAATAAGAAGAACAACCATAAACATGTATTAACTCATAAAATAAGGTTCAAGTGAATTGACATGGAAAGCCCTATATTAGAATTAGTTCCTAGCCATAGACATGACAAGAACTAATTCAATAGCCAACATAAACTAAAAGTAAAGTAAAAGAAAGAAAAGAAATTACTACGTAATGGTCTTCAATCTTCAACTCCAAGAAGTCTTGTGTTTGTGCAAGAAAGGGAACCCTTAAAAACTGTCAGGGTTCTCTTTTTATAGCTTCAAAACCGCCCTTAAGGTTTTCCTTCAGGCCTGGCCCATAAAATCGTCAAAGACCTGATTTTCCGTCAGCGCTGCGCCATGGCCGGAACTCTGAAACTCTGATGATGGCGCGCGGCTGCTTCTTCCTGGCATGCAGGCGCGCGCTGAAACTTCTGAAGGCCTCTGGATATGGCGTCGGGCGCTCGCCTGATGGCTTGGGCGTCGCGGCGCTGCAACGGTACATCTACCTGGTTCGCCACTTTCTCGTATTTTAAGCTCTGGAACCTCTGTTTTTGCCCTCTTTTCGCTCCTTTTCCGCCAAAGAGCCATTTTAACCAAGTTGACTCAAAAGAAAGAAAATCTATCCGAAGACGACACGTATTTGTACAAAAAGGGACAAAAGACTTACTAAAAACGACTCAAAAAGTGTATATAAAATACACTAATCAAATACCCCCAAACTTAACATTTGCTCGCCCTCGAGCAAAGATAAAGAGAAAGAAATAAAGACTCAAGGAAACGAAAAAATAAAAGACTCAATGACATTGATCACTTTGCTGCATTGGTGTCACTTAGAAAAACATGAGGATTAGCAGAATAATATGCAGGAACATATAGCATGAAATTTTAGCACTCTAAACACATTAAGCTAGATATTTCGCAAACTCATTTTTATCATGCTTAATGGAAGTCAAAATACTGAATCATGCATGTTAATTTCAAAAATCCTATGACATTTTTACTTGCTATTCTCCACTAATCATGGATATGCATATAAGAGATCTTCAGGACTTTTAAGGGTTGTAATGTAGGCTTAGGCATGGGTAGGTAAAAATAGGCATTTAGGCTCATTTTGTGTACCATAAGCTCTTTAGCTTTTCAATGTTTCCCTTTTCTTTTGATTCATTTTCTTCACTTCAAATCTATCTTTCCCCTCTTTTGTTTTGAGAGCGTGAAGTGTATCATAATAACAAGCACCCCCAAACTTAAGCTTTTGCCTATTTCTTATTACTTTTTTTTATTGGGGTGCATCAATCTTGTTTGATCTTTTTGTCTCTTTTTTAACACATCATATTCCAACTATTTCACATGTTTACTTATGGCACAGATATGGAAATATAGGGTGTCAAAGAAAAAGTTCAATTTTTAGACTCAATAGGGCTGACTAGGGATATTTTTAATGTCAGGGATAGAAAAGAGTGGTAAGAATTGGCTAACAAAGAAACGTCTGAGTCATCTCCCTAACATGCATATCCTAACTATTTCGCCTCAAATAGCAAGCAATCATAACACATAGGTTTTAATCATTTATCATGCACAATTCAAGCAAGAAACCCCAAACAGACAGATTTCATGAGTTTTTGGCATATTTAACCTAAGTGTTTAGATAGTTGCTTTTAATTCCATTACATTATTCTACCTTACTTCACTAGGTGTTTCTAGTAACTACAGCATGCATGATAAAAAATTTATGACTCAAAAATACACAAAATAAGTCAAAAAGACTCAAGCATACTACAACAATAAGACACAAATAAGACAACAATAAGACACAAATAAGACAACAATAAGACACAAATAAGACACCCCCCAAACTTAAATCACACATTGTCCCCAATGTGTGTAGACTCAAAGACAATAAAAGAAACAAAACACTTACAGACTTGGTTTAAAATGGTGGTGGTGGCGGTGGATAATGCATCGACCATTGGTTGAACAAGGAACTCATCTCGTCAAATTGTTGGTGCAACTATTGTTGCCCCTGCCTCAATTCTTGTTGTCCTTGTCTCAATTCTTGTTGTCCTTGCATCACTATGTCAAAATTTTGCCTCATCCTTCTCTGATTTTGGAGCAACTGCTCCATCATGGGCACTGAAGGTTCTGATTCTGTGGGTGGCTGATGGCTGCTTCCCACCTCATAGTGAGCCTCTGCTTCAGGCTCATCTTCAGCCATGGCGGCCTCGATCTTCTTCTTTGGTGGTCTTTGGTGCTCTTCTTCTTCTTTGGGGACTTGGAGTGCAGGAAGGAGTGCACTATCCCATATGACACGACGGTTGGTTTACATCACGAGTATCGATGGGTAGGGTTGGGACCCATTTATGGCGCATAAACTTGTAATAAGTGAGTCATGTCCCAACCCACTGTTGTTACCAACTCTTTGGTCTCTTCAATACTTTGCTCTATCTCCTTCCCCACATCAATCGTCTTCCCCGTCATAATTCCATATATCAATTTGATTCTATCTTCTGGCACTCTGGTGAAGTGCGTTGATGGAATCGGGCATCGACGAAATCTGACCAACCTCGTCGCTGTTGGAACCGACACTGTTGATCCTCTTGACCCATTTCTGACAATATCAAATGCAGCCCCAGGGTAGCTCACTGTGTCTGCGACGGTATTCCAGTCGATGTTGTTGGTGCTTCTAGACCATGTTCTGAAGTAGCTTCGGTCATCAGCTCTTTCTTCAACATCAACTGTTTTCAATACCGAATTGACCTCTTCTGCCGTCACAGGCACATATTTTCCCATCACAAAGCATCCATTGTCCACCTTCTCCGGAAGATTAGCATAGAATTCACGCATCATCACTGTGTTCATTGGTGCTATCTCTTCCGGGTTTACAAATCTTTCCCACCCCATCATCTCAATCATCGCCCGAATGGGCTCATAGACATTCTCCTCCCCAAGCGAATCCCTTTGATAGTTCATTCCCCTTTCAGGGATTAAGGGCCTAGTACTAAGCTTTTTGTATCTTTCATGAGCTTGTTGGCTAATAAACCTAGTATCATCGTATTGAGGGGCTGAGGTGGATGTGGAGGCTCTTCTCTTTCTGGCAGACATGGTTAATTCACTTTTTGCAGCGTTTCCTTAGCGGCAATCACTGTTCACCAACCCTATCACTCACCAATCAACAGCTACACACCAATTACCCCCAAACTTCACTTAAGAAGCTTCTACACAACACCCACACCCTCCTTGTATACTCTTCCTCACTTTTTCACAACCAATTTTTCAACACCCCACAACTTCAACAATACAACACTCCTCCTAACTACTACCTCCTTTGACTACAGTAAAGCTCTCAAGAAAATAAGATTACCTTTTTACGGTGTTCTTCAAGGTTTTCTTGCTTCTAATGGTGATTTGAGGCACTGGGATGAAGTTTTGTTGGTTGAAATGGTTAAGGGTTTAGGGACTTTAAGAGTTTTGGTTGTGTTTGGGTTTGATTTATGGAAGATTTGTGGGTAAAGTGTGGATTTTCGTGGGTTTTTGAGGAGAAGAAATGTTAGGTTTTGGTTTGAAATTGGGGAAAATCGGGTTTTTGGGCGTCTTTTAATTTCTGGATTTCCGGCAGTGCGCGGCCTGCATTTACGCGACGCCCAATTTATCGCGCTTCTGAATTTCTGCGCATGCCCACTCTGGCGCGCATGGCTAGACTTTGGAATTTTACGATTTACGCGCGCGCCGCTCTGAGCGCGGCCTAAACTTCAGCGCCTTTCTTCTCTTTTGGCGCGTGATCAGTCTGGCGCGCATGGCTAACCCGATTTTCTGGAATTCCTGGCTATTCTTCCGTTTTTTCCCCTTCCAAATTTGTTGGCCTGCACCTGTTAACACAACACAAACACTACCTCCGTGAGACTGTTCTTAGTAAAACTAACTACATTAAAATAAATAATTTAAAATACTTTGGGTTGCCTCCCAAGTAGCGCTGTCTTTAACGTCTTTTAGTCGGACGCAAGTTCCTTAACTCAAGAGGTGTGGGGTAGATTAACCCCACAACCAATCCATTTTCTCCACATTTTCCTTTTTCTTCGTCTGTTTCTTTTCTTAAAATTATTTTCAAGGGAAGGTTCAGGAGCACATACCTGCTTTGGCGGAGGTTCGGCATCACGTACCTGCGTTGGTGGGCTTATCTCCCTTGGTTTGGCTTGCACTGGCTCACAGGGGGTTCTGATGGTGCTGATTGCAAAGCACCTGCTCATGATTGGTGGCTCAATAATGTGTTTAAATACTTTAAACACCATTTCTTCCTTCTCCACCCTCAACGTCAGCTCTCCTTTTTCTACATCGATCAGGGCTCTCCCTGTCGCCAAGAATGGTCTCCCCAATATGATGGGGATCTCTGCATCCTCCTCCATGTCGAGAATGAGGAAATCCGCAGGAAAAAAGAATTTTCCTACTTTAACCAGCACATCCTCAATCTTCCCCCTTGGGTGTACCACTGTTCTATCGGCTAGTTGCAGGCTCACCGTGGTTGGTTTTGCCTCACCTAACTCCAACCGTTTAAATACTGACAAAGGCATCAAATTTATACTTGCCCCTAAATCGCAAAGGGCCTGTTGCGTGTCACGCCAACTGTGCAAGGCAATGTAAAGCTCCCTGGGTCTTTTAGTTTAGGGGGCAACTTCTTCTGCAGGATGGCACTGCACTCCTCAGTCAGCGCCACCATCTCATACTCTGCTAGTTTCTTCTTCTTCCCCAAAATCTCCTTCATGAATTTAAAATAAGAGGGCATTTGCTCCAACGCCTCTATAAAGGGTATGTTGATATGTAGCTTTCTGAACGTCTCCAAAAATTTGGAGAATTGTTTATCAACTGCCTTTCTCTGCAATCTCTGTGGGAACGGGATCTTCTCAGTATACTCCTTCTCTGGAGTTTTCTCTACTACTGGGCGAGCTTCAACCACCTTATCTTTCTCTATTTCTACCCTTTTTTCAACTACCGGCTGAGGTGAATGCTGCTCCAACTGTTTACCACTTCTCAGCTGTACTGCCTGACATTGTTCTCTCGGATTCATCTCTGTGTTGCTTGGCAGTGTACCTTGTGGCCTGTTGTTCGATTTCTTTGCTAGTTGACCCACTTGTGTTTCCAAGTTCCTGAACGAAGATCTAGTCTCCGCCATAAACTGGGTCTGGGAGTTGGTAAGTGTCAACAAAGCCGCTCTCAGCTCGTCTGGCTTTTCTGGCTGAACAAATGCGTTAAATTGTTGAGAAGGTGTGGCCTGAGTAAATGGCTGCTGATTTTGGTGCTGCTGGTTTTGGTACTGGCCTCTATACTGATTCTGCTGCCCCTGGTCTCCTCTCCATGAAAAAATTGGGTGATTCCTCCACCCTGGATTGTATGTGTTGGAGTATGGGTTGTTCTGGGGCCTCTGATAGTTACCCACGGCTTGGCACTCTGCTTGCTCAATTGGCATATTATTAGGTCCAGCTGAAGGACATCTATCGAATGTATGTGGACCACGCATATTTCCATGACTCTTTGGCATCTGCATTGCATTTACAGATATTGTATGTTGTTGCAGCTGCTTGGTCAACAGGGCAACTTGGGCATTCAAGGCAGTGATGACATCTATCTCATGAACTCTCACTATTCTCCTACCACTCATTGGTCTATCTTCTGTGACATGGTTGTTGGTGGCCATATCTTCTAATAAGTCGTGAGTTTCGTGGGCTGTTTTCCTCATAAAGGTCCCACCTGCTGCTGCATCAATAATTGTTCTGGTTGTTCCGCTCAGCCCGTTATAGAAGATGTGGACCAAGTTCCACAACTCGATACTGTGGTGTGGGCACTTTCTCTGCAAGTCCTTGAATCTCTCCCAAGCTTCGTATAATGACTCTCCATCTGCTTGGTAGAAATTATTCAGCTCCCCTCTCAATTTCGCTGCTTTGCATGGTGGGAAAAATTTTGCCAAAAATTTCTGCGCCAGCTCTTGCCATGTAAAAATCGAATCAGCTGGTAAGGAGTT
Organism: Przewalskia tangutica; assembly: GCA_029844215.1. NCBI lineage: Eukaryota > Viridiplantae > Streptophyta > Magnoliopsida > Solanales > Solanaceae > Przewalskia > Przewalskia tangutica. The sequence continues at coordinate 71,762,958 of CM056732.1, forward strand.
TAACCATACTTTTGCTCTATCCCTGAGTGAGAAGGGAAAGAGCCTCAGTCTGACGGCATCATCAGTAACGCCGTTATATCTGAATGTTGCACACAGCTCCAAGAAATTAGCTATGTGCATATGTGGATCCTCTGATGGCAACCCTCCAAACTGCACTGTGTTCTGCACCATGCTTAGAATTGCCGGTTTGATCTCAAAGTTATTTGCTCCTATTGCTGGGAGCCTAATACATGTCTGTGCTCCGTTCACCCTCGGCAGCACGTAGTCTCCCAAGCTTCTTTCTGCCTGGACTTGAACTCTCTCCTCGACATCCATAGGTATTCGCCGAGGCATTCCTTGGTTAGGTTGATTTTCACCTAACCCCTCTCTCAGCACATTGTTGTTTTGGACGCCGTCCATCTCTATCAAGGTTGAAATTCGCTGGTTCCTTCTATTCTGTTTACAAGTTTTCTCAATCTCTGGATTGAAGGGAACAAGAGTGTCTGCTCCTCTTCTCCTTCGCATAAACTGAGCGCCTGAAACAGATCAAAAACAAACAAACGGATCACGGCACCCTGATCTTTACCAAAATAAAAATTAAAAAACGTAATAAATAAAAAATAAAAAATAAAAACCAAATTAGAAATTAAAAATAGATAAAATTGATATTGAACTATGCCTAATCCCCGGCAACGGCGCCAAAAACTTGATGCGCGATTTAATGCACACACTTTAACGCAAGTGCACGTTGTCGACTCAAGTAATATAGTCTTGAAGACCGAGTTATCGTCCTCAGGGATTAGTGCTCAAGTACCAATTATCTATCCTTTGTTATCTATTTGGTAACCGATATTTGAGTTTGTTGATTATAACTAACAATTATAAATACTAATTAACTATGTGTTTACTTTAGTAGTGATGGAAATAGGGCTTCCAAGTCGCCTCAACTATCCGCTTATATTACTTATTAATGCAATAAATTATGGTTCTTCTTCTTTTGGAGATAGCAGATTTACTAATTCGTTTTATACTCCTGTTAAGGCTATATAAACACTCAACCCCAGTAGCGCTCCTTTCTACCTTTCGGTGATAAGGATGACTCTATAGGAGGATTAAGAACAAAAACCCTGTTAACGTTTACGCAAGTAAGCTAGGTATTTAAACCCTCGTTAGCGCTACACAAGTAATTGAGGTATTTTCATCCCCAATCCGACTTATGATTACCCAACTACAACATAGTCACAACCTCCTCCTTTCGAAGTTTGATTAGAAATCATATAAATAATGATAATTAATGATCAAGTAATTACCAAGCATTCAAAACATTATTGGAATAAATCTCAACAATAAGAAGAACAACCATAAACATGCATTAACTCATAAAATAAGGTTCAAGTGAATTGACATGGAAAGCCCTATATTAGAATTAGTTCCTAGCCATAGACATGGCAAGAACTAATTCAATATCCAACATAAACTAAAAGTAAAGTAAAAGAAAGAAAAGAAATTACTAAGTAATGGTCTCCAATCTTCAACTCCAAGAAGTCTTGTGTTTGTGCAAGAAAGGGAACCCTTAAAAACTGCATAGGGTTCTCTTTTTATAGCTTCAAAACCGCCCTTAAGGTTTTCCTTCAGGCCTGACCCATAAAATCGTCAAAGACCTGATTTTTCCCGCGTCGGCGTCGCGGCGTCGGAACTTCTGAAACTCTCTGATGATGAGGCGCCGCGGCTCTGCTCTTCTGTTGTCTGGAGGCGCCGCGGCGCTGAAACTTCTGAAGGCCTCTGGATATTGGGCGCCTGGCCCTGTTGGCTGGAGGCGCCGCGACGCTGCAACGGTACCTCTGCCTGGTTCGCCACTTTCTCGTATTTTAAGCTCTGGAACCTCTGTTTTTGCCCTCTTTTCGCTCCTTTTCCGCCAAAGAGCCATTTTAACCAAGTTGACTCAAAAGAAAGAAAATATATCCTAAGACGACACGTATTTGTACAAAAAGGGACAAAAGACTTACTAAAAATGACTCAAAAAGTGTATATAAAATACACTGATCATGTATATATCCCTAGTATACACGGAATTGGTTGGATAATTTGGATCGTGTATACATCCATAGTATACACGGCATTGGTTGGATAATTTGGATCGTGTATACCTGCCAAAGTATGCACGGTATGATGTAGTTTTGGTGCTGTATTTTGTATTAGTCTTGTACCTTAATTAGTCTTGTATATTTACCATAATTGTATAGGTAGTCTTCAAATAGAATAAGATTTTAGGAGTAGAATAGGAATAGGATTTTCCTATTATGAAAATATGTAAAGTGTATATATTATCTTTCAATTAATGAAAATAATCAAGGGATTATTTCTTTCATGGTATCAGAAGTCTAGGTTATTTTTCCCTTGTTTCCGCTAATTTCTCTTTCTCTTTCTCGAATTCCGTGAACCCCCCCCCTCTCTCATTTTTTTCCCAAAACCCGAGACCCTCACACAAAAAATCCCTTCCCAAATTTTCTTGATCTATTCACTATGACTGATAAGAACATATTTCATCCTGCCCTAACGGTTTCTAACATCAAGAGTATTTTTCCTATTGTTCTTGACTTAGAAAACGTTCAATATGGGACGTGGGCAGAGTTGTTCAAAATTCATGCACTAGCACATCAAGTCCTCCATTACATAATCCCTCCGGCTCCTGGAACGAAGGGTGTGCCCGCCAAGGAGGAAGATCCTAAATTATGGATTACACTTGATGCTAAGGTTCTCCAGTGGGTTTATGCCACTATCTCTCTCGACCTCTTACAAACGATAATGGAACCTAAATCTACAGCTATGACTGTTTGGAATATATTGCATGATATATTCCAAGATAACAGTCATTCCCGCATTGTCACCCTTGAACGGAAATTTTCCCAAGTCGCTATGGAAAATTTTCCGAACGTTTCATACTATTGCAAACGACTTAAGGAATTGGCAGACCAACTTCGCAACGTGGGTGCTCCTGTTAGCAATAATCGTCTTGTTCTACAGATGGTTGCAGGCTTGTCTGAGGCCTATAACGGCGTTGCTTCAATACTTCGTCAAAGTAACCCCTACCGCAATTCTATCAAGCTCGCTCCATGCTTACTTTGCAAGAAGCATCGGTACTAGCCCCGTAGTCATGATTACATCCTCCATAAATTCTCCGGGGTTCGTTGATAATTGGGGCCAAAACCGTACTCACGATGGTGGCAAAAATAATCGTATAAACAACAGGAAAAATTGTGGCGGCAAACGCGATGGTTTCGGCAGCGGTAAAGGCGGCAGCGGGTCCAACTCCAGCAGTGGGTCGCGACCCAACTGGTCCCAGCCTTGGGCCAACTGGCCATGGGCCTCGACTAATGGGCAGTAGCCCAACAACCACTGGTCCCCAGGTCCGCAACATTGTCCAAGCTAGTAGGCTGACCAGCCCATCTCGAGGGCCAATATGTCGTGGCCCAACAGTGGGCAGTGGCCCAGTTTCGGTGATCCTTCTGGGTCGAGGCAGTAAGAAGGGGTGCTTGAGCCTCGGCCTCCACATGCCCATCATGCAACGGGTCCCACTCTTACATACATCGAAGTCGCGATGCATGATCGGTGTATTTTATATACACTTTTTGAGTCATTTTTAGTTAGTCTATTGCCCATTTTTGTACAAATATGTGCCGTCTTAGGATAGATTTTCTTTCTTTTGAGTCATAATGGTTTAAAGTAGCACATTAGCGAAAAGGAGCGAAAAGAGGGCAGAAACAGAGGTTCCAGAGCTCAAAAAGCTAGAAAGTTGGCGACCCGGGCGAGAAACAGGGCGGCGCCGCGGCGCCTCCAACCAGCAGCATCAGAGCGCCACGGCGCCCAAAGTCTGAGAGCAAGAGAGTTTCGCGCGGCGGGAATTCTGCCAAATCCGAATGGGAATGGGCCAAGGCCAAGAAGGAAAAGTTTGGGAACGTTTTTGAGGCTATAAAAAGAAAAAGCCGTCGTCAGCGCCACGGCGCCCAGAATCAGCGCCGTGGCGCCGGAACTTCAAAGAGCCGCAGTACTTGGGGCGCCACGGCGCCGAATCTCAAGGCCGTAGCGCCGAAAGTTCCAAGAGCCATATTCCGTGCAAATTCCAGAATTTTTCCTCTCAGACCTCCATTATGACTGATGTGTTGTGTCAGTAAGTTGTCCCTATTTTTAGTCTTCACACATTGGGGACAATGTGTGATTTAAGTTAGGGGGTGTCTTATTGTTTTTTAGTCTTTTTGATTTGTTTTGTGTGTTTTTTTGTATTTTTTAAGTCATAATTTTTTTTATGATCATGCATGCTGTAGTTATTTGAAACGCCTAGTGAAGTAAAGTGGGATAATGTAATGAAATTAGAAACAACCATCTGAACACTTAGGTTAGATATGCCAAGAATTCATGAAATCAAACTATTTGGGGTATCTTGCTTGATTTATGCATTGTTAATGATTAAGCCTATGTGTCTGCTTGCTTGCTATTTGAGGCGAAATAGTTAGGATATGCATGTTAGGGAGATGACTCAGACATTTCTTTGTTAGCTCTTTCTTACCATTCATTGTCTATCCCTGACATTAAAATTGTATGCCTAGTCAGCCCCTTTGAGCCAAAAATAAGATCTTTTCTTTGACACCCTAAAATTTCATATTTGTGCCATAAGTGGAAAAATTGATATGTTTAGAATATAAAGTGTTGAAAAAGAGACAAAAGAGATTGAACAATTTTGATGCACCCCAATGAAAAAAAAAAAATAGGCAAAAGCCTATGTTTGGGGGTGCTTACTATTCATCAGACACCTCATTCTCTCAAAACAAAAGAGGGTAAAGATAGGTATGAGGTTAAAAAGAAAATCAAAAGAAAATGGAAGAATCGAAAGCAAAAGAGCTTATGGTACGTAAGATTGAGCCTAAAAGTCTATTTTTACCTACCCCTGCATAAGCCTACATTACAACCCCGAAAAGCCCTGAAGATCTCTAATGTGTGTATCCATGATTAGTGGAGAATAGCAAGTGAACAAGCCATAGGATTTTGAAATTAACATGCATAGTTAGGTATTTTTATATCCATTGAGCATGATTGAATTGAAATTGCGAAATATCTGACTTGAGTGTTTAGAATGCGAAAAATCCATGCTATATGTTCCAGCATGTTATCCTACTAACCTTCATGTTTTTCTAAGTGACAATTGTGCATCAATTTGATCAGTGTTTTTGAGTCATTCTATTTTCTTTTCCTTCGTGTCTTTATTTTTTTCTTTTTGATCTTTGCTCGAGGGCGAGCAAAGGTTAAGTTTGGGGGTATTTGATCGGTGTATTTTATATACACTTTTTGAGTCATTTTTAGTTAGTCTTTTGCCTATTTTTGTACAAATATGTGTCGTCTTAGGATAGATTTTCTTTCTTTTGAGTCATAATGGTTTAAAGTGGCACATTGGCGAAAAGGAGCGAAAAAAGGGCAGAAACAGAGGTTCCAGAGCTCAAAAAACTAGAAAGTTGGCGACCCAGGCGAGAAACAGGGCGGCGCCGCGGCGCCCCAACCAGCAGCATCAGAGTACCACGACGCCCAAAGTACAGAGAGCCGCAGGAGTTTGGCGCGCGGCTGATTCTGCGAACCACGACAGGCGGGAATTCTGCCAAATCCGAATGGGAATGGGCCAATGACAAGAAGGAAAAGTTTGAGAACGTTTTTTAGGCTATAAAAAGGACCTTCCTAGGTCAGAATAGGAGTTCCCACTTTTTACAATTCATCACAACTTGGAGATCAAGATTGGAGACTACTTTTGTATAATTTCTTTGTTCTGTATTTTATTTCTTTTTAGTTTATGTTGGATATTAGTTTAGTTCTTGGCATGCATATGGCTAGGAACTAACTTAATTTAGGGCTTTCCATATCGAATCACTTGAAACTCATTCTTATGAATTAATGCATGTTTTGGTTTCTTCTTATTATTGTTGAGATTTATTCAATATTTGTCTTGATTGCTTGGTAATTAATTGATCACTAATTATCATAACCTATATGATTTCTAATCGAAAGCCGAAAGGGGAGATTGTGAATATGCTATAGTTGAATAAACATAGGTTAAATCGTGGACGAAAGTACCCCGATACTTGTGTAGCTTAATAGGTTATTGCTCTTAATCCTCCTTTATAGTCAATCTTGTCACCGAAAGGTAGAAGGGTTCTATATTGGGGTTGAGTGTTTATATTACCTTAACATGAGTATAAAAGGGCTTAGTTAACATGTTGTCTCAAAATAGAAGAAGAACCATAATTAATTGCATTAACAAGTAAGATGAGCGGATAGTTGAGGAGATTTGGAAGCCCTATTTCCACCATATCTGAAGTAAAATAAAGTGATTTAGTTAGCATCTATAATTATAGTTATAAACAATCCATCAATTATCGGTTACCAAATAGATACCATAGAATAGAGGTTGATAATTGGACACTAATCCCTGAGGACGATAACTCGGTCTTCTAGACTATATTACTTGTCACGACACGTGCACTTGCGTTTAGTGTGTGCATAAATCGCGCATCAAGTTTTTTTTATTTGATCGTTGTATTTTATATACGCTTTTTGAGTCATTTTTAGTTAGTCTTTTGCCCATTTTTGTACAAATATGTGTCGTCTTAGGATAGATTTTCTTTTTTTTGAGTCATAATGGTTTAAAGTGGCACATTGACGAAAAGGAGCGAAAAGAGGGCAGAAACAGAGGTTCCAGAGCTAAAAAAGCTAGAAAATTGGCGACCGGGCGAAATGCAGGCGGCGTCTGACCAAGCGAGATCGAGCGCCACGGCGCCCAAAGTACAGAGAGCCGCACGAGTTTTGGCGCCGCGGAGCCAGTTGCAGGGCCATGGCGCCGAGGCGGGAATTCTGCCAAATCCGAATGGGAATGGGCCAAGGCCAAGAAGAAAAAGTTTGGGAACATTTTTTAGGCTATAAAAAGGACCTTCCTAGGTCAGAATAGGATTTCCCACTTTTGACAATTCATCACAACTTGGAGATCAAGATTGGAGACTACTTTTGTATAATTTCTTTGTTCTGTATTTTATTTCTTTTTAGTTTATGTTGGATATTAGTTTAGTTCTTGGCATGCATATGGATAGGAACTAACTTAATTTAGGGCTTTCCATATCGAATCACTTGAAACTCATTCTTATGAATTAATGCATGTTTTGGTTTCTTCTTATTATTGTTGAGATTTATTCAATATTTGTCTTGATTGCTTGGTAATTAATTGATCACTAATTATCATAACCTATATGATTTCTAATCGAGAGCCGAAAGGGGAGATTATGAATATGCTATAGTTGAATAAATATAAGTTAAATCGTGGACGAAAGTACCCCGATACTTGTGTAGCTTAATAGGTTATTGCTCTTAATCCTCCTTTATAGTCAATCTTGTCACCGAAAGGTAGAAGGGTTCTATATTGGGGTTGAGTGTTTATATTACATTAACAGGAGTATAAAACGGCTTAGTAAACCTGTTGTCTCAAAATAGAAGAAGAACCATAATTAATTGCATTAACAAGTAAGATGAGCGAATAGTTGAGGAGATTTGGAAGCCCTATTTCCACCATATCTGAAGTAAAATAAAGTAATTTAGTTAGCATCTATAATTATAGTTATAAACAATTCATCAATTATCGGTTACCAAATAGATATCATAAAATAGAGGTTGATAATTGGACACTAATCCCTGAGGACGATAACTCGGTCTTCTAGACTATATTACTTGTCACGACACGTGCACTTGCGTTTAGTGTGTGCATAAATCGCGCATCAATTTTTGGCACCGTTTCCGGGGATTGGCGTAGTTCAATATCATTCTATCTATTCCTAATTTTTAATTTGGTTTTTATTTTTGTTTTTATTTATTACTATATTTTTCTCTTTTGTTCGTGAAACTGTGCGTCGTGATCCGTTTGTTGATCTGTTGCAGGCATCTAGTTTATGCGAAGGAGAAGAGGAGCAGATACACTTGTTCCCTTCAACCCGGAGATTGAAAAGACTTGCAAGAAGAACAGGAGAAACAGACAAATTTTGGCCTTAATAGCAATGGGGGGCTTGCAGAACAACAATGAGATGAACGAAGGGTTAGGTGATCATCAATCTAACCAAAGGATGCCCCGGAGGTTACCAATGAATGTGGAAGAAAGGGTCCAGGTCCAAGCTGAGAGAAGCTTGGGAGATTATGTGTTGCCAAGGGTGAATGGAGCACAAACTTGCATCAGGCTCCCAGTAATAGGAGCAAATAATTTCGAAATCAAGCCTGCGATCCTGAGTATGGTGCAGAATACTGTTCAATTCGGAGGGTTGCCATCGGAAGATCCTCATATGCACATAGCGAACTTCTTGGAATTGTGTGCAACTTTCAAGTACAATGGCGTTACTGACGCCGCCATCCGATTGAGGTTTTTTCCCTTCTCACTCACGGATAGAACAAAAGTTTGGTTGAATTCTCTGCCTACAGATTCTATATTCACATGGCAGGAGTTGGCACAGAAGTTCTTAGCAAAGTTCTTTCCACCGTCCAAAGCCGCTAAGCTGAGAGGGGAGTTGAACAATTTTTATCAGGCTGATGGAGAGTCACTCTATGAGGCTTGGGATAGATTTAAAGATTTACAGAGGAAGTATCCACATCATAGCATTGAGCTGTGGAATTTGGTCCATATTTTCTACAATGGGCTAAGTGGGACCACAAGAACTATCATTGACGCAGCTGCAGGTGGAACTTTCATGAGGAAGACAACACATGAAGCCCATGATTTGCTAGAAGACATGGCCACCAATAATCATGTAACAGAGGATAGAGGGGTGAGTGGAAGAAGAGCAATAGGAGTTCATGAGATTGATGCCATCACATCGTTAAATGCACAAGTTGCTCTCTTGACCAAGCAACTGCAACAGAATACAGTGTCAGTGAATACAGTTCAAATGTCGTTGAGTTGTGAGATGTGTGGAGGTCCTCATAACTTTGATAGGTGACCATCAGCAGACCCCAACAACATCTCTATCGAGCAAGCAGAATGTCAAGCAGTGGGTAATTACCAAAGGCCCCAGAACAACCCCTATTCAAATACCTACAATCCAGGGTGGAGGAATCACCCTAACTTTTCATGGAGGGGTGATCGAGGCGTGAGAACGATTTGAGGCCAATACCAAAATCAACAACCATTCACTCAAGCCTCATCGTCACAACAATTCAGTGCACCTGCTCAACAAGAAAAGCCAGATGAGTTGAGAGCAGCCCTGTTGACACTCACCAACTCACAGACCCAGTTCATGGCAGACAAGGTCTCTATCGTGAATTTGGAGACGAGTGGGACAACTAGCAAAGATGGCAAACAACGGGCCACAGTGGCACTCTGCCTAGTACTGAGAGATGAACCCGAGAGAAACGATGCCAGCGGTGCGGTGAGAAATGGAAGCGGCTAGAACAACCTACATCCCGATGCTGTGGTAGGGCCAGTAGATGCAGATAAGGAGGGGGTTACTGAAGACCGCCCTATGTTAGAGAAAGTTCCAACAGCCCCAGTGAGGGAATACACTGAGAAGATTCCTTACCCTCAGAGGTTGCAAAGGAAAGCAGTTGATAAGCAACTCTCCAAATTCTTGGGAAGAAGAAGAAGTTGGCTGAGTATGAAACAATGGCATTGACAGAGGAATGCAGTGCCATCTTGCAGAAGAAATTTCCCCAACTCGAGGATCGGGGAGCTTCACATTGCACGCATTGGCGGTGACGTATGAGGCCCCTTTGTGATTTGGGGGCCAGCATAAATCTCATGCCCTTGTCCGTTTTCAAGAGGTTGGGGTTGGGTGAAGTCAAACCAACCACTGTGAGCTTGCAATTAGCGGATAGGACAGTGGTGCACCACAGGGGAATGATTGAAGATGTCTTAGTTAAGGTGGAAAAATTCTTCTTTCCTGCGGACTTCCTCATCTTTGATATGGAGGAAGATGATGAGATCCCCATCATATTGGGAAGACCATTCTTGGCAACTGGGAGAGCCCTGATTGATGTGGAGAAGGGCGAGCTGACACTCAGAGTGGAGAATGAAGAAATGGTGTTCAAGGTGTTTAATCACATCGTTGAACCCCCAGTCATAAGCAAGTGTTTTGCAGTAAGCACTGTCAGCACATCGGTTGAGCCAGCACAAGCCAAAGCAAGGGAAATAAGTCCGCCAGAACAGGTGAGCAACGCTAAACCTTCTCTTGAGAAAAAGGAGAAAAAGAAAAATAGAAGGCGGAAGAGAAAAATATTGATGAAATGGATAGGTTGTGGGTTAATGTACCCATGCCTCTTGATAAGGAACATGCGTACGGCTAAAAGACGTTAAAGAGAGCGTTACTTGGGAGGCAACCCAAGGTTATTTTTTTTATGCATTTTAATTTTAGTTAGAACAGTCTCACGGAAGGTATTGTTTGCATGTTGTGATGACAGGTACAGGGCCAAAAATTGGAGGACGAAAATGGGAAGAGAAGAAAAAAAAAGGAAAAGAAATCGGCTCAGCGCCACGGCGCCCAGCAGAGGGTTTTGAAAAAGAGAAAAAAAAAGTGAATAGTTTTGATGCACCCCAATGAAAAAGTAATAATAAATAGGCAAAAGCCTAAGTTTGGGGGTGTCTACTATTCATAATACACTTCATTCTCTTAAAACAAAATAGGGGAAAGATAGGTATGAAGTGAAAAAGAAAATCAAAAGAAAAGGGAAGAATCGAAAGCAAAAGAGTTTATGGTACGTAAATTGAGCCTAAATGCCTATTTTTACCTACCCCTGCCTAAGCCTACATTACAACCCTGAAAAGCCCTGAAGATCTCTTATATGTATATCCATGATTAGTGGAGAATAGCAATTAAATATGCCATAGTATTTTGAAATTAACATGCACAGTTAGGTATTCTTATTTCCATTGAGCATGATTAAAGTGAATTTGTGAAATGTCTAACTTGATGTGTTTAGAATGCTAAAAATCCATGTTATATGTTCCTGCATATTATTCTGCTAACCTTCATGCTTTTCTAAGTGACAATTGTGCAGCAAAGTGATCAGTGTTTTTGAGTCATTCTATTTTTTTTTCCTTCGTGTCTTTATTTATTTTATTTTATCTTTGCTCGAGGGCGAGCAAAGGTTAAGTTTGGGGGTATTTGATCGGTGTATTTTATATACACTTTTTGAGTCATTTTAGTTAGTCTTTTGCCCATTTTTGTACAAATATGTGTCGTCTTAGGATAAAGTTTCTTTCTTTTGAGTCATAATGGTTTAAAGTGGCACATTGGCGAAAAGGAGCGAAAAGAGGGCAGAAACAGAGGTTCCAGAGCTCAAAAAGCTAGAAAGTTGGCGACCCGGGCGAAATGCGGCGCGGCCACTCAACCAGCGAGAATCGAGCGCCACGGCGCCCAAATCTGAGTCGCGAAGTTTAGCGCTGGCTGATTCTGCGCTGGCGGGAATTCTGCCAAATCCGAATGGGAATGGGCCAAGGACAAGAAGGAAAAGTTTGGGAACGTTTTTTAGGCTATAAAAAGGACCTTCCTAGGTCATAATAGGAGTTCCCACTTTTTACAATTCATCACAACTTGGAGATCAAGATTGGAGACTACTTTTGTGTTATTTCTTTGTTTTGTATTTTATTTCTGTTTAGTTTATGTTGGATATTAGTTTAGTTCTTGGCATGCATATGGCTAGGAACTAACTTAATTTAGGGTTTTCCATATCGAATCACTTGAAACTCATTCTTATGAATTAATGCATGTTTTGGTTTCTTCTTATTATTGTTGAGATTTATTCAATATTTGTCTTGATTGCTTGGTAATTAATTGATCACTAATTATCATAACCTATATGATTTCTAATCGAAAGCCGAAAGGGGAGATTGTGAATATGTTATAGTTGAATAAACATAGGTTAAATCGTGGACGAAAGTACCCCGATACTTGTGTAGCTTAATAGGTTATTACTCTTAATCCTCTTTTATAGTCAATCTTGTCACCGAAAGGTAGAAGGGTTCTATATTGGGGTTGAGTGTTTATATTACCTTAACAGGGGTATAAAACGGCTTAGTTAACCTGTTGTCTCAAAATAGAAGAAGAATCATAATTAACTGCATTAACAAGTAAGATGAGCGGATAGTTGAGGAGATTTAGTAGCCCTATTTCCACCATATCTGAAGTAAAATAAAGTGATTTAGTTAGCATCTATAATTATAGTTATAAACAATCCATCAATTATCGGTTACCAAATAGATACCATATAATAGAGGTTGATAATTGGACACTCTTCCCTGAGGATGATAACTCGGTCTTCTAGACTATATTACTTGTCACGACATGTGCACTTGCGTTTAGTGTGTGCATAAATCGCGCATCAATGCACACACTTGGCTTGACTCAACCGGACCCGAATTGATACATGGACACATGAGCCACTATCCACATAACATCCAACTAAGGTACTCTCTCGTCATGTTACTCCATAATGTACTCTACTCTTAGTAGTTAAGGGTGTTCATGTTATTGATTTTATCCTGAAAGCATGTCTAAATTGTTTCTAAGTCCTTAATGAGGCATATGAAAAATATAATGATATTCAGTGTCATCAAAAGGTATAAAGGTAATATGTCACTTGTTGAGGTTGGAATATGGTGTTACCATTCATGTATTTCATTTGCATTGCATTCACATATTACCCTGGACCATTTGTGATATGCACATTACTATCTAGTAAATATTATATATATATGTAGGGGATATGGAGAAAGAGGGAAAGGCGTTATATACGCACACAACCTGCAGCTGGTACAGATTATCACAAAAGAGCCTTAAGAGGCCAACATTGAAGCCAACATGGCTTATATCATATGATATAACCGAAATGCTGTGTGGCGGTTATGATCTGACCGAAAGCCTGTGTGGCGATCATGGGAAATAAGATTCCGATACTACTGAAAGCATGTGTGGCGGTTATCAGAAAGTAGGATTCCAATATAACCGAAATTCTGTGTGGCGGTTATGGGAAATAGATAGTATACCGCATTTGCATCATGCATGACATTTATGTATATTATGCCCACATAAGTTGTTATGAAAAGAAAGACGCATGTGTGGTCATCGGTATACTGCATTGGTATTGCATAACATTTGGACATATGTACTAGGGCCCTCAGAGGCATGTACGGTTGGTCAGTGTTTCTGTTTCAGATTATGATACATCTCTATTATGTTGTTTCTTATGTCTGACATACTCATTACATCAGTCGTATTGACGTTCCCTTTTCCGGAGACGCTGCGTTTATGCCCGCAGGTTCATACTAAGAGGGTGACAAATTGTGCTTAGAGATTGATGGTTTAGTTGTGTGGGAGCACTCTACTTATTTCAGAGTTGCAGTCTGATTGTGGTACTTTATACTCTTAGAGGCTTGTAGATAAGTGTCATGTGGTTAGTTGTCATACATGGCCTTATCGGTCTTGATGTATATATATATGGTTAAGTATGGGTTATATGGTCAGGAGTGCCCGGTGGGTTGGGTCCGGGTGCCCGTCGCGGCCCTCTGGTTTGGGTCGTGACAAACTTGGTATCAGAGCATGTCTGTCCTAGGGAGTCTACAAGCCGTGTCTAGTAGAGTGTTGGTTATAGGTGTGTTGCGCGCCACACTTATAAACAGAAGACTGCAAGACATTTAGGGATGGTTTCTATTCTTTCATCTCGTAAATCGTGCAGTAGAAGTTTGGTTCTAAGAAATCGAGTTTAACTCGTGCCTGTACTGTTACGATTTCGATAATGTCGGTTACCAAAAAGACTTCGGTTAGTTGATATTCGTAATTAGTAAAGGAGCGATTTCTACCAAACGATTGATATGCCAGAAGGGCAGTATTATCTTTAAAAAATTAATATTGTGAGGAATTGTCTCACTCATGTACAGAAGAGAAAATGCAAGTTTGGAAGGCAAAATATTTATCTTGGGACAAAGTGAGATCACTCGCTTGGGAGATAGTGGAATATGAATGAAGTTGAGGTCACTGAAGGTGGAACTCAAAGGACTAAATGCTTATATGGCTTCCTATAGTCAAAAACTTCAGTTGGCCAGGCAAAGGTCGGAGGTTTATTCAGGCCCATATTATTACCCAACATTTGTGTCCAACAAAAAATATGGGCACATGTCTTCCTGTTTAGGTTTTGTCCTAAACCCCTATATATACAACACATACCTCATAATTATTAGGTAACAGAAAATAAGTTCTCAGTTTCTAAGGCAAGATTTTCTAGCTTTCTTGATTAGCAGATACACTAGAGTTGGAACTTGCAGTCAGAGAATCAAATCACGTGGATACCTTAGTAGTGAATACAGCACTGGAAAACCTGTAAGTTTTCTGTTATTATGTTTTGAACATAAATGTGATTGTATAAGCCATGTCAGGATTATTGTTGGGTAAGTAAAATTTTAAACTTTCGTTGTGCTTACGAACCCAACAAATCCCTACATTACCCCCCGAATTGTTACGTACCGAAGATAGAATATGAGACTCCCCAAATATTACAAACACTGTCAACTCTTGGGACAGAAAATGAAAAAATACAGGGTGTTAGCGAGGAAAATAAATGCTAAAATGAAAGAAGAATGAAAAAGAAAAGATGAATGAAACAGAAAAGATAATGAGATAGGGGAAGCATCAAGGCTAACAAGAATGGAAAACAATTACAAGGTTAACTCATGAGAAGTAAGTGACAAAAGGGAAAAAAGATGTGATTGCATAAAATAAGACTGAAAATATTGCTGAGCAGCAGGATCAAAGAAAGAATGAGGCTACAACATAGGATAAGAAAGCTCTTAAAGAAAAGAAAAGAAAAGGATAAGAAGAACTGCTACGAAAAATTATAAGAAAAAAATTGATAAAATAGATGTGCAACAATATCTAGCGAAAAAATGAACAAACACTTGAAACTAATGTCAGAAAATGCTCAAGGGAAAGGAATAGATAAATCAAGAGATAGGAAACATAGTTGGAACCACCCTAGA
This sequence comes from Przewalskia tangutica, assembly GCA_029844215.1. NCBI lineage: Eukaryota > Viridiplantae > Streptophyta > Magnoliopsida > Solanales > Solanaceae > Przewalskia > Przewalskia tangutica. The sequence goes on from CM056732.1 coordinate 71,777,971, forward strand.
CTTCACTCAAAGAAGAGTGGTTATTGTTACTTCAGGAGGGGATGTATCATTGAGGACCATTGCTGAACTACAACACTCCCATATTCAAATTTAGAATATTTTTCAAACCCTCTCACAACACAACATGAGGACAACAACAATACCAATTTCGAGAAATCTATTGTCCCTATGAAAGACACTCCAATACATTCTCAGACTAACCAGAACACTAAATATTTTCTATTAGCTCATAACAAAGTTCATGAAGAACAAAGTGCCTCATCTACACATTCAGAGCCACCAGGATATCAAGAAATTATAAAAAAATATAGGAGAGAGAACCAAATTAATGGAGAAGAAAAAATATCTGGTGAAACCATTGATACTAAAGAAGAAGAGGTTGCCAATAGCTTGATTGAGGCTTTCTTCCTTGTCGGACAAGAGCAGGATGAAGTCTCAAAATGAACTAAAGTAATAGTTGGAAAAAATGGACTATCTCCTAGAGGTTTACAAGCCAAAAAAGTCTTAAAAAGGTACACATGCTACCCCCACTAGAGGTAGAGGCAAAGGCCTAACAAAGAAATAACCCTTAGATTTTCAATACAATCTTTTGAAATATTAGAGGGCTTAAATCCAAAGGAGTTTTTGAAAGACTCATCAAACTTGTAAGAATTCAAAAAGTGGAATTTGTAACTTTACATGAACCTTTTGTGGGCAACAGTAACATCTAATAGTAAAAGAGAAAATTTGGATTCTCATATGTTGTGGACATGTGCTTTTGGGACCCGAATTACAATTGCAATATAGTCGACGATCAATCTCAACATATTACTCTACAACCAACATGTAATGGTTTAGTCCAATTTCTAGGTCACCATAGTTTATGCCAAAGTTAGAAGGAGAAGAGAGTAATGGAACTCTCTTAGTAATCTCAACCAACAAATTCAAAACCTCTGGTCTATAATAGGGCTCATTTTAAAAGTCTGTGAGAAATACGAAGGCAGAAGACACAAACATGAAAAGCAGCCTAAACTTCATAAATTGTACGAAAGAATATGGTATGATGGGTGCAGGTTGTTGGAAATTTATCAGAATAAAGTTTATCCCATTATTTATGAATCGAACAATTGGGGCCCCGCACGTCGAAACATCGTTTCCACACACGTGCATAAGTTGTACCAAGGATCGTAAATTTCATTAGTGAAAGAGATATTAGTACGTATGTAAAATGTTTGAGACATAGAATGATGGACGGTTGTTGGCCAAATGACGAGTGGTCCACGTTGGTAAATGAAGGAAGAAGTGTGCATAGTGTAAAGATTGGAACGGGTCGGAAAGGGCCGCGGAGTCGAAAAGGGTCGCGGCGCCACCTCAGAGTCGGGAGCGCCGCAGCGCCACCGCCTTAAGGGCCGCGACGCTAATTCAGTCCCGAGTCGCTGGAGCTGTGGCGCTATCCAGGCAGAAAGTCTAAAACGAAAATCTGATTTTTTTGACGTTTGGGCTGCCCTCAATGGCATTCATTCCATCAGTTTTCAGCCATTTTTTTGCTGATGAATGAGTGTCATTACTTGGGAAATTCATTGTCATTTCATGGGTGGTTCAATGTCATTACTTAGCACTTGAAAGGACAAATTCTTACACTATAAATTGAGGTCTTTGGCTCAATTGTCAATCATTTGCAATCAGAAATTCTGAAATACTTCTTTCTCTCTAGCATACTTCAATTCTCAAAGTTCTTCAAGAGAAACACTTGAGTTTCCTTTGTTTAAGTGTTAGTAGCTGTTTTATCTTAGGAGACTATTTCCTAACAACCGTAAAAGGATATATACGGAGCAATCTTGTCTTAAAGACAGAGTGACATCACTCGACTCAACAAATAGTCAAATCAAGTGTTCGTTCTTGTTTCCAGTTATTGTTAAGGTTATTTCTTTTGTTGTAATCTTTTGTTTTTCACTTTCCTAGTTCTTATAATAGGTGTTTTACTATTTATTATTTCTGTTTGTTGTATTCATTAGTACTTAGTAATTATGACTAGACAAGAACAATTTGGTTCTGAATCTGATGTTGTTAATCAAGGCAATATTTTTACCTCTCCTGATGTTGCTACCCAAGCCAATTATTTTGTCTCTCCTTCTGTTGCTGCTCCTCAAGGAAACATCTATGCCTTTCCCACTGCTGCTCAAAGGAATGTAAGAATCCCTCCTCCTGCCGGGTTTCACCATGAACGGCCAGAAAAATTCATGGGAGTTGATTTCAAAAGATGGCAGCAAAAGATGTTTTTCCTAACTGTAATGGGAGTGGCACGCTGTGTCACTGAAGACCCTTCTAAATAGGAGATGGTGCGGAACCTCAGTTTATTGATACAACTGAAGGAGGCCAAGGTTTCCAGGCTCACCTAGGAATAACTCCTGATGCATGGAATCATACTGATTTCATATGTAAGAACTATATCCTGAACTGCTTATCAGACCCGCTTTACACGGTATATTTCACCATGGAATCCGCCAAAGAGTTGTGGGAGAAACTTCAGAAGAAGTACAACGCAGAAGATGCAGGTACAAAGAAATTCATCATTGAGAAATTCTTGAAATTTCAAATGGTGGATAGTAAGACAGTGATGTCTCAAGTCCAGGAATTCCAAATGATTCTACATTGTGTGGATTTGGAGGGTATGAAACCAAATAAACAGTTTTTGGTTGCATCACTTTTTGAAAAGTTACCTCCTCGTGGAATGAGTTTCTGAGTTACTTAAAACTCAAGACAAAGGAAATGACCTTTGAAGAGCTTATTATCAAACTCCAAATTCAGTAAGATAATAAGAAGTTTTTGCCGAAGGGAAAGCAACTCGCTGAGGCCAAGGCAAATCTGATTGATGCCAAAGGGAACTCAAGCAAGAAGCGCAAGTTCCAGAAAGATGTCAAGACCCATACATCGGTGAAGTTCAAGGGAAACTTTCACCACTGTGGCAAAGCTGGTCACATGATCAAAGGCTGTCGTCAGAAGGCCAAAGGCAAGGCAAAGGATAACGTCGTCAAGGACACGTTTCTTGATGCATGATTGAGGAATTCTCTGCGGTGGTTCTAGAAGCAAACCTTGTAGAGAATCCCAAGCAATGGTGGATGGACATGGGTGCTACCCGACACATCTGTTCCGATAGAGATGCCTTCTCAACATATACACCAGTTACAAATAAGAAGTTGTTCATAGGTAACAACACTTCCTCTAACGTGTTGGGGGTAGGAAAGGTGGTCCTGAATATGACTTCTGGAAAGGAGCTTACACTGAAGGAGGTGATGCATGTCCCTGAGATTAGAAAAAATTTAATTTCAGGTCCTGTATTGGTTAATGCTGGTTTTAGGCTAGTGTTTGAGTCTAATATATTTGTAATCACCAAGAATGGAACATTTGTGGGATGGGGTTTCGTATGTGAAGGCCTCTTCAAGGTTAACGCTATGTCTATCATATATACAAGCATTAAAATCGAAGCTTCTTCTTATTTGCTTGAGTCTTCTAATTTAAGGCATCATAGATTAGGACATGTAAACTACCAATCCATCAAAAGGTTGGTAAAGTTGGAGTTATTGACGTCTATCGACGTAAACCCTCAACGTAAGTGTGAGGTGTGCGTAACGGCAAAACTCACTAAGACTCTTTAGATCCGTCGAAAGGGATACCGCTCCTTTAGAACTTATTCACACATATATATGTGATTTGAAGTTTGTGCAAACTATAGGGGGAACAAGTACTTTGTGAAATTTATAGATGATAGCACAAGGTATTGTTACCTTTACTTATTAAAAAGTAAGGATCAAGCTTTTGAAACGTTCAGACACTACAAAGCAGAAGTTGAAAACCTACTAAGCATACAGATTAAATCAATTCGTAGCGATAGAGATGGAGAATGTGTAGTGTTATTTTGGGAATATTATGTCCAATCGGGCATTGTTCATCAAACGACGGCTCCATACTCACCCCAGTCAAATGTTGTCGTTGAACGCAAGAACCGTACATTGAAGGAAATGATGAATGTTTTTCTCATCAACTCCGATCTTCCCCAAAATATGTAGGGAGAAGCTATTCTTACCGCTAATACGATTCTTAATAGAGTCCCATATAAGGGTAAGGACAAAACTCCATACGAGTTATGGAAGAGAAAGAAATACACTTACAAATACTTGAAGGTGTAGGGTTGTTTGGCAAAGGTTGAAGTACCTAAGTCAAAGCAGGTCAAGATTGGGAAAATTATCCCTGGTTGCTCCTGTTTTTTCTGAACCTTGACCCGGGCCTTTATTTCCTCGACCCCTATTAGGAGTGGGTGGTGTCCAAGTCGGGCACAACATATCCCTGTAAACATTCACGGGTTAGAAAATCAGGGAGTGAATTATTTTCACCTTTAAGAATGATGAATTTCAAAATCAAATGGGGCTAAATGAGCTTGTCATCTTACAAACATTGTTTGGACACATCATGCTTAAAATCTTTTTGAAACATGAATTTAGCCGCATGAAAATTAATCCTTATTAAGAACTTTGAGTTGTAAAGGTCATCCTGAAATTTCAGGACACATTTTACTATAGCAAGAATTTCTTTAGCTATAGTAGCATAATTTTGCTGACTATTAGTCCATTTTCCATAATGAAATCGAACAAGATATTCTTATATGTTCTGGGGATTTATCTGTTTAAGAATTCTACCATAATCAATATCTGACGCATTTGTCTCAATGATTTTTCCCCAATTTGGGTTGGCAAGCCTAAAACATGGCAAAGCTTGTACTTTTCTTTGATCTATTTTACTGCTTCCGTATGGGCATTTGTCTAGAGAGTAGCAGTCTTCTTTAATCTATCATATAAGACAATTGCATCCAAAGATAATTTCTTGTAGTAAGGAGAAATATAATTCAAACTTCCTAAAAACATTTGTAACTGGGTTTTGTCAAGAATTTCATCTGAAAATTTTGAAGCAAATTCTATACTTCGTGTACTAGGAACAATTTTCCCTGTTCAATATTATTTTCAATAAATTAGACTCTTGTCTGGAAGATATTCATCTTGGGTTTGGATATAACTAACCCATTGTTAATAATAATCTTCTTGAAAATTTCAAGGTCGGATATGATCCTGTATAGTTTTTGAAAAAGTTAATATGTAATCACTATAAACGATGATAAATTCACTATATGAAGTAAAAATATCATTTATGATATGTTGAAATTTATATGGGGCATTTTTTAGCCAAAAAGGTATAACATTTCATTCATAATTGTAGAAATATAGCATTACACTGTAATTGAATTGTAATTAATCATAGTTGGGAGGTTATAACTAACTACGGTTATGTAGTGGTTAATGTAGATATTTTACATAGTAGTTATTTGTCATTACATTTTGTATATAGGAGTGTACAAAAGAGTCAGAAAACAATTAATAAAAGTTACTTCTCCTTTTTCTCTTTCTACACGCCATTACTCTCTCTTCCTCACATTTCTCTGCTTCCAGACCCTTCTTCTTCTCCCTTCTTCTTCTCCCTTCTTCTTCTCCTCTTCTTCTTTACTTACATCTGAATCATGTAGTTCTGGATCATGTAGTTCTCAACATGGTATCAAATCCTTGCAACACAGAAGATCCAATCGAAACAGGAAATTACAGATCCAGATGAAATCGGACGAAAATAAAGACATACAACACATTCTCTGAAGAAACTCAGACATCGGAAGGCAGATCAATGACAGTGGAAGACAAATGATTCGATGATTATAGATCGAAGGTAATATTGATTACGATTGACAAGAATCAGGAGGATTTTGTCGAGATTAAAGGTAATCAAGTTACATGCAACTAAGATCTAGGAGTGTATTTTCTTTCTGTTGAGTTTTGGAGAAGTTCGCATCAGAACTCGTATGTGTCTGAATCGATTAAGATCAAAATAGAGGTAATCGATTAAGAAATTATTAATATGACTATATCTGAAACTGTTGGGGATGGTGGAACGGATGTGATAGGAGAGACATCAAATTTGAGGAACAATGTCGATCACAATCATCCTCTATATTTGTTTCCATCGGACGCACCTGGATCCTTGCCGATTGGGATAACTCTGAGTGGGATGGACAATTACACTTTGTGGAGTAGGGCCATGAAGTTAGCATTGTTAGGGAATAACAAGATAGGGTTCATAGATGGAACTGTCAAAAGAGAACATTATAATGAAGATTTGGCAAGGGTATGGGACAGGTGCAATGTCATTGTGGTATCTTGGTTAATGGGGAGTGTTAGCAAGAGTTTACTAACAGAAATGTTGTATAATGCTGACTCGCACAACATATGGGAGGAATTAAAAGATAGATTTGACAAAGTAAATAGTTCAAGAGCTTTTCAACTCCACAAAGAGATTTCCACCTTGCGACAAGGAACAATGCCAGTCTCAGGGTATTATTCGAAGCTGAAGGACCTCTGGGATGAATACGATTCTATCATACCTCCACCATCGTGTTGTCCCAGATCAAAAGAGTTCACTAGTCACCTGCAATATCAGAGACTTCTGCAGTTTTTGATGGGGCGAAATGAGAGTTATAATGTTACAAGAAGCCAAGTCCTCATGATGCAGCAGGTTCCCAATCTAAACCAGGCTTATGCATTGGTTAATCAGGAGGAGAGTCAAAGATTCTTGGCAGGAGGGAGTAGAGCAGTGAATGACCATGTTGAATCTGCAATGTTTACAGCAAGAAGTGGAAACAATAGGGGTGGACATGGAGGAAATCACAAACAGAGAAAGCCTTTTAATCCTAATGCTACATGTGATTTTTGTCACATGAAGGGACACTACAAACTTGACTGCTTTAAACTAATGAAGTGTAATCATTGTGGAAAGACAGGACATTTGGAGGAGGGATGCTATCAACTGATTGGATATCCAGATGATTTCAAGCCAAAGCAGAAAAAGGCCTATGCAGTAACAGGTGGTTTTGAGAATGCAGGACAAGACTTTGGTGGTGCATCACAATCTGGAGTGAAGCAGCATCAGCATGAGTTTTTTACTCCCAGTCAGAGGCAGCAGATTCTTAATATGTTGGATGAGAAGGATAGGAGCAGAAACCATAGTGCAAACTTGGCAGGTATACACACTACTGAAGAGTTATTGCAGTGGATTGTTGACTCAGGTGCAACTAATCACATGATAAGTGACCCTAAACACCTGTTTAATAATTTGATAACAGAAGGAACTGGGAAAGTTCAATTGCCAACAGGAGATTCAGCAAAAATCTCACATGTTGGTGATTATAAACTGGGAAAAGGTGATGTCCTCAGAAATGTTCTTTGTGTTCCAGATTTCAAATTTAATTTGATGTCTGTGTCAAAAGTGACTAAGGAATTAAATTGTAGTGTCAATTTTTTCCCATCATGTTGTATATTCCAATATCTATTATCTGGGAAGGTGAGGGGGATTGGTAGTGAGAAAGATGGACTCTACATTATATGTTTGGATGATCAGACTCAGAAGGAGGATGTTGGAAGATGTATGGCTGTTGCTCAGCATATAGATGCAGTGACATGGCATAAGAGGCTATGTCATGTACCTACGACAATCTTGAGAAAAATTCCTGATTTCAAAAACAGTTCTGGTTTTATTTTGAATAATTGTGATATATGCCCTTTAGCAAGACAGACTAGGTCTCATTTCCCTGTCAGTAGTACTAGAACAACAAAGCCCTTTCAATTGATACATTTAGATGTTTGGGGACCATATAGAGTTGAAACACATAATGGAATGAAGTATTTCTTGACAATTGTGGATGATTTTTCTAGATGGACTTGGCTTTTCTTAATAAGATTGAAATCTGATGTTTATACTGTTATAAAGAATTTCTTGACTGAAGTAAACACACAGTTTAATTCTAAAGTTCAGAAAATAAGATCAGATAATGGTGGAGAATTCTTTAATCATAACTGTAGAGAGTTGTTTCTAACACTTGGTATTATACATGAGAGTTTTTGTCCATATACACCACAACAGAATGGTGTAGTTGAGAGAAAACATAGACACATTCTTGAGACAGCTAGAGCCATCAAACTGCAAGGTAGTTTACCAGACAAGTTTTGGGGCATGTGTGTGGAAGCTGCTGTATATGTTATCAATAGAATCCCCTCAACAATTCTACAAAACAAAACCCCATATCACATATTGTATAACAAATCTCCACATCTCAGTCACTTGAGAGTCATAAGATGTTTATCTTTTGCCACCATACTATATACACATGACAAGTTTAGCCCAAGAGCTGTTAAATGTGTCATGTTGGGGTATGCTCCTACAAAAAAGGGGTATACACTTTATGATCTGGAGAATAGGACTATTATTGTCAGCAGAGATGTGTTGTTTAGGGAGAACATATTTCCTTTTAAGAATGATAGACATGAAGAGAATGTCCAAATAAAGGCACATGAGCAATTTGTTATGAGGAACTGATCAACATTCCTATAACTAATGTGACTCCAGAAAATGAAGAAATTTTTGCAAGAGAAAGGCCTATTCTTGATCCAGATCAAGAGTTGGGTGTTACTGAAGAGTTGGTCACTGACACCAGAAATGACTGTGTAGATGAAGCTCAGGAACTGGAAAATGTTACACAGACAAATTCAATTGTAGCTGCAGAACCTACAGTCAGAAAATCAGGAAGGAATAGCAAGCCCCCTATATGGCATAAGGACTACATCACCAACAAAGGCTCCCCAAATTATTTGTATTCCATCTCTAACAATATTACATATGCAGGTCTTACTTCCACATATCAGGAGTTTATTGCCAAGGTGTCTCTGGAGACAGAACCAACAAGATACTCAGAAGCAGCAAAAGATTCCAGGTGGACTGCAGCTATGGAGTCTGAGATCAAAGCATTGGAGGACAATGGCACCTGGGAATTGGTTAAGCTGCCTGAAGGAAAGAAAGCAATAGGCTGCAGATGGGTTTATAAAATTAAGTACAAGGCATCAGGAGAGGTTGAAAGATTCAAAGCAAGACTCGTGGCAAAGGGATATAATCAGAAGGAATGAATCGATTATCAGGAGACTTTTTCTCCAGTGGTTAAAATGGCACGATCGAGCGTGTAGTGGCGTTGCGTGAAGCATTGGGTAATACACCAAATGAATGTCTACAATGCCTTCCTTCAAGGAGATCTGACTGAAGAAGTATTTATGATAATTCCGGAAGGATTTAATACTCAGCACAGACAAACACATATGTGCAGGTTACTAAAATCTTTATATGGTTTGAATCAAGCCTCTAGGAAATGGAACATCAAACTAACCACAGCCCTACTATCTTCAGGATTCACACAAAGTCATAGAGACTATTCCCTTTTCACTAAACAGAAAAATGAGAAGATTGGGGTGGTCTTAGTCTATGTAGATGATCTATTGTTGACTGGTAATGATGCAGAGCTTATTCAATCTACAAAGGAATCACTACAGTCAGCCTTCAAAATCAAGGATTTGGGGGAATTGAAATACTTCCTTGGAATTGAGTTTGCAAGAAACTCACAGGGAATTTTGATGCACCAGAGGAAATATGCATTGGAGTTAATATCAGATATGGGATTATCAGGAGCAAAGCCTGCTTCTCCTCCCATGGAGCCTAATCAGAAACTTACTACAGTGGATATGGATAATTTGTTAGCTGCTCAATAAAAAAAACAACTGATACAGACAACTTATTGGAAAATCCAGACATGTATAGAAGATTAATTGGGAGGCTGCTTTGACAACTACGGACTGCACATCACATTTGCAGTTAATTCACTCAGCCAGTTTATGCAAGCACCCAAGAACTCACATCTAGAGGCAAGCCTTAGGCTTGTGAGATATGTCAAGCAGTCACCAGGAATGGGAATTCTGATGACTAGCTCACCAGACAGTAACCCCCAACTTAAAATGTATTGTGATGCAGATTGGGGAAGTTGTGTCAACACTAGACGATTAGTTACTGGCTACATGGCAGTATATGGTTCTTCACCCATTTCATAGAAGTCAAAAAAGCAAGATACAACATCAAGAAGCTCGTGAAGGCGAGTGCGAGCTATGGCCTCTGCAGTTTCTGAAGTTGTATGGTTGGTTGGTTTACTTCAAGAACTGGGAACTGACATATCCCAACCAGTAAAAGTTTTCTCGGACAGCAAATATGTCATTCAAATTGCTGGTAATCCAATCTTTCACGAAAGAACTAAGCATATAGACATCGACTGCCATTTCATTAGAGAGAAGATTCAGGCTGGGCTGATTAACACACAATTTATCTCTTCAAAGGAGCAACCAGCTGATATTTTAACTAAGGCTTTGAGTCGAACTCGGCATGCCCATCTGCTGCCCAAGCTAGGAGTGAAGGACATATTCATACATCCTAGCTTGAGGGGGGTGTAGAAATATAGCATTACACTGTAATTGAGTTGTAATTAACCATAGTTGGGAGGTTATAACTAACTATGGTTATGTAGTGGTTAATGTAGATATTTTACATAGTAGTTATTTGTCATTACATTTTGTATATAGGAATGTACAAAAGAGTCAGAAAACAATTAATAAAAGTTACTTCTCCTTTTTCTCTTTCTACACGCCATTACTCTCTCTTCCTCACATTTCTCTGCTTCCAGACCCTTCTTCTTCTCCCTTCTTCTTCTCCTCTTCTTCTTTACTTACATCTGAATCATGTAGTTCTGGATCATGTAGTTCTCAACAATAATGACCAAATGGAATCGTAAAAGCGATTTTATACTTGTCAGATTCATTGATCTGTATTTTCCAATATCCTGATTTTAAATCAAAATTTGAAAATACGTTTGACTGGTATAATCTGTCAAGTAAATCCTTTTTGTTAGGGATTGAATATTTAATTCACTTTAAAATGTTGTTTAAGGGTTTATAATTCATTACTAACCTGGGAACTCCTCGTTCCTGTTCTGCGTGTTTATTAACATAGAACGATGTACAACTCCATGGGGAGGTTGAAGATCTTATCAACTTTTTATCTATAAGAGTAGAAACCTCCTTTTTACATATTTCCAAATATTCTGAATAAAATTATCTCATATGGAAGATCAACAGTATGTTTTTTCCTATTCCATAAAGGTGTAGGCAAATCATTGCAAATAGAAATAGAAAATCATGTTCTATTTCCTTTATAATTTAGGATTTTGAGTTGATCTATTATATTATAAACCATTAATTCTTGTTGCAAGAAATTAATATGATGTCGCTTGTGCTGGATAAGACTATTTAAAATTCTTTCCTTAGGTTTAGCAATCCAAGAAAAAAGTTAATTAACTCATTTTCAAAGGTACCAGTAAGACCCTTGGTATCCACTCTTGCTATAGGCATAATACTATTGATAAAAGGTGTGCCTAAAATAATTTCATTAGCTAAAATCTTTACTAAAATTAAAGAGGCTTCCATACTTCTTTTATCATGGCAAATATAAGCACTAGGTAATTTATATGAAACTTCCAATTTGCTTTTATCAGCATCTGAGAGTAACCCTATTACCCAAACTAATATAATTATTGTGGAGCAGAGTTAATTCTTCTTTGATATTATGAATCTCTTTCTTCAATTACTGTAAGAGGATTATTAGGAATGGAATTGGTTGTCATGTGGATCATTTTGTAATATTGGTTTTTTGAGAGAAATAAATCCAAAATATCACATAGCTCCTTTTAGTGAGCCCAAAACTTCTGTCCTTTCTTTCACGATTTCATCGGCTTCTCCTTCATTTTCCCTACTGTCTTCGTCTTCTCTTCTACGATTTCACCTCCAATTCAAATTCTAACAGTCTTGTGTTGTGCATGCACATAGATCGTCATTCTCTGTAGAAGATGAGTTTGGATCATTGTAGTTGGAACTCATAGAGTACATCGAATCGTCGGAGTTTCCTGATTCTTCAGACGAAACAACAATCTTTATGAGAGCATCCTTGATTGTTTCGTTGATGTTCATATTATTAATATGATCAATTTTCTTGGCCTTACACTTATTAGCATAGTGGTACTTTTTCCACATTTATAGCAGGTAGGATCCTGCTTCTTTTTCTTCTTAGGGATATAACCCTTCTTTTCATTTCTGGATCTTTTCTTAGCTGCCCATCTTTTGTAAGAGTCAGAATTGTACTTCTCATAGTTCCGATTCTTATGAGGTTTCTCATAATATTTCTCTTTTTCCCCATATGAGAGGATCTGGTTCTTCAAAACCAAATTGCTGGCAGAACTTTCCTAGTTGAGTGTTTTCTGTCAGTCTTTGCTTTTTAAGTTGCTTTTGGAGCTTTAGGTCATTACATAAAGCTAAACCTTCTTTCATGCATTTGTCAATTAATTTCCCATAGGAATAGAGATCCCACTGTCTCTGGGAATCTCCTGATTCTTTCCGTAAGGGTTCTCTTAACCTTTTCCCCAAATAAAGAAGGTCAACCATCTATGAATTTAGCCTTTCAGAAATTATTATTAGCTTCTGGTAGATTGAAAACTCTACTAAGGAACACATCATTATACCACCTAAATGAGGTGAGGGTAGGACATCTATGATTTTGTAGGAGAGTCCTGATATTATCCAGTAAAATGATCTAAAATAGTAAATACAAGGGTCATCAGCGCATTAGGCTTAATCTCATTTCCATCTTGCTTAACGGGATTGAAAATTGTAGTCTTCTATTATATATTGAGATAATTATCCCACCAAGCTTTAAACTGGCCAGTGAAATCTGGAGTAATCATTTGGACTATGTGGGCATCTATCTGCTTGTTGCCTCTAGCCGCTGCTGCATACATAATGATCTTGTGACAAGTCATGATAATTTAACTATCAGCACCACCATCTATGTTGCACAATAATTTTTGTCCCCGTATAAGCAGAGGCATCATTCTTGTAATTTTGTTCTTCTCTAAGATCATCCATAGGTATAGGTCTCAGATAATAATAATTTTCCGAGTTGAATTTGGGTATTCATTTACCCCTTTTAACGTAGAAATTTGCATCTCATTATCTAAGTCAGATAATTTTTTATCGGCATTAATCATTTTAATACCTGGTGGATTACTTGTTCCAGTAATATTAGGATTGTCCTGGAATTTTGAGAGTAGGTTTTCCAATTCATCTACTAACGTTTATGTTGGCTTTTGCCCCAGGTGGATACCTTCCATTGAAGGATTAGCTGGGGACTTCTAAAGCCTTTGGAGGTTCACTGGCAGATTAGTCTCTCTTAGCTCTCTGGTTCTCTATTAGAGATTTGAGTTTATCAATCTTGTTATTTAACAAGTTCATTTGTTCACTAATAACCTTTAAACCAATATTAGTGTGGTTGTTTTTCTTGTATAAATTGTTGTTATGATCAATAGTCTGGACCATTAAGAAGGGTCTTATAAATAAGTTTCATATAAGGCTGATCTTGTAAATTATTGTTACTTTGATTCTTTTTTAATGAGAATGTCTCCTCCTGAGGACCTTTTTTTAGTCTAAAATGGAATTGTCGTTCAATAATATTTTAATTACGTATGGAGTACTCTTCTACAAACCACCTTACAAAGGATTTGAGATCTTATTCTCGCTGCAACTGATCATAAAATTGATCTCTAATAATATATTATTCTTCTTTATTAAAAAGGCATAGAACCATTTCCTGAAAACATCATATTTTTCGCCCTGGAATATAATCCAGAGAATGAGTGTATTCTTCATTGTGACTAATTGAAATAGTCTCCGAATCCCATATCAGAAGGAGTAGTGTTGATAATCCCGACCAACTGGATGATGCAGCAATACTCAGGTCAGAGAATTGAGTCTGACTAGATGCAGAGTTTAGCTCAGGTGCAACATCCATAGATCTTTGAGAATGAACATAGACAACATACCAAGGAAGGGACAACACTCAGGGGACAACACTCGATTATATTAACTTTGAGAGATGAATCGAGGGAGATGAAGATGGGAGCAGCGCAGAGTCTTTTTACACATTTAAATTCTTCCTCTTTTTTTTATTTTTCTCTTTGACCTAGAGGTAGATTATGGTTATTTATCTTGGCCAAGAAACAAAGAAGTAGGATCAGTCATTTGATCTATTTTTATTCCTACGGGAATTTGTTATCACCTATCTCAATTTTATTATTATTTTCTTCCTGAGATCTCTGAAGGAGTAGTGATCTTATAAAGGTCTTCATTAACTCAAGAGGTTGACGCTCTAGCAATGTCATCTAAATATAATAATGGGATGACATCGATTTTCCTAATTTAGATAATTGCTGAGAGAATTGAAGATGGATATTACCATCAGTAGTTTGAACTACTTGAGTAATCTGCGTATCTATCTTACGTTGGACATGTACATCTTTTTCTATTAGCCAATCATTAGGGTATTCTATTTCATCCCAACTTACGAGCCTTCGCGTTGTTATTTTAGACCTTTTGGGTAAGTTAGTTTCTATAAGAATTATTTGTCTATTTCTTTTATCCCGCAATTAGGATTCATAGTATCTAAGACACGAAAATAGATACACGTGACTTCTGTTTCACGCATGTAATTATACATGTAAGTTTTTACATATAATGTTAAAGCATGCAAAATATTTGGGCAGACAAATATAAGGTAAGGTTAGGTCTGACATCAAAATATATTGGGTCATAAGTTAAACTAGATTGCATAGCATCCATAAGAGATTGTCTCCAATTTAGGTTTCTAGTGTCTCTTAAGACGGCCATGAAACTTTCAGGTAAACCTTTTAATGTTGGAGGTTTAAAGGCAATTTGCACTAATTCAATATGCAAAAATTTATAATGCAATTTTTGATATCTTTCAATATCAGATTCAGAAAATAATTGTAGTCTTTTCTTGATTATCCATTTGGATCGATTCTTCAATAGCCTTTATGATATGCCCATTTTTTTTTAAAACAATCTAAGAAAGGTGAATTATCTTTCTTTTCTAAATTAGAAAAACCCAGCAGTATTAAAAATTCACATGCCTCAGAGGAAGACCTCATGTCTGGATACCTTGATAAGGTAAAAGAAAATTTTATAAAAAACTTCAAAATAAAGGTAGATAACAGCCCATATTCGGAAACATCTACTGCCTCAATGAAGAAATTTCAAGATGACAACCAATATGCTTGTCCATGAGGTGAATCACAACTATTGGAGGATTATACCTACCACCCCACAACAGAATATATGTTCGATAGCCTCATAGAGGCCATACACCAAAAGCATAAATTCAAAAAGAAAGAGACAAGTTTTAGAGGAAAAATAAAGATGTAAGAATGAAATGACATTAATGGCCACGTGGATTCAATAATGACCGAACAGTACAAATGTCCCTCTCAACTTTTATAAAGTCTTTATCGCTTTAATAAAGTCTTTTGTATTTTTCAAAGATAAGATTCCCTCTTATCTTACTTTTTATAAAAAAATTAACTTTCTCTAAAGTTAGTTTGTCTATTTTTTATTATTAAGATTCTTTTATAAATTTTAATATCATTTGAAGTCGGCTTTCCCATTATAAAAGGGGGCTCTTTTCATTTTTTTGGAGGAAGCCTTGAAAATCAGAGAATCAAGCATTGTAAAAATTACTCTCTAAATAATAACACTCGGCACTCTTGTATACTTTCTCTTTCTTGGACACATCTTAGGTACTAATCTCTCCCCTTCCCTTTTTATTTTTCTGCTCTTCATTATGCAGGGCTAATAAGTTTTTACTATGCTCTGAGATAATATGAATATAAATTTTTTATAGAATGTAACATTAGAATTCATGGTAAACAGTCACAGTACACATCACAATAGGTACTGAGGAATTTTAATAGTCATTCTCTTGCCGTGCGGAGTGCCCTTTCAGTTGTTCGATCATTTAAGGCGTTTTTATGGATCGTTTTTCGTATTGATGACTTTTAGAATATACTTAGATAAATCTCCCTGTTTTGTGAACAATATTGTGACTTGGATCCATCCATCCGGGTTGTTGAGTTCTTTTATTTTGTTCTATTCTTTGTTTATTTTGTTTATATTAAAAGATCCTTATAGGCCATACAAGCTTTAAGCTGACCAGAAAATCCGACAGTCACCATCTTGACTATATGGGTATCTGATTGATTATTACCCTTTGCCGCTGTGGCATACATGATAATTTTATGGCAACTTATAAAAATTTGACTATTAGCCCCACCATCTATGTTCCATTCAACAATTTTTGTGCCCGTATAAGCAGTAAGCTCATTCTTATAATTTTGTTCTTCTATAAAAACATTCATAGGTGTAGGTCTCGGGTAATAATAATTTTCCGAGTTGAACTTGGTTATCCATTTGCCCTTTCGTAACAAAGTAATTTGCGCTTCACTATCACACTCAGATAGTTTATCGGTACTAATCATTTTAATACCTAGTGTAGAATTACCAGTACCTGAAATATTCAGATTAGTCTGTAATCTTGAAATAATTTTTTCAAATCACCTATTAACATATCTGATGGCTTTTTCGCTAGGTGAATACCTTCAATAGAAGGAGGAGGCTAGATATTGGCTGGAATTTCTAGAGCTTGTAGAGGCTTATCAACCGTAGCATCCATAGTAGCCTTTTGGTTCTCTATGAGAGATCTGAGTTGGTCAATCTTGTTATGTAACAAGTTCATCTGTCCACTAATAACCTTCAAATGAATGTTAGTGTGATTGTTCTGTTTGAACAAGTTGTTGATATGATCAATAGTAGGACAGTTAGAACAAGTCTGTAAAACCAACTTCATATAAGGCTGAGTATGTAAATCATTATTACTGTGGTCCTTTTTTAAGGGAAATGGCTCATCTGGGGGATATATACTCCTAAGGACCTTTTTGGAATCTAAATGTCATTGTCTTTCAACAACATTAAGACTAGGTAAGGCTGATCTTCAACAAACCAGTGAACAAAGGGTTTATAATCCTGTTGTGTTTTGTAACTGATTACAAAATCATTTTTAGTAACAAGTTGTTCTTCTTTATTAAAGAAAGAAAAAAACCATTTTCTGAAAAGAGAATATTCTTCTTTAAGAAATTATTTTGAAAGAATTTTTCGTAAATTTGATCCTGGACTATAATCCAGAATAGAAGTACATTCATCATTGTGATTCATTAAAATAATCACCAAAACTCATATCAGAAGGGGTAGGATCAACCATCTGATCTGTTTTTATTCCTATAGGAATTTGGTTATCTCATATCTTGATTTTGTCAATTTTTTCATCCTATGAGATTTCTGAAGGAGTGGTGACTTTATACAAGTCTTCATTAATATGAGAGGTAGACGCTCTAGCAGTAGAAAGTCTAGAGATGTCATCTAAAGGGGGAATATAATAATGAGATAACATGGACTTACCTAATTTAAGTAGTTGGTTTGAAAATTGGAGATGGACATTACCATCAGTAGTTTTGACTACATGAGCAATCTGAGTATCTATTGGAATTAGCCAATCTAGTTGGTATTCAATTTCATTCCAACTGATATGTCTTCTGGTTGTTATCTTCGACCTTTTGGATAGGTTGATTCTATAATAACCATTTGTCTATTTCTCTTATCCTTCATAATCCTACAGTTAGGATTCATAGTGTCTAAAATACATAAATAAATACGATAACAGATACACATGATTTATGTTTCAGGCATGTAATTATAACCATGAACTTTTATATATAATTTTAAAGAATGCAAAATATTTGGATCAAACAAAGATAAAGTAAGATTAGGTCTGACTTTAAAATAAACTGGGCCGTAAGCCAAACTGGATTGCATAGCACCCATAAGAGATTGTCTCCAATTCAAAATTTTGACATCTCTTAAAACAGTCATAAAACTTTCAAGTAAACCCTTTAATGTTAATGGTTTAAATGCAATTTGCACTAATTCAATATGCAAAAATTTATAATGCAATTTTGATATCTTTCAATATCAGTATCAGAAAACAAATGTATAGTTTTTTCTTGATTATCATTTGGACGAATTTTTCAATAGTTTTAATAACATGGCGATTTCGCAAATTTCAAATATACCGAAATTATAAATTTCCTTAGTGGCAATAAAAGGAATAGTCAATTTGTTTAAAACATCTAGCTATTGTGGAAGTTCATACTTTTCCAATCTAACAATCTTAACATTATGTTTATAATGTCTAAAAATATTCATTATGTATTAAAGAATTGTTTGTCAATACTCTTTGAATTCATGACTCTGATACCATCTAAAGGCCTGAGGCGTAGGCCTGCAAGGATCTTTATATTTCAAATACAAAAAATAAAACAAAACAAAAGAAACCTACAACCCGGATGGAGCATAATACGGTTCACAAAGATAGGATTTATCTTAAATATACATCTAACCGTCATATTTAGTCCAATACCTAAAATGGCCTCAAAGAATGTCTTATGCCTAACATCAAACGGCGACGGCGAGTAGGGGCGCCCGGTACGACAAGCGTATAACTGTTAGAGTACCTCAAGACCAATGGTGATATATACTGTAAATATCCTTTCTGAAATTTTAGTGTAGAATTCTATGTCATTCTATCCTTTTTTAATTAAACCATATCATCGCAGTCCGCAGAGTATCTCAAACAGTAAAGACTTATTAGCCTCTCATAATGAAGAATTGAAAATTAAAAGGGAAGGGGAGATAATAGTACTTAAGATGTGCTCAAGAGAGAGAAAGTATACTGATTAATAGTAATTAGTGTTTTACCGTGCTCGGTTTATCAACTGCTTCTGCTGCTATTTAAAAGCAGTTTTTTGAATTGGCCAAACACCTCAAAAATTGAAAAAAATATATTTTTTCTATAAAAAAAATACTTTTAACCTCAAAACCGTTAGACCAAATATGCTCTTAGCTAGAAAAATTTACTCAAATATTTAAGGTCAAAATGCTTGAATTTTTTTATTCTGATTCTTTTTATGATATGAATGGTCTCTTTTGTTAATTTGTCTGACATCATTATTCAACAGTGTTTTTAAAAGTTTAATCACAAAAAGCTTATAAAAGTGTAATTGTAATATCTTTTTTTATTGGGATAAACCAAAAATGGTCTATACTAGGGTTGTCCAACAGGACGGGTCGCCCCGGTCCCACCCCGACCCGACCCCGCCTCGGTCCCGCATTATCGATAATGGGTTTCGAATACAAGTAACGATATTCGAATTGGGGACGGGAACTGGGGTAGTCCCTCCAACCCCGCCCCTACCCGGTCCCGCCCCGGTCGTGCCCCCTTTCCCGCCTGACCCCTCCCATTTGCACAAAATAGCCATTGTAAAACGATCATTTTATATTTTGACCGTTGTGCAACGGCTTTGGACTCCCCCAACCCCCCTACCCCTTTAATATTTATTTTTAACTCCTAAGTTATTATATTTACGCTTTAATCCAATTTTTCTAACTATAAATACCTCATTTTCTCTTCATCTCTCTCACAAATCTTTCCTACAATCTCTCAATCTATCTCTCTACAAGTCTACATTGTCTACTAAATATTCAATTTTATTTATTCATTTGGGAGTGAAGTTGACAACTATCTTGAGGATCATCAATCGAGCAAAGTTTTAATTTTCAACCTCTCGATTACACGTCGACGTTATGTCGGCGTTTGGTACTTGTTCATTCATTAAATTATTATTGTTTCTTTATTTTAATTAGCGCACGTAATTTCATTATCTTTAACTATTTATTAGCAAAATTAAAATTGAAAGGATTAAGAGGTATGTTAGGTAGGGGTAAGGGTCAGACTTCTTCTAGTAGGGGTAACAAGGGCAATAGTACTTATTCTAGTCATCTTATTCCTCCTAGACCTAGAAAGGACGATTTCGTTGATATTGAATTTTCTCCTAAAGCACTATTAGATATAGACGAGTAGATATTTTCTAGAACTCAACAATACTTTAATTTAGAAGATAATCTAGATGACACACCCACTAATCTAGTTGACACACCGACTAATGTAGATGACACACCTCAAACTAGGGTTGTCCAACAGAGCGGGTCACCCCAGTCCCGCCCCGACCCAGCCCCGATCCCGCATTATCGATAACAGGATTCGAATACCGGTAACGGTATTCAAATCGAGATGGGAACTGGGGTAGTCCCGCCAGCCCCACTCCACCCCGGTCCCGCCCCCTGTCCCGCTCGACCCTCCCCGTTTGCATAAAATAGTCGTTGCACAACTACCATTTTATATTTTGGCTGTTGTGCAACGATCATTTTTGGCCTCCCCTAACCCTCCCTAGACCCTTAATATTTATTTTTAACTCCTAAGTTATTATATTTACACTTTAACCCAATTTTTCCAACTATAAATACCTCATTTTCTCTTTATATTTCTCACAAATCTTCCTACAATCTCTCTAATATCTCAATTTATCTCTCTACAAGTCTACATTATCTACTAAATATTCAATTTTATATATTCATTTGAGAGTGAAGTTCGCAACTAGCTGGAGGATCATCCATCAGGTAAAGTTTCAATTTTTAACCTTTCGATTACACGCGTTACATCGGCGTTTGGTACATTCGTTCCTTCATTAAATTATTATTGTTTCTTTATTTTAAACTATTTATTAGCATAATTAAAATAAAATGATTAAGAGATATGTTGGGTAAGGATAGGGGTCAGTCTTCTTCTAGTAGGGGTAACAAGGGCAGTGGTACTTCTTCTAGTCATCATATTCCTCCTAGACCTAAACAGGATGATTTCATTGATACTGAATTTTTTCTTGAGGTACCATTAGATTTAGACGAGGATATATTTTCTGGAACTCAACAAGACTTTAATTTAGAAGATAATCTATATGATAAATCCACTAATCTAGATGACACATCGATTAATGTAGATGACACACCTCAAACTGGAACGCCTCATATTCCCCTAGTATGAGACTAGGCCCAACACAACAAAAATTAAAATCAGACGCATGGAATTTTTTGATAGGAACCAAAAGAATCAAGTAGTTATGTGTCAAATTTGTAAAAATGTTTATAAATTTAAAATGGGAAAAGGTCAGGGTGGGACGAGAGGTTTAATTAAGCATGTAAAAAATCACACAGCTAGGTAGGAGCAATACGTGGCAGAAAAATCGAGTGCGCCAATGCCCTCTCAGGCAGGACAAGGTTCGCATATTATTCCGGACCAAGTACAGAGTCAAATTAACCCTATGACGGAGGATTATTTTCTTAAATATGATAAACATAGAGATAGGGAAGCATTATCCTACTATTTGTCACGACCCAAGTCACGAGTCGTGATGGCACCTACTCTATTCCCCCCGAGTAGGCGAACCATATTCTCAATAACAAGTTAAATCAGTGGAAATAAAATAAAGAAAAGAAGTGATAAAATCGTAAATACTTAATTCCCCAAAATCTGGTCAAAACGGGTACAAGAGCACTAACAAGTCTGAAAAATAGATCTAAAAATACCCGAAGGCTACATATAGTCTATCAATAACCAACGAAAAATGAAAATAACTAAGAAGCCCTACAGGGGTCACGGACGACCAAGTAGTTCACCCTGAATGACTAGAAGATGTCCACCTCGCGAATAAGCCACGAGGGGTAGAACTGGAACCTGGATCGTACTCTTGTTGACACCCAATTTTGACCCATCTTTTAGTTATTTCTTGCAATTTTAAGCATTTTAGGACACCACATTTTATCACAATTCTTGATATTTTTGTATATTTTTACCTAACATTCTATGTTATTTTATTTTTGTAAATTTGCATCATGTTTTTTTACTTTTAATTAGGCATTAAACATTTTTTCAAATATTGTATTATCATTGCATCAGGCATTGACATTTTAATAATTTGTATCTTTAAATAATTTTCCTTTTAAATAATTAATCCATTTTGCATTTTTGTCAAACCGATCCAAATTGCATAATCTGAATCAGTCCAATCCGCCAGAAATCGAAACCAAAAATGAAGCCCAATACAATTTCATCCAATACCCAAACCCAATACCCAATAACCAATACCCAATACCCAAAGCCCAATACCCTTAAACCCTAAACCTAATCTCACCCTATAAAACCTACCCTATTTCTACCCTATTATACTCCCAGCCGCACACCCATTTAAAACTTACCCTATCACCCCAGGAGCGGTAGCCCATCACTCTCTTTAACCCTAACCTCATCCCTCACACTCAACCCCACTGTCCGCCGCCACTATTCCCGTCGACCACGAACAACCAACTCACCGACCACTACTGTTCCACCACCTCACTGCTCACTGTCGAACCTCACCACTGCGGTGGCGTTGCTCCGGCGACCTCGTCGTGGAAGTGACGCCGCTGCTCGCTGCCCGCTGTTTGTTTCTATTTTCGTTATTATTATATAACTCGTCGGAGTGTTGAAAACTTCGCATCGCGGTTGGTTTCTTATCGAGAGATTTTGTTGGTCGCCGTGGATGGTTTGATTTTTCGATTTCTTGATGCATTGTTGGTGTTGGTTGGACTGATTTTGCATTTTTGTATGTCACCGGAGTTCTAAAAACAACTCCGGCGATCTGTGTTGGTCTTATTTTTGTGGTTTCTAGTCGTTGGTCTGTTCTGAACCCCTTTTAATCAATAAGAGGAGGGGTTGGTTTAACCTCCCCAATAACTTGCTATGCCTGAGGTTTGAGAAACCTTTTGATCTTGTTGCGGTATTGGAAATGGACGGTGACGACCCCCTTCTGCTGTTTTATCTTGCAAATTTCGTTTTAGTCTGATCATGACCAATCCTTAAGTTATTTTCTCTTGAATATGCTAAGTTGTATCGTTGTCTTTGGCTGCTGATGATGTTCTGTTATTATCTTCACTTTAATTGTTGCCTTGCTGCTATATTGCCGAGCCTATCTCTGTTGCTGTGTGAACCATTTGTAGTTGCTGTCTGGTATTACTGGCTAATGCAATCTTAGCCGTTTACATATTCTTTTAAGAGTACATTACAAGTGCATTCGTTGAGATTGAGAGTCGTTAGCCCTGTAGGAAATTATTGTGATTTGCTCCAGACACTCTTATGTATTTCCTGCGTGGATCGCTATTTGGTATGGTCGCTTTATGATTGCTCGCGCATGTAATAAAGGATCAAATATTGGGTCACTGTCTTGAGCAATTGTTATAACTCGATGCTAAATCCTACTACCACATTTTAAAGCTAAGTCATTCCCCCACTTTGCTGCTTTGATTTGCCACATTCAACTACTTGGTTGCTGTCTACTACTCTTTGCTATAACTGCATGGCTATTGTCTACTGTCATTAGAAGCTGATGTTCTATTCCATTTGTGATGACTGTTTTATGCTATGTGGGGCTATTTGTTGGATTTTATTTACGGCTGTGACTCTGAGACAGTAATGCCACACCCATGAACAAATTTGCTATTGTCGTTGGTGATCCTGCCACTGTTTTGTGGCCACTGCTGTCCCTGAAAAATGAGCGGGTATATTACACCTGGAACTTTAAAACTACTGTTATGCTCGAGTTTGTTGCTTGGTTTGCAGTTACTATATTTTGTAGTTTATTGTTTGTTGCATTACAATGCTATTTTGGGCTGAAAATCGCTATATTTTGGCCAAAAGGTTGTTGCGTTTCTGAGATGAAATAATACTGCACTTCTGTTATTTTTCTGGTGCATTTTCGGCCAGTTGGGTCGCTATGTTATAGTATGTGATTACTCTCCCCCTTTCCAAATGCTGGCTGCCTTTTAGGAGATGAAAATGCTATACTTTGGGATGAATATGGCTGCTTCTCTGTTTCTATTTCTTGTATCATTTCACTTCTACACGTTGCTGCATATCTTGCAGGTTTTGGGGTGAATCATTTGCTGTTTTTAGCCAAACTACTGCTATGTTCCTCGGCCAATCTTGACATCGATACGCTCGCTTTGTTGTGGCATTTGTTGGTTGCTCTGGAAACGTTACACTTGTTGCTGCTGCATTAAAAATGATTCATACCTTACTTGATAAGAATACGCTGCTATCATTTGGATACCCAAACCGATTCGCAGATCTCTTCTTTTAAAAGAATGGATTGCTGTACTTGGGGAATTCACTGATTTGAACAAAATACTGTACTTGGTTCCAAAGAGAATAATTATTTTTGAGGCCATGTCCCTTCCTAAAATCTTCCCTCTCTTTTGTTAATATTTATGCGCTCCCACATATTTCACTGATTTGAACAAGATGCTACACTTGCATGGCCAATGAAAAAGTTACCCGTCGATTTTTGAGGCCTCCACAGTTGCAAAGACGGAAAAATAAAATAAATGAAGCTTTCTGGGCAAGGATGATTTCTTCCACTTACACCGGATAACCAACATGCTACCGGCAAGGCGACGCCGCACCGCACTTGTTTAGGCTGTCCTACTTTATTTTTTATATATATCAGAGCCCTCCGTGTTTAAAACTATTACTGTTTTGGCGCGGATCTGAATGTTTTATTTATTTTATTATTTTAGCAATATTGGCCGATGAAGAAATCTCCGTCTGATTTCCAAGGCCTTCCATGTACAAAGACGGATTTTTTTTTTTGGCTTTATTTATTAATTATTGCAATTACTTTAAAAATTGTTTATTTTATTACTAACACTTTTACTAAGTGTCTATGCAGGTACCCGAAGATCATCTTGTGCAGAAGGCCTAAAAAGGGCTAAAGATGTCCCGGATTTTTATCTCGTGTCGCATTTAATTTTAGTTTTACTATTTTGTATTGCATTTTATTTTAATTGTAAAAATGCTTAGAATAGATAGAATAAAAGCCAATATATAATTAGCCTAGGTTTGAACGGATAACCGCAAGTTAGCGGATCCTATAGGGTGCCTAACCCCTTCCCTTTAGGATAATAAAGAACCCTTACCCGGAACCTCACATAGCTTTCGCAGACCTTTAAGATGGAGATCATTCGTAGTATTTTATGCTACATTTTTAGTGTCCTAATTCACTATAATAATTAGGTGGCGACTCCTTAAAATGCATTTAGGAATCAACCATACGTGGCACTCCCGTTTCGACTGCGGTTAAAATGGGGTGTTACAGATGGCGACTCCACTGGGGATATCAGGTTCTTGATCATAACATACTCAGGTTAATTAAATATTGCACTTTATTTTGCTTTTATATTTGTTGTAAATATTTTATATTGTTTGTTTTTATTTTGTAATTAACTACTTTAATTGCTACATTCTTTTATTGCTTTCCTTAAATTGTCATTCCGTTCATATTTCCTCCATTCTGGAAAATTAACACTATCACACACTACACGCGAGGTGCGCTTGGTGCATCAAGAAAATACTTTCTTCAAAACCCAATTTAGGAGAGTTGGCAAAGGCGCGGAGAATCCGATCCAACCGGTGGCCGCGTAGCCTTCTCACTCGAGTAGTCCGCTCGGGAACCATTGTGTCTAGTAAGCCAAATCTTAGAAAGCTTAAGATGAGCTATACCACTTTTTATTAAGTCATGCGCATAAACCTTAGGTGGGTTAATCCTGTATTAACGCCACAATTAGAAATCCACCAAACTTGTCGACGGGTTTCACAACCCAACGACTCATTGGCATACTATGTGTAGCGTGATGATGATAGACGGATCCAAGCCTGGTCACGACACGTCAAAATTGGAAAAAGTGCACCGTCATTTGGTCGCCATTTCCAACAAAATATTGCAGTTTAACGGCTTGGACCTATTTATCATAATCCCGCATATTTGGCGTTTAGGCTCACCTCTGGCATAAGAGAGGTCCCAAGCATATTAGAGGCGGCGCTGATTTGCATGTTTTTGTTTATTATTGTTTGTCACTAGCAACTCTGTACGTATTGTTTAATTCAATAATCGCTCTTTTGTGATTCCGGACTCGAGCATTTGTATTTTTGCATTTTTTGCTTTCACATTGCAATCAGGACTTCTACTGCGTAAATCGCTCTTGAACAACGCGATTTGGACTTTGTGAATCATCAACCACCAGTCCGGTTGAACCAAGCAGGGGAGTCTTTGACTATATTGCCACGTCCTTACATCTTACTATTTTTTGTGGCTTGCCTACTCTCACCTATTTGTCATATTTTTTGCAGGAAAACCGTCCTCGCAAATAGACGAGGGCGGACAACACCAAAAAAGAGGAAGAAAAAGAAAAGAGAAAAAAAATCATCCCAAGAATGAGTTGAGTTATGTTGACGGAAAGAAGTCAGCTTATTCAACAAAGCATCGCTCTGGGCCTTACATTTTGCATTTTATACATATTTGCAAGTCCAATTAATATGTCTAGTATTGATTACACAATTCTTTATCATGCATTTTACAGCATAATCATTCTGAACTACGCGTGTCTGATTCTCACCATACGGTGTGATACGTAGGCAACCCATCTAGGGTTCGACACCACCACACAAAAAAATAAAAAAAATAATAAAAAGGGGTCATATTTGGTTCACCCATTCATTGTATTTATCCAATCATAGACATTCATTGTTGCATTTCAATCATTCTAGCACATACATTCATTCATGCATTTCATCACAACCATTCATTTTTTCACTACATTCTTTTACTTTGCATTAGTCTTATAATGAACAACCGTTTGTTTTGCACAGCTCTTACTTTTGCATTTCTTTCATGAGTAAATTCTTTTTAAATCATAGTTTATAACATATCCGAACGAACTACGCACACCGATTCTCACAAAGATGAGATACGTGGCAAAATCTATTCGTTCTGCATCATTTATTCAAAATATAAAAAAAAACAATTATTCAAAAATACAAAAAAACCATTTATTCAAAAAAATACAAAAATATCTTGTTCATAAATACAAAAAAATGTTATCCAAAAATACAAAACATTTTTTTAGCATCATTGTTTGACTTGGTTGATACCAACACAGTTGAGAGTGTGCATAGGAAAGAACGTGTAATAATCAATATGGCTGACTTCGTGGTAAACCATAGATTTCTTTTGGTACCTCTTATTCACCCGTAAATGACATTGTCTTACATGCTTCTAAGATAAGAACGAAACCAACTTCATCGTTTCATGTGCATTGTGTGGTGAGTTTTTAGAATCAGTTCAATTGCATTGCAATGTGATCTAGAACTTGGCCCGAATGTTTGTTGAGGCGAAATCCTGAGTAACACTTGGTGAGAGAAATGATCGTAGGCTTTCTTTGACCCGTTTGAGCCTTTTTCAGCCTACCCAAATAACATTATCCATAGTACACCCCTTTTGAGCCTAAAGCCTATTCTTTTTAAAACCGCATATTACACCTATACCCTTTCTGAGTGCGTACGCACTATCCCTCTTTTGGCCCGACCTCCTTGAGTGCTTTGTAAATGTGCAAGTTGCTGACAAAATTCTACGTCAAAGGTTGCAAAGACAAAAATTGTCAAAGTCCCAAAAGGAAAAAGAAAACACAAATGATGACTCACAAAAGAAGAAATCAAAAGCCCCGAAGGAAAGAATGCAAGAATAAATTTGGGAAAAAGCGGGCTCCAAACGAAAGATTCAATAGAAGTCAGTACAGAAAAACTGGGACAAAAAAAAAAAGGAAAGGAAAAAAAAGCAGGTCAGCATTAAAGCACACAAATATCAAGCACGGACGTAGTCCGACGCTCGAGGAGGGATTAGTCACTTTTATCCAAATGATATCCATCCCTTGCCTCAAACATACATTGCAAGCCCGTGACAAGCCCTACATGATCTTATACGGAGGGTTCTCACATTAGTGGATACTTACATGACGGCCAAGCCTATGGTATCACAATTGCATGCATTGAACATCTTTTTGAGTGTGAGCGTACTTCTCTAAACATCCCAAAATTCAAAATACTGGAATATATGTGAGAAATGGGACCTTCTTTCAGTGAGACATTTGAAACGTGAGATTACGTGTAGTTCGAAACCTTGGCTGCAAGCAAGCGTGTCGATACTTAGGTGTCTGAGGTACCATTTGAAACTATAGGAATTACCCAGAAGTCAGTCTTGGTTAGACTGGGAGTGAATAACGAAATTCCTAAGCACAATACTAATTGTTGGTATCAACTGAAGTCAGAACGTGATGTTGTCTGTCCACTTTTCAAAAAAATGCATATAAAATAATCATTTTTGCATCACGAACTACGCTTGACTGATTCCTCGGCGGGATACGTAGCGCCACATCGGCCGGTCGCATTATTTTAAAATCATAAAAATCGTTATCTTTGCATCACGAACTACGCTCGACTGATTCCCTCGGCGGATACGTGGCGCCACATCGGCCGGTCCGCATTATTTTAAAATCATAAAAATCGTTATCTTTGCATCACGAACTACGCTCGACCGATTCCTCGGCCGATACGTGATGCGACCACATCGGCCGGCCACACCATTGGAAATTTTCTCATTGGCTCGCGTGCGATAAAATGCGCTTGTTTATTCCGAAAGAGATACGAGCAATGTCCGCGAGCTAAGTCTTGCCCACGCACTCGCATAACTAAATCGGGACAATTTTTGAGAAATGCATTGTGAAGAGATCATAATAAGGATTCTAAAAGCAATCGTGATCATTCAAAGAAGCATTCGCAAAGATCCGACAAGCCCGCGCAGAGCAAGCATTCATCGTGATCCAAAGAAGTCCGCGGCAGACTACATCAAGAATCGCAGATTCAAAGAAACATTCGCAGATCCAAAGAAGCTCGCCGCAAAGCGCTCACCTAACCTTCACAAAGATCCAAAGAAGTCCGCAGAGACTACATCAAGAATCGCAAAGATTCAAAGAAACCTTCACAAAGATCCAAAGAAGTCCGCAAAGACTACATCAAGACTCACGATTCAAAGAAGTTTTCACAACATTCAACACGCCAGTGTAAGGACGAAACTCAGCATTTGCAGCATCGCATCAATACAACCGCCATCACATTTTACAGGTTTCTTCATATTAGCAGAGGCAGAAAGAACGCAACAGAAGCAGAAAGAGGCATCGACGATCGACAATCAAAGTTCAAAATCCACAACTAAGTCTAGCACATCAGCTCAGGCATAAAGTCAAATTTGCAACCCACGCATCACACACAACAAAGCTTGCAGGAGCATTTATTCTACAGGAGCATCAGCATTACGTCGAGGCAACGACGTTATCGCAAAGAATACGCCCAGTAACGACGCCATCAAGATTGCTTCACGCAACGACGCCAAGCAGAATACGCCCAGTAACGACGCCATCGCGATTGCGTCACGCAACGACGCCAAGAAGAATACGCCCAGTAACGACGCCATCGCAAGATCGCGCTTCACGCAACGACGCCAGCAGAATACGCCCGTGCAACGACGCCATCGCGATCGCTTCACGCAACGACGCCAAAGAAGAATACGCCCAGTAACGACGCCATCGCGATCAAGCGCCCACGCAACGACGCCAAGAAAGAATACGCCCAGTAACGACGCCATCGCGATCGCTTCACGCAACGACGCCAAGAAGAATACGCCCGTGCAACGACGCCATCGCGATCACATCTACGCAACGACGCCAAGAAGAATACGCCCAGTAACGACGCTGAGCGAATACGCCTAGGCAACGACGCCAAGATCAACACGCCCGTGCAACGACGTGATCGCGATTATGTCTATGCAACGACGAACATCCGCATCGCGTCTATGCAACGACGCCATATCATGTAAGTCCATGCAGCGGCTTCATTTATGCTTCGTCTATGCAACGACGAACGTCTGCATCGCGTCTAAGCAATGACGCCATCAGCATCTACAAACACCATGTCTTTTCCAGCATCACATCACCTGCAATCCAGTGTCAATCGTACTTCGACACTGGGACAAATTTTGAATTTGCAAGCATTGCCTTTAATTTTGCAAAGATCACAGCTGTTGTCGCCATGATTCGACATCGACAAAATTTTGAATCGCCGCTTTTTGCCCATTCTTTTTCTTAATCCTTGTTTTAATTATGACGATGGAACAAAATTGGCCACAAGTCAACGTCTTTGTCCGAAAACTCTTTCATCGTCTCCGGTCAAAGAGGGACAACTGTTGACACCCAATTTTGACCCATCTTTTAGTTATTTCTTGCAATTTTAAGCATTTTAGGACACCACATTTTATCACAATTCTTGATATTTTTGTATATTTTTACCTAACATTCTATGTTATTTTATTTTTGTAAATTTGCATCATGTTTTTTTACTTTTAATTAGGCATTAAACATTTTTTCAAATATTGTATTATCATTGCATCAGGCATTGACATTTTAATAATTTGTATCTTTAAATAATTTTCCTTTTAAATAATTAATCCATTTTGCATTTTTGTCAAACCAGTCCAGTCCAGGGCATAATCTGAATCAGTCCAATCCGCCAGAAATCGAAACCAAAAATGAAGCCCAATACAATTTCATCCAATACCCAATAACCAATACCCAATACCCAAAGCCCAATACCCTTAAACCCTAAACCTAATCTCACCCTATAAAACCTACCCTATTTCTACCCTATTATACTCCCAGCCGCACACCCATTTAAAACTTACCCTATCAGCCCCTTAAGGAGCCAGCCGTCCATCACTCTCTCTTTAACCCTAACCTCATCCCTCACACTCAACCCCACTGTCCGCCGCCACTATTCCCGTCGACCACGAACAACCAACTCACCGACCACTCATCGCTCCACCACCTCATCGCCATCGCCGAACCTCACCACTGCGGTGGCGTTGCTCCGGCGACCTCGTCGTGGAAGTGACGCCGCTGCTCGCTTCCCGTTGTTTGTTTCTATTTTCGTTATTATTATATAACTCGTCGTAGTGTTGAAAACTTCGGCGACTGCGGTTGGTTTCTTATTGAGAGATTTTGTTGGCTGTCGCTGGTGGATGGTTTGATTTTTCTGATTTCTTGGTCTGTTGTTGGTGTTGGTTGGACTGATTTTGCATTTTTGTATGTCACCGGAGTTCTAAAAACAACTCCGGCGATCTGTGTTGGTCTTATTTTTGTGGTTTCTAGTCGTTGGTCTGTTCTGAACCCCTTTTAATCAATAAGAGGAGGGGTTGGTTTAACCTCCCCAATAACTTGCTATGCCTGAGGTTGAGAAACCTTTTGATCTTGTTGCGGTATTGGAAATGGACGCGACGATTTCTTCCGCCTGCTTTATCTTGCAAATTTCGTTTTAGTCTGATCATGACCAATCCTTAAGTTATTTTCTATTGAATATGCTAAGTTGTATCGTTGTCTTCGTCGATGATGTTCTCGTTATTATCTTCACTTTAATTGTTGCCTTCACGCTATATTGCCGAGCCTATCTCTCGCTTTGTGTGAACCATTTGTAGTTGCTGTCTGGTATTACTGGCTAATGTAATCTTAGCCGTTTACATATTCTTTTAAGAGTACATTACAAGTGCATTCGCTGAGATTGAGAGTCGTTAGCCTGTAGGAAATTATTGTGATTTGCTCCGCACACTCTTATGTATTTCCGCGGATCGCTATTTGGTATGGCCGCTTTATGATTGCTCACGCATGTAATAAAGGATCAAATATTGGGTCACCGCTTGAGCAATTGTTATAACTCGATGCTAAATCCTACTACCACATTTTAAAGCTAAATCATTCCCACTTTGTCGCTTTGATTTGCCACATTCAACTACTGTCATTGCCTACTACTCTTTGCTATAATCGCATGGTTATTGTCTACCGTCATTAGAGTTCGATGTTCTATTCCATTTGTGATGACTGCTTTATGCTATGTGGGGCTATTTGTTGATTTTATTTACTACCGTGACTCGAGACGAATGCCACACCCATGAACAAATTTGCTATTGTCGTTGGTGATCCTGCCACTGTTTTGTGGCCACTGCTGTCCCTGAAAAATGAGCGGGTATATTACACCTGGAACTTTAAAACTACTGTTATGCTCGAGTTTGTTGCTTGGTTTGCAGTTACTATATTTTGTAGTTTATTGTTTGCTGCATTACAATGCTATTTTGGGCTGAAAATCGCTATATTTTGGCCAAAAGGTTGTTGCTTCGAGATGAAATAATCCGCACTTTATTTTTCCGTGCATTTTCGCCACTTGGTCGCTATGTTATAGTATGTGATTACTCTCCTTTCCAAACGCCGTCGCTTTTAGGAGATGAAAATGCTATACTTTGGGATGAATATGGTCGCTTCGCTTTCTATTTCTTGTATCATTTCACTTCTACACGTTGCTGCATATCTTGCAGGTTTTGGGGTGAATCATTTGCTGTTTTTAGCAAAACTACTGCTATGTTCCTCGGAAAACCGAGCATCGATACGCTCGCCATCATTGTGGCATTTGTTGGTTGCTCGGAAACGTTACACTTCTTCACGCATTAAAAATGATTCATACCTTACTTGATAAGAATACGCTGCTATCATTTGGATACCCAAAACCGATTCGTGCAGATCTCTTCTTTTAAAAGAATGGATTGTCAGATTGGGAATTCACTGATTTGAACAAAATACTGTACTTGGTTCCAAAGAGAATAATTATTTTTGAGGCCATGTCCCTTCCTAAAATCTTCCCTCTCTTTTGTTAACAGCTGTTGTACGCTCCCACATATTTCACTGATTTGAACAAGATGCTACACTTGCATGGCCAATGAAAAAGTTACCCGTCGATTTTTGAGGCCTCCACAGTTGCAAAGACGGAAAAATAAAATAAATGAAGCTTTCTGGGCAAGGATGATTTCTTCCACTTACACCGGATAACCAACATGCGCTGGCAAGGCGAACGCTCGCAGCCGCACTTGTTTAGGCTGTCCTACTTTATTTTTTATATATATCTGAGCCCTCCGTGTTTAAAACTATTACTGTTTTGGCGCGGATCTGAAGGTTTTATTTATTTTATTATTTTAGCAATATTGGCCGATGAAGAAATCTCCGTCTGATTTCCAAGGCCTTCCATGTACAAAGACGGATTTTTTTTTTTTGGCTTTATTTATTAATTATTGCAATTACTTTAAAAATTGTTTATTTTATTACTAACACTTTTACTAAGTGTCTATGCAGGTACCCGAAGATCATCTTGTGCAGAAGGCCTAAAAAGGGCTAAAGATGTCCCGGATTTTTATCTCGTGTCGCATTTAATTTTAGTTTTACTATTTTGTATTGCATTTTATTTTAATTGTAAAAATGCTTAGAATAGATAGAATAAAAGCCAATATATAATTAGCCTAGGTTTGAACGGATAACCGCAAGTTAGCGGATCCTATAGGGTGCCTAACCCCTTCCCTTTAGGATAATAAAGAACCCTTACCCGGAACCTCACATAGCTTTCGCAGACCTTTAAGATGGAGATCATTCGTAGTATTTTATGCTACATTTTTAGTGTCCTAATTCACTATAATAATTAGGTGGCGACTCCTTAAAATGCATTTAGGAATCAACCATACGTGGCACTCCCGTTTCGACTGCGGTTAAAATGGGGTGTTACAACTCTGCATTCAGCAAAAGTGCAGGAAGAGTAGTATCAGTAAAACACTAGTACCGGTAAGCATCATAGGCCGACAATGATTAGGTAACGCATGAAGAAGTTGAAACCAACAAGTAGCACATAGAACACACATGCACAGTCACATCTCATATACAAGTAAAGTTCAAGGAAATCAAGAATCTATCAAGACATATATAGTTCACCATTGATCAGTCAAATATAAGAGTGGATGAATGCAATGCAATGCAATGCAATGCAATGCAATAGTCACCTCTCTCACTCCACTCTCGTACACACATGCTAAGGGATATGCCTCAAAGTCATGACCCATGGGGGACCCGCGAAGTCCATGTACCAATCGTGTCGTCCGTCATAAACCTCGGAGTCACTCGTGCTCTCCGGCATAAACCTCGGAGGCTATCAATCACTCATCAATCTCCGGTAGAAACCTCGAAGTCACTCGTGCCCTCCGGTAGAAGCCTCGGAGTCACTCAATCACTCTAATCTCCAGCAGAACCTCGGAGTCATCAATCACTTTCAAGTTCCGGCAAAGACCTCGGCGACTATCAACACTCTCAAGCCCCGGCAAAGACCTCGGTGACTATCAACACTCTCAAGTCCCGGCAAAGACCTCGGAAACTATCAACACTCTCAATCTCCGGCAGAAACCTCGGAGTTTATCAATATTATCACAACAATAATATACAAAGTATGACATGTCTGATATCAGTCTCAACACATATCACAAATATATAATCGACAAGTACAAGTCATATCAATGTCCTATGTTCAATTATCAACATCACAATTCTTTTATTTCACAAGACAAGTGAGCCATTAAGCAACGGAGATAAAATTAGGTGATAATCACATAAAATAACACATATGGCGACGAGCCCACATAACAGCTGACGAAAACATGAAATTGTAACTTATCTCCACTTCATGCCTGAAGGTCTATCATGCTATTCCTGTCACTTCCTACAACTACATACGATTCTTTAATCAGAGTCTAACTAAAGTAAAGCATAACTTACCTCAATGCCGAGCGGGTACCACGAACAATCAAACTAATGTCTTCCCCTTGTGTAGAGCCTCTGAATGCTTGGGTAACCATATTTTACCATTTCAATTGTATGACTGTATTGAGTAGAAGTGGGGCCCACATTTGTTGCAAAATATCCGGCGATTTGAGTTGATGCTCGGACTGCATGAGTATACTGTGGAATATTTCGGATGGTTGAAAGCGCTTCCATCGCCGCCATCGTGGCGTAACTGCCTTCGCCGCCACGGCCGGAAAGTTCCATTTTGATCCAACGCCAATGAATTGTTGCATTGGGGATGTGGTAACATCGTAAATTCGGAGAGTGATCGACAACCTCAACGAGGCTTCCCAATCGCAGCAATGCCGCCGCCGCCTACAGCCGAGCTTCGCGGCAACAATGGTGAAATCCGAAATACTAAGAATTAAGGCATGGCGTTAGTATGAACTTGTAGCTAGAAGCAAGACAAACACAATGGTATCACTCACAGACGTCATCGAACCATGTACTGGCCGGAAAATCAAAATCACGATCGGAGAAGCTGAGTTGATCGACCGGCGTCTTGGTGTTGAATTGGACAACGGGGGTGGGTGCAAATTGTAGCTAAGGTCAAGGCAAACCCACTTTTTGACAAGCATTTGCCGCAACAGGTCGTGTAAACCAAAATCCTTTCACCCGTGCTCGCCGGAAAATGCGAAACGGTGCCTAGGGTTTCAGCTATTCGCGATCTGGTCGATGGGACGTTAGGGGTTGAGTTAGTGAACGGAGTTGGTGTCAAAATGACCAGTGTGAGACGCCGGTCACTATGATATAACCCACGTCCGTCGATTCTCGCCCTGTATGCCAGAATTTGCAGAAAATCGTCGTGGAGACGATGAACAGTGTGCGTCGAAACTTTGAACTGAAATTGTCGGCGATTATGGAAGAATCGACGATGGTGTTGGGTATGGAAATGACGGGCTCGACGAGATGAATCTAATGGTATATGTCTCGCCCCTGCTGGATTCTCGTGTTGGCCGGAATTCATGGTTTTCCGGAAAAAACGTTGTTCATCCGCGTCTTTCCCCCCCCCCCCCTTTTGTTTTGTTGTGTTGCCCTACCAAGGGTAGTCGTGGCCCACTTTAGTTAATTAACTAAAATTCTGCACAACTTGTATATTAAAAACATAATATTTATTTACCCTATAGTCTCATATCCTTTTCGTAGTATTAAAGTGCTAAACGACCAAACGAGTCGTTACATTAGATACCAATCAAACAATCGCTCGTCCTCGAGCGATAAGGTAGGGGTGGAGAAAAAGACGTACCTAAACTGTCGAACAACTGAGGATATCTACTCCGCATATTCGCCCCGGTCTCCCAAGTATCATACCCCATAAACGTGACCACACAAGACCTAAAGACTCGATCTACTACCCCGAATCCCCGACAGGAGAAGAGATACGAATATGTATATCAAGCATATACTAATCCTTAGCAGTTTCTTTTAACTTAAACATGACTCAAATTGGTACAAGTGACACACAAGTTAGCTAGAATAGATCATGTAAACCCCTGATAAGCTCCTAAGCCGTCATTTTAAATCTGGTGCTAGCTTAAAGAAGATACTTATCCATTCCAAAGTCATTAGGTGGTCTAACATAGTTGTAATAGTCTCAGTTATCTTAAATCAAATAGGCCTACTGAACCAAAATCAAATAGTTTTAATCACTTTTAGTCTTACATAGAAGTTAACTAACGTACTGCAACATTTAACACATGTTCAGACTAAATGTGACACTCAGGAACCAACCTAGTCATTTTGCAAAGGAAAACTATCTTTACAGTTCATTCCTTAGCTTTACAAACACTATATTAACATAAATCTCACACACACACTAATGAAAACAGACTCATAGACTATGCCCATTCAACTAATCAATTTTGAACTAACATTATCTTTGAACATCTCTTAGTTTAATAAACCAATATTAGACTAAACCAACCCATGTTACATTCTAACCATTTAAACAGATTTAAACCAGCCTTAATCTAGGTGTTAATATATATTAGATGACGTATACGTGCCTAGAAACATCCCTTAATCTAACATGTTAGGCTTCTATTTACCCAAGCATACACTAACAACCAATAAATGAGTGAAGCTAGCTAACCATTATACACCAAGATAATGATTAGTAAGGTCACATATTTTATAACTTTAGAACACATGATTAAACTGCCTCGATCTAGTATCGTAGACACTCAACACACAATTAGTTATCCTAATGTGTATTAAGAGTGATTATAACTAGTCATACAAATTTGATAAATCCTTATAAAATCAAAATACTTCAAGTCCTCTTTTTTGTTCTTTCACTTATCTCATTCACCACTCTGAATACTTTGATATATGGTTTTTGGCCTCCTACTCTTCACAACCGTAACAACTCTGAGTGCGATGTTACATTACACCCTTACAAAATCCAAAAGTACCCAATCTTAAAAAATTTACGTGTCTCACCCCAATATCCCCATGTTATTCATACTTAAAATATTCAATCACGCTATCAAGCTAGAAACGTTTCGACATAGTCTACTATCATGACACAATTTCACCTCAAAATATACATCAACTACGAGTTGCAGAGATTCCAATATTTCCTCTTATTTATCAACTCTAGCCCATCAATTAAATAATACTAGGAAATTACCTATCTTGGTACAACACATCGCCTTTCCATAAATCTTATCATGTTAGTCATCTGAATATTACACCTCACCAGTCACCAATCGCAAAACCCCATGACACTTCGTCATAACACTTGGTCAAGTTCCATAGACTTTCCTCTTCAGTCATATTTATCAATTACACTCTAACCAAATGACGCATGACAACACTGATATAATCCATACCTAACTCAATATCCATGTCGGAAGTCCTATAGTGAGTTCACTTCTCTTGGCCTCAACCGATATTACTAATCCTTAATTCAATTTCCAAAATGCTCTTCACAACTTGAATTAACTAAGATGTAACTTTGATCTACCACTTAAATGTCCTTATTGACTAACACCTCACTCGAGGGTCCTTAAGTGATGCCCATATCTTCTCTTATTTTTCTGAGCCAATTGTAAGTACTTCTGAAAAAATTTGTCCTTATCCAAGCCAATTGTGCAAATTTCAAATCTATATAGTTTCGTTTCGATGAGCTGAAACTACCGAGTCAACCCTCATCGTCTAATTTCTCTTAACCTTTCAGATAACATACTATGCTTATTACCCTAGTGATCATCTTTCCATGCCAACTCTGTACAAATAAACTGATCATTTCAAAGACTCCAAATATCACTAATAGTAGATTCAACTTGATGCAAGATGTACAATTCTCCAACTATCACTAATAGTCACCCCAGCTAATTCCATATATTTATATAAGTAGTAAGTCTTCCATAAGTCCGTGTTAATCTATCTCATTCATTTTCTCATGAATACACAATCTGGTGTTGTCACTCTAGTCTTCAAGAACTAAAATTTTCCCAAGTTGTCGATCGATCGGGTACCGATGAACTATACCTTATGACTTTAAATCTTCAGGTTTGTCAACTCGTACTATTCATCCAAATACGATAAACTTCATTGAATCTAATTACATCAAACTCTCCTCCTATTATTTTCACTAAACTCGTTCATCCCATTAAACACTCCAACATAAGACCTATGGCCTCGTACACCACTTTTCAAAGCCATAAAATTTCTTAATGCAACACCTTATTACACATTTAGCAATTGAAGAGATTTCAGCCAACTCTAGCTTGTCCATTTAATGGTAACATATTGGTACTGCACAAGTTACCTCCTCATCAATTCTTCAATTGCAAAGTCTCGTTGGCACTTGCCATACGCTAAGTCAAATCATCCTTAGTATTCTTTCTTCAATCATAGTTATCACCTTTACACCTTATTAGAATGATGTAATATGATGTCACCGTAATTCATACATGATTGAGTGATCACACCTTTTAAATCCGTTTTTTAAACATTAATCCTCTAAAACTGATAGTATGATACATTTTATCTTAATTCTTCAGTTTCCATATTTTATTCAAAATCACTTTCCTCATCATCCACCAAAAATCACTCAAATCCACTCATGGGATGGATAAAAATATCATAAATTTTGTAAAATATCTAAGTCAATCATGGAGGTAGTACTAAACCACAACCTTGAATATCTGAATATTTTCCTTGCCGCACTCGAACGTTAAAACTGAGCACTCCTCTAAGTCTAATGCATCGCCTATACAACATCAACACTTCTTCTCCAATTTAGGTGCAACAACAGATAACTCTTTAAGTAACTAAATTCAAACTACTCATCCATCGCTATAGTCAATTCTATTAGTCGGTCTCTGATTACCTGAAAACAAAATATCCAACTTGTAAAAGTAAATAGAGATGCAGGCAACAAGGTTTTTGCTACTGCCCTTAATTCTAAGTTATTGTTTTCAACCAAATCTATGTAGAGGTACTTATCATAATGAACCTACGTAGTCATACACATATATTTTTTTCAATTAATATGAAGAATTAGGTCACAGAGGATGCCACTTTCTGGCTTTAAAAAATCACACTATTTACTAGAATCTCAATTAATTATGTTGTGTCACACCTCTCACGCAGAATATACAAAGTCACAACACTCATAACATTGTTATCCCGCTGACTATGCCCTTTAAAATTGTCAGCTCACTCCGCAATAACCCTTAAGCCATAGAAACACTCCCCCCAACACCCAAGTAACTAGATTTGGAGGGTATGTCGATTAATGCGATACTTTGCACTGCCACTACCATTCTCAAAAATATCACTAAACCAAAGAGTCATAACCATAAATCCACCCCACTGGTTTGGATCTAATCAAGTGTCATCCACACTGAAACACACTTTCCAAATCAAACAAAGTCACAATTTACTCCTCATATCTAAACCCAAAACATGTCCCCAATATCAGTCAGAAAACATAAGAACTAGGATAAGATATCAATCTGATTAAACTCGCACGAAAAGAATGAACCAGATACCAATCAGACTGAACTAGCACGAAAGGAATGAACCAGATACCAATCGGATTGAACTAGCACGAAAAGAGAAAAGAAGTGGAATGTTTCCTAAATGTCCTGTAGCCTCTCGAGGATGGGTATGGACGTCTACGTACCAATCCGCAAGACTCTACTAGACATTGCTCTTGTACTCATTAGACCGATTAACCTAGAAGCTTTGATACCAACTTTGTCCCGATCCAAGTCACGAGTCGTGATGGCACCTACCCTATTCCCCCCGA
This sequence comes from Przewalskia tangutica, assembly GCA_029844215.1. Taxonomy (NCBI): domain Eukaryota; kingdom Viridiplantae; phylum Streptophyta; class Magnoliopsida; order Solanales; family Solanaceae; genus Przewalskia; species Przewalskia tangutica. Next base: position 71,817,745 of record CM056732.1, read on the forward strand.
GTAGGCGAATCATATTCTCAATAACAAGTTAAATCAGCGGAAATAAAATAAAGAAAAGAAGTTATAAAATCTTAAATACTTAATTCCCCAAAATCTGGTCAAAACGGGTACAAGAGCACTAACAAGTCTGAAAAATAGATCTAAAAATACCCGAAGGCTACATATAGTCTATCAATAACCAACAAAAAATGGAAATAACTAAGAAGCCCTTCAGGGGCCACGGACGACCAAGTAGCTCACCCTGAATGACTAGAAGATGTCCACCTCGCGAATCAGCCACGAGGCGTAGAATCGAACTGGATCGCACTCGCGCTCAAAGAAAATGCATCAAGAGTAGTATCAGTACAACACTAGTACCGGTAAGCATCATAGGCCGACAATGATTAGGTAACGGATGAAGAAGTTGAAACCAACAAGTAGCACATAGAGTAGTATCAAGACAGATATAGTTCACCATTGATCAGTCAAATATAAGAGTGGATGAATGCAATAAAATGCAATAGTCACCTCTCTCACTCCACTCTCGTACACACATGCTAAGGGTTATGCCTCAAAGTCATGACCTATGGAGGACCCGCGAAGTACATGTATCAATTGTGCCCTCCGACATAAACCTCGGAGTCACTCGTGCTCTCCGGCATAAACCTCGGAGGCTATCAATCACACATCAATCTCCGGCAGAAACCTCGGAGTCACTCGTGCCCTCGGCAGAAGCCTCGGAGTCACTCAATCACTCTCAATCTCCAGCAGAACCTCAGAGTCATCAATCACTTTCAAGTCCCGGCAAAGACCTCGGCGACTATCAACACTCTCAAGCCCCGGCAAAGACCTCGGTGACTATCAACACTCTCAAGTCCCAGCAAAGACCTCGGCGACTATCAACACTCTGAATATCCGACAGAAACCTCGAAGTTTATCAATATCATCACAATAATAATATACAAAGTATGACATGCCTGATATCAGTCTCAACACATATCACAAATATATAATCGACAAGTACATGTCATATCAATGTCCTATGTTAATTATCAACATCGCAATTCTTTTATTTCACAAGACAAGTGAGTCATTAAGCAACAGAGATAAAATCAGGTGATAATCACATAAAATAACACATATGGCGACGAGCACACATAACAGCTGACGAAAACAACGAAATTGTAACTTATCTCCACTTCATGCCCGAATGCCTATTATGCTATCCCTGTCATTTCCTACAACTACATACGATTCTCTAATCAGAGTATAACTAAAGTAAACTATAATCTACCTCAATGCCGAGCGGGTGCCACGAACAATTAAACCAATGTCTTCCCCTTGCGTAGAGCCTCTGAACGCTTAAAATATAGAAAATATGTGAACTACATTATAATACGAATCTAAGAACACTCATATTGCTATATTTATATTAACCATATTTTACCATTTCAATTGTATGACTGTATTGAGTAGAAGTGGGGCCCACATTTGTTGTAAAATATTCGGCGATTTGAGTTGATGTCCAGACTGCATGAGTATACTGTGGAACATTTCCAGATGGTTGAGCAGTCTCCACTACTGCCATTGGTGGCAGAACCACCTCTGCACCGCCGCCGGTCACCGGAATTGTTCGTCGGAAAGTTCCATTTTGATCCAACGTCAATGAATTGTTGCGCTGGGGATGTGGTAATGTCGGAAAATAAGTTGAGAGTGACTGGACAACCTCAACGGGAGGCTTCCCAATCGCAGTTGTTTCCATAGCCGCCGTCTACAGTGAGCTTCAAGGCGGCAACAATGATGAAATCCGAAATACTAAGAATTAAGGCATGGCGTTGGTATGAACTTGTAGCTAGGAGCAAGACAAACACAATGGTATCACTCACGCACGCCGCCGAACCTCAGATCGCCGGAAAATCAAAATCACGATTGAAGAAGATGAGTTGATCGACCGGCATCTTGGCGTTGAATTGGACAACGGGGGTGGGTGCAAATTGTAGCTAAGGTCAAGGCAAACCCATTGACTCCACCCACGATGATCGATTTCACACGTGCTCGCCGGAAAATGCGAAATGGCGCCTAGGGTTTCAACTATTCATGATCTGGTCGACGAGACGTTAGGGGTTGAGTTAGTGAACGGTGTTGGTGTCAAAATGACCGTTGTGAGACTTCGGTCACTATGATATAACCCACGTCCGTCGATTCTCGCCCTGTACGCCGTAATTTGCAGAAAACCGTCGTGGAGACGATGAACAGTGTGTGTCGAAACTTTGAACTGAAATTGTCGGCGATTATGGAAGAATCTACGATGGTGTTGGGTATGTAAATGACGGGCTCGACGAGACGAAGCTAATGGTATATTTCTTGCCCCCGTTGGATTCTCGTGTTGGCCGAAATTCATAGTTTTCCGGCAAAAACATTATTCACCCGAATAGGATTACTGTTCATCCGCGTCTTTTCCCCCTCTTTCCCCCTTTTGTTTTGATGTGTTGCCCTACCAAGGGTAGTGGGTTTGGCCCACTTTATTTACTTAACTAAAATTTTGCACAACTTGTATATTAAAAACATAATATTTATTTACCCTATAGTCTCATATCTTTTTCGTAGTATTAAAGTGATAAACGATCAAACGGGTCGTCACACTATTTCATCAATGTTATTTTATATAGCTCTAATATTTTTATTACTTAGTGAATATATGGAAAAACTAGTTTATAAGGTACCTATTAAAAAATGTTTCTCAAAATGAAAAAAAAAATTATTCCTATTCCCCCAATTTATATTATTAGTGTTATATTAAATCCGACAATTAAAATAGATGATTGTACAACACTTATTGAAACTATTTATGATTGTATAGCAGCACTACCACCTCCAATTCCCAAAAATCCAAATAACCCACCACCTATTGAACAAACTAAAGAACAAGTGTTGTCTAGGTGGGATCAATATCTGGCTGAAAATTGGGTGCGTCAATGCCCACTCAGTCGGAACAAGGTTCACATACTATTCCGGACTAAGTACATGTCAAATTAACCCAATGACGGGGGGTTGTAGACCCTAAATACGATAAACATAGAGATAGGGAAGCATTATCAAAATTAGTTGCGGTGGAGGTTTTACATTTTTCATTTCCTTCATCTCCTGGTTTTATTCATCACATTAGAGAAATGTATAATCCCCCTTTTAACGTATTTCCTAGATCAACTGTTAGGAGAGATATTTTAAATTTGCGCACGAATATCAACAGTATTTACGTTATTCATTATATCATTTTCCTGGAAAAGTATCTATCACGTCTGATATAGGCCGTAGTACTAACGACCATGATTATTTAATGGTAACATGTCATTGGATAGAATATAAATGGTCTATGCAAATATATATTTTAGCGTATATATATAGATAGTAGACACACTGGTAATTTTATTTCAGAAAATATTACGATTATTATGGCATAACTGATAAAAATATGACTATTACATTAGATAATGCTTCTTCTAATAATTCTGTTATTAGACTTTTAAAAAATATTTTAACTCCATCTTTTCCAAATTATTTTCATATAAAATATGCATGTCATATTTATAGATGATAGCACAAGTTATTGTTACCTTTACTTGTTGAAAAGTAAAGACGAAGTCTTTAAAGCGTTCAGACGCTACAAAGCAAAAGTTGAAAATCAACTAAGCGTATAGATCAAGTCAATTTATAGCGATAGAGGGGGAGAATACGTAGTGCCATTTGAGGAATTTTGTGCCCAATCGGTCATTGTTCATCAAACGACGGCTCCATACTCACCTCAGTCAAACGGTGTTACTGAACGCAAGAATCGTATATTGAAAGAGACAATAAATGCTTTACTCATCAACTCCGGTCTTCTCCAAAACATGTGGAGAGAAGATGTTCTTACCATTAATATGATTCTTAATAGAGTACCACATAAAGGTAAGGACAAGACTCCATACGAGTTATGGAAGGAAAAGAAACCCACCTTCAAATACTTAAAGGTGTGGGGTTGCTTGGCCAAGGTTGAAGTACCTAAGCCAAAGCAATTCAATATTGGACCTAAGACTGTAGATTGCATTTTCATTGGATATGCAAAGAATAGTAGTGCTTATCACTTCTTAGTGCATAAGTCCTATGTACCAGATATCCACGGGAGTACAATCATGGAATCAAGGAATGCTCAATTCTTTGAGCATACATTTCCTAGAAAGGAAAGAGACATAACCTTTCACGAGCATACATGCCACTAAATATACATAAGTCTACAATTAGGAGCAAAATTTGGAACTCAAAACAGTGGGGTTCGAACCACTGCTGGGCCGAGACTTGCTGCTGGAAATTTCCAGTTTTGGTGAAGATTTTTGGACAAGAATTTTGGAAGATAAATATGTTAAAATGATGGGTTAACATTATGGGATTCATGCATGTCAAATTGGAGTTGAAAAGGTGAAGAATTGGAGAAAATTAGGGCAGAAATCGGGATTTTCTGGCAGATTTTTAGTCAACTTTGGAGGGGTATATCTCCTAGTATATTAGGAATTTTAGGGTGTTTCAAAAGCCTAAAATGAAGTTCGTCGAGTCTAGTTTCCAACTCAATACACCGCTCGTCGATAAGACATTGGAGTAGAGAGTTATGGATGTTACAAGTTCAGCTGACAGAACAGTGGGCAGTGAGTTCGAATTAGGGACTGTTTTGGCATTAAATCAAGGTAAAATTCTTCTCTTATGATTTAATTGAAATTGCATGTTATTGTAATTGAAGTAATGGACTTGTGTTAGAAAGAAACTTTGAATTTAGACAATGCATGTGACAATTGTGGGAGTTGAACTGAAATTGGATTGTTTTGGCATGCGTGGCATTCGTGTGTTGTGTTGTTAATTTCATCATTAATTGCATGTTAAAAATGGAAGAAATATTAATGCTTAAAAGGTTTTGGTTGTATTAAAAGGAAAGATGTGGTAGTGCTTTAATTTTCTAAAATGAAAGTTTGTTATAATGGCTTTATGGAAAGTTTGTTATAATAATTTTATGAAAAGTCAAGAGATGGTTTAAAATGTTATATGAAAATCATGTGAGAATGTCCATGATTATGACTTATATATTATACGGAAATCGTGTGAGAATGTCCATGATTATGACTTATATATTATACGAAAATCGTGTGAGAATGTACATGATTATGACTTATATATTATACGGAAATCGTGTGAGAATGTCCATGATTATGACCTATATATTATACGAGAATCATGTGAGAATGTCCATGATTATGACCTTCATATATTATACGGGAATCATGTGAGAATATCCATGATTATGACTTATATATTATACGAAAATCATGTGAGTATGTCCATGATTATGACTTATATGCGCTTATGGAAATCATGTGAGAACGTCCGTGATTATGAGATAACTCTTATTGTGAAAATAGTATTTCTAAAAAGGAAGGCATGGTATTCTCTTGATATTTCTAAAAATGGAAGTTTATTTTAAAGATTTTATTGAAAGGCCAACAAATGTTTTAAGTTACACATGGTTGTTCATGATAGTTATTTGTGCATGTGTATTGTCCGTGAACTTGTATTCACGATGCGGGATATATTCTCATGAGATGTATATAGAGTATAAGATTACATGACTAGACATACATGATTTTAAAATAACTCTTTTTTCAAAAAGATACAATTGGCTCTTATTTTATATGACACGGTAGGATCTAGTATTTGATTTTTATACTTGCCCCTGTCATTCTTTTGTACAGTTATGATCTGATTTACTGTACTTCTTGTTCACATACTTGGTACCTGTTGTATTGACCCCCTTCGGGGGGCTGCGTTCATGCCAGCAGGTATAGGTATTCAGTTAGGAGATCCTCGAGCTTAGTATTCTTGCTCAGCTATTTTCTTGGGAGCTCCACTGTTTCGGAGTTTGCCATTTTGGTACAGATTCGCTATTTTAGACTTATGTATATTTAGGGGCACGACGGGGCCCTGTCCTGTCATATTTTGTTATCCTTCTCATAGATATCTGTAGACAGTTGTGGGTTGTACCTATGTAGAGATGTGAATCTATTTTTGGTATATGTACTGTTGTACTCTATTTTGGTGAGATTACCGTACATAGTGGCAGCCTTGTCGGCTCGCCTATTTTGATTGTTTTCGTATTTATGTGATGCTATTTGGTGGCAGCCTAGTCGGCTAGCCTATTGTGACATGTTGGTTAGTTGTGTTAGGCAGCCTTGTCGCCTGGCCTACTTTGGGCATATGTTATAGATGCATTGTTATGCTGCCGAATTTTCTATTACCCTTAACTGTCAGTTGATTATGTGACAGGTTAGTGTAATGGCGTCCAACTAGGGCGTCGGGTTGCGGACGGTCGGGTCGGGTAGTGACAAGAGATTGTGGATGGGAACTATGGAACAGTAAAAAAAGGTCTAAAGAATAGGAAACCAGTAATGAGTATGAATGGAACTGTGTGATCGAGTATCAAGGCAGGAATGTTTTTGTCCTTTCGTTTAATGACGAGTAGAAGAAAGGATTATGACAAGAATGATAAAGGTGAAGAAAATTGAATCTAAGTATAATGACCAAGTTCGAATATAGTAACGCCAAGGATTGGAAACAGGAGCAATATGTGAGATTATGTATGTATACTAGAATATGTTAGAATTATGAAAGGTACGACAAGTAAGAAATGGGCAAACTGAACAAGCTCAAAGAGGTTGCTACACCGGTAAGAAATTCTGTTATAGCTAAGCGATTATATTGTAATTGATGAATTACATGTGTGTTATATTTTCTCCCTGTGAGACATCTGTTGGTTTGCTGAATATAGGTGGATGGGCATAGTTATAAAGGAGACTCTGCTGAAAGTTTTCTAGCATAAGACTTATTATGAACATTCGAGGACGAATGATTCTAAGGGGGGAAGAATGTTATACCTCGTAAGTTAAGACGATAATTAAGAACGTCATTAAGGAATGAAGATTTGAATATTGGTTATATAGTATGGTTATATATGCTAAATTCAGAAGTTACTACATGAAGGATGTGATTCCGAAAAAAATTTGTTACAACGGGCGTTATAATGGAAATTGGAAATGATAGATATATATATATATATCCCGTTATGGATTAGTAACGTATATAAGCTATGACAACAAGGACACGGGGCTTTATGAAATTCTCGGGAATTAAATGAAATGAGAGTTAAGATTAAAAGAAGTTATTACTTGGGGGATTGATTTAATTTAAATAGACTATTAGAGGACCAAAGTGTAATATTTAGGGGGGGCAAAGTGTATTATTAAAATTCTAATTATAAACCTAGCAAAACCTCATCTTCCCCACTAACAAAAAAAATTAAAAACTATTCTCTCCTCTCAGTCCAGCGGAGAACACCCCCCTTCCCTACCAACATTGAAGTTTATTTTCCCCTCCCTATATTACATTGTTCGTCTACAATTAGTAGCAAAATTTGGAACCCAAAACAGTGGGGTTCGAACCACTGCTGGGCCGAGACTTGCTGCTGGAAATTTCCAGTTTTGGTGAAGATTTTTGGACACGCATTTTGGAAGAGCAATATGTTAAAATGATGGGTTAACATTATGGGATTCATGCATGTCAAATTGGAGTTGAAAAAGTGAAGAATTGGACAAAATTAGGGCAAAAATCGGGATTTGCTGGCAGATTTTTAGTCAATTTTGGAGGGGTATATCTCCTAGTATATTAGGAGTTTTGGGGTGTTTCAAAATCCTATAATGAAGTTCGTCGAATCTAGTTTCCAACTCAATAAACCGCTCGTCGATAGGACATCGGATTAGAGAGTTATGGACGTTACAATTTCAGCTGACAGAACATTGGGCAGTGAGTTCGAATTAGGGACTGTTTTAGCATTAAATCAAGGTAAAATTCTTCTCTTATGATTTAATTGAAGTTGCATGTTGTTGTAATTGAAGTAATGGATTTGTGTTAGAAAGAAACTATGAATTTAGACAATGCATGTGACAATTGTGGGAGTTGAACCGAAATTGGATTGTTTTGGCATACGTGGCATTCGTGTGTTGTGTTGTTAATTTCATCATTAATTGCATGTTAAAATGGAAGAAATCTAAATGCTTAAAAGGTGTTGGTTGTATTAAAAGGAAAGATGTGGTAGTGCTTTAGTTTTCTAAAATGAAAGTTTGTTATAATGGCTTTATGGAAAGTTTGTTATAACAATTTTATGAAAAGTCAAGAGATGGTTTAAAATGTTATATGAAAATCATGTGAGAATGTCCATGATTATGACTTATATATTATACGGAAATCGTGTGAGAATGTCCATGATTATGACTTATATATTATACGAAAATCGTGTGAGAATGTACATGATTATAACTTATATATTATACGGAAATCGTGTGAGAATGTCCATGATTATGACTTATATATTATACGAGAATCATGTGAGAATGTCCATGATTATGACCTTCATATATTATACGGGAATCATGTGAGAATATTCATGATTATGACTTATATATTATACAGAAATCATGTGAGTATGTCCATGATTATGACTTATATGCGCTTATGGAAATCATGTGAGAACGTCCGTGATTATGAGATAACTCTTATTGTGAAAATAGTATTTCTAAAAAGGAAGGCATGGTATTCTCTTGATATTTCTAAAAATGGAAGTTTATTTTAAAGATTTTATTGAAAGGCCAACAGATGTTTTAAGTTACACATGGTTGTTCATGATAGTTATTTGTGCATGTGTATTGTCCGTGAACTTGTATTCACGATGCGGGATATATTCTCATGAGATGTATATAGAGTATAGGATTACATGACTAGACATACATGATTTTAAAATAACTCTTTTTTCAAAAAGATACAATTGGCTCTTATTTTATATGACACGGTAGGATCTAGTATTTGATTTTTATACTTGCCCCTGTCATTCTTTTGTACAGTTATGATCTGATTTACTGTACTTCTTGTTCACATACTTGGTACCTGTTGTATTGACCCCCTTCGGGGGGCTGCGTTCATGCCCGCAGGTATATGTATTCAGTTAGGAGATCCTCGAGCTTAGTATTCTTGCTCAGCTATTTTCTTGGGAGCTCCACTGTTTCGGAGTTTGCCATTTTGGTACAGATTCGCTATTTTAGACTTATGTATATTTAGGGGCACGACAGGGCCCTGTCCTGTCATATTTTGTTATCCTTCTCATAGAGATCTGTAGACAGTTGTGGGTTGTACCTATGTAGAGATGTGAATCTATTTTTGGTATATGTACTGTTGTACTCTATTTTGGTGAGATTACCGTACATAGTGGCAGCCTTGTCGGCTCCCCTATTTTGATTGTTTTCGTATTTATGTGATGCTATTTGGTGGCAGCCTAGTCGGCTAGCCTATTGTGACATGTTGGTTAGTTGTGTTAGGCATCCTTGTCGACTGGCCTACTTTGGGCATATGTTATAGATGCATTGTTATGCTGCCGAATTTTCTATTACCCTTAACTGTCAGTTGATTATGTGACATGTTAGTGTAATGGCGTCCAACTAGGGCGTCGGGTCGCGGACGGTCGGGTCGGGTAGTGACAAGAGATTGTGGATGGGAACTATGGAACAGTAAAAAAAGGTCTAAAGAATAGGAAACCAGTAATGAGTATGAATGGAACTGTGTGATCGAGTATCAAGGCAGGAATGTTTTTGTCCTTTCGTTTAATGACGAGTAGAAGAAAGGATTATGACAAGAATGATAAAGGTGAAGAAAATTGAATCTAAGTATAATGACCAAGTTCGGATATAGTAACGCCAAGGATTTGAAACAGGAGCAATATGTGAGATTATGTATGTATACTAGAATATGTTGGAATTATGAAAGGTACGACAAGTAAGAAATGGGCAAACTGAACAAGCTCAAAGAGGTTGCTACACCGGTAAGAAATTCCGTTATAGCTAAGCGATTATATTGTAATTGATGAATTACATGTGTGTTATATTGTCTCCCTGTGAGACATCTGTTGGTTTGCTGAATATAGGTGGATGGGCATAGTTATAAAAGAGACTCTGCTGAAAGTTTTCTAGCATAAGACTTATTATGAACATTCGAGGACGAATGATTCTAAGGGGGAAGAATTTTACACATCGTAAGTTAAGACGATAATTAAGAACGTCATTAAGGAATGAAGATTTGAATATTGGTTATATAGTATGGTTATATATGCTAAATTCAGAAGTTAGTACATGAAGGATGTGATTCCGAAAAAAATTGGTTACAACGGGCGTTATAATGAAAATTGGAAATGATATATATATATATATATATATATATATATATATATATATATATATATATATATATATATCCCATTATGAATTAGTAACGTATATAAGCTATGACAACAAGGACACGAGGCTTTATGAAATTCTCGGGAATTAAATGAAATGAGAGTTAAGATTAAAAGAAGTTATTACTTGGGGGATTGATTTAATTTAAATAGACTATTAGAGGACCAAATTGTAATATTTAGGGGGGGCAAAGTGTATTATTAAAATCTGAAAATTCTAATTATAAACCTAGCAAAACCTCATCTTCCCCACTAACAAAAAAAATTACAAACTATTCTCTCCTCTCCTCTCAGTCCAGCGGAGAACACCCCCCTTCCCTACCAACATTGAAGTTTATTTTCCCCTCCCTATATTACATTGTTCGTCTACAATTAGGAGCAAAATTTGGAACCCAAAACAGTGGGGTTCGAACCACTGCTGGGCCGAGACTTGCTGCTGGAAATTTCCAGTTTTGGTGAAGATTTTTGGACACGAATTGTGGAAGAGAAATATGTTAAAATGATGGGTTAACATTATGGGATTCATGCATGTCAAATTGGAGTTGAAAAAGTGAAGAATTGGACAAAATTAGGGCAAAAATCGGGATTTGCTGGCAGATTTTTAGTCAACTTTGGAGGGGTATATCTCCTAGTATATTAGGAGTTTTGGGGTCTTTAAAAATCCTATAATTAAGTTCGTCGAGTCTAGTTTCCAACTCAATAAACCGCTCGTCGATAGGACATCGGATTAGTGAGTTATGGACGTTACAATTTCAGCTGACAGAACAGTGGGCAGTGAGTTCGAATTAGGGACTGTTTTAGCATTAAATCAAGGTAAAATTCTTCTCTTACGATTTAATTGAAGTTGCATGTTGTTGTAATTGAAGTAATGGATTTGTGTTAGAAAGAAACTATGAATTTAGACAATGCATGTGACAATTGTGGGAGTTGAACCGAAATTGGATTGTTTTGGCATACGTGATATTCGTGTGTTGTGTTATTAATTTCATCATTAATTGCATGTTAAAATGGAAGAAATCTTAATGCTTAAAAGGTGTTGGTTGTATTAAAAGGAAAGATGTGGTAGTGCTTTAGTTTTCTAAAATAAAAGTTTGTTATAATGACTTTATGAGAAGTTTGTTATAACAATTTTATGAAAAGTCAAGAGATGGTTTAAAATGTTATATGGAAATCATGTGAGAATGTCCATGATTATGACTTATATATTATACGGAAATCGTGTGAGAATGTCCATGATTATGACTTATATATTATACGGAAATCGTGTAAGAATGTCCATGATTATGACTTATATATTATACGGGAATCATGTGAGAATGTCCATGATTATGACCTTCATATATTATATGGGAATCATGTGAGAATATCCATGATTATGACTTATATATTATACGGAAATCATGTGAAAATGTCCATGATTATGACCTTTATATACATACGGAGATCATGTGAGTATGTCCATGATTATGACTTATATGCGCTTATGAAAATCATGTGAGAACGTCCGTGATTATGAGATAACTCTTAGTGTGAAAATAGTATTTCTAAAAAGGAAGGCATGGTATTCTCTTGATATTTCTAAAAATGGAAGTTTGTTTTAAAGATTTTATTGAAAGGCCAGCAGATGTTTTAAGTTACACATGGTTGCTCATGATAGTTATTTGTGCATGTGTATTGTCGGTGAACTTATATTCACGATGCGAGATATATTCTCATGAGATGTATATAGAGTATGAGATTACATGACTAGACATACATGATTTTAAAAATAACTCTCTTTTCAAAAAGATACAGTTGGCTCTTATTTTATATGACACGGTAGGATCTGGTATTTGATTTTTATACTTGCCCCTGTCATTCTTTTGTACAGTTATGTTCTGATTTACTGTACTTCTTGTTCACATACTTGGTACATGTTGTACTGACCCCCTTCGGGGGGCTGCGTTCATGCCCGCAGGTATAGGTATTCAGTTAGGAGATCCTCGAGCTTAGGATTCTTGCTCAGCTATTTTCTTAGGAGCTCCACTGTTTCGGAGTTTGCCATTTTGGTACAGATTCGCTATTTTAGACTTGTGTATATTTAGGGGCACAACGGGGACCTGTCCTGTCATATTTTGTTATCTTTCTCATAGAGGTATGTAGACAGTTGTGGGTTGTACCTATGTAGAGATGTGAATCTGTTTTTGGTATATGTGATGTTGTACTCTGTTTTGGGGAGATTATCGTATATAGTGGCAGCATTGTCGGCTCGCCTATTTTGATTGTTTCTGTATTTATGTGATTCTATTTGGTGGCAGCCTAGTCGACTAGCCTATTGTGACATGTTGGTTAGTTGTGTTAGGCAGCCTTATCGGCTGACCTACTTTGGGCATATGTTATAGTTGCAGCTTTATGCTGCCGAATTTTCTATTACCCTTAAGTGTCAGTTGATTATGTGACAGGTTAGTGTAATGGCGTCCAACTAGGGCGTCGGGTCGCGGCCGGTCGGGTCGGGTCGTGACAAGAGATTGAGGACGGGAACTATGGAACAATCAAAAAAGGGCTAAAGAATATGAAAGCAGTAATGAGTATGAATGGAACTGTGTGATCGAGTATCTAGGCAGGAATGTTTGTCCTTTCGTTTAATGACGAGTAGAAGAAAGGATTATGACAAGAATGATAAAGGTGAAGGAAATTGAATCTAAGTATAATGACCAAGTTCGGATATAGTAACGCCAAGGATTGGAAACAGGAGCAATATGTGAGATTATGTATGTATACTAGAATATGTTGGAATTATGAAAGGTACGACAAGTAAGAAATGGGCAAACTGAACAAGCTCAAAGAGGTTGCTACACCGGTAAGAAATTTTGTTATAGCTGAGCGAGTATATAGTAATTGATGAATTACATGTGTGTTATATTGTCTCCCTGTGAGACATCTGTTGGTTTGCTGAATATAGGTGGATGGGCATAGTTATAAAGGAAACTCTGCTGAAAATTTTCTAGCATAAGACTTATTATGAACATTCGAGGAGGAATGTTTCTAAGGGGGGAAGAATGTTACACGTCGTAAGTTAAGACGATAATTAAGAACGTCATTAAAGAATGAAGATTCGAATATTGGTTATATAGTATGGTTATATATGCTAAATCCAGAAGTTAGTACATGAAGGATGTGATTCCGGAAAAAATTGGTTACAACGGGCGTGATAATGGAAATTGGAAATGATAGATATATATATATATATCCCGTTATGGATTAGTAACGTATATAAGCTATGACAACAAGGACACGAGGCTTTATGAAATTTCCGGAAATTAAAGGAAATGAGAGTTAAGATTAAAAGAAGTTACTACTTGGGGGATTGATTTAATTTAAATAGACTATTAGAGGACCAAAGTGTAATATTTAGGGGGGGCAAAGAGTATTATTAAAATCTGAAAATTCTAATTATAAACCTAGCAAAACCTCATCTTCCCCACTAAAAAAAATTACAAACTCTTCTCTCCTCTCCTCTCAGTCGAGCCGAGAACACCCCCTTCCCTACCAACATTGAAGTTTATTTTCCCCTCCCTATATTACATTGTTCGTCTATAATTAGGAGAAAAATTTGGAACCCAAAACAGTGGGGTTCGAACCACTGCTGGGCCGAGACTTGCTGCTGGAAATTTCCAGTTTTGATGAAGATTTTTGGACAAGAATTTTGGAAGAGAAATATGTTAAAATGATGGTTAATATTAAGGGATTCATGCATGTCAAATTGGAGTTGAAAAAGTGAAGAATTGGAGAAAACTAGGGCAGAAATCGGGATTTGCTGGCAGATTTTTAGTCAACTTTGGAGGGGTATATCTCCTAGTATATTAGGAGTTTTTGGGTGTTTCAAAATCCTAAAATGAAGTTCATCGAGTCTAGTTTCCAACTCAATAAACCTCTCGTCAATAGGACATCGGAGTAGAGAGTTATTGACGTTACAAGTTCAGCTGACAGAACAGTGGGCAGTGAGTTCGAATTAGGGACTGTTTTGGCATTAAATCAAGGTAAAATTCTTCTTTTATGATTTAATTGAAGTTTCATGTTGTTGTAATTGAAGTAATGGACTTGTGTTAGAAATAAACTATGAATTTAGACAATTCATGTGACAATTGTGGGAGTTGAACCAAAATTAGATTATTTTGGCATACGTGGCATTCATGTGTTGTGTTGTTAATTTCATCATTAATTGCATGTTAAAAATGGAAGAAAAAAGTTGTTGGTTGTATTAAAAGGAAAGATGTGGTAGTGCTTTAGTTTTCTAAAATGAAAGTTTGTTATAATGGCTTTATGGGAAGTTTGTTATAACAATTTTATAAAAAGTCAAGAGATGGTTTAAAATGTTATATGTAAATCATGTGAGAATGTCCATGATTATGACTTATATATTATACGGAAATCGTGTGAGAATGTCCATGATTATGACTTATATATTATACAGAAATCGTGTGAGAATGTCCATGATTATGACTTATATATTATACGGAAATCATGTGAGAATGTCCATGATTATGACTTATATATTATACAGAAATCATGTGAGAATGTCCATGATTATGACCTTCATATATTATACGGGAATCATGTGAGAATATCCATGATTATGACTTATATATTATACGGAAATCATCTGAGAATGTCCATGATTATGACTTATATGCGCTTATGAAAATCATGTGAGAACGTCCGTGATTATGAGATAACTCTTATTGTGAAAATAGTATTTCTAAAAAGGAAGGCATGGTATTCTCTTGATATTTCTAAAAATGGAAGTTTGTTTTAAATATTTTATTGAAAGGCCAACAGATGTTTTAAGTTACACATGGTTGCTCATGATAGTTATTTGTGCATGTGTATTGTCTGTGAACTTGTATTCACGATGCGAGATATATTCTCATGAGATGTATATAGAGTATGAGATTACATGACTAGACATACATGATTTTAAAATAACTCTCTTTTCAAAAAGATACAGTTGGCTCTTATTTTATATGACACGGTAGGATCTGGTATTTGATTTTTATACTGGCCCCTGTCATTCTTTTGTACAGTTATGATCTCATTTACTGTACTTCTTGTTCACATACTTGGTACCTGTTAGATCGACTTCTTCTGGCTGCGTTCATGCCCGCATGTATAGGTATTCAGTTAGGAGATCCTCGAGCTTAGGATTCTTGCTCAGCTATTTTCTTAGGAGATCCACTGTTTCGGAGTTTGTCATTTTGGTACAGATTCGCTATTTTAGACTTATGTATATTTAGGGGCACGACGGGGCCCTGTCCTGTCATATTTTATTATCTTTCTCATAGAGGTCTGTAGACAGTTGTGGGTTGTACCTATGTAGAGATGTGAATCTGTTTTTGGTATATGTGTTGTTGTACTCTGTTTTGGGCAGATTACCATATATAGTGGCAGCCTTTTCGGCTCGCCTATTTTGATTGTTTCCGTATTTATGTGATGCTAGTTGGTGGCAGCCTAGTCGACTAGCCTATTGTGACATGTTGGTTAGTTGTATTAGGCAGCCTTGTCGGCTGGCCTACTTTGGGCATATGTTATAGATGCAGCGTTATGCTGCCGAATTTTCTATTACCCTTAAGTGTCAGTTGATTATGTGACAGGTTAGTATAATGGCGTCCAACTAGGGCATCGGGTCGCGGCCGGTCGGGTTGGGTCGTGACAAGAGATTGAGGACGGGAACTATGGAACAGTCAAAAAAGGGCTAAAGAATAGGAAACCAGTAATGAGTATGAATGGAACTGTGTGATCGAGTATCAAGGTAGGAATGTTTGTCCTTTCGTTTAATGACGAGTAGAAGAAAGGATTATGACAAGAACGATAAAGGTGAAGGAAATTGAATCTAAGTATAATGACCAAGTTCGGATATAGTAACGCCAAGGATTGGAAACAGGAGCAATATGTGAGATTATGTATGTATACTAGAATATGTTGGAATTATGAAAGGTACGACAAGTAAGAAATGGGCAAACTGAACAAGCTCAAAGAGGTTGCTACACCGGTAAGAAATTATGTTATAGCTAAGCGAGTATATAGTAATTGATGAATTACATGTGTGTTATATTGTCGCTCTGTGAGACATCTGTTGGTTTGCTGAATATAGGTGGATGGGCATAGTTATAAAGGAGACTCTGCTGAAAATTTTCTACCATAAGACTTATTATGAACATTCGAAGACGAATGTTTCTAAAGGGGGAAGAATATTACACCTCGTAAGTTAAGACGATAATTAAGAACGTCATTAAGGAATGAAGATTCGAATATTGGTTATATAGTATGGTTATATATGCTAAATCCAGACGTTAGTACATGAAGGATGTGATTCCGGAAAAAATTGATTACAATGGGCGTGATAATGGAAATTGGAAATGATAGATATATATATATCCCGTTATGGATTAGTAACGTATATAAGCTATGACAACAAGGACACGAGGCTTTATGAAATTCCCGGGAATTAAAGGAAATGAGAGTTAAGATTAAAAGAAGTGGATTAAGATTTATTACTTGGGGGATTGATTTAATTTAAATAGACTATTAGAGGACCAAAGTGTAATATTTAGGGGGGGCAAAGTGTATTATTAAAATCTTTAAATTCTAATTATAAACCTAGCAAAACCTCATCTTCCCCACTAAAAAAAATTACAAACTCTTCTCTCCTCTCCTCTCAGTCCAGCTGAGAACACCCCCCTTCCCTACCAACATTGAAGTTTATTTTCCCCTCCCTATATTACATTGTTCATCTACAATTAGGAGCAAAATTTGGAACCTAAAACAGTGGGGTTCGAACCACTGCTGGGCCGAGACTTGCTGCTGGAAATTTCCAGTTTTGGTGAAGATTTTTGGACAAGAATTTTGGAAGAGAAATATGTTATAATGATGGGTTAACATTATGGGATTCATGCATGTCAAATTGGAGTTGTAAAAGTGAAAAATTGGGGAAAATTAGGGCAGAAATCGGGATTTGCTGGCAGATTTTTAGTCAACTTTGGAGGGGTATATCTCCTAGTATATTAGGAGTTTTTGGGTGTTTCTAAATCCTAACTTTCATCTTTTATTTTTTCCCCCTAAAATCAAAACCCACTTTTCATTTTTTTCCCCCAAAACTAAACCAAACCCTAAACCTAAATACCCCCTATAAATAAAACCTTACCCCCCCAAACTAAAAACCCCAGCCGACACCCCCCATTCCCATTAGCCTACTTTACCCCTCAGTTGTCTCTCTCTCTCAGCAAACCCTAGCCCTCACCCCCTTTCCCCATTCCCGTCGCCGCCGCCTTCGCCGGAGTTTGGAGCTCCGGCGAACAACCTCAGCCGCAACACACACCACCACCCCCTCTCAGCATCATCTCATCATCCCTTCCTTTACACTACGTCGACACACCGCCACCATATCTCCAGCGAACCTCACCCTCTCTCTCTGCTGCTCCCGTCGACCACCACCATTGAACATTCCCGTCGCAAATCACCGACGTCGCCATCACACCCCACCGTCCGCCATCGCCCCGCTCGTCAGCGCGCCGCCCGTGTTCGCCGTGAAGAATGACGCTGCCACCATCGCTGTCTTGGTTTGGTTCTATTTTTTAGATATGTTGGCATTTTCTTTATTTGGATTGATTCACTTATTATTGAGTCTCGCCGAAGTTTTTTAAACTCCGACGACCTATGTTGTACTTTGTTTTGGATCTATGGCATGCTCGATTTGTTGGACTGATTTAATTTCTTTAGTATGCTTTTCCGACGACATTCAGAGTTATTCTAATGACCTTGCCCGGATCCGTTACTATTTTTGCCTGATTTTGATCGACTCATTGGTTTCCTTTTCGTGTTCATATCTATTCTGGATATTGGTGGTCCTTCGGAGATAGTTGTTCACTGTTTCTATTGTTCTTGGTTGTTTTCCGGACTGGTTTCGTATTGTACCACTGTTACGCTATTTTTGGGCTGATTCTGGCAATTTTTGTCTTATTTTTATTAAATTGACTGGAACAGATTTTGTTCCAAATGAACGGATGCTACACTTTTAGTTTACTGATTTAGAACAAATACTACACTGTTGGTATTTTACTGATTTGAACAAGATGCTATACTTGTTTGACCGATGAAAAAGTTATCCGTCGATTTTTGAGGCCTCCACGGTTGCAAAGACGGAAAATAAAATAAATGAAGCTTTCTGGGCAAGGATGATTTTTTTCACTTACACCGGATAACCAACATGCACTGGCAGGGCGAATTCTCGCAGCCGCACTTGTTTAGGCTGTCCCACTTTTTATATTTTTTATATCTGAGCCCTCCGTGTTTAAAACTTTACTGTTTTGACGCGGATCTGAAAGTTTTATTTATTTTTTTATTTTTAGCAATATTGGCCGATGAAGGAATCCCCGTCTGATTTCCAAGGCCTTCTCTGTGCAAAAGTCGGATTTATTTATTTTTTGGCTTTATTTATTAAATTCCTATCATTGCTTTTAAAATTATTTATTCTAGTACTAACACTTTTACTAAGTGTTTATGCAGGTACCCGGAGATCATCTTGTGCAGAAGGCCTAAAAAGGGCTAAAAGATGTTCCGGAGCTTTATTTTTATGTCGCATTTAATTTTAGTTTTATTATTTTGCATTTTATTTTAATTATAAATTATGAAAAAAAAATGCTTAGAACACGTAGAATAAAAAAAGGCAATAAATAATTAACCTAGGTTTGAATGAACAACCGCAAGTTAGCGGATCTTAAAGGATGCCTAACTCCTTCCCTTTAGGATAATAAAGAACTCTGATCCAGAATCTCACTAATTTCGCAGACCATTAAATGAAGATTAATTGTAGTATTTTATTGCAATAAATCAAGTGTCTTAATTCACTTAAATAATTAGGTG
Source organism: Przewalskia tangutica (assembly GCA_029844215.1). Lineage (NCBI taxonomy): Eukaryota > Viridiplantae > Streptophyta > Magnoliopsida > Solanales > Solanaceae > Przewalskia > Przewalskia tangutica. The sequence goes on from CM056732.1 coordinate 71,836,976, forward strand.
ACGACTCCTCAAAAACAGCATTTATTGCTCCATCCAGGGAACCGCGTCAAAGAGCAACGTTGCGGATACCGTTCAGACCCCCGAGGTCAAAAACGGACGCGACAGCATGGCGACTCCACTGGGGATATCAGGTTCTTGATCATAACAAACCCAGGTTAATTAAATATTGCACTTTATTTTGCTTTTATATTTGTTGTAAATATTTTATATTGTTTGCTTTTATTTTGTAATTAACTAATTTAATTGCTACAATATTTTATTGCTTTCCTTAAACTGACATTCCGCTCATATTTCTTCCACTCTGGAAAATTCACACTATCACACACTACACGCGAGGTGCGCTTGGTGCATCAGCAAAATTCTTTATTCAAAACCCAATTTTAGGAGAGTTGGCAAAGGCGCGGAGAATCCGGTCCAACCGGTGGCCGCGTAGCCTTCTCACTCGAGTAGTCCGCTCGGGAACCATTGTGTCTAGTAAGCCAAATCTTAGAAAATTTAAGATAGAGCTATATCGCCCTCTTTATATTAAGTCATGCATGCATAAACCTTAGGTGGGTTAATCCTTGATATTAACACCACAATTAGAAATCCACCAAAATTTGTCGACGGGTTTCACAACCCAACGACCCATTAGCATACTATGTGTAGCGTGATAATGATAGACGGATCCAAGCCTGAGTCATGACACGCCGAAATTGGAAAAAGTGCACCGTCATTTGGTCGTCATTTCCAACAAAACATTGCAGTTTAACAGCTTGGACTTATTTATCATAATCCCGCATATTTGACGTTTAGGCTCACCTCTGCCATAAGGGAGGTCCCAAGCATATTAGGGCACGCGCTTGATTTGCATGCTTTTTGTTTATTATTGTTTGTCGCTAGCAACTCTGTACATATTATTTAATGCAATAATTACCCTTTTGTGATTCCGGGCTCGAGCATTTGTATTTTTGCACTTTTTGCTGTCACATTGCAATCAGGACTTCTACTGCGTAAATTACTTTTGAATAGCGCGACTTGGACTTTGTGAAACATCAACCACCATCGGTCAGAACCAATCAGGGGAGTCTTTGACTATATTGTCACACCTTTGCATTTTTATTATTTTTGTCATTTTCCTACTCACCTATTTCTTATATTTTTTGCAGGAAGGTCGTCCTCGCAATCAGCCTAGGACGGTCGGAAAAAAAATCACAAAAATGAGCGGTAGTTATGTTGACTAATAGAAATCAGTTTATAACAAATTCAACGATACATCGCTCTCAATTCTTCTTTACTTTGTATTTTTATTCATATTTGCAAATTCAATTAACATGTTTAGCGTTGATTGCATTGTTCTTTCATATCATGCATTTTTACAGCATAATTATTCCGAACTACGCGTGTCTGATTCTCACCACACGGTGTGATACATAGGCAACTCATTTTGGGTTCGACACCACAAAAATAAAAACCAAAAAAAAAAGTGCATTTCTCACTCATGCATCTCATTCATCATATTTTCGGACATTCATTTTACTTTGCATTCGTCCATGATGGACAATCATTTCTTTTGCACATCTTTATATTGCTATACTTTCATTGATAAATTTTTCCAAACATACATTTTATAACATATTTGAATGAACTACGCGCACCTTATTCCCTCGGCGGGATTGTTATACCCCGTATTTCCAGAGTATGTACGTGAGGGCGTACGTATAAAAATTTAAGCCTTAAAGATTGGCAAGGTTCGAAAATTTGGGCACAAGTGCCGAAAAGAGTCGTTTTTCGACGAAACGTTTTACTAAACTTGCGAAGGGAAAATTCCAGCTATGTCATTTATAATTTTTGCGGATTTTTCTGAGAGACGAAACATTTTGGACCAACGGGAGGGTGACCCTCACATTGGAAGAGAGTGTGGGCGGTAATGGACGATTGGGAGCACTTTAGTTGGTAGGATATTTTGTGCAAGTTGGTGTGGTAGATGGATAAGGTGCACATGGCTTAATCCTAGCCCTACACTTGCCTTACACTTGGATGAATCTTGGCCATTGGTTGGCCATTTCTTGACCTATAAATACCCCCCATAAGTGATGAACTTCTTCATCCTAAAATCATTTCCAAGTCTCAAATACTCTCTCTCCCTCTTGCTTGTTCTCGTCCAAACACCACCCTCTCCCCTCTTGAAGGCCCTCGTGAACCCACTTGCCTTGTGGTTCTGGCGAGAACCCCTCCCTAGCCTAGTTGTGCTAGTCGAAATACTACCCCCCTTTATGGTATAGAAATACTCTCCAAGTATTGTTATAATACCCAAATACTTTAGCCCATATACCTTGTAGTACTTTCCAAAGTTACCTCTATACGTAGAGTCCGGAAATACTATTATACTTTCCCTCAGTCACAAAAACGAAACCCTAAGGAAATCTTCATTGATAGTTGAAGTAATTGAGTAGAAGTTGGTTAGAACTTCTAAGGGTTGTTTGGAGCGGGTTGGAGCGCACGGAGTAGGAGCTAAACCTTGCTCAGGATCGACTTAACTTGGATAATTTTGGGCTTATCGAGGTAAACACTCTTGACCTTCTATTGTAATTGGAATTACATGTTGTAGGAATATATAGTTGAAGTATACTATATATAGAACTGAACATAATTGTGCGGCAATGTCTTTTGACTTAAGCCTGAATTTTAAAGAAGAATCGAATCAGTAATTACATAGGGTGTATTACATGAACTTGTGTAGCATTCTTGTGAAGTAGAATTGTACACGTCCGGTTAGGCGTGTAAACCCCCGGTTGGCTTGGTAGCGGCCTCGATAGAGAGGAGAGATTTCTGCTGTTGTTGCGGGAGAGAGAGTCTTTGCCGAATTTTACGTAGAATATTCTACGTTGAGATCTAGATGTTAATAGGCACCTCATGGCCTCTATAGGTTGAAGTACTACGTGTGGCGTGGTCTACTTGGCAGGAGTAGCCAGCGGTTTGAGGTACTTGGAGCGTTTTGCTATTAGTCGATAATCGTCGCGAGGTATGTGAACCTCTTCCTATCTTTTCTAGCATGATATGTGTATAACTATGTAGTACGGTAGACGTACATGTGTTAAATGTATTTGATTGGTTTAAAACATAAAGTGTTATAACGGTTTTATGGGAAGTTGGTTATAACAGCTTTATGTAGGTAAGAAAATGCTTTGTGGTTTTTAAAAGGTAACTGATTTGACTTATAACTGACTTGATGTGAGATAATAAAGAATCTTGAAGTATTTCAAAAGAATGCTGAATCATTGTTAACAGAAGAGTAATACTTGGTTTTGAAAACATAAGAGTTATACTAGCTTTATGGGAAGTTAGGTATAACGTCTTAAGAGAGATAAAGAGAATGGTTTTACTGATTTTAAAAGTTAAGAGACTTGATCTTATAAGATAAGAGACTTAACTTAATTAAATTGATTTGAAAGTTGTAAGAAGTATGAAACCTCATTCGTGAGTAATGAGTACTTGGTTTTTAAAGATTAATGTTTTACTGATGTCGGAAATGATAATGAGTATCGACAAACCACTGCAGCGCTAATAAAGGAAAATGTATTGAATAATGAAGTATTATTAAAACCAGTAGAAACCTCCATCTGCATAGAAGCTAAGATGAGACAAAATGATATTACATTTTCTAGATCATGGCTGCTTTAATAAGATGGTTATAAACCAGAATAAACTGCTCACACATATGACATATGTTACTTAATTGTTTTAAAAGAGATTAAGACATTGAATTATGAAACTTTTCTAAAATAAGAGACTTGAGTAATTGAAATTAGGCAAACTTGAACGTTCGGAAAATAATGTTGTTACTTGATTTTACAAAGGAAAGCCATTGGTTTACTTAACAATGTTAGTCACTCTATTTTTTTATACTACGGGTATCGGGTGAATTTTATAGAAGGAATGGATCTCTTTAAAAGGAATTTAACGTATGTAGTACTTTAGGGTTAAAACCCGGACTTTGACATAAAATGAAAGTACCTTGAGTTATGTATAACTTGCCTATGCTTGTTGTTGTGTAACTTGCCTATGCTTGTTGTTGTGTAACTTGCCTATGTTTGGTGTTGTGTAACTTGCCTATGCTTATGGTGATAGTCTTTGTTATGCAAGGATTGTGTTTCTATACTACCGCGTCTCTCGATGGAGGGCCGATTGACTTGTTGAGAACTTACTTGGACGTACCGGCAGTGACGGGAGATTCCACGGGTATGCTTCCATTAGCATTGTTACATGGGCATGTCCACACCGTTGATGGATTCTGTGGACATGTGACCATTATGGTTATGGCGAAGTATCGTGACTTACGGTTGTGATCGGGTGCGTAGCCTGTTTACTTGCCCCGTCGCCACGTGGCGGTGGATCTGGTAGCGGTTATTGCACTTGCCACGTGTCGCCAGCGGTGAAGTATCGTGACTTACGGTTGTGATCGGGTGCTGGCGATTCACTTGCCCCGTCGGCCACGTGGCGCAGTGGATCTGGTGGAGGCTAGTGTACTTGCCACGTGTCAGATTCGTGAGTCAGTGTTTTGCTGCAGCTTCGTGACTTACGGTTGTGATCGGGTGCCTGGCCGATTCACTTGCCCCCGTCAGCTACGTGACGCAGGTGGATCTGGTGGAGGCTAGTGCACTTGCGCGTGTCGGCTTCATGATATGGTTATGCGATATTATTGATGCGGTCGGATCGGTAGTTATACTTGCCGTGCGGTTTTATTGACACAGTGGGACACGGTGTTCATATATACTCCTTGGTGTTGTTATATCATGATCGGCGGTGAGGAAGGAATTCCACGCACGAGTGATGATTTGGGCGTGAGTCACGACTTGATATATTTGTTTATATGTGGTGTCTTGTAGTTTGGTTATCATACATGTCTCCGCTTTATATAGATCGCTATGATTTCATTTACAATATTTCTGATTTCACATACTTGGTACTGTTGTCTTGACCTCCTTCGGGCCGCGTTCATGCCCGCAGTGTAAGTCTGTCAGGCCGATCCCGCTTTTAGGATCACCTTTCGTCTTGGGAAGCTTCGTTCCTTGGAGGCTTATCTTTGGTATGTTACCACGATGTGCAGAGGTTCTTGTACATTCGAGGGTATGGCGGGGCCTGTCGTCATAGTTGTTATATAAAGCTTAGAGTGCATGCCTTTGTTGTGGGCAGGGTTGTAAGGATTGTAACTGTTCAAATGTCTATATATATGTTGAAAGCCAACCGTTTTGGTTGGCCTATTTTCTTTTATCTTGATCCATGTCTATTTAAATGTTTAAGTTTTTATTTCCGCTGGTTTTTCTCTGATGTTGTATCACTAGGGTGCCCGGGGTAAGGCACCAGTCACGGGCCCGAGTTCGGGTCGTGACAGGGATACGTAGGCAGCCCTATTCGGGTTCGGTACCATTTATTCAAAAAATACAAAAAAAACAATTATTCGAAAATTACAAAAAAAAAGAAGAAATATTTTATTCAAAAATAAAAAAAAATGTTATTCAAAAAAAAATAAAAAACATTTTTTTAGTATTATTGTTTGACTTTGTTGATACCAACACAGTTAGGGTTGTGCATAAAATAAAATAAAATATAAAAAAACAAGTGATAATCAGTATGAGTTGACTTTATGGTAAACCATAGATTCTTTTGGTACCTCTTATTCATACCCGTAGATGACATTGTCTTGCATGTTTTCAAGATAAGAATGAAACCGACCTCATCGTTTCATATGCATTGTGTGGTGAGTGTTTGAATAAGTTCAATTGTGTTGCATTGTGATCTAGAACTTGGCTTGAATGTTTGTTGAGGCGAAATTCTGAGTAACACTCGGTGTAGGAAATGATCGTAGGCTTCTTTGACCCGTTTGAGCCTTTTCAGCCTACCAAATATCATTATCCCTAGTACACCCCTTTGAGCCTAAAACCTATTTTTTGACAACCGCATATTGCACATATACCTTTCTGAGTGCGTACGCACTATCCCTCTTTTGGCCCGACCTCCTTGAGTGCTTTAGAAATGTGCAAGTGACTGACAAAATTCTAGCTGAAGTTTGCAAAACAAAAATTGTCAAAGTTTCAAAAACAAAAGCAGAGACGACTTCACACAAAGAGGAAATCAAAAGCCCCGATAATTAAAAAAAAAAAAAAAGGGGCTCCAAATGAAAGATTCAAAAGAAGTCAGTACAGAAAAACTGAGACAAAAGAAAGCAAGTCAGCATTAAAGCGCACAAATATCAAGCATGGACGTAGTCCAACTCTCGAGGAATGATTAGTCACTTTTACCCAAATGATATCCATCCCTTCCCCAAACCTACATTACAAGCCCGTTCTGAAGCCTACATGATCTTATACTGAGGGTTCTCACATTAGTGGATATTTACATGACGGCCAAGCCTATGGTATCACAATTGCATGCATTAAACATCTTTCTGAGTGTGAGTGTTTTTCTCCAAACGTCCCAAAATTCAAAATACTGGAATATATGTGAGAAATGTGACTTTCTTTCTGTGAGGGCATTTGAAACGTGAGATTACGTGTAGTTCGAAACCTTGGATGCAAGCAGGTGTGACGACACTCAGGTATGTCTGAGGTACTATCTGAAGTTGTGTCGTCTTCCATTTTTTCAGAAAAAAACAACAAAATGCATATTACATAAAAATCATTTTGCATCACGAACTACATCTTGACCTGATTCCCTCAGCGGGATACGTAGGCGGCCACATCGGCTTCGGTCCCGCATCATTTTTTAAAAATCAAAAAAAAAATCTTATCTTTGCATCACGAACTACGTCTTGACCTGATTCCCTCAGCGGGATACGTAGGCGGCCACATCGGCTTCGGTCACGCATCATTTTAAAAATCATAAAAAATTCTTATTTTGCATCACGAACTACGTTTTGACCTGATTTCCTCAGCGGGATACGTAGGCGGCCACATCGGCTTCAGTCCCACATCATTTTAAAATCTTAAAAATCCTTATTTGGCATCACAAACTACGTCTTGACCTGATTCCCTCAGCGGGATACGTAGGTGGCCACATCGGCTTCGGTCCCACATCATTTTAAAATCATAAAAAATTCTTATTTTTGCAGCATGAACTACGTCTTGACCTGACTCCCTTGGCGGGATACGTAGAGAGCCACATCGGCTTCGGTCACACCGTTAGAAATATTTCTTCCTTGTTTTAGCAGAGGACTCGATTTTGTCCATATTCTCGCATTCGCTTTACATTCATGATAAAAAAAATTACTTACCTGATCGCTTTGATAGCGTCAAGATGCAACCTTACCCAGTTCAACATCTTCATTACCAGAAACTGGGACATTTTAAGGAATTCACTGTAAAAATATGGCAATAGACAGGGAAAAGCAGGCCAACTAGGTCTTCACCAAGAATGCAAGCGTCAAGAGCCAAAGCTACAGAGTCGACGTTAATCAACCATTCCTTTCCTAAAATTCACTAAGTTTTCTTTGAGTGCAGGATCTTCATATCAGCAAAGGCAGAAACACAACAATAGGCCCATGCGGGTTACAAACGCACAACGTCTATGCAATGACGTTATCTCAACCCAGGCGAGTCACAAAGCAGGTACGCTCATAAACCAACGCATTTCATAAAAGCATACGCAACAACTTTATTCATGTTTCGTCTCTGCAACGACGAACATCTGCATCGCGTCTATGCAACGACGTCATTTCATTTAAGCCTATGCAACGGCTTCATTCATGTTTCGTCTATGGAACGACGAACATCTGCATCACGTCTATGCAACGACGTCATTTCATTTAAGCATATGCAACGACTTCATTCATGTTTCGTCTATGCAACGACGAACATCTGCATCACGTTTATGCAACGAAGTCATTTCATTTAAGCCTATGCAACAGCTTCATTCATGTTTCGTCTATGCAACGACGAACATCTGCATCACGTCTATGCAACGACGCCATTTCATTAAAAGCCTATGCAACGGCTTCATCCATGTTTCGTCTATGCAACGACGAGCATCTGCATCGCGTCTATGCAACGACGCTATTTCATTTAAGCCTATGCAACGGCTTCATCCATATTTCGTCTATGCAACGACGAACATCTGCATCACGTCTATGCAACGATGTCATTTCATATAAGCTTATGCAACGGCTTCATCTAGGTTTCGTCTATGCAACGACGTCATTTCATATAAGCCTATTCAACGGCTTCATCCATGTTTCGTCTATGCAACGATGAACATCTGCATCACATTCATATTCCGTCTATGCAACGACGAACATCTGCATCACATTCATATTCCTTCTATGCAACGACGAACATCTGCATCACGTCTATGTAACGACGTCATTTCATTATAAGCCTATGCAACGGCTTCATCCATGTTTCGTCTATACAACGACGAGCATCTGCATCGCGTCTATGCAACGACGCCATTTCATATAAGCCTATGAAACGGCTTCATCCATGTTTCATCTATGCAACGACGAGCATCTGCATTGCATCTATGCAACGACGTCATTTCATTTTAAGTCTATGTAATGGCTTCATCCATGTTTCGTCTATGCAACGACGAGCATCTGCATCGCGTCTATGCAACGACGTCATTTCATATAAGCCTATGCAACTGCTTCATCCATGTTTCGTCTATGCAACGACGAGCATCTGCATTGCGTCTATGCAACGACGCCATTTCATTTTAAGCCTATGCAACGACTTCATCCATGTTTCGTCTATGCAACGACGAGCATCTGCATCGCGTCTATGCAACGACGCAATTTCATTAAAAGCTTATGCAACAGCTTCATATATGGTTCGTCTATGCAACGACGAACATCTGCATCACGTCTATGCAATGACGTCATTTCATTAAAAGTCTATGCAACGGCTTCATCCATATTTCGTCTATGCAACGACGAGCATCTGCATTGCGTCTATGCAACGACGTCATTTCATTTTAAGTCTATGCAACGGCTTCATCCATGTTTCGTCTATGCAATGACGAGCATCTGCATAGCGTCTATGCAACGACGCCATTTCATTAAAAGCCTATGCAACGGCTTCATATATGTTTCGTCTATGCAATGACGAACATCTGCATCACATCTATGCAACGACGTCATTTCATTAAAAGCCTATGCAACGGCTTCATCCATGTTTCGTCTATGCAACGGCTTCATCCATGTTTCGTCTATGCAACGACGAACATCTACATTGCGTCCAAAAATGACGTCATTTCATTTAAGCCTATGCAACGGCTTCATCCATGTTTCGTCTATGCAACGACGAGCATCTGCATCGCGTCTATGCAACGACGTCATTTCATATAAGTCTATGCAACGGCTTCATCTATGTTTCGTCTATGCAACGACGAGCATCTGCATCACGTCTATGCAACGACGCCCTTTCATTTAAGCCTATGCAACGGCTTCATCCATGTTCCGTCTATGCAACGACGAACATCTGCATCGCGTCTATGCAATGACTCCATCAACATATACAAACAACATGTCTGTTACATCACCACATCAGCTTTGCTTTTTATTTTTGCATCACAACGATCCAGTGTCATCATGATTTGACACTGGGACATTTTTGGGTCTGCATTATCCCTATTTTTGAGTTTCTAGTTTATAAAACAGGACAAAATTGGCTACAAGTCAACATCTTTGTCTGAAGACTCTTCCATCATCTCCGTACAAAGAGGGACATGCTGTTGACAGTCAATTTTGACCCATTTTTGTATATTTGTTGCAATTTTAAATATTTCAGCACACCGCATTTTAATCATCATTTTTTGCATTCTTCGCATAATATTCTATGTTTATTTCTTCACAAAAATGGCATTGCATATTTTTATTTTAAATTAAGCATTATGTCTTCGTTAATATTATGTTTTTATTAGTATTACACCGTCGTTTATTTTAATAATATTTACATCTCTTTAAATAATTAATTGGCACCGCATTTTTACTTTTAATCAGACATTAAACATGTCTTAAATATTGCATTTTAGTATTATTGCGTCGGCATTTGCATTTTAATAATTTTGCATCTTTTAAATAATTTTTCTTTTAAACAATTAACTCGCCTTGCATTTTGACAAACCAGTCCAGTCCAAGACACAATTTGAATCAGTCCAATCCAACACCATTTCTTTTTAATTTCACCCAAACTTTCATCTTTTATTTTTCCCCCCTAAAATCAAAACCCACTTTTCATTTTTTTCCCCCAAAACTAAACCAAACCCTAAACCTAAATACCCCTATAAATAAAACCTTACCCCCCTAAACTAAAAACCCCAGCCGACACCCCCCTTCCCATTAGCCTACTTTACCCCTCAGCCGTCTCTCTCTCTCAGCAAACCCTAGCCCTCACCCCCTTTCCCCATTCTCGTCGTCGCCGCCTTCGCCGGAGCTTGGAGCTCCGGCGAACAACCTCAACCGCAACACACACCACCACCCCTCTCAGCATCATCTTCTCATCCCTTCCTTTACACTACGTCGACACCCTGCCACCATATCTCCAGCGAACCTCACCCTCTCTCCCTGCTGCTCCCGTCGACCACCACCATTGAACATTCCCGTCGCAAATCACCGACGTCGCCATCACACCCCACCAGTGCCCGTCACTGTCCCAGCGTTCGTCAGGCGGCGTCGCTCCGGTGTTCACCGTGGAAGTGACGCTGCCACCATCGCTGCCTTGGTTTGGTTCTATTTTTTAGATATGTTGGCATTTTCTTTATTTGGATTGATTCACTTATTATTGAGTCTCGCCGAAGTTTTTTAAACTCCGGCGACCTATGTTGTGCTTTGTTTTGGATCTATGGCATGCTCGATTTGTTGGACTGATTTAATTTCTTTAGTATGCTTTTCCGACGACATTCAGAGTTATTCTAATGACCTTGCCCGGATCCGTTACTATTTTTGCCTGATTTTGATCGACTCATTGGTTTCCTTTTCGTGTTCATATCTATTCTGGATATTTATGGTCCTTCGAAGATAGTTGTTCACTGTTTCTATTGTTCTTGGTTGTTTTCCGGACTGGTTTCGTATTGTACCACTGTTACGCTATTTTTGGGCTGATTCTGGCAATTTTTGTCTTATTTTTATTAAATTGACTAGAACAGATTTTGTTCCAAATGAACGGATGCTACACTTTTAGTTTACTGATTTAGAACAAATACTATATTGTTGGTATTATACTGATTTGAACAAGATGCTACACTTGTTTGACCGATGAAAAAGTTATCCGTCGATTTTTGAGGCCTCCACAGTTGCAAAGACGGAAAATAAAATAAATGAAGCTTTCTGGGCAAGGATGATTTCTTCCACTTACACCGGATAATCAACATGCACTGGCAGGACGAATTCTCGCAGCCGCACTTGTTTAGGTTGTTCCACTTTATATATTTTTTATATCTGAGTCCTCCGTGTTTAAAACTTTACTGTTTTGACGCGGATCTGAAAGTTTTATTTATTTTATTATTTTTAGCAATATTGGCCGATGAAGGAATCCCCGTCTGATTTCCAAGGCCTTCTCTGTGCAAAAGACGGATTTATTTATTTTTTGGCTTTATTTATTAAATTTCTATCATTGCTTTTAAAATTATTTATTCTAGTACTAACACTTAGTATAAGTGTTTATGCAGGTACCCAGAGATCATCTTGTGCAGAAGGCCTAAAAACGGCTAAAAGATGTCCCGGAGCTTTATTTTTATGTCGCATTTAATTTTAGTTTTATTATTTTGCATTGCATTTTATTTTAATTATAAATTATGAAAAAATGCTTAGAACACGTAGAATAAAAAAGGCAATAAATAATTAACCTAGGTTTGAACGAACAACCGCAAGTTAGCGGATCTTAAAGGATGCCTAACCCCTTCCCTTTAGGATAATAAAGAACTCTGATCCAGAATCTCACTAATTTCGCAGACCATTAAATGGAGATTAATTGCAGTATTTTATTGCAATAAATCAAGTGTCCTAATTCACTTAAATAATTAGGTGGCGACTCCTCAAAAACAGCATTTATTGCTCCATCCAGGAAACCGCGTCAAAGAGCAACGTTGCGGATATCGTTCAGACCCCCGAGGTCAAAAACGGACGCGACACTTGGTACCTTGATAGTAAATATTCTCGCCACATGATAGGTACAAAGGAGTTTTTAAAGAACTATGAGTCATTCAATGGAGGTAACGTAACTTACGGAGGTGGCAGTAAAAACAAAATAATTGGAAAAGGAATCTTGAATGTTCTTGGATTTCCAGCTTTAAGAAATGTCTTACACGCTGAAGGTTTAATGACTAATTTAATTAGTATTAGTCAATTGTGTGATGACAATATTGAGGTAAAATTTAATAAGAATGCCTATAAAGTTACGAATGAAGCTAATGAATGTGTCATGTCAGGTACTAGAACAAATAATAATTGCTATCTTATTGCAAGACAAGAAACATGCAATAATGTCAAGATAGACGACACAACATAATGACATCAAAAGTAGGGGCATGTCAACTACCGCAATCTGAAAAAATTGGTCTCATATGAAGCGGTTAGAGGATTACCCAATCTTAGCCAAAAAAGTAAAACAGTCTATGCATATTGTCTACAAGGTAAACAAATTCGTGTTTCCCATAATGTTGTCTAGAATGACGAACAACATTCAGGTACGTCTCACTGTTTTCAATTATTGCACATGGATCTTATGGGTCCAATTGAAGTAGACAAATTGGGAGATATGAGGTATTCCTATGTGATAGTAGATGATTTTTTTAGATATTCATGGATATATTTTTTGAAAGAAAAATCACAAATTTTTGACATATTTAAAATTTTACACTCTAGAATTAGGAACTTGTTCTATTCTCCTATTTTTTCGGATTAGATCCGACCATGGAAAAGAATTTGAAAATAGCCCCGTCACAAAATGTTGTGAGAAAAAAAGAATTTTCCATGAGTTTTCTGGTCCCAAAACTCCTCAACATAATGAGGTAGAAGAAAGGAAGAATAGAACATTACATGAAATTGTTAGAGTTATGCTTAGTTCTAAAAAATTGTCAATTTTTTTACTGATTGTCACATCACTAATAGAGTCTATTAAGGCTTGTAATAAAGATGACACCCTATGAAATTATAAATGGAAAGAAACCTAATTTGCGTTACTTTCATATTTTTGGGTGTATTTGTTACATTTTAAATGATAGAGATCATCTGAGTAAGTTTGACTCTAAAAGTGACAAAGGAAATTTTGTTGGCTATTCACAAAATAGTCATGGTTATCGAGTATACAATCTAAGGACAAGAATTGTACAAAAGTCTGTAAATATTATTTTTGATGATTTTGTTGCTTCTACAAGAAATACAACTGAAAATAACACTATAGTTTTAGTAGAAAATGTGCGGACTACTGAAGAACCAGATGTTGACCCAAATGTTACCACATTTGAAACACCATCTAAACCTGAACCAGAGACCACATAGGGTATGGATGAGGAGTCAAATGTCGAATTGCTAGATCAAGAAGCAAATAACCACTCGACTATAGAGAAATGGTAAGGTATGTGTGTATGTCAACCATATACCAAGAGATTAGTCTTTTTTGTTTTATATCTACATTAGAACCAAATAATGTTGTCGGTGTAGATATTATAATTGCTCAAATCTACGTGGATGACATAGTCTTTGGATCACCTTCACAATTCTACCTAAATTCATTTGTTGAAGTTATGTCATCGACATTATGCGATTGGGGAATTAACTTTTTTCTTAGGCTTGCAGATAAAACAAAGATAATATGGAATTTTTATCTCACAAAATAAATATGCCAAGAATCTAGTTAATAAATTTGGATTGGAGAACATTAAACAGATGAAAACGACAATGGGTTCATCGTAGAAGGTATTTAAGGATAATATTGAAGAAAATGTCGACCCAACATTATATCAATCTATGATAGGTAGCCTTCTTTATCTTACCGTTAGTCGTCCAGATATTATGTTTAGTGTTTGTGTTTGTGCACGTTTTCAAGCCTCTCCCAAAATATCCCACTTAAATATCGTGAAACGTATTATTCGATATGTTGCTGGCACATATGAGTTGAGAATTTGGTACTCCAAAGACATTAATCCTAACTTAATGGGATTTAGTGACTCAGATTGGCTGAAAATGTTGATGATAGAAAAAACACAAGTGGAAGATGTTTTTATTTTGGCAATAATCTTGTTTCATGGTATAGTCGTAAACAAAAATGTGTCTCACTTTCAATATGTAGCTGCTGAAAATTGTTGCTCTCAATTAATATGACTAAGACACATGTTAGACGACTATAGATTTACTAGCAACATTTTGATTTCGTACTGTGATAATTTGAGTCTATAAATATTTCCAATAATCCAGTTCAGCACTCACATACAAAATATATTGATATTAGACATCACTTTTTAAGAGATTTAGTAAAAAAACAGCTAGTTCAAATTTAACATGTTGACACTCTTCATCAACTAGCTGATATTTTTACAAAAGTTTTGGACCATTAGAGATTTTCTAGTTTGAAGAAATCTCTTGGTCTTCGTAATCTCTAAAAAGGCATTTTTGGTGAATGTCGGCTGAAACGCTGTCTAACATTTCGGGTGACATTTACCTATGTTATATCACTAACTGATTATTATTAGTGTATGATGCATAACTTTTGGTCACACAAGCATGATCCTTCAATAAGAATATGTTTTCAATGTGTTACCGTTCTCTGCGATGATATATATATATATATATATATATCATAAAAACAGAGTATCAAAATAAAGCAAAACCTTTACAAATATTTGGTAACTGTGAAAAATTGGCAAAACCTTGAAGAGATACCATTTATATTCTATAGGAGTATCGAGTGCTTCATAAGAATTGTGAGAATGCTAAAAAAATATTCTTATTCTTTACATGAAAAATTGTTTTATATGTGTTATATGACTAAACCAAGGACACAATGGGAAATGTTACATTGGTCCAGTGATCAAACTCATAAAATACATATAAAACGTGTCTTGATTTATTGCTAAAATGAAAAGTTCTTGTGGGATCAAATACTTGTGTCATTCAAAATGTTGTCAATATGGCTGTTGACATTTTCAGATTATGATATTTGTTGGGATGTTGTTCTTAACTGTTTTAAAAAAAATCAGATTTTCTTCCTAATTTTATGCCTTATTTTAATAGAATTTTCAAACTTTAAGATGATAAGATTAAATTGAATCCCTACCGTGATGCTTATCTTTTTATCCCAAAAAAACTAGGTGTAAGTTATTAGATAAATCTCAAACTCATAGATCTAAGGAATTATTGTTGATTAGAAAGATTTGCCATGTATATAAATATTCCTCTCATTTGTTATTTTTTTATCATATCAAATTTTCCCTATAAAATAATAAAAAAAATGGAAATCACATCACACCTCGGGTATAACCCTACCTACCCGATGGAATCATCACCATTTCAAACTTCATTCTCAATCTCAATTTTCAAAACTTTCTCCACAATATTCACCGATGGAAACTTCTCCAATGTCAACACCAATATCAGCCAACACACCGACCAACACCCCTATGAGTACTAGTCATCCCATGAACACTAAATCATCTGAGCAAAATGAATCGCAACAACCTTGTCGGTTATCTTCTTCATCATCCTTAGAGGACTTGTCCAAAGCTATAATATGTAAAGGTTTAGATGAACATATATATATTATCTACTCAGGTGATAATAACAATCCAATAGATGTTGATGAAACATCTAATATTTCAGCATTGGGTAAGAGATCAAGATCCCCCACCTTCCCTAATCATCGATCGAGTAGACTGTTTGAGAGAACATTTCGTGAGGAGCCGAGCAATAAAAGATCCAGATGTGATACTTCTATACCTGCATGCTCAAGAAGTGACAGTGACAACACAGACTTTGTACTCTAAACTGAAGAGAGTGAATAAGAAGAAGAAGAACCAACTACTTCTGTACTGCAAAAATATGACTCAAGAAAACTAGGAAGTTCCTAATGAAACTCCATTGAAGCAATTCTTCCCAAAGGGAATTTCCAAATATGCCAAATCGAGTGTTGCTACGAATGTTGCCACTGATGCCACAACATCACATGCAATATTTCAGCCAACATCAGAAGAGACACAAACTCCAACATCCTCCAGAAAAATCGAATCTGATTCAGACCTTGATGTATGTATCTACTCAGACAAATTCTACTCTAAAACTAATTTTAATAATTGGGACTGGTACAAGAATAAAGTTATTAGATCTGAAAAGGTATTAGACATTGCCTCTTGTTCAGAATATGGTTTGATATAATTCATAAAATAAAGACAGCTCCTAGGATTTGTTACTGAGAAATGACCGTATGTTGATAAATAGTCAAGTTGTTTTATGCTAATTTGAGTTATGCTATAGAGGATACATCCTCGAAGAAATTTGGGAAGACATATCTCTATAACAGCGTATATTTTTTTACACCTGCTGTTATAAACCAATGTATGAGATTAAATGTTGAGGAGAATGCTAGAGAAACAGACCATGCAGTGGACAATAGAGATGAAGTAATTGAGTACCTCACAGGAGGTATAATGCATAAGTGAATCTCTAGATGTCCAACCTCTAAATTAACAACCTTGTTTGCCACCCTTCACAAAACCGCTTTACACAATTTACTTCCTTCAATTAATAAGTCAGTTATAACTATAGAACAATCAACCCTGCTGTATAAAATTAAAAGGTTTGAGAGTTGATCTAGGTAAAATGATCTTCCACCAAGTTGCCAACTTGGCATAAAAAGAATCAACCTCAATCCTCCCTTATCCCTCTCTGATATACAAAGTTTTAACTACCTAAGGTCTTAAGTCTAAGAGAGAGGACACATTAGGGAAGACTCCTAAAATATACATAATAAATAAAACAGTTTTGAAGAGTAGAGACAGAGTCATCGATCTACCCTAGAAAATGAAAGGAAATAGTGCAGATGTTGACAGGAATGTTTCCAACATTCTGGTCCAAGATAGTCTCCATTGTCTACTGAATGACTTGTGAATCAAATTGCAAAGATCAATCAATAAATCTCTGAGGTTGATACTGTGAAGAATGATATAATTCAAGCCAAAGACTAGTTTATGTTGCTGCTTTCTTCATAAAAAATGGGAGAAAATGATGATTATGCTGAAGTCGAGGAAGTGTTGATGCAGGGGGAGCTGAGGAAGAAGGCTATAGGATGTTGTTATGTGCAGAGAAGCAGTTGTGCATGAGTAGAAAGTTGTTGGAAGATGTTGTTGTATAATGAGCTCTTGCTACTGGTTGATAATGTGTGAATGTCGTGAATGTTGCTTTAATCTGAGCAGTTAACTATTTGACAAGATGAATATTGGTTTGTGTAGATAATATAATATTTTGTATAGTCTGTACATAAATCTATATAAGTGGATGACATGTATATATGCGCTAACATCTTTCTTCTTTTCTAATCCTATGAATTGGTACACGTATGATTACTTGAAAGCTATCGCACGTTAAAGGGGAGCACATCATTGATATTATTGATCACAATTGTCCTACAACGATTGTCTCAATATCCTAAGTCAGTTTAGGGTTGTAATGTGTTTGTGAAAAAAGACAAAAATGAGGAGATTGTTAATGTTGGGTTTGGTGTTGTGACATTTGACGCAACATATCTTTTGAAGTACTGATTTGAATACATAAAAATATTGAGACAAATGTCACAACATTCGGGCCATCATTTTTTATAACAATTTTGTCTTACTTCACGGTAAGCAGTAATATTTTTACTGCGAGGTAAAAATGACTTAGGTGTGCTGAATTAGAGCTGTGTAAAACTTGGGAGAAAGAGTCAAAGCTTGGGAAATAATTATAGCGAAGAACAAATCAAAATTGTTGAGATTTTCACTCTTTAATCATCTACCACAAGCTGTCCACCTTTTCCTCAACCTCCACAATCGATCGATGAGCCTTTCAAGGGAACTCTCTACTATAAATAGAGAGGCCACAAAAGTGTATCATCATCCAAAACCAAAATGTAAAAATATCAAGAGAACTCTCGGAATTTCATCTCAGAAATTTGGATCACAAATGTTGCCTGAGTGTGTTGACAACATTCTGTCCAACATTACAATTGCTGTTTAGATTCTAGATTAGCTTTGTATAGAGCGATTGTAATATGAGGTTGTATATGTCTACTTAGTTAGATTTTTCAGGTAGAATTCATCTGCGACTTCAACTTTTAATTCCTTTTTGTTTTATCTTGTAAAATTGTAAAGAAAGGAATTTGTTCAATTGTATATAATTATATACAATACTTTATATAATATATATAATCTATGTAAATATTAAATCCTTGTGTTGTTTATATTTCCGCTACTTTTTACTCTTTGAATTTTTTTATTTTATCGAAGTGTTGTCACTGGTGTCGGACGACATTGTCGCCGACATTCGAAAACTGAATTGGTATTTGATTTATTTTTACTTTCAGTTTGTTTTTATTTCCATAGCATACCTCGGGACCTAACATATATAAATTAGAGATTATTTTTTATTGTAATAGCTCATACTTTGAGGACGAACAAGAGATTACCTTAATATTTGTGTAGATTGTAATAGCTCATACTTTGAGGACTTGGATTCACATGCCACACTTCATTGTAGAATCACAAGAAGGTTATCTTTTTTTTTTTCTTTGTTTAAACAAAAAAATTGTCCAACTGAGCTTAACATGTATCGTAAAAAATAAATAATAATAATAATAATGATTCTTTTTATTTTTTTATTATTGTTTATTAAAAGAGCACATACACCATTCATTGATTCTTTTCTTGTCAATCACCCAAAGAAGAATAATTAAATGAGATTGGTTAACTTGTACAAATTTGGGTTTCCATTTCATATATTATGTATATTGCATAAAAAGAACCAAAAACTTAGGTTTATGCTTATAGATATTTTTATTCATTAAGCCTTAATTCTAGGGGCGGATGCCTAGTGTTCATGCTTGTTCAGTTGAATAAGCAGAATTTTTGGTAAGACTTAGCTCTACAAAGATGTGATCATGACTTGTTGAATGCCTTGAACCTTGTAAGACTTAGCAAGCTACGACTTCAGAAGATAAGAGATAATGGATGGGATTCTCTGATAACAAGGGTTGTTGACGTTTGTATCAAATTTAATATTGATGTTTCTGATATGAGTGAACCATATTATCAGTTCAAAAAGTCTAGACGTCAAGCTTCAACTATTACTAATTTGCACCATTACAAGAATGAGTATTTTTTAATATTCTAGATGTGCAGATGAAAGAACTTAATGAGAGGTTTGATGTGGAAAACACTGAATTTCTACATTGTGTGGCGTGTTTAAGTCCTATCTCCAAATTTGAGTCTTTTGATGTGGAGAAGTTGTTAAGGATGACAATACTCTATTCAAATGATTTTCTGGATGAAGTTGAGTTCTCTTTGAGCAATAAGTTGTGTAACTATATAGAGGATGTACGAGATGACCCTCGTTTTTCAGAATTGAAAAGACTTGTTGATCTTTGTAAGCAACTTGTGGCAACCGGAAAGTCTAGGATCTATGTAGTTGTTTTTAAGCTTGTGAAACTTGTTTTGGTGTTACCTGTAGCAACTGCAAGCGTTGAACGAGTTTTTTCAGCGATGAAGCATGTTAAGAGTGAGCTGAGGAACAAGATGTGGGATCAATGGTTAAATGATCGTCTTGTAACTTTTGTTGAGATAGATATATTCATGAGTATAGATTCTCGAGAAATTTTAGATCATTTTAAAAAATGAGCACAAGAAAACATGAATTATAAGATTGTTAATATTTTATTATTAATGTAAAAACTTTATTGAATTTTATGAATTTATGTTTATAAAGATTGTTGTCTAGTTTTATTGCATCAAAGAGTAATATTGTTTGATTTTGTTTCCATATATTTCGAACAACCACTTCAAAACTCGTAGATCCGCCACTGCTTAATTCCTTTTTCAATGTTTATGTACAAAATTATATTTTTCTTAAATTATCTTGGAATTTTAAAAAAATAACGTGATACACATATGCAATACACGTACACTACAACCGGTATTACATTAAAAGCACAAAGTTTTTCACGAAATGTCAGTTTTACCTAGGATCGCGATGGCGGCCAGCCCACCGAGTCGGGATTAGCGGTCGGACGGGTCGGGGCGGTCGGGAGTGGAGAAGAGAGGCGGGTCGGTAGGCGGGCGGCGGGACCGACTAGCGGGACGATATCGTGTCCGTCGATCCGATCGATTAGGCGGTGTCGGGGCCAGGGGGCGGCCGGTCGGCGGAGTTTTTGTTTTGTTTTGTTTTTGTTTTTTTTAATTTTTTCACTAAATTAAAAATACTAAATTACTAACAAAGTAATATTAACATATACATATAGTCATATAGTGATAGTCATAGACTCATATTATACTATTATAATATTATAGTATTATAATTATAGTATTATACTCATATATATAATATATTTATAAAGTATAAACTATAAAGTATAAACTAAATAATTAAATAAAGACAAGAAGAGTGTAAAAAAAACATCCCAAGGCTGTTTTTGTGCCTCTTATATTATTAATTATTTCATTGAAATATACAAGATTCAGAATTACAACATTGTAGTGTACTGTTGTTGAAAAAAATTGCAAAAGACATAGAAAAATTTAAAAATTGCAATGAAATAAATTACCAATTTGAAAATATTTTTTCTAGTTTCTTTATAATTTCTTGTGGTTCTTCGGTTGGAATTGGTATATCTTGGTTAAATTGTTCCACGTCGCTACTCATGCCTTCAGATAAAATGTCGTTGTAGTTGTCGTCTTCTTCTTCGTTAATCTCTGGTTGATGCGCCTCCTTCGCTCCGCTTGTATCCAATCTCTCGAATAGTACCGCCATCTCCAAGTATCTCGCTAATGAGTGTACGTGCTCTCTATTTGAAATCGCCCATGAAAAAGCGCTTCGAAGCGATTGATGGCGCAGAATGTTCAAAATATCTCGCCATCAATGAAAGTGTCGGAAATGTCTTCTCATTCTGCATCCAATATTTCAGCAAGTCTTCCTTTACTTCTTCATTGATAACTGCTTGGTAAGGTAAATTACAATGCAAAACAAAAATATCGAACTCGCTAATTTGGTTAGCATCGCTACCACATTCTATTTCTGAGGCTTTCAATAGAATCAATACTAGCCCCAGAAACAACATGTCTTTTTTAGGCTGTGTTGAAGAAGAAGATGGTACGAAAGTCGGTTGGTTACTAGCACTTTCTTGCTGGTAATGTCGATATACTTTTTTGCATTCATCTTCTACGCTATTCAACACTTCTTCTAGCGTTTGTTCAATAGGTGACTCAACATTTAAATTTTTGGGAGTTGGAGGTGGTAGTACGTCCATACAGGTATAAATATTTTCAATAAGACTTTTACAACCCTCAACTTTAATAGCCGAGTTTAATACAACACCAATAATATAAATAGGGGGAATATGAATAAAATATTTCTTTAATTTCATAAACATTTTTTTAATAGCTGCCTTATAAGCAGGTTTTTCCATATATTCTTTAAGAAGTAAAAATATTATAGCTATATAAAACAACATAGTTGAAATAGTAGGATAATATAAAGTAGAAAATTCTTTTGTTGCTCGTTGAAAATTCTCTAGAAATACAATAAGTTCTCTAATTTTGTCCCAATCATTATCCACAATCATATCATTTGAATTTTGATTATGGGCGTTAAAAAATAAAGTGATAGGTTTTCTATAGTCATAAGCAACAACTAGTTGGTCATATAAAGAATTCCACCTAGTTGGTACTTCTTCGGGAATTTTTCTGTAAGATAGTCCACAATCGTGACAAGTTTTTTTATATTTTTTTCTCTGTTGAATTCTATTATTTTTAAAAATAAAGTGTATAGCAAATTGTATTTTTTCAAGAATATCTTGAAAAAGTGAAAGACCATCCTTTACAACTAAGTTATAAATATGACACGCACATTTGATATGAAAATGTTTTGGAAAAGACGGAGTTAAAACATCTCTTAAAATACAAATAGCAGCATAGACCATTTTCTGAAATAAACTCACCAGTGTGCCTACTATCTATATATCTATATGCTAAAATACGTTTTTGCATAGATCATTTATAATCTATCCAATGACAGGTTACCGTTAAATAATCATGGCCGTTAGTACTACGACATATATCAGAAGTTAGAGCGACTTTGCAATTTAAATGATATAATGCATAACGTAAATACTGTTGATATTCATGTGCAAATTTAAATACATCTCTTTTAACAGTTGATCTAGGAAAACCTTTATAAGCAGGATTATACATATCTCTAATATAATGAATAAAACTAGGAGATTCAGGAAATGAAAAAGACAAACCCTCCACAACAACTAATTTTGCTAGTGCTTCCCTATCTTTTTGTTTATCGTATTTAGGGCCTACAACTCCCCCCGTCATAGGGTTAATTTGACCCTGTATTTTGTCCGGGACAGTATGTGAACATTGTTCCGATTGAGAGAACGCTTGCTCACCATCTTTTTCAATCATGTATTGGGCATGTAAGACTTTGTGTTTTTGCAATAGGTGTCTTCCTAAACCCCCCGTCCCACCATGACCTTGTCCAGTTTTAAAAGAATAAACATTTTTACAAGTTTTACATACAGCTACTTGATTCGGTACGTCCCTGTCAAAATATTTTCATACAACTGATTTTAATGGTCGTTTTGCCGGACATCGTCTCATAGTAGGGGGGATAGGAGGCATTTCACTAGTGGGTGTATCATCATCTTCATTAGTAGGTGTATCATCATCTAGAGTGTCATCTAAATAAAAATCTTCTTCATTTTGAGGATAAACATTTGTGTCAAGATCATATGGTATTTCAGGAAACAATTCAAGATCTATAAAATCATCTTGTCTAGGAATAGCTGGAATACTAGAAGAAGTACCATTGCCCTTGTTACCCGCCCTACTAGAAGAAGTACCCTTGCCAAAAACACTTTTTACTCTTTTCATGGTAATAACTAATAAATAGTTAAAGACTTAAAGATAATGAAATTGAATGTGCTAAATGAAATAAAAATAAAATAATAATTTAATGGGAGAACGAATGTACCAAACGCCGACGTAGAGTCGACGTGTAATCAAGAGGTTGAAAATTGAAACTTTGCTCGATAGATAATCCTCAAGCTAGTTGCCAACTTCACTCCCAATTCTCAAATTAATAAATACTAAATAGATTGAATATGTAGTAGACAATGTTGTATAGAGAATAGAGATAGATTGATTGAGAGATTAGAGAGTAGAAAGATTTGTGAAAATAATAAGAAGAGGAAATGAGGTATTTATAGTTGAAAAATTGGGTTAAAATGTAAATATAATAACTTAGGGGTTAAAAATAAATATAAAGGGGTAGGGGTTGGGAGGGGAAGCCAAAATGGCCGTTGTCTAACAGTTAAAATGTAAAATGGCCGTTAGACAACGACTATTTTCTGCAAAGGGCGGGACTGGGGCGGGGTCGGGGCGGGATCGGGACGGGATCGGGGCTGTGGTCGGATCGGGTAGACCATACTACTGTCCGGCCGGTTCGAGCCCCGCCCCGCTTTTTTTTTATACGGTCGTGTCGATTGCTGGTCGGGGGCCGGGCGGGATCGGTCGACGACCACGGCTGGCCAGTTTTACTTTTACCCTTCTTAAATAGTGTTTACATTAGAAAAAATAATAAGTTAATAATTTCTCTAATATTTAGGTATAGTCATTTAATTATTTTCAATATTTAGGAATCGCCATATATTATTTTCATAATATTAAGACTTTGTTTTTCAATTCTAGAATTCTTGCACTTTGCTAAAGTCATGTTCAAGAAAGTTTATGTAAATCATAAAATGAACTTACGAATAATAATAATAAAATAATTACTAATAATAGACTTGCACTTAGTTAAAAAAACAAAAAATACACTTTGCTAGGAATTAGAAGAAGTTGAGATTAACTTCTTCATCTATATTTTTTCTCAAATATTAAAAATTATTCTTGAATTAGGACATACATTATGATTTTGGTACACAATTAAACAATATAAAACCTTTATATAATTTTCAAAGAATGCATTTTAAATTATTTTCTCTAATGTTGCGAGCAAATAATTAAAATTTTGAGTTAAAAATTAGCAAGAGAATCCAATTTTATTTTTTTCAAATTCATCACATTAGTAAATTTATTTTTCAAATTGACAAAACTCTCAAGTATACAATTTTGTTAAATAAGAAAAATATTAGTGGTGACAGAAATTAAAAATAAAATCGATTATAGTAAATTTAAATGTCAAATTGAACAAAATACAAAATTTTAAAGTAATAGGATGAAATAATAAAAAATAAAAAATATTCTAAATAAATTGTCATATTTTTTTACACTTATTAGCAAATGAAAATGACAATGTTATTTTATTTAATTATTTACGAATAAAGATGTGACTTAGCTTGACCACCAGCGCGAATTTGTAGGAGGACTTTTTTGTACTTTCACTCAACTTCACCCGGTGCACGAGGCAGGACGGTTAGTTAACTTCAATCTGGTGCCACTCACCGCACCCTTTTCCCTGTACTTACAAAAACTGTTTTCTCTCTCTAAAACCCTCATCAGAGTTTTCTCTCACTAACACAATGCAAATGCAAATGCAAATGCGAGGGCTCTTCGTTCTCCTCATACTCTCTTTCTCCTTCCAATGCGTTCTCTCTGATTCGAAGCTTGAAGATGCAAACGACGTCGTAAATGCTTCTGAATTCAACTCGTCTAGATCTACGGAAGTTAGCTTCGCTAACATGATCGATCAAGCTCTCGAAAAGGAGTTCAACGAGACTGACGACAAGTCCGATGGTTAGTTAGTTCTCTTAATTTTGTTAGGGTTTATGATTCGGCTTTGCATTTCTTGAGGACTCTTGAATCGAATAATTGCATGTTTGAGTAGCTATTCCCCACTAGTCTTCAAGTTTACCTCCTTACGCTATTAAATCTGGATAATATGTTCTCTTTAGGAAACAATTTGAGTATACTTACTTTCTGGACTGACAGTATCGTTACATATAGTCTGTTTCTAGATTTGCTTGTTTATTTTCTGATATGCTAATAGTAACTTGATATACTTACCTCTAATGCTAGTGACGGAGAAGGTTCTGAAAATGATTTTGTGATTTAGTCTTCAGTAGCACTTGTATCTGGTCTTTCTTCTGTTTCCTATATGTTTTTCCCATACTATTATTTATTTATTTTTCATTTCAGCAACTGATCACAGAAGCTTCAACAACAGCGTCGCAGAACAAGAGGTTTGCCCTTAGTTCCTTTGAGTTGTCTGAAATAGTGAAAGTAATTTGGGGCCGAATGACCTGTAAACTTGGAAAAACTACTGATGTTTAACTTACCAGAAGTTATTGGGATAGTTCTTCGGTTATCTGTTCCTTGAAATAGCGCTTGGATAGGATAGTTGTAGTCTGATTGCTGATCTGTAACTTTAATGGCTTGTTTGAGGGTTTTCCTTTATGTATTTATTTGCTACAGTTTTTGTGGTTTTATTTTTTAGCTGTAGATGGGAACTATTTATCCAACATTTTCATACTGCTTTAAATTTCTTGTCAGGGTCTGACCGTTTCTCTTAGTTTGCTTGTGCTTATGCTTTGTCTTGAGCTAGTGTCTCTCGGAAACAGCCGCTCTACCTAGGTAGAGTTAAGGTCTGCATACACTCTACCCTCCACTGCGTATGTTGTTGTTGTTGTAGATGGGAACTATTTAAAGAACTATCATTCAAGGGTGAGTTTTCGGGATTGCCATTTGGAACATCTTCTCTGAGAAAGTACATTCTAGTTCTGATGGCGGTTCTTTTCCTGCAAGTTTTGGTCTGCACTCTTGGTCAATTAACAACTGTTATCTGTCGAAGATTCATTTATTACCATCTGGTTGGGCTTCTCTTACTCGGAGGAGATCAAAGGTTGGCACCACGATGTGAGGTCCAGTGGTTGTTCTGCCCATATTTAGACTGAAACGTAGTCCCTGTACTCCGATAAACCAAGTTGTGATGCATGATAACGGTGATGGTTGTAGTTCAAGTTAGGCACGACACAATTTTGATGACAATGAAGTAGCATGCTTTTGTGAGCTAAACGGTATTGTGATATTTACTGTCTGTTTAGGTGAAAATCATGATGACAACATATAGCTTGTTGCTCTTTTGGTATTGATTTTTGCATTTTCAATAACAGACGACAAGGAGTGAGATGCAAATCTGCAATTGACAAGAAGAGCTAATAAATCATTGACTTGCCATTGAAAAATAAAAAGATTTATGAAATAAGGATTTTGATATTGGAGTTTATTATTTGTTCTTATTCCTGAGAGCTAGATACTGATGAACACGGCTGCTACGGTGACACAAGATTTTCAAAATTAGCGACTTGGATGTTTTTTAGTTATTTCTAGTAGATTGTATTAAATAATGCATTATTCCTTATCTTAAGGTTCTATTCTTTGCTTACCATGTATTTTGCAGTTTAAATAAGAAATGTCAGAGAAAAATCTTAAGACGTGTCTTCCCGTTTGTGTTATAAATGTGACCTGTTTCCACATCCGTTGTGTTTAGTGCAATAAACATTTCTTGAAATGCTTCGTTTCTCAGGCAGTTTTGGAAACTGTTGCAAGGGTCAAGCCCAAGAAGAATGAGACAAAGGAGGAAAAGTAAGGTTAATCTAATATTTAGTACATGCTATGGTACTTTCAATGGCCTCCACTCTCCATATTATTGGAAATAATAAGAGTCAAAGACTGAATAGTGTTGGAATCACTGTTTTATAATAGGTCATTCCAATTGCATGATGTTTTCCACTTGGAGAATGACAATGGAGCTGAAGATACACCTACCTTGATAGATCGAAAGGTACCTATTGCATCTAGAAAGTATTGGGTCTAGTAATTGGCCGTTCAGGAGCATTGGTAGTAGTTAGAGTTGATTATGGATACCTGAACACGATTTACTAACTTGTAGCTTCCCTCCTGCTCCTCCATCAGGATAATGTCTTTATCATGTCTAACCGCAAGTCGAAGTTTCCAGTGCTGCAGCTAGACTTGAGGTTAGCTATAACTCTGTCCTGCATCCTGGTCATTTTGAACTAAATGAAAAAAGAAGATTATTATGTTAAGAGGAGCTATATTGTTAACTAATCTGATTTTATTGTAAATCAATGGGCAGATTAATATCGGATCTCGTCGTTGTCATTGTTTCTGCAACTTGTGGTGGCATTGCCTTTGCTTGTGCGGGACAACCGGTGTGATAACTCATCCTTTGCATGTTTCTAATGCTAATTGGACGGCCTCTTTCATTTTCTTCTGCAGTTGTGCTATTTTAGATGCTAATGATATTTACTTAGCTGCTTTTACACATTTTAATTCATGCATTACATGTCTGAAAGAAGTAAGTCCTCTCCTGTTAATATCTTTCAGGTTTTCACCGGATACTTGCTAGCAGGGTCTATAATTGGACCTGGGGGTTTTAACTTTGTCAGTGAAATGGTGCAGGTATGTTGACATAGATAGTTTATCATGTAAAATACTTTTTATTTGATAAGTAACCAAGAGAAACGGACAGTAGGAGGAGACTAGGAGCACTTTCCAGTGCACCGGGGATCAACTCTTAGCCCATTCCTATTGCCTTGGTGATGTATGGACTGACGCGACAAATCCAAGGGGAGGTGCCATGGTGTATACTATTCGGAGACGACATAGTCTTGATTAATGAGACTCGTAGCGGAGTGAATGTCAAGCTGGAGGTTTGGAGACAGAGTCTAAAGGGTTCAGGTTGAGTAGGACCAAGACAACAGCAACGAGAGTAACCCTGAGACAGGCGTGGAGGCGAGGCTTGGGACTCGGGTCATTCCAAAGAAAGAAAGTTTCAAATACCTCGGGTTTATTATTCAAGGGAATGGATAGATTGATGACGATGTCACACATCGTATTGGGGCAGGGTGGATGAAATGGAGGCTCGCATCTGGAGTCTTGTGCGACAAAAAAGTGCCACCAAAACTAAAAAACAAGTTTTATAGGGTGGTGGTTAGACCGACTATGTTGTGTGGGGCGGATGGTTGGCCAGTCAAGACGTCGCACACCCAAAGGATGAGAGTGGTGGAGATGAGGATGATAAGATGAATATGTGGGCATACAATGAGGGATATGATTAGAAATGATGATATTCGGGGCAGAGTGGGAGTGTCTCGGTGGAGGATAAAATGCGAGAAGCGAGGTTGAGATGGTTTGGACATGTGCGGAGGAGAGACACAAATGCCTCAGTGCGGAGTTGTGACAGGTTGACTATGGACGGATTCAGAAGGGGTAGAGGTAGACCGGAGAAGTATTGGGGAGAAGTGATTAGACGGGATATGATGCAGGTGCAACTTACTAAGGACATGACCTTAGATAGGGGGTTGTGGAGGACACAAATTAAGGTATAGAAGGGTAGTAGATAGTCGAGCGTAGTCCTACTTACGCTCACAAAATGATAGTTGTAGTGTTATTACTGTATGCCTGATTAGCCATCACACTTATAGGCGCAATATTGCTTTATAGTCCCTGTAGTTTGATTTCTACTGCTATGTGTTTCCTAGTTTACTTTATATTATTTATCTGCGTTAGCTAGGCTTCCTTTTGTCAGAATGCGCTACCATGACATATTCAATTTTGGTATAGCATGTTCATACAACTTTATTTTTTTTGTCTCCGACCGTTTCTCTTGCTTTGTAATGCTTGCGTGATTGTGATTATGCTTTGTCTTGAGTTGAGGGTCCCAGAAACAGCCGCTCTACCTACCAAGGTAGAGGTAAGGTCTGTGTACACTCTACCCTCCCCAGACCCCAAGTTGTGGGATTTCACTGGATATGTTGTTGTTGTTAAGTAACCAAGATGTTATCAATCAACAAAAAACAACACTAAGATAATCAGCAAAATCCAGCACTTCCCGTCGGCATGGTCAAATGTTTTCTCAATGTCTAGTTTTCATAGACATTGAGAAACACTCATTTGCAATCTGTATTGCATTAATATTCTGTCTCCTTGGGTAGATATTATCTGTGTGTGTGTAGTCAGTCAGCTTGCCCATGCCCATAGTGAGCAATTTAACAACTATATGATAGAAACTCCCCACCTAGCTTATGGGCCTGAAGTCCTTAAACCCTACTTCTCCCTTCTCTTGGGGATGGGAGCAATGTATTAAGAATTTTATTGCAACTGATGGAACTATTGAGTCAGGTTTGATAACCCCCCAGCACCTCCCATAGAAGGTCATGGATAACCCATCAGGCCTATGTGCTTTATGCCCCATTGAACACTTTTAAGAGACCAACTCTTCCTCTGTAAAAGACCTCCACGACTAGTTCATTTATTCTTCAAATATTCTAGTGATGACGTCACCTTGGAAGGAGGCTTCCCTCCCTTTGTTACTTGTAAAGTGATATATCTAACTTCAGTATCTCTTCTCTATTCCTTTTTTTTGGATGAAGTAGTTTTATAAATGGCATCAAGAAGACGCATGTGACAAAATAGGTACAAAAGAGAGATATTGTTTGCTCTGTTACAATTAGACCTATGCTAAGAATAAATAGCTAACATTTAACAAGGTGCAAAAAAATCAAATGAGAATCTATAGGGGACAGACTATCCCAGATAGACAAATTTTAAAGTCATCTAGCCTTAAGGGAGTGGATTAGATTTGATATCCCATCAAAACATCTTCTATTCCTCTCAATCCAAACACACCAAAAAAATGCAAGCATGAATCATTTTCCAGAAGTATCTGATGGATTTATCAACTAATGTAGGCATCCTTGATTCTATCAGGCATGACCAATCTTAAGCCAAAAAATAGTAAGGAACATGTTCCAAATATCAGCAGTCACTATGCAATGTAGAATGAGATGTCTGTTAGTTTCTATATTCTGCTGACACATATAGCATCTGTTAACAGTGGTTATATTCCTTATATTAAGATTTTCTTGAGTCAAACATGCTGAAACATAACACCTTGAGGGGTGCTTTAGTTTTCCAAATAAGTTTACACGGCCAAGTGTCCACCATTTCATTCTGGGCACACAGTGATGTATATCCTGCCTTCACTGTATATTGCCCATCTGAGTTTCCTTCCCAGATTCTGTCTGCATCCTTGTCATTGATTGTGTAATTTCCCAATCTAGTAAGCATGCTAAATGACTCTTCTAGTTCACAGTATTGGAAGTATCTTCTGAAGTTAGGAGAGCAAATGTTGTTGTCTCTGTTCTGGGAGATGGTGGAGTTTGGGTTACTTGAGATTGAGAAGAGGGCTGGATGCTCATACTGGAGTGTAGAGTTACCAGTCCATCTGTCCATCTGTCTTTGCAGAACTTGACATGCAAACCACAATCAGCTTGGTATTTACAATACCGATTAGTTTCCTCCCAAAGTTTAGCAATGTACTTCCAAGGGCCAACCCCAAAATGTGCTCTGGAGACTTTGGTGCACCAGTGTCACTGAATTCCATGTTTTGCGGGAACCACCTTTTTCCATAAGGCTTGATCTTTCCTATTAAAAGTTAAAACCTCCATAACCATTTCAAAGAGCAGACATTTATTTTGCACAACCAAGTTCTTGATACCTAAACCACCAGTTGCTTAGGAAGTGTGATTTTTGGCCATTTGACCAGATGGAATTTGTTAGACTTGTTGTTCCCTCCCCATAGGAAGTTCCTTCTAATTTTGTCTAGCTGCTCCTTTACCTTTTTTTGGCATTGGGTAGAGAGACATTTAGTATGTGGGTATGCTGTCTAGGACACTGCTTGTGAGGGTATGCATGCCCCCTAGAGAAAGGTGTTGCATCTGCTATGATGCATTTCTCTATGATGCCTACCCATACCTCCACAGCTCTATATTTAGCCCCTAGATGTAAACCCAAATATGTTGTGGGCAGTGTTCCGGTAGTGCAACATAGGATGTCAGCCAAAGTCTCCAGGTTCTGGACATTATTCACTGGATAAATGGTGCTCTTGAGCGTATTAATGTGTAGTCCTGAAAGATTTCAAACATTAGTAATGTATAAATTTAAATGGTGCACCTGTGACTCCTTAGCTCTACAGAAGATGAGTGTAACTGCGAGATGTAATTGAGTTTCCGGGCACATTCCCCACTTTAAACCCCTTAATCCAGTGTAGGCTTCTGGCTTTGTTGAGCATTTTGTTTAGCCCTTCCATTGCTAGTATAAAAATGAAGGTGGACAGGGATTCCTTTGTCTGATGCTTTTTTGAGGAGAGAAAAAACCAACTGGGATAGAGTTGATCAATATTGAGTATTTCATGGGGTAAAAAGTTGTCTTTTCAATAGAATAAGATAAGATATTTTTTTGATTGGCAACAAGAAAGTAGAAACTAGAGAAGCTGAATATTCTCTTTTTTTTTTTTAGTGAACATCTTAATGATTTTAAGACTTTGTACAAGATCTAAATGATTGAAACCTATTAAGAGCTAATATTTGGCTGTGAAGAAAGAAAAACAACACACTTAATAGGCAGATTTAGGCCTCCATTAAGTGGAAGGAGCTAATGGTTGGTTGTGAAGAAAGAAAAACAAACACACTTAATAGGCAGATTTAGGCCTCCATTAAGTGGAATCAAATGAGGCCTATGAAGCTACATACTGTTTTGTGCTCCTGTATTCAGGTTTCCCTAAAAAGCCCAGCTTAAGAGGGTGTTTGGATTGGCTTCTTTTAAGTGCTTTTGGTTTTTAAGCTCTTTTGTACCTTTTGTGGTGTTTGGGAAAGATAAAAAGTGATTTTATGCACTTACTTTTAGGCTAAAAAAGTACAAAAATAAGCTAAAAGGCAAAAGTTGGGTATTCCCAACTTATGGCTTTTAGCTTTTAGCGTATAAGTTATTTTTAAAAGACAATCCAAACACCCTCTAAGTTATTAGCATCGAAAGACAATAAGGCTGAGATAGAGTTGCAGCCACTGACAAATTCTTTATATGTTAGCTCCTTTTGTCCCAAATATCAGTTACAGTCTTTCAGGTCATGTTGCAGGTCCACTCAATTCTTGCACTTATCCCCTCAATGAATTGTATGGACTTGAACATGTTACACTTGCTATTTTGCCTTTAGCAGTTCGCAATCTGTAAGGGCTAATGAGTCATTGCATACATTTTCAGAGTTTTAAGATGCAAATTTGTATTTGGTGAGCTGCTTAATGGACATCTTACCATTTACGCTCCTGGAAATTCAGTTTCTTTACTAACTGCGTTACGGCAAAAGTTATAGCCTCCTGATAGATTTTTGTGCTTTTTTTTTAGTAAATAGATTTTTGTGCTTATGGTACATTTATGTTATTTAAGTTGTCTTTTGGACTATCACCATGGAATGTTGTGCTAATGGTCTAACAGGTATATTCTGCTTAGGTTTTCTATGTTCCCGTTTCCTAATATTCCGTGGTTACATCATTCAGGTGGAAACAGTTGCTCAGTTTGGTGTTATTTTTCTTCTATTTGCATTGGGTTTGGAGTTCTCCACGGCTAAGGTTTGCTTTTGATTTCTAAATTAAGACAGTTTTGTACTTTTATCTCATTGAGTGAAAGCAGAAATGCAATTTTTACTTGTAACCGCAGCTTCGCATTGTTCGAGCTGTTGCTGTGCTGGGAGGGTTACTCCAAATATTTCTCTTCATGTGTTTGTCTGGTATAACAGCCTCGGTATGTGATTTCTATTATCACCTTTTTTTTGGAGCTACCTTTTCGACATGTAGTTCAGCTCTGGGAATTTGCATTTTTGAAATGTTGGTCTAAATGTTTGAAACTCCAATTATACAAAATTTAGCTTCTGCATCTCTATTATTTAGTTCCTTCAACTTACTCATAACCATGAACCAATGATACTTACAGTTATGCGGCGGGGAAGCATCTGAAGGTGTTTTTGTCGGTGTCTTCTTATCAATGTCTTCGACAGCAGTGGCAAGTCGATGTCATTTTTGAATTTATTTTTCCAATTTAGTTCATTGTACCATCAAGTATTTTGTCATGGATTTTTATTCAATTTTCATGTCAGGGGTGAGACTGAGAACAGCTCTCTTAAATATGTGGAAGTTTCCCTGTTCCTAGAGAAATGAAAAAAAAAATTCAGTTGATATTTAATTTATCTAAGGTATAATTAAGGAAAGGAGAATGAGACGCATGCATGAATGACTTTCTATTTTGGGTTCAATACCCTATATCAGTTACTTCTACAAAATGTTAGGACCACTGTTGAGCGCCGGAAGTCAGGAAGTAACCTCCCCGTTCTAGGAAAGGTTTTCTGAATAATCTGAAAAGTGGTTTATTGTATAAAGATGTACTGATAGAAGAAAAGAGTATTGTACAAAGATGTGGAATGGGATTTACTTAAATTTGAATATTGTCACAGTACATGATGCATAAGCATTTCGTTTCTGCCTGGATCAGTTTTGTGCTTAACTTGCTACTTGAGAACTATGATTCAAGATATTAAAGACCCAAGAAATTTGATAGAGTAATTGAAATTGTTTCAGGATTCCCTGACCTGCTACAGTTCTCTCGTAACACATTTGCTGTCATAACTGGCTAATTACTGAATAGGGAAAATGGGAAAACAGAGGAAGGCATTTTGAATGTTGAATCCCCTAATTGGATGTTATGGACTGAAAATATAGTAAAGGGCAGATTATTTTTTAATTAGTAAAGCTTTTTATAAATGTATTGAAGATCTTTTTATGAATAACAGGTGTTGAAATTTTTGATGGAAAGAAATAGTGTTAACACCCTCTATGGGCAAGTCACCATTGGAACCCTTATTCTGCAGGTCTGTCTCAGCTGTCCTCCTCTTTCGTGAATATAGCAATGTCTTTGACAAAATATTGGCTCAGCGCTATCTTTCACATGGATGTGTTGTACCAATTGTTTTTACTGTTCATCAGAATTTTTTGTTCTTCTCAAGAGTCCTTCCCTGATTTGAACTTTTGAGATGTCTCTGGCTTCAGGATTGCACGGTGGGTTTGCTATTTGCACTTCTTCCTATTCTAGGCGGTACTTCTGGTGCACTTGAAGGAATGTTTTCCATGGCAAAACTGTAAGCAGTGGTGATTGAATGATTTTTGAATTTGGAATATACACTCATATCTATGTGAAGCAACTATGTTGTTACATGCATTAAATCATATTTTGAATCTCCATAATGCCATATGTTGTTAGAATTTCGTCTTTCTTGGAGGTGAGATTATGATATCTATGGAGGTTAACTGGAAATTATGATGCCAAGCAAAAGTGCTTTCAAGTTAATCTTGATCTTCTACCTTGTTTGACACTTCCTTTTTACAAGTAAAAGGTAACTTTTATTTATTTCCAGTAACAAAGTATATGCTGGATAATCTGCATCACAGCTTGTGTAATAAGCTCAAAAATCAGTCATAGCCTTAGAGTATAGCTGCATTACAGGTTTTGTAATAAGCTCAAAGAATCAGTCATTACATCATTAACTAAATCCATGTTGCACCAAAAAGAAAGTAAAGAGATACGTATGTACTTCACTGTAATTATAGATTATTTTTGTTCAAAAAATTCTTGCATTTCCTTCCTTTCAAATGGACCGCCAGATTGCAGCTGAGGTTGAGTTCCAGTCCTTAACTGAAGTTTTTCCCTAAACTTTTCCGCGCCTTCATTGAAGTAATTCCAATGTAGACTTTGGCATTAACCAGTTAAGTCCCAACGTTTTTAAAGACAGTCCAAAGCTGAGAGGTGAAACTGCAGTGCTTTGTATTAGTTTGACACCTTAAGTGTGAAGACCCACTAGCTTAGACCAACTACTTTACTGAACCTGTTGGGCTTTGTGAAAAACCAATAAAAGTCCGCTGGTGTGTCATTCTGGTTCAGGGTGACATGTCTCTCTAAAAGCACTTAGGACGTAGATCTCATACACAACATATGTATTACAGGGCATATTCCATTTTCCCTTCCATAAATTTAAAGTCCAGTTTGTTGATTAGGTTCACTGCAGCTCAACAAAATTTCCAACAAAAAAAAGAGCACCTTTCCTGATTTTCTTTTCATTCTTCTATGCTATTGATTGTATTAAATAGTTCAAATGTCAATCTTGACCTTGATTGCTGCTATCCTTTTGATTACAGATTTGCTGTTCTGGTCACATTCTTGACCATTTTGTCGGTATTATGTCGCACCTGTGTGCCTTGGTTTCTTAGGCTAATGATAGGCCTATCTTCACAGGTAACTTTGCATCTATTGAAATAAAGCATCCTTTATGTCACAGCTGTTTCTCTATGTTTGACTGTGATTTACTGAATTCTTTGCAGACTAATGAACTGTATCAACTTGCATCTGTGGCTTTCTGCTTGCTTGTTGCTTGGGTTTGTCTCCTTTTCATATCTCTGAATAGAAAATGCATGGTTCTCAACTTCTTAACCTCTTACTATCTCCTAGAAATGGCCTACTTGTGGATTAAATGGACTATTGCATCTCAGTGTAGTGATAAACTGGGATTGAGTCTTGAGCTGGGTTCTTTTGCTGCTGGAGTGATGATATCAACAACCGATCTGGCTCAGCATACACTTGAACAGGTTTGTCATCTCGTACATGTCATCAGCATTTTGTTTTCCTCGTGTCTCTCTCATTGCTATCGTTATCTACACGCAAGGTACTGAACTGTCTTTCCAGGCAAAGATTCTCAATTGACCCATAGCTGTATCAAAATTATGAAGATTATCTAAATGAAACAAGTATAAAAAATGATAAAAGGGTAAAAAATGCCCCTCAACTATGGGAAATTGAACAAGTCTGTCCTCTGTTAGAATTTGGTCCTAAATTTGCCTTATCGTTAGTGGACTGGCGAAGATTTGCCCCCTCAACTATAAGAAATAGAACAAATTTTACCTCCGTTTGAATTTTGGCCAAAATATACCCTTACTGTTGAAGAACTTGCTCAGATTACCCTCTCAGAACTAACAGAATTCACTTTTTTCCAATCAACCCTTTTAGTTTAGGGTCAAAGGTTTTTTTTACTGATATTTTTTAAAATGACGAGAGCAAGAACTAAAAGAAGAAAATTAAAGAAAAAGAAAAAACAAAATGTTGATTTTTTTCTTCAGAAATCAGATCAAAAGTGGAGAATTTTTTCCCAATACATTCCTTTGTGCTTATCTGATGACTTATTTGACTTCTATTTTTAAAAACCAAAGAGAGTAACACCAAAAGAAGAAATAAAAAAGAAAAGGAAAAGAAAATGTAGATTTATTTTTTTCTTCACAAATCTCATCAAAAGCAAAGAAATATTTCTCCAAAACATTCCTATTTTCTCAACAGATAACTAATAAGTCTTTTCTCTTTCCGTTTTTGTCTTTGAGAAGACCAATACTTCTTGTATACGTAATTGTGATTATATGAATAAATTTAGCTCAGCAGAAATAAACTTAATATTTATTAATTTCTTTCTCTTTAGCAAAGGAATAATTGCTTTCTTCAGAAAGATCAAAACTTTTTGTTAAGCATATATAATAACTCCTTCCAATTTCTTCATTTACTTTCAATTATTTCTCACTGATTTAAGAAATTCAATTCGGTGTGGGTTCTTGAACGTTATTTATTTTCCCATGAAAAATGTTTGATTTTCTAGAATTTGTGTTCTATTTAATTGTTGTTCAACTTCAAGAGAGTGCAGATTTTTTAATAGGGGAAATACAAGAATATAATGAGAAATTAGTTGTAATTCAACTCTTTCAGTTACTCTTTCACCCTGAAGCCCCTAATGAAATAATTCTGTTTTGCAATCTCTAAGATATGACTGAGCTCTTCATGGCTAAGATGAACAGTATAGGAGACATTGGATCACATTGCATAAAGCACTCGCTTCCGTTCTTACAGCGTGAAACGAGGCGAAGCGCAGGGCTATCGATTTTCTTTCCTGAAGCGAGGCAATGGAGAAAAAGTGTGCGCTTCTGCGACTGAAGCAGAAGCGAGGCGCTCTAAAGCATGCACTTTAGCGAGAAAGGCGAGATAATTTTAAATTTTTTGTAAAAGCATACTGCGATTCCTCTTCTCTTCCTCTGCTTCGAGTTCGACTTTTGCGACTTCTCTTCTTCTCTTCTCTTCTCCTCTTTTTTCTATTTTTTCTCTTCTTCTCTTCTTTTCTCTGTTTCCTCTGTTGCTACTCGACTGCACTGCTAGGGCTTGGTTATTCTTTTTTGCATTCTTTTCTATTTTTTTCAGTTCTTCGACTTGCTGCGATTTTTGCTCTGTTTTTATCCTCTGATTTGGGATTTTTCTGTTCTGTTATTTTTTGCTGTAATTGTTTTTCTCTGTTTTTATCCTCTGTTGTGATTGTAGTAAAAGTTGTAGCTTTTTATCTATTATTTACTTTTGAATTTAAGAATTGAAAGATATGCTTAATGTGTTATCCTATTTAGTTCTTAGTTATTTATCTATGCAAATTTAATATTTTTTATTTTTGTATTAAATTGCACTTCAGTTGGAAAAAGCGCGCGCTTCGCTTCACGCTTCTCGCTTTAGTGAAACGAGCCCTTGTCGCTTTTTTCCGCTTCTCGGTTTCCAAAACACCGCTTTATCTTCTTTGGGAGGGAAGGAGGGAAAGAAATCCACGGGAGAGCAATTGATTAAAACATAGTATCTAATAGTGCTAATGCAGTAATAGATCCAGCGTTTCCATTGCTACCAAACTCCATCTGACTTAGAATGTTAAGTAGGAAGTTCCAATTTGCATGATCGTAGGCCTTCTCAATGTCCAGTTTGCATAAACCCCCAGCTCACTTCCCTTCTTCCTAGTATCCACACATTCCATAGCAATGAGTACTGCATCCATAATTTGTCTGTTTTTATGAAAGCCAGCTGTGAATTATCCACCAGCTTGTTTACTACCAAAATGGAGACATTCCAGCTTCAATCTGTGTGACTGCCAACTTGTCATCATCTTTTCCCTCGGTTTTAGGAAAACCCAATTGAATGTTAAATACTCCCTCCATCCCAAGGTATGTGGCACCTTTTGACTTGGCTCAAAGTTTAAGAAAGAAAGGAAGTTTTTTGAAATTGTGGTATAAAACAAACCTTAGATATTAGTGTGGCTATAAATAATTTTATTACGGGTAAAAGGCAATTTTAAAATTAAGTTGTTACTAATTATAGAAATGTGACATTCTTTTTGGACAGCCTAATATAGAAAGCGTGCCACATAAATTGGGACGGAGTAACAAATATGATAATTTCCTTAAGGCTGTAAGAAAATTACAGTGCAGCGAATAGTGATCGACATCCTCCTGTCTTCTATATAAGCAACAATAGCTTATTAGTATTACAGATCTCAGCCTTCTCATATTATCTTGCTGTCAAGATAGCATCCCACACAACTCATTGCAGAAGAAATGCTCTTTTCAGGGCTCTAGTACTCCACAATGATTTCCATTAGGGTCGAGTCACATACAATGGATAATTGGAAAGAATATTTTTGAAGGAAAATCTAGAAACATACTCAGCCTTAAGTTTAGATTCTTTCTTAGTTAGATTTTTGGTGCAACCTGGTCTTAGTACATGGCGTAGATGCCAAGTTAGATACGATTGAGTAGATACACAATAAAAAGGCAGCCCGGTGCCCTAAGCTCTCGCTATGTGCGGGGTCCGGGGAAGGGCTGGACCACAAAGGTCTATTGTACGCAGCCTTACCTCACATTTCTTTGAACCCATGACCTCCTGTTCACATGACAACTTTACCAGTTACTCCAAGATACACAATATGTTATTTTATTTTAAGGCATAATTTCGAAGACCTCTCTCCATGTTTGACTTTATCTCACTCACCTCCCCTTGTGGTTTCCAATATTATTCTCACAACTCCCTTATTTTGACAACTTTGTAACAATTGTTTTAACTTAATAATCATTAATACAAACCAATAATATAACTTGACTAGTTTTCCCTTTTCCAATACAAGTTTTTGAATTGCTAGAACATTATAAAAGAATTGTGCTAACATCCACCAAGGGAACAAAGGAGTATATCTATTGTTGGGCATTTAATGTGTTTCAATCCTGAAATGAAAAAGATTTATCTGACCTAAATCATCAAAACCCTCTTCAATTTAAGTTCCTTGTTTAATCTATGACCTTGAATATTGCATTTGTTCGAAATGTCAAGGTATATCATTGTTTTAGCCGAGGGTTTCTTTCAATGCAGCTTGTCGACCTAAAGTTCAAAACCTCGTAAATAGATGGAGAAGGTTAGTATGTAATAATTGAGGCTATAAAAGGACAATTTTGGAATATAAAGATATTATTATTCAAAAATAATAAAGTTAACAATTGTTACAAAGAAACTTGTGAGAAATTATGGGAGAAAATATTATTATTGAATTGTGTATCTACATTATTATATTGAGCCCTATTTATAGATTCTACATCCCAATCATTTTTCATGTAGGATACTATATACAAATCTTGTTCCTATTCCTATTCTAACACCCTCCCTCAAGCTGGTGCATACAAGTCATATGTACCGAGCTTGTTACAGATGTATCTAATACGACGACCACTGAGTGACTTAGTGAAAATATCTGCAAGCTAATTACTCGACTTCACAAATTTAGTAACACTGTCTTCGGAGAGTATTTTTTCCTTGACAATGTGATAGTCAAACTCAATGTGCTTAGTCCTCTCATGAAATACCGGATTTGATGCAATATGAAGGGTCGCATTGTTATCACACATAAGTTCAATTTGATTGATTTCTCCAAATTTTAGTTCTCTGGGCATGCTTAATCTAAACTAGCTCACAAGTTGCTACAACCATTGCTTGATATTCTGGTTCAGCACTAGATTGAGCAACAACACTCTGTTTCTTACTCTTCCAGGACACCAAGTTACCTTCTATTAACACAATATCCGGATGTAGAACGTTTATCAGAGGGTGATCCTGCATAATCAGCGTCTGTATATCCAACGATCTGCTCATGACCTCGATCTTCGAAAAGCAGCTCTTTATATGGAGATGACTTAATATATCGCAGAATGCGGACAACTGCATCCCAATGACTATCACAGAGAGAATCCATAAACTGACTTACAACACTCACATTAAATGATAAATGAAATGTCTGGTTTCACTGTGAGAATAATTCAACTTACCAACCGGCTGCCTATATCTTCCAGGATCACTGGGTGGCTCCACTGTCCTGACAGAAGTTTAGCATTCGGATGCATAGGAGTGTCAATGAGTCTATATCCCATCATTTCTGTCTCCTCAAGAATGTCTAAGACATACTTGCATTGCGAAATAACAATACATGTCGTGGATTGGACAACACCTAAAAAATACTTCAGTCTACCGAGATCTTTAATCTGGAGATGCTGAATGAAATGTTGCTTTTAAATTAGTGATACTATCTTGATCATTGCCAGCTATATCGATATCATTAACATAAACCACTAAATAAATACTCAAATCTTGAGCAGAATATCGATAAAACACAGAATGATCTGCTTCGCTGCGATTCATGCGAAACTCCTGAATTACTGTGTTGAATTTACCAAACCAGGCTCGAGGAAACTGTTTCAGATCATAAAGTGACCGACGCAATCGACACACCAGATTAGACTTCCCTTGAGCAACAAAACCCTCCGTATAAACATCCTCCTCAAGATCATCATGGAGAAAAGCGTTCTTGATGTCCAACTGATAAAGAGGGCAATGGCGTACAACCATGGATAGAAAAAGACGGACATATGCTATTTTAGCCATGAGAGAAATTATCACTGTAATCAAGCCCAAATATCTGTATACCCTTTCGCTTAGATTGTGCTACAGCTGTTAGATTTCAAAAATTCTTTGGTCTTTTTGTTTCAGTAGCCATGTAGGATGGTTGGTGTCGGGACTGGTGGGCGACATCTCAGAAAGAGAAATCTGACTCGAAACACGCCGGCAAACACATATTTCGCGGGAAAACTGAATCTGACTACACCAAAAAAACTGGCTGTAGTAGCCGGATTAGGGTTCTGGTGATCGGAATCTTCAAAAAAGTATCACAGGTGATTCGGAATTGTCGGGCGAACCCAAGGGAAAAAATAGATCTCACGCGCCCGGCGCGTGGAACATATGCGTCGCCCGAGACGGAGGTCTTATCGGCGCCTGACGGTGCGTGAGAGGGACTCTAACAGAGTGGTTTACTGGGTTTCGTCGCGTGGACCAGATCCACTTTGTGGTGGTGTCGAATTTCGCACAAAAAACAATTTCGGAATTGAGGCGCGGGACTGCGATGATATTTTTTGAATGTTTCTCACCTATGTTC
This sequence comes from Przewalskia tangutica, assembly GCA_029844215.1. NCBI lineage: Eukaryota > Viridiplantae > Streptophyta > Magnoliopsida > Solanales > Solanaceae > Przewalskia > Przewalskia tangutica. Next base: position 71,878,404 of record CM056732.1, read on the forward strand.
TGATACCATGTGAGAATTATGGGAGAAAATATTATTATTGAATTGTGTATTTACATTAATACATTAAGCCCTATTTTTAGACACTACATCCCAATCCTTTTCCATGTAGGATACTATATACAAATTCTATTCCTATTCTAACAAAACTAAAATGGGGGAGGTGATCATAAACCACATAAACCACGACGAGGGAGGTGAGTGCTACGAAGGTTGTGGGGAGGTTTATGAAATTATCCCGATTCCTTATTACCTATAACTTTTTTTGGCAATAATACGATTTCATTGTAAGAGCATTTTGGAGGTGATTTTCTCCATACTAATTTTGGAGTCCAGAGTATTGGAAACAATCTTTCTATCTCTATGAGGTGTGTACGTTCAAACCTTCCCAGACCCCACCAATGGGATTACACTGGGTATGTTGTGTTGTTGTAATTTACCAACTTTTCGATATTGTGTGCTCAATACAACTCTGAAGGAGTGTCTCCACCTCCCCAAATGTCCAATGCTGCTAAGATATGTGTGTGGGATTATGTGTGTGGGCACCCACATATATATATATAAGTGTTTTTATATATAGATGTCTGTGTGTACAGTGTGTATGCATGCACACATCTCTGTGTGTATATAGATGTGTGTATGTACACATTTTTCTCCCAGGACTTCATGCCAGAACAAGAACTACCTTCCATAAAAGACATGTGGTGGTAATAGCATTTTCCGGTGCGAAAAACTGCTGGAAAGTGTGAATATGGGGTATTCCGTCACCGGTTTAGATATTGGGGGTGATGTACCTAAATTATTTTTAGCTCCAAGATTGTCTGGATGATGAACAAAATTATTGAACTTTGTCATCAATTTGATTTCTTTTTTTATTTCTGACTCTAGTAGTATTAAGTATAACAGCATCAGAGAAATTGCTGCATGCGGCTGCAAGTACTTTGTGTATTTTTGATGGGTAAATGTAAAGAGTACAGCGGCAGTACCACTGTACAAAGAGGATATAGAAAACCTGTTTGCATCAAATCTCTAAGGATACTTGGACATATATGCCTAATGTATTGCTGTAAGTTGTAACAGACCCTAAACGAACTTAGCAAAAATAGCCTGCAAGGGCTTTGGTTCAACAGTGAAGGTAGTACAATGTGGGATGTGTGGTAGGCGCACATTACAAGTTTGAATCCTGGTTGGTTAACCAAATCTGGTATCTAAATGTTGAAGGGTAGAGGAGTGGGATGCATCATACATCGAGTTTCTTAGTTGGAAACAACTGATTTCTTCTGTTACCAAAAAGAAAAAAACAACTCTAGCAAAATTTAAGGAATCCTGCAAGAGCCAACCTTTTGCACAATTCCTTTCCTTGATCTAAGTTATCCTTTAACATTTCTGTAATCATGATTAGATTTGCATTCGGGATGTTCAAGTCCTATTCTTGTAAGATATTGATAGACTACACTGCGGATTACCGCCCCTATACAAGAGGAATAGAGGGTATAGAAGGCCTGTACGCATCAAGGTTGTAAGTGTACTTGGAGATTTTATGTCAACACCACTGGTACGATAGACCTAAACAACTCTAACTAAAACAAAGGAACCCTAGGTGAGGTCCAATCTTTTGCTTAATTCCTTTCCTTGGTATGAACTATCTTCCTACTGTTCCTTACCATCCTTGTTATCATGGTTAGATTTCCATTTCAGATCTTTCAACTACCATTCTTCAAAGTAATTTGATTAAGAGAGTACCCCATATAGAATACTTGTATGCATCAAGGCTATAAAAAGTACCTGGAGATCTAGGCCTCTTCTACCACAACAGACCTAAACAATTAACAAAAATAAATGAAACCATACAGGAAACCCAATCATTCACACAGTACTTTCCTTGGCCTAAAGTTTCATCCCTACCCTTCTTGTTTTCTTTATTGTCCTTTAACAACTCTTGTCAATCTGCAGCATCGTATTCTTAAAATTCTCATTATTTAATTCCCATGAGGGTCTTTCTGACAGTCAATCCCCTCGAGCTTTTGCTATCTGGATTCATTCCTTCGAATTTATTCCTTCTTATCAATAGTCCTCTGTGGTTGCACTTTTCCTGTGATGTTATTAATGCCTGATTTGAACGGACTAGGTCCTCTTCTTCTGTTGTGACTGACCAGCTTCAATTCTCAGTTTTGCCTACGACAACATCTTTACCATCTTTGTAATCAGGTTGTAGAAACATCTCTTTCTGGAAAACTGCCTTATTTTTGCTCTGGTCCCTTCCTTCCCTTTCTTCTACCCTTTTATGGAACCAGACACACTTCCTCTCTAAACCCTCCGAAATTCTTTGGTTCCCTAATCTGTTTCAACAACACAGAACCTTGGTGAATACTCCACCTTTTCCATCTCAAAAGTGGGCCTCCCCAATTTTCATTTTCCTCCATGATTCTCCTACCCAGTCTGTTTTGTTGTTCCTAGCCTAATCTACCTGGCATAGCCCCGACCAGGCTTAGTGAGAGTATAATAATCCTTCTGAAGACATGATTTCCTTATCTAAGACTTTTTCCAGTCTATTTGTGTACTTATTCTCCAGAATTCTGTAATATTCCATCTTTAGAAGTTTGGATGGGTTTTCCAGGTTGCTACCAGACCCATTTTTTATTTATTGAGGCTTTGAGCTTATATATATTTTTCTTTTCTGAGGAAATGCTTCTCTCTAACAGTTTCATAGAGTTGTTGGGCATGTTGGAAGATGTGGGTTTCACACTCTTAGCTTATAGTTAGATTGTTACATCATCTGCAGTACATGCATTGTCTTAGCTGGGTTTTCATTTTGTTGCAGGTTGAACCTATACGGAACTTCTTTGCTGCTCTTTTTCTAGCTAGCATTGGAATGCTCATCCATGTTCATTTTCTTTGGAATCACATCGATATCTTAGTAGCAGCTGTTATATTGGTCATTGTTATAAAAACTATAGTGGTTGCCGCAGTTGTCAAGGGCTTTGGTTACACCAATAAGACTGCAATTCTCGTAAGTTCTCCAAATCTTTAGGTCATTATTTCTGAACTCTTTTTGATATATAAACAACAACATATGGGGTCTGGGAGGGTAGAGTGTACGCAGACTTTACCCCTACCATTTGAAGGTAGCCTCCTGTTTCCAATAGACCCTCGGCTCAAATATATAAAGTATATATTATATCTGGTCCTTTCTACCCATAATAATATTTTTGCATTATTGACTCTTCTTTCTATTAGGTTGGAATGTCTCTGGCTCAGATAGGAGAGTTTGCTTTTGTTCTTCTTAGCCGTGCTTCAAATCTTCATCTAATTGAGGTACTGGTTTAGTAAGCCCTGTTTAAGCAGTGTCGAAAATTCGTTTATGCTTATGTCTACAATAATCTGATGTCATGTGATATTTCAAAAACTATTTTGTAGGAATTTTGTGTGACTTGATGGGTTTGAAATTGATTTACTAATAAGTTGTATTTCTTTTACTCGTTATCCGACTGCTGATTTGTGATGAGTAACAGAATTCGGTTGCTGCAGGGTAAAGTGTATATGCTGCTTTTGGGCACAACTGCACTTAGTTTGGTATGTTTACTGTTTATTCTCTTTTCTAGAAACAGTTGCTGTAGCTTATATACTTCTAAGAGTGTTGTACTTTTTGCTTGCCTTCTCGCTTTTAATACTCGTTTACCTTCCTATGAGGGATAAATTGACGAGAATCTGGAGGTGACAATGCATGTCTCTTTGGGAGGTAAAGAGCTGCTGCATTAAGGGGTTTCCCATAATTCGGTCCTGATAGGGTGTGTGTGTCAGTGGTTAGGAATAAAGAAACATATCGAGACTCTTCCTGAACTAAGCGTGTTTGAGCGCTAAACGTCTTTTACAGTTATCCTGGTGAAAATTCTTGAACACCAACAATTTGATTGCAAATGAAAAGGTTTCTGCAGATTTTACCAAGAAAGCTTTACTGGTACTTGGCTGCATGTATTTTTATGTGCTTGTGATGGGTTAAATTGTACTTTAGGGGCTCGTTTGGTACGTCGACCGGATGCATTTAATTTGATTGGATCGATCGATCTGATTTAGACTGGATCGTATTTAGACCGGATCGTATTAATATATAATGGACGGTATTAGAGTATTGATATATAATGGATTGTATTTTTTTTATTAGTACAGTCCAAGGGAGACCCACCTGCTAGATGAGTCTAAAAAATGACAGTTGGACTGTACTATTTTTAGAAATAGTACAGTCCAGTGCGGCTGAAAACTCCCACCAAACGCTGTATTATTTTCTTGTCGAGTAGTCCAGCTTAATACGGCGTATCAAACGTTGCCCTAGAGTGGTTGAATAAACAGGTGAGCCAGCTTTACAGATAAATCAATTCAGAGAAAAAGAGTTGCATGCCCATGGGCGTTTGGAAAGCGTTCATGGACTTCATGATATATTTTTTGGATTCTAGAGGAAAAAGAAAAAAGAATTGTTACAAGGTTGTTGATGTTTAATTATAAGATAAACAAGAACAGAATTGGTATGTGAAAGAGAGTATGGCTTAGTGGTTAATGAAGGGTCAATGAAGTGGGAGTAGAATCATGAGGTCTTAGTTTCAAATCACAACGGAGGCTAAAACACTAGGTGATTTCTTCCTTTGCCTAATCCTAGAGGGTAGAGTTACCCGTACCTGTGTTGGTGGAGGTAGCAGTACCTGATGGAATAATTGAAGTGTGCTCAAGATGGCCCCGACACCACCTTCTTAAAATAAACACTTGCATGTGAAAGGGTAGTTCATTGAGTAGTGTCTTTAACAAGGGTTGAAAAGGCTCAGTTTCATTACTACCGAACACTCATCGTTTCTCAGTTTCCCAGGGAGTCCGAATTTTGAATATTTTATCCTTATTCAAGATATTGTTGGTAATTATATTTGCAATGCTTTGGCTAGAGTTAGCAGCTGAACCTTGATTAATTACTGCTGTGATGTGTTTTTGGCAACTAAACTAATAATTTGGTGACAGACTTATTAAATGGGCCAATATGGAGAATATATAGGGAAAGGTTCAACATCAATAAATTTGATGGTTCTATTTTTATCTTTCATTTTTGTTTCTGTGCTGATATTTGAGTGCCCCAATCAATGTTACAGGTGACCACACCTTTACTTTTCAAGTTAATTCCTGCTGTTGTGCATCTTGGAGTACTACTACGGTGGTTCTCGCCTGAAATACCGAATGAGGTAACTTTTCCTGCGTAAAGAATGGCTGGTTGTTTTGCAGTTTTATCAGCTTACATTTTCCCTTGAATACTTGCCTGTTTTGAGAGTTGAGATTTTGGAAATGATTTTTAATCCCAGATTGGACCCAAAGGAGATATCCTACGTGCAGACAGTTCTAAGCGTATCAGTGTACTGATCCAAGGATCCCGTGATTCATGATAGTTAAAAAAATAAGCAGCAGCAAAAGCAATTCTCAATGACTTTATGACATTCTGATGCTAGAAGATAGAAGTGCAAAGGAAGTTGATTGACTGGACAGTTCATAATCATGAAGCTCCTATGCCACAGTCGGGTAGTTTTTCTTTGATACATCGGAGAGGTCGCAAAATGCAGAGCTGTTGATCTATCTGCCAACATTCTCTGGCATTTATTTTTTGATGCGTCATTACTTCCCAATTAAGGTGCTACGTACAATCATGTCCATCCGTAATGCAATTGTTTATATCCTCTAGTTTGATTTTAGTTTTGTTTGTTTCCGGGGTTGTGTCAAAAATAGCCCTCTATATCACTCTGTAAATAGATTATCACACATTAATGTAAGAATATAGTTGTATACAACTAATCCTGAAATTTTCTGGTGGAGTAACCAGTGCATAAAATTGTATTTAATCCAAATAATCCCCCCCCCCCCTCTTCTCCCCCCCTCCCACCCCCAGCCCCTGCTACCGATACATCCCTCCCTAACAAAACCAGAACTCCAGCTGATCTTGTTTGTCATAGTTAGTGCGGTACCTCGTTTTCAACGTTTGCACTTCAGAATGAAGCTGCTATTGGAATTTCTAGCTGGCAAAGCTCAAGACAGAACACAGATGAATTTGCCAAGTTTACTTTTGCCGCCTGCAAACAAATTAAGAGCTTCTTGCTGTGTTATTTTCTCATGATAGCTTCAGCAATAACCACAAAGCTTTGGAGGTGTGTTGGAGTTCTTTCTCCCCATCTATTTTCTATGATTGGACCTTGTATGAAGCAATAATTCTATGAGCTAATGACAGTATTTTGTTTCAAGTGTTTGATTTATTTAATGAAAAGAAAGGTAATGCACTTTTAAATATGGAGTATTTTTACTTAAATTCTCTTTCTATTCTCCTATTTGTTACAGTACTCCCTAGTTATGGTCGAATCCTACAACTTCACTAGGCGTTTTCCTTTAAAGTCTGCACTGTTTGATGCCGTACACCTCAGCGTTTGGCTCTTGTTCAAGATACACAATTTTCTCTTTTTTATTTTTATCAGGAATAAAATTAAGCCAGAGAATATTAGATGGATATAAGGTTAGATTTTGCGTCCTTGTTGACGATTTAGAGGAGTAATATAATAATTTTTGGACCCCGTTAGTTCAAACGTCACTATTCTTAAAAGTTAAACGTAAAATTGAAAAGCCCTTTGCATCCATAGCTAGCATATTACCCACTTACATCAACAGTTATCTTATCTTCACTGTCCCCAGAAATATAAATTCATTTTTCTCATCATTTCGTTGGAAATAGAATCCTTAAACATGTGCACAATACCATATGGCATGAAATGTCGAAACGTGTCCAGCTTTGTCTCCATCCTATTTTGCACTCGTTCATTATATAAACCTTTCCATTTTATCCAGATTTGTCGTCCATATGTTTCGTAGATACGACAATATCCGACCCACTTCTGCAAAAGCTTTATAGCAGTGGTCCTTCTGCAAAAGCAACAGCTGGTTTGCAAGAGTGGGCCAAAAGCTTAAATGTGCACATCACAATCACTAGGGTCCAACACTAACTCAAGTTATTCAGAGTAGAATCCAATCACATTTGGGATTAAATTAAAACGTGACCTTCCACATTTAAAGTCCAAACTTAATAGCCTAGCCGAGTACTTTTATGATCAATGTTTACAATTAATGAGTTCATCGTAAGATGATATTAATCTTCTTTGGGAAGTCTTTCTCATTAATATCAATATATATAATATACAATGTTCATCCCATATACAAGAGGAATCATAGTCTCATATACAAGAGGAATCGTAGTCTTACCATAATTATATTTACACAATATTCTAATTATGGGTAGTGATATTATTATACTACTATACACGTTTACACACCCCCTCAGTCGGAACGGGAGGAGACCGAACGCTGAGACTGGATCTGAAGTCAAGAAACAACTGTCTGGGAAGTTCTTTGGTAAATATATTTGCATATTGATATGATGAGAGAACATGTAACACTCTGACATGGCCTATCACAACTTTCTCACGAACGAAATGTATGTCCATCTCAACGTGCTTGGTTCACTGATGTTGAACTGGGTTGTGAGAAAGGTAGATTGCAGAGATGTTATCACAGTACACAATAGATGCTCGACGCAGCGACATCAAGTTCTAACAAGAAGTTTCTCGAGCCAACAAATCCCCTACCACATTTGCAACACCTTCAGCATCAAATTTCAGACTGAACGAGATAGGGTGGCATGTCGCCGCGCATCATAAAATCGATTATCCCCTAAAAACACAAAAGCCGGAGTGAGCGTCACGTGTCCGACACCCCGCCAATCTGCATTCGTATACGAGAGCAACTTGTTCGCGCAGAGGGTATAGCGCAAACCATAATCAAATGTGCTCTTAATGTATCAGATGATACGCTTAAGAGCAGTGAAATGAGACTCCATGGGGGCATGCATAAATAAGCATACATGCTGAACAACATAAGCCTGGCCTTGTAAATGTGAGATACTGAAGTGCACATGCAAGACTCCTATACAGAGTAGGATCGGAGACTAGAGCATCCATAACACTAAGCTTAGATTTTGAATCAACTGGAGTATGCATAACTTTGCAATTTGCCATCTTAGCCCCGTACACAATCTCCTCTGCATACTTACGCTGACACAAAAATATGTGGTTGGCAGACCGGGTCACTGATATCCCCAAGAAATAACTCAGCTTTCTCAAATCATTCATTGCAAATTCGGTCTTAAGTAAGACAATAATCTCATTTTTCAACCCATCAGAGGAGACATTAAGAACAATATCATCCATGTAAAGTAATAAGTAAGCAATGCTACTATCTCGATGAAAAATGAAGAGTGATGTATCACTCTTGCTGCATACACACTCAATTAGCAAGATATACCTGGTAAAATGATCATACCACGCACGGGAGTCCTGTTTCAGGCCCTATAGTGACTTACGAAGATGACACACATAGTGAGAGACTGCAAGATGGGTGAACCCAGTCGGTTGATGCATGTAGACTGTCTCTCTTAGGTCCCCATGTAAAAGTGCATTCTTCACATCAAGTTGATGCATGTTTTGGAATTTTTGAAGATTAAAAAATGGAAATGTGATATAATCGAATGTGACGTGACGAGAGATGTGGATTTGACAAGTGGACAAGTTATAGCATAGATAACCCCTATGGTTCGGCGAGAAGCCTATGTAGACACATAGAGTGGATCAGGGGCTAGTTTGTGAGGAGCAGTAGAGATAATGTTAGGATAGCATAGACAACCGAATATCTGTAGATGATCATAAGAGGGGACTCTATGATAGAGGATTCGATAGGGGTCATATTGTGAAGGGTGCTAGTTGGGAGAATATTTAGAATGTATTCTGACATTTTAGCAGCATATACCCAGAAGGACGGAGGGAGGGAGACATGAATCAATATAGTGTGAATCATATTGTAAATGGTACGGATAATTCTTTCAGCTTTACCGTTTTGTGGGAGGTGTGGGGGCAGAAGAAACGAAAGACCATGCCATTATTAGTACTAAAATGGTGAAACATAGAGTTGTTGAATTCACGACCATTATCGTACTAAAAATATTTTATACCTTTTTCAAACTATGTTTGAATGAATGTTCGAAACTCAAGAAATTTGGCAAACACTTTCGATTTAAATTTGAGAGGATATAACCAAACATAGTGGGAAAATCAGCTAGTAAGACAAGATAATATTTATGATCGAGAGAACTAGCAATAAGTGATGTCCATAAATCGTCATGTATAATATCAAATGGTGCAAAGGTAACACTAGTAAATGATTTAAATAGAAGACGAGTATGTTTGTCTAAAGAACAAGAAACACAGTTTTGGGCAAGCTTTCCATTATTACAAGTAATGAAATTATTGTCTCTAAGAAAATTAAAAACTGGGGCTCCGGGATGACCAAACCTATTATGCCATGTTGATGAAGAAATAGCCGTTAGAGAGACGAGAAAGAAAGATCCGGTAGCAGAGGTGGAAGAGAATCGATAGAGATTTTCTATGCTATCGTCTCGTAAGAGGTGTCCCCGTATACAGATCCTTCACAGTGAAACCAAAAGGGTCAAATTCAACAGAGACAGAGTTATTACGAGTAAATTTGCGGACATAAATTAGGTTCTTAATGATGTGTGAGGCATATAGGACATTTTTAAGGGAGAAAGGTGGATGAGGAGGTGGTGTGTAAGATGTACCATAGCCCTGTATTGGAATGCGGTGACCATTGCCAACTGTAATAAATTGAGGATGCTTTAAAATAAACATTTTAGGAATGTTACCTGCAGACCGGGTGAGGTGAGATGTGGCACCGGAGTCCATGATCCAAATGTTGTTCGGTTGTTGCAGGTTGAGGCATCAAGGCCCGACTATGTCGATGGGGCCACGCGGCCGGGCCGGAACCGCCCTGTACGGCTGGGCTTCACGCGGTACCGGGCTTGTCGAGGGGCTGGAGCTAGGCCCAACAACCCGTGTTGAGAATACCGTCCGCGGCCGCTGTACTAGAAAGCGGCCGGCCGCGACCAGACGAGTGCCGCGCGCTGCATCGGGCATCGATGAGGCGTCGCGACCCAGTTGTTCTGTGGACCCTGCTGTTGCTGCTGACCGCGAGCCTTGCCACGACCTCGACCTCCTCTGCCGCTGCGGCCCTGACGAGGTTGAGAGTTTTCCGGCGATATCGGGTCTTGGGGTTGCGTGTCGACAACTAACGCCTGCTGATTTTGCTCATCTTGCTTAGTATGACGTGTTTCTTCGAGCAACAAATGTGAGTGAGCTTTGTTAAAACTGGGTAACGGATCCGCCTGTTGAATCATGGTGGCCAAAGTATCATATTCGCCTTTAGGAAGGCCTGCAATCATTTGTAACACCATTTTGGTTTCAGAGACAGGCGTGCCGACATTGGAGAGTTGATCCGCCTCAAATTTTAGCTGCCTGCAGTACTCATTCACGTTGAAGAAGTTTTCACGATGTGTTTTGTTAAACTGTTCCTCAAAATACACAGCATGAGTGTGCTTGTTATCCTAAAAAATTTCCTCTAAACGAATCCATAATTCATTGGCGGTGGCGTCAGATTTCATGATAGTCAGGAGAAGATCCTGAGAGATACTATCATATATCCACTGTTTGACGACAGCATCGAGACGATGCCATGTAGAATCATCAACCTCCGGGGGGCGAGGAATAGTGTTATCGATATGATCAAACACGTTATACACATGCATGGATGCGAAACAATTCAACCCAAGGAGAATACTGACCGTTTTCTTGATCAAGAAAAATGAGAATGCAGTTCTTGATGTTGGTAACGGTTAGGGCTCGATGAAAAGATGGTTTTGGTGTTTCGGGAGTGATAACGTTGGAGGAGGAGGTTGTAGGGGATTCAGGAGGAGTCATGATAGTGGATGTAATTTAGGAGAGAAGAAAAAACCAAGAAATTTCTAGAGAGAAGAGAGGAAGAGCGCGGTAGAGAGTGGAGGAGTGGGCGATGAGAGAAGAAAATTCCAGGGTTTTGGCTCTTGATACCATGTAAGATGATATTAATCTTCCTTGGGGAGTCATTATCATTAATATCAATATATATAGTGTACAATGTTTCCCATATACAAGAGGAATCCTAGTCCCATATACAAGAGAAATCTTAGTCTTACCATAATTATAATTTACACAATATTCTAATTATGAGTAGGGATATTATTATACTACTATACACGTTTACACATCGGATGAACTTTCTTAATGTCATTTTAATTAACTTTGGACTTCTTGCTCCTGCAATTCCAAAGACCTATTGCTTAGCTATCCTAGATTAAGCCAGTTCAGTTACTGATATGATATTTATTGAGCCGAGCGCATACAATTAGAATTATTTCTGCATCTTATATGTAGCTTCTTTGTTTATCAACTTATTATAATATGGAACTTCGCTAACACAACCAATCCAATGGTGGATGGAAAGATAGTGTTATACCCCGTATTTCCAGAGTATGTACGTGAGGGCGTACGTATAAAAGTTTAAGCCTTAAGTAGGCAAAGTGGCGAAATTTGTGCACAACTAGCGAAAAGAGTCGTTTTCCAACGAAACGTTTTCCGGACTTTGCGAAGGGAAAAATACGGCTATGTCATTTATAATTTTTGCGGATTTTTCCGAGAGATGAAATATTTTGGATCAACGAGAAGGTGACAAGTGTCACCCTCAAGTGGACGGAACAATGTGGGACGATTTGGGCGTTTTTGCCTTCAAGTTTTGTCAAGGAGTTGGTAGGATATTTTGTGTAGTAGATGAGCAAGTGGGACCCACAAACACATGTCCAAATCTTGACCCTCCACTTGCCCCCCACTTGGCTTGATCTTGGCCATTGATTGGCCTATAAATACCCCTCTAATTCAAGACTATTTCTTCATCCTCACTTGAAATTCCAAGTCTAAAAACCCCTCCCCTCTTAGAAAGGTTCTCGTCCAAACCTCATGAGGCCTCGCCGAAACCCCTCTAGTAGCTAGCCGAAACCCCTTGCCTAGTTGTTTTCAGATAATACCCCAGAGAAAAGTATTCTCCAAGTATTGTTACTATTCCAAAATACTTGCCCAAATACCTTGTAGTATTCCAAGGTTACCCTTATACTAAAAGCCCGTAAATACTATTATACTTCCTTTAGCCACTAAACGAAACCCAAGGAAATCTTCATAGCCATTGAAGTGTTAAGTAGAAGTTGCGTAGAACTTCTAAGGGTTGTTTGAGCGGGTTGGAGCGCACTGAGTAGAGCTAAACCTTGCTCAGATCGACATTTAATCTTGGATAATTTTGGGCTTATCGAGGTAAATAATCCTACCCTTCTAGTGTAATCGAGATTGCATCTGTAGTAGTATAGAAATGAATATAAGATTCATGAAGGTTATTGCAGAAGAGAATTGAATCGTAATGAAGGATATTACGTATAAGAATTGAATTGAAATCACATCGTAAGAATATTAAAGAATAAGAATGAACTGCATTACATACATCGTATTTGATGAGACTTGTAGTTTGTCGGGTAGGGAAGTGCTGCCCAATTTTCCGTAGAATAAAGGAATCTGTATCTAGAATTATTTTACAGAGTAGTCTAGACGTTGATAGACTTATATGACCAATATAGGTTGAAGTACTGCGAGTAGCATATTCTACTCGAAGGGTGGAAAAGGCTAGCGGGATTACAAGATTGGAGCTATTTGCTAATAGTCGATAATCGTCGCGAGGTATGTGATTCTTCCTATACTCTTGAGCATGATATTTTAAAAGTATATATATATATATATAGTACGGTAGACGTACGTGTGTTAACTGAACGTAGTTTTACGGCAATGTCTTTTGACTTAAGCCTGAATAATAAGAATCTTGAAGTATTTCAAAAGAATTAAGAAACCTTTTTGAAAGAAGACTAATACTTGGTTTTAATGAATCAAGAGTTATACTAGCTTTATGGGAAGTTAGGTATAACGACTTAAGAGAGATAAAAGAATGATTTATTGATTTTAGAAGTTAAGAGACTTAATCTTAAAAGATAAGAGACTTGACTTAATTGAATTGATATGAAAGTTGTTAAGAAGTGTGAAACCTCATTCGTGAGTAATAAGTACTTGGTTTTTAAAGAATAATGTTTTACTGATTTCGGAAATGAGAATAAGTAAGGAACTTAATTTCTAAAAGAGACTTGAGGAAATCAAGAGTTTTTGGTTTAAAAGAAAGGCATTGTTTTGTCTTAAATTGGTTTAAAACATAAAGTGTTATAACAGCTTTATGGGAAGTTAGTTATAACGACTTTATAAAAACAAAAGAATGGTTTTATCAGTGGTTTTAAAGTGGTAACTTGACTTTAAAAGGAGAAGTGTTTTGGTCTAAAAAGAAGGCATGGTATTGTCTTAATTTTGGTGTAAAAAGGAAAGTACGGAAGTTGTTTTGGTTTACTTAAAAATGTTAGTCACTCTATTTTTATAATACGCATCGGTGATCTTCGTAAAGAAATGGATCTTTTAAAAAGAATTTAACGACGTAGTACTTTGGGGTTAAAACCCGACTTTGGCATAAAACGAAAGTACCTCGAGTTGTGTGTAACTTGCCTATGTTTGCGTGTGATAGCCTTGTCGTGCTAGTATTGTATTTCTATACCACCGCCTCTCAAACCGGAGGCGGCTGATTTGTTATGATATTACTCGACGCATCTGCAGCGACGGAGAATTCCACCGCACGCCTCGCTGATAGTGTTATTCCGCGACTAGCTCTCCGCAGGTTTTACCGATTCGCCTTGGTATCCGTGGTTGGCTTTGACTTGCCCCGCCTCGTGGTGATTCGGCCTCGTACTGGTAGTTAGCCTTCGCACTTGCCCCGCTCGCTTTAGTGGCGAAGTCTCGTGATACTACTGTATCCGATAGTTAGCCCTCAGATTGCCGCCGCCCACGTGACACGCCTTGGTATCCGTAGTCGCCAGATTGCCCGTGACGCCTTCGTGGCGAGTCTCGTGATATGGCTCGTATCCGTAGTTAGCCCTCAGATTGCCCCGGCCAACACGCGGACACTACCGTATCCGTAGTCGGCCAGACTTGCCGTGACGCCCGTGGTTGGTTGTATAGTATCATAGTATGGCTTTGGTATCCGTAGTTGGCTTTCGTACTTGCCCGGCCGCTTGATGACGCGTTTTGGTATCCGTAGTTAGCTGCATTTGCCCTGCACGTTTTTATGACTCGTAGGACTTGGTGTTCATATGTACTTTCGTGTTATTATATCATGATCGCCATGGCGAAGGTATTCCACGCATGATTGATGCTGAGGGCGAGACCCATAGTTATATTCGAGTGATGACTTTGAGGCGCGAGTCCCCGACTTACATACGATCGCTTATTTATTATGGATCGTAGTCCGTTATCATACATGTCTCCCGCTTTATATGATCGCTATGATTTCATTTACGATTTTTCGCCACATACTGTACCACAGATCGACCTCCTTCGGCCGCGTTCATGCCGCAGTAGAGATACATCGCTGTTGATCCTCGCCTTAGGATCACCGCCAGCGTGTTGGAAGCTCCGCTTTCTCCGAGGCTTATCTTTTGGTATAGTCCACATCAGAGGTACTTGTACATTCGTGGTATGGCGGGCCCCGCCTGCCACATGTTGTATAAAAACTCTTAGAGGTCTGTAGTAATCATGCAAGTGTGGTTTGTAAAAAGGATTAAACTGTTCAGTTTGAAAGGTTTGTATATATATTATTGGAAGGTGACCGTTTTGGTTATCCTGTTCTTATCATATGTCTTGTTTCATTTTTAAGTTTTTATTTCCGCTGATTTTCTCTGATGTTGTATCACTAGGGTGCCCGGGGTAAGGCACCAGTCACGGGCCCGGGTTCGGGTCGTGAAAGATAGGGTTGGTTTTGGGGGTAGGGTGAGGGGTCAATAGAAAACTTCTAGTCTTCTCGCTGGTCCAACTCACAAGGAGACATAAAGGACGACTTGTAAATATGTCTTGTTGAAGATACAAAAAAAGGTAGTAAAAGGATAATAATTTTGTCTGTATCTGTTGAAGTTATTAAGTAGTGCTAATTAAGTCATTAGTTGGGCTATTAGTAGGATCAATTGTGTTGTTAATAAGTGGGGGACTTGTTTGTCTTTTCCCTTTTTAGTTCTTTTCCAAGAGTAGTATAAGTAGGCTACTTGTATGCATTGTCTCGTTTGAGACTTGAGAAATAACAGAATAGAAAAGCTTCCACAAGCTTCACTCTCTTCTCCTTCCCCTCACTAACTGATTTCTCTGAATTAACATGATATCAAAGCCAACTGACGATTGTTGTTGAAGATCGAAGCATGCGAGAGATCGAAGTACGTGATCGGACAAATCGAAGATCAATTCGATTCTGAAAAATTGAAGATCTCGTTTGAGACTTGAGAAATAACAGAATAGAAAAGCTTCTACAAGCTTCACTCTCTTCTCCTTCCCCTCACTAACTGATTTCTATGAATTAACATGATATCAAAGCCAACTGACGATTGTTGTTGAAGATCGAAGCAGGCGAGAGATCGAAGTACGTGATCGGACAAATCGAAGATCAATTCGATTCTGAAAAATTGAAGATCGAGAATTGCTCGCAACTTAATTTGAGAGCAATCCGATACATGCAACACAGTCTATAACATAAATATTACAATAGATAGGTGAAAATCAAGTTTCTGGTTCGATATTGTGTTTTTTTTTGTTGAGATTGAAATTCTGAAGGTCGATTGGTTAACTGTAGCTGTCACTAGTATCGATATTGTGTTTATGTAGTTATTGATCGATTTCGTTGTTGATTAATTTGGTGATAATCATTTACGATGGAAAATACTTCACGAAATGCACCAGCCGTCACTGAGGAGATTTCGAACATGAGTTCAAACATAGTGGATCACAATAATCCATTATTTTTGAGTTCATCTGATACTCCCGGAGCTATGCATGTGGAAATACAGCTAACGAGAATGAAGAATTATACATTATAGAGTCGTGCGATGAAGCTGAATCTGTTGACGAAGAATAAGCTCGGATTCATTGATGGTACGGTGCGAAGGGATATGTATGAAGGTAATTCGATGAAGCAATGGGATCGTTGTAATGCGATGGTGATGTCGTGGATCATGAAAAATGTTAGCCGCGATCTATTGAGTGGGATTTTGTATCGATCGACTGCTATAGCTGTTTGGAGGGATTTAAATGAGCGATTCGACAAAATCAATTTGTCTCGAGTGTATCAATTAAAGAAGGAACTGAGTATGCTGCAGCAAGGAGTCTCCAGTAGCCAGTTATTACTCACGAATGAAGGATCTATGGGATGAAATCGATTCCATTATTCTTCCACCTACATGTGAATGCGATAGTCCTCGGGCTTATATTGATCACCTGGATAATCAGATACTGTTAGAGTTTTTGATGGGATTAGATGATGGCTAATATCAAGCACGAAGTCACATTCTATTGTTATCACCTACACCTAGTGTCAATCAAGCATATGCTATGATTGCGCAAGATGAAAGTAAAAGATGTATTACTGGAAGGTTTGGAAGCAACAACTCAAATGAATCTTTAGCTCTGTATAGCCAGTCGACACAGTATAATCAAAGGAAGCCAAATCAGTATAACTTCTGTGACTATTGTCAAATGAAGGGGCATACTAGAGAGAACTGTCGTAGACTGTTGCTATTTTGTGATCACTGCAATAAGAAAGGGCACGTTGCAGGAAAATGCTATAGATTGGTTGGCCATCCAGCAGATTCCAAAGAAAAGAAGAAGGTGAATGTCGCAGTAATGGGAACTCAGGTTGATGCAGCTGTTGATCATGAACACAGTAGGAACAAGATGCACTTGTCCAAGGAGCAACATCAATTCCTCCAATAGGTGCTTGATCAGCAGGAAGGAAATAATGACAAGGCAACAGTTGCCAAGGCTCACATGGCAGGTAACCTTATGTCTCATGAACATAGGGGTACCATCTCTTCAGACTGGATAGTGGATACATGGGCAACTAACCATATGGTTAGTGATAAAAACATGATAGAAAGAAGAGATAAGGACAGTACATGACATGTACAACTTCCCACAGGTGATATAGCTGAAATTACACAAGCATGCAGTTGTAGATTAAAGAATGGTGATCTCATTGAGAATGTGTTATGTGTCCCTACTTTTAAGTTCAATCTGCTCTCAATGTCGAAGTTAACCAGGGAATTGAACTGTTGCACAAGATTTTTTCCTGATTTCTTTATCCTGCAGGATTTGTTTACTGGGAGGGTCAAGGAGATTGGTAAGGAAGTTGATGGACTGTACATACTGGAATCAGGCAGGAGCTACAAGGAAGCAATAAAGGCACATACTCATGCATCAACTATGATCACTAAGTATAAGCTGGAAGCAGACCTTTGGCACAAAAGAATGGGCCATGTCCCATTTAGTATGCTAAGGAAAATTACTGCTTTTGGAATTAAGTCGAATTTTTCAATAGACCATTGTGTTGTTTGTCCATTAGCTAGGCAAACAAGAAAAGTATTCCCTGATAGTCTTAGTAGGACTAAAGTTCCTTTTCAACTTTTGCACTTTGATGTATGGGGACCATACAAAGTGCCATCTTATAATAACATGCGATATTTCCTTACTGTGGTGGATGACTGTACTAGGTGGACATGGATCTTCTTGATGCATCTTAAATCTGATGTAGTGACTGTTCTTAAGAATCTGTTCATACAGATAAGAACTCAGTTTAGTATGGCTGTTAAAGGTGTTAGGACAGATAATGGGGCAGAATTTGTAAATTCTGCTTGTTTAGATCTCTTCGATATATTAGGGATCATACATAAAAAGACTTGCCCCTATACTCCACAACAAAATGGAGTGGTTTAAAGAAAACATATGCATATATTGGAAATTGCTAGAGCAGTCAAGTTGCAGGGCCACTTGCCAACTAAATTCTGGAGTGAATGTGTTGAAGCAGCTGTATATGTCATTAACAGGATCCCCTCTGTTGTATTAGGGAAAATTCCACTTATGAGAAGTTGTTCAAAAGGATACCATCACTCTCACACTTGAGGGTGATAGGATGTCTATGTTATGCATCAAACTTGGTGAGGAAGGACAAGTTCGAACCTAGAGCTATCAAGGCTATATTACTTGGCTATGCAATCAACAGGAAAGGTTACAAGCTGCTGGATTTCTCTACTGAGACTATTTGTCAGCAGAGATATGACTTTCCATGAAAATATATTTCCCTACCAGCATTTCAAGGAGAATGGAGACTCAGTTTTGTCTTCATGCTCTGAAAATAATCCGTTTATTGATAGTGTACAGGTTCCTTCACAGCATATCCCAGTGGAGAATGTGAGAACTATATCTCATGCACAGACTCTTGAAGATGTGGCAGTAGATACAAATGTTGTGACAACAGAGTTGCCATCACCTGCTGCCACCAGTGCTGATGATAATATGGACACTCTGGATGCTGGTGTAAACAATATGGACATTTTGGATGCTGATGAAGTTGCTGAGGGTGTTAGAAGATCTAATAGAATAAGGAGAACTCCAATTTGGTTAAATGATTTTTTACATTCAGGGACAACAAGCTGTGCTTATCCAATGTCAAAGGCAGTAGACTACACTGGGGTGTCTGACCAATATCACATCTTCTTAGCAAAAATCTCAGCAGAACATGAGCTACAGTCATTCCATGAGGCAGCCAAGGATCCAAGGTGGATAAAGGCCATGAATTCAGAAATTCAGGCTCTTGAAGATAACAAAACTTAGGAGGTAGTTGACTTGCTTCACAACAAGAAAGCTATTGGCTGCAAATGGGTATTTAAGATTAAGTATAAATATACTGGAGAGGTGGAGAGATTCAAGGCCAGACTTGTAGCCAAGGGGTACAATCAAAGAGAAGGGGTCGATTATCAAGAGACCTTTTCTCCAGTAGTGAAGATGGTCACTGTTAGGAGTGTACTCTCTGTCGTAGTTTCTAAAGGCTGGGCCATTCAACAAATGGATGTTTTCAATGTATTCCTACAAGGGGATGTAGATGAGGAGGTGTATATGACTTTGCCACAAGGGATTGAACATGAGTAGGGACAAGTCTGTAGGTTACTTAAGTCACTATATGGACTCAAGCAAGCCTCCAGACAGTGGAATATCAAATTGACTACTGCACTTGTATCATCTGGTTTTGTCCAGAGTCATTTTAACTACTCCTTACTTATCAAGAAGGATGGAAATAAGATAGCTGTAATGTTGATATATGTGGATGATCTACTCCTAACTGGAAATGATCAGGGGATTATAGATGAGACAAAGTCTATTTTGTAGTATCATTTCAAAATCAAGGACCTTGGTAAACTTAGGTACTTCCTAGGTTTTGAATTTGCAAGAAATAAAGAGGGGATGGTGATGCACCAACGAAAATATTCTTTGGAGCTAATTGAAGATATGGGGTTAACTGATTCCAAGCCAGCTACTTCACCAATGGAAGCCAATGTGAAGCTTACATCTGCTGAACATGATGAACATTTGAAGAAAACAGGCACAAATGGCATTGCAGGTACAGATGCTCTCTTGCAGAATCCAGCAGCATATCAAAGGCTGGTTGGATGACTACTTTATTTGACTAATACCAGGCCGGACATATCATTTACAGTCCAATATTTGAGTCAATTTATGCAAGCTCCTAAACAGGCGCATATTCTCGGAGCAGAAAGAGTGGTAAGGTATGTAAAGCAAGCTCCAGGGTTGCAAGTGTTGATAGCAGCAGATGGCAGCAATGTTTTATCGGCTTATTGCGACGCAGACTGGGCTTCATGTCCTGTTACCAGGAGGTCAGTATCAGGCTACTTAGTATATTTTGGATCATCTCTCATTTCTTGGAAGTCCAAGAAGCAGCAAACAGTTTCCCGAAGCTCAGCAGAATCTGAGTACATAGCTTTGGCATCAGTAGTAGCAGAAATTGTCTAGATTAAAGGATTATATTCAGAGCTCAATATGTCTTTGCAACTTCCCATCTCGACTCATGCGACAACAAGTCCGCAATCCAAATTGCTACCAATCATGTATTTCACGAGCGCACCAAACACATTGAGATCGACTGCCATTTTATCATAGAGAAAGTACAGTCGGGCCTGATTTCCACTAAGTACATTATGACTGATGATCAACCAGTACCAGGACAACATACTCATCTTCTTTCCAAGCTAGGATTGAAGAATTTGTTCTTAACCCCTAGCTTGAGGGGGGGGGGGGTGTTGAAGTTATTAAGTAGTGCTAATTGAGTCATTAGTTGGGCTATTAGTAGGATCAATTGTGTTGTTAATAAGTGAGGGACTTGTTTGTCTTTTACCTTTTTAGTTCTTTTCCAAGAGTAGTATAAGTAGGCTACTTGTATGCATTGTTTCGTTTGAGACTTGAGAAATAACAGAATGGAAAAGCTTCCACAAGCATCACTCTCTTCTCCTTCCCCTCACTAACTGATTTCTCTGAATTAACAGTATCAACCTACTATGTATATACATATTTTGCTGAACAATCATGTTCCTCCTATTGGCATGATCCTCAATATTGTATCTTAGTGCACAAAGAATGAGTTCAATCGTCAATATGTTATCAAATGCGAAAAAGAAAACGCTGAAATCTACCGAGATTTTAAGCACAAATAAAACATGAGCTTTAATAAAGAAAGATACAAGTGAAAAAATGATGATTAAAAATATATATGTATTTTTTGTTTAATAATGATAACAATAAGCTCAAACAATAATTATGTTGACAAAAGAATGAAAAAATACATATAGGTGAAATATTTATTGTTTAGTGTCGACCTTTTAAAGATAGAATTTGTAGGTGATGAGGCGCACACTTCCACGCCATGGTGCATGCACTAAAAAACAGCTTGAGCGAGTCAAAGCACACGACCTAGTTTGTAATGAGCTTCAAGGGTTAAATGTATCTCAAAAAGGCCTTTGACAAACAATGCAATCGTGAATATTAAAACAAGAGGAATCTTGAGAATATCTATACACTTATGGTATGGAGAATCCTATTTCTATTCCTACTTTACATCTAAATCCCTATTCTATATGGAGAATAACTATATACTTATGGTAATATTACAATCTTAATTAAGGTAAAAGACTAACATACCAAATATATACAAAGTCTACTATTCACGGACTGAGCTGGGCCGCGGCGCTATGAGGCATGGGTTGCGGCGCTAGGTACTATTTAACACACCCTCGTAGTCATAGCGGACGATCTTCATACGCTGAGACTGTCTCTAAAATCTTCAAAAAGGACCGAGGGAAGACCCTTTGTAAAAATGTCTGTAATTTGATATCTGGAAGGGACATGGAAGACGCGTACTTGTCCTTAGCTACCTTCTCTCGAACAAAGTGAATATCCATCTCTATGTGTTTAGTGCGTTGGTGCTGAACTGGATTACCAGAAAGGTAGATGACACTTATATTATCACAATACACCAAGGTAGCCTTCTCAATAGGACAATGGATCTCTAATAGTAAATTTCGTAACCAACATGACTCAGAAATCACATTGGCTACCCCTCGATACTCGGCCTCTGCACTTGAACGTGAAAGCGTAGATTGACGCTTGGCAGACCATGAGACCAAGTTATTACCTATAAACATACAATAGATAGACGTAGACCGCCTGGTGTCAGGAAAACCACCCCAATAAACATCTGTATATGAGACTAGTGTAGACGTCGACGAAGGATACAAATGCACGCCATAATCAAGTGTTCCCTGAATGTACCTAATTATGTGTTTGAGCGCATTCATATGTTCAACTCTGGGATTATGCATAAATAAACACACCTGCTGGACTGCATATGTAATGTCTGGTCACGTGAACGTAAGATATTGATAGACGCCTCCAAGACTATGATAGCGGGTCGGATCCTCACAAGGAGAGCCAACTGCAGCACCCAACTTGGGTTTAGTATCAACTGGAGTAGAAGTGTACTTACAGGATGACATCCCAACCCTCTCAATTATCTTTGCTGCATACTTCCTCTGTGATAAGAACAATCCACCTGCATGACAAGTGACAACAATCCCCAAAAAGTAACTCTAGGGGCCCAAGTCCTTCATGGAAAACTTAAAACTGAGCATTGTCATAATAGACTTTCGCAAAGCATCTGAAGAGGCAGTCAAGATAAGATCATCCACATATAACAGTATAAAAGCCATGGAAGAAACATAATGATATATGAATAATGAATTATCAGACCTGCTGTGAGAGAAACCCATAGTCGAAACTAGTGAGCTTGAGAGTGAAATAGACTCCATCTTGCAAAACCATACTTGGGAGTTGGTTGATCTTCCTCCGGAAAACCTCTTATACCAAGCCCGTGGAGACTGCTTAAGCTCATAAAAGGACTTCTTCAATAGACATACATGATTAGGATATCTAGTATCCCTAAACCCCAATGGATGATGCATATACACTGTCTCCTTGAGATCACCATGTAGGAAAATATTCTTCACATCTAGCTGGTGAATGGTCCAGGATTTAGAAAGATCCAAGCTGAGCACAATGCGAATGGTAGCCATCTTGACCACCGGGCTAAATATCTCACCACAATCCACGCCAACCTGCTGAGTCTTACCACCACCTACAAGCCGAGCCTTATACCTTGCAAACAAACCGTCAGAATTTTCCTTATGAGAAAAAATTCACATAGACCGAATAATATTAACACCAGATGGACGAGGCACCAATTCCCACGTCTTATTATTAATAAGAACATTATATTTATCGGTCATGAAATTTTTCCAATTGAGGTCATTTAAGACAGACACAGGATTACGGGGTAAAGGTGACTTAAGAACATTAGAATTTAAATTAAAATGTCTTTTTGGTTTAAAAATACCCCTTTGACTGCGAGTGATTGGACCAAGACTCAGGGCTAGATTGGATGAACTTTGGGAATTTTTGAAAGATGGTACAAATTGGCCAACAGACAGTGGGCATGTTGGCTCATTTTCGGAAAATTGCATCGAAGGTACCGCGGTCTAGGGCTGCGGCGCTGACGACGATGGAAAAACAAGTTGGTCACTGGAAGTTGGGCGCCGCGGCGCATCCCCCGAAGGGCTACGACGCTGATGACGATAGTTCTGGATTTGGATACTGCCTGATAGGTGTCGCGGCGCTGGAGAGGAACTTTGGGATAGATCCAAAAAATGACGGAGAACATAGGGGGATATATCATCATCCAAAAACTCATACTGTCATGACCCGACCCCGGGCCCGCGACTGGTGCCCTACATGGGCACCCTTACAGGTATACATCAGAGATAATCAGCGGAACATACATAACCACATAACGTGTAACAACAGAAATAAATAACAGGCTAGCCGATAAGCCTACCTCCCTGGACATATATATAATTACATATCCAAAAGCAGTTACATCCATTCTTTTACAAACTGACCCACAAGATATGACTACAGACCTCTAAGAGTTTGACATAACAACTGTGACGGGACAGGGCCCCGCCATACCCCTGAATGTACATAAATCTACAACATCAGGGAAACTGTACCAAAAGACAAGCCTTCGGAGAAATGGAGCTTTCTGACAACTGATCAGTGATCCTAAGAGTGAGGATCCGCAACTCGCTACTCCCTACCGCGCATGAACGCATCCTCGAGGAAGTCGACAAAATATGTACCAAGTATGTGAAACTAAAAGTACTGTAATTTAAATCATAAAGTCTAGATATATAAAGCTGGAGACAAGTATGATCATCAAATTAACAGTACAACCGTGCCTTGACGAAACGAAAGTAATGAAAGTCAGTTTTACCTTTTAAAGACTATTTTAACACATAAACAATAGTCACTCCAAGGATAGGGACACAAGCCCTCAAAATCATCACACAGTCCAGTAAGGGTCTCAAGCCCGCAAACATCAAAGCGTGCCCGTGGAATCCTCCATCACTGTCAACAGCCGCAAGTGTAAAATATATATATATATGTAACACGCCCGTGGAATCCTACATCACTGTCGGCGTGCACATATGTAGTTTATATATCTCTCATGCCCGTGGAATCCCTCATCTCGGGTACATGACTTCATGGAGAGCTAATCCATGGAATAATAATAGTATATAACATGCCCGTGGAATCCCTCATCTCGGATACATGTCTTCATGGAGAGCTAGTCCATGGAATAATAATATTATATAACATGCCCGTGGAATCCCTCATCTCGGGCACATGTCTTCATGGAGAGCTAGTCCATGGAATAATAATAGCATCCGGGAGTTTAACCCGCATCATGGTTGCATGCCCCGAAATCCCTCATCGTATAAGCATGTCCATGGAACAATCACAATGGAAGCATACCCGTGGAATCCTTCATCACTGTCGGTACGTCCAAGTAAATTCACAACAAGACATCCGACCCTCCAACTGAGAGACACGACAACGTAGAAATAAAATACTTGCACTCAAAGGCTATCACAAGCAAGCATAGGCAAGTTCATAAAATCTTTAGACTTTCATTAACATACAAAAATGAATTTCATTTTATAAACTCAAGGCACTTTCGTTTTACGT
Source organism: Przewalskia tangutica (assembly GCA_029844215.1). Classification (NCBI taxonomy): domain Eukaryota; kingdom Viridiplantae; phylum Streptophyta; class Magnoliopsida; order Solanales; family Solanaceae; genus Przewalskia; species Przewalskia tangutica. Next base: position 71,903,000 of record CM056732.1, read on the forward strand.
GAAATACGGGGATTTAACCCAAAGTACTACGTACTTCTAAGCTTTTGAAAATGACTTATTTCATAAAATAGCCACAAGATACTAACGCCCGTAGTATCAAGGTAAGTCTACTTTTCGAGTCAAACCACTACACCTTTAGAAATATATTTTTAGGCTTCTAAACCAAGTGACTTTTACTTTAAAACTTTAAGCAATTGATGCATTTAAATCAAATTGCCCTTCTTCATTTCAAGTCATTTATCTTTGTTTACATTACTAAAACCATCCTTTTAACTTTCCATAAAGTTGTTATAACCAACTTTCCATAAAGCCGTTATAATAACTTTATGCTTTAGAAACTAAGGCATTTTTATCCTTTTAAAACAAGTGAGTTAATTCTCTAACTCAACTAACTTGGACATTCTTAAAACAATTCAAGGACATCAAAATGAAACTGAATTCATTTAAATATCGTACGTCTACGGTACAATACATTTATAACTACTCATGCTCAAGAGATAAGAAAAGTTCCACATACCTCATCGGTTCAATCCACTTGCTAAGTCCAATATGCCGCACGTAGGATGTCAACCTATAATGAACATAATACGTCTATCAACTTCTAGCTTTCTAACGTAGAATATTCTAAGTGTAAGGTCACTTGTTCTACGGAAAATTGGGCACCACTTCCTTTGTTTCTACGTACTTTTCCACCTTTTTCAAGGCCCGAAATCAATAACCAACATGCCACATTTAAGGCTCAACAATTCAGCTAACCCAAAGGGGATTACACGCCTAACAGGACGTGTAAAATTCTGCCCCACAATTAATATAAAACTGTCCAATAATTAAGGAGATTCTCGACTATAGTCAATGCCAACAACAATGTCAATTTCCGTCCAATTCCTTTTCAATCCAAGTTGTTATTCCAACATGTTATATACATAATAACAATTATAACAACTATAAATCTTTTCTTCTTTAACAAGCGACGATTGTAACTATCGACCAAACTGACTTACAATCTTAACGGCTAACATGCCATTTTCGGTTTTGAGCTTCTAAATTCCATAACATTAATAGATCTTCATTCTATATATCACATGATCATTTCTAACTTATCATAACATAGAATCTTTAATTACAATAGTAAGAAGAATATTTTTACCTCAATAAGCCCAAATACAATCCAAGATTAAAAGTCAATCCCTAGCAACTTTAGCTCATGTTCTTTACGTTCCAATCCACTCCAAGCAACCCTTAGAAGCTTATGAAGAACTCCTCTTCAAGTTCCAACTCCAACTATGAAAACCCCCTTAGGTTTTCATGTTGCGACTAACGTAAAAACGTAGTTTTTCCGGGATTTTTGTGTTTGGTTATCCTTAGAATACCTCTAGGGACCTTGGGTTTGAATATTGGGATTTATCAAGCAAGATTGAAGATCATGTGGAAAGACAACATCACGTTCTGACTTTAGTTGATACCAACAATTAGTATTATGTGTAGGAATTCTGTTATTTACTTCTAGTCTAACCGAGACTGACTTCTGGGTAATTCCTATAGTTTCAAATGGTATCTCAGACACCTAAGTATCTACACACTTGCTTGCAGCCAAGGTTTTGAACTACACGTAATCTTCACGTTTCAAATGCCCTCACTGAAAGAAAGTCCCATTTCTCACATATATTCCAAAGATTTTGAATTTTGGACGCTTTAGAAGTACGCTCACACTCAAAAGGATGTTCAATGCATGCAATTGTGATACCATAGGCTTGGCCGTCATGTAAGTATCCACTAATGTGAGAACCCTCAGTATAGGATCATGTAGGTCTTGTCACGGGCTTGTAATGTAGGTTTGGGGAAGGGATAAATATCATTTGGGTAAAAGTGACTAATCCTTCCTCGAGCGTTGGACTACGTCCGTGCTTGACATTTGTGTGCTTTAATGCTGACCTGCTTTCTTTTTGTCCCAGTTTTTCTGTACTGGCTTCTTTTTGAATATTTCGTTTGGAGCCCCCTTTTTTTTCCAAAGTTATTCTCTCATTTTTATTTTTATTTTTTGTTTTTTTTATAATGTCGGGGCTTTTGATTTCTTCTTTTTGTGAAGTCTTCATTTGTGTTTTCTTTTCCCTTTTGGGACTTTGACAATTTTGTCTTTGCAAACTTTGACGCAGAATTTTGTCAGCCACTTGCACATTTCTAAAGCGCTCAAGGAGGTCGGGCCAAGAGAGGGATAGTGCGTATGCACTCAGAAAGAGTATAGACTTAATATGTGGTTTTCAAAAGAATATGCTTTAGGCTCAAAGGAGTGTACTACGGATAATGTCATTTGATAGGCTGAAAAAGGCTCAAACGGGTCAAAGAAAGCCTACGATAATTTCCTACACCGAGTGTTACTCAGGATTTCGCCTCAACAAACATTCAGGCCACGTTCTAGATCACAATGCAATGCGATTGAACTTATTCTAAAAACTCACCACACAATGCACATGAAACGATGAGGTTGGTTTCGTTCTTATCTTTAAAGCATGCAAGACAATGTCATTACAGGTGTGCGTGAGAGGTACCAAAAGAATCTATGGTTTACCACGAAGTCCACCCATACTGATTATTACTCGTTCTTTCCTATGCACACTCCTAACTGTGTTGGTATCAACCAAATCAAACAATGATACTTAAAAGAGCTTTTTTTTCCTTTGCTTTTTGAATAAAATATTTTTGTATTTTTTCAATAAATGGTATCGAACCCGAGTAGGGCTGCCTACATATCTCATCTTTGACGAGAATCAGGTGTGCGTAGTTCATTCAGATATGTTATAAAACGTATGATTTAAAAAGAATTCATTCATGAAAGAAATGCAAAAGTAAAGCTGTGCAAAACAAATGATTGTTCAATATAAGACTAATGCAAAGTAAAAGGAATGTAATGAAAAAATGAATGGCTGCGATAGAATGAATGAAATGTATGAATGAATGTATGTGATAGAATGATTGAAATGCAATAATGAATGTCCGTGATTGGATAAATGCAATGAATGAGTGAACCAAATATGTCCCTTTTTTTTTTTAATTTTTTATGTGGTGTCGAACCCTAGATGGGTTGCCTACGTATCACACCGTATGGTGAGAATCAGACACGCGTAGTTCGGGATGCTTATGTTGTAAAATGCATGATAAAGAATTACGTAATCGACACTAAAATATCAATTGAATTTGCAAAAAAGATACAAAATATAGGACCCAGAGCGATGCTTCGTTGAATCTGGTATAAGCTGACTTCTTTCCGTCAACATAACTCCAGCTCATTCTTGTGATGATTTTTTTTCTTTTCTTTTTCTTCCCCTTTTTTTTATTCTTCCGGCCGCCCTCGACTATTTGCGAGGACAATTTTCCTACAAAAGATATGACAAATGGGTGAGAGTATACAAGCCACAAAAATAGTAAAATGTAAGGGAGTGACAATATAGTCAAAGACTCCCCTGATTGGTTCGGCCGAACTGGTGGTTGATGCTTCACAGAGTTCAAGTCGCGCTATTCAAGAGTGATTTACGCAGTAGAAGTCCTGATTGCAATGCGACAACAACAAAGTGTAAACATGCAAATGCTCGTGGCCGGAATTATAAGCATGATATGTACAGGGGTTAAAAGGGTAATTATTACATTAAATAATATGTACAGAATTGCTAGCGACAACAATAGTAAACAAAAGCATGAAAATCAAGTGCGCACCTAATATGCATTGGACCTCTCTTATGTCAGAGGTCGGCCTAAACGCCAAATATGCGAGATTATGATAAATAGGTCCAAGCCGTTAAACTACAATGTTTTGTCGGAAATGACGACAAAATGACAGTGCACTTTTTCCAATTTCGGTGTGTCATGACCAGGCTTGGATCCGTCTATCATTGTCACGCTACACATATATGCTTATGGATCGTTGGGTTGTGAAACCCGTCGACAAGTTTGGTGGATTTCTAATTGTGGCGTTAATACCAAGGATTACCCACCTAAGGTTTATGCATGCATGACTTAATATAGAAGGGTGGTATATCTCTATCTTAAGCTTTCTAAGATTTGTCTTACTAGACGCAAGGTTCCCGAGCGGACAACTCGAGTGAGAAGGCTACGTGGTTGATCAGACGAACCGATCTAACTCCACGCAGGCGCCAACTCTCCTAAATTTTGGGTATTTTGAAAGAAATTCGCGGGTGCGTGAAGCACACCAACACGTGTAGTGTGTGACAATGTGAATTTTCCAGAGTGGAGGAAATATGAGCGGAATGCTAGTTTAAGATAAGCAGTAAAGCAAATAGTAATTAAAACAGTTAAGCTTACAAAATTTAAAGCAAACAATTTTAAGGCATTTAAAACAAATAAAAGAAAATAAAGCCAAGCAATAATAAACCCAGGTTTGCTATGGTCAAGAACCTGATATTCCCCAGCGGAGTCGCTATGCTGTCGAGCCCGTTTTTGACCTCGGGGTCTGAACGGTATCCGCAACGTTGCTCTTTGGCGCGGTTCCCTGGATGGAGCAATAATGCTGATTTTGAGGAGTCACCACCTAATTAGTTAAGTGAATTAGGACACTTGATTATTGCAATGAAATACTGCAATTAATCTCCATTTAATGGTCTGCAAAATTAATGAGATTCCGAGTAAGGGTTCTTTATTATGCTAAATGGAAGGGGTTAGGCATCCTTTAAGATCCGCTAACTTGCGGTTATCCGTTCAAACCTAGGTTAATTGTTTATTGCCTTTTTATTCTACATATTCTAAGCAGTTTTCATAATTTACAATTACAATGAAATGCAATACAGAATAATAAAGCTAAAATTAAATGCGGCATAAAATAAAACTCCGGGACATTCTTTTTGAAATGCATCTCCGGATACATGCATAAACACTTAGTAAAAGTGTTAGTAATATAATAAATAATTTAAAAGTAATAGAAAGAATTAATAAATAAAGCAAAAAATAAATTCGTCTTTTGTACATGGGAGGCCTTGGAAATCAGACGGATATTCCTTCATCGGCCTATATTGTTAGAAACAATAAAATAAATAAAACCTTCAGATCCGCGTCAAAACAATAATAGTTTTAAACGCGGAGGGCTCAGATATATAAAATAAAGTGGGACATCCTAAACAAGTCCGGCTGCGAAAATTCGCCCTGCCAGCGCATGTTGGTTATCCTGTGTAAGTGGAAGAAATCATCATTGCCCAAAAAGCTTTATTTTATTTTATTTTCCGTCTTTGCAACTGCGGAGGCCTAAAAAATCGACGGATAACTTTTTCATTGGCCAATAAAGTGTAGTATCTTATTCAAATCAGTGGGTTTTTATCAAGTGCAGTGATTTGTTCAGAAATCAGTTTAACAAAATAATGACGGGCAAATTCGTCAAAAATCAGCCCGAACCCGATGAACAATAAACCGCAACAGTAGCCAAAAGAAAAGGGAAAACGGTTCACCAAACAAGATAACCAAATAGAAAAGATATCACCAACAACTGCAGATTCACGAGCGGCCAAAAGACCAAAAGGGTGCCAAATCAAACCAACAAAATAGAAACAAACCGAAGAACCCCCAAACATATCAGGCAAACCAGCTCGCCGGAGTTTTAACTCCGACCAAATAAGTTAAAAAATAGTCCAACAATAGTACGCAACAGATCCCAAGACAAAACACAGTATAGATCACCGGAGTTTTTAAACTCCGGCTAGACATAAGAACCGAGAAATCTGCCCAACAAACAACAAAATGTGTAACTGCAAGAGAAGTAGAAAGACAACAAACATAGCCGGGGTTCAATAACATAATGGAGGGCGAGGCGTCACTTCCACGGCGGTGCCCGCCGGAGCGACTTCGCCGTGGTAAAAGGGTTCACCGACGGGAATGGGGAAAGAGCAGTGGTGGTTCGCGTGAGAGCTGGCGATGACGGGGACAATGGAGGGATATTCAATGTCTAACTCCTCGCCTGTAGTCACCTCCGGCGAGGCAGTGGCATGGAGGTGGGGCGTCGATTGAAACAAAAAATGGGAGGATTTCACAAAATCCAGAAAAATGAGAGAGATGGATATATATTATAGGGGTGTAGCGGCTGTAGTGTGTGTGTGCGTGTGGTGGTGTGTTGTTGGGCGGCTGAGAGGAGTGTTGCGGCTGTGTAAAATAAAGAGAGGGAGTGTTGCGGCTGTGTAAAATAAAGAGAGGGAGTGTTGCGGCTGAGGGTTTTTTTGGGGGGGGGGGGGTAAGGATTTTATTTGTAGGGGTATTTAGGTTTAGGGTTTTGGGTATTGGGTATTGGGTGTTGGAGGGAAAAGATGAAAGGTGTACCGGGCTTCATTTTTGGGCCTCAGTTTGGGCTTTGCCATGGATTGGACTGATTCAGATTGGTTTCTGATCGACTGGTTTGACCAAAATGCAAAACAGGTTTATTATTTAAAAGAAAATTTATTTAAAGGTACAATTATCAAAATAAATTGCCGACGCTATAATACAATATTTAAGAAATGTTTAATGCCTAATTAAGTAAAAACGCGGTGCCAATTAATTATTCAAAGAGATGCAAACATTATTAAAATAAAACGACGGTGTAATAATAATAGAAACATAATATTAACAAAGACATCATGCTTAATTTAAAATAAAAAGATGCAATGCCATTTTGTGAAGAAATAAACATAGAATATTATGTAAAAAATGCAAAAATGATGATTAAAATGCGGTGTCCTAAAATGTTTAAAATTACAAGAAATGACTAAAAGATGGGTCAAAATTGGGTGTCAACAGTTTGTCCCTCTTTGACCGAAGACGATGAAAGAGTTTTCGGACAAAGACGTTGACTTGTAGCCAATTTTGTCCCCATCGTCAGAATTAAAACAAAGATCAAGAAAAAGAATGGGCAAAAACTGATGCAGATTCAAAATTTTGTCTCTGTGTCGAATTATGATGACACTGGGTCGCTGTGATGCCAAAATAAAAGACAAAACTGATGCAGATTTAAAATTTGTCTCGGTGTCGAATTATGAGGACACTGGTTGCTGCGATGCTAGAAAATTAAAGCAGGTAGACGCCGATTAAAAATTATCACAGTGTCGAATCATGATGACACTGGGCTGATGTTATACTACAAAATTAAAGACAATGCCGACGCAAATTCAAAATTTGTCCCAGTGTCGAATTATGATTGACACTGGGTTGCCGGTGATGTGGTGCTGAAAAAGACACGGTGTTTGCAGATGCTGATGGCGTCATTGCATAATCGCGATGCAGATGTTCGTCGTTGCATAGACGAAGCATAGATGAAGTCATTGCATGGACTTACATGAAATGGCGTCGTTGCATAGACGCGATGCAGATGCTCGTCGTTGCATAGACGAAACACAGATGAAGCCCTTGCATGGGCTTACATGAAATGTCGTCGTTGCATAGACGCGATGCAGATGCTCGTCGTTGCATAGACGAAACATTGATGAAGCTGTTGCATAGACTTACATGAGATGACGTCATTGCATAGACGCGATGCAGATGCTCGTCGTTGCATAGACGAAACGTGGATGAAGCCGTTGTATGAGCTTACACGAGATGACGTCGTTGCATAGACACGATGCAGATGCTCGTCGTTGCATAGACGAAACGTGGATGAAGACGTTGTATGGGCTTACATGAGATGACGTCGTTGCATAGGCGCGATGCAGATGTTCGTCGTTGCATAGAAGAAGCATAGATGAAGTCGTTGCATAGACTTACATGAAATGACGTCGTTGCATAGACGCGATGCAGATGCTCGTCGTTGTATAGACGAAACATGATGAAGTCGTTGCATAGACTTACATGATATGACGTTGTTGCATAGACGCGATGCAGATGTTCGTCGTTGCATAGACGAAACATGGATGAAGCCATTGCATAGACTTTTATGAAATGCGTCGTTGCATAGACACGATGCAGATGTTCGTCATCGCATAGACAAAACATGGATGAAGCCGTTGCATAGGCTTTTATGAAATGCGTCATTGAATAGACGTGATGCAGATGTTCGTCGTTGCATTAGACGAAATGTAGATAAAGTCGTTGCATAGACTTACAATGAAATGATGTCGTTTTATGGACGTACCTGCTTTGTGACTCGCCTGGGTTGAGATAACGTCATTGCATAGACGTTGTGCATTTGTAACCCGCATGAGCTTATTGTTGTGCTCCCGCCTTTGCTGATATGAAGATCCTGCACTCAAAGAAAACTTGTGAGTTTTAGGAAATGAGTGGTTGATTCGCGTTGAATTTGTAGCTTTGGCTCTTGACGCTTACATGCTCAGACTTAAGCAAAGGTTAGTGCATAACTGTTAAGCCAAAAATGATAACGCATGGATTTATAAGCAATGTAATTGTATGAGTAGAAATGTTATCCTGTAAATCGTGATGGCGGTTGTATTGATGTGATGCTGCAACTGCTGAGATTTCGTCCTTGCACGGACATGTTGAATGTTGTGAATGCTGCGAGTGCTGATGCAGTCTCTGTGCAGACTTGCTGGATGCTGTGAATGCTTGCTGAAAGCTCTGCGCGGGCTTCCGGATCCGCGAATGCTTGAATCGTCGCGATTGCTGATGTAGTCTCTGCACGGACTTGCTGGATGTCGTGAATGCTTGCTGAATGCTGTTGATGCTGATGTAGTCTCTGCAAGGACTTAACTCTGGCGGAAATTGCTCATATCTCTTTTCGGAATAATCAAATGCATTCTGTCGCACGCGAGCCAATGGGAAGATTTCTAATGGTGTGACCGAAGCCGACTTAGGCCGCCTACGTATTCTCATGAGGGAATCAGGTCAAGACGTAGTTCGTGATGCAAAAATGATTGTACAATTTTCATATATGCAATTTTTTTTAAATGAGACCGAAACCAATGTGGCCGCCTACGTATCCCGCTGAGGGAATCAGGTCAAGACGTAGTTCGTGATGCAAAGAATAAGGATTTTTATGGGTTTTCAAACAATGTGGACCGAAGTCAATGTGGCCGTCGACGTATCCCTTCGAGGGAATCAGGTCAAGACGTAGTTCATGATGCAAAAAATGATTTTTTACATATGTATTTTTTTTTTGAAAAGTGGAAAGACAACATCACGTTCTGACTTTAGTTGATACCAACAATTAGTATTGTGTGTAGGAATTCCGTTATTTACTTCTAGTCTAACCGAGACTGACTTCTGGGTAATTCCTATAGTTTCAAATGGTATCTCAGACACCTAAGTATCTACACACTTGCTTGCAGCCAAGGTTTTGAACTACACGTAATCTTCACGTTTCAAATGCCCTCACTGAAAGAAAGTCCCATTTCTCACATATATTCCAGTATTTTGAATTTTGGGACGTTTAGAGAAGTACGCTCACACTCAAAAGGATGTTCAATGCATGCAATTGTGATACCATAGGCAGCGTCATGTAAGTATCCACTAATGTGAGAACCTCAAAGATAAGATCATGTAGGGCTTGTCACGGGCTTGTAATGTAGGTTTGGGGAAGGGATAAATATCATTTGGGTAAAAGTGACTAATCCTTCCTCGAGCGTTGGACTACGTCCGTGCTTGACATTTGTGTGCTTTAATGCTGACCTGCTTTCTTTTTGTCCCAGTTTTTCTGTACTGGCTTCTTTTTGAATATTTCGTTTGGAGCCCCCTTTTTTTTCCAAAGTTATTCTCTCATTTTTTTTTTTTTTTAATTTTTTTTTATAATGTCGGGGCTTTTGATTTCTTCTTTTTGTGAAGTCTTCATTTGTGTTTTCTTTTCCCTTTTGGGACTTTGACAATTTTTGTCTTTGCAAAATTTGACGCAGAATTTTGTCAGCCACTTGCACATTTCTAAAGCGCTCAAGGAGGTCGGGCCAAGAGAGGGATAGTGCGTATGGACTCAGAAAGAGTATAGACTTAATATGTGGTTGTCAAAAGAATATGCTTTAGGCTCAAAGGAGTGTACTACGGATAATGTCATTTGATAGGCTGAAAAAGGCTCAAACGGGTCAAAGAAAGCCTACGATAATTTCCTACACCGAGTGTTACTCAGGATTTCGCCTCAACAAACATTCAGGCCACGTTCTAGATCACAATACAATGCGATTGAACTTATTCTAAAAACTCACCACACAATGCACATGAAACGATGAGGTTGGTTTCGTTCTTATCTTGAAAGCATGCAAGACAATGTCATTACAGGTGTGCGTGAGAGGTACCAAAAGAATCTATGGTTTACCACGAAGTCCACTCATACTGATTATTACTCGTTCTTTTCTATGCACACTCCTAACTGTGTTGGTATCAACCAAATCAAACAATGATACTTAAAAGAGCTTTTTTTTTCTTTGCTTTTTGAATAAAATATTTTTGTATTTTTTCAATAAATGGTATCGAACCCGAGTAGGGCTGCCTACATATCTCATCTTTGTGAGAATCAAAAGTGTCGTAGTTCATTCAGATATGTTATAAAACGTATGATTTAAAAAGAATTCATTCATGAAAGAAATGCAAAAGTAAAGCTGTGCAAAACAAATTATTGTTCAATATAAGACTAATGCAAAGTAAAAGGAATGTAATGAAAACATGAATGGCTGCGATAAAATGAATGAAATGTATGAATGAATGTATGTGATAGAATGATTGAAATGCAATAATGAATGTCCGTGATTGGATAAATGCAATGAATGAGTGAACCAAATATGTCCTTTTTTTTTTATGTGGTGTCGAACCCTAGATGGGTTGCCTACGTATCACACCGTATGGTGAGAATCAGACACGCGTAGTTCGGGATGCTTATGTTGTAAAATGCATGATAAAGAATTACGTAATCGACACTAAAATATCAATTGAATTTGCAAAAAAGATACAAAATATAGGACCCAGAGCGATGCTTCGTTGAATCTGGTATAAGCTGACTTCTTTCCATCAACATAACTCCAGCTCATTCTTGTGATGATTTTTTTTCTTTTCTTTTTCTTCCCCTTTTTTTTATTCTTCCGGCCGCCCTCGACTATTTGCGAGGACAATTTTCCTGCAAAAGATATGACAAATGGGTGAGAGTAGACAAGCCACAAAAATAGTAAAATGTAAGGGCGTGACAATATAGTCAAAGACTCCTCTGATTGGTTCGGCCGAACTGGTGGTTGATGCTTCACAAAGTTCAAGTCGCGCTATTCAAGAGTGATTTACGCAGTAGAAGTCCTGATTGCAATGCGACAACAACAAAGTGCAAACATGCAAATGCTCGTGGCCGGAATTATAAGCATGATACGTACAGGGGTTAAAAGGGTAATTATTACATTAAATAATATGTACAGAATTGCTAGTGACAACAATAGTAAACAAAAGCATGCAAATCAAGTGCGCGCCTAATATGCATGGGACCTCTCTTATGTCAGAGGTCGGCCTAAACGCCAAATATGCGAGATTATGATAAATAGGTCCAAGCCGTTAAACTACAATGTTTTGTCGGAAATGACGACAAAATGACAGTGCATTTTTTCCAATTTCGGTGTGTCATGACCAGGCTTGGATCCGTCTATCATTGTCATGCTACACATATATGCTTATGGATCGTTGGGTTGTGAAACCCGTCGACAAGTTTGGTGGATTTCTAATTGTGGCGTTAATACCAAGGATTACCCACCTAAGGTTTATGCATGCATGACTTAATATAGAAGGGTGGTATATCTCTATCTTAAGCTTTCTAAGATTTGTCTTACTAGACGCAAGGTTCCCGAGCGGACAACTCGAGTGAGAAGGCTACGTGGTTGATCAGACGAACCGATCTAACTCCACGAAGGCGCCAACTCTCCTAAATTTTGGGTATTTTGAAAGAAATTCGCGGGTGCGTGAAGCACACCAACACGTGTAGTGTGTGACAATGTGAATTTTCCAGAGTGGAGGAAATATGAGCGGAATGCTAGTTTAAGATAAGCAGTAAAGCAAATAGTAATTAAAACAGTTAAGCTTACAAAATTTAAAGCAAGCAATTTTAAGGCATTTAAAACAAATAAAAGAAAATAAAGCCAAGCAATAATAAACCCAGGTTTGCTATGGTCAAGAACCTGATATTCCCCAGCGGAGTCGCTATGCTGTCGAGCCCGTTTTTGACCTCGGGGTCTGAACGGTATCCGCAACGTTGCTCTTTGGCGCGGTTCCCTCGATGGAGCAATAATGCTGATTTTGAGGAGTCGCCACCTAATTAGTTAAGTGAATTATGACACTTGATTATTGCAATGAAATACTGCAATTAATCTCCATTTAATGGTCTGCAAAATTAATGAGATTCCGAGTAAGGGTTCTTTATTATCCTAAAGGGAAGAGGTTAGACATCCTTTAAGATCCGCTAACTTGCGGTTATCCTTTCAAACCTAGGTTAATTGTTTATTGCCTTTTTATTCTACATATTCGAAGCAGTTTTCATAATTTACAATTACAATGAAATGCAATACAAAATAATAAAGCTAAAATTAAATGCGGCATAAAATAAAACTCCGGGGCATTCTTTTTGAAATGCATCTCCGGATACCTGCATATACACTTAGTAAAAGTGTTAGTAATAGAATAAATAATTTAAAAGTAATAGCAAGAATTAATAAATAAAGCAAAAAATAAATTCGTCTTTTGTACATGGGAGACCTTGGAAATCAGACGGAGATTCCTTCATCGGCCAATATTGTTAGAAACAATAAAATAAATAAAACCTTCAGATCCGCGTCAAAACAGTAATAGTTTTAAACGCGGAGGGCTCAGATATATAAAATAAAATGGGACATCCTAAACAAGTCCGGCTGCGAAAATTCGCCCTGCCAGCGCATGTTGGTTATCCTGTGTAAGTGGAAGAAATCATCATTTCCCAGAAATCTTCATTTTATTTTATTTTACGTCTTTGCAACTGCGGAGGCCTCAAAAATCGACGACAACTTTTTCATTGGCCAATCAAGTGTAGTATCTTATTCAAATCAGTGGGTTTTTATCAACTGCAATGATTGTTTCAGAAATCAGTTTAACAAAATAATGACGGGCAAATTCGTCAAAAATCAGCCCGAACCCGATGAACAATAAACCGCAACAGTAGCCAAAAGAAAAGGGAAAACGGTTCACCAAACAGTACAACCAGCAGAAAAGATATCACCAACAACCAGAGATCTGCCGGAGCGGCCAAAAGACCAAAAGGGTGCCAAATCAAACCAACAAAATAGAAACAAACCGACGAACCCCCAAACATATCAGGTAAACCAGCTCGCCGGAGTTTTAACTCCGACCAAAATAAGTTAAAAAATAGTCCAACAATAGTACGCAACAGATCCCAAGACAAAACACAGTATAGATCACCGGAGTTTTTAAACTTCGGCTAGACATAAGAACTGAGAAATCTGCCCAACAAACAACAAAATGTGTAACTGCAAGAGAAGTAGAAAGACAACAAACATAGACGGGGTTCAATAACATAATGGAGGGCGAGGCGTCACTTCCACGGCGGTGCCCGCCGGAGCGACGTCGCCGTGGTAAAAGGGTTCACCGACGGGAATGGGGAAAGAACAGTGGTGGTTCGCGTGGGAGCTGGCGACGACGGGGACAATGGCGGGATATTCAATGTCTAACTCCTCGCCTGTAGTCACCTCCGGCGAGGCAGTGGCATGGAGGTGGGGCGTCGATTGAAACAAAAAATGGGAGGATTTCACAAAATCTAGAAAAATGAGAGAGATGGATATATATTATAAGGGTGTAGCGGTTGTAGTGTGTGTGTGCGTGTGGTGGTGTGTTGTTGGGCGGCTGAGAGGAGTGTTGCGGCTGTGTAAAATAAAGAGAGGGAGTGTTGCGGCTGAGGTTTTTTTGGGGGGGGGGAGGGGTAAAGTTTTTATTTATGGGGTATTTAGGTTTAGGGTTTTGGGTATTGGGTATTGGAGGGAAAGATGAAAGGTGTACTGATCTTCATTTTTGGGCCTCAGTTTGGGCTTCGGTTTTCGGCGGATTGGACTGATTCAGATTGTGCCTCGGACTGGACTGGTTTGACAAAAATGCAAAACGGGTTTATTATTTAAAAGAAAAATTATTTAAAGGTACAAAATTATCAAAATAAAATGCCGACGCTATAATGCAATATTTAAGAAATGTTTAATGCCTAATTAAGTAAAAACACGGTGCCAATTAATTATTCAAAGAGATGCAAATATTATTAAAATAAAACGACGGTGTAATAATAATAGAAACATAATATTAACAAAGACATCATGCTTAATCTAAAATAAAAAGATGCAATGCCATTTTTTGAAGAAATAAACATAGAATATTATGTAAAAAATGCAAAAATGATGATTAAAATGTGGTGTCCTAAAATGCTTAAAATTACAAGAAATGACTAAAAGATGGGTCAAAATTGGGTGTCAATAAGTAGTAGTAGATATATATAATACAACCAATGGCTTAGATCAAAACCAATGTGTGGCTAGGATTTGTTCAATAATATCAAGCCACAACTTGGCTCTCTTGACTTGTCCATTTCGACCAACCCATGTGGGGGGGGGGGGGGTGACACGTGTCACCCTCATATTGGTCTATAATATTTCATCTCCCGAAATTTTCATAATTGGTCAAAATATCGAAAACCTTGTGGGCCCCACAAAACGTAAAATTTCTCGGGTGGGCCCCACGTGACCAAATCCGAAAATAAAATTCCATAATTCTAATAAATTTTATAAGTCTCAAATAATAATTTTGAGAACCCAATTCTCATTAATAAACATTTTTCCTTCACGAGGTTCGGAAGATTTTTCCTTAAGAATAACAAATCTTTCTTTCGTTCAAATTTTAAAGTCCCGTTTTCTTACGTACGTTCTCATATACATGTCATGGAGCTACGGGGTGTAACATTCTCTCCCCCTTAGAAACATTTATCCCCGAATGTTCTTTCGAGGCTTAATCTAAACAGATATCGGCACAGTCCCCTTTAACTACACTCAACATAATCTCATGTGCCACACATGGCCACATAAATAATACTTATGCAAACATGTCAGTAATAATCGACAATTAAGGAAATGAATTACCCGGAGGTGTAGGGAATAAGTGAGGATACTTCTGCATCATGTCATCCTCTACCTCCCAAGTCATCTCCTCTCTAGTATCATTCCGCCACAAGACTTTGACGGAAGCCACGTCCTTAGACCGTAGTCGCCTGACCTGGCGATAAAGTATCGTTATAGGACTCTCCTCATACGATAACCCCTCTGTCACCTGGACATCACTAACTGGGAAAACTCTGGATGGATCTCTGATACTCTTCCGTAATATAAAAACATAGAAGACCGGATGTGCTGCCTCCAAATCGGACATCAGATCAACTTATAGGCAATCTTGCCTATTTTACGGATAATCTGATAAGGCCCAATGTACCTTTCCTGGATAAGCTTCACCTTATCCACAACCTGCTAAATCAAATCTGGGCCAACTAACTGAACCTGGCCAATATCAAACTAACCAATCGGCGACTTACACTTCCTTCCATACAAAGCCTCATGCAGGGCCATCTGAATACTGGAAAGGTATCTGTTATCGTACGTAACTCAATAAGAGGCAAATAATCCTCCCAGCCATCCCTAAAATCAATAACACAGGCCCTCAACATATCCTCAAGTGTCTGGATAGTACACTCTGCCTGTCCGTCGGTCTGAGGGTGAGATGCAGTACTACATGTGTCCCCAATCCCTTCTGGAAAGACCTCCAGAAGTTAGCCATAAACTGGGCTCATCTGTCTGTCATAATAAATGTAGGAACCCCGTGCAGTCTCACAATCTTCCTGATTTATAATCTAGCATAATTCTCAGCCGAGTATGTAGTCCTGACCGGAAAAAAAAACAAATGGGCTGATCTCGTCGGCCTGTCTACTATAACCCACAAGGAGTCGCACTTCCTTTGAGTACGATGCAACCCTGTAACAAAATCCATATTAATCACCTCCCACAACCAAGTCGGGATCTCAATCGTCGATCATAGCCCACTGGGCTTCTGGTGCTCACCCTTGACCTGCTGCCAATTGGACGCTGAGCAACAACTATGCTACGTCCCTCTTCAGGCCATCTTACCAATACATATATCTGAGGTCATGATACATCTTAGTCGTCCCCGAATAAATAGAGTAAGGAGCACTATGCGCCTCCCCTCAAACCTGCTGATGAAGTCCTGCAACACCGGGTACACGTAATCTGCCCTCGTATCCTAGCACCCCATCAGGTGCTATCTCACACAGGCTCTTCTCCTCTCGAAGAGCCGTATCTCGATTCCGTACTAAAACTGGATCCTTATACTGTCGCCTCTTCACCTCCTCGACGAGGGAAGACTCGGCAACCTCCCGGACCCGAACTCCATTATCAACGGAAACAAACAACCGAACCCCTCGGCCTGCTAGCTGATGAATCTCACGGATTATGTCCGGTCTATCTGGCAGACTACCCCTAGATCTATGACTAAGAGCATCCGCAGCTATATTGGCTTTCCCTGGGTGGTATAGGATATCAGCATCATAATCCTTGAGTAACTGTAACCACCATCTCTGTCGCAAATTCAGCTGCCTCTGTCTGAAGATATACTGAAGGCTCTTGTGGTTTGCATAAATCTCCACATGAACTCCATATAAGTAATTCCTCTAAATCGCCAAGGCATGCCTAACTGCCGCCAATTCAAATCGTGAGTAACGTAATTCCTTTCATGCTCCCGTAGCCGCCGGGAAACATAGGCTATGACCTTATCGTGTTGTATCAGCACACAACCTAGCCCAACACTCAAAGTGTTACAATAATAACCTAACCCTCTAGTCCCTCATGAGGGGTTAGACTGTAGTCATAGTCAGCTTATCTTTCAATAACTGGCATCTTTTCTCGCACTTCCGAAATATTCGGGCATGATACAATCTTAATCATGATTCTTGTTTCCAGTCTTCTGTTGCAACCAAACTTGGTTACTATACCTGGATTCAAATTCCTTCACTTGCCTCATTGTTACGACTTCCTGCCGATCACAATCTAGGGGGAGATTTCCTTGATCTCGTCAAGTAGTAATCCTATTATTCTTCCCAGCTCATAGAGCTTATAGTCAGGTGTTCAAACGTCATCTCACGGTATTACATAATCCACTGGCTTGCCAAGATTTCTTATCTTGATTCTTAATCATACTGTTTCATTCACGCGTATTACCTGCATTTATATCCTTACGACACTTCTTCAACCATTTCCTAGTGTCGTCCTTAATTTACCCCAACACAATACTTTTTCCAAGGTTATCTAAAATTTTAACCTATTGCATAACGAAACTGAAGACTTTACCAGTCTCATATCCATCACCTAATAATATGGGTACGCATAACCCTCAAAGATACGTAAAACTATCCTTTTACATGGGGAGAGAGCTTATATCCCTTTCATAATCTTTCCTTGAAGTCACAACCCTATTCACAGGGTCCTATTGCGGTTTCCTCTATAATTCAAATCATTAAGCACCGCCTTAAAAATCGTGTAGATTTCAAAACCTACCTATGATGTATTCTGTTTTTCGTCGGTATCACTCATACTTATCTTATTCTTACTTTGCATTCTCTGGAGTTTATTCGGAAAGTCGTGGCCCTGACTGCCACACTAAGCCGACTACAAGTACCTCCAAGGGTACTTAACATAGAATCCTTAAATGATCGTACATTCTCATCTCCATCTCTTAACTTTCAAATTCAAGTGTCATAAACTTTCAAACTTAATTTATTTACTTCAAATGAAACAAGTCACATAGACTTTCTAATTACTCACGTCAGAGAAGGAAGGATAATTCACAAACTACAAACACTTCCCTTACACTTGTTCGCTCCTTTCCTTACTTTGTCGCACCGCATTTCTTAACTTATTCTAGCATACGTGCATAATTTCTATCACTGATCTGTTTTCCAATCCTTGGAGTTACTACATTGAACACTTTGAGGCCATTTTCGGCTCTCACGATCCGGTTCCAGTGGAACGCGTCCACGAACTCGTACAATGATTAACTAGCCTTGGGCATTTCACCCTCGTGACCCTGTCACATAACGGGACTACCAGCAACTGATCCCACTCCATTTCAGGCTATGGGGCGACCCGTAATAGGTCCTCAACCCGACCCACCGTCACACTTAACTTGTTACATCCCATAATTCCAGGATGAGTATATAAGAATGTACGTAAGGAAACAAGACTTATAAATTTGAACGAAAGGAAGAATTGTTTTCCAAGGAAAAATCTTCCGAACCTCGGGAAGGAAAATTGTTCGTTAGTGAGAATTGGGTTCCCGAATTTGTTATTTAAGACTTTTAGAATTTATCGGAATTATGGAATTTTATTTTCAGAGTTGGATACGTGGGGACCACCCGAAAAATTTTACGTTATTGTGGGGCCCACGAGGTTTCCGATATTTTGACCAATTGTGGAAATTTCGGAAAATGAAATGTTATGGACCAATGGAAGGGCGACACGTGTCACCCTCCACTTAGTCATATTGGACGAAAATAACCCTTAAAGACTAGCCAAATTGGCTTGATAAAATGGACCAAGTCAAAGGAAAAAGTGAGCTTGATATTCTTGACCACATCTTAGCCATCCATGTTTTAATCCTAGCCATTGGTTTCCTTATATAATACTACTACTAGTGCAAGACTAGATCATTCAACACTTAGAAAAATTTGAGAAACTTGAGAGAGAGAGATAGGTGCTCTTGGCATAGCCCCTCTTCGACACAAAAAAATTTGCAATTTTGTTTCATAATTCACAATACTTAAACCCAAGGTTCCTAGGGGTATTGTAAGGACATCTCAATAGAAAGATCCCGGAAAAACGACGTTTTCACGCTAGTCGCAAGGCGAAAATCTAAGGTGTTCTTCAACTTTGAAGATGAAACTTGAAGAGGAGTTCTTCATGAGCTTCTAAGGAGTGCTTGGAGCGGATTGGAATATAAGAAGAGGAGCTAAAAGTTGCTAAGGATAGACATTTACGCTTGGATTTTATTAGGGCTTATTGAGGTAAAATCTTTATCTTCTTAATGTAATTAAAGATTACATGTTATTGTAGTTAAGAAATGAGTATGTGGTATATAGAATGAAGTTTGAAAATATTTGGATCATGTCGACATGTTAAAACCGAAAATGGACAAGTTAGCCATTTATGTTGAAATCAATTTAATTGTTAGTTACGATCGTCGCATGTTATAGAAAGAAGGGATTATAGTTGTTATAATCGATTGAGGCTATATAACATGTTAGAATAACAATTTGGATTGAAAAGGAATTGGAATGAACTTTATGTTGTTACACATTTTGAGCCGAGAATTGCCTTAATCTTTGGACAGTTTCGTATTAATTGTGGGGCAGAATTTTACACGTCCTGTTAAGGCGTGTAATCCCCTTTGTATTTGCTGAATTGTTGGGCCTTAAATGTGGCGTTTGGTTATTGATTTTCGGGCATGGAAAAAGGTGGAAAAGTACGTAGAAACAAAGGAAGTGCTGTCCGATTTTCCGTAGAATTTGGTGACTTTACACTTAGAATATTCTACGTTTGAAGCTAGAGGTTAATGGACGTATTATGGCCATTATAGGTTGAAGTACTACGTATAGCGTATTCTACTTAAAGGATGGAATAGCTATCAAAGTTAAGGTACTTTGGAGCATTTTGCTACTTGTCGATAATCGTCGCGAGGTATGTGAACCTCTTCCTTCTTTTGACATGATTCTATGTATGGAATATACACGTGGTGCTATTTCATGATTCCTTCTACTCTTAGAAGTTAAGAGGTATGTATGTTGATTTACTCTATGTAAAAGTTACGTCTAAGTTATCCTAAGTTCTTACCAAGTCTTATGGGGGATGTTGGTAAGAGTCGTTAGGAAGTATTTGGAGTCAAGTTGACCTTGCTAAGTTACTGCCCGAATGAGAATAAGTATCGAACAAGCCATTGCAGCGTTAATAAAAGAAAATGTATCGGCAATCAATTAAATTAAAATGAGTAGAATTCTCCATCTGCATAGAAGCTAAGATAAGACAAAATTGTATTACATTTTCTAGATCATGGCTGTTTTAATAAGATCGTTATAAACAAGTATAACCTATTCACAACGCATAAAAGTATATGTTACTTAATTTAAAGAGTTTACGTATGAAGTTTTAAGACTATGAACCTTGAATTCTAAAAAGGTTAAGAGACTTTATTTTTCAAGTTATGAGACTTGATTCTTAAAGGAAGGAATGACTTGATTTAAAAGTATAGAATGCTTGATTTGGGAAGAGCATTGATAACTTGATATTCTAAGTTAAGAAACTTGATTTCTTAAAAGTTAAGAGACTTGAAGTTTTTGAAAACTATGTAACTTGACTTGAAAGTATAAGTCTCTTGGTTATAAAAGGAATAAATTTGTCCAAGACATAAAAAGTTATAACGGCTTTATGGGAAGTTGATTATAACAACTTTATGGAAGGTTAAAAGAATGATTTTCTCTAGTAATGTAAACAAAGAAATGACTTGAAATAAAGAAGGGCAATTTGATTTAAAGGTACCAATTGCTTAAAGTTTTAAAGTAAGGGTCACTTGATTTAGAAGCCTAGAAATGTATTTCTAAAAATGTAGTGACTTGTTTGAAATGTAGACATGCCTTGATACTACGGGTGTTAATATCTTGGGGGTTTTATATGAAAAGGAGTCTTCTGAAAAGAATGGAGGTACATAATACCTTGGGTTAAATCCCTGGATCCTTAATGACATGTCAGTGCCTTAAGTTTGAATAAAAATGAGAATGCTTAATAATTAAGGCTAATAAGAAGTTAAGGGATTTCTTAACTTGCTGATATTTATGATAAACCGGTGGTGCTTATGTTATGTATGATAAGCCGGTGGTGCTTATGTTATGTATGATAAGCAGGTGGTGCTTATATTATGTATGATAAGCCGATGGTGCTTATGTTATATATGATAAGCCGGTGGTGCTTATGTTATGTATGATAAGCCGGTGGTGCTTATGTTATGTATAATAGTCGGTTGTGCTAGGTTATGTAATTCTTACGGGGTAAACACCCGGGCTACTACTTATTCCATGGATTTGCTACCCATGATGCGAGTGCAACGTTTGTACTCATTGCGGGCCTACCGGGCCCATGCGGGTGAAATAGTCCAATGCGAGGCGGATGACCTCATTGCGGGTCCACATGACCTATGCGGGTGAAATAGTCCCAGGTGTAGGATTGCCAAATGATACTATGGGCAGGTAGGCCCTAAGTTGATCATAAGCTTCCTATTTTTATGCAGTATACCTTTATGGGCAGACTTATGTGACTTTATCGCGTCCCAGATTGGGTCGGGCAGTATACCTTTATGGGCAGACTTATGTGACTTTATCGCGTCCCAGAATGGGCCGGGCAGTATAGGCGTCCCTCCATAAATGGCTGGATTATGTTATGCAAGATAAGTAAGTTATATGGTTATGAACTTGATGATTTTTCCTAAGTATGTACGTAAGAATTTGACTATAACTCTTATTGAAAAATGGGAAAAGATAATGATGTACGATTAAGTTCATGAGTTGTAATGGCATGGTAGGATCTGATATTTACATTTATACTTGCCCATGTCATTCTTTTATCTGATTATATGATCATTTAATGTCTTGTCACGACCGAACCAGGCCATGGCGGTGCCTTACCCCGAGCACCCTAGTGATACAACATCAGAGAAAATCAGCGGAAATAAAACATGAACATGAAATAAGAGATATTATAAATAAACAGGCCAACCAAAACAGTTGCATACATGCATACATAAAAACCCGACAGTTATCCTTTTACAAACTCTGCCCCTTGCGATTACTGCACCTCTAAGAGTTTTATAACAACTACTATGACGGACAGGGCCCGCCATACCCTGAATGTACAAGAACCTCTGCACTGGGGTAACATGCAAAAGATAAGCCTCAGAAAAGCGGGCTTCCCAACACGGCTGTGATCCTAGGCGAGGATCCTGGCCGATGTACCTACTGCGGCGTGACGCGGCCCCGAAGGAGTCGATAACAGTACCAAGTATGTGAAAGCGTAAAATCATGAATGAAATCATAATAGTCTATATAAAGCGGGAGACATGTATGATAACCAAACTACGATTCACAACATAAAGCGGCCATGTCAAGTCGGGGACTCACGCCTCAAAGTCATCCTCACGCGTGGAACTCCTTCGCCAGCTGCCGTGATCTAGGTACAAATCATGTAATCGTATAACATGTCTCGGCCCATCTCATGGACCCGATATAAGCGTGTGGAATACATTCCGGTTCATCTCGTGAACGCGATGGTCGAGTGGAATACATTCGGTTCATCCCGTGAACGCGGTAGTCAGTGAAATACATTCGGTTCATCCCGTGAACGCGGTAGTCAGTGGAATACATTCGGTTCATCCCATGAATGCGGTAGTCGAGTGAAATACATTCCCGGTTCATCCTATGAACCGGTATAGAAACGTCCATCACAAATCAGCCGGCCCTCCATCGAGAGACGCGGTGGTATAGAAACACAATACTTGCACAACAAAGGCTATCACAACAAGCATAGGCAAGTTACACAACAACAAGCATAGGAAAGTTACACACACTCAAGGTACTTTCATTTGTCAAAGTCCGGGTCTTAACCCCAAAGTACTACATACGTTAAATTCCTTTAAAAGATCCATTCCTTTTTCAAAAGTCACCCGATACCCGTAGTATAAAAAATAGAGTGACCCACATTTTTAAGTAAACCAACACACATTCTTTTTAAAGTCAAGTAACAACATTCCTTTTTCCTAAAGTTCCAGTTTGCCTAGTTTCAGTTACTCAAGTCCCATTTTTGAAAGATTTCATAGTTCATAGTCTTAATCACGTAATTCCTTTTTAGAACAATTGAGTAATATGCGTCTTATGTGTGAGTAGGTTATTCTTGTTTATATCAATCTTCTTAAAGCAGCCATGATCTAGAAAATGTAATATCATTTTGTCTTATCTTAGCTTCTATGCAGATGGAGGTTTCTACTGGTTTTACCAATAATTCATTATTCAATACATTTTCCTTTATTACGCTGCAGTGGTTTGTTCGATACTTGTTCTCATTTTCCGAAATCCATTTAACATTCTTAAGCCGTTTATACCTAACTTCCCATAAAGCTAGTATAACTCTTAAGCTTTCAAAAACCAAGTATTACTCTTCTTTTCAAAATGATTCATAAATCTTTTGAAATACTTCAAGTTCTTTATGGTCACACATTAAGTCAGTTATAAGTCAAATCAGTTGTCTTTTAAAAACCACAAAACATTTTCTTACCTACATAAAGCTGTTATAACCAACTTCCCATAAAGTCGTTATAACACTTCATGTTTAAAAACCAAATCTGATTAACACGTATGCGTCTACCGTACTACATAGCTCACACATATCATGCTAGAAAAGATAGGAAGAGGTTCACATACCTCGCGACGATTATCGACTAATAGCAAAGCGCTCAGTACCTCAAACCGTGGCTACTCCTTGCCCAAGTAGATCACGCCATACGTAGTACTTCAACCTATAAAGGCCACAAGGCGCCTATTAACATCTAGATCTCATCGTAGAATATTCTACAGAAAATTCGGCAG
Organism: Przewalskia tangutica; assembly: GCA_029844215.1. Taxonomy (NCBI): domain Eukaryota; kingdom Viridiplantae; phylum Streptophyta; class Magnoliopsida; order Solanales; family Solanaceae; genus Przewalskia; species Przewalskia tangutica. Next base: position 71,926,635 of record CM056732.1, read on the forward strand.
CACCTCCCCCCCCCCCGCAACAGCGTAAATCTCCTCCTCTATCGAGGCCGGCTACCAAGCCAACGGAGGGGTTTACGTCTAACGGGCGTGTACAATTCTACTTCACGATGTGCTACACAAGTCTCGTAATACGGTCCTATGTAATTCTGATTAAGTTGTTATACCCGTATTTCAGTATATGCGTGAGGGCGTGCGTGAAAATTTAAGCCTTAAGGATTGGCAAGAATCGAAATTTGTACACAAGTGCTGAAAAGAGTCGTTTTTCGACGAAACGTTTTACTAGACTTGCGAAGGGAAAAATACGGCTATGTCATTTTTAATTTTTGCGGATTTTTCCGAGAGACGGAATATTTTGGACCAACGAGAGGGCGACACTTGTCACCCTCAAGTTGGTGGACTTGGACGGTGTTGTGGCCGAGAAGGGGGAGGATTTTGTGGCATGTTTTGTGCCTTGTTTGGTGCCTTGTTTTGTGCCATGTTTTGTGGAGTAGGGTTAGGGTGCACTTGGCTTGATCTTGGCCTTACACTTGCCTTGCACATGGCTTGATCAAGGCCATTGGTTTCCCTATAAATACCCCTCCCTTGTTGAAGACTTCTTCATCCAAAAATCTTTCTAAGTCTTGAATTCCTCCTCCTCTTGAGTAGTTCTCGTCAAAGAGTCCCCACTTTGTGAGCCATGGCGAGAGCCTCCCTCCCCACTTTGTAGTGTCTAGCCAGGGTACCCACTTGCCTTGTGGTCCTCGTATAATACCCCGCTCTTGGTAGAAATACTCTCCAGTATTGTTACTATACCAAAATACCTTAGCCTTATACCTTGTAGTATTCCAAAGTTATCTCTATACGTAGTGCCCGGAAAATACTATTATACCTTCCTTTAGCCACTAAACGAAACCCTAAGGAAAACCTTCATAGTCGGTTGAAGTGTTAAGTAGAAGTTGCGTAGAACTTCTAAGGGTTGTTCGGAGCGGGTTGGGCGCGGAGTAGGAGCTTAACGTTGCTCGGGAAGCGGCATTAAACTTGGATAATTTTGGGCTCATCGAGGTAAATACTCATCCTTCTATTGTAATTGGAAATTACATACTGTAGTAGTATAGAAACGAATATAAGATTCATAGAAGATATTTGAACTGTAATAGAAGGATATTACAGAATAGACTTGAACTGAAATCACATCAGAAGAATTAAGTAGAAGATTAAACTGTACTTACATAGGACTGTATTTACAGTAGACTGATAACCTTTATTGGTTGAATGTTCTGCAAGTAGCATGTGCTACTTGGAAGGTGGACAAGGCTAGCCGGGTTATAGCCGTGGAGCGTTTTGCTTATAGTCGATAATCGTCGCGAGGTATGTGATTCTTCCTATACTCTTGAGCATGATATTTTAAAGGAATATATATAGTACGGTAGACGTACGTGTGGCAATGTCTTTTGACTTAAGCCTGAATAATAAGAATCTCGAAGTATTTTAAAGGAATATATATATAGTACGGTAGACGTACATAAGTTAACAGAACGTAGATGTACGGCAGTGTCTTTTGACTTAAGCCTGAATAATAAGAACCTTGAATGTATTTTAAAAGAATTAAGAAACCTTTTTTGGAAAGAAGAGTAATACTTGGTTTTGAAAACATAAGAGTTATACTAGCTTTATGGGAAGTTAGGTATAACGTCTTAAGAGAGATAAAGAGAATGGTTTACTGATTTTTAGAAGTTAAGAGACTTAATCTTAAAAGATAAGAGACTTGACTTAATATGGATGTTTGTGTGAAACCTCATTCGTGAGTAATGAGTACTTGGTTTTTAAAAGGGAATAACGTTTCTTGATTTGAAATCGAATGAGTATCGACAAACCACTGCAGCGTTAATAAAGGAAAATGTATTGAATAATAAAGTATTATTAAAACCAGTAGAAACCTCCATCTGCATAGAAGCTAAGATGAGACAAAATGATATTACATTTCCTAGATCATGGTTGCTTAATAAGATTGATTATGAACAAGAATAACCTACACTCATATAAGGCATATGTTTCTCAGATTGTTTTAAAGAGAATTATATTCTTAAATGATTAAGACTATGAACTATGAAACTTTTCTAAAATAAAGAGACCTGAGTAATTGAAATTAGGCAAACTGAAACTTTAGGGGAAAGGATGTTGTTGAAAAGGAAAGTGTTTTGGTTTACCTAAAAATGTGAGTCACTCTATTTTTACACTACGGGTATCGGGTGACCTTTATAAAATGAATGGATCTCTTTAAAAGGAATTTAACGTACGTAGTACTTTAGGGTTAAAACCCGGACTTTGATATAAAATGGAAGTACCTTGAGTTGTGTATAACTTGCCTATGCTTGTTGTTGTATAACTTGCCTATGCTTGTTGTTGTATAACTTGCCTATGCTTGTTGTTGTGTAACTCGCCTATGCTTGTTGTGATAACCTTTGTTGTGCAAGAATTGTGTTTCTATACTACCGCGTCTCTCGATGGAGGGCCGGTTGACTTGTTGAGCTTACTTGGGCGTCTGGCGGTGTGGAAGATTCCACAGGTATGCTTCCATTATTATTGTTACATGGGCATGTCTACCGTCACGAGAATTTGGGGGCATGTGGCGTGCGGCGGGGTTGATTACGATATATGGTTATTATTGTTACATGGGCGATATGCACCGTCACGAGTCGGGGGCATGTGGCCGTGCGGCGAGGTTGACCACCCGGTATATTGTTGTTGATGTTACATGGACGTATACGCCGTCTGCGACCGGGGCATGTGGCCGTGCGACATTGTTATTATTGTTGCATCATGGACATATACGCACCGTCTGCGAATTCGGGGCATGCGGCCGTGATGCGAACATGATTGATGTTGTGGGCGTGAGACCCGTAGTTATATATTGAGTGATGACTTTGAGGCGTGAGTCACGACTTGGCTACATGTTGCGTCTTGTATTTTGGTTATCATACATGTCTCTGCTTTATATAGTATTATGATTTAAGCTGCGATATTTTGATTTCACATACTTGGTACTGTTGTGCGACCTCGCCTTGAGTGCGTTCATGCGCGGTAGGAGTACACGGTAGTTGATCCTCGCTCATAGGATCACGATTCAGATTGGGAAGCTCCGTTTCTCGGAGGCTATTCTTGGTATGTGTTCCCCGAGTTGTAGGTTCTTGTACATTCGTGGTATGGCGGGGCCCGTCCGTCTAGGTTGTTGTAAATCTTAGAAGTGCAGTAATCTGTTGTGGCGGGGTTGTAAAGGATTAAAGCTGTCGGTTTTTATGTATTTATATCTGGCAAGCTTTTGGTTGCTTTGTTTATATATAATATCTCTTGCTTCATGTCTTGTTTTTATGTTCCGCTGATTTTCTCGATGTATGACTACTTGAGTGCGGGTAAGGCACGATCCACGAGCAGGTTCGGTCGTGACAAAAGTGGTATCGAGCGATTAATCCTCGGAAAGTGTCTGACGCAATGTGCAGTAAGTCTTGATTATCGGTGTGTTGTGCACCACATCTATAATCGGGAGGCTGCAGGACATTTAGGATTAGTTTCCATTCTTCTCATTCGAGATCGTGCCTTAGAGTGTGTTGTAAGTTGGACCCTCCGACGCATCTCGTTTTTACGATTATGCCTCCGCGCAAGGCAACCCGCCCCGAAGGGCGGCGGCGAGAGAGCTGCGAGTAGAAGCGTGGCGGTCTCTACGAGACCACGACTGAGCCTCGATCCGCGATGCGGAGCGGAGAGATGGGTTACGCGAGTAGGCGATTAATGGCGAGGTTGTGGCGGACTTGAGGATAGGCCGGACGCAGCGGTTCGATGCACCATGGTTCACCCTAGATCGATAGTCCGAGGCTACGAGATTTTTACGAGATGTAGCCGCGAGTTTTATGGGTGAGGCACGAGGATGATCGCGAGGAGTTCATCCGGCGATTCTGACGGATCGTGAGAGTGATCAAGGCTTGGAGACCGAGTCGGTGGTCTAGGTTCGCATCGGTGCGTGATACCGCAATGATCGGGTTTGATTCGTGGGAGCTGTCGGGAGAGAATGCACTTCCACCGTTTGGGACGAGTTTTGGGCATTTCTTGCACATTTCTTGCCTCCGGATGAGAGGGCTCGGGTAAACAATTTTTGATGTTGAGGCGAAGGCGTCTGATTCGGGAGTACAATGTGAGTTCGACTCATTGGCTCAGTATGCCCCCCAGAGTAGCCGATATGGAGGGCGAGTACACCGCCACGCACGGTTGGATGACTACTTGGTAGAGGTTTGTTGGTGTAGCTCTTGTAGGGCATGGACATTGCCCGCATGCAGCTTATGCACTGGTGTGAGGCGGAGAGGTCGACGGAATGACCAAGATCGCGAGAAGAGGCGAACAACAGGTCCTTTGGTGACTTTCGAGGCGGACCGCCTCGGATACTAGTTTTGTACCTCCGCCATGCGAGTGGTCCTCCACAACCTTCGGGGCATCCGGGATTCGGGAAGCGGTCGAGCTCGGGGTTGATTTCGGGGAGTAAGTGTGGGCCAGATGCACACCCCTACCTCGGTGTGGTCGATGTGGTAGGCGCGTTTCGGGAGTGTCGTGGTACCAAGGGAGCTTGTTATTTTGGCGGCCAACAGGGCCATCTGGCGAGAGACTGTCTGACAAGGGGTAGCGCTGGTAGGATAGCACAGACTACTGGATCAGTTGCGGGTTCTTCACCTTCCATAGCTAGGCAGGATGTTCATACACCGGCAGGCCACGCCAGAGGTCGCGGTGGAAGTTCCCAGTTTTAGCGGTCCTTTGAACCGCCTATTTTCAGGTATATCCTTAACCCTCTAGAGACTTGTATGTATTGATGTTATGATGATGTGTTTAGTGTTATGTTCGGATAGCTTTGTGCTAAAATGTGATTTAGAAACACAGTTAGTGTAAAAGGTAAGCACAGGGTGAGAAAATGATGAACCTTAGAATATTACAGTTGAGACCTTAGATGTAAGGCCGTCTTGAGTACAAGATTTTGCGGGTGATCTTGGTCAGAATGTATAAGCATACGTGGAGTAATTGTGGGAAAATTCCTTGGGTGTTGTAAAATGGAAGTGGTAGCTTTCGTGACCTGTATAGGTAAGATTGTTCCGGATCGGGAAACAAGAGCTTGATGCGTTAAGTGGGTCGGGTTGGGGCCATGTTGCGGGCCAACCCGCGGCCTGTTTTGGGGTTGGGTCAGCTCTGGGTGGTCCCGCCAGGTGGTAGGGTCACGAGGGTTCTAGGCCCAAGTTTAGATGACCATCGGATGAGTTCGTGGATATGTTCGACCAGAAGCAGATCGTGAAGGCCGGGAATGGCCTTAAGGAAGATTGAGGCTAGTAAGATGACCAAGCTTGAAGGTGGTGACTCCAAAGTTTTGGGAACTGAAGCGATGACTGAAGTGTGGTACGCATACTAGAAGAGTTCAAGTGTTCGAGAAGGGCACGACGAGTAAGGAAGGAAGAGGACGTGTGTTTTACGTGGCCAGGTGTGGCGTTGACAACTTGTTAGAGGAACTTTATCGTTATCCGTCTTGAGAAGGAACATTCGGGACGAATGTTTCTAAGGAGGGGAGAATGTTATACCCCGTATTTCCAGAGTATGTACGTGAGGACGTACGTAGAAAATTTAAGCCTTAAGGATTGGCAAGAATCGAAATTTGTACACAAGTGCCGAAAAGAGTCGTTTTTCGACGAAACGTTTTACTAGACTTGCGAAGGGAAAAATACGGCTATGTCATTTTTAATTTTTGCGGATTTTTCCGAGAGACGGAATATTTTGGACCAACGAGAGGGCGACACTTGTCACCCTCAAGTTGGTGGACTTGGACGGTGTTGTGGCCGAGAAGGGGGAGGATTTTGTGGCATGTTTTGTGCCTTGTTTGGTGCCTTGTTTTGTGCTATGTTTTGTGGAGTAGGGTTAGGGTACACTTGGCTTGATCTTGGCCTTACACTTGCCTTGCACATGGCTTGATCAAGGCCATTGGTTTCCCTATAAATACCCCTCCCTTGTTGAAGACTTCTTCATCCAAAAATCTTTCTAAGTCTTGAATTCCTCCCTCCCCTCTTGAGTAGTTCTCGTCCAAAGAGTCCCCCCCCCTTTTGTGAGCCCTTGGCCGAGAGCCTCCCCCTCCCCCTTTGTAGTGTCTAGCCGAGGGGTACCCCCCCTTGCCTTGTGGTCCTCGTATAATACCCCCCCGCTCTTGGTAGAAATACTCTCCAAGTATTGTTACTATACCAAAATACCTTAGCCTTATACCTTGTAGTATTCCAAAGTTATCTCTATACGTAGAGCCCGGAAAATACTATTATACCTTCCTTTAGCCACTAAACGAAACCCTAAGGAAAACCTTCATAGTCGGTTGAAGTGTTAAGTAGAAGTTGCGTAGAACTTCTAAGGGTTGTCGGAGCGGGTTGGAGCGCCGGAGTAGGATCTTAACGTTGCTCGTGAGCGACATTAAACTTGGATAATTTTGGGCTCATCGAGGTAAATACTCATCCTTCTATTGTAATTGGAAATTACATCAGTAGTAGTATAGAAAGCGAATATAAGATTCATAGAAGAGATTTGAAGCGTAATAGAAGGATATTACGTAATAGACTTGAACCGAAATCACATCGGAAGAATTAAGTAGAAGATTAAAGCGTACTTACATGGGATTGTATTCTGATGGTGATAACCTTTATTGGTTGAATGTTACGCAAGTAGCATGTGCTACTTGGAAGGTGAACAAGGCTAGCCGGGTTATAGCCGTGGGCGTTTTGCTTATAGTCGATAATCGCCAGCGGTATGTGATTCTTCCTATACTCTTGAGCATGATATTTTAAAGGAATATATATAGTACGGTAGACGTACGTGTGGCAATGTCTTTTGACTTAAGCCTGAATAATAAGAATCTCGAAGTATTTTAAAGGAATATATATATAGTACGGTAGACGTACGTGTGTTAACATAACGTAGCTGTACGGCAATGTCTTTTGACTTAAGCCTGAATAATAAGAACCTTGAATGTATTTTAAAAGAATTAAGAAACCTTTTTTGGAAAGAAGAGTAATACTTGGTTTTGAAAACATAAGAGTTATACTAGCTTTATGGGAAGTTAGGTATAACGTCTTAAGAGAGATAAAGAGAATGGTTTACTGATTTTTAGAAGTTAAGAGACTTAATCTTAAAAGATAAGAGACTTGACTTAATATGGATGTTTGTGTGAAACCTCATTCGTGAGTAATGAGTACTTGGTTTTAAAGGGAATAACGTTTCTTGATTTCGGAAATCAGAATGAGTATCGACAAACCACTGCATCGTTAATAAAGGAAAATGTATTGAATAATAAAGTATTATTAAAACCAGTAGAAACCTCCATCTGCATAGAAGCTAAGATGAGACAAAATGATATTACATTTCCTAGATCATGGCTGCTTAATAAGATTGATTATGAACAAGAATAACCTACACTCATATAGGGCATATGTTTCTCAGATTGTTTTAAAGAGAATTATATTCTTAAATGATTAAGACTATGAACTATGAAACTTTTCTAAAATAAAGAGACCTGAGTAATTGAAATTAGGCAAACTGGAACTTTCGGGGAAAGGATGTTGTTGAAAAGGAAAGTGTTTTGGTTTACCTAAAAATGTGAGTCACTCTATTTTTATACTACGGGTGTCGGGTGACCTTTATAAAATGAATGGATCTCTTTAAAAGGAATTTAACGTACGTAGTACTTTAGGGTTAAAACCCGGACTTTGATATAAAATGGAAGTACCTTGAGTTGTGTATAACTTGCCTATGCTTGTTGTTGTATAACTTGCCTATGCTTGTTGTTGTATAACTTGCCTATGCTTGTTGTTGTGTAACTCGCCTATGCTTGTTGTGATAACCTTTGTTGTGCAAGAATTGTGTTTCTATACTACTGCGTCTCGATGGAGGCGGTTGACTTGATGAGCTTACTTGGGCGTCTGCGGTGTGGAAGATTCCACGGGTATGCTTCCATTATTATTGCTACATGGGCATGTCTACACCGTCACGATTCGGGGCATGTGGCCGTGCGGCGGGGTTGATTACGATATATGGTTATTATTGTTACATGGGCGTGTGCACCGTCTGAGAATTCGGGGCATGTGGCGTGCGGCGGGGTTGACCAGTATATTGTTGTTGATGTTACATGGACATGCGCACCGTCACGAGTCAGGGCATGTGGCCATGCGGCATTGTTATTATTGTTGTATCATGGACATGGCTGCACCGATGTAGAATTCCGGGGGCATGCGGCCATGATGCGAACATGATTGATGTTGTGGGCGTGAGACCCGTAGTTATATATTGAGTGATGACTTTGAGGCGTGAGTCACGACTTGGATTTTATGTTGCGTCTTGTATTTTGGTTATCATACATGTCTCTGCTTTATATAGGCGTTATGATTTAAGCTGCGATATTTTGATTTCACATACTTGGTACTGTTATCTTGACCTCGCCCGAGGCTGCGTTAAATCTGCGGTAGGAGTACCGGTAGTTGATCCTTGCTCATGGATCACGATTCGTCGTATTAGGAAGCTCCGTTTCTCGGAGGCTATTCTTGATATGTGTTCCTGAGTTGTAGGTTCTTGTACATTTAGGGGTATGGAGGGCCTGTCCGTCATGGTTGTTGTAAATCTTAGAAGTGCATGTAATCTTGTTGTGGCGGGGTTGTAAAAAGGATTAAAGCTGTTGGGTTTTTATGTATTTATATCTGAAGGCAAGCTTTTTGGTTGCTTTGTTTATATATAATATCTCTTGCTTCATGTCTTGTTTTTATGTTCCGCTGATTTTCTCTGATGTATGACTACTTGGGTGCCCGGGTAATGCACCAGTCACGGGCCCGGGTTCGGGTCGTGACATCAGTTCTCTTCTTTATTATTCAGGCTTAAGTCAAAAGACATTGCCGCAAAATTATGATCAGTTCAATATATAGTATACTTCTACTATATATTCCTACAACATGTAATTTCCAATTACAATAAGGGGACAAGTTTAGTTACCTCGATAAGCCCAAAATTATCCAAGTTTAAAGTCGATCCTGAGCAAGGTTTAGCTCTCCTACTCAAATGCGCTCAATCCGCTCCAAGAAACCCTTAGAAGTTCTACGCAACTTCTACTTATAACTTCAACTACGGGTGAAGATTTTCCTTAGGGTTTCGTTTAGCGGCTAAAGGGAAGTATGATAGTATTTTCCGGGCTTTTCGTATAAAGGGTACTTTGGAAAGTACTACAAGGTATTTGGGCTAAAGTATTTAGGCATAACAACAATACTTGGAGAGTATTTCTTTACCAAGGGGGGGTAGTATTTCGACTAGCACAACTAGGCTAGGGGGAGGGGGTTCTCGGCTAGAACCACTAGGCAAGGGGGGTTCGGCCGAGGGCCTTGAAGAGGGGGGGGGAGGGGGGTGGTGTTTGGACGAGAACAAGCAAGAGGGAGAGGGAGGGATTTTTCAAGACTTAGAAGATTTGTGGATGAAGAAAACCTTCAAGTAAGGGGAGTATTTATAGGCCAACCAATGGCCAAGATGAAGCCAAGTGCAAGGCAAGTGTAGGGTGAGGATTTACCCAAGTGTCCTTATCCATCTACTACACAAAATATCCTACCTAACCCTTGACCAAGGGAAAGGCAAGAAATCGTCCAATCTAGCCCCATTTTGCCGTCCAAAGTGTCACCCTCCCGTTGGTCCAAAATATTTCATCTCTCGGAAAAATCCGCAAAAATTATTAATGACATAGCCGTAATTTTCCCTACATGGTGTGGAGACGTTTACGTCGGAAAACTATTTGTTTCGAGTGTTGTGCACAAATTTCGAACCTTGCCTAACTTAAGGCTTAAACTTTTGTACGTACGTCCTCGCGTACATACTCTGGAAATACGGGGTATAACATTCTTCCCCCCTTAGAAACATTCGTCGAATGTTCCTTCTCGATCTCAAAACATACACGCGGTATAGTCTTCACTACTATACTTACGAAACCAACCATGCGCTTTGGCCCGAAATAACACGCAAAAATCGTAATCCCAAGTCCACGAGGAATCACCTCGAAGATATAAAACAATATAACTCTCGCTCTGGTCGAAGAACACGTCCTCCATCTTCACTTCACAAAAGAAATGATCACTTAGTTCGTAACACATGTTCGCTTCCCTCCTTCCTCGTCGCACCCTTCTCGAACACGAACTCTTTCTAGTACATGTTCCACACTTGATCCAACGCTTCGTTTCCAACCGCTTCGAGTCACTACCTCCAAACTTGGTCATCTCGGTAGCTTCAAATTCCTTTAAGGCCATTCCGGCCTTCACGATCCGATCGATCGAACATACCCACGAACTAACACGATGGGCAACTAAACTTGGGCCTGGCGCCCTCGTGACCCTACCACCTGGCAGGACCACCTCGAACTGACCCCACCCCAAACCGGGCTGCGGTGCGACCGCGAACGGTCCTCAACCCGACCAGCAATCGCGCCAAACTCTTGTTCCCGATCCGAACAATCTTACCTATTCAAGTCACGAAAGCTACCACTTTCATCTCACACACCAAGGAATTTCCCACAATACATTTTACGCATACTAAGTATTTCAACAAAGACTAACGCAAAAATCTCTTATTCAAGACGACCTTACCTCTAAGGTCTCAACATGAAATATTCTAAGGTTCACACTTCCCATGCCCCATACTTATCCTTTCAACTAACCGGGTTTTCTAACTCTAAGCAACGCTATCCGTACATAGCACACAATATTAAGGTCATCATATCACGCATACAATCTCTAGAGGGTTAAGGATATACCTGAAGCTACCGCTCCACTCTAATCATAGGCACGCCTGCCAGTGCATGCATTGTAGAAGGAGATGAACGCCACGATCCAGATGGGTTGCGTCATGCTGCCGTACCCCTCCTATAAGCCTGATCTTTTCGTCACGTAGCTCACGGCGGCGCAGTGAAACAAGCACGATAAAAGACGACATTCCGGGATGGCGCCGCCACATCGTGCCTGTTGAGGGCGTGAATCCTGGCGGCTAGAACTCACGTACCTCTGTAAACGGAAGCCACGGAGCTCGACCAGCTCGAATAACCCGACGTCACGAAGGCGCGGAGGACCACTGCATCTTGGCGGAGGTACATAACTAGTCTGCTGCTGAGGCGGCCCGCCTCGAAAGTTACCAAAGGACCCTGCTGTTCTGGCCCTCTTCTGCTGATCTCGGTCATTCGTCGACTCTCCGCTCACATCCCGGTCGTAAGCTGCGTGCGGGCAATGTCCATGCCAGGTGAAGAGCTACACCCGAGCCACTCTCTGCTAGATAATAGTCAAGCCCTGTGACATATCGGTGCACTCTATCCTCCAGGGTCTCCACTAAAGCGGGGACATATCGAGCTAAAGAGTCGAACTCGACATTATACTCTCTAACCGTCGCCGTCACGCCTCAATGTCAAAAATCTGCCGGCCCGAGCCCTCTCATCTGTGGAGGTAAGAAATGTGCAAGCGCCACGAGAACTCGTTCCAACTGCTGAAGCGCATGCTCTCCGGGACAGCTCGCGAATCAAACCGATCATTGCAGTATCCCGCAGCTGATGCGAACCGAAGCCCACCGACTCGGTCTCCGAAGCCTGGATCACGCTCATGATCCGCTGTAACTGTCGAATGAACTCCTGCGGATCATCCTCAGGCCTCGACCCGTAGAACTCTGGCGACTCTGACTCGGAAAGTCCGTAGCCTCAAACTATCGACCTCGGGTGAACCGCGGTGCTCTTTGGGCTGCTGCGTCCGGCTATCCTCGTATGCAGCCTGACCACGCCGATAATCGGGCCAATTCCTTGCAACTCATCTCATCTGCTCCGGTGTGGGGTGGAGGCTCAGTCTTGTGGTCTCGGCCCGACCATGCTGCGGCTTTCAACTCTGTTTGGTCTTTGCGGCGTCGCAAAACTAAGCCGTCAAGCACTATCTCAGTCTTGGCCGCTGCGCCCTCTTACTCCTCTGAATCACACTAGCACTCGCCCGGTGCCTTGCCCTCGGGCGGTCGCCTTGAGCGGAGGCATAGCCAGTAACGAAAGGAATACGTCGAGAGGATCAACTTATAACTTCGGCTCTAGCACGATCTCGTAATGAGAAGAATAGAAACCAATCCTAAATGTCCTATAGCCTCACGATTATAGATGTGGTGCACAACACACGATAATCAAGACTCTACTAGACACGGTGCAGTAGACACTTTCCGAGGACTAAGCGCTCGATACCACTTTTGTCACGACCCGAACCGGGCGTGGTAGTGCCTACCGGGCACCCTGGTGATACAACATCGAGAGAAAATCAGCGGAAATAAAACATGAACATGAAATAAGAGATATTATAAATAAGCAGCCAGCAAAGCGATTTGTCTTACGTACATACATAAAAACCCGACAGTTATCCTTTTACAAACTCTGCCTTGTGATTACTCTGAGACCTCTAAGAGTTTTATAACAACTACTATGACGGGACGGGGCCGCCATACCACGAATGTACAAGAACCTCTGCACTCGGGTAACATGCAAAAGATAAGCCTCCAAGAAAGCGGGCTTCCAACACGCTGGCTGTGATCCTAAGGCGAGGATCCTGGCCGATGTACCTACTGCGGCATGAACGCAGCCGAAGGAGGTCGATCTGCAGTACCAAGTATGTGGCGTAAAATCGTGAATGAAATCATAATAGTCTATATAAAGCGGAGACATGTATGATAACCAAACTACGATTCACAACATAAAAGCGACCATGTCAAGTCGGGACTCACGCCTCAAAGTCATCCTCGTGCGTGGAACTCCTTCGCCACCGCCGGCGATCTAGGTACAAATCATGTGATCGTATAACATGTCTCGGCCCATCTCATGGACCCGATATAGAAGCGTGTGGAATACATTCCGGTTCATCTCATGAGCGGTAGTCGAGTGGAATACATTCGGTTCATCCCGTGAAACGGTAGTCGAGTGAAATACATTCCCGGTTCATCCCATGAACGCGGTAGTCGAGTGGAATACATTCCCGGTTCATCCCATGAACGCGGTAGTCGAGTGAAATACATTCCCGGTTCATCCCATGAACCGGTATAGAAACGTCCATCACAAATCAGCCGGCCCTCCATCGAGAGACGCGGTGGTATAAACACAATACTTGCACAACAAAGGCTATCACAACAAGCATAGGCAAGTTACACAACAACAAGCATAGGAAAGTTACACACACTCAGGGTACTTTCATTTGTCAAAGTCCGGGTCTTAACCCCAAAGTACTACATACGTTAAATTCCTTTAAAAGATCCATTCCTTTTTCAAAAGTCACCCGATACCGTAGTATAAAAATAGAGTGACCACATTTTTAAGTAAACAACACACATTCTTTTTAAAGTCAAGTAACAACATTCCTTTTTCCTAAAGTTCGGTTTGCCTAGTTTGATTACTCAAGTCCCATTTTTGAAAGATTTCATAGTTCATAGTCTTAATCACGTAATTCCTTTTAGAACAATTGAGTAATATCGTCTTATGTGTGAGTAGGTTATTCTTGTTTATATCAATCTTCTTAAAGCGACCATGATCTAGAAAATGTAATATCATTTTGTCTTATCTTAGCTTCTATGCGGATGGAGGTTTCTTGGTTTTACCAATAATTCATTATTCAATACATTTTCCTTTATTACGCTGCAGTGGTTTGTTCGATACTTGTTCTCATTTTCCGAAATCCATTTAACATTCTTAAGCCGTTTATACCTAACTTCCCATAAAGCTAGTATAACTCTTAAGCTTTCAAAAACCAAGTATTACTCTTCTTTTCAAAATGATTCATAAATCTTTTGAAATACTTCAAGTTCTTTATGGTCACACATTAAGTCAGTTATAAGTCAAATCAGTTGTCTTTTAAAAACCACAAAACATTTTCTTACCTACATAAAGTTGTTATAACCAACTTCCCATAAAGCCGTTATAACACTTTATGTTTTAAACCAATCAAATACAGTTAACACATGTACGTCTACCGTACTACATAGCTCACACATATCATGCTAGAAAAGATAGGAAGAGGTTCACATACCTCGCGACGATTATCGACTAATAGCAAAACGCTCCAAGTACCTCAAACCGTCGGCTACTCCTTAAGCCAAGTAGATCACGCCATACGTAGTACTTGACCTATAAAGGCCACAGGCGCCTATTAACATCTATATCTCATCGTAGAATATTCTCTGAGAAAATTCGACACCTCCCGCAACAGCGTAAATCTCCTCTCTATCGAGGCGGCTACGCCAACCAGAGGGGGTTTACGCCTAACCGGGCGTGTACAATTCTACTTCACGATAATGCTACACAAGTCTCATGTCTGATCCTATGTAATTACTGATTCGATTCTCTTCTTTATTATTAGGGCTTAAGTCAAAAGACATTGCGCAAAATTATGATCGATTCTATATATAGTATACTTACTATATATTCCTCAACATGTAATTTCCAATTACAATAAGGGACAAGTTTAGTTACCTCGATAAGCCCAAAATTATCCAAGTTTAAAGTCGATCCTGAGCAAGGTTTAGCTCCTACTCAGTGCGCTCCATCCGCTCAAGAAACCCCTTAAGTTCTACGCAACTTACTTATAACTTCAACTACGGTGAAGATTTTCCTTAGGGTTTCGTTTAGTGGCTAAAGGGAAGTATGATAGTATTTTCCGGGCTTTTCGTATAAAGGGTACTTTGGAAAGTACTACAAGGTATTTGGGCTAAAGTATTTAGGCATAACAACAATACTTGGAGAGTATTTCTTTACCAAGGGGGGTAGTATTTCGACTAGCACAACTAGGCTAGGGGGAGGGGGTTCTCGGCTAGAACCACTAGGCAAGGGGGGTTCGGCCGAGGGCCTTCAAGAGGGGAGAGGGGTGGTGTTTGGACGAGAACAAGCAAGAGGGAGAGGGAGGGATTTTTCAAGACTTAGAAGATTTGTGGATGAAGAAAACCTTCAAGTAAGGGGAGTATTTATAGGCCAACCAATGGCCAACCAATGGCCAAGATGAAGCCAAGTGCAAGGCAAGTGTAGGGTGAGGATTTACCCAAGTGTCCTTATCCATCTACTACACAAAATATCCTACCTAACCCTTGACCAAGGGAAAGGCAAGAAATCGTCAATCTAGCCCCATTTTGCGTCGATGAGGGTGACAAGTGTCACCCTCCCGTTGGTCCAAAATATTTCATCTCTCGGAAAAATCCGCAAAAATTATTAATGACATAGCCGTAATTTTCCCTACGCAAGCTGTGGAGACGTTTCGTCGGAAAACTATTCGTTTCGAGTGTTGTGCACAAATTTCGAACCTTGCCTAACTTAAGGCTTAAACTTTTGTACGTACGTCCTCGCGTATATACTCTGGAAATACGGGGTATAACATGTACCTTATTTCCATTCCATATTCGGTACACGTATGCGACTTCCCGGACTGCGTTAAATGTCGCAGTTTAGGTACGATTGTGGATCCGCAGGCTTAGGATCCTGGTTCAACATTTTGAGATGGCTCCAATGTTCCGGAGCTTGTCGTAATGGATATGTATATTCAGGGGTACGGCGGGGCCTTGTCCCGTCATAGTATTTGTCCAAAAATCTTAGAGGTCTGTAGTCATATCTTGTGGATTGGGTTGTGTAAAGAAAAAAAGAAGGATGTAACTGCTTTTGGCTATATACGTGTATATATGTCCAGGGAGGTAGCCTTATCGGCTAACCTGTTGTTTATGTCTTGTTGAATTATTTTTAAAGTTTGATGTATGTTCCGCTGATTATCTCTGATGTATACCTGTAAGGGTGCATTAGGGCACGATCGCGGCTTGGGTGGTCGTGACAAAAGTGGTATCGAAGCGCTTAGTCCTCGAAAGTGTCTGCATCGTGTCTAGTAAGTCCGGTTATCGGTGTGTTGTACACCACATCTATAACCAGAAGGCTGCAGGACATTTAGGATTGGTTTCCATTCTTCTCACTCTGAGATCGTGCGATAGAGATGTGTTGTTAGTGTCGTCTCTCCCTAACGAGTTATGTTGATAATAATTTTGAGATAATTGAGAAATGTTGAGCTGTCTGATAGGGTAGCGAACCCCTAAGAATTCATGTTAAGGAACATAATGGGATGCCATGTTAATAGATTAAGCTACGTGGTAGGCTTAAGAGAATTGTACGGATGAGGTCCGTATGGAGTAAGTAATGGTTGTTGTGATCAAGACGACACGATTATGGTATTATGAGAAGTTATTGTACCCGTTTACGGGGGGGACTGGTAAGGTAGGCTTGGAGCATGAAAATTGCGAGCCTAAGAATATTGATAATCGCCGAGACCTTAGGTATATAAGGCCTTCTCGGGCAATAGAATTTTATTCAGACTAAGGGTAAGAGTTAAGTACGACGGTGGGTCGGGTTGAGGACCTATTACGGGTCTCCCCATAGCCTAAAATGGAGTGGGATCAGTTGGTAGTAGTTCCGCTACGTGACGGGGTCACAAGGGTGCAAGGCCCAATCCTAGTTAATTGTTTTACGGGTTCGTGGACGCGTTCCACCGAAACCAGGTTGTTGACAGTCAATTTAGACCCATTTTTCGTATATTTGTTGCAATTTTATGTGTTTTAAGACACCGCATTTTAGTCATCATTTTTGCATTTTTTACATAATATTCTATGTTTAGTTCTTCACAAAATGACATTACATCTTTTTATTTTAATTTAAGCATTATGTTTTTGTTAATTTTATATTTCTATTATTATTACACTATCGTTTGTTTTAATAATATTTGCATCTCTTTAAATAATTAATTGACATCCCGTTGTAATTAGGCCTTAAACATTTGCTAAAATATTGTATTTTATTATTATTGCGTCGACATTTGCATTTTTATAATTTTGCAGCTCTTTAAATAATTTTTCTTTTAAATAATTAACTCGCCTTGCATTTTGTCAAACCAGTCTAGTCCAAGACGCAATTTGAATCAGTCCAATCCAACACCATTTTTTAAATTTCATTCAAACTTTCATCTTTTTATTTCCCCCCCCCCTAAAATCAAAACCCACTTTTCATTTCCCCCCCAAATCAAACCCAAACCCTAAAAACCTACCCTATATAATAAACATTTCCCCCATTTTTTATTAAAAGGAGGCAGCATAACAATATCGCACTTTCACTCCTCTTTGTCTCCTCACTCTCTCCTCTTCCCGTCCCCGTCGCGCCGCCGCACCGAGCTCAAGCTCCGAACACCTCTCTCCTTAACCTCGGCCACCCTCGCCGCTACTCCTCTACCTCTCTCCCGCCAATCCGTCACCGGGCGACCACCACCATCGCCGAACAACCGGCGAACCCACTGCTCCCGTCGCCACCATCCCGTCGCCCTCTCCATTGTCACCCTCTCCCCATCTACCTCCACACACACACACCCACAACTCCGACGACCTTTCCCATCACCACCGGCGAACCCAACCAATATCCACCAGCCACATCTCCACAACACAACGGTGTAACCCCCATCACCCACACCTTTGAACCATTGCTTTCCTATACTCCGTCGCCGATAAACCCATCACTGTGGTAGCGTTGCTCCGGCGACCTCGTCGTAGAAGTGACGCCGTCGTCCCCACGCTACTGTTTGTTTTCGGTTTTGACACTATTATTATTGTTGGTGGTTGCGCTAAGTTTATTTTTTATTTTTGTTTGGGCATTTGCCGGTGTTTACCTTGTTCTGGTTTTTCGGCGACTTTTGTTGGACATTGCTTACTGTTTTGGCGTTTCATTTAGCCATTGCTAGCCATGGTTACTGTTTCGCTACCATTGTTCATGTTCCGCTACTATCCAACTATTTTTTTTACACTGCCCTACCCTTCTTATTATTGTTGTTGGCGTATTTAACTGATTTGGAACAAATAATATACTTGGGTCCATTACTACTATGTTTTGAGCCAATTTGGTACTGCATTTCTGGACCATTTTTGTGGTTATGTTACTGATTTATACTATTCTTTACTCCTTTTGGACTGGGGTTTGCTTTTGCAATGGACTGATTCGGGTCATAATTCGGGTCGGGTTCTAAAATGGTGGATTGTTGTTTATTTTGAAATATTTGGACCAAGAATCAAGCTTTGTTGGTGCTGGTTTGTTTGATTTTTCGGGTCGGGTCTTCTGATCCGATGAATGTTGTTGGCTAATGATGCTACTGCTTTTGGCTTTTCTTTTGGGACTGATTTTCGGCATTTTTTGCTACTGATTTTTAGCTATTTTCGGGCTGATTTTCGCTGTATTCTGGGCTGATTCTGGACGATTTTTGCCCCTTTTATTTTATTAAACTAATTTTGAACAAGATGCTACACTTGTTTGGCCAATGAAAACGTTATCCGTCAATTTTTGAGGCCTCCACAGTCGCAAAGACGAAAAATAAAAAAAATGAAGCTTTCAGAGCGTTGATGATTTCTTCTACTTACACAGGATAACCAACATGCGCTGGCGAGACGAATTTTCGCAGCCGGACTTGTTTAGGATGTCCCACTTTATTTTTATATATATCTGAGCCCTCCGTGTTTAAAACTATTACTGTTTTGGCGCGGATTTGAAGGTTTTATTTATTTTATTGCTTTTAACAATATTGGCCGATGAAGGAATCTCCGTCTGATTTCCAAGGCCTCCTCTGTGCAAAAGACGGATTTATTTATTTTTTGGCTTTACTTATTAAATTCCTGTCATTGCTCTAAAATTATTTATTCTAGTACTAACACTTTTACTAAGTGTTTATGCAGGTACCCAGAGATCATCTTGTGCAGAAGGCCTAAAAAGACTAAAAGATGTCCCGGGGTTTTATTTTATATCGCATTTAATTTTAGTTTTTATTATTTTGTATTGCGTTTTATTTTAATTATAAATTATGAAAAATGCTTAGAATACGTAGAATAAAAAAATCAATATATAATTAACCTAGGTTTGAACGGATAACCGCAAGTTAGCGGATCTTAAAGGATGCCTAACCCCTTCCCTTTAGGATAATAAAGAACTCTGATTCAGAATCTCACTAATTTCGCAGACCATTAAATGGAGGTCAATTGCAGTATTTTTATTGCAATAAATCAAGTGTCCTAATTCACTTAAATAATTAGGTGGCGACTCCTCAAAAAACAGCATTATTGCTCCATCCAGGGAACCGCGCCAAAGAGCAACGTTGCGGATACCGTTCGGACCCCGAGGTCAAAAACGGGCGCGACAGCATGACGACTCCGCTGGGGATATCAGGTTCTTGATCATAGCAAACCCAGGTTAATTAAATATTGCGCTTTATTTTGCTTTTATATTTATTGTAAATGTTTTATATTGTTTGCTTTTATTTTGTAATTAACTACTTTAATTGCTACATTCTTTTACTGCTTTCCTTAAATTGTCATTCCGCTCACATTTCCTCCACTCTGGAAAATTCACATTGTCACACACTACACGCGTTGGTGTGCTTCGCGCACCCGCGAATTTCTTTCAAAAAATATCCAAAATTTAGGAGAGTTGGCGCTTGCGCGGAGTTAGATCGGTTCGTCTGATCAGCCGCGTAGCCTTCTCACTCGAGTTGTCCGCTCGGGAACCTTGCGTCTAGTAAGCCAAATCTTATAAAACTTAAGATAGAGCTATACCACATTTTATATTAAGTCATGCATGCATAAACCTTAGGTGGGTTAATCCTTGGTATTAACACCATAATTAGAAATCCACCAAACTTGTCGACGGGTTTCACAACCCAACGACCCATTAGCATACTATGTGTAGCGTGATGATGATAGACGGATCCAAGCCTGGTTATGACACACCGAAATTGGAAAAAGTGCACCGTCATTTGGTCGCCATTTCCAACAAAACATTGCAGTTTAACAGCTTGGACCTATTTATCATAATCTCGCATATTTGACGTTTAGGCCTACCTCTGGCATAAGAGAGGTTCCATGCATGTTAGGGCGCGCGCTTGATTTGCATGCTTTTTGTTTACTATTGTTTGTCGCTAGCAACTCTGTACATATTATTTAATGCAATAATTACCCTTTTGTGATTCCGGACTCGAGCATTTGCATTTTTGCACTTTTTCATCACATTGCAATCGTGACTTCATCACGTAAATCACTCTTGAATAGCGCGACTTGGACTTTGTGAAGCATCAACCACCAGTCCGATCGAACCAATCAGGGAAGTCTTTGACTATATTGTCACGCCCTTACATTTTATTATTTTTATGACTTGCCTACTCTCACCCATTTGTCATATTTTTTGCAGGAAGACTGTCCTCGCAAATAGTCAAGGGAGGCCGAAAAAGAAAAAAAAATATCACAAAAATGAGCGGGACTTATGTTGATTAATAAGTCGGCTTTATACTGATTCAACGAGACATCGCTCTCAGTTCTTCTATACTTTGTATTTTTATTCATATTTGCAAATTTAATTGATATGTTTAGCGTTGATTACATAGTTCTTTCATATCATGCATTTTTACAGCATAATCATTCCGAACTACGCGTATCTGATTCTCACCACACTGTGTGATACGTAGACAACTCATTTTGGGTTCGACACCCAAAAAAAAAATATAATAATAATAATAATAAAGAAGCATATTTTTCTCACTCATGCATCTCATTCATCATATTTTCGGGCATTCATTTTCCGTTACATTCATTTTACTTTGCATTCGTCCACAGTGGACAATCATTTTCTTTGGCACAATTTTATATTGTTATCCTTTCTTTGATAAATTCTTTTCAAGCATACATTTTATAACATATTTGAACGAACTACGCGCACCTGATTCCCTCGGCGGGATACGTAGGCAAACCTATTCGGGTTCGGTACCCTTTATGCAAAAAAAAAAATGTTATTCAAAAATATAAAAACATTTTTTAAGTATTATTGTTTGACTTTGTTGATACCAACACAGTTACAAGTGTGAATAAAAAACAATCAGTATGGATTGACTTTGTGGTAAACCATAGATTCTTTTGGTACCTCTTATTCATACCCGCAGATGACATTGTCTTGCATGTTTTCAAGATAAGAATGAAACCGACCTCATCGTTTCATATGCATTGTGTGGTGAGTTATTTGAATAAGTTCAATTGCATTGCATTGTGATCTAGAACTTGGCCTGAATGTTTGTTGATGTGAAATCCTGAGTAACACTCGGTGTAGGAAATGATCGTAGACTTTCTTTGACCCGTTTGAGCCTTTTCAGCCTACCAAATAACATTATCCTTAGCACACCCCTTTGAGCCTAAAACCTATTTTTTGACAATCGCATATTACACCTATACCCTTTCTGAGTGCGTACGCATTATCCCTCTCTTGGCCCGACCTCCTTGAGTGCTTTAGAAATGTGCAAGTGACTGACAAAATTCTAGCTGAAGTTTGCAAAGACAAAAATTGTCAAAGTCTCAAAAACCAAAAGCAGAGACGACTTCACACAATCAAAAGCCCCGATAAAAAAAAAGAAAAAGGGAATATATGACCCCGAAAAAAGGGGCTCGAAATGAAAGATTCAAAAGAAGTCAATGCAAAAAACTGAGACAAAAAGAAAGCAAGTCAGCATCAAAACGCGCAAATATCAAGCACAGACGTAGTCCAACTCTCGAGGAAGGATTAGTCACTTCTTACCCAAATGATACCCATTCCTTCCCCAAACCTACATTACAAGCCCGTGACAAGCCCTACATGATCTTATACTGAGGGTTCTCACATTAGTGGATACTTACATGACGGCCAAGCCTATGGTATCACAATTGCATGCATTGAACATCTTTTTGAGTGTGAGCGTAATTCTCTCAACGTCCCAAAATGCAAAATACTGAAATATATGTGTGAAATGAGACTTTCTTTCAGTGAGGG
Organism: Przewalskia tangutica; assembly: GCA_029844215.1. NCBI lineage: Eukaryota > Viridiplantae > Streptophyta > Magnoliopsida > Solanales > Solanaceae > Przewalskia > Przewalskia tangutica. The sequence goes on from CM056732.1 coordinate 71,948,530, forward strand.
CATTTGAAACGTGAGATTACATGTAGTTCGAAACCTTGGATGTAAGCAGGTGTGTCGACACTCAGGTATGTCTGAGGTACTATCTGAAGCTGTGTGAATTACACCGGAGTCAATCTCGGTTAGACTGAAAGCAATAAACGAAAATCCTTATGCACAATACTAATTGTTGGTATCAACTGAAGTCGGAATGTAATGTTGTCTTCCACTTTTTCAAGAAAAAAAAAACAAAATGCATATTACATAAAAATCCTTATTTTGCATCACGAACTACGTCTTGACCTGATTCCCTCAGCGGGATACGTAGGCGGCCACATCGGCTTCGGTCCCGCATCATTTTAAAATCATAAAAAAATCCTTATTTTGCATCACGAACTACGTCTTGACCTGATTCCCTCAGCGGGATACGTAGGCGGCCACATCGGCTTCGGTCCCGCATCATTTTAAAATCATAAAAAATTCTTATTTTGCAGCATGAACTACGTCTTGACCTGATTCTCTCGGCAGGATATGTAGACAGCCACACCGGCTTCGGTCACACCGTTAGAAATATTTCTTCATTATTTTTGCAGAGGACTCGATTTTGTCCATTGGAGAGTTTAGCATCCTCATATATTTTGCATCCATTACTACCTACACATGACTGTGCCATATTTTGAGGGTTGCATTCTCATCTACTCAATTATACATTGTCCATATTCTCTCATTAGCTTTTCATTCATAAAAAAAAAAAAATTACCTGATCGCCTTGATAGCGTCAAGATGCAACCTTACCCAGTTCAACATCTTCATTTACCAGAAACTGGGACATTTTAAGGATTCACTGCAAGAAAATGGCAATAGACAGGAAAAAGCAGGCCAACTAGGTCTTCAGTCCAAACTAATCTGAGAATGCAAACGTCAAGAGTCAAAACTACAAAGTCGACGCTAATCAACCACTCATTTTCTAAAAAACTCACAAGTTTTCTTTGAGTGCAGGATCTTTATGTCAGCAAAGACAGGAGCACAACAATAAACCCATGCGGGTCACAAACACACAACGTCTATGCAATGACTCTATCTCAACCCAGACGGGTCACAAAGCAGGTACGCCCATAAACCAACACATTTCATAAAAGCCTATGCAACGGCTTCATTCATGTTTCGTCTATGCAACGACGAACATCTGCACCGCGTCTATGCAACGACGTCATTTCATATAAGCCTATGCAACGGCTTCATCCATATTTCGTCTGTGCAACGACGAACATCTGCATCGCGTCTATGCAACGACGCCATTTCATATAAGCCTATGCAACAGCTTCATCCATGTTTCGTCTGTGCAACAACGAACATCTGCATCGCGTCTATGCAACGACGTCATTTCATATAAGCCTATGCAACGACTTTATCTATGTTTCGTCTATGCAACGACGAGCATATGCATCGCGTCTATGCAACGACGCCATTTCATGTGAGCCTATGCAACGGCTTCATTATGTTTCGTCTATGCAACGATGAACATCTGCATCGCGTCTATGCAATGACGTCATTTCATATAAGCCTATGCAACGACTTCATCCATGTTTCGTCTATGCAAAGACGAACATCTGCATCGCGTCTATGCAACGACGTCATTTCATCAAAGCCTATGCAACGGCTTCATCTATGTTTCGTCTATACAACGACGAGCATCTGCATCGCGTCTATGCAACGACGTCATTTCATGTGAGCCTATGCAACGACTTCATCTATGTTTCGTCTATGCAACGACGAACATCTGCATCGCGTCTATGCAACGACGCTATTTCATCAAAGCCTATGCAACAACTTCATCCATGTTTCGTCTATGCAACGACGAGCATCTGCATCGCGTCCATCCAATGACGCCATCAACATCTACAAACACCCTGTCTATTACAACACCACATCTGTCACGACCCGACCGGGATCGCGGAGTGCCTACCAGGCACCGCTTTACAGTAAACATCAGAGAAAATCAGCGGAACATACATGAAACTTATAAATAAAACATCGGAAGTAATACAACAGGTTAGCCGATAGGGCTACCTTCCATTACATATATAAAACAACCGAAGCAGTTGCCTCCTTTCTTTTACAAACTGACCCATAATATGTGACTACAGACCTCTAAGAGTGTTAACATAACCACTGTGGCGGGACAAGGCCCCGCCGTACCCCTGAATATACATAGCCATGACAACTCCGGAACATTGGAGCCATCTCAAAATGCTGAACCAGGATCTAAGCTCGCGGATCCATAATCGTAATACCTAAACTGCGGACATGAACGCAAGCTTCGAAGGGGTCGATAACAGTGCGAATATGGAACGAAATAACGTCTGATGCAGATCATAATCAGTAAAAGAATGACAAGGACAAGTATAAAAATACATACAGATCCTGCCGTGTCATTACCACTTATGAACTTAATTTCACATCAATATCTTTTCCATTCCATTAAGAGTTATAGCCATATCTTACGTATTTACTTAGAGAAGTCATTAAGTTGATTTCTATCTAACTTACTTATCTTTCATAACATAGTCCGCCCACTACGGAGGGACACATATACTACCCTACCAACCGGGACGCGATCAATCACACAATATCAAAGCATGCGTGGAATCCCCATCACCGGCGACTAAAAGTGTAAAACATAACCATGGGTCTCACGCCCATAAAATCAATCAAAACAGTGGTATAACGTCCGGCTTGCCCTCATTTATACTCTTACCCGGAGAAGGTGGTATAACGCCTTGGGGCTTGCCTCATTTATACTCTTACCTATCTCGACGTCGTCAAATAACACATAAAGCGGTGGTACAGTCTTGGGATTTACCTCACTTTATGCTCTACCCCCGAGAATGTGTAAATCGCCTCTGGGCTTGCTCATTTATACTCTTTACTAACCAATGATCATACATAACATAAGCACTACCGACTTATCATACATAACATAAGCACTACCGGCATCATACATAATATAAGCAAGTTAAGAAATCCCTAACTTCTTATTAGCTTGTTCATATACACTCATTTTTGTTTACTTAAGGCACTAACATGTCATTATAAAATCCGAATTTAACCCAACGTACACGTGCCTCTACTCCTTTAAAATGATTCTCTTTCAAATAAAACTTCCAAGATACTAATAACCGTAGTATCAAGTCATATCTACTTTTCACGACAAGTCACAATGCTTTTTAGAAATACAATTATAGCTTCTAAATCAAGTGACTTCTTTCTTTAAAACCTTAAGCAATTGGTACCTTTAAAACAATTTTGCCCTTCTTTATTTCAAATCATTACTTTGCTTACAATACTGAAGAAAACCATTCTTTTAAATCTTCCATAAAGTTGTTATAACCAACTTCCCATAAAGCCGTTATAAATCTTTATTTCTTAGACGAATTCATTCATTTGATAACCAAGAAACTTATACTTCAATTCAAATCACATAGCTTTCAAAATACTTCAAGTCTCTTAACTTTTAGGAAAACCGGTTCTTAACTTAGAATGGCAAGAAATCAATACTTTCCAAATCAAGTATTCTATACTTTTAAATCAATTCATTTCTCCTTTAAGAATCAAGTCTCATAACTTTAAAAATAAAGTCCCTTAACCTTTTAACAATTTGAGTTCCATAGTCTTAAAACTTCATCCGTAAATTCTTATAAATTAAGTAACATATACTTGGTGCGTTGTGAATAATTTATACTTATTTATAACTATCTTAATCAAGTAGCCATGATCTAGAAAATGTAATACAATTTTGTCTTATCTTAGCTTCATGCGGATGGAGAATTCTACTTGTTTTAACACAATTAATTGTCATTACATTTTCCTTTATTAACGCTGATGGCTTGTTCGATACTTATTCGTATTCGTGCAGTAAATTAGCCAAGTCAACTTGGCTCCAAAATACCTCTAACGACTCTTACCAACATCCCCCATAAGACTTGGTAAGAACTTAGGATAACTTATACATAACCTTTACGTAGAGTAAATCGACATACATACCTCTTAACTTCTAAGAGTAGAAGGAATCATGAAATAGTACTACATGTATATTCCATACATAGAATCATGTCAAAAGAAGGAAGAGGTTCACATACCTCGCGACGATTATCGACAAGTAGCAAAAGCTCCAAAGTACTTCCATCTCGAGCTATTCCATTCTTCAAGTAGTATACGCTATACTTAGTACATCAACCTATAATGGTCACCATACGTCCATTAACCTCTTACTTCATACGTAGAATATTCTAGGTGCTAAGTCGCTAAATTCTATGGAAAATCGGACAGCACCTCCTTTGTTTTTACTAACTTTGCCACCTTTTTCAAGGCCGAATACAATAACCAAACAGCCTCAATTGGCTCACAACAATATAGAAGGTATTCCAATGCAAATGAATAACTAAACAGCCCCAATTGGCTCACAATTTAGAAAGTAGTTCAATACAAATGAATACCAAACTAAAAGTCCAAATTCGGCCACCTTGAGTTCAACCATACCAATTCTTATCAAATTTCCATTTCAATCCAAATTGGTAGCATAACATGATATCAAGTCGCATTTGATTATAACAATCCATAATCTCTAAGTAGGTAACATGCGACGATTTCTAATAAACGACCAATTAGTAATCCAATTTTCAAGTGGCTTATTTAACATTTCGAATTTAGCTACAAGCACTCCAAAATACTTATAAACTTCAACTTAACCACTTCATGCTAGCAACATGTAAAGCTAACAATAACGATAAAAATAATCTTGTAACACTTTCAAAGAACAAGATTATACCTCAACGAATTGTAATCCAATCTTCAAACCGGTTGCTCTTAGCAACCTAGAGCCTCATCAAGACACCTCAATCCGCTCCGAGACCCTTAGAACCACACCAACAACTTTCCTTCAAACCTTCAATCCAAAACCTAGAAAGTCTCTAGGTTTTCACTTTGCGACTAATACGAAAACTCTCTTTTTCGGATTTTTCTATTGAGATACACTTACTATACCTCATGAACCTTGGTTTAAAGTGTGGAGTTGAAAGGACAACAAACAAATTTTTTCTCCTTTGCTCAACTAAACCCAGAGCCCTCACTTGATGTTCTTCCAATTTTCATGAAATTTGGCTAAGTGTGGACTTGTCTCACTACTAGTAGTAATATATAGGGACATGGAGGGTCAAGATGTGTACAATTGGGTGGCTAGGATGAGGTCTTAATTAAATATCAAGCTTTGTGGGTCCTTTGACTTAGTCAAGATTGTCAAGCTTGCTACTTGCAAGACTTGTCTTGCTAACAAAGGTCCAATGACCCTCTTGCCCTTGCTAATTTCGTCCAAGGCATCCTTAAGGGGGGTGACACGTGTCGCCCTCCCATTCGTCACAAAACTACGTTTTCCGAAAATTTCATAATTCCGACAAATATTTTTACAAGTCCCAATTTAACACTTGCGAGTTCTTACGTACGTTCTTAAAACATGTCCTGTAATTACGGGGTGTAACATTCTTCCCCCCTTAGAAACATTCGTCCCCGAATGTCCTTTCGGAGTCAAACTTATAATTAGCGATATAGTTTATTTCACCACCTCACATACCAACCATGCCACACATGGCCCTAATACCTCGCACACGCATATCATCCATCATATGCCCAAAAGAGATTACCTTTTTCGTACTTCCCACTCCTTCTAACATACATACATAACTTCCATACCTATTATGGCCTCTAATCTTTGGAGTCACTCTATGAAACAATATAAGGTCATTTCCGACTTTCACTACCTGGTTCCGTGGAACGCGCCCCCGAACCCAGAAACAATTAACTAGACTTGGGCCTTGCACTCGTGACTCGCCACGAGCGTAACTACTACCAACCGATCCCACTCCATTCCAGCCATGGGAGACCTGAATGTGTCCTCGGCCCTACTCACGCACTTAACTCTTATCCTTGGTCCGACTTAAAATCTTATTGCGAGAAAGCCTCATACATCTAAGGTCTCGGCTATCAATATTCTTAGGCTCGCACTCCATGCTCCAAGCCTACCTTACCAATCCCCAATAACTGTATATAAAAAAACTTCTCATAAAATCATAACCATGTTGTCTCGATCACAACAACCATTACTTACTCTATACAGCCTCATCCGTATAATTCTCTTAAGCATACTACATGCCTTAATCTATTAACATGACATTCCGTTAGGTTCCTTAATATGGCTTCTTGGTTCACTACCTTATCGCATGTTCATCCTTTCCCAATTATCTCGAAATAAAACACAAAACTGGCGAAAATTCATTAACTATTCCATACCTTCCCAGATCTAGTTAGTCTTTACCGATTCCTCGTAATCTAAAATCATTCTAGGCAACACGCGCTCGATTTCATACATAACTCCGTATAGATGCATGTCACAATACCAACTATACTATAATCGTTACCAACCTCGATACGCAATCCACATAGTCATTCCCGGTCATCACGCTTTCTCGTAGCTGCAATCAATATAAATCGTTAGGGAGGGACGACCCTAACAACACAGCTCTATCGCACGATCTCAGAATGAGAAGAATGGAAACTAATCCTAAATGTCCTGCAGCCTCCTGATTATAGATGTGGTGCACAACACATCGATAATCAAGACTCTACTAGACACGGCTCAGACACTTTCCGAGGACTAATCGCTCGATACCACTTTTGTCACGACCGACCTCGATCGCGATCGTGCCCTACTCGGGCACCCTTACAGTAAACATCGTAGAAAATCAGCGAACATACATGAAACTTATAAATAAAACATCGGAAGTAATACAACAAAGTTAGCCGACAGTGCTACCTTCCAAAGACATATATAAAACAACCGGCAAGGCTTCCTTTCTTTTACAAATCGACCCACAATATGTGACTACTGCACTTCTAAGAGTGTTAACATAACCATCGTATGGACAAGGCCCCGCCGCACTTCGAATATACATAGCCATGACAACTCCGAACATCGAGCCATCTCAAAATGCCAACCAGATCCTAAGTCATGGATCCATAATCAACCTAAACTCGCGGACATTTAACGCACTTCTCGGCGCATAACAAAAATTTAATATGGAATGTAAATAACGCATAAGAAATGATCATAATCAGATAAAAGAATGACAAGGACAAGTATAAAAATACATACCGATCCCGCCGTGTCATTACCACTTATGAACTTAATTTCACATCAATATCTTTTCCATTCCATTAAGAGTTATAGCCATATCTTACGCACTTACTTAGGAGAAGTCATTAAGTTCATTTCTATCTAACTTACTTATCTTTCATAACATAGTCCGCCCACTACGAGGACACATATACTACCCGACCCAAACCGACGCGATCAATACACCAATATCAAAGCATGCCCGTGGAATCCCCATCACCGCCGATACTAAAAGTGTAAAACATAACCACGGGTCTCACGCCCATAAAATCAATCAAAACAGTGGTATAACGTCCGGGCTTGCCTCATTTATACTCTACCTTGGAGTATGGTAAAGCGCTGGTATAACGCCTTGGGCTTGCCTCATTTATACTCTACCCTGCAGAAGGTATAACGCCTTGGGGCTTGCCCTCATTTATACTCTTACCCTATCTCGACCGGTCAAATAACACATAAAGGTGGTACAGTCCTGGGATTTACCCTCACTTATACTCTACCCTCGAGAAGGTGGTATAACGCCTGGGGCTTGCCCTCATTTATACTCTTACCCTAACTCAACCTACCATCATACATAACATAAGCACTACCGACTTATCATACATAACATAAGCACTACCGGCTTATCATACATAATATAAGCAAGTTAAGAAATCCCCTAACTTCTTATTAGCTTGTTCATATACACTCTCATTTTTGTTTACTTAAGGCACTAACATGTCATTATAAAATCTGGGAATTTAACCCAACGTACTACGTGCCTCTACTCCTTTAAAATGATTCTCTTTCAAATAAAACTTCCAAGATACTAATAACCGTAGTATCAAGTCATATCTACTTTTCACGACAAGTCACAATGCTTTTTTAGAAATACAATTATAGGCTTCTAAATCAAGTGACTTCTTTCTTTAAAACCTTAAGCAATTGGTACCTTTAAAACAATTTTGCCCTTCTTTATTTCAAATCATTACTTTGCTTACAATACTGAAGAAAACCATTCTTTTAAATCTTCCATAAAGTTGTTATAACCAACTTCCCATAAAGCCGTTATAACTCTTTATTTCTTAGACGAATTCATTCATTTGATAACCAAGAAACTTATACTTCAATTCAAATCACATAGCTTTCAAAATACTTCAAGTCTCTTAACTTTTAGGAAAACCAGTTTCTTAACTTAGAATGGCAAGAAATCAATACTTTCCAAATCAAGTATTCTATACTTTTAAATCAATTCATTTCTCCCTTTAAGAATCAAGTCTCATAACTTGAAAAATAAAGTCCCTTAACCTTTTAACAATTTGAGGTCCATAGTCTTAAAACTTCATACGTAAATTCTTATAAATTAAGTAACATATACTTGGTGCGTTGTGAATAAGTTATACTTATTTATAACTATCTTAATCAAGTAGCCATGATCTAGAAAATGTAATACAATTTTGTCTTATCTTAGCTTCTATGCGGATGGAGAATTCTACTTGTTTTAACACAATTAATTGTCATTACATTTTCCTTTATTAACGCCGCAATGGCTTGTTCGATACTTATTCTTATTCGTGTCAGAAATTAGCCAAGTCAACTTGCTCCAAAATACCTCCTAACGACTTTACCAACATCCCCATAAGACTTGGTAAGAACTTAGATAACTTATACATAACCTTTACGAGAGTAAATCGACATACATACCTCTTAACTTCTAAGAGTGTAGGAATCATGAAATAGTACTACATGTATATTCCATACATAGAATCATGTCAAAAGAAGGAAGAGGTTCACATACCTCGCGACGATTATCGACAAGTAGCAAAAGCTCCAAAGTACTTCCACCTGAGCTATTCCATTCTTCAAGTAGGATACGATATACTTAGTACATCAACCTATAATGGTCACCATACGCCCATTAACCTCTTACTTCATACGTAGAATATTCTAGGTGCTAAGTCGCTAAATTCTACGGAAAATCTGACAAAGACCTCCTTTGTTTTTTACTAACTTTGCCACCTTTTCAAGGCCGAATACAATAACCAAACAGCCTCAATTGGCTCACAACAATATGAAGGTATTCCAATGCAAATGAATAACTAAATTTCAATTGGCTCACAATTTAGAAAGTAGTTCAATACAAATGAATAACAAACTAAAAGTCCAAATTCGCCACCTTGAGTTCAACCATACCAATTCTTATCAAATTTCCATTTCAATCCAAATTGGTAGCATAACATGATATCAAGTCGCATTTGATTATAACAATCCATAATCTCTAAGTAGGTAACATGCGACGATTTCTAATAAACGACCAATTAGTAATCCAATTTTCGTGGCTTATATAACATTTCGAATTTAGCTACAAGCACTCCAAAATACTTATAAACTTCAACTTAACCACTTCATGCTAGAAACATGTAAAGCTAACAATAATAATAAAAATAATCTTGTAACACTTTCAAAGAACAAGATTATACCTCAACGAATTGTAATCCAATCTTCAAAACCGGTTGCTCCTTAGCAACCTAGAGCCTCATCAAGACACCTCAATCCGCCTCGAGACCCTTAGAACCACACCAACAACTTTCCTTCAAACCTTCAATCCAAAACCTAGAAAGTCTCTAAGTTTTCACTTTGCGACTAATACGAAAACTCTCTTTTCCGGATTTTTCTATTGAGATACACTTACTATACCCTCATGAACCTTGGTTTAAAGTGTGGAGTTGAAAGGACAACAAACAAATTTTTCTCCCTTTGCTCAACCAAACCCGAGAGCCCTCACTTGATGTTCTTCCAATTTTCATGAAATTTGGCTAAGTGTGGACTTGTCTCACTACTAGTAGTAATATATGTGACACTGAGGGTCAAGATGTGTACAATTGGGTGGCTAGGATGAGGCCTTAATTAAATATCAAGCTTTGTGGGTCCTTTGACTTAGTCAAGATTGTCAAGCTTGCTACTTGCAAGACTTGTCTTGCTAACAAAGGTCCCATGACCCTCTTGCCCTTGCTAATTTCGCCCAAGGCATCCTTAAGGGGTGACACGTGTCGCCTCCCATTCGCCACAAAACTACGCTTCCAAAATTTCATAATTCGACAAATATTTTTACAAGTCCCAATTTAACACTTCATGAAGTTCTTACGTACGTTCTTAAAACATGTCCTGTAATTACGGGGTGTAACATTCTTCCCCCCTTAGAAACATTCGTCCCCGAATGTCCTTTCGGAGTCAAACTTATAATTAGCGATATAGTTTCCTTTCACCACCTCACATACCAACCATGCCACACATGGCCCTAATACCTCGCACACGCATATCTGTCCATCATATGCCCAAAAGAGATTACCTTTTTCGTACTTCCCACTCCTTCTAACATACATACATAACTTCCATACCTATTATGGCCTCTAATCTTTGGAGTCACTCTATGAAACAATATAAGGTCATTTCCGACTTTCACTACCTGGTGGAACGCGCCCCAACCCAGTAAACAATTAACTAGACTTGGGCCTTGCACTCGTGACTCGCCACGAGCAACTACTACCAACTGATCCCACTCCATTCCGTGCCGGGAGACCCGCACAGTCCTCGGCCCTACTCGTCGCACTTAACTCTTATCCTCGTCCGACTTAAAATCTTATCACAGAGAAAGCCTCATACATCTAAGGTCTCGGCTTATCAATATTCTTAGGCTCGCACTCCATGCTCCAAGCCTACCTTACCAATCCCCCAATAACGTATAAAAAAAAACTTCTCATAAAATCATAACCATGTTGTCTCGATCACAACAACCATTACTTACTCTATACAGGCCTCATCCGTATAATTCTCTTAAGCATACTACACAGCTTAATCTATTAACATGACATTCCGTTAGGTTCCTTAATATGGCTTCTTAAGGGTTCACTACCTTATCGCATGACTCATCCTTTCCCAATTATCTCGAAATAAAACACAAAACTGGCGAAAATTCATTAACTATTCCATACCTTCCCAGATCTAGTTAGTCTTTACCGATTCACGGTAATCTAAAATCATTCTAGGCAACACGCTGCCCGACTCATACATAACTCCGTATAGATGCATGTCACAATACCAACTATACTATAATCGTTACCAACCGGATACGCAATCCACATAGTCATTCCCGGTCACCGCTTTCTCGTAGTGCAATCAATATAACTCGTTAGGGAGGACGACCTAACAACACGCCTCTATCGCACGATCTCGAGTGAGAATAATGGAAACCAATCCTAAATGTCTCGCAACCTCCACGATTATAGATGTGGTGCACAACACACCGATAATCAAGACTCTACTACACACGGCTCAGACACTTTCCGAGACTAATCGCTTCGATACCACTTTTGTCACGACCGACCTCGATCGCGATCGTGCCCTACTCGCACCCTTACGTAAACATCGAGAGAAAATCAGCGAACATACATGAAACTTATAAATAAAACATCGGAAGTAATACAACAAAGTTAGCCGACAGGCTACCTTCCAAGACATATATAAAACAACCAAGCGCTTGCCTCTTTCTTTTACAAACCGACCCACAATATGTGACTACAGCACTCTAAGAGTGTTAACATAACCATCGCGGGACAAGGCCCCGCCGCACTTCAATATACATAGCCATGACAACTCCTAACATCGAGCCATCTCAAATGTCAACCAGATCCTAAGCTCGCGGATCCATAATCGTACCTAAACTCATGACATTTAACGCAGCCTCGGGCGGCCGCATAACAAAAATTTAATATGGAATGTAAATAACGTGACAAGAAATGATCATAATCAGACAAAAGAATGACAAGGACAAGTATAAAAATACATACCGCATCCTCGCCGTGTCATTACCACTTATGAACTTAATTTCACATCAATATCTTTTCCATTCCATTAAGAGTTATAGCCATATCTTACGTATTTACTTAGGAGAAGTCATTAAGTTCATTTCTATCTAACTTACTTATCTTTCATAACATAGTCCGGCCCACTACGGAGACACATATACTACCCTACCAAACGGGACGCGATCACACCAATATCAAAGCATGCCGTGGAATCCCCATCACCGACTAAAAGTGTAAAACATAACCATGGGTCTCACGCCCATAAAATCAATCAAAACAGGTGGTATAACGTCTGGGGGCTTTCCCCTCGTTTATACTCTTACCCTGGAGAAGGTGGTAAAGCAGGGGGTATAACGTCTTGGGGCTTGCCCCTCATTTATACTCTTACCCTGCAGAAGGTGGTATAACGCCTTGGGCTTGCCTCATTTATACTCTTACCCTATCTCGACCTGGCCAAATAACACATAAAGGTGTGGTACAATGCCTGGGATTTACCCTCACTTATACTCTTACCGGAGAAGGTGGTATAACGCCTCGGGCTTGCCCTCATTTATACTCTTACCCTAACTCAACCGGCCATCATACATAACATAAGCACTACCGACTTATCATACATAACATAAGCACTACCGCTTATCATACATAATATAAGCAAGTTAAGAAATCCCCTAACTTCTTATTAGCTTGTTCATATACACTCTCATTTTTGTTTACTTAAGGCACTAACATGTCATTATAAAATCCGAATTTAACCCAACGTACTCACGTGCCTCTACTCCTTTAAAATGATTCTCTTTCAAATAAAACTTCCAAGATACTAATAACCGTAGTATCAAGTCATATCTACTTTTCACGACAAGTCACAATGCTTTTTATAAATACAATTATAGCTTCTAAATCAAGTGACTTCTTTCTTTAAAACCTTAAGCAATTGGTACCTTTAAAACAATTTTGCCCTTCTTTATTTCAAATCATTACTTTGCTTACAATCAAGAAAACCATTCTTTTAAATCTTCCATAAAGTTGTTATAACCAACTTCCCATAAAGCCGTTATAACTCTTTATTTCTTAGACGAATTCATTCATTTGATAACCAAGAAACTTATACTTCAATTCAAATCACATAGCTTTCAAAATACTTCAAGTCTCTTAACTTTTAGGAAAACCAGCTTAACTTAGAATGGCAAGAAATCAATACTTTCCAAATCAAGTATTCTATACTTTTAAATCAATTCATTTCTCCCTTTAAGAATCAAGTCTCATAACTTGAAAAATAAAGTCCCTTAACCTTTTAACAATTTGAGGTCCATAGTCTTAAAACTTCATACGTAAATTCTTATAAATTAAGTAACATATACTTGGTGCGTTGTGAATAAGTTATACTTATTTATAACTATCTTAATCAAGTAGCCATGATCTAGAAAATGTAATACAATTTTGTCTTATCTTAGCTTCTATGCAGATGGAGAATTCTACTTGTTTTAACACAATTAATTGTCATTACATTTTCCTTTATTAACGCTGCAATGGCTTGTTCGATACTTATTCTTATTCGTGCCGTAAATTAGCCAAGTCAACTTGGCTCCAAAATACCTCCTAACGACTCTTACCAACATCCCCCATAAGACTTGGTAAGAACTTAGGATAACTTATACATAACCTTTAAGTATAGTAAATCGACATACATACCTCTTAACTTCTAAGAGTAGAAGGAATCATGAAATAGTACTACATGTATATTCCATACATAGAATCATGTCAAAAGAAGGAAGAGGTTCACATACCTCGCGACGATTATCGACAAGAGCAAAAGCTCCAAAGTACTTCCACCTTGAGCTATTCCATTCTTCAAGTAGGATACGCTATACTTAGTACATCAACCTATAATGGTCACCATACGTCCATTAACCTCTTACTTCATACGTAGAATATTCTAGGTGCTAAGTCGCTAAATTCTACGGAAAATCGGACAGCACCTCCTTTGTTTTTACTAACTTTGCCACCTTTTCAAGGCCGAATACAATAACCAAACAGCCTCAATTGGCTCACAACAATATAGAAGGTATTCCAATGCAAATGAATAACTAAACAGCCCCAATTGGCTCACAATTTAGAAAGTAGTTCAATACAAATGAATAACAAACTAAAAGTCCAAATTCGGCCACCTTGAGTTCAACCATACCAATTCTTATCAAATTTCCATTTCAATCCAAATTGGTAGCATAACATGATATCAAGTCGCATTTGATTATAACAATCCATAATCTCTAAGTAGGTAACATGCGACGATTTCTAATAAACGACCAATTAGTAATCCAATTTTCAAGTGGCTTATATAACATTTCGAATTTAGCTACAAGCACTCCAAAATACTTATAAACTTCAACTTAACCACTTCATGCTAGCAACATGTAAAGCTAACAATAACAATAAAAATAATCTTGTAACACTTTCAAAGAACAAGATTATACCTCAACGAATTGTAATCCAATCTTCAAACCGGTTGCTCCTTAGCAACCTAGAGCCTCATCAAGACACCTCAATCCGCCTCGAGACCCTTAGAACCACACCAACAACTTTCCTTCAAACCTTCAATCCAAAACCTAGAAAGTCTCTAGGTTTTCACTTTCATGACTAATACGAAAACTCTCTTTTTCCGGGATTTTTCTATTGAGATACACTTACTATACCCTCATGAACCTTGGTTTAAAGTGTGGAGTTGAAAGGACAACAAACAAATTTTTTTCTCCCTTTGCTCAACCAAACCCGAGAGCCCTCACTTGATGTTCTTCCAATTTTCATGAAATTTGGCTAAGTGTGGACTTGTCTCACTACTAGTAGTAATATATAGGGACATGGAGGGTCAAGATGTGTACAATTGGGTGGCTAGGATGAGGTCTTAATTAAATATCAAGCTTTGTGGGTCCTTTGACTTAGTCAAGATTGTCAAGCTTGCTACTTGCAAGACTTGTCTTGCTAACAAAGGTCCAATGACCCTCTTGCCCTTGCTAATTTCGTCCAAGGCATCCTTAAGGGGGGTGACACGTGTCGCCCTCCCATTCGTCACAAAACTACGTTTTCCGAAAATTTCATAATTCCGACAAATATTTTTACAAGTCCCAATTTAACACTTGCGAGTTCTTACGTACGTTCTTAAAACATGTCCTGTAATTACGGGGTGTAACAACATCACCTGCAACCCAATGTCAATCATACTTCGACACTGGGACAAATTTTGAATCTGCGTCGATATTGTCTTTAATTTTGCAGCATCGCAGCAGCCCAGTGTCATCATGATTCGACACTGGGACAATTTTAAATCGGCGTCTGCCTGCTTTAATTTTTTAACATCGCAGCAACCCAATATCCTCATAATTCGACACTGAGACATTTTTAAATCAGCGTCAGCTTTGCTTTTTATTTTCGCATCACAACGACCCAGTGTCATCATAATTCGACACAAGGACATTTTGAGTCTGCATCAGCCCTACTTTTGAGTTCCAGTTTATAAAACAGGACAAAATTGGCTACAAGTCAACATCTTTGTCCGAAGACTCTTCCATCATCTCCGTACAAAGAGGGACATGCTGTTGACAGTCAATTTTGACCCGTTTTTCGTATATTTGTTGCAATTTTATGTGTTTTAAGACACCGCATTTTAGTCATCATTTTTGCATTTTTTACATAATATTCTATGTTTATTTCTTCACAAAATGACATTACATCTTTTTATTTTAATTTAAGCATTGTATTTTTGTTAATATTATATTTCTATTATTATTACACTGTCGTTTATTTTAATAATATTTGCATCTCTTTAAATAATTAATTGACATCCCGTTGTAATTAGGCATTAAACATTTGCTAAAATATTGTATTTTATTATTATTGCGTCGACATTTGCATTTTTATAATTTTGCAGCTCTTTAAATAATTTTTCTTTTAAATAATTAACTCGCCTTGCATTTTGTCAAACCAGTCTAGTCCAAGACGCAATTTGAATCAGTCCAATCCAACACCATTTTTTTTTATTTCATTCAAACTTTAATCTTTTTATTTCCCCCCCTAAAATCAAAACCCACTTTTCATTTCCCCCCCAAATCAAACCCAAACCCTAAAAACCTACCCTATATAATAAACATCCCCCCCTTTTTTATTAAAAAGGAGGGGGGCAGCCCACATAACAATATCAGCAGCCCACTCCTCTTTGTCTCCCTCACCCTATCTCCCTCTTCCTCGCCCCCGTCGCCGCCGCCCTTTTCGCCGGAGCTCCAAGCTCCGGCGAACACCCTCTCTCTCCTTAACCCTCAGCCACCCTCGCCGCCTACTCCTCTACCCTCTCCTCGCCAACTCACCCCCAGCCGGCGAACCACCACCATCGCCGAACAACCGGCGAACCCACTGCTCCCGTCGCCACCATCCCGTCGCCCTCTCCACTGTCACCCTCTCCCCGTCTACCTCCACACACACACACCCACAACTCCGGCGACCTTTCCCATCACCACCGGCGAACCCAACCAATATCCACCAGCCACATCTCCACAACACAACGGTATAACCCCCATCACCCACACCTTTGAACCATTGCTTTCCTATACTCCGTCGCCGATAAACCCATCACTGTGGTGGCGTTGCTCCAGCGACCTCGTCGTAGAAGTGACGCCGTCGTCCCCACGCTACTGTTTGTTTTCGATTTTGACACTATTATTATTGGTGGTGGTTGCGCTAAGTTTATTTTTTATTTTTGTTTGGGCATTTGCCGGAGTTTACCTTGTTCTGGTTTTTCGGCGACTTTTGTTGGACATTGCTTACTGTTTTGGCGTTTCATTTAGCCATTGCTAGCCATGGTTACTGTTTCGCTACCATTGTTCATGTTCTGCTACTATCCAACTATTTTTTTACACTGCCCTACCCTTCTTATTATTGTTGTTGGCGTATTTAACTGATTTGGAACAAATAATATACTTGGGTCCATTACTACTATGTTTTGAGCCAATTTGGTACTGCATTTCTGGACCATTTTTGTGGTTATGTTACTGATTTATACTATTCTTTACTCCTTTTGGACTGGGGTTTGCTTTTGCAATGGACTGATTCGGGTCATAATCCGGGTCGGGTTCTAAAATGGTGGATTGTTGTTTATTTTGAAATATTTGGACCAAGAATCAAGCTTTGTTGGTGCTGGTTTGTTTGATTTTTCGGGTCGGGTCTTCTGATCCGATGAATGTTGTTGGCTAATGATGCTACTGCTTTTGGCTTTTCTTTTGGGACTAATTTTCGGCATTTTTTGCTACTGATTTTTAGCTATTTTCGGGCTGATTTTCGCTGTATTCTGGGCTGATTCTGGACGATTTTTGCCCCTTTTATTTTATTAAACTAATTTTGAACAAGATGCTACACTTGTTTGGCCAATGAAAAAGTTATCCGTCAATTTTTGAGGCCTCCACAGTCGCAAAGACGAAAAATAAAAAAAATGAAGCTTTCAGGGCGTTGATGATTTCTTCTACTTACACAGGATAACCAACATGCGCTGGCAAGGTGAATTTTCGCAGCCGGACTTGTTTAGGATGTCCCACTTTATTTTTATATATATCTGAGCCCTCCGTGTTTAAAACTATTATTGTTTTGGCGCGGATTTGAAGGTTTTATTTATTTTATTGCTTTTAACAATATTGGCCGATAAAGGAATCTCCGTCTGATTTCCAAGGCCTCCTCTGTGCAAAAGACGAATTTATTTATTTTTTGGCTTTACTTATTAAATTCCTGTCATTGCTTTAAAATTATTTATTCTAGTACTAACACTTTTACTAAGTGTTTATGCAGGTACCCGAAGATCATCTTGTGCAAAAGGCCTAAAAAGGCTAAAAGATGTCCCGGAGTTTTATTTTATATCACATTTAATTTTAGTTTTTATTATTTTGTATTGCGTTTTATTTTAATTATAAATTATGAAAAATGCTTAGAATACGTAGAATAAAAAAAATCAATATATAATTAACCTAAGTTTGAACGGATAACCGCAAGTTAGCGGATCTTAAAGGATGCATAACCCCTTCCCTTTAGGATAATAAAGAACCCTGATGCAGAATCTCACTAATTTCGCAGATCTTTAAATGGAGGTCAATTGCAGTATTTTTATTGCAATAAATCAAGTGTCCTAATTCACTTAAATAATTAGGTGGCGACTCCTAAAAAAATAGCATTATTGCTCCATCCAGGGAACCGCGCCAAAGAGCAACGTTGCGGATACCGTTCGGACCCCGAGGTCAAAAATGGGCGCGACACAGGTCGTGAGAGCCGGAAATGGCCTTATATTGTTAATACGGTGACTCCAAAGATTGGAGGCCAGAATCGGTATGGAGGTTATGTACGTATGCTAGTATGAGTTGGGAGTACGGAAAGTGTAAGACCAGTAAGAAAGATAGCAACCAAGTGTAAAGGAATAGAGCCTGAATCCATAAGAACCTTTCAAGGTAACTACACCCGTGAGTGTTTGGGTGGTAGCTGAGCGGGTATATGAGATTTTCCCGACGATGATACAGTCGTCAGACCCTAGCAGACCTAGTAGAGATGAATACGATAGACTTTGAGGTCATTATGAGAATGGACTAGTTGGCTTCGTGGGTGCCAAGGTTGACTGTAGAGAGAGGTTGGTTCGATTCCAGTTTCCCGGTGAGCCGGTTATCGATAAGAAAGGAAATGAAGTGTTAGTAATATGTAAGTTATTCCTTCATTCTTTGACATGAAATTGTGGAGTCTATGTGACTTATTTTATTGAAATGATTGATTTGAATTTGAACGTTAAGGGACGGAGATAAGAACGTACGATTATTGAAGGATTTTATGTTAAGTGCCTTGGAGGTACTTGGAGTTCAGGTTGACGTTTTAGTATAAGTATTGTTATATGGCAAAGGGTGGCATATTTTGTATGAAGGGTGTAGTAACGGAGACTATGTCGCTACCTAGTTAGATTGGACTCCGAAAGAACATTCGGGGACGAATGTTTCTAAGGGGGGAAGAATGTTACACCCCGTAATTCCAGGATGAGTATATAAGAATGTACGTAAGGAAACAAGACTTATAAATTTGAACGAAAGAAAGAATTGTTTTCCAAGGAAAAATCTTCCGAACCTCGGGAAGGAAAATTGTTCGTTAGTGAGAATTGGGTTCCCGAATTTGTTATTTAAGACTTTTAGAATTTATCGGAATTATGGAATTTTATTTTCAGAGTTGGATACGTGGGGCCCACCCGAGAAATTTTACGTTATTGTGGGTTCCACGAGGTTTCCGATATTTTGACCAATTGTGGAAATTTCGGAAAATGAAATGTTATGGACCAATGGGAGGGCGACACGTGTCACCCTCCACTTAGTCATATTGGACGAAAATAACCCTTAAAGACTAGCCAAATTGGCTTGATAAAATGGACCAAGTCAAAGGAAAAAGTGAGCTTGATATTCTTGACCACATCTTAGCCATCCATATGTTTTAATCCTAGCCATTGGTTTCCTTATATAATACTACTACTAGTGCAAGACTAGATCATTCAACACTTAGAAAAATTTGAGAAACTTGAGAGAGGGAGATAGGTGCTCTCGGCATAGCCCCTCTTCCACACAAAAAAATTTGAAATTTTGTTTCATAATTCACAATACTTAAACCCAATGTTCCTAGGGGTATTGTAAGGATATCTTAATAGAAAAATCCCAGAAAAACAACGTTTTCACGTTAGTCGCAAGGCGAAAACCTAAGGTGTTCTTCAACTTTGAAGATGGAACTTGTAGATGAGTTCTTCATGAGCTTCTAAGGAGTGCTTGGAGCGGATTGAAACATAAGAAGAGGAGCTAAAAGTTGCTAAGGATCGACTTTTACGCTTGGACTTTATTAGGGCTTATTGAGGTAAAATCTTTATCTTCTTAATGTAATTGAAGATTAAAATGTTATAGTAGTTAAGAAATGAGTATGTGGTATATAGAATGAAGTTTGAAAAGATTTGGATCATGTCGACATGTTAAAACCAAAAATGGACAAGTTAGCCATTTATGTTGAAATCAATTTAATTGTTAGTTACGATCGTCACATGTTATAGAAAGAAGGGATTATAGTTGTTATAATCGATTGAGGCTATATAACATGTTAGAATAACAATTTGGATTGAAAAGGAATTGGAATGAACTTTATGTTGTTACACATTTTGAGCCGAGAATTGCCTTAATCTTTGACAAGCCAGATTAATTGTGGGGCAGAATTTTACACGTCTTGTTAAGGCGTGTAATCCCCTTTGTATTTGCTGAATTGTTGGGCCTTAAATGTGGCATTTGGTTATTGATTTTCGGGCCTTGAAAAAGGTGGAAAAGTACGTAGAAACAAAGAAAGTGCTGTCCGATTTTCCGTAGAATTTGGTGACTTTACACTTAGAATATTCTACGTTTGAAGCTAGAGGTTAATGGACGTATTATGGCCATTATAGATTGAAGTACTACGTATAGCGTATTCTACTTAAAGGATGGAATAGCTATCAAAGTTAAGGTACTTTGGAGCATTTTGCTACTTGTCGATAATCGTCGCGAGGTATGTGAACCTCTTCCTTCTTTTGACATGATTCTATGTATGGAATATACACATGGTGCTATTTCATGATTCCTTCTACTATTAGAAGTTAAGAGGTATGTATGTTGATTTACTCTATGTAAAAGTTATGTCTAAGTTATCCTAAGTTCTTACCAAGTCTTATGGGGGATGTTGGTAAGAGTCGTTAGGAAGTATTTGAAGTCAAGTTGATCTTTCTAAGTTACTGCACGAATAAGAATAAGTATCGAACAAGCCATTGCAGCGTTAATAAAAGAAAATGTATCAGCAATCAATTAAATTAAAATGAGTAGAATTCTCCAATCTGCATAGAAGCTAAGATAAGACAAAATTGTATTACATTTTCTAGATCATGGTTGCTTTAATACGATCGTTATAAATAAGTATAACCTATTCACAATGCATAAAAGTATATGTTACTTAATTTAAAGAGTTTACGTATGAAGTTTTAAGACTATGAACCTTGAATTCTAAAAAGGTTAAGAGACTTTATTTTTCAAGTTATGGGACTTGATTCTTAAAGGAAGGAATGACTTGATTTAAAACTATAGAATGCTTGATTTGGGAAGAGCATTGATAACTTGATATTCTAAGTTAAGAAACTTGATTTCTTAAAAGTTAAGAGACTTGAAGTATTTTGAAAACTATGTAACTTGACTTGAAAGTATAAGTCTCTTGGTTATAAAAGGAATAAATTTGTCCAAGACATAAAGAGTTATAACGGCTTTATGGGAAGTTGATTATAACAACTTTATGGAAGGTTAAAAGAATGATTTTCTCTAGTAATGTAAACAAAGAAATGACTTGAAATAAAGAAGGACAATTTGATTTAAAAGTACCAATTACTTAAAGTTTTAAAGTAAGGGTCACTTGATTTAGAAGCCTAGAAATGTATTTCTAAAAATGTAGTGACTTGTTTGAAATGTAGACATGCCTTGATACTACGGATGTTAGTATCTTGGGGTTTTTATATGAAAAAGAGTCTTCTGAAAAGAATGGAGGTACATAATACCTTGGGTTAAATCCCCGGATCCTTAATGACATGTTAGTGCCTTAAGTTTGAATAAAAATGAGAATGCTTAATAATTAAGGCTAATAAGAAGTTAAGAGATTTCTTAACTTGCTGATATTTATGATAAGCCGGTGGTGCTTATGTTATGTATGATAAGTCGGTGGTGCTTATGTTATGTATGATAAGCCAGTGGTGCTTATGTTATGTATGATAAGCCGGTGGTGCTTATGTTATGTATGATAAGCCGGTGGTGCTTATGTTATGTATGATACGCCGGTGGTGCTTATGTTATGTATAATAGCCGGTTGTGCTAGGTTATGTAATTCTTACGGGGTAAACCCCCGAGCTACTACTTATTCTATGGATTTGCTACCCATGATGCGAGTGCAGCGTTTGTACTCATTGCGGACCCACCGGGCCCATGCAGGTGAAATAGTCCTATGCGGGTGAAATAGTCCCATGCGAGGCGGATGACCTCATTGAGGGTCCACAGGACC
The DNA here is from genome assembly GCA_029844215.1 of Przewalskia tangutica. Lineage (NCBI taxonomy): Eukaryota > Viridiplantae > Streptophyta > Magnoliopsida > Solanales > Solanaceae > Przewalskia > Przewalskia tangutica. The sequence goes on from CM056732.1 coordinate 71,970,670, forward strand.
TATGCGGGTGAAATAGTTCCATGCGAGGCGGATGACCTCATTGCGGGTCCACAGGACCTATGCGGGTGAAATAGTCCAGGTGTAGGATTGCCAAATGATACTATGGGCAGGTAGGCCCTAAGTTGATCATAATCTTCCTATTTTTATGTAGTATACCTTTATGGGCAGACTTATATGACTTTATCGCGTCCCAGATTGGGCCGGGCAGTATACCTTTATGGGCAGACTTATGTGACTTTATCGCGTCCCAGAATGGGTCGGGCGATATAGCGCCCTCCATAAAATTTGGATTATGTTATGCAAGATAAGTAAGTTATATGGTTATGAACTTGATGATTTTTCCTAAGTATGTACGTAAGAATTTGACTATAACTCTTATTGAAAATGGGAAAAGATAATGATGTACGATTAAGTTCATGAGTTGTAATGGCATGGTAGGATCTGGTATTTACTTTTTATACTTGCCCATGTCATTCTTTTGTACAGTTATGATCTGTTTAATGTACCTTATTTCCGTTCCATATTCGGTACTGTAATCGACTCCGCGGCTGCGTTCATGTCCGCAGGTTTAGGTACACAGTTGTGGATCCGCAGGCTTAGGATCCTGGTTCAACATTTTGAGATGACTCCAATGTTCCGGAGCTTGTCGTAATGGATATGTATATTCAGGGGTACGGCGGGGCCTTGTTCCGTCATAGTATTTGTCCAAAAATCTTAGAGGTCTGTAGTCATATCTTGTGGATTGGGTTGTGTAAAGAAAAAAAAAGATGTAACTGCTTTTGGCTATATACGTGTATATATGTCCAGGGAGGTAGCCTTATCGGCTAACCTGTTGTTTATGTCTGTAAGGGTGCCTAGTTAGGGCACCAGTCGCGGCCCGGGGTCGGGTCATGACATAACTTTTACCCTTGGTCTGAATTAATTTTTTACTACCCGAGAAGACCTTATATACCTAAGGTCTTGACGGTTATCAATATTCTTAGGCTCGCAATTTCCATGTTCCCAGCCTACCTTATCAGTCCCCCCATATACGAGTAAAATAACTTATCATAAACTCTCAATCGTGTTGTCTTAATAATAACAACCATAATTACTCCATACAGATCTCATTCGTATAATTCTCTTAAACATACCGCATATCTTAATTTACTAACATAGTCTTCCATTAAGTCCCTGAACATGATTCTTAAGGGTTCATTACCCTATCAGACAGCTCATCATCTCTCAATTATCTCAAATTAACACGTAAAACCTTGATGAGAATTCAAACTGTTTCATACCTTCTCGGTATCTATTTAATCCTTACCAATTCTGGGTAATCTAAAATCCTTCTAGGCAACACATATATGATCATCATACATAAATCCGTATAGTCGTACATCATTATACCAACTATAAAACAATTTTTACCAACCTGGATACGCAATCCATATAATCCTCTCTGGGCCACTGTTGTCTTTCTCATAGCTGCAATCAACATAACTCGTTAGGGAGAGACTACCTTAACAACACAGCTCTATCGCACGATCTCAGAGTGAGAAGAATGGAAACCAATCCTAAATATCCTGTAGCCTCCTGATTATAGATGTGGTACACAACACACCGATAATCAAGACTCTACTGAACACTGCGTAGACACTTTCCGAGACTAATCGCTCGATACCACTTTTGTCACGACCCGACCCGGGCGCATCGGTGCCCTACCCGCACCGCTTACGATTATACATCAGAGATAATCAGCGGAACATACATAACCACATAACGTGTAACAACAGAAATAAACAACAGGCTAGCCGATAAGGCTACCTCCCTGGACATATATATAATTACATATTCAAAAGCAGTTACATCCCTTCTTTTGCAAACTGACCCACAAGATATGACTACAGACCTCAATGAAAGTCTAAAGATTTTATTGACTTGCCTATGCTTGCTTGCGATAGCCTTTGAGTGCAAGTATTTTATTTTTACGCTGCCGTGTCTCTCAGTTAGAGGGTCGGATGTCTTGTTGTGAATATACTTGGACGTACCGACAGTGATGAAGGATTCCACGGGTATGCTTCCATTGTGATTGTTCCATGGACATGCTTATACGATGAGGGATTACGGGGAATGCAACCATGATGCGGGTTAAACTCCCGGATGCTATTATTATTCCATGGACTAGCTCTCCATGAAGACATGTACCCGAGATGAGGGATTCCACGGGCATGTTATATACTATTATTATTCCATGGACTAGCTCTCCATGAAGACATGTATCCGAGATGAGGGATTCCACGGGCATGTTATATACTATTATTATTCCATGGATTAGCTTTCCATGAAGTCATATACCCGAGATGAGGGATTCCACGGGCATGAGATATATATATATATATTGCATATGCGCACGCCGACAATGATGTAGGATTCCACGGGCGTGTTACATATATATATATTTTACACTTGCGGCTGTCGACAGAGATGGAGGATTCCACGGGCACGCTTTGATGTTTGCGGGCTTGAGACCCTTACTGGACTGTGTGATCATTTTGAGGGCTTGTGCCCCTAGCCTTAGAGTGACTATTGTTTATGTGTTGAAATAGTCTTTAAAAGTTAAAACTGACTTTCATTACTTTCGTTTCGTCAAGGCACGGTTGTACTGTTAATTTGATGATCATACTTGTCTCCAGCTTTATATATCTAGACTTTATGATTTAAATTACAGTACTTTTAGTTTCACATACTTGGTACATATTTTGTACTGACCCCCTTCCTCGGGGGCTGCGTTCATGCCGCAGGTAGGGATAAGCAGGTTGTGGATCCTCACTCTTAGGATCACTGATCAGTTGTCAGAAAGCTCCATTTCTCCGGAGGCTTGTCTTTTGGTATCATTTTATAAACTAAAGGCACTTTCATTTTACGTGAAATACGGGGATTTAACCCAAAGTACTACGTACTTCTAAGCTTTTGAAAAGGACTTATTTCATAAAATAGCCACAAGATACTAACACCCGTAGTATCAAGGTAAGTCTACTTTTCGAGTCAAGCCACTACACCTTTAGAAATACATTTTTAGGCTTCTAAACCAAGTGACTTTTACTTTAAAACTTTAAGCAATTGATGCCTTTAAATCAAATTGCCCTTCTTCATTTCAAGTCATTTATCTTTGTTTACATTACTAGAGTAAACCATCCTTTTAACTTTCCATAAAGTTGTTATAACCAACTTTCCATAAAGCCGTTATAATAACTTTATGCTTTAGAAACTAATGCATTTTTATCCTTTAAAACAAGTGAGTTAATTCTCTAACTCAACTAACTTGGACATTCTTAAAACAAGTCAAGGACATCAAAATGAAACTGAATTCATTTAAATCTCGTACGTCTACCGTACTATACATTTATAACTACTCATGCTCAAGAGATCAGAAAAGTTCCACATACCTCTTCGGTTCAATCTACTTGCTAAGTCCAATATGCCGCACGTAGGATGTCAACCTATAATGACCATAATACGTCTATCAACTTCTAGCTTTCTAACGTAGAATATTCTAAGTGTAAGGTCACTTATTCTACGGAAAATTGGGCACCACTTCCTTTGTTTCTACGTACTTTTCCACCTTTTTCAAGGCCCGAAATCAATAACCAACATGCCACATTTAAGGCTCAACAATTCAGCTAACCCAAAGGGGATTACACGCCTAACAGGACGTGTAAAATTCTGCCCCACAATTAATATAAAACTGTCCAATAATTAAGGAAATTCTCGGCTATAATCAATGCCAACAACAATGTCAATTTCCGTCCAATCCCTTTTCAATTCAAGTTGTTATTCCAACGTGTTATATACATAATAACAATTATAACAACTATAAATCTTTTCTTCTTTAACAAGTGACGATTGCAACTATCGACCAAACTGACTTACAATCTTAACGGCTAATATGCCATTTTCGGTTTTGAGCTTCTAAATTCCATAACATTAATGGATATTCATTCTATATATCACATGATCATTTCTAACTTATCATAACGTAGAATCTTCAATTACAATAATAAGAAGAAGATTTTTACCTCAATAAGCCCAAATACAATCCAAGATTAAAAGTCGATCCTTAGCAACTTTAGCTCATCTTCTTTACGGTCCAATCCACTCCAAGCAACCCTTAGAAGCTTATGAAGAACTCCTCTTCAAGTTCCAACTCCAACTATGAAAATCCCTTAGGTTTTCATGGTGCGACTAACGTATAAACGTAGTTTTTCCGGAATTTTTGTGTTTGGTTATCCTTAGAATGCCTCTAGGGACCTTGGGTTTGAATATTGGGATTTATCAAGCAAGATTGAAGAATTTTCTTGCTCTATGGATGCCTTGGCCGAGAGCTCTTCTCATGAGCACCAAGGTTCTTGATATTTTTTCTAAGTCTCCGAGACTAGTCTTGCACTAGTAGTAGTAGATATATATAATACAACCAATGGCTTAGATCAAAACCAATGTGTGGCTAGGATTTGGTCAATAATATCAAGCCACAACTTGGCTCTCTTGACATGTCCATTTCGACCAACCCATGTGGGGAGGGGGGGTGACATGTGTCACCCTCCTATTGGTCCATAATATTTCATCTCCCAAAATTTCCATAATTGGTCAAAATATCGAAAACCTTGTGGGCCCCATAAAACGTAAAATTTCTCGGGTGGCCCCCACGTGACCAAATCCAAAAATAAAATTTCATAATTCTAATAAATTCTATAAGTCTCAAATAACAATTTTGAGAACCCAATTCTCATTAATAAACCTTTTTCCTTCACGAGGTTCGGAATATTTTTCCTTAAGAATAACAAATCTTTCTTTCGTTCAAATTTTAAAGTCCTGTTTTCTTACGTACGTTCTCATATACATGTCATGGAGCTACGTGGTGTAACACATACGAACTAGGGACAAGTTTTTCTACTTTATAAAAAGGGAAGTGGGACTCATCAAAGATAACATGACGACTAATGATGATTCGTTTAAAAGACAAATCAAAGCATTTATAACCACAGTGATTTGACGGATAACCTAAAAACACACAAGGGGTAGAACGTGTCTGAAGTTTGTTGATTGTAGTGGATGGAAAAAGTGGAAACATAAGCATCCCAAGACACTAAGATGTGAATACGAAGGAGTCTTATTGTATAAAACTTGAAGAGGGGAAGAATATGTCAAACCTTTGAAAGGAAGAATGTTAAGAATATCGGTAGCCATTTGTAGAGCATGATGCCAAAAATATGGGGGTACGAAAACATGAACCAAGAAAGTTTGAATAATATTATTAATGGTACGAATTTTGCGTTCGGCTTTCCTATTTTGTGATGATGTATGAGGACAAGAAAAATAAAAATTGATTCCATCATTAGCACAAAATTCCCGAAACTCCCCATTGTCATATTCTTTGCCATTATCACATTGGATATTCTTGATTTCTCATTCGAATTGGGTTTTAATGAAAGCTCTAAATTTCTGGAAGATGGAAAAAATATGATATTTCTTTGCTATTGGAAACGTCCATAAATATTTGGAATAATCATCTAAAAATAGAACATAATAATGATGACCCAAAGAACTAAGAACATGAGATGTCCATAAATAGCTATGAATAATATCAAATTGCATTGAAGTAGTAGAAGTAGAGGCGACAAATGGCAACTTAACAATTTTTTTCTAAGGAACAAGATTGACAATTCGGAGTACTATGCGTACCCTTACACGAAATTAGTTTATTTTTATCTAAGACAGACAAAATAGACGGCCCTGGATGACCTAGATGAGCATGCCACAAGGAAGGAACAAGAGCTGCAAAAGTGGAAGGCATGACCAAACGCGAGGAACCGAAACTTGGTGATTGGATAAAGACCCCCCATACTGTCACACCTCATGAGAGGACTCCCCGTCTTGAAATCTTTCACAGAAAATCTGAACTGATCAAAATCAATAGAAACCCAATTATCAGTGGTGAATTTATGGATAAACACCAAATTTTTAATTAGTTTTGGGGCATGAATAGTATTTTTCAAGACAAGTGGTGGATGAGGAGGGGTGCCGGTGTCCATAACCCTTAATTGTAATTGAATTGCCATTACCCATAATTATACCACAATTACTGCTCAAAATTGGAATAAGACGAGAGAGTACCTTGGTCAGATGTCATGTGGGTGGTGGTGCCGGTGTCCATGTACCAATTCGGGTCTGGTTGAGTAATTCCAAGTGTGTGCATTGTAGCTTCAATGTCGGTCTGTGTGGGTGCCATTGCGTGATGGGCCTTGCGGAGACCAGTATGTTGGATCATTGGGTCGCTTATAAAATGGTCCAAATCGAGCTGAATCAAATTGGGGCCTAGTGGTAAATCGGGAGGTCGCGACTCGATATCGCTTCTACGGCGCTAGATGCCGAAACTGCACTAGAACTGGGGCCCACTACCACGAAAGAATTAATCCCTTGATTATTCTTATTGATGAAAGACATATATATATATACAAGTTACAATAGGAGAATCATATTTCTACTTTACATCTAAATCCCTATTCTATATGAAAAATAACTATACACTTATGGTAATATTACAATCCTAATTAAGGTACAAGACTAATATACCAAATATATACAAAGTCTACTGTTCACGGACTGGGTTGGGCCGCGATGCTATGAGGCTTGGGCTGCGGCGCTAGGTACTGTTTAACAAGCAGAAGTGTTACGCTTTGAACCATGGCATGGGCGAAACACGACACTCGATGCCTGACTGCATGTGACCGAGTGAACCACATGGCTTGCTTGTCAATATGCGCATCAAAATATGCTATAATAATGATTTAAAACATGTAAAACATAATACTGTATTTGTAGTCTGAAATAATCATAACGCATATAATCTAAAAATATAATAAGTTTGAAAACCAATGCTGACATGACATACTAAACTAGTCTATGAAACCTCTAAACATGACCTGTAAAACTGTTTACCAGGACAAGATCCTGACACACCTCTACTAATAATGCATAATCATAAAATAACTAAACAAACACTCCGAATGAGATGGGGCTCACCAAACGACTGATACTGAAGCAATCCTACTTAGCAGATCCGTCTCCCTGAAAATCAGCACCTGCACTGTGAAGTGCAGACTCATGCAAATGGACGTTAGTACATTTGAATTGTACCATATGCAAAATAACTTAAAGAATAAGCAGTCACATGATATAATAGGAACATGAAACTGAAACATGAACATGAGTACAATAACATGTGATAAATTTGAAAATTATATATATATCTATATATCTTTGGGAGAGCATTAACAAAACCGACATGAACCATCACGTGTAAATGTGAAATTTGATCTCTGCACGATCAGTTAAACAATTTCGCACCTTACCGGAGTACGATACATGAACATGAACATGATGGATCCAATAATCCCACATGGGTAATAAGAAGGTATCGTCCTCTGGCGGAGCGACCCTTATCCTACGTTGGCATACATAGTTTTTAGTCTGTCTGAGCCTTCTAGATAATATGTGCAGCTCCCAAAATATGTACTTGAAAATAGTTGGCTTGAAAGCCTATGGATTTCATTAATTAACTTGAAATCATAACTTGTAAATTTATAATTTAGCATGTGACGAAATACATAATAGAACTTATATAAATCATGAGAAACATATATGACTTCATGAAACTGAGTGATAATGATCATAACTTGTATTTAACAACTCATGAAAATAAAAAAAATGAGTTCATGGATTATAGACAGGTTCATGACAATCAAAATGACATATCATGAATATAATAAACGACAACATGATATATATAGTTGAACATGAATATAAGGTTATTATGAACTTGAGCAAAAACCCTAGGTCTGAAGAATTCTTGTGTCATGGATTACATGTGGCTTGGAGAAGAATGATGATATCCCCGCGTGGATAGAAGCTCTACATACCTTAATCACTCAAATATGTGTCTTAAAATCTGAATTTGGAAGGATAATCCTAAAACTTGAACCTTGAAACCTTAGAATGAGTTTATATTGAAAACCCTAGGTTAAAAGTAGTGAACTTCGCTTAGGAATTGATTATACTTGATTAGAATTGCATAGAAATACATGAAAATTACCTACCTTGAGTTATGGGGATGATGGGAGGAGAGAACCTTCGTGCTAGAGATTGGGAGAAATGAAATCTGATTTTTAAAATTAAGTCTGGGTATTTATACTTTTCAACCCGCCGGGATGTGTAGGCCCAATTTGACGGACCGTCGAATTTTATATGGTCTTCCAAGGGACCGTTTAATTATGTACAGTTCGTATAATCGGACCGTCGAATTAATTTAATTAATTTGTAATTTTTCAGTGACTTTAAAACTTAAGAGGCTTTCAAATGGTCAAAAGGGATGGATCGTCAATCATTATACGATCCGTAAAAATCTAATGGGTTCCGTCAACTTCAAAATGAAATCAACATTTCATTTTGATGGACCGTAATTAATTCTACGATCCGTATAATCCAGCGTCAAATTCATTCTGCAGAACTGAAACTGGTTTTCAATTTTAAACTCCTTATTTTGGTTTCTAAACCCCTAAATCATAAACATGACTTAGTTTGAAGGTACGATGTGTTACAATATCTCCCCCTTAGGATCATTCGTTCTCGAATGATGGGATATGGTTAGGAAAGAGACTGGATATAGCATGAGTAAATGAGCGGGAAAGAACATGAGACTGAATGACATGATTACATGAAAACATGAACATGGAGATATGAGTACGGAATACATGAACGTGAAACATGAGACATGGATACGCAAGGGACATGCCACGAATACTGAAGGTATTTACCTTGATTATTTTATTCTTGCTCCTCAAACAAGTGCAGATATCTGGACTTCATATCTTCTTTGGCTTCACAAGTAGCTTCCTCAATATTCTAACTTCTCCGTAACACTTTCATTAAGGCAACTTTTTTAGTTCAAAACTTTTGGATATGACAATCAAAATAGCCACTGGGATCTCCTCATAGGTCAAACCATCCCTAACTGTAATGGATTCGGTAGGGAAAACCAGCGACGGGTCTCCCATATATTTTCACAACATGTATACATGAAACACTGGATGAACAACAACTAAATCTTGTGGCAATTCAAGTCCATAAGCCACCAAACCAACTCTTCTCAGAATCCTTAACGTACGATATATCTGGTACTGAGCTTACCTTTCTTTTCAAATCTCATGACACCTTTCATAGGCGAAACTTTCAGAAAAACCTAATCATCAATTTGAAACTTCAATCTCTACGCCTCACATCTGAATAGGACTTGTGGCAACTCTGAGCTATTTTCAAACGCTCCTGAATCAACTTAACTTTCTCTATAGCCTGATGGACCAAGCCTGGTCCTAATAATTCTGCTTCATCAACTTCGAACCAACCAATTGACGATCCACATCTTCGCCCATACAGAGCTTCAAACGGTTCCATCTAGATACTAGCATGGTAACTGATATTATAAGTAAATTCAATAAGAGGAAAATGATCATCCCAATTACCTTTAAAATCGAGAACACATGCCCTCAACATATCCTCAAGAGTTTGAATAGTATGCTCCGTCTGGCCATTTGTATGATGATGAAAAGTTGTGATGATATTTATCTTGGTATTCAATCTTTTCTGGAAATACTTTCAAAAGTGTGTTGTGAACTGAGCACCATGATCTAAAATAATGGACACTAGGTCTCATGAAGCCTGATTATTTCTCAGATATATAACTTAGCATAATCCTCGGATGAATCCGTAGTCTTAACTGGCAAGAAGTGGGCTGATTTAGTCAGTTTATCCACAATCACCCAAATAGAATCATGCCTTCCGGTCGAGCGAGGTAGACCTGCTATGAAGTCCATGTTTATTTTATCATCTCCCATTTCCAAACATAATTATCAATATTCTGGGCCAACCCAGGCCTCTGGTTCTCAGCTTTCACCTGTTGATAATTATGACACTTGGCTATAAAATATGCAATGTTCCTCTTTATATCGTTCCACCAATAAATTTCTTTAAGATCATGATATATCTTGGTAAAATCTGGGTGAATAGAATACCTGGAATTATGCGCTTCTACCATGATTCGCTCTCTAAGTCCGTCCAAATATGGAACATATAACTTGTCTCGGTACCTCAAAGTCTATTATCTCCCCCTATTCAAAATACATAGTCTTATGCTTGTGAATCCACTCTTTCAATTGAAACAAGTAGGGATCACTAAACTGTTTATCCTTCACATCGGCTACTAAAGAGGATTTAGACTTGTTTTGGACAACAACACTACCATCTTCAGAGCCCATGAGTCAAACTCCTAGACTAACTAGTCGATAAATTTCATTCGTCATCATTTTCTTACCTTTCTCCATATGAGCTAAACTTCCCATGGATCGCCAACTAAGAGCATCGGCTACCACATTCGCTTTCCCTAGGTGGTAGAGAATATTTACATCAGATCCTTTATCAATTTGAACCACCTCCTCTGTTTAAGATTCAACTCCCGCTTCTTGAAAATGTACTGAAGGCTTTTGTGATTTGTAAAAATGTCAACGTGAACTCCATTAAAATAGTGATGCCATATCTTGAGCGCAAAAATCCCTATTGTCAATTCCAATTCATGAGTCGGATAATTATTTTCATAAGACTTAAGTTGTCTTGATGCATAATCTATAACCTTACCATGCTGCATTAAAACACACCCAAGACCAACTCATGAAGCATCACAATATACAACAAACCCCTCGTTTTCTTATGGCGACGTCAGTAATAGCCCTCTATGAAACGTCAGTAATACCCCTATCTGACCACTGAAATTTAACTTACTTCTATGTCAATCTCATCAATGGAGCTGCAATGGAGGAAAACCCCTCTATGAAACGTCAGTAATAGCCTGCCAAACCTAAGAAACTATGTATATCTGAAGCAGAAGTGGGTCTGGGTCAATTATTTACAACACCTATTTTATGAAAATCAACCTGAATGACTTCACCTGATATCACATGGCCTAATAATGCCACTGACTTTAGCCAAAATTCACACTTGAAAATTTTCACATAAAGCTCGCGGTCTTGAAGTGTCTGCAATACAATTCTTAGATGTTCTGCATGATCAAACAAAGATATCATCAATGAAGACAATGACAAAAGATCGAGATAAGGCTCGAAGACCTTGTTCATAAGATCCATAAAAGCAGTTGAGGCATTCATCATTGCGAATGACATAACACAAAATTCAAAATGACCACAACGAGTTCTGAAAGAAATTTTCAGAATAAGCTGATGGTACCCTGATTTGAGGTCAATCTTGGAATAACACTAAGCACCCTGGAGTTGATTGAATAAATCATCAATTCTAGGAAGATGATATTTGTTCTTAATAGTGACCTTGTTCAATTGCCAGTAGTCAATGCACATACGCAAATATCCATCATTCTTTCGAACAAATACGATTAGTACACCCCATGCTAAGACACTCGATCTAATTAATTCCTTATCAATGAGATCTTTCAACTGGGCTTTTAGTTCTCTTAACTCTACTAGAGCCATTTTGTATGGCGAAATAGATATCGGCTTAGTTACGGGAAGTAGATCAATTCCAAAGTCAATCCCCTATTAGGAGGAACTACGGGAGATCTTCGGGAAAGACTTCTGGAAACTTATTGACAACTGGTACATACTGAAGATTCAGGGTCCGGGTATCTATATTCCTAACCCGAACCAGATGGTAAAAATACCTAATGGATATCATCTTTCTGGCCTAAATATAGGAAAGAAACCTACCTATGGGTGCTATTATATCACTCTTCCATTCTGTGACTGGCTCACCGGGAAATTTGAAACTAACAATTTTGGTTCTACAACCTACTGTGGCATAACATGAAGATAACCAATCCATTCCCATGATTATATTGAAGTCTATCATTTCGAACTCTACCAAATCAGCTATGGTAATGAGGTAATTCACTTTAACTGGAAAATCCTTATATACCAGTCTGGCTATAACTGACTTGTCAATTGGAGTGTATACCTCAAAGGGTTCATGCAACTTATCCGGTTCTATTCCTAATTTCTTAGCAACAAAATGGGTTACATATGACAGACTGGATCTACAATCCATAAGGGCATAAATTGAAATTGAAAATGGTTAATATATATATATATATATATATATGACCACATCTACATGGGCTTCTGTATCCCGATGACCTGATAATGCATACAAATAATTTGAACCTCTGCTTGTATTACCAGACTTAGCTGGACCATGCCCTGATTGTGCTTGAGAATTAAGAAGAACTGTAGAATTTATGGACTGAGCCACATTACCTCCTATACTCTACCTCGTTGATGGACAGTCTCACTGAAACTAACATTTCTTGCCACACCAAAAACATACATCCATACCCAGGTGACACTCCCTTGGGTGCCTCTTACCACACTTACCACAAACTGGATTACTTAAAGAACTTTGACCCATATTGGCCTGTGACTGAGAGCCTGATGCTCTGAAGTTCTAATTCTTGTTATCATTCCTAAACTTTAGGTTTGGGGAACTGGTTGAAGATGGAGCAGGTTTGAATGACATGTTCTTGAAGTACTGTTTGCCTCTACCTCCTTGATGACTGAAGTGACCTGAAGACTTGACTCTTTTATATTAAACTATATGTCCTCTTTCTTCAAGGATTATTTTTCCTTTAACTTGCTCTCATTACCTTGTATGAAAGCAATCATCTTGGTAATATTCATCTCTCTATTCTGAGTTATGCTATTAGCTGCATCATACAAATGAGAATCAAGACCATACATAAGACGCCTGACTCTGACCCTCATGTCTGGAACCATATATGGAGCAGACTTAGTCAAAAAGACAAATTGATAATAGTACTCATGCACACTATTGCCGTTCTGCTTAAGCTTTTTAAATTCCACAACTTTTTCCACTCTGACCTCTATTGGCAAAAAATGATCAATGAAGGCATCTGCAAACTCATCCCAAGTCGCTAGAGGTGCATCTTCCCTACGGGACTGCTCTCATGACTCATACCATATATTAGAAACATCCTGCAACTGATAAGCTCCAAACTCTACTGCCTCTACCTTATAAACATGCATAACACATAATATTTTCTAAAGTGCATCAATGTAATTATGTGGATCTTTCTTTTTACAAGACCCTGTGAACACTAGAGGATCCATACGAAAAAACTAACGAGTCTTAAAAATAGATTACTCTCTATTAGTTCTCGTGCTTGGAGTCATCCCCTGACGTTGGGCTTGAGCAACCATAAGCTGGGTGAGTAACTGAATATCTCTTCTAACATCTGAATCAGTGGAACTGGGCAACGAAACTGGGTCTCCGCAGGCCCTGTGGTATCGGGTGGTGTTGTACCCGAATTGGCTCCTTGAGCATTTTCCTCATGAGCAGTATTGGAAACATCCCTCTTGCTTGTAGCTGATTTCTTTTTTTAATGTATTTTTTTAAATACATAATACACATGAGTTAGAAGGATATCCTGAAGGTATAACTCTAAGCTCACGATCTAGAGTATGAAAGAAGTGAGATAATCTTAGATGTCTTGGTGATCAACTATTTAGATGATGTGTGTTGAGTGTATTTTATACACTCTTTGAGTCCTTTTTAGTTTAGTATTTTCGTTTTATCATTTGTGTTTAGTATAGTATTAGGTTTGTTTTTCTTTATTTTGAGTCACATCGGTCCTAAAGAAGGAAATACATAATGGAAGATGAAATGAGCTTAATTGAGATGAAAACATGAGCCCAAACAATCAACCAAGGAAGGACATGAGAAGAATGGAAGAAAACAAGAAAAATCCAAAAAATTGAGCACAACGCCGTGGCGCCAAAATGCAGGGCCACAACGCTGAAAGTCCATAGAAGCTGCAGTTGTTCCGGCGCCGTGGTGCCAGCCTATATGGCCACGCCCGACGGGATTTCGATTAGGCGAATTTGTGAGGTAAAAGTGCGAAATGTGATTTTTCTCAGATATAAAAACCCTAAACCCTGTCATTATATGAGAATACTTTGGAGGAGGCAAGAATTGGAGCAAACACAAGATTGGAGACGACTTGTTCAAGTATTTTTTCTTCTCTTTTATTTTTATTCAGTTTATGTTGAATTGTAATTTAGTTCTTGACATGACAATGTTTAGGAACTAATTATTTTAGTAGGGTTTTCCGTCGAATCTTCTTGAAACTCTTTCATATAGTTAATGCATAGTTATTAATCTCTTCTTCAATTGTTAAGATCTATTCAACTTATTATGATTTTATGATAATTAACTGATCACTAATTGTCATAACTTATATGATTTCAAATAAGGATTTGAAAAGAGAGATTTGAATATGCTATAGTTGTTTAGACATAGGTTAAAATCGTGGATGAAAGTACCCCGTTACTTGTGTAGTATTTAAGGTTATTGTTCTTAATCCTCCTGTGTGGTAACATATATCATAGAAATATAGAAGGTTTCTGCATAAGGTTGAATTTTTATATGTCCTAATCAGAATATAAAACACGTTAGTTAACCTGCTATCTTAATAATAAGAAGAAGAGTCATTAACGTTGCATTAACAAGTGAAAGAGTGGATGGTTGAGGAGATTGAAAACCCTATTCCCTTCATAACTGTTTAAAACCAAAAGTATTGTCAATCTTAGTTTAATTCCTGCACTTAGTTATAAATCATAGTTTAAACTCTCAAACAAAAGAACGGTTACCAAATAGATAACATAGATTAGATATTCGATAATTGATAAACCAGTCTCTGTGGACGATAACTCGATCTTAAAGACTATATTACTTGAACGATACGTACACTTGCGTAAGCTTACGGAAATATCACAACAAGTTTTTGGCGCCGTTGTCGGGGACTGACGTATTATCAATATCAAATTATCTAATCTTATTTCTAATTTTTTTATTAAATTACATTTGTGCCTTGATCTGTTTCTCTTATTGTTGATCAACCTCAGAGAACTTTGTTTTATGCGAAGCAGAAGAGGAGCAGACACACTTGTACCTCTGAATCCGGATATTGAGAAAGCTTGCAAACAGAACAGGAAGAACAAAAGAACTACTAACTATCTAGCAATGGAGAATCAATAAAACAACAATCGTTTGAATAAAGGTGCAGACCTGATAGAGCGAGTCCAGCATCCTGCAGAGAGGAGCTTGAGGGACTACATCCTACCAACAGTCATAGGGGTACAAACGTGCATCAGACTACCAGTTGTGGAAGCCAACAACTTTGAAATAAAGCCAGCAATCCTGCACATGGTACAGAGCACAGTTTAGTTTGGGGGTTTGCCGACAGAAGATCCACATATGCATTTAGCAAATTTCCTGGAGTTGTGCGCTACCTTTAAATATAATGGTGTTATTGATGATGCCATTAGATTGAGACTCTTCACTTTTTCACTCAAGGATAGAGCAAAGAGTTGGCTGAACTCACTTCAGGCGAACTCTGTCACCACATGGCAAGACTTAGCACATAAGTTACTTGTCAAATTCTTCCCCCCAATCAAAGGAAGTAAAGTTAAAGGGAGAGTTGAATAATTTTTATCAGCTAGATGGAGAGTCACTATATGATGCATAGGAGCGATTCAAAGATGTGCAGAGAAAGTGTCCTCATCATGGTCTTGAGCAATGGATGTTAGTCCATAATTTTTACAATGAATTGTATGGTACCACTCGTACCATTATTGATGCTGCAGCAGGAGGAACTTTCATGAGTAAGAGTGCCAATGAGGCACATGAGTTACTAGAAGACATGACTACTAACAACCATCAATGGTCGGATGAGAGGGCAGGGAATAGCAGAAAGGTGGCAGGAGTACATGAGCTAGACGCTATCACCACACTTACTGCACAAGTGGTATCATTGGCAAAGCAGTTGCAGCAGTACACTATGACCGGAAATGTGGTTCAGACACCCATGGGATGTGAGATTTGTGGTGGACCGCATACCTTTGATCAATGCGCAACAACTAATCCTAACAATATCCCTATGGAGCAAGCTCAAGTTCAAGCTGTGGGGAATTTTCAGCGTCCGTACAACAACACATTCTCCAATACATACAACCCAGGGTGGAGGAATCACCTCAATTGTTACACCCCGCATTTCCAAGAAAATGAAGTGAGAACGTACTTAAGAAATTAAGATTTGAATTCTGGAGGGAAAGAAAATTTCTGAAAAATGTGACGACGAAAAAATTATTAAATTAGAGTTCAATACTTCTAATTGGATTTATGAAATTAGTATTGAATTATGAAGTATTGGATCTAATAATATGGGGGCCCGTCAAAAATTTCACAATTTCGCGGGACCCTTCATTTGTAAGATATTTTGGACAAAAATATCTAGATATTCTTTTCAAGAGGAAAATTCCAACCAATGGGAGGGTGACACGTGTCCCTTCCACTTGTCTTGACTTTTGACTAAGGAGATATTTATATATACAAGGAGGAAGTCTTGAAGACTTAAGAACATTTTCATTTCACAAGTTTTATCTCATTTTCTTCCCCTTCTTGGCTCTCTCTCTCTCACACACATTTTTCAAGAAAATGGAAGAACAAAGGCTTGTAATCTTCCAAGTTTATTTATTCTCTCCAAGATTTAGACCCTTAATAAGTGATTAATCCAAGGGAAAGTGGAGAGGAAGCCCACAGTTTTGGGTTGAATTTTGGCAAGGAAAAACCCTAGGTTTTCAAGGTGAATCTTTGGAAGAACAACGTGATGAGAAAGTGTTCACGAGCTTGTAGAGGATATGTGGGAGTTGGTGAAACGTGAAAAGGGGGTGCGGAAGAGGAGCTAGGGCCGAGACCCTTGGACCAATTTTTGGGGCTAATTTGAGGTAAGATCTCTTCCTTTCTTTGATGTAATTGGATTATATGTATTGATATAGTTAAGAGAAGGACGTGTAACAAGAAAAATGGAAACAAGAAACGTATGTCGATATTTTGTATGTTGGCCGATTTGGGCCCTTTTGTGACGTTGGTTTTTGTTGGTTAATATGGAATGTGTCTTCAGATGATGTGTTATACGTTGAAGGGAAATTAGTCGTTGAATTATTGGTATGTATCATGTATAAGTATTGGAAGTCTAATTGGAATTTTAAAGGAATTATTGAAGGATAAATGTTGTTTTTGTGTAAGCCGAGAATGGCTTGTTTATTTGGATATTAGGGGCTGTTTTCACGTGATTTACATGCTGGAAATTTGGTAGAAATATTGCATGTTTAATGTAATGAAATGGCTAATGAAAGTCCTAAGGAATAAGAGTGTAAAAAGGTGTTAAAGGTCTCACATTTTACCCTTGTTGTCGTTGAATTGTGGGCTGATATTATGGACTGTTTTTATGTGATTGTGGGGCAGAATTTTACACGTCAAGTAGGCGTGTAATCCCTTTTGGTTGTGCCCTTAATTGTGGCTTGTTTATTGTTGAATTTGGGCCTTGGAAAAGTACGTATAAACTGGGGAAGTGCTGCCCAAATTTTCATAGAATAAGAGGACAATTACTTGGTGTATATCTTATACTAAGTGAGCTAGAAGTTGATATAAGTGTTGTTGTCATTATAGATTGAAGTACTACATTGAGACGAATTCTAAATATCAAGTTGGAATAAGCCGATAAGGTATGTGAACTATCTCTTCTTCTTTGGCATGATTTGATTTCATAAAGTGAGTGGATTTTTATCCTTATTGATACTTGATTTGATTTTAGAAAGTGAGTGGATCCAAATCCCTAAACGATACTTGACTTGATCTCTATACAGTTCTATTGGAACATAATCCTTAGTGATATACTCTATTGATAGTACTTTGAGTTTTCTAAAATGGAAGTTGTAACATATATTCCCTAGATAGTACTTTGGGGTTTCCAAAATGGAAGTTGTCTATCCATTCCTTGATAGTACTTAGTGATGTACTCTATACATAGTTCTTTTGATTTCTAAAAGAGAAGTTCCTTTTAATGGATTCGAAAAGTATAGGTTACTTGATTTGAAGAGTATATGTAATTCGATTTGAAAAGTGAAAGTACCTTGATGCTACAAGTTCTAGTGTCTTGAGTTTTTTATAATGGAAAGATTGTACGACGGACGTACATTGAGTTATTGGATCCTAATCTTTATTGATGCACAACGTGATAGTACCTTGGGATTTCTAAATGAAAGTTATTGTATGTGGAACTGTTCCTATCTTTCTTTGTGCATGAACCTTACAGAATGTGTGTACGGTGGACGTATTTGTTTTAAATGAAATCAGGTTCGTTGTAGTATATAAAAGAAGTTACTTGATTGAAAGGTATAAATTACTTGGTGTTAAAAGCATAACTTACTTGAGTTTAAAATTGTAGTAACTTGATTTTAGAAGTGGAAGTGCCTTGATACTACGGGTGTTAGTGTCTTGAGGTTTTCAAATAAGAGGATGCACGGCGGACGTATATAGTGCTTTGGGTTCGTTCCCTAATACTGTAAGATGTGATGCCTTAGGCTTTCTAAAGTAGAAGACGTGCTATACATTCTAATAAAGTGAAAAGATGATTTCTACTTTCATATAGTTTCTCATGATAGTTATTCATGCAAGTGTTGTATTTCACTCCATCTAGTCCCTCGCTTGGGGGCCGGTCTTTGTTATATATCTACATGGGATATTGATTATATATTATTCTATAGACGTGCCGACAGTGATGTTGGAATTCCACGGGCATGCTTCTGTGATGTTGATTTTATATTATATCATGGACTTTCTGACAGTTATGTTGGAATTCCATGGGCATGCTCCAGTGATGTTGGTTTGATATTCTACTATGGACATGCTGACAGTGATGTTGGAATTCCATGGGCATGCTCCCTTGATACTGGTTATATATTACACTTGTTACATGCTGACAGCGACGTTGGAATTCCACGGGCATGCTTCTCTGATGATGGTTATATATTACACTTGTTACATGCTGACAGTGATGTTGGAATTCCACGGGCATGCTTCTCTGATGATGGTTATATATTATACTTTGTACATGTTGGCAGTGATGTTGGAATCCCACGGGCATGCTTCTTTGATATTGGTTATACATTATACCATGTACATGCTGACGGTGATGGGGTATTCCACGAGCGCTTCTACGTCTGATGATACGATGATACAGATGGTACTGGTAGATCTGAGAGATATAGTATTCTGATAGTACAATGATACAATGATACGATAATCTGATACATCTGATGTCTGATGATACAATGGTACAGTAGTACAGTGATACAGTGGTACAGTTGGTTCTATATCTGAAACGATATTTTAAAAAGGTAAAGATGACTCTCATTACTCTATTTGAAAAGGCGCAATGTACTGTATTTTATTATTGTACTTGTCTCTTGTTATCTTTCTGGCCTGTTATAATCTTGTTTACTGTACTTCATGTTTACATACTTGGTACCTTGTCGTACTGACCCCCTTCGGGGGGTTGCGTTCATGCCCGTATGTATAGGTACTTAGTTAGGTGATCCGAGAGCTTAGGATCCTTGCCAGCTTGTTGAGATAGCTCCATTGTTCCGGAGTCTAGTCATTTTGGTACAGGTCTTCCATTATGACTCATGTATATTCAGGGGTACGGCGGGGCCGTGTCCCGCCACATTTATTGTCAAACTCTTAGAGGTCTGTATTCATATGTGGGTTGGACTCGTGTACAATGTAGTTTCTTTTTGGTATATATATAATGACGGCCTTCTCGGCTTTGCCTTTGCCTGTTTGAAAAAAAAAGTTTTATTTAGCTTCCGCGGGTTACTTGTGATGTATGGGTAGAAGGGTGTCATGGTAGGGCACCAGTCGCGGGCCCGGGGTTCGGGTTGTGACACCATTTTTTCTTGGAGAAACAACCAGACACAACAACCTCAATTCCAGGGGCAATATCAGCAGGCCAACCCGCCTGCACATGGACATTTTCAGCAACAACAACAGAGCAGTCAAGGCTCGTCTTCACATCAGCCCAGACTACCAGTTCAGCAAT
This sequence comes from Przewalskia tangutica, assembly GCA_029844215.1. Taxonomy (NCBI): domain Eukaryota; kingdom Viridiplantae; phylum Streptophyta; class Magnoliopsida; order Solanales; family Solanaceae; genus Przewalskia; species Przewalskia tangutica. The sequence goes on from CM056732.1 coordinate 71,990,741, forward strand.
CAGGGCAGAATGAATTGCAAGCAGTTTTGTTGACGCTCACCAATTCTCAGACTCAGTTCATGACAGAAACTAGGTCATCCATCAAGAATTTAGAGACACTAGTGGGACAACTGATGAACATGCTGAACAATAGAGAGCCAGAGAGACTCCCCAACAATACTGTGGTGAACCCAAGAGAGCAGTTCCAGGCCATTAATTTGAAGACTGGTAAACAAGTTGAATCAATTTCACCACCACCATCTGTAGAGGAGAAGGGCGAGTCAAGCGAGGTAATGGATTTCGAAAGGGCAGAGGCTACTGATAATCATCCTACGTCCAAGGAAGTGCCACCAGCGATGGTGATGCATCTCAGTCGAATTAGTGCACTGAGACTTAGAAAAAATTCTCTTGATAAGCAATTTTCTAAGTTTTTGGAGGTCTTCAAAAAGTTGCATACCAACATTCTGTTTGCTGAAGCTTTGGAACAAATGCCAAGTTATGTTAAGTTCATGAAGAAGATCCTTATTAAAAAGAGGAAGCCAGAGGAATATGAGATAGTGACATTAACCGAAGAATGCATTGCTATCTTGCAGAGAAAGTTGCCCCAGAAACTGAATGATCCAGGAAGCTTCACCATCCCTTGTACTATATGGAATTATGAATGTCTGCAGGCTATATGTGATTTGGGGTCTAGTATCAATTTGATGCCCTATTATGTGTTTTGCAAACTTGGAGTGGGGGAAGCAAGGCCTACAACCATCACTTTACAGCTAGTTGATCGTTCAATAGTCCACCCTCGAGGCATCATTAAAGATGTGTTGGTAAAGGTAGATAAGTTCATTTTCCCTGCTGACTTCATTATCCTAGACATGGAGGTAGATGAACTTGTGCCCATCATCCTTGGGAGACCCTTTTTAGCCACAGGACAAACACTCATTGATGTTCAGAAAGGTGATTTGAAACTTCAAGTCCAGGGAGAAGAGGTAATCTTTAATGTATTCGGGGCCACAACCTACCCAAGAGCCAGTGATAGTTGTTATGTTATTAATGTGATTGAAAAAGTGGGTTCTGAGAATAGTTTCAAGAGTAATGATGCTCTTGAATTAGTGCTGACACAATATGATGAAGAGGCCAGTGAAGATACAGAGTTGGTGGAATATGTGAATTGGTTGGATTCCGGTGAACCATTCTATAAGAGAAAAATTGAGGAGCTAGGAAAGATGCCAGAAAGACCATTATATTCCATAGAGAAAGCCCCAGAGTTAGAGTTGAAGACCTTACCAGATCATCTACACTACATGTATCTAGGTTAGGATAAAACATTGCAGTGATTATGTCGGCTCATTTGTCAAAAGTAGAGGATGAGAAATTATGAGAGTACTGCGGGCTCACAAGCTTGCTATTGGGTGGACACTGACAGATATTAGAGGGATAAATCCTTCTACAGTGATGCACAAGGTTCACCTAGAAGATGAAAGAAGGCCCTCCATTGAGGAACAAAGGAGATTAAATCCAACCATGAAGGAGGTAGTGAGGAAGGAGATTTTGAAGTGGCTTGATGCTGGGGTAATTTACCCTATTTCTGATAGTGCATGGGTGAGTCCAATGCAAGTGGTGCCCAAGAAAGGTGGTATGACTATGGTAACCAACGAGAAGAATGAGTTGATTCCATCTAGAACAGTTACATGGTGGAGGATTTGCATTGACTATCGCAAGTTGAACTAGGCAACCAAGAAAGACCATTTCCCTTTGACCTTCTTAGATCAGATGCTTGATAGACTTGCTGGGCACAACTACTATTGCTTTTTGGATGGTTACTCTAGCTATCATCAAATTGCAATATCACCAGAATACCAAGAGAAGACCACATTCACATGTACCTATGGCACGTTTGCTTTCAGAAGAATGTCATTTGGGCTTTGCAATGCACTTGCCACTTTTCAGCGTTGTATGATGACTATTTTTTCTGACATGGTGGAGAGGACAATAGAGATTTTCATGGATGATGTTTTTGTGTTTGGGTCATCTTTTGATGAGTGTTTGAAGCATCTATAAGAAATATTGCAGCGGTGCGAAGAATCCAATCTTGTGCTGAATTGGGGGAAGTGCCATTTTATAGTAAAAGTGGGTATTGTCCTTGGCCACAAAAAACTAGCCAAGGCATCGAGGTAGACAGAGCTAAAATCTCAGTTATTGAAAATCTACCACCTCCGGTGTCAGTGAAAGGGGTTAGAAGTTTCCTTGGGCATGTTGGTTTCTATAGGAGGTTCATCAAGGACTTCTCCAAAATCTCAAAAGCTATTTCTTCCCTGTTGATGAATGGTGTTGAATTTGAATTCAATGACGAGTGTCTGAGTGCGTTTCTAGTACTGAAGGAGAAGTTAATTTTAGCACCTATAGTCATTTCACCAGATTGGGAGCTTCCATTTGAATTAATGTGTGATGCAAGTGACTATGCAGTGGGAGCGGTCCTTGGGCAGCAAGTCGACAATGTATTTCGATCCACTTACTATGCTAGTAAAATTCTTAATGATGCACAACTGAATTATGCCACGACAGAGAAAAAGTTGCTAGTTATAGTATATGCATTTGAGAAATTCAGGCCATACCTCATTGGGAACAAGGTGATAGTATACACTGATCATGCTGCCATCAAATATCTGATAACCAAGAAAGATGCCAAACCACGCCTTATCCGATGGGTGTTACTGCTATAAGAGTTTGACATGGAGATCCGAGATAAGAAGGGAACAAAAAATTCGGTGGTTGATCACTTGTCAAGGCTTGAGGTAGAAGAGTGCCGAATTGCTAAAGATGTGTCGATCAATGACCATTTTACAGACGAGCAACTCTTTCAGGTAAGTGTTGGTTCTACTTTACCTTGGTATGCTGATTTTGTTAATTTTCTTGTAGCTAAGGTTGTACCCCCGGAGATGTCAAGGCAGCAAGTGAAGAAGTTCTACTCATAGGTGAAGCACTATTATTAGGAGGAACCAATTCTATACAAACACTGTATTGATCAAATCATTAGACGCTGTGTGCCAGAGGATGAAATGAACCAAATTCTCACTCATTGTCACACTTTGCAATGTGGTGGGCATTTTTGTACTTCAAGGACAGCGGCTAAGGTACTACAAAGTGGGTTCTATTGGCAAACATTGTTCAAAGACTTCAATGCTTTTGTGAAGGCCTGTAATCGGTGTCAACAAACTGGGAACATCTCCAGGCGGAATGAAATGCCCTTGAATGGAATACACGAAGTAAGACTTTTTGATGTATGGGGATTGACTTCATGGGTCCGTTCCCACCATACTTCGGATACAAATACATCTTGCTCGCAGTGAATTATGTGTCCAATTGGGTCGAGGAAATAGCTACTAAAAAAATGATGGTAAGACTGTCTTAAAATTCCTCCAGAAGAACATTTTCACAAGGTTTAGTACTCTCAGAGCTCTCATTAGCGATGAAGGGAGTCATTTTTACAACAAGCAGCTAGACACCCTACTGGCTCGCTATGGAGTTTACCATTGTCACGACCCGACCTCGGGCCCGCGATTGGTGTCTTACCCGGGCACCCTAGTGATACAACATCAGAGAAAATCAGCGGAAATAAAAACTCATAAAAGATAAACAGTGAAATAAGAAAACAGGCTAACCAAAACGGTTACCTTTCTGTATATATAAATAAAAACTTGAGCGATTACATCCTTAACAAACTCCCGCCACACTTGCATTACTGCACCTCTAATAATTTTTATAACAACTATGACGGACGGGGCCGCCATACCCTGAATGTACAAGTACCTACAATCTCGGGAATCATACAAAAGATAAGCCTCCGAGAAACGGAGCTTCCCAAAACTGAACCGTGATCCATGGCGAGGATCAACAATCGTGTACCTCTACTGCGGCGTGACGCGGCCCGAAGGAGGTCGATAACAGTACCAAGTATGTGGCGAAAATACAGTAAATGAAATCATAATAGTCTATATAAACAGGAGACATATATGATAACCAAACTACGATACACAATATGTAAGCAGTCATGTCAAGTCAGGGACTCACGCCCTTAAAGTCATCACTCAAATATAACCGTGGGTCTCTCGCCCACCATATCAATCATGCCTGTGGAATTCCTTCCTCACCGCGATCATGATATAACAACACCAGAGTACACATGAACACGAGTCCCACGTGTCATAAAACCGTCTGAGGTAAATCTGAAGGCATAGCCAACTACTAGGACCTACCGTACTAATAATGCTATAAAAGCGTATCGCGAGGTCTTTCTGACCGCCACGATCAGCGGGGCCACTCGCCTCGGTATCATTGTCGCGTCTATCCTGAACTCGCGCACTCGCGCCGGCCATATAGGCCCGCATGAGTACTCTCGCGTCGGGGTAGCTAACCCACGCATCTTCGGACTCCGCGATCGCGTGGCCTCACATGGACGCGTGAGGCATTCTCATCGTCAGCGTAACACACCCGGCGGTTCCTGGAACTCCCGTAGCTCCGCATAGGTCCCATGGACCCGCATGAGGTATTCCTCGCATCGGGGGTAGCTAACCCGCGGCTCATAACAAGTCAGGGGGGTAAGTGATATAATACCAGCACAACGGGCTTATCGTTAAACAACATAAGCACAACAAGAAAAAAACCCTGTACACAAACGTCACAAGACGCTAACACACGTAGCATCATAACATGTTTACTTATCAAACCAACAAGAAAGTATTGCAAGGCTATCACAAGCAAAACATAGGCAAGTTACTCACACAATGTACTTTTATTTGATGTCAACAAATCCGGGTTTTAACCCCAAAGTACTACATACTTTAACTCTTTAAAAAGATTCATTTCTTTCACAAGAGTCACACGATACCCGTAGTATCAAAATAGAGTAACTATCTTTTTAAGTAAACCAAAACAATTTCCATACCTTCTTTTTAAACCATTTTAAGACAAAACCATGTCTTCCTTTAAAACAAAGACATTTTTCCTTTTTAGAGTCAAGTAGCAATATACCTTTTAAACCAAGTGTCTTACTCTTTTAAAAACAAGTAACCTATACCTTTAAATCAAGTTACTTCTCCTTTCCCAAAATCAAGTTGTTTATAAGTCAAGTCTCTTTACTTTAAAAAATCAGTCACCTAATCTTTAAATCATATCTTTTAAGGAAACCAACCTCCAACTTTTAAAATGTCAAGTTATCATTTTAAATCCAATGATAAAACCATTCTTTTGTTTTCATAAAGTCGTTATAAATAACTTCCCATAAAGCTATTATAACACTTTATGTTTTAAACCAACCAAGGACAACTATTCTCATTTTCGAAACCAAGATAACTTTATTCTTTAAAAGACCACACACCCATTACTCATGAATGAGGTTTTACAACTTTTTAACATAATTCAAGACCTTAATATTTCATAACAAGTCACTTAACTTTGGAATCAAGTCAAGGACACAAAAGGAAAATCAAATTCCTTTAAACACGTCGTCTACCGCACTATATATATTCACAACAATCATGCTAGAAAGGATAGGAAGAGGTTCACATACCTCGCGACGATTATCGACAATAAGCAAAATGCTCCAAAGTACTATAACCCCGCTAGCCTTTTCCACCCTTCAAGTAGAATACGCCTCGTAGTACTTGACCTATAATGGCCATAAAAGCGTTTATTAACTTCTAGATCCCTTCAGAATATTCCTAAGTACAAGGTTCCATATTCTACGGAAAATTACAAAGACCTCCCCACAGTAACCACATAAATAACCTCCACTATCAAGGCCCGCTACTGCCGACAACTCGGAGAGGATTACACGTCTAACCTGGGCGTGTACAATTACGCCACAATAATACTACAAGTCTATCAGAATACGGTCAATGTAAATACTGATTCAATTCTTTTTAATCATCCTTCCATAAATAATATACTAAATTATACATTACTACAACATGTAATCTCCAATTACAATAGGGGGATAAAGATCATTACCTCGATAAGCCCAATATTATCCAAGTTTTATAAGTCGATCCTGAGCAACGTTTAGCTCCACTTCCTTACGCTCCAACCCGCTCCAAGCAACCCTTAGAAGTTTCTAAACAACTTCTCTTAACACTCCATCCATCTATGAAGATTTTCCTAGGGTTTCATTTTACGACTATTGGAATAAAGTAGTATTTCCGGGCTCTTATGTTGGGATTACTTTAGAATACTACAAGGGATTACAAGGCTAAGGTATTTGGGACTATACCAACACTTGAAGAATTTTCTACACAAAGGGGGGTGTGTTTGGACGAGAATTAACTAAGGAGGGAGTATATTTATGCCTTGGAAACTCTTAAGTGTGGATGAAATAAGTCTTGAAATCAAGGGGGTATTTATAGAGAAATCAAGGGCTAGGATTAAAGCAAGTGTATGGTGAAGATTGGGTCCAAGTGTGTGTGGATTTTACCAACCAAATGTCCACCACAAAAATGGGACAAGTGGCTTGCCACTTGTCCCTCACCAAACCGCCCGAGCCACGTATCGTCATCAATTCGGCCAACATGGCCACATGGGGGTGACACGTGTCGCCCCCCTACTCGTCCAAAATATTTCATCTTCCGAAAATATCCGTAATGCCAAAAATCCGAAAAATAAAGTGGGCCCCACCAAACCGTAAATTTTCCCCGTGGGCCCCACGTGACCAATTCCGGAAATAAATTCCATAATTCTCAAATATTCCAAAAAGTCCGAATACCAAATCTGGGAATCCAATTCCCATTAACGAACCTTTTTCCTTCACAAAATCCGGAAACTTTTCCGTCGAAAAATCACATCTTTCTTCCTTTCCAATTTTTGTGTCGTATCCTCGTACGAAAGTCTTCGTATACATACCCTGGAACTACGGGGTGTAACATTACCACCGCATTGCTCTTTCATATCATCCTCAAACAAACAGGCAGGCTGAAATTTCAAACAGAGCAGTGAAGGGGATATTGGAAAAGACAGTGGACAGCTCGAGGAAGAATTGGTCTGTCAAGCTAGATGATGCACTCTGGGCCTGCATTCAAAACTCCAATTGGGATGTCACCATATAGGCTGGTATTTGGAAAGGCATGTCACCTACCAGTGGAGTTAGAACACAGGACATATTAGGCAATGAAGAAGCTGAACATGGATGCAAAAGCTGTCGGGCAAAAGAGGCTATTGCAGCTGAATGAGCTTGATGAGTTTCGAAATGATGCATATGAGAATGCCAAAATCTACAAGGAACGCACCAAGGCGTGATATGACAAGAATCTGACCCCGAAGGAGTTCCAACCTGGGCAACAAGTGCTCTTGTTCAACTGAATGCTGAGATTATTCCTAGGCAAGTTAAAATCTAGGTGGTCAGGGTCATTCATTGTCGATAAGGTGTTTCCCTATGGCTCAATCGAGGTACGAGGTAAAGAGGGCGCACCATTCAAAGTAAACGGACAACAATTGAAGCCCTACTTGTGTGACGCCATGGAGCAAATAAAGTCTGTGATCCTCTTCAAACCACAGTGAAGAGAAATCTGCGTCCGGCTAAAAGACGTTAAAGACAACGCTACTTGGGAGGCAACCCAATATTTTAAATTATGTTATTTCAATTTTTATTTTAAGTTGAGTTACCTTGTTCTTGAACAGTCTCATGTTATTGGCTTCTTGATCTATGTTTTGATGTCAGGTGGAAGGGGAACTAAAAATGCTGAAATTCGGAAAAATCGAGGTCAGCGTCGTGGCGCCAAAATGCAGGGCCACGACGCCAAAAGTTCAGAGAGTTTTGCCAAGGTCAGCGCCACGGCGCCAAAAGTTTAGAGAGTTTTACCAAATACAGCGCCATGGTGCCAAAATGCAGCGGCACAGCGCCGAAAGTTCAGAGAGTTTTTGACGAGGTCAGCGTCGTGGCGCCAAAATGCAGGGCCACAACGCCGATATTTCCGACAGTAATGGAGAAACCTCCGTGTCGGTGCCACGGCGCCAATGTCACAGCGCCACGGCGCTGATGTCGAATTTCAGAAATAAAACACTAATTTCCCCCTTCTCTCCTCACAATAAAAAATTCACAAAACCCTCTCTTCTCCCTCCTCAAATTCCGACGTCCACACACCAAAATCCATCCCTTTCTCCTACAAATCTTTCCTAAATCTTACCCATTAGCACTATCAAAACATCACAAACATCTCAATCACTTGGGTCAAGTCATCCTTGCAAGAGAACACTGCAAAAAGGTAATAACTCACCATTTTTTTTGAAAATTCCATGCTCTTTTGTGAAAATACTTCTGTGTGCTGAGGGTGAAAACAACAGTTGTTGAGCTTTTAGTAAAAACTTGGTGGGAATTCCGAAAGTGGGGGTTTTGTTGTCTTTATTGGTTGTTGAGGTTGTTGTAGTTATTTTTTTGTTGTAGTTATTTTGGTTGTTGTGGGTTGGGTATTGTTGTCGTGGTTGCTGTAGTTGTGTTTGGTGGTTGTGTGCTGCTGTGATCGTTGTTGATGGCTGTTTGAGAGAAATTTCAACATAAACTCACACAAATTCCATACCAAATATGGCCTCAAGAAGACGTCTTAATAGAGGCTCCTCCTCTACACAGGCCCCAGACTATGACGTAACTCGCTTCATAAATAAAAATGTTGAAATCGGATATAACAGAATATGTACTAGGGCATTGATTCTGAAATGAAGACTGGAGTATAGGGCCATACCCTTTGATGATGATGATTTGTATGAGCCCATTAGAGCTATGATTGAGGCCAGAGGTTGGGAGCTGTTTGTTGACCACAGGGCTATTCTGAAGCCCAACGTCATCTTAGTGAGAGAATTCTATGCTAATTACCCGGAGCAGAGCGATGGTCGCTGTTTTTTGAGAGGGAGATTTGTTCCAGTTGGTTCGGAGGAGGTGAATTCTATGTTTGGAACTCCTAACATCGAAGATGAGGTCTTCAATCCCAACAACTTCAGAAATTGGTGCAGGAACGAGAATGGGATATATTGGGACATAGTTGCTGAGGCACTGTGCTATCCAGGAGCACAATATCATTTCTCACGCAACCATGTTAGAGGACTAGCTAGATGCAATTTAACAGAATAGCCAAAGCATGGCTATACTTTGTGAGTGCTCGTTTGATCCCATCAACGCATTTTTCTAATATCCCGACTGACAGGATCAAGCTAGTATATGGCATCATAACTAGAAAGTACATTGATAATGGGGTTGATATCGATAATAGCATAGCAGGGATTAGTCGGCTGACTACTATAGGTGGATTGGGACATGACTCCTTCATAACTGCTTTATGCGCTAAGCATGGAGTCCCCACCTTCCCCGCAGATATCCCCGAAAAGATTCTTCCAGCCCTGACTGGCGGCATTGTTCACTCCTACCCCGGGCCAATAACCGTCCTATTGCAGTGATGAGAAGGTCAAAGTAGAGGACAAAGAGTGGGGGGGAGAAGAAGAAGAGCCAGAAAACGCTGATGAGATATGAATGAGCCCGGGGAGAGCAATTTTCCACCTCCTTTGATGATTGAGCCACCAATGTCACAATTGGATCAGCTGTTTCATAACCAGCACCAAATGATGCAGAATCAGCACCAAATCATGCAGGAGCAGCACAACATAAGGCAGGAAAATCAGCACCTGAGACAACAGGGCGAGTACATTATCCAGACTCGGCGGGAGCGTGACAACCACCAACATCAATGAGAGCAACAGAGGTACAATTATGAGTACCAGCGCAACAATGAATTCAATTTCATGTTCAACCAGTTGTCACTACAAGCCCCACTGTCTGCGCCTCATTTTGGAGCACCGCCACAATATCCACCTTTCGAGCCAAGCAATCCACCTCCCAGACCTCTGTTTTGACCACTGTTTTGTGTAAGTAACTGTTCCTTTATTTTTAGTCTTCACATATTTGGGACAATGTATCAATTAAGTTTGGGGGGGGGTCTTACTTTGTTTTTATTGTTTGTTTTGACTCTTTTTGTTTGTTTTATGCGTTTTTGTGAGTCATAATTTTTTTTATGGATCATGCATGTTGTAGTTGCTAACGATATTGAGTGGATAAAATGAGATAATGTAATGGAATTGAAAGCAACAATTTGTGTGCTTAGGTTAGATATGCTAAAAAATCATGCCATCTAATTTTTTGGGATATTTGTGTTTAGCTTATGTGTGCCAGTTATGAAAAGAAAAGTTGAAAAATGTCTAGAAAATTTGTTTGCTTGTTATTTGAGGCGAAATAGTTTAGATATACATGTTTAGGGAGATGATTCAGACAATTCTTTGATAGGCCTTCTAACCATTCATTATATATCCTGACATAAATTGTATCACTAGTCAGCCCCTTTGAGCCTAAAATAAGATCTTTCTTTGACACCCTATGATTCCCGGTTTGTGCCATAAGTAATAATTGAAAATATTGGAATGAAAAGTGTTGAAAAAGAAACAAGAAGAGAGTGAAAATTTGATGCCCCCAATGAAAAATATGCAAAATCCTAAGTTTGGGGGTGCTTGTTAGTTATAATGTGTCTCATTCTCTCAAAAGAAAAGAGGGAGAAAATAGGTATGAGACTAAAAAGAAAGTCAAAAAGAAGGAAAATGAGTTGAATGAAAATGCTTATGGTACGTAATTGAGCCTAAATGCCTACTTTTATCTACCACATCCTAAGCCTACATTACAACTCTTGAAAGTCCTGATGATCTTTAATATGTATATCTATGATTAGTGGAGAATAGCAAGTAAACAGATCTATAGCATTTTGGGAAAGATGAAACGAAATTGACATGCATGAGTTAAGTGCTTGTATTTCCAGTGATTGTGATCTAAGTGAATTTGCGAAATATTTATTCATGCTATATATGTTCTAACATATTATCCTAACTTTCATTCATGATTTTGAAAAAGCATTGCTATAGCTACTTGATCCATTTCATTGAGTCTTTTATTTGATTTTGTTTTTTTGTTTTTGTTTAATGCTTTCATCGATGGCGAGTAAAGTGTAAATTTGGGGTGTTTGTTGAGTGTATTTTATACACTCTTTTGAGTCGTTTTTAGTTAAGTATTTTTCCTTTTTCGTTTGTGTTTAGTATAGTGTTATGTTTGTTTTTCTTTCTTTTGAGTCACAGCGGTCCTAAAGGAGGAAATACAAAATGGAGGATGAAATGAGTTTAATTGAGATGAAAACATGAGCCCAAGAAATCAACCAAGGAAGGACATGAGAAGAATGGAAGAAAACATGAAAATCCAGAAAATTGAGCACGTAGTGGCGCTAATGCGCAGCCACGACTGAAAGTCGAGAAAAGGCTGCGATTGTTCGTGTGATCACGACTTTTAAGACTTTTCTAGTCGCCCCCTTTGGTCCTCACCAAAAAGGGCGACTTTTCTAGTCGCCCCCTTTGGTGAGGACCAAAAAGGGCGATTTTTCTAGTCACCCCCATTTGATCTAAGAATTTAATTTTTGTATAAATCTTGGAAAAAAATTATTCATGGCTAATTAAAAAGAAGCATATTTTATTTGAAAAATGAGCTTTAGGAGGTGTTTTACTTTTCAAAAATCATTTTTAGCACTTTAATTATTTCATTAACTCAACTTTGTGAATTAATTCAAAATAAATTATAGACAATAAAAAAAATGTTATCCCTTTTCTAAAAAATGTTAAAATCTTTTATTAATGAAAATCTCACACAAATTAAACATCTAACTAAGAATATTTAAGATAATTTTGAAGCAAAATAATAAATAAAAACAAAAACAAAAAACATAAATTTGTAAAGAAGAAATATTAATAAACCAAAGGGGGCGATTTGAAAAGTCGCCCTTTTTGGTCCTTACCAAAGGGGGCGATTTGAAAAGTCGCCCTTTTTGGTCCTTACCAAAGGGGGCGAATTGAAAAGTCGCCTTTTTGTCTTGCAAATGGGCGACTTGAAGGTCGCCTTTTGCGCTCAAAGGCGACTAGAAAAGTCGCCCTTTTTTGTAAGGACCAAAGATGGCGACTTGAAGTCGGCCCCGTTGGTTAGGACCTAAAAGGTCGACTTTTTAAGTCGCCTCCTTTGGCTTGGACCAAAAAGGGCGACTTTCAAGTCGCCCCCTTTGGTTAGGACAAAAAAAGACGACTTTTTAAGTCGCCCCCTTTGGTGAGGACCAAAAAGTGCGACTTTTCAAGTCTCCCTCTTTGGTCACGAAATAATAAAAAGGTCAAAACTAATTAACAATTATGAGATTATTAACGAATTAACAATTAATTAATAATTAACACTTATTCATGTTTGGGAGAAACAACTAATCTCCTAAGAAACTAAACAACTAAACTAATTAACAACTAAATAATTAATTAACATCTCAACATAAATTAAAAATTAACAAATAAACAACAAATTAAAAAAATATATAAAAGGGGCTGCAGCAGTGATTACAACCCCTAAATGCATTTTAAAATCTAGTTAATTTTGTTACCATTAAAATATTTTATCTAAATAGGTTTATATATAGTCAATTAACAATTAGTTAAGTTAGGACCAAAGAGGGCGACTTTCCCTTTGGTTAGGACCTAAAAGTCGCCCCATTTGGTTAGGACCTAAAAGGACGACTTTTTAAGTCGCCTCCTTTAGCTTGGACCAAAAAGGGCGACTTTCAAGTCACCCCCTTTGGTTAGGACCAAAAAAGACGACTTTTTAAGTCGCCCCCTTTGGTGAGGAACAAAAAGGGCGACTTTTTAAGTCGCCCCCTTTGGTTTGCACCAAAAAGTCTTTGGTCACGAAATAATAAAAAGGTTAAAACTAATTAACAATTATGAGATTATTAACTAATTAACAAGTAAACAATTAATTAACAATTAACACTTATTCATGCTTGGGAGAAACAACTAATCTCCTAAGAAACTAAACAACTAAACTAATTAATTAATTAACATCTAAACATAAATTAAAAATTAACAACAAATTTTAAAAAAATATAAAGGGGCTGCAGCAGTGATTACAACCCCGCTAAATACATTTTAAAATCTAGTTAATTTTATTACCATTAAAATATTTTATCTAAATAGGTTTATATATAGTTAATTAACAATTAGTTAAGTTGGGTCCAAAGAGGGCGACTTTTCAAGTCGCCCCCTTTGGTTAGGACCTAAAAGGACGACTTTTTAAGTCTCCTCCTTTGGCTTGGACAAAAAAGGGCGACTTTCAAGTAGCCCCCTTTGGTTAGGACCAAAAAAGACGACTTTTTAAGTCGCCCCCTTTGGTGAGGACCAAAAAGGACGACTTTTCAAGTCTCCTCCTTTGGTTATACCAAAAAAGGCGACTTGAAAGTCGCCCCCTTTGGTGATTAAAAAGGGCGACTTTAAAGTCGCCCTTTTTGGTATAAATCAGTCGCTCTCTTTGAGCCGATTTGTTGTAGTGTTAGTGTATTTATACATTTCAGCCCGTCGGTAAGTGTACGATCAATTCGGCGGACCGTCAAATTTTATACGGTCTGTCAAGAAACCGTCGAATTATGTACTGTCTGTATAATTGGACCGTAGAATTAATTTAATTAATTTGCAACTTTCCTGTGACTTCAAAATTTAAAGAGGCTTTCAGACGGTAAAAAATGATGGACCATCAATCAATCATTATATGGTCCGTAAAAATCTAACGGGTTTCGTCAACTTCAAAATAAAATCGACGGTTCATTTTGACAGACCGTAATTAATTCTACGTTCTGTATAATCCGACGTCAAATTCATTCTGCAGAACTAAAACTATTTTTTAAATTTAAACTTTCCGTTTTAATTTCCTAAACTCTTGGATTATAAACATGTCTTAGTTTGATGGTACAAGCTGTTAAAAAAAGCTATCTTAAATACAGTTACAACCACTGAGAAAACTCCTAATCAAATACTTATAAAGTATCCTAACGAAATAATAACTGTTGAAAGGTACAGATAAACTAAACACCTAAAAGTACTAAACAAAATATATAACTAATAGTACTACTGGACTGAACGAACTAGTGTTCCAATACGCCCCCCTCAAGTTAGGCTATGGGTCACTAAGCCTAACTTGAATATATTTCTCTCAAATGCAGGTTTGGCCCGTTTTTTGGTGAGTGTGTCAGCTAGATGGTCGGCACCATGGACATGAACAACATGAACTCTGTTGTTTTTTACATGGTTGGAAACAAAGTGGAAGTCTACTGCAGCATGCTTCACATGACTATGAAGGACTGGATTCTTGCTCAAGAATATAGTTCTGAAGTTGTCACAGTAGATGGTAGGTACCGCATGGACTGGGGATCGCAGCTCACTCAAAATATTTGTAACCCATAAGGTTTCAGCAAGGGCATTAGCCACTGCCCTGTATTCAGAATCTGTGGAGGATCGAGAGACAGTCTTTTGCTTTTTCGAGGACCAACTAACCAAATTGCTGCCAATGAACATGATGTAACCCGATGTAGAGACTATGTGAGTGATGTCACCAACCCATTCCACATCAGAGTATATGTGCAAATTGAAATCATCAATAGGAGAGACACGCATGCCAAGTTGGATCGTACCACGAAGGTACCTAAGTACACATTTCACAGTTTTCCAGTGAAGGTCCGATGGTGCTTGCATAAATTGGGACAACTTGTTGACCGCATATGAGATGTTGGTCTAGTAAAAGATAAGTATTGGAGTCTGCCCAAGATTCGATTATAACGAGTTGCATCAGTGAGGTGAGTACCATCAGAGAGTTTGAGCAACTCAGACGAACACATTAGCATGTGGCCACTTCTATAGTCGGACATTAGCTCATCGTCCAAGGTCTCATTCACTTAGTTTGCTTGGCTGAGAATTAAATATGCAGAGCTGCGTATCACCTCAACACCAAGAAAATAGTGAAGATTTCCCAAATCTTTAATTGAGAAACGAGAATCAAGGGAGGTTAGTGTAACACCGTGTTAAGATGCATCATAGTAAACTCGTATGAATTTAAAGGGATTAAAATCATTCATGAGGTTATATATATAGTTTATGACAGTATTCTTGTAATACCCTACAAATTCATATCGTTATATATTATTTTAATATGGTATATATATAATTTATGTACTTGCATATGATTGCTAACTTTGCCCCAGCGTTATTAAATTTATTTATTGAATAAACAATATATGCTAGATATTAGTGCATAAGGTTGTATAGTAGGATAAGGACAAAATCGTCAATTTCACTCCATATGTGCTCACGTGAAAGTGTACTAGATAAGATATACATGTAATTATGAGAGAAGTTAACTTTGTGACAAAGATTAAAGTTGTTTATTCTATTCATTTTGTTCAATCGCCAAGTGCTGCCATGTGTCACTTATTTTACTTATGTGCTGCCTTGTGAGTGAAGTAGTTATTTTAGGAAATTATTGTCAATAAACAAGAAAGTGTACAACAAAAACTTCTTTTAAAACAAGACTTTGCATGAGAGCCTGTTTGGATGGGCTTATAAGTTGGTCAAAAGCTTTTTTTTAGCTTATTTTAATATTTGGGATCCAAACTTAAAGTGTTGATTTTAAATCAGAAAATGTTTAAAGTCAATCATTTATGAGAAGTTAAGATTTTTAACTTTTTTTTTTAGGGTTTAAAAGTCATTTCTGTTAACCAATAAAATTACTTTTGTATCCCTTATATTTTATTTTAATTCCCACACTACCCTCTCACCAATAAACACTTTTATCCAATACTCAACTGCTTATTTATAAAAATAACTTTCAGCACTTAAAAGTTCTAAAAACCCTTTATACATAAAAGTCATTTTTTTAAGTTTATTATTTACATACGTCAGCATGTGACGACCCTCATGGTCTATGCTTAATTATGATTAGATGATAAATATGTGATTAGTGGTGCCCGACAAGTAAGGTCCGGGTGCCGTCATGATCCTCCAGTTTGGATCGTGACAAACTTGGTATTAGAGCAGGTCTTTTTCAGGGAGTCTACAAGTCGTGTCTAGTAGAGTGTTGTTTATGAGTGTGTTGTGCACCACACTTATAAACAGGAGGCTACCGGGCATTTTGGATGGTTACTTTTCCTTCTTGTTCTAGATCGTGCAGTAGAGCTGAAGTATAAGCATTCCATTCTTAATTCGTCTCGTGTTTATGATTCCAGCAATGCCTACAGCAAGGAAGAAGTTCTGTAGTATGAGGGCATTAAATACGGCTACGGGCGAAGGTACCAGCCGAATGACATCCGCTAGTGAGGGCCAGAGTGAGACCCACAGTGCAACTCATTCGTATGATTCCCCGACTCCGCCATCTATAGAGGAGCGTAGTGGGGTTGCAGTACCTCCAGTTTCTCCACCAAATATTTCTAATGGGAATCTTGATATGTGAAGTGTTGTACAATTATTGACTTGATTGGTGGCCGCTCAGGCCCAACATCAGACTTCCAATCCTTCTAATAGAGCTACTAGCGCGAGAGCTCAGGATTTCATCAATATGGACCCTCTGGTATTCACGGAATCAAACCTGAACGCAGACCCACAAAATTTTCTGGATCAGATACAGGATACCTTGCGGGTGATGGATGGATGTCACCGATACTGAGTCGGTAAAGTTTGCTTTTTATAGATTGCGGGATGTCGTGGTGACCTAGTATGAGACATGAGAGCATTCTAGGGAACCTCGTGCTCCACCAACAGGATGGAGAGAGTTTTCGGAGGCTTTCTTACAACATTTTCTGCCGATCGAGCTCCGTCGAGCCAGCCATGATAGATTTTTATGACTTGAGCAGTGTAATATGTGTGTTCAAGAATATAGCTTGCATTTTAATTCATTGGCCAGATATGCTCTTACGATTATAGCTGAGATGAGTGATCGGGTAGATAGGTTTGTTACTGGCTTGGGGCCGCACTTGGTCAATGAGTGTACTACGACTTCTCTAAATCTGAATATGGACATTGCTCACATTCAGGCTTATGCACAAAGTCTGGAGGATCGTAAGAGACAACATAGGGAAGATCTAGAGCATGATAGGGGCTAGCATATGAAGGCCCGATCCGTAGGTGACATAGGAGAGTACAGATGTGGGCCTAGGCATGTAGGCCATAGTTTTATAGGCGCCTATCCTACCCGGCAGCTAGTGCATCATTACCGTTTTCGAGGTCGAGAGTTGATCAGTTTGCTCAATCTGGACCAGGTCAGAGTTCACGAGCATCAGGGTCTTATTATAGATGGGATTCTAGTCTGATGAGGCCGCCATTGGCTCGATGTGAACAGTGTGGTAAGGTCCATCCGAGACTGTATCAACAAGGATCATATAAGTGTTATTCTTGAGGTCATTCTGGTCATATTATGCGAGAATGCCCGACAAGAGGTTGAGGTGTTAGGGCCAGCCGGTCGAATCTGCAGTAGCTTCATCATCTTCAGTACGCTCGTCAGGGCAAAGTCATCAGACATCAGTCGGTCTTGGCTTTGCTTAATATATTTCCAGCACCCAGCTTGAGGGGGGCTGTTGAAGGAGAATAATACATCTGAAAATATAAAGAATAAGAAGTTAGGAAAGTAGTTAAAAGTTAGTTAGTTAGTTAAGGTGGTTAAAAGTAGTTAAGAGAGTTGTTAAAAGAAAGAATCTCTATACTTGTATATTAGTATATATATATACACATACAATGTAATGGTTACTCACTCTTGAATAAATGAAATAAGATCAGATCTTGATCTTCTTCTTCTTCTCAGGGTAGATTGCCTACATCACACTTTCTTTGGGTGTGACGGCCTTTCTGAAGGGTGAACGCGGAATGCTTCGTGCACCACTGTCTTTTCATCCGTAAGTGAGTGGAATCTTGTTTAGTAACTAACGATAAATATGGCTTCTTTATCAAAAAAAAAATCATAGTACCAAACACATAAGAATGTGATTGTAGGACATATACCATGTCAAATAGGCTGGAACGACGCTTTTTGTTGTTGAGATCACTTGACTGTCTTAGGAAATACTTCTGAGCATGACTAGCAACTTGGGTTGGAGTCCTTATTGTCACGAAATTTCTTGAAATTCCTCTCCAATCTCCTTTCCCTAGTTTTTCTAATCCCACTAAGAATGTCCTGTGTTCCTCCTCTGTCTATGGAACTCCTGATCATCCAATAATAGTTTTGTCAAAATTTTAAACCATTTTGACCATTTTGAGGTGTCATGAGTTAAGATGATATTTCCTTCTAGACACTAATACGATATTGGAACATTAAAAGAAATAGATAATTTAGATTCCATAAATTTAGCATCTTTCTCAAGTCATAACAAGTGGGGACTTATAAGTTCCAATGTATATCAAGCTCTGAAAAATATCTTGATATTTATTGAACAGGTCAAGTTTAGTTGAAATTATAACGAATCCACTTAGAGAGCAAACCAAATTCATTTTCTCCATTGGTTTCATTTTCCTACCACAAAGGAGGGTGCTTTTTTGTTGTTTCCGCCAGGCGTTCGGTACGCATTCGAGCATGACTAAATTTGGATTTGTGTCGCAATGTTCCACGTTGTGGGGCAAAGCATTGCCTAACAATAGAGACTACGTACCCAGAGACTCAAACTCGAGACCTCCTGTTAAAGATGGAGTACTTGCCACTCTACTACAACCCTTGTAGGTAGGGTGCTTTTCTTTTCATTGAGAAGCTAGAGCTAGGTGAATGTACATTATTTTCTTGGAAGACTGAGACACCTCGAAGATAGATGAGACATTAAAGTTTTGAATTCTAAGTTCTCAACTTCTTAACATATTGCAGATATATGGAATTAAATATGAATGAATAACAAGTAAGGTTGCCAGTGGATGGGTTAACTTGTCGTCTGCCCAATTTAGCCACGAACCCAGAATCATAATATAAAAAGAATTCAAAAGTGCACTTTGTACTAGCCTAGGTAGCGATCAAGCCTGTTATGACCTGGAAGCACAATCATAGAGTGGGCCAACTAACTAGCACATCACTCCTAGCTTTTATAAAACTTGCAATAGAATCATGTATTGACTGTACCATGGATCAGATAGCTGGAACTCTGTTCTGCGCTTAAAAATACAGTACCTAGGTTAATATGATTATAGAAGAGTCATTTTCAATCGCAAAACTTAGTATTTAATACCACTTGAGCAAGCTGATTTCAATATTTCCAGAACTTAGTATGCTTTTATAAGCTGCTCTCAAGCTCATAATCTGAATTTTGCCCAAGGAATATAGAACTAGAATAAGGGCTGTAAAAGTGAAGACGGAAGAACCAATGAACCATAATGAACTCATCTTGTCAAAACTCATTGCTGCATTTCACAGTTTAGAACCGGAAAAGAAAAAGTCGCTGAAGCAAAACTGAATACCTGAGGCAGCTAATGCTTAGTCTTCCTAGTTCCCAGATTATGATCCACAAATTATGTTCTACATGGCCATTTCTTCCTCATTGACATTTGACAGTTCCCCCTTTTCTTTTCAAGGGTACACACATTATATTTCATATCTGTTAACATCAATAATATGAGCATGAAACCCAACCCAATACTGGAGGAAAGAAAGTTGGAGTATAGCCCAAGTGTGGGAAAAAACAATGTGAAAATTTGAAGATGCACTTGTCCCCTCTATATTTGGCTTCCGGGGCATAGCTGACAAGGCCCAATACTTTTCTCATTGCTAGTAGCTTTAGGTTATTTCTGCATTAGTTATCTTTCCAGGGATTCTACCAGGCAAACAGAATAAAGTTCAAGATAAGTGTGAACTCAAGCCATGCCATTGCATTTCGAGAAAATTGAGGTAAAAAACAATTGAATACAAGTTACATACACTTCCACTGTCATTCCCATATGCAAAGTTTCCTCCTAATTCTACTATGAATAAAAAATCAAAAAACTTTTAACACATTTATTCTTATCACTGCTATACAACATCCATAATGCATGTGGATCATGAAGTGAAACAATAAAGAGGAACAAAATGTGGCAAAAGATGGTGAGAGGACTAAAAATGGTCATGACGTTATTATTTTTCCCCATCATGTAAGCTTCCTTCGTCTCATATATTGGAGAACTTGTCAGCCTGGCATCTTCTTGCAGCCCAGAAGAGTTGGAGCATTATTCTGAAACATCCCTTGCTAGCTTTGGCTCGATTATCTTATGTCAAACTTGACTTCTATTGAAGATCAACTCCAGAGCATTTTCATTTACAGTACGAACTCAGCTCACTAACACATCACCTTCCAACATCCGAAGTACCTATAAGTGCAATGAGAAAAATAAGAAGTGTGTATATACATAAGGATCATATTATAGTATTCAGCTGAATTTTATTCTGGGGTGTTGCTAACATGATATCATCAAGTTTAGCCAGCAAGTGACATGAGCTCTGCTAATTGCAAATAAACAGTGAATGAGGCCGGTTATATACCAGATTGCTAATACTATAGTGAAATAAAACAACATTTTCCTACTTGTACAGCAGGCCAGAAACATGATTGTGAGATGATGAATCAAGCAAGCCAGCATGGTCGAGCAATACCAATAGGAGACTTCCTGAGTCATAATAACTTCACTCGAGAGTGATCTTTTATAGAAGCAAGCTGAAATACCACTCATGAAGAATCTATCTTTCACAATTCAAAGTAACATCTGCATTTTAAAACTAGTTTCAGGCTTAAATGGGAAGTAATGTTAGAATGTCTTTAGCATTCAAAGATATGCATAGCAGAAGTTTTTATCATTTGGTCAATGGTCTGGAGTGCAGTCATTAGCTTCAAGATCTAGAAACTCTTGTATAAGAAATAGACAGTTTTCTCATAACTTTTCATTTTTGGACAGAAATATTCAGCATATATCTCTACCTGAGACATCCTCGGCCTTGAATTAGGGTCCCGTCGAATGCATAATGAAGCACAATGTAGCATGCCACAAACCTCCTCCTCCAAGTAGCCGTTCGCTAGACACGGGTCGATGAGTTCGGAGATGGCACTCTTTCGAAGCAGAGGACGTGCCTGCTCCATTTGGAATATAAGGATAAACTATTAGTAATCTAAACCATTAAAGTACGGGCATATTCAGACATTGGTGTGCCTATAAAACACAAGAAGAAATTAAAGAACTCATACCCATTCACTGAGGGACTGTTGGCCCTTTGGGCGGTTAATGTCTATAGCTTTTCTTCCAGTAACAAGTTCCAATAGTACTACACCAAATGAGTATGCATCAGGCTTTTAAGTTATTTGACCACTTTGAGCATATTCCGGTGCCAAGTACCTGAAGAAGAAAAAATCATATCAATTGATAGGCCAAAAGATAGTGTGTTGGGTCCAACTGTGTTATGTTTCCTATTTAGTTATTTACCCAAATGTTCCAATCACTCTGGTATCAACTCCTGAGTCCCCTTCTGGTTGCCACCTTGCCAATCCAAAGTCTCCAACCTATATCACCAAGAAAAAGTGAAGAGGGGCTTAAAAATAATGGATGAAAGAAGAGAATAATACGAGCAAGCAAGGACAAGTAGATAGTTCATTTTGTGACCAGTTTTAGAGAACAAACAACATACTAAATTTTAAAGACAAATTACAGCAGATATTTCTGGATACTGTTTTTCCCTTCCATCATGTAGAAAAAAGATTTACAAAAATCAACTAAAGCTTGTGTTTTTTTAAATAAATATAAGAAGGCCAAAACATGACAAGGAATCGTCTAAATAGAGAAACATAACGCTACAAGAGCAATACGCACCAATGGCTCAAAATCATGAGTTAGGAGGATATTATTTGGCCGCAAGTCACGATGAACAATGCAACCGACTCTGCACTCCTCATGCAGGTATCTCAGTCCTCGAGCAGCTCCAACAGCAATCTTTTGACGTGCTGACCAATTTAATGGATGTCCTTTACGTCCTGTTGTTTGAGAAATTGATTATCAACATATAATTATGGGTTGCACAGTTTGTGACATATTCCTAAGCTTTCAAGAACCTTCGCTGTTCTCTACATGCTCTACACATGAGCAAAAGAGGTTCTAATAATAACTGTCCATATAAAGTGATTTAGATATAGCCTGTAAGGTGAAAAACAATTTTGACAGATCTATGTAAGGGAGGAGTTACGGTTGGAAGTGGAACTTCACACTCAAAATTATTAAATTAGCAAAAAAGAAAATAAAGGCTTCAATTTCAACTCAACTAAATAATTTTGATGTCATAGATCAAGAACCGGACATGGAGTGTAATGAGTATTGAGATGTAAAGACATATGACTGGAGAAGTTGGTACCATAAAGGTGAGAATCTATAGAGCCATTGCAGATGTATTCATAAACTAGCAACCTTCTTCCATCTTCCACACAGAAGCCAATCAGCATCACAACATTTCGATGTTGAGCACAGCTCAGGACCTCCACTTCAGAGCAAAATTCAAGGTCGCCCTGTGA
The DNA here is from genome assembly GCA_029844215.1 of Przewalskia tangutica. Classification (NCBI taxonomy): domain Eukaryota; kingdom Viridiplantae; phylum Streptophyta; class Magnoliopsida; order Solanales; family Solanaceae; genus Przewalskia; species Przewalskia tangutica. The sequence goes on from CM056732.1 coordinate 72,013,120, forward strand.
ACTAGCTGATTTGTATTGCTTGACTGCTATGACTTGGCCATCTGGTAAGTGTCCACGATGTACAGAACCAGCCAAAAAGTTAGCTTGTGAAAATCCACTGGTAGCACGTTCGAGCTCGGAATAAGTGAACCACCGAGGTGGTTTTCCAAATAAAGGCGCCCTGTGTTGACATATTGAACAAAGTGGAGGAGGATCAGCAGGAGAATTTTTGGTTAATGACATCATTTTTCTCATATTACTGTTTACTTCCACGTCATTTCTTTCTTTCTTTAGACAAACTTTAGGTTCCCGATCAAGTCCAAATGATTTCTCTGGGAAAACATCATGCTTTAACTTTAGCAATGTGCCTTTGGATCTCGGTGAATCTCTCTTTAAGTAATGTGAGAAATCCTTTGCTGCAATGACAATGTATTGCATCCATTGCTGGGAACATATGATTGTTGTAGGTGAACTCAGTTTTTCACTATCTGTATCAAAGATTACATTTATGTGAAAAACTCTTCTTCATATCCCAATTGATCTCAGAAGAAAAAAGCGGAGAGGTCCCTATGTCTAGACTGGAAATTGAGGAAGTACCAGCGTCAGTTGTGGTGAATGATAAATGCTCTGGACTACTTGCTGGAGTCACGTTTGGCACCCGAATCTCATTCCAATGGTCATCAGACTTTTCACCTAAATGTTTTGACGATGTTTGTGTCGTACGGGAGGCTTCAGTTTCAGTGTCGGGGGATCCAATGAAGTTCAAACGAAGCACTTTTGGTTGAGAGTTTTTCATCTGAACAATATTGCATTCCAGGTGTTCCATACAGAGTCTGGCCTCTTTTTTCATTCGCCTGGACAAGGAGTCATCAAGAAAATATGCATTTAACACCAAGAGAACAGCTACATTTTAATCAGATGCGAGACACAAAGTATTTATATGGGAACATGAAATAAGATGTAGACCGTATTACTTATCCAATACGACCCATCGAGTGTGAACTCTCCTGGCTTCAGCAGCAACTACTCCAGGCTGTGACCCTGAAATAACTTTGACCTTCACCTTCATCTGTGAGACAACAACTGAATGATGTGGGAAACCTATATGAGGGAACTAAGATTTCAGAATTAGATGGATCACTTACTTTATTCGGATCATATATATCATGAAGTTGAAGCAACATTTGAGTGCATGATTCTGAAATGAAATCCTTTTGGTCTAAAGTCGTTCCAGACAGTGATCTCGAGTTGCTAGTCGTGCAATCACTGTTAATTAATCTAGGAAAACCCGCCTTTTACCTGAAAGTATAGGTACCAAGTTCAAGTTACTTTAACAATTTTTTCTGTAGCCACTGAAAGTACGGACGATAAGACTGAAGAACTTAGAATCACAGGCGTAACTAGCTTAATTCTTGCGCAGATCAAGTTAAATAGGGCAATGACTATATTTCTGGAAGAATCTGCCTATTCATGAAAAGAAGGGCAGCTCAGTGCACTAAGCTCCCGCTGTGCGCAGGGTCCGGATCTATGGTACGCAGCCTTACCTTGTATTTCTGCAAGAGGTTGTTTCCACGGCTCGAACCTGTGACCTGGTCACATGGCAGCAACTTTACCAGTTACTCCAAGGCTCCTTTCAATCTGCCTATACATTATCAGAGAAAAACGCTGAACTTTTGCTTAGTGAAGGAAACAAAAATAGGTAGCAAGTTGACAAAATTCAAAGCAGGGTAATCGTCTAAATTGCAACTCTCCTGCAATAACTGATAAAGATTTTGGCCAAACGTAAATGAAACATAAAATGAGGAACACCATCCAGAAGCTGATTTTCGCCTAACTACAACAAAGTTGAAAGGTTGATGCCTGACATAAACTAAGAATTATACTCATAAATGCATTTCTAATACAACTAGTAGCTATGAAGCACGGACACCTCATTTAGGGTGAGGTGTCCGTGTCGGACACCGTTTCGGACACGAAACGCCTCGGACACGTGTCCGGGACGTTCGATGGGCGGCCAAAAAAAATCGCTCACGGCAGGGACACGGCAGGGACACGCGGGGGACACGGCAGGGACATTTTTTTTTTTTTTTAGAAAAAGTTTTGTTTTAATTTTATTTGATTTATTTTAAGTAAATTTATATTTATTTGAATTTGGGTCTTGGGACATACTTATGTATTAGTTTATGGACTATGGTCTTATGAATTATGTATTGAATATTTGATTGATTGTCAATTTGTTATGAATGTTTCTTTTTAATTTGGTACATATTTAATTTGGTATTTTGGTTATTTGGTATATAACAAATTTGAATTAAATGTATAATTTATTTATGAATGTGAAGCTTTAATAATATTAATTTTAGTATTTTATATATTATATTATATATATAAAAATATTTTTTAATTTATTTTTACAGCCGTGTCCCTGCCGTGTCGTGTCCCCTATTTTTCAAAATTGTCGTTTCCGCGTGTCCGTGTCCGTGTCCGTGTCCTATCGGACACCTCTCACGTGTCCGTGCTACATAGACTAGTAGTATGTAAATGTGTAAGATTGTATTAATCTCCCTTGCAGAGTCTCTCATTAATACAAATATATATAGTGTGTACAATGTGGAATCCTAATACAATAAGGATCTTATTTCTACCATAATTATACAACACTAAATATTACAAAATATATGGAGTATATTTAATAATATACCTCCTCAGTCGGAGCGGGAGGAGGTGAAGTCGAGGAATAGCTGTCTAGGAAGACCTATCGTGAAGATATCCGCGTATTGATACGAAGAAGGCACATGCAACACCTTAACATGACTGATAGCAACCTTCTCACGAACAAAGTGTATATCCATCTCAATGTGTTTGATTCGCTGATGCTGAACCGGATTATGAGATAAATATATAGCTGATATGTTATCACAGTAAACCAAAGATGCCTTACGCAGGGGACACTGAAGCTCAAAAAGAAGGTTTCGGAGCCAGCAAATCTCAGCAACAACATTTGCAACGCCTCTATATTTTGTTTCTGCACTCGAACGGGATAATGTGGCTTGCCTCTTGGCAGACCAAGAAATGAGACTATTCCCTAAGAACACACAGTAGCCGGAGGTGGAGCGTCGCGTGTCCGGACAGTATATATGATAACAACCTGGTCGGTGCTGAGGGGTATAAATACAATCCATAATCATGTGTCCTTAACGTATCGAATGATACGCTTGAGGGCAGTAAAATGAGGCTCTCTGGGGCATGCATGAATAAGCACACATGTTGAACATCATAAGCAATATCAGACCCAGTGAAAGTAAAATATTGTAGTGCACCTGCAAGACTCCTGTAAAGGGTGGAATCCACCACTGAATTACCATCAACAACACTAAGCTAAAATAAATTAAAAATATTTATATATATATATATAATATATAATATAATATATAAAATACTAAAATTAATATTATTAAATAAATAAATTATAAATTTAATTCAAATTTGTTATATACCAAATAACCAAAATACCAAATTAAATATGTACCAAATTAAAAGAAACATTCATAACAAATTGACAATCAATCAAATATTCAATACATAATTTATAAGAAAGTATGTCCCAGACTAAAATAAATCAAATAAATATAAATTTACTTAAAATAAATCAAATAAAATTAAAACACTAAGCTTTGATTTAGAGTCAACCATAGTGGACATTATCTTGCAGTTCGTCATTTTAGCCCTGTATACTATCTCCTCTGCACACTTGCGCCGACACAAAATCATAGAGTCTGCATATCTAGTCACTGATATTCCCAAAAAATAGCTCAACTTTCTCAAGTCAGTCATAGCAAATTCAATTTTAAGCAGTGGAATGATCTCATTTTTTAATAAATCAGAGGAGACAGTAAGCACAATGTCATCCACATATAACAACAAATAGGCAATGCTACTACCTCTATGAAAAATAAATAGAGAATTATCACACTTGTTGCAAACAAATCCAATCTGCATAATGTACTGTGCAAAGCGATCATACCATGCTCTAGGGGCATGTTTCAAATCATAAAGTAACTTACGAAAACGACATACATACTGAGGGGTTGCTGGGTGTACAAACCCAGGTGGCTGGTGCATGTAAACAGTTTTCTTTCAAGTCCCCATGTAGAAACACATTTTTCACATCAAGTTGATGAATAGGTCAATGCTTACCCATACCAATACTCAGAACTGCGCGGATGGTAGCCGGTTTAACAACCGGACTGAATGTCTCACCACAATCAATACCCTCATGTTGTTTAGTGTCATTGACCACAAGTCTTGCCATATTTCTCTAGATCACCACTGTCTCTGTATTTGTGACAAAAAACCCACATGCATTGGATCACATTCACCCCTCCGGTCTAGGAACCAAATCTCAAGTGTGTTGTTTTGTTAAAGTATTAAATTTCTCACACATGGTTGCATTTCAATTGGGGTCAAGTTTGGCTAATTTTGAGTTTTTGGGAATTGAGGATTTTGTTTGTGTGGACAGGTTAAATTGGACTTTGGGTTTGAAAATCCCGGGTTGGGCATGGGTTTCCATATGGTGCGTGGGGCAGGTTCGATATTTTTGTGGTGTGGCGGGTGGATATCTGTGAGGAATCGACGGATGAGTGGGCCTGGGTCAGAATCTGGATCTTGGTTACTGTGGGAAGGTTCTGTTGGGGTGGGGGGAAGGGGTAGGGGTTTGGGTGGAATGTGTCGGGTGACTGAGTCGTGGTGGGTGAAGGGGGTCTGGTCAGATCGTGGGGAGGGGTATGAGACGATTCATGTGTCGGTGATGGGTTGGGAAAGAGATTTCGATGTTGCAGAGGGGTTGATTGGTTATCGCGTTGGTCGATTGGAGGAGCACCCGTGGTTGATGGCGACACTGGGTGACCTGATTGTCATTGCCGGCGGGTAGGTGATGCAGCGGTGGGTCGGAGTCGAGAGGCGTCCAACGGGGTGGGTGTGGTGTCCGAGACGTTGACTGGACTGACAGGATGGTTGGCTGACAGACTTACGGTGGTGGTAGTTAGGAGTGTGCACCGGTCCAAAACCGGACCAGACCGGAACCGAAATCTTCGTTTTTCCTGGATCGAGGATCGGACCTGAATTATTTCGGTCCAGACCTGAAAAATCCGGTCAGGTCCGGGTTTTGGACCTGTTCGCACAAGCAAGATCGACATAGCATCAACAAACACACAAAATTTTCCCATGAAATTGATTAATATATTTTAAATGTTGTCCATCTTATTACAATGAAGGCATAAAATATCATTCACTTAAACCTATTATTAGAGATTATGTATAATTTATTGAAGGCCACGAGCACCATAGCATACACAGACTGACAGACTAACAGTAACAACAACCATAGCATACACACACTAACAACAAGCAAACAGAGAAATAAAGGGCACAAAATCTCAAGAAAATAGTGACACATTAAAATAGAGTCAATAAGAACATACCCAATATAAATACGAACCCTAAAAACCAAATTTTGAACTATTAGTGTATTTGTGGTTGGGGAATAGCAAATCGTCGCCTCGGGAATAGCAGAAAGCGCCACAATGATCGGGGTTTTGAAAATTGGGAGAAGGAAAAAGGAGGAGGAGAGTCGCGGGTTGGGAGAAGGGAAGAGGAGTTCATGGGTTTCATGGGTTGGGACTTGGGAGAACTGAGAATGGAAGAGGAGTTTGATTTGTTTGGGAATTGGGAAATTAGCAGTTTAGCTTTAGGTAAGTTTTAGATTTAGACCTAGAATTTTTAAAAATATATATATATAATAATATGAAACCGGTCCATTCCGGTCCGGACCGGATCATTCCGGTTTTTACCAGGACCGGACCGAAAAACCGAAATCTTATATAATGAAGGGCGGACTGAATCCATCGGACACAGTCCATTCGTCCGATTTTCCTGGTCGATCTAAAAATGTACACCCCACAGTGGCGATGGCGGCAGTGGCGGAGATGGGGCAGTGGTGGTGGTGGACTGATGCAGTTCGCGAAGTATGACGGGGGAGGTGTCAGACTCGACTAGAAAGGTATAGTCCGTGTTTCAGAATTTTTAAATATTTGCAAAAGGAAAAATTTTCTCGTCAAACGTGTTGTGACGGGAGACGTGAATTTGACGAGTGGATAAGTCATAGCACAAATAACCCCTATAATTAAACGGGAAACATACGAAGACACACTGAGTGGTTCAGGGTGCAAATTTATGAGGGGCGGTGATGGCAAGGTTTAGATAGCAAAGACAACCGAATATCCGAAAGTGATCATAGGAGGGGATCCGACGGTATAATATTTCGGTTGGAGTCATGTTATGAAAAGTACAAGTAGGTAAAATATTAAGAATGTATTCTACCATTTTGACTACATAGATCCAAAATGATTGAAGGAGAGAGGCACGAAAGAGGAAAGTACGAACCATGTTATTTATGGTACGGATGATTCATTCCGCTTTGTCATTTTGAGGTGAGGTGTAAGGACACGAAAATCAAAAAACCATGTCATTATTTTTGCAGAATTTGCGTTCAAATTCACGACCATTATCACACTAAAAAGATTTGATGGTTTTCTCAAATTGTGTTTTGATAAAAGTACGAAATTCAAGAAACTTGGCAAAGATTTTCGACTTAAATTTTAGTGGGTAAATCCAAATGAGAGAAATCATCTAATAAGACTAGATAATATTTATGACTCAGTCAGCTATCAAAGTGAGAAAATGTAACACTTAAAGATGACTTAAAAGGAAGACGAACATGTTTGCCTAAAGGGCAAGAAACACAATGCTAGGCAAGTTTACCATTATTACATCTAATAAAGTTATTGCCTCTAAGAAAATTAAAAACTGAGGTTCCTGTGTGTCAAGCTTATTATGCCAAATTGTCGGAGAGATTGCAGCGAGAGATATGGGAGAGAGAGTTGGCAGCGAAGGTGGATGGTAATGGATAGAGATTCCCGTGCTATTGCATCTCGTAAGAGGTGTCCCCGTACGAAGATCCTTAACAGTAAACCCAAAAGGGTCAAAGTCAACAGAGACAGAATTATTACGAGTAAATTTCCGGACATATATTAATTTTTTAATAATGTTGGGAGCATACATGACGTTATTAGGGAGAAGGGTGGGTGAGGCGGTTGGGTGTAGGTTGTACCATATCCCTGAATTGGAATGCGATGACCATTACCTACAGTAATATATTGAGGATACTATAAACGAAATAGCTTGGGAAGATTACCTGCAGAGCGGGTGAGGTGAGACGTGGCACACGTATTCATGTATCAATTTTTATCGGGCTGTTGCATATTTAAAGAGCTGAAGGTCGACCAGCATCGATGAGGCGGGCCAGCTGAAACGTTGTTGGGCGGTACGTGACATGGGCTCGCGGCACATTGCGGATCTTTGGATAGGCGTGGTCTTCGGCCTGGATCGGGGCCTAAAGGCTCAACTATTGGAATGATGGTTGGGCCTGTGGATGCGTGAATGGGTAGGCGGCCCAACTGAGGGTATTGGGCCACTGGCCAGTGGCGGGCCATTGTCCGACGTTGTTGGCCTATTGCTGGGCCTTGCCACCGCGACCACTGCCCTTACCCCCTTTTCTGTTACCACGACCTCGCCCGCCTCTGCCACGGCGGTTGTCCCGCGGCCGATTGTTCGGTGGTGGCGGTTGGGTGGTAGGGGCGACGATTGTTGTTGGATTTTCAACCGCTAACGCCTTTTGATTGTGTTCGTCCTGTTTGGCGCGTCTGGTTTCCTCCAAGAGCAATTGTGAGTGTGCCTTGTTGAAACTCAGTAGTGGGTCGGCTTGTTGAATTATGGTCGCAAGAGTATTATATTCACCTTTCGGTAAGCCCGCAACAAGTTGGAGGACCATATTAGATTCGGAAATTGGTGTCCCCACGTTGGATAATTGATTCACAACTAGTATTGTTTACAATATTCGGACATGTTGGAAAAATTCTCGAGACGTGTATTGTTGAACTGTTCCTCCAAATACACGGCTCGAGTATTTTTGTTGTCCTAAAAAAATTCTTCCACTCGAACCCACAACTCACGAGTCGAGGCACCTGTTTTCATGATTGTATGAAGCAAGTCTTTAGATATGGTGCCATAAATCCACAGTTTGACAATAGCGTCAAGACGGCGTCATGTCGAGTCTGCAACATCTAGAGGGTGAGGGATAGAGTCGTCGATATGATCAAGTACGTTGAACGCACAAGCATAGGTATTGAAGAGCTTAACCCACGAAGAATATTGATCGTCTTCCTGATCAAGAATTAATGGGATTAAATTCTTGATATTTGTGACGGTGAAAGCGGGATGGAAGGAGGATGTGGAGGAGGGAGGGGGGTTATCAACGACGTCTGTAGAGGATGCGGAAGCATTAGGATATGTGGGAGGAAACATGGTGGCGCAATGAAAACACAGAAAACCGTGAAAGGGAAGAAAAAAAAATCGGTCGAGGAGACAAGAAAAATTTCAGAAGGGGGGTGGTTCGGCGACAGTAGGTAGGAGAAAATTTTAGGGTTTACGTGTTAACTCCTATAAGATTGTATTAATTTTCCTTGGGGAGTCTTTTTCATTAATACAAATATATATAGTGTGTACACAGTATATAATGCGTACAATGTGGAATCTTAATACAATAACGTCTTATTTCTAACATAATTATTACAACACTAAATATTACAAAATATATGGATTATATACGTTAATAAAATGTATGTTAGGGCAGAGAAAATTGTTTACTTGAGCTATGAGTAGGAATGAGCACCAGCAATTTAACAGAATCCCCAGGTTGAACCACATGAGTTAATGCCCAGATAAATGCACTTGTTGATATATCTCTCGAAGCTTCACAGCAACAAGCACAACTCTCTTTTTTTTTCACTCTTCTGCCGCAGATTCATCCCAATCCCAACTAATAACTTCAATTATTGATTATTCCTCAGTAACCCATCTTACCAAACTTCAGTTATCCTTCTTAAAGCAACAAAAAAGCTTCCTTCTTTGTACTGAGCAGTGATTGAAGTTGATATCAAGAAAAATTTCCAAGATCAAGAATTGGAAAGTAACTGAAAGTTTCTTAAGGGGAAACGGAAAGTGAAGTGTCATGTTTTTCTGGTATTAAGTAAAAAGGGACAAAACCCAAATAGTCTGCAATTGCAGGCATGATACTTTGGGAGTTAGTAAATTATTATTGACATCAATCAAATAAGAGAGAGGTGCCGAACAAAAATTGAAAAGAGCATCAAGAGAAGGAGGATAAAGACAGTGAATAACAGCGACCCCACCAACCCCCTTTTATATCTACTCTTTCTTTTTATCCATGACAAAGTATGTATTACTGTACTAATGGAATCAACTACGCTACACCAGCACCTGCCATTTCTTCTTCACTCTTCATACTTCATACATAGTACTTCAAACTTTTAAGATAAATGAAGGCGGTCCGTGGTGTGGAAAATTAAATTTCCATAAGACCTTAAAGCAATAAATTAAAGGATCGTTATTGATAAAAAAAATCCACCAAATTTTTTAATATAAATAAAAGAATTAATCCCCTTGATTATTATTCTTATTGATGAAAAGTATATATATACAAGTTACAATAGAAGAATCATATTTTTGCTTTATATTCTAAATCTCTATTCTATATGAAAAATAACTATACATTTATGGTAATATTACAATCTTAATTAATGTACAATACTAATATGGAGAATATATCAAATATACAAACTACACTAGGACTTCACGGATGGGCCTTGGCCCATATTTATCTACATGATCATGGCGGACGGCCTTCGTCTGTGAGACTAATCTTCAAAAAGACCAGGAAGACCGCTTTTGTAAAGATATACGCAATTTGATATAGGAAGGGCATGTGACAGCGTCTTGTCGCTTGCTACCTTCTCTCGAACAAATTGAATATACATCTCTATGTGTTTAGTGCGTTGGTGCTGAACTGGATTACCAGAAAGGTAGATGACATTTATATTATCACCATATACTAAGGTAGCCTTATGAATAGGACAATGAAGCTCTAAAAGTAAATTTCGTAACCAACATGACTCAAAAACCACATTGGGTATCTGTCACGACCCGACCCGACGGGCAAAGACTAAGCGTCCTAATTGGACGCCCTTGCTGACCTGTCACTCTTAATTTATCTAATACAGAGATTTATAGAAATTTGAAGACAATCTTTCTTTTACAACATATCCTAAAATGGCGTAAAGCGCCGCCAAAACAACGATCATAATAGTTAGCTGGCCGCTACCAACCAACATCACGTGCGCAAAGGCATAATCAAAATAAGCAATGGCGTGAAAGGCGCCACTAGATAACAACATCAAAACCCAAAACAATGTACAAACGTCAACCCACAATCGCTTCATGCACTTAAGAGTGCAATCTTGACATATGACGACAAGACCGTCGTGCCCAAAATATGCATAAGTATGAAAGATAAATGTCATGCAAAATAGCGCTCGGAACAAAGGAGCTCTCCAGTGTTGTCTGAAATCCTAGGCGGAGGGTCACTATCTGAACACTGAACTGCGGGCATTTAACGCAAATTTCAAGAGAGGGTCGATGCGAAATAATGTCTTGAGTATGTAAAACATAAAATCTGGAAAATCAATAACAATCGTACAAGTAAAGCAGAGTCATCAAATTTCATAAAAGCGAGAATCATGCTCGAAAATCATATCATGTATACTGAATCATAAATCATCATGCTCATGTCTATATATAAAACTGTATAACATGTCTCGGCCCTCTATGGAGGGACTCGGGGGAATCTGTATCTGCGCGTAACGTGGCTCGACCCTCTATGGAGGAACTCGATGTAATCTGTATATATATATATATAACGTGTCTCGGCCCTCTAGTGAGGGACTCGATGAATTATGCATGGCTGCGCACGAACATGACCTGGCCCGGGACTCAGTGGAGTGAAATAGTAACACTTAGCACGAGTAGATATCATGAGCAACTGTATGCAATTAAAATCATTATGTGACTCTTAATAAAATTATTACCATAAACTCTGTTACTGAAATCATAATCACTAGTAAATAATCATTTTTAAAACTGAACTGGTAGGAGTTAAGTATGTCCGTCGTACTTTCATAAAAATCATGCCAAAAGAAAAAAGGAAAGGTCTCACATACCTTTTAAGCGAGCAAATCAACTAAATGCTAAGATATGTCTCGTCTAGTATCTCAACCTATAACAATGACAATATGTTCGTCAATCCTACGGTCTCTAACGTAAGTTATTCAAATAACGGCTTCTTATTTCTATAAAAATTTGGGCAGCACTTCCTTTGTTTATGTGCGTATTCACAATTAACCAACAAGCTAATCAAACCAATTAACTAGTCACAAATCAAGATATAACCCAACTAGTCCCATAAACTCCATATATCCTATCATACGACTTCTTTCTCTTTATATTCATGAATTATAACCAAAGTAGTAATCAAAGTGATTAATACACCTATTTATCATGTTCATTTAGTCCTTTAGCCAAGCTAAAACCATCCATTAAAGCGATCCAATTCTTCTAGCAAGATTGTGAGTTCAAGAATGCGACATAGCCCTTTTCTTCACCTTTATTCCTTCGAGGCTTATATAAGTAATTACCTCCACCTATATACATGTTTATAACTTATGTGTCAAGCATTTAAATCAGTCCTTAATACATCATAACCATGTTCAATAATTTCCATGCAATTTCGGCCTTAACAACATGTTATAATTCCGAAACTCTCTTTCTAATTCTTAAAAAACAAATTCATCTTGTAATATCTTCATATAACTAATTATCTCTTAATAATCAAGGCTACATCTCAATTCTCCACATGCAAATGGTAACAAAATAACAACCCAACCATTGAAGCCAAGGTATACCCGAATAATCTTAAAATCGGCCAACCCAATTCCACCAACAACCACATGCAATTCTTATTCTCATTTCCTCTTAATCTAAGTTTATTTGTTAACACAAATTCATTTCCTTAGTTCTAATAACATGCATTTCATTTTAAATAATAAAAAAGAGGAATTTTTACCTTAAAACAATGTACCCAAAATCTGCTCAATGTACCGATTTTTAGGCCCCAATTTTCGTTAATTTCTTGTCCAATTTTTCACTTCTTCAACTCCAATCTAACATGCAACAATTCTACTATGTTAATCACTCTTTCTTTCACATTTTTCTTACAAAAAAACTTGTCCGGAACTTGAAGAAAATTTCTCCATTTTCGGCCAAGCAGTAGCCGAACCCACTGGTTGGTTTTTTTTTTTTTGCTTAGATTGTAGAAGAATAAATCTTGTAATGGAGTTGATACAATTCTTGAGTTTGGTTATGAGGAATGGGGTGAGTTTTCTTTCTTTCTTTGGTTTGAAGAGGAGAAGGGATTGAGTTAAAATGGGTTTTGAAATGAAATAGAAGATGAAGTGTTTGATTGATAAAAAATCTGAAATTTCAACTTTCCCTTATTACATTTTGGTCCAAAACTTCTTATTAGTCTTCTTAGTTAACCCTCAAGTAATAATTAAACTTATGCTCCACCTCTTCTAATCTTACTCATGTTTCCTTTAATTCCCGGGAATTTCATAAGGTCTCGTATTCTCATTGTCGTAACTTACATACATTGCTAATCCATAACGGGATATATATATATAAACAACTATCCTTAAAGAATTTTCCGGCGTCACATTCGTCATTACCAAAATTATTCCGTATTAGCATGAACGAATATACTTAATTTCCAAAAATTCTAATCTTTATTCTTAATGACGTTCTTAATTATCATCTTAAAACACGAGGTGTAACAGTACCACTCGATACTCGGCCTCTGCACTTGAACGTGAAAGCGTGGATTGACGCTTGATAGACCATAAGACCAAGTTATTACCTAAAAATATACAATAGCCAGACGTAGACCGTCTGGTGTCTGGACAACCACCCCAATCAGCATCTGTATAGGAGACTAGTGTAGACGTCGACGAAAGATACAAATGCAAACCATAATCAAGTGTTCCCTGAATGTACCTAGGAATACGTTTGAGCGCATTCATATGTTCAACTCTGGGTTCATGCATAAACAAACACACTTGCTGGACGACATATGTAATATCTGGTCGTGTGAACGTAAGATACTAAAGGGCGTCTGCAAGGCTACGATAGCGGGTCGGATTCTTATAAGGAGAGCCAGCTGCAACACCCAACTTGGGTTTAGTATCAACTGGAGTAGAAGTGGACTTACAGGATGACATCTCAACCCTCTCAATGTTCTTTGTTGCAAACTTCCTATGTGATAAGAACAATCCACCTGCATGACGAGTGACAACAATCCCCAAAAAATAACTCAATGGGCCCAAATCCTTTATGGCAAACTCAGAACTGAGCAGTGTCATAATAGACTGGTGTAATGTATCAGAAGAGACAGTCAAGATAATATCATCCATATAAGATTGTATATAAGCCATCGAAGAACCATGTCGATAGATGAATAATCGTCAAGCAATACGTGGAGTAACTCCCGATATAACAGTAAAAATGAATTATCAGACCTGCTGTGAGAGAAGCCCATAGTTGACACATAGTCAGCAAACCTCTTATACCAATCCCGTGGAGACTGCTTAAGCCCATACAAGGACTTTTTCAACAGATAAATATGATGAGGAAATTGATCATCCCTAAACCCCAAGGGTTGATGCATATGCACTGTCTCCTTGAGATCACCATGTAGGAAAGCATTCTTCATATCTAGCTGATGAATGGACCATGATTTAGAAAGAGTCAAGCTGAGCACAGTGCGAATAGTAGCCGGTTTGACCAACGAGCTAAATGTCTCACCATAATCCACACCAACCTGCTGAGTCTTACCATCACCTACAAGACAAGTCTTATGCCTTGCAAACGAACCGTCAGAATTTTCCTTATGAGCAAAAATTCACAAAGACCAAATAATATTAACACCAGATGGACGAGGCACCACCTCCCACGTCTTATTATCAATAAGAGCATTATATTCATCGGTCATGACAATTTTTCAATTAGGGTCATTTAAGGCAGACACAGGATTACGGGGTAAAGGTGACCTAAGAACATTAGAATTTAAATTAAAATATCTTTTTGGTTTAAAAATACCCCATTGACTGCGAGTGATTGGACCATGACTCGGGACTGGATTGAGTGAATTTTGGGAATTTTCTGGAGATGGCACTGACTGGCCAGGAGGCAGTGGGCCTGCTGGCCCATTTTCAAAAATTATTGTCGGAGGCACCGCGGCGTCGCGATCAAGGGCCGCGACGCTGACGACGATGTCAAAATTTATTGGTCAATGGATGGCAGGCATCGTAGCGCATCCCCTAAGGGCCCGCGGCTCTGACGACGAATTTTGAGACAGTTTTATGACCATAACCCTCAATTTGAATTGAATTACCATTACTATCAATTATATCACGATTAGTGCTCAAATTGGAATACTACGAGAGAGTGCATTGGTCAGAAGTCATGTGGGTTGTGGAGCCGGTGTCCATGTACCAATTCGGGTCTGGTTGAGACATTCCAAGTGTGTGCATCACAGCTTCAATGTCGGCGTGATGGGCTTGAGGGGGTCGAGGCCCGAGTATGCGGTGTTGGGTCGGCTCAGAATCCGAAACCAGCGGCGTGACGAATCGCTTGGACTGGGCCGGGCCGCAATCAGGCCCTATGGTGAAGGTCACGCTGGTCTTGATCGGAACTTTGACCCACTGCCACTGCATTGGGGCCCACTGATGGCCCCACGTATGCGGATGTTGCTGACTGCCGCCACTGCCATTGTTCCAGTGGGTATTGCCGCCGGTGTTACCGCTTCAATTCTTGCTATTAATTTTCCGATTTTGACCCTACCACCACTGTTGTTGTGATTTTGGGTCACGTTAGCAGAATTGGAAGGGGGAAAATTTGACGCAGTCATCATGACGATGGGACTATCCCCGATAGACGCCTTTTTAGCCAAACCCATTTCTTTCAAAGTGAGCATGAAGCGGGCTTGGTAGAACTCCGGAGGGTGGTTACTTTGACGTATAACTGAAGCAACCCCGTTATAGGCCTCGGACATACCGGAAACCATCTGAAGGATGAAACGACTATTAGTAACAGGAGCACCCACGTTGCGAAGTTGATCCGCCAAGTCCTTGAGGCGTTCACAATAAGAAGAAACGTTAACAAAATTCGCCATAACAACTTGAGAAAATTCCTACTCAAGGATAACAATGCGGGAATAATTGTTATCTTGGAAAATATCACGCAACCGATTCCATGCAGCCATAGCCATGGAGTTGGGCTCCATAACAGTCTGTAAAAGGTACATGGAGATAGTGGCATAAATCCATTGGAGAACATGTGCATCAAGTGTGACCCATAATTTTGGATCTTCTGCTTTGGTGGGCACAACCTCTGTAGTCATCGTATCACCTTCCGTCGGAGTAGGTGGAGGGATGATGTAGTGAAGAACCTGATGTGTCATATCATGAATCTTGAATAACTCCGCTCACGTCCCATATTGGACGTTTTCTAGGTCAAGAACAATAGGAAGGACACTCTTGATGTTAGAAACTGTGAGGGCGTGATGAAATGTGTTCTTATCAGTCATGGTGAATAGAACAAATTTTGGACAAAATTTGTAGGGGAAAGGTCTCAAAATTTGTAGAAATCCGCAAGGGGGGGGGGGGATTTTTGCATGGTATTTTATCAAGAATTTTGAGAAAGAAGTGAGAAGCGGAAGCAAGAAAAAGAACCTAGACTCTTGATACCATGAAATAATTAATCCCCCTGATTATTCTTATTGATGAAAGACATATATATACAAGTTACAATAGGAGAATCTTGTTCCTACTTTACAACTAAATCTCTATTCTATATGAAGAATAACTATACACTTATGGTAATATTACAATCCTAATTAAGGTACAAGACTAATATGGAGAATATACCAAATATACAAACTACACTAGGACTTCACGGATGGGCCTTGGCCCATATTTAACAATAAATAATAAGTAAAGTTAGTCCAAGTGTGAAAGTGTGAGAGATTGGTTATGGATGATGGAGTAGCCTCGGTGGAGGACAAGAAGATGGAAGTGAGGCTTAGATAATTCTGACTTGTACAAAGAAGAAGTCAGATCCCCCAGTGCGTAGGTGTGAGAGGTTGGCTATGGATGATTTCAGGAGGCGTAGAGATGGGCCGAAGAAGTATTAAGGAGGTGGTTAGACAAGACATGATGCAGTGTCAGCTCACCGATGACCTGACCTTAGATATGAGGTTATGGAGAATATGGATCAGGGTAGAAGGTTAGTAGGTAATTGTGTGTGGCACGCTTCGTATTACGTACTCTTGTAGTTTCTTATTCTTTAATTCCTATTATTATTTGTTGTATCTTGTACTCGATTGTCATATGATTTTGTGGTAGTTGAGTTATTATTCTCTTTTCTAGATTGCTTTGTCATTTTTACTTAGTATTTTTTTCATGGCTTCGTTCGTGTTGTTACTTCTTTTTCCTGATCGTTATGGTTTACTTTTCTTTGAGCCGAAAGTTTATCGAAAATAATCTTTCTACTTCCATGTAGGCGAAAGGTCTGCGTACACTCTATTCTACCTTGTGGGACTACACTGTGAATTTCACTAAGGGGATTTGAAAAATAAAAATGTAGTGTTTGAGAATTAACCTTGAAACCTCAAGGTAAATTTTGAACTCATTAACCACTAAGCCAACCTCTAGTCAGGTTTAGGCGGTTCAAAATCTATATATCGACATAAAAAATAAACAATATCTTATATATATATATATATATGCCGAGGGGGTCCTAGATCTGCTCCTGCCCCATACCCACATTGTGTGACTTCACCTGATATGTTGTTGTATTTGTAATATGTAAAATTTGGTTAGTTATACACAAAAAGTAATCGCTGCATAAATTATTCAATAAGCGGTCGTTTCGTTGTTGGTTAGAGTTATGGAGGTATTAGTAATTAATATGGGTTAGTTATGAGAGAATCTATGTAGTAT
The DNA here is from genome assembly GCA_029844215.1 of Przewalskia tangutica. NCBI lineage: Eukaryota > Viridiplantae > Streptophyta > Magnoliopsida > Solanales > Solanaceae > Przewalskia > Przewalskia tangutica. The sequence continues at coordinate 72,030,183 of CM056732.1, forward strand.
TTTATGCAGCGATTAGTTATGTCGGGTTTAGTTATTCATGTATTAGTTTTTCTATCTTCTATCCTGCATAAAACAATACATAGATTCTCTCATAACTTATACATGTATTACTTATGTGGACTTCTAAATTGCAAATCAAACACCGTACTAAACGTGTGTTAAATTTTATACATAATAAAAAAATACTCCCGAACATCATACTATTATTTATGCAAGATTTAATATATGAATAATTGCGCTCCTAACCAGCGACTAAACAACCTCTAATTGGTTGATCTTATTGTACTCATTCTAAAATTTCTTTAAGTTTTATGAATTTATGTATTATTTTATGTAGAATAAATTGTGTAATGAAATTATATCTATTAGTGATACATGGATAACAATAACTAAATACAAACAAAAAAACAATCTCTATTATAATTCATGTATAACTAGTTAGTGAATCAAACGGACCTATATGTTTAATATCTCTATATATGATTTGAAAGAACCTATACAATAACTTTGTATGATTTTGTTGGGTCTAAATCATACAAGTAAGACACAACGGAAGTTTAAAATTTTGTTAACTTACTTGCCCCAACAATTCCGTCTGGTATGATTATGTTACAATTGAAACCTGCAAGACACAAAGAAAACTTACAGTTTATGAACTTTAAGTCTCTACTAAAAGGTTCGCACGCGATTGTCTCTTCGGGTGCAAACCTTCACAACGGTATACTCCTCTGTCAGAAAAGCCAGAAAATCTTGGCAAATGTTTGAGAGGATTTTAATCTCTGAACCCTAAGTTCAGAAAGTAAGAGAGTATGTGACAATTCTATGTAGAATTGGTGTACAATTGGTGTAACCTAAATTATGAGGTTAAATGTTGAATATATAGGGGAGATTAGGATTCAAATCATACTGGATTAGGCTTAAAAACCTGTCCCTGAATCGAGATCACGATGGAGTCGAACTAGGCCCATCGCCAGTACCGGTATTTGACTCGACCTCACCTGGCGCCTCGTATTTCCAATATTTTTGCACGTTTTAATTTTAATTAAATCCAAAATCTAATTCTGACTTAATTAAATAATTTCCATCAAATGGAATTTATCTCATAATTTATTATTGGTTAAAATATCTCAATTCTAAACGGAATATTTTATCCTCTCTCAATATATCCTTAGACCGAAAAGACAATCGACTTAGTGTGACCCTTTAGGCCTTCTCACATCGACACTTAATCAAATTAAGATTCACACGGAACTCCTACACTGCGCCGGTGACGAACTGAATGTGTGAAGTACGTTTACAAGACTCATAGTAAACACAACCTCTATGTGGGATGATAACTTCCTTTCATTCTCAACACACTCGATCAAGCTTAGGATTTGCCAAGTGCCTATCCAAATGGCTTGTTCACTTTATCTCATCTATATTAGACGACAACTAGATCATATCTTAAATATGTTTCTTGCATTGGCCAATGACTTGATCGACCTAATATCACTGAGAAGATGAGTGTTCACTCGAATATCTACTCGAGGCTTGGCCCAACTACCACCTTAGTCTGTATCTCAATGTACCCAATTCAAGCCATGTCTTATCCTATAAGGAATTTAAGCTTAGGACGGGATCAAAGTACATTACTCTACAAACCAGGTGCGTATTGACTTCAAGTCAAAGGACCTCTATCTCCGACATGCTGATAATACTCTAGACATGTATAACAAATAGTTTATCAGCATGGCATGCCAATACCCTCTAAGAGTATTCATGTGTCCATCACTAGTAACTATTACTAGTAGTAAGTGAGACATACTACATTCTCTAAAAATGTGATGCAGACCACATATCGACTTATAATATATTATTGATATCTCATTCTCAATGATCATCAGTCTAGGCTACTTTAAGAATTATGTTCTATCATTAATATCTCCCACTATCAATGACAACGTTTAGTTCAAGGGATGCACATTAGTGAATAATACAAATAATTAAATAATAATTCAGTAATTGCAAATACCATAAATATATTAATCTCATTAATAATACGAATGTGTTCAAGTATATTTGTCCCTAAAATGATTGTCTCTAAGACATATATACTTTTAAAATTAAATCAATAATTGAACAGTGTTAAATCAGCTAGGAAGTTTGGTTGTTTCTTTGTGGTTTCACTTATAAAAAGTATAAAATTGGCAACAAAACTTTAGCATTATTGCTAAAAAATGTAAATGGCAATAAAAATTTAATATATTATTGTTAAAAATGTAAATGACAACAAATTTAATATGTTGTTGCAAAACTTTTTACATCGAAGGTAATTACAACGGCATGCAAAAAAATTATTGTTGCGAAAAGTATTTTTGACAACATCTAATATATAATAACAAAAAATATTATTAACAAAAGTTTTTGTTGTTGTAGTGTTTCTCAATAACCTTCTAGCAAAAAAATGAAGATGTAAAGACAAAAGGGAGGATTATTTTCCCCAACAAATTAAAAGGAAGGATTAAAGGTGAGAAAGTTTAACATCTTATGGTGGTCGCCAACGAAATGATTATTTACCCCCTGTTTGAATGGTGGTTTCCCGTGGTTCACTATTGTGTTGTTTTTTATGAAATCATATTTGTTTTTATTTTTCATAATAAATTCTGTTGTATGATATTGTAAATCCAATGTAATTTTATGGTTAAATAACCATGAAAAACTTAGTTTTTATAATCAAGAATTTTGTGATTTTTGCGTAGTTATATATTTTATTTTTTCATTATACTCCAACCCACCCACACACCTCTGTCACACCCAAACCCACCAACCCCCACCCTCTACCATTCATTCCCACACTACCACTCACCACCCACCGCCCCACCCCACCACGCACCACCATCCATGACCCCTCACCACCATCCACCCCCACCTCACGAACCACCCATAACCCCTCACCCCTTCACCACCCCCATCCATCACCTACTTCTTTTTTAAAGTTATCATTTTATCTTTTATCTTAATTTTATTAATATATAAAATAATTTATAATTAAGGGTTAAGAATATTTAGTAAACTTACATGTTATTATACAGTAACATACAGTCAAACCAAACAATAAAAATATCATTAAATCACAATAAATGATACAGTCTATTCAAACATTATATTCATTAATACCGTATAATACAATATAACACCATACTATACCATATCATATTATACATTAATGAACCACGGGAAACAACCATCCAAACAGAGGGTTAACCTACCGTCAAATCCTATATTAAAAAAAATCTACAATGAAAAGAGGAGAAGGATAGAAAAGGTAGTCCTTGTCATTTAAGTATCAATTTGCTTAACAGGCTGTCAAAGGAAATTTCTTGAATAATCACTTATGCCCTACATCCTAATTTGTCTTTTACCTTTTGCCTTTCATCCTAAGTGTTCGTTTATTTCATCCATAATGATCATTCATTCTTGGGTGCAAAAAAAAGCGAAATTTTTCGCCCACAGAATAATGATCATTCATTCATTTTTTTATTTTTTTTATTTTTTAATAATCTATGTCTCGGGAATGATCATTCATTCATTTTTTTATTTTTTTTATTTTTTAATAATCTATGTCTCGTGATCTTAAGCATATCGCTAAACTTGCATAATCGCGATCTTATCTCTGGCGAATGGAATCCGTTCTTAGCCGCGCGCAGTAAACCACGGATGCGCCCGCGTTCGATGTCGATCGCCACCAACGGATCAATCTTACTGGTCCACCTCAACAGAGATATGCGAGGAGTATCAAACCCACACTGCAACATGCCCGCGCGGTTAAGCTACAGATTTTAATACGGCGTATACGCCTTAGAACGATCCGCCGAGAATCGAAACATGTACTAGCGCACAAATTTAACTAATGGCCACTGAGCCACTATCTTTGGATAATGATCATTCATTCTTGATTGAATTATATTTTGATCACAACTTTTTGATCTCTTAAAACAAAAGTATAATAATTTATCATCGTCCAATTTAAAGCCACAAATGAAATTACCTTATATACACGAATATAGCAAAAAGTTTACACTATTTACATACTTTTACTTGTTACAGCACGTTGTTTACTTTATTTTCGACGTTACCAAGTTAGATTTACTTTATTTCTACAAGATGGCTCACAAGGAGTACCAAACAATAACCTGAAATATGAAGGTAGAAGGTAGTTGCCTAGTGCGCCAAAAAGAGCATCAGCAGATATAATTAGAAATAAAGATAAGTTATCATTATTTAAGTGTCAAAATGATGTTACTACTTACTGATCAATCACTGGCAAACACATACTTACCTGTCAAAACAAAGAGATTTGGATTTGCAGCAATTATTAGGACAAACACACAAAAAGTTTAAGGTTGTAACTGGATGGCATTACTTGCCTAGCAGAGGCTTCATCTAGTGAAAGAAAGATAAATTAATGTATTGAAAACCAATCGATATTTGTTAAAATTTTAATTATCACTTTTGACCAATTATTCGAGGTCGTTTGTTTTACTTCTGCTGACTAGTAAGTAATACAATATCCCTTTTTGTCTGTTTTCTAGTAGTAATTATTTACGATATACAATAGGGGTTAAGAAAAATTACAAAGTTGTAGAATACGATATTACTATGCCACCATTTCAAAACGTTTGTATAAGTGTTTAAAAAGAAACTTATTACGGCATTAGATTGGTGTCTGTTTACTTTTTTCAAAAACTGGACTTTGAAAAAGTTCTTGAAATACAATTTTGGGTAAAAGTTGTATTTTGGGAATAGCTTTTGAGAAAGTTTTTGTGGGTTAATTTTTGGAGTAACCTATATAGAGTTGTGGTTCGTTTGATTTAAATCCAAATGATATTGCTTAATTTTGGTATAAGCTTATCTAACTTCTTATGTGGTATAAGTTAAGAGTCTCACATCGGTAATGGAATGAGAACATGGACTCCTTATATGGACTTGGACAATCTTCACCTACAAGTTAGCTTTTGGGGTTGAGTTAGGCCCAAAATCCATTTTTTACATGGTATCAAAGCCGGATAGATCCGAGAGGCGCGACAATTAGGAGATTCAATCGATCGAAAACAGAAGTAGATTCAATCGATCGAAATTCAATTGAAATTAAAATCGAAGGAGTAACCGACTGAAGAGATCGAGATCGAAAGATTCAAAGGAACCGAAGTCAATTCTCTGTTTTCTTCAATTTGCAGAATCGAAAGGGTGCGACGATTGCGACAAAATCGAGGAGCGAAAAGCAGAATCGAAGAAATTGATCTTCTACAAACTAATTGCGAAGGAATCGAAAAATTGCAATCGAAGAACTGGAAATCAGATGAAAATCAGAATCGCGATTTTCTAATTAATCAGAATTGCGATTTCTTCTGAAAATTAGAATCGAAGATCGATTCATTTCCTAGAACATCGATCAATTCTGTTGCGAATGACACAGAATCGACAAAGAATTAAAGATCGATCCGCGATGAAGATGCTATCATTTTCTGCGGATACAATCTGTCTTTGGCTATCGTTGCGACGTCGAAGATCGCCACGAATATGTATACTTCTGAGGTATGTCTGTCGATTCTTTGTGATTCAAATAGAGAATGATCGAATTGAGTTTCGAATTGCTGTGAGTTTCTGGAAATTCATTTTTATTTTTGTATTATTCCGTGTTAGTGAATCGTTTAGTGTTGATAAAGTTGTATTTGTGTTGGTGAATTAACGAAATTGGAGAAAAGGTGTTGATAGTTGTTGTGGTGTTGTTCTCTGGTCTGTGTTGTCGAGTTCGTCGTTGTTGTTGTTCTCTGTTTCAGATTCTAGAAAAGTGTTGTTCGTCGTTTTGTGTTGGTATTATTGTTGCTGGACACTGTGTTCCAGCTGTGACTAATGTTGCTAGTGTAGCAGTTGCTGAAACTACTGCAGTTGCTGTTGTTAATCAATGCAGAAATAAAACCAGCAAATCGACTTGTTGTTGTCACTGCTGGTTTGGTATTCTGCTGTTGTGCGTGTGAATGGAGAGAAATTATGGTTATGTTGATCAGGATAATAAGAATAGGAAATGTCTATCGATAGGAGGATCGAGGAGTTCTTAGCGATAAGTAGACTAAGAATTGAGGGATACTTCGTCGAAGACAATATGGATTGAGTGAGATTGCGTGATGAGAATTGAGAGATTCTCTAGTCCAAGCGAGTCTAGAAATGGGGGGTTCTTGTCGCTTATTAAAATAGTTGGTGTGATGAGAATCGAGAGATTTTCTAGTCCGAATGAGACTAGAGAACGAGGGGTTCTTGTCGTCATTTTTTACATAAGGAGGATCGAGGGATTCTCTAGTCCGAGTGAGACTAAAGAACGAGAGGTTCTTCGTTGTTGTTGTGGGAGTTGAAAGCTCCTACTTGAAAAGTATTGAAGCTGATGTTGTGTAGCAGTAATGAAGGCCGCTTATCGTTATACGCTAGATGATGCTGATTTTGAGGTTCACTTTCAGGGGATTCTCCAGCAATGGATGATACTTCTGGTGTTTCATCTTCATTAATCAATTTCACTAATGATGCTTATAGGGATCTTGTTTGCAAGCTATTTCTTTATTTCTTTGCGATTGTGTCTTGTTTGCAAAATTTGTTTTGTTGCTAACTGCTTTGTCTTCTTGCTTTTACCATTTATTATTGCTACTTAAGACAGTGGGATCCTGCTATTTTGTTGTCTGTTTTGGTTACTGAAAATATGCTGGAACATGGATCAGGGAAAATACATGCTGGTGCTGCTAGATATTGATGGTACTGCTGATGTTATTATATCTGCTGCTGATGGATGATCTCGACTGGACTGGTGCTAGACAGTAGCTGTCATTGACACTGAAATATATTGTTGTTGCTTGCTGTTGTCAAGCATTTTCTGGAGCAGATGTTGCTGGAGATATTGCTGAACCTGCTGGAATTAATATGCAGGTGCTACTACTGATGTCGAGTGTTGGGATTGCTGGTGCTGCTGGTGTTGCATTGCTGGACAACAGAGGTTGATCCAATAGTTCCTTTGGTGAGTTTTAAGTTGTGATGCTCAGCATTGTGTGCAGACATAACCTTCTACATGTTGCTATTCATAAGTCATAACAGTTGCTGGACCTGCTGCTATTCATGAGCCATAGCATTTGCTGGACTAGTTAATTGAAGAGAGATCAAATTTCTACCAGGAGTATCATATGCCTGCATGATGATGATCCATATTCTCCATTACATTGACATTGTTCGCGGTGGTGTCGTACAATGTTGTTAGAGATAAGAAATGAGAATGACAATATTGTGCAACCGTTGGGGATATTGTGAACTGCAGCTGCTGAGATTTTTTTAGGAAATCCTTAAGGACATCGCTTCCAAGCTAGGACTGAAATTGTTGTTTTCAGTGCCTAGCTTGAGGCGTGTTGAGATATACCACATATATACATTGTATATATGTGGTTAGTTAATTGTAATTAGATATTTTTGGATATTAGATATTTTGGATTAATTAGATATTTTGTAATATTGTTAGTAGGATATTATTAGTGGGTAAGTGGTATAAATACACCACTAAACTCTTGTAATTAGATTGAGCAAATTATATACAAAAATATTTCCAGAAGGGCCCTTTTGCTCCCAAACTTCCTTCTCTTCCTCTCGTTAATGTCGCAGTCTCCCCTTTCCCAATTCCTTCATTCAAACACGCATTACCTGATTCTTAACATGGTATCAAAGTCAGACCCATTTTAATTATTTGTTCACCGATGTTGGGCCCCCAAATTATATTGTTCACGCTCCAGTTAACGAAGTCTGGGCGTGCGGGGAGGTGTTAAGAGTCTCACATCGGTAATGGAATGAGAACATGAACTCCTTATATGAACTTGTACAATCCTCACCCTACAAGCTAACTTTTGGGGTTGAGTTAGACTCAAGATCCATTCTTTACATAATACAACTTAATCTTGTATCCGTTGTTCAAACTCTCTAGATCACAAAACTCAAATATTAATTGAACCTCAATATTTGTTCAATTATATCCAAATAGGTGAGAGTTTAAGCTATATTTTGCAAATGATGAATAAAAAAAAAGAATATAGGACATGCATTCAATGAGGTGCACCTCTAATAACTTTTTGACGAAAAAAATAGTAAAACATAAATCTTTACAATTTAAATAGAAGAAAATAATTTTGTAATGAACGATTGTATATTACTTTAAATTATTTTAGGTGTAAAATAAAAATCTCTTTTGTGCGAAAAACAAATGATCCGAAATAGTTAAAGAAGTGGAAAAGCAATGCATGAAAACCATGTCTCCTTTTTTTTCCTTCCCATTTTCCCACGAAGGTATCACAACGTTTTTTTTATATCTAGCTTCTTGGCTTACGTCAGACTATTCCTGAAGGTAGTAGTACCAGTCCATCAACACTACTACCGGTAAATCACGGGATATGCCTGAATGACCATGGTTTGAGAACAAAGCAATTGATATACCTACAAGGTCCTATCCCAGAAGAGAGCAAAGTGCTCCAACCAGGGTTCGAACCCACGGTGCAGGCCTCCAGCTGGATTTTGATAAGTATGAATTGATCCTAGATGCTCAAAATTAAAGTCGCACTACAAGAAAAATACCCTACGATGACGGGTAAAAACTGTCATCTGACCCTTAAGATGACGATTTCTGTAAGTGTCACCTTTTCATCGTCACAAATGGATGGTTTTACTTCGCGATTCGATGTAACACCGTCACACAAAGGTCACACTACATGTGATGGTTTTTACCCGTCACACAATTGTCACTTAAATTTAAATTTTGATTCAATTTCTTTTAAAATTTCTATTAAATTAATAATTTATTTTAATATGGTGGGAAGATTAAATTTGGCGGGATTTTTCTTTTGGAATTTAATTTCAATATTGCAAATTGAAATTACAACAATGAAATGAACTAATAATTTATAACACAAAAAATATACATTAAATAGCTAGAATCTGTTGTACAATGTATTCCCAAAATGGATAATCATTCAAAACGTTAATAAAGTTCTTAATACAAAACTAAAACATTATTAAATTTCATCTCCTATGCAATACGAACACGAACTCTTCAAATATTTTCATGACCATCATCTCATTCAACCCGCTCACGATCAAAATGTTCTCGATACATATATGACAGAAGAAGATTCCAACAAATTAGAATAATGTGGAAGCAATGGAAGAATGGATAAAATTGCATCCGGGGAAAAAAGGATGAATCTGGATTCATTGCTTGGTGCCTTAACAAAAAAATAGCAAACGGGAATGACGTAAAACACCGAAGCTCTACCAATAATAAAAGAAATCAACTATATCACACATTTCACATACTCAATCAGAAAAAGCCACACCCTGAACAGGAAAATTTCATTCCTATCCCTTTTAGTAATAGGAAGGTCTATGATCTTCTCTACATTTAATAAGCATCAAAACATAAGATTCTGATAGAAACCAAACTCATATTAGTTGCTTTTTCTATGTTTCATCATCACTTTATAACTCTTCTTAGCATATTCATATATAGTATAGTCAACCACTCAGATAACTATACAAATCTACAAGAAAATTACTGTTCATAATGTCGTTGTACTCGTGTCGAATCCATAAAAAATGTATTATTTTAAATGGTCTGATAGAGATGCGGTGACATTTTTAAAAAATCTGCACTTTTCAGCTCCAACAGCAGCAACAATACATGCTATGATGACATAAAGTGTGAGTTTTCCTTTGTAATTTTCAGCTCTTTCTTTGGTTACACCAATTGAAGCAATTCCCCCTCCTGCCATCTTCAATTTATTGGCAAAACAGTGAAGCAAATTCATCAATTTTTTCTTAATAAAACACCTTCATAAAATATGTACACCTTGCAAACCAATCATTTCATGTTATTTTCTTTCTGCAAGGACAATATAATGCCTCATTTTCAAACATCTCACTGTTGGAAAATGCTAATGGCAGAAAGTAAAAATGACTTTCAGCAAATTTAACTACACAACCTAAGTTCCAAGAGAAGTGTTTATTTTGGGTTTTCTTTTACTATGTTTGAAATAGTATAAAATTGAAGAAGTAGTGGAGATGCAATGAGCTCAAATACCAAAGCAAGACCAACAATGTCACTAAATAAGTTTTGAGGAAAACAATGCAGCAACACATGGTGGCATCTGCTTGTAGCATGGAAAAATCTAGCAATACCGCCCTTTACATATTCATTCAATAACATTATAGTACTCTACTTCCTTTACAAATTTATTCAATAACATTATAGTACTCTACTTACTAATAATAATGAGCATAGTAACACAGAACCCCGAGGTAAAAGATGGTGGAGTTGTTTCATATCTTTAATAATTACTATTATTGTTGTCCCTTCTTTTCTTGCTTCTCTGCAAAACTACTACTACTACTATATTTGCGTTTAAGCATTAGCAAATATCTCGTTTGAGTGAATCCTAAAAAAACACAACTCTTCTCTAAGAGTGAGCCAATGCACTTCTCCTAAGAATATTGATTTTAGAAGTTGACGTCATTTGCAAATGCCAATGTCGAGGCAATTCTTGAACCCCCCAAATCAATACTACTATCTTTTTGTCTTCCTCATCTTTCTTATTTTACTACATGATTTTAGTTTTACTTGGTTCCAACAATGAATTTGATGTGTTATTTTCTTGGCTTCATTCTAGCACTACTTCACCAGTTCCTTCAACATTCTCAAACTGGAATCCTCGACCTGACCGCTTGTAAATGGTCACATATAGTTTGTTCTTCTCATCTTTTTGTTACTGAAATTGATATTCAGTCCATTCAGTTAGCTCTTCCTTTTCCTTCCAATCATTCCTCACTAAAATTCTTACAAAAACTGACACCAAAAGCACCATCTTTCTTTAACTCTTTTTTCTTAACAATGAAGCTAGCACCAATAAAGATACTTGAAGACAATGCAAGAACAAATCCTTTAATATTATCAGATGACAACACTGCACATGATTCATACAAGGAGATAGCACTGACTATTCAATATTCTGCAGAAATATATGTATATAAAGAAGCAAGCAGGATTGCACTTCAATTACAGAGATTTATTTATCATGTTTGTGTTCATAATATGATTACACTCAACTGAATCAAGATGCAGTAACTCTTTGAACGCGCCAAGTTCAAATAACAACTTTATGAGTTAAAATAAATATAAATTACCTTTATTAACTCATCCCAATCTTTTGGACAATCAACTAAGATAGTTACATCCTATGAGTATTCTTCGTTCCAACTACAACAACATCTACATCAGCAGTAGCAACATACATTTCTCAAAAGAATGGCGACTTCGGACCACCGCGGTGTTGTTTCCTTCCATCCACAACAATGGTTGCAACATCGATTTCCCGATGGCATCTACGGCAATGTAGCAATATCAAGAATCCATCAACAACATCACCGCGATCACAACTTCAAGAAGAGAGGCACGCGGCGGCCACATCAACATCAGTCGCAACAGATAACCTAATCAATACATGTCAACTAAACAGATAACTAACTTTAACACCAGCTTTCAAATTGCATTGCTTAGGAATATCAATTTTTAAGAAGTTAAAATTAGGCATACCATGGCTAAATTTTCCAATTACAGCCCACTTCAAGCCTTGTCTCTCCACAGTGATATCAATTTCGGCTTTACTGAATTGAAAAGTTGGTTCTCTACGTAGGTATTGTACCTGTTTTGGAGCTAACAGAGGTGGTAAAGTTTTTGAGCAATTGGCAGAAGAACAAGCAACACCACCTGTAGCTTCATTGATCGGAATTGTTGAATTGAGAATTTGTGAAAATGCCGGAATCTTCGCCAACAATGTTGGTTGTTTGTCGACCGCTGAACCAACTTGTATCGCTGTTCTATTTTGTCGTCCAGTATCATTGTTTGTAACCGTCGGTATTCCAGAATTAATGAATGGAGTTTGAGAGTGTTGGGGTTGAATTAGAGGCAGATATGATGAATTATATGACTGGACAACCTCCTCGGGAGGTTGTCCAGTCTCTATCACTGCCATGGAGCCACTGAACTTTGACTATGGCAAAAACCAAAATTTGATTTGATCGACTTGATGTTTGGGAATGACTTGATGGTGGAGAGTGGGTGCAAAATGTCGGCGTGAGAGTGGTGAGTGTAGTGATACCCACCACGATCGTCGACTATTACTCAGGTGGCCGAAAAATCCAAAAGCGACGGCTAGGGTTTGCAGAATTTCGATTTGTGGGTTGTGACGATGCCGGATGAATTGAGCAACGGGGAGGGTATATAAATGACGAGGAGGTGATGGTGGTGTTGGTGGTATACCTCCCTCCCGTCGATTATATTTGTGCTTGCTGGAAAATTCAAAATCGTCGACTGCGTTTTTTGGTTCAGTTTTTGGGTGCAAAATCGACAGCTTTGGAGAACAAACCGATGGGCAAGAGTGGTATAGATGTGTAGAGAATGGCGAGAGGAGTATTTTGGTATAAGACTCGTAGCCTGAGTATTCGTGATGAAATTTCCGGCGGAGTTACTGTGGCCCGCCGAAAATCGCCATTCTTGAGGGAATTTAGGTTTTTTGGGTTTGGGCTATGGAAGTTAGGTGTTTTTTTGAAGTCTTGGGTAGTTTTAGTATTTTATTTTATTCATGGTTGTGGTTTAAAATAATTTATTATGACACTTAAAAAAATCGTCACAAATGTCATAATTTTATGACATTTAAAAAACCCGTCACACAAATGTCATAATTTTGTGACACTTAAAAAATTCGTCACATGAATGTCAAGAAAATACATAAATTTAATAAACAAATGTGACAGTTACATTTATATCATACGTGAACTGTCACCGTAGACTGTTTTTCTTGTAGTGTCGTATCAATCTAAACACACCTTTTTTTTATGCATGAATGAAATGACATAAATACTAAATAATACCCAAAAGGTTACTCCACCATTGGTTGTTTTACTAAAGTTGGAGTATCTTTTGGGTATTATTTAGTGTTTATGTCATTTCATTCATGCATAAAAAAAATGTGTGTTTACATTGATACGACTTTACTTTTGAGCATTTAGGATCAATTCATATTTATCAAAAAGTGGATGTGGATCCTCTATAATAATCTATACATGATTAATCCCCAAAATTGGGGGGTAAATCTCCAAAAACTTTACTAAAATACCTAGCTTTCATAAGCTAAAGTCAAACACCACCTAGGGTAGCGAATATACTCCTCTCTTATAAACTATAAGAAAGACACCTTGTAATGGAAATAACTCACCGACTCTAATATCAATTGCATAAATAGAATTTTAGTCTTCTCTGGTCCGGTTCTAGAAATAAGAATGGAAAACTAGGGTTTATGTCTCATTTTAAATACTATTAGAGATATCATAATAAATCAGATTTAGCTAAAATATGAAACTATGGTTCTCTTTGAACTAGGATAAATTGCATGTAGACCCACAAGATTATAAAGCGAAGTGCACAAATATCTGATTTTGGAATTATCATTTAAGTTGTAGTTGATGTTATTTTTTTTTCTTCGCAAATATATTCGCTTTAGAACCACTTCCAAATGTACGCGATCTGGAGTTGCCCAATCTTTGGCCATTTTTTGCTTTAAGTGTGGCCTTAGGGTCAAATATTGGACATTAAGTTTGGCTTAGCTTGCCAAGATCAACTTTCAATATTTTTTATTGAAGTCGTGGCAAAGCCTAATTTAAAACATGAAATAGCTTACTAAGACCAACTTCAGACATTTGATTGAAATTATGGTTGTGCCAAGACCAAACTTCAAACATATAGGGTGTGCTTGGTATAAAGAAAAACATTTCCTAAAAAATAAGTTTATATTTCTTACATATAGCTTGTTTGACCAAGCTTTTGGAAGGCCAAAAGTGCTTGTATTTTTTCAATTAGGGCTTATTCTAAAAATAAAAAAAGAGATATGTTTGGTCAAACTTTTGAAAAATGTAAATACTTTTGGGGAGTAGCAAAAACAGTTTTTCAAAAGCTAAAAAAATAGTTTTCCGCGAAAGTACTTTTTTAAAAAACACTTTTGATAAAATACAATTAGAAACACTTTTTATAAACTTGGTCAAACACTAAATGCTGCTCTAAAGTATTTTTAAAATTAATTGGCAATACAGATTGCCTCTCAACAAAAGTACTTTGTAAAATAAGCTGATATTAGAAGTTTGGCCAAAAAGACTATTATTTTCTAGTGTTTGACAAGTAAACAATAATATACATAACAAGAGTAGGACCAATACAGAATATTTGGAATAAAAGTTCAGTGACGTAACACCATGAGGCTGGCGTGAAAGTGAAGCTTGGTACACATGTCATCCAAAAGTTTTTTTTTGAAGTATCTTGAGTCTATTATCCAAGAAAATAGGGAGATTAACGATGATGTTCACACATCGTATTGGGGCTGGGGGATGGAATGAAGACTCAAATTCAGAGTCTTGTGTGATAATAAGGTGCCATACAAAATTTAAATACAAGTTCTACAGAGCGGTGGTTAAACCAATTATGTTGTATGCGGCGTTATGTTGGCTAGTCAAGAATTCTCACGTTCATAAGTAGCGGAAATGAGGATGTTGTAATGGATGTGTGGGCATACAAAGAGAGATAGGATTATAAATGTAGATATCCTGGACACGGTGGAAGCGGCCTCGTTGGAGAACACGATGCAGAAAGTGAGACTGAGATGATTCGGGCATGTGAGAAGGAGATGCACGGATGACCCAGTGCGGAGGTGTGAGAGGTTGGAATGGACGGTTGTTGCGATATTTCTGAGTGCTTACGCAAGTGTACATATCGTTGAAGTAATAAATATTTGTAAGACCGAGTTTATCGTCCATAGAGACTGGTTTATTAAGTACCGATTATCTATCCTATGGTATCTATTTGGTTGACGTTTTTTAGTTTGAGAATTATACTAAGAATTATGACCAAGTGCAGAAAATAAACTAAAGATTATAATACTTTGAGTTTATAACAATTATGAAGGAAACAGGGCATTTCAATCTCCTCAACTATCCACTCTTTCACTTGTCAATGCAATGCTAATGACTCTTCTTCTTATTAAGATAGCATGTTAACTAATCTGTCATTATATTCCGGTTAGGACATACAAGAGCTCAACCTTGTGCAGAAACCTTCTATATTTTTATGATAGATTTTACTACACAGGAGGATTAAGAGCAATAACCTTAATTACTACACAAGTATCGGAGTACTTTCGTCCACGATTTTAACCTATGTCTAGACAATTACAGCATATTCAAATCTCACCTTTCAGACTTTTGATTCGAAATCATATAAGTGATGACAATTAATAGCTAGTTAATTATCAAGCAATCATAACAATATTGAATAGATCTTAATACGATGAAGAATAAATCAATAACTAATGCATTAACTATATGAAAGAGCTTCAAGAAGATTCGACGAAAAACCCTACTAAAGTAATTATCTCCTAAACATTGTCATGTCAAGAACTAAATTACAATTCAACATAACTGAAACAAAACAAGGGAAAGAAAATAACTTGAACAAGGAGATGTCTCCAATCTTATTCTTGCCTCCTTTTTAGCCTCTAAAAGTATGATAAAAAAGTGATTAAGAGCTGACAGGGTTTAGAGATTTATAGCAAGGAAAAGTTGCCCCTTTCGGACCCTGAAAACGTGTCAAATTCGGTCCAGAAAATCAAAAATCTCGCGTCGGCGCCGTGGCCCTGCAGGCTGGTGCCACGACGCTGAAACTCCTGCAGCAAATCCGATTTTTCAATATAATTAGCGCTGCGGCGCCGTCGACGGCTTTGTTCCGGTTTTCTGATTCTGTGTCTTTTTTTCATCCGGACTTCGTAAGATTTCTTCTATGCTTCCCGGGACTTCTTAGGCTTCATTTCTTGACCTTTTAGTGTGCAATTCCATCTCAATTAAGCTCATTTCATCCTCGATTATGTACTTCCCCCTTTATGATCGTTGTGACACAAAATGAGAGAAAAACACACCTAACATTATACTAAACACAACGAAATGAGTAAAATACTAATTAAAAAAGACTCAAAAGTGTATACAAAATACACTTAACAACGGTTCCAAGAAAGGTAGAGGTAAGCCGAAGAAGTATTATAGAGAGATGTTTAAACAGTATATGACACAATTACAACTTACCGAGGACATGATCTTTCATAAGAGGTTACAGAGAATATACATTAGAGTAGAAGGTTATTGGGTATAAAAGAAATAATCCCTTGATTATTTTCATTAATGAATGAGAATATATATATGTTACAATAGGAGAATCATATTCCTATTCTAATAATCTAATCCCAAAACCCTATCCTACTTGTACAAGAATCCTATAATTATGGTAAATATACAATTCTAATTATGGTATAAATATACAAAAAATATGATGACCAAACACGGACTAAACTGTGACCAAACCGTGATATACATTAATTGTATATCACGGTATATTAACCTTATTTAACACACCCGCATTCATAGTGGGCGGTCTTCGTACGCTGAGACTATCTTTAAAATCTTCAAAAAGGACCGATGGAAGACCATTTGTAAAAATATCTGCAATTTGATACCTGGACGGGACATGACATATGCGTACTTGTCCACGAGCAGCCTTTTCGCGAACAAAATGAATGTCCATCTCGATATGTTTCGTGCGCTGGTGCTGAACCAGATTTCCAGAAAGGTAGATGACACTAACATTATCACAATAAAACCAAGGTTGCTTTCTGAATAGAAAAATAAAGCTCTAAAAAAAGTTACGTAACCAACATGATTTAGAGACCACATTGGCTACCCCTCGATACTCGACCTCTGCACTGGACCGTGATAAAGTCGACTGACGCTTTGCAGACCAAGAGACCAAGTTGTTACCAAGAAATATACAATAGGCAAATGTAGACCATCTGGTATCCAAACATCCTCTCCATCTGTATATAAGACAAGTGTGGACGTCGATGACTGATATAAATGTAAGCCATAGTCAAGTGTCCCTGGATGTACCGAATAATGTGTTTGAGCGCACTCATATGCTCAACCCTGGGATCATGTATAAATAAACACACCTGCTGGATGGCATACATAATAACTGGTTTCGTGAACGTAAGATACTCTAGGGTCCCTGCAAGACTGTGATAGAGAGTCGGATCCTCATAAGGTGAGCCTACCGCAACACTTAACTAGGGTTTAGTATCAATCGGAGTGGAAGTGGACTTACATGATGACATCCCAGCCCTTTCAATGATCTCAACTGCATACTTTCTTTGCGATAAGAACAACCCACCTGCATGACGAGTGACAAGAATCCCCAAAAAATAACTCAAGGGCTCCAAGTCTTTCATAGCAAACTCAGAACTGAGCATTGCCATGATAGACTTGCGCAATGCATCAGAAGAGGCAGTCAAGATAATATCATCCACATATAATAATACATATTTCAAGAAATATCCACGACGATATATGAATAATGAATTATCAGACCTGCTGTGAGAGAACCAATAGTGAAAACATAGTCTGCAAACCTCTTATACCAAGCCCGTGGAGACTGCTTAAGCTCATACAAGGACTTCTTAAGCAAACATACATGATTAGCATATTTGGGATCCCTAAACCCCAAGGGTTGATGCATATAGACTGTCTCCTTGAGATCACCATGTAAGAAAACATTATTTACATCTAACTGATAATGAGCCATGCTTTCGAAAGAGTCAAGCTGAGCATAGTGCGAATGGTAGCCGATTTGACCACCAGACTAAATGACTCTCCACAATCCACACCAACCTGCTGAGTCTTACCATTACCTACAAGCCGAGTCTTATGTCTTGCAAAAGAACCATCAGAATTATTCTTATGAGCAAAAATCCACATAGACCAAATAATATTAACACTAGGTGGACGGAGCACCAACTCCCACGTCTTATTATAAATAAGAGCATTATATTCGTCGGTCATAGCAATTTTCCAATTCAGGTTATTCAAAGCCGACACAAGATTACGGGGTAATGGTGATTTAAGAACATTAGAATTTAAATTAAAATGTATTTTTGGTTTAACAATACCCCATTGACTATGAGTGATTGGTCTATGACTCAGTGGATGGGTGAATTTTTGGGACACGCGACAGTCGCCAAGATGCAGCTGGCTTGGCCCAACACTGATTGGTGATCTCGAGGCGGAGTTGTTTGATGTTGAGTGGATAAGCGCCCAACAACCGAGACTGGCCCAATGACTAGAATGTGAACTTGGGTTGGGGACGATACTAGAGCTGTGACTGATCGAGCGGGCAGTAGGCCCGCTGGTGGATTTTGGGTGCGGGACATGTTCGAAAAATAGTGAATAATATACGGGGATATACCATCATCCAAAATATTAAACGAACTAGGCACATGATTACTAACCTTAGCAAACGGAAATTGAGACTCATTAAACATAACATGACGACTAATGATAATTTTATTAGACGATACATCAAAACATTTGTAACGACGATGATTAGACGGATAACCCAAAAACACACAAGGGGTAGACCGGACCTGAAGTTTGTTAATTGTGGTGGACGAAAAAAACGGATAATATAAGCACCCAAAGACATTAAGATATGAATATGAAAGAGTCTTATTATATAAAATCTGAAGAGGGGATGAATACGTCAAACTTTTGATAGGAAGAAAATTAAAAAGATATGTAGCCATTTGTAGAGCATGATGCCAAAAAGTAGGGGGTACGAAAGCATGAAGCAATAAAGTTCGGACAATATTGTTAATGGTACTAATTTTCGTTCGGCTTTCCCATTTTGTGAAGACGTATGAGGACAAGAAAAATGAAAATTGATCGCATTATTAGCACAAAATTATCGAAACATCCCATTATCATATTATTTGTCATTATCACATTGGATATTTTTAATTTCCTGTTCGAATTGGGTTCTAATGAATGCTCTAAAATTTAAGAAGGTGAAAAAAACTTGAGATTTTTTTGCGATTGGAAAAGTCCATAAAAAATTAGAATAATCATCCGAAAATAGAATGTAATTGTTACACCCCATAGTTCCAGAGTATGTATGTGAGGACGTACGTACGAGAATATAACCCTAAGTACGAAAGGGAAGAAAATTTTGAATTTCCGACGGAAAATATTCCGAACCTCGTGAAGGAAAAATGTTTATTATTGGGAATTGGATTCTCAATTTTGGTATTTGGACTTCTTGGAATATAAGAGAATTATGATATTTTATTTCCAGAATTGGTCACGTGGGACCCACGGGAGAATTTTACGGTTTTGTGGGGCCCACATTATTTTCGAGATTTTGGCCATTATGGATGTTTTCGGGAGATGAAATATTTTGGACCAATAGGAGGGCGACACGTGTCACCCCAAGTGGGCCCATGTGGGGCGTGCAAGATGACAAATGGACAAGTCTTGTGCTTATATTTTTGTGAGATATTTGTTGGACAAGTGGACAAGTGGGACCCACACACACTTGTCCCTAATCTCAACCACACACATGTATTAATCCTAGCCCTTGGTTGTGTTATATCATCACACTAGTAGGATGAATCTCCCACACTTAGAATTATTTCAAGACAACAAATACTCTCTCCCTTGAGTTGGTGCTCTCGGCCATGGCTAAATTTCTTGACCTAAAGTTGTCCAACAATTCTTAAACTCTTAAGTGTTCTTCCTTGATGTGTTAGGAAGGTTTTTAACCAAGTGTTAGACAAGACTTCACACCCCTAGCCTAAAAACCATGCCTTGGCCGAAACTTGCATGTTTGAAGCCTAAAGTGTTCTTCACTTTTTGAAGTTGGATCTTGAAGAGGAGTTGGTTAGGAGCTTCTAAGGGTTGCTTGGAGCGGTTTGGAATAAGGAATAGGAGCTAAATATGCTATGGATCGACTTTTAGTTCTTGGATTATTTTGGGCTCTTTGAGGTTGATGACGCAGGCAGGATCTGGTAGCTAGCCCCCGTATTTGCCCCGGTCAGTTGCTGATGCAGGATGGATCTGGTAGTTGGCTTTCGTACTTGCCCCGGTCAGTTCTTTATCGTGTTATTTACTTGGACATACTGACACGTTGGGTGGCCCACGGGTATGCTTCCATTATTATCGTTATTCCATGGACTAGCTCTCCATGAGGTTGATAGCAGCGGGATCAGTAGCTAGCCCCGTACTTGCCCGATCGATTCTTGTCTGGTGGATCCGTAGTTGGCTTTCGTACTTTCCCTGGTTAGTTTTATAGCATAGTTGGTACGGTAGGCTCTGGTAGATGGTTTCCGTACTTGCCCCGACATATCTCGTGGCGGCGGTGAATCTGATAGTAGCTTTCGTCTTGCCCGGTCGATTGATGACGCAGCTGGATCACAGTAGCTATGCCTTCGTACTTGCCCCGGTCAATTTTATGATGCAGGCTGGATATGGTGGTTAGCTTTCCTACTTGCCCGTCTGATTTTATGACACAGTGGGACACCGTGTTCATGTACTTTTGGTGTTATATTATATCATAGATGGCGGTGAGGAAGGAGTTCCACGGGCATGATTGATATTGCGGGCGTGAGACCCATGGTTATGTTTGAGTGATGACTTTGAGGGCATGAGTCCCTGACTTGACATGACTGTTTATATATTGTGTACTGTAGTTTGGTTATCATACGTATCTCGCTTTATATAGGTTATGATTTCATTCTGATATTTTCGATTTCATACTTGGTACCTATCGTCTTGACCTCGCCCGGCTGCGTTCATGCCGCATGTAGAGGTACACCGGTTGTTGATCCTCGCTCTTAGGGTCACAGTTCTGCGTTTTGGGAAGCTCCGTTTCTCCGGAGGCTTATCTGTTGGTATGATTCCCTGAGATTGTAGGTTCTTGTACATTCAGGGGTATGGCGGGGCCCTGTCCCGTCATAGTTGTTATCAAAACTCTTAAGTGCAGTAATCTTGTTGTGAGTTGGGCTTGTAAAGGATAACTGTTCGGGCTTTATATATATATACAGAAAGGTGACCTTATTGGTTAGCCTGTTTCTTTTTTTATATTGTTCCATGTCTATGAGTTTTAGCTGTTCTAAGTTTTAAGGAGAGGAGCGAAAGGAAGGGGCGAGTGGGAATATTACTTGCACAAAAACCAGCGGAGTGGGGACAGATCCACTGATTTTCTCTGATGTATTATCACTAGGGTGCCCGGGGTAAGGCACCAGTCGCGGGCCCGAGGTCGGGTCCTGACAGTAATAATGATGACCCAAATAACTGAGAACATGAGACGTCCATAGATTGCCATGAATAATATCAAATGTCATTAGAGTATGAGGATTAGAGTCTACAAACGACAATCTAACAATTTTTCCTAAAGAACAAGATTGACAATTCGGAGTACTATGCGTACCCTTACAAGAAATAAATTTATTTTTATCTAAGGAAGACAAAATATACGACTCCAGATGACCTAGACGAGCATTCCACAAGGAAGGAGCAAGGGCGGCAAACTAAATGTCAAGGCTTGACTCGAAAGACCGAAACTAGGTGTGATCGGATAAAGATCTCCCCTACTATCACACCTCATAAGAGGACTCCCCGTCTTGAAATCCTTCACCGAAAACCCAAATGGATCAAATTCAACAGAAACATAATTATCAGTTGTGAATTTACGGACAAACACTAAATTTTTAATTAATTTAAGGGCATTAAGGGTATTTTCAAGATAAGAGGTGGATGAGGTGGAGACAAAGTTTTATGACCATAACCACGAATCAGAATAGAATTAACATTACCTATAGTTATGCTAAGAGTGTCTCTCAAATTGGAATAAGATGAGAGAGTACCTTGATCGGACATCATGTGGGTAGTTGTACCGGTGTTCATGTACAAATTTAGGTATGATGGATTTATTCTAAGTGTGTGCATCGCCGCCTCAACGTCGATTGGAGAGGGGCCTGCTGCATGATAGGCCTGAGGAGGCCAGGTCCTAAGCATACCGGTTTCGCCTGACCCATAATCGCGAAATCATCTTTGGCCGATAACATTCTTTGGGCGGTAACGGCTAGATTCGATGTCACTGTAGACGTTGGACCGTAAGGGCTGTTGGGCCACTTCCTGCGGCGGGCCCAGCCCGAGGCGAGTGGGACCGATGGGGTGGTGTCCCCACTGATCGGACGGCCCACTTGCACCGGAATCGCCGCGTTTGTCCCTGCGGTTTTTGCCATTATGTTTCCGAGTATTTTTGCCACTACCGTGAGCACGGTTTTGGCCTGAATTTTCAACATAACCCAGAGAATTTATAGAGGACGTCATCATGACTATGAGGCTAGCACCGGTAGCCACCTTTTTAGCCAAATCGGCTTCTTCCAAGGTAAGCATGGAGCGTGCTTGATAGAACTTCGGGAGAGGATTACTTTGAAGAAGGATAGTTCCAGTGCCAGTATAGGCCTCGGAGAGGCCGACAACCATATTTAAAATGAGATGATCGTCACTAACGGACGCACTAATGTTGCGGAGTTGGTCTGCCAATTCTTTCAATATTTTGCAATAAGTTGAAACGTTTGGAAAATTTTCCATGTTGACGTGGAAAAACTCCTGCTCAAGTATAACAGCTCTGGAGTTCTGATTATCTTGGAATATGTCACGCAACCTATCTCAAGCAGCCTTTGTCGTAGTGTCCGGCTCAATAATCATTTGCAACAGGTCAGTAGAGATAGTGGAGTAAATTCACTGAAGAACGGTGGCATCAATAGTCGTCCACAACTTAGGATCATCCTCGTGTTTTGGCACCTCCATATCCTCAGGAGCCGCGGGGATGATGTGATGGATGACTTGATGCGAGCGCGCGTGAATTTTAAACAGTTCGGACCACGTCACATATTAGACGTTTTCTATTTCAAGAACAATATGGATGTTATTCTTGATGTTAGAAACTACAAGGGCAAAATGAAACGTGTTATTAGATGTAGACATACTGATAGAAAAATATGCGATTGAGGGATTTTGAAGAAAGAAATTTAGGTTTGGAGAACACAAAAATTACGGAAACTGAGACAATATGGCATGGAAACCGAGAGAGATTTGGCGGAAGCAAGGAGAAAAAAAATCACCTAGACTTGTGATACCATGAAAGAAATAATCTCTTGATTATTTTCATCAATGAATGAGAATATATACATGTTACAATAAGAGAATACTATTCCTATTCTAATCCCAAAACCCTATTCTACTTGTACAAGAATCCTATAATTATGGTAAATATACAATTCTAATTATGGTACAAATATACATAAAAAACCTGTGACCAAACACGGACCAAACTGTGACCAAACACGGACCAAACTGTGACCAAACATTGACCAAACCGTGATATACATTAATTGTATATCACGGTATATTAACCTTATTTAACAGGGTAGTTGAGTGTTGTCCGCGTATCCTTGCATACTAGTAGTCGTCGTATTACTCTTTTAGTTTCTTGTCATTTTATTTATGCTATTATATGTTGTTTCTTGTACTTCAATTATTGTATTAATTTGTGGTAGTTATTCCTCCTTTTCAGATCGTTCTATGTTCTCTTTGTAGTTTTTTGCCATGTCTTATTCGCTTCGTTATTTTTCTTCGTACTGTTCTGAATTGCTTATCCTTGTGCCGATGATTTATCGGAAACAACCCATATACTTCTCGTAGTAGGGATAAGGTCTGCGTATATTTTACCTTTTCCAACCCCACTTTTGTGAAATTTCACTGGGTATGTTGTTGTATGCTAGGAAATAAATATTAGTTAGTTTAAAGAATACTTGATGTTAAGGTCAAAATGCAATAAAATTAATTTGTTTTATTTTGATTTTGTAAAATGACAATTATTTTGAATGCATATTTTTAATTATCTTGACAGTTAATATGAGACGGAGGGAGTAACTTATTGCAGAAGAATAAAACATCTTAATGCATCTTCTTATTTCCTATTAACTGAATCTGACCATAATGAACATTTGACTGACGTAAAATAGTCGGCACAGGGCTCCGCCTTACCCATAATCTCAATAAATATAAGTACAAAACCTGACTCAACTCCAAAAAGAAATGGAGCTTACACAATCTTGTTGAACATTTGTACCATCTAGACTGGACGTCTGTCACTCAGTATACTTGAACCTGCAATGTGAAACATAACAAATGCACCGCCCCGACCAAGGGACGCCGGTATAGAAAGATTGTACCGAGTACGTAAGGCAGATATAAAACATATATAATAAAATAGAAGCTGAGAAAGATCAACTGAAAGACAATCAACTCAAACCATATCTGAGGACTCTGTAACTTTCTATGAAAACATATCTTAGATCTTACTGTACTTCTGTCTTTCTGTCTTTCTGAATCTTCTTAGAGTCTTTCTGATGATATTCTTTGGGTCGCAATGTGGAGCGACGTTCTGGGATGGTTTATTGTAATACTTGGGATCACTGTTTATTGAAATCTCTCTTCACTTACTGTAGAATTTGTAAGTCATACTAACTAAGTGAGAGCAACACATAATATTAATGCAATGTTGTACATGTGAAATGCTCGTGGTGGTAATGCATAGCCCCGAAGGCAACTGAATATGTATATCCCCGAAGACAAGCGCACATATGTATAGCCCCGAAGACAAGCGCGCATATGTATAGCCCCGAAGATAATTGTATAATCAATAGCCCTGAAGACAAATGCATAGCCCCGACGCAATTGTATAGCCCCGAAGACACTCAATATAGCCCCGAAAGCATTGTATATGTAATGATTCGTGATGGAATGCGATGACAATGTCTTCTCATATGACATGCTAACATACTTATAATAAGCATCCTAGGAATCTTAACTCTTGAGCTTGTGAAAACTTTTACTTCACCACGAAGTAATCTTCGATTTTCTTGAAAGAATTGTAAGCCAAACCTTAAAATAGGTGCAGCACTTCGTTTGTCACCAAAGAAGAAGAAATGAAGAATTTTTTTGTACTTCTTTTTGGGTTTACATCAGAATGAATTTGACGGTGCTTGAAGAATTTTGTGGAGGTTCCTTTCTAGCATTTTCTTTATCATGTTAGAAGTTTAGCCAATATATTTAGAATATGACTCATGGTATGAGGACTACGTCCAACAAGGTAGATGTTATCAAAGTGATATTCATCCAAATTTTGCTTATATTTTTTGTTTAGTTAAAAGGGTGGTTAAGCCTATATTGTAATATAAGAATGGATCACTTAGGATAGAGGGTATCAAATGACAGTATCTATTGTTGGAAATTTATCAACGTGGAATAAAGTTTATTTCATTATTTATGACTCGAATAAATGGGGCCCCGCACGTCGGAAACGTCGTTTTCACACACGTACAGACATTGTACCAAGAATCGTAAATTTCATTAGTGAAAGAGATATTGGTACGTAAGTAAATTTTTTGAGACAGAGCTTGATGGACAGTCGTTGGCCAAAATGACAAGTGTTCCACGTGAGTAAATGAAGGAAGAAGTATGCATAGTGTAAAAGATGGAGCGAGTCAGAAAGGGTCGTAGAGCCGAGAAGGGTCGCGACGCCACCGCAGAGACGGGGAGAGCCACAGCTATAACCCCATCAGGGTCGCGGAGCCGGCGAGCCGCGACACTAGTTCTGGTCCAAGACACTGGAGTCGCAGCGCCTCTGAGGCTACTCTGCGACACTAATTCGGTTTCGCCTGGCAGAAAGTCTGAAACGGAAATTCTGATGTTTGGAGACTTTTGAGATGCCCTCAATGACATTCATTCTAATATTATTTAGCTATTACTTGGCTGATAATGGGTGCCATTACTTGGGAAATTCATTGTCATTACATGAGTGATTCAATGCCATTACTTGACACTTGAAGAGTCAAAATCGTACACTATAAATTGAGGTCTTTGACTAAATTGTTAAACACTTGCAACATTTGTGTTTTTCAAGAAATCTTCTTCCTCTCTAGCATATTTTATAATACTCAAAGTTCTTCAAGAGAAACACTTGAGTTTCCTTTGCTCAAGTGTTAGTAGTTATTTTATCTAGGGAGACTATTGCCTAGAAATGTAAAATGATATATACATGGCAATCTTGTCTTAAAGACAAAGTGTCATCACTCGACTCAACGAAGATTGACTGATAAATGAGTGTCATTACTTGGGCAATTCATTGTCATTACATGGGTTATTCAATGTCGTTAATTGGCACTTGAAGAGACAAATTCTTACACTATAAATTGAGGCCTTTGGCTCAATTGTTGAACACTTACAAATCCAGAAAATTATGAAAAACTTCTTCCTCTCTAGCATATTTCAATACTCAAAGTTCTTCTAGAGAAATATTTGAGTTTCCTTTGCTCAAGTGTGTTACTAGATGTTTTATCTTGGGAGACTATTGCTAGTAACGTAAAAGGATATATACGAGGCAATCTTGTCTTAAAGACATATTGTCATCATTCGACTCAGCAAAGATTCAGATTAAGTGTTGGTTCTTGTTTCCAATGTTAAGTTAAGATTATTTCTTTTGTTGCAATCTTTTATTTTTATTTTCCTAGTTCTTGTAATAGGTGTTTACTATTTCCTGTTTGTTATTTTTATATTTTATCTAACAATTTAAAGACAAGATCGTATTAGTACTTGGTGAAAATGACTAGACACGAACAATTTGTTTCTGAATCTGCTGATGCTACTCAAGGCAATACCTTTGCCTCTCCCTCTACTGCTGCTCCTCAAGGCAATACTTTTGTTTCTCCTTTTGTTGTTGCTCCTCAAGGAAACACCTCTGCCTTCCTCATTGTTGCTCAAGGGAATGTGAGAATACCACCTCCTGCCGGGTTTCACCATGAACACCCTGAAAAGTTCATGGGAATTGATTCAAAAGATGGCAACAGAAGATGTTGTTTTTCCTAACGGTAATGGGAGTGGCACGTTGTGTCACAGAAGACCCTCTTAAAACAAGAGATAGTGCGGACCCTCAGTTTATTGATATAATTGAAAGGGGGCCATGATTTCCAGACTCGCTTGGAAATAACTCTTGATGCATGAAAACATAATGATTTTATTTGTAAGAACTACAACATGAACTGCTTGTCAGATCCACTCTACACGATGTATTGTACCGTAGGCACCACCAAAGAGTTGTGGGAGAAGCTTCAGAAGAAGTACAACGCACAAGATGCATGTACAAAGAAATTCATTGTTGGAAAATTCTTGAAATTTCAAATGGTGGATAGCAAGATAGTGATGCCTCAAGTCCAGGAATTCTTAATGATTCTACATCGCCTCGATTTTGTCACGACCCGACCCGGGTCGCATGGCGGTGCCTGCAGGCACCCCTGCATATACATCAGAGAATAGCAGCGGAACATACATAACACATAACCTGTACAAAGTAAACATCACTGGCAAGCCGATAAGGCTGCCCATAAAAATATACTTAATCAAAGTCTGACTTGTTCTTACCCAAAACCACAAACGTGACTACAGACCTCTAAGAATAACAACTGTGGCGGGACAGGGCCCCGCCATACCCCTGAATGTACAAAGTACCTATAACATCAGGGAAAACCGTACCAACAAAACAAGCCTCCGGAGGAATGGAGCTTCTGACACCGGAACAGTGATCCTAAGAATGAGGATCCACCACCTGCTTACCTCTACCTGCGGCATGAGCGGCCAGGAAGGTCGATTACAATATGTACTAAGTATGCGAAATGGGAAAATACTGAAAATACCTCAATTATAAAATAACTGGGGACATGTATAAAAATCAATTTACAGAACACTGTGCCTTACTAATAATGAGAATATCACCATATACAGTACTGCATGAAAATAGGAAGCTCATGGTCAAAGCAAGGTCATCCGCCCCGCAGTATCATTAAACACTCCTACTCCTGTGACTATTTCACCCGTATGGGTCATGTGGACCCACATGAGGTATTCCTCGCATAGGTTGTACTCACCCGCATGGGATTATTTCACCCGCATGAGCCCTACGGACTCGCATGAGGTATTCCTCGTATCGCGGGTAGCAAATCCACGGAATAGGTGGTATAACGTCTTGGGGATTTACCCCTCATTTATACTCTTACCCTGAAGCAGGTGGTATAACATCTTGGGGATTTACCCCTCATTTATACTCTTACCCTGGAGAAGGTGGTATAACGTCTTGGGGATTTACCCCTCATTTATACTCTTACCCTGGAGAAGGTGGTATAATGTCTTGGGGATTTACCCATCATTTATACTCTTACCCTAGCTCAACCGGCCATCATACATAACATAAATAAGATAAAATCCGGGGATTTAACCCAAAGTACTACATACTTCCACTCTTTTAAAAATGACTCATTTTCACATAAAACTTTTGGGCAATTGATGCCTTAAAACCAATTTGCCTTTCACAATCTCAAATCATTTATATGTACTTATTTTACTTAGAGTAAATCTTTTTTTGTTAACCTTTCATAAATCTAATATAATCAACTTCCCATAAAGTCATTATATTAACGTTATACCTTAGTCAAATACATTTTCCTAAAACCCAAGGGACTTACACTTTTTAAAAGGAAAACAAGAATCATATATTTGAACACATCAAGTCCCTTAACTTTGAAAACTGAAGACATCCTTAAAACAAGTAAGGGATATCAAACCTTGTGCGTCTATCGTACTACATAGGTAAAACCATTCATGCTCAAGAGATAGGAAAGTTCCACATACCTCATTGGTCAATCCACTTGCTAAGTCCAAAATACCGTACGTAGTATGTCAACCTATAATGACCATGATACGTTTATAAACCTCTAGTTTCAATGTAGAATATTCCAAGTTCAAGTCACTAAATTCTATAGAAAATTGGGCAGCATTTCCTTTGTTTCTACATACTTTGCCACCTTTTTCAAGGTCGAATTCAACATCCAAACGCCACATTTAAGGCCCAACAATCCAAACATTTCAAAGGGGATTACACATCTAAACTTGGATGTGTAAAATTCTGCCCCACAATGTACAACAACTAACTTAACAAGTTTAAGGTAGTATTTAGGCTACAACATGCTTACATAACCTTCTTATCCAATTCTTTCATATCCAAACCATATTTCTTACATGCAATTCATCTAAGAGCAATATTTTCAACTACAAGTTCTTTCTTCTTAACATACAACACCAAAAACTAGCTACAAGAGAAGAATTGTTACCTTAGAGCCTTAGCCAAATTATTTCAACAAGTTTGCTATCCTCCTTTCCAAGAACACCACCACAATACTCCTACAAGCTAGCCAACAAGCTTTCTTCTTGCCGCACTTTTTCAGATTTCCTCAAGCTTTGATTTCCCTCTTGAAATTCTAGAGAGAAGGGAGAGCTTTATTTTTAGAGAGAGATGAGAGTTTGAAGAATGACCAAGTCTTCAAGACTTGGTCAATAAGTAGTGCATGCAAAATCAGATGGTGGGGGGGGGGACACTTGTCACCCTCCCGTGGCCTTTTTAAAAGAAGAAATCTGATTTTCCTCAGTTTTCGCCAAATCCGCCTCGGCGCGCGGACTGCGGCCGTGCGCGGCCGCTGAAACTCTGCCGACTCCAGAACATTCGCGCGGCCCTGCTTCCGGCGCGCTGCCAGCTCAACGAACACTCAGCTCTTACAGCGCGCGGCCTGCATCCGTGCGCGGCTGCTCTGGCCGAAACATATTTACGTCATTGCGCTGAGCTTGTAACCCCCATAACTTTATACTCCGATGTCCTATCGATGAACGGTTGGTTGCGTTGGAAACTAGACTCAACGAACTACGCATTAGGTCTTTGAAACACCTAGGAACTATCAATGTAATAGGTCATAACCCGCCTCAAATTCGACTAAAACCCGTCCGAAACAATCCATCAACCTGTCCTTCTAAAATTTTAAGTCTTACTCCCTTTCGTACGCTCTCATACGCATGACCTGAACTACGGGGTGTAACATTCTCCCCCCTTAGAAACATTCGTCCCGAATGTTCCTTCTAGGCTTACTCAAATCACAATATCGACATAGACCCTCTTAACTATTCTTTTTGCAAATAAAAAAAAACGCTCCACATAGCCACAACATTACTCAAGCATAAATACTAAATTAAGACTAATAATCAGGAAAGTGGGTTACCTGGAGGTATAGGGAATAAGTGAGGATACTTCTTCATTATGTCATCCCCTGCTTCCCACGTCATCTCTTCCCTGTTCTCGTTCCGCCATAAGACCTTGACGGAAGCCACGTCCTTTTTCCGAAGTTTCCTAACCTGACGATCGAGTATCACTACGGGACTCTCCTCATACGATAACCCCCTCTGTCACCTGGACATCACGAATCGGGTGCACTCTAGATGGATCTCCAATACATTTCCGCAACATAGATACATGAAAAACTGGGTGTACCGCCTCCAGATCGGACGGCAGATCCAACTCATAGGCAACCTTGCCTACCCTACGGACAATCTGATAAGGCCCAATGTACCTTGGGCTAAGTTTTCCCTTCTTTCCAAATCTCATCACGCCTTTCATGGGTGATACCTTCAGGAAGACCCAATCATCCACCTTAAACTCCAAGTGTCGACGCCGATGATCTGCATACGACTTACATCGACTCGAGCCGCAACAACCGCTCTGGATAAGCTTCACTTATCCACTTCCTGTGAACCAAGTCCGCCCGACCAGTGAACTTCTCCACCTCAAACCAACCATTCGGTGACTGCACTTCCTCCGTATAAGGCCTCATAAGGCGCCCGTCGGATACTAGAATGGTAGTGTTGTTATAAGCAAACTCCACAAGAGGTAAATGATCCTCCCGATTACCACGAAATCAATAACACAAGCCCGCAGATATCCTCGTGTCCGGATAGTACGCTCGGCTTTGTCCGTCGATCGAGGATGAAGCAGCGATCGAGACTCACTGTGTCCCTAATCCTTCGGAAAGACCTCCGTAAGTTAGCGTGGCGGCTCTGCATGCGAAATAATCGATATAGGAACTCCGTGCGGTCTCACAATCTCTCGATATCTGATCTATCATAATCCTCGTAGAAAAAGTCGTCCCGATGGAAGAAAATGGGTTGATTTAAATCGACTGTCGAAAATAACCCAAATGGAATCATGCTTATCCGAGTGTGAGATAACCTCGTAATAAAATCCATATTTACCACCTCCCACTTCCAAGTCGGAATATCAATAACTGCAATGATCCACCGGCTTCGGTGCTCAACCTTGACCTGGCGACAATTCGAACGCTGCGCAAACTTCGCAACGTCCTCTTCGTGCCATCCCACCAATACACATCCGAGGTCATGGTACATCTTAGTCGACCGGATGAATAGAATAACGAGCACGTGTGCCTCCTCCATCTCTGGCGGCGAAGACTTGTCACGCCGGGAACACACATCGGCCTCGAATCTTAGCACCCCGTGCTACCTCAAATAGACTCTTCTCTTTATGAAGAGATCGTCTCAATCTGCGTACCATAATCGGATCCTCATCTGCCGCCTCTTCACCTCGCCGGTGATGGAAGACTCGCAACCTCTCGAACCCGAACTCCATCACTATCGGAATCAACCAAACGAACCCCAAGGCTCGCTAGGCGATGTAACTCTCGGACCATATCCGCCTGCTGCATCGTCAGACAGACTACCCATCGATCTGTGACTAAGGGCGTCTGCAACTACATTGGCCTTCCCTGGGTGGTATAGAATGTCGACATCGTAATCCTTAAGTAGT
This sequence comes from Przewalskia tangutica, assembly GCA_029844215.1. Lineage (NCBI taxonomy): Eukaryota > Viridiplantae > Streptophyta > Magnoliopsida > Solanales > Solanaceae > Przewalskia > Przewalskia tangutica. The sequence goes on from CM056732.1 coordinate 72,061,978, forward strand.
TCCAACCACCGTCTCTGCGCAAGTTCAGCTCCTCTCGGTGAAGATATCCGAGACTCTTGTGGTCTGTGTAAATATCCACATGAACTCCATACAAATAATGTCTCCAGATCTTCAAGGCATGAATCACTGCTGCCAACTCCAAGTCATGTGTGGGATAATTCTTCTCATGTTTCCTAAGATGTCGAGATGCGTACAGTATAACCTTGTCGTGCTTCATCGACGCCTTTGCCCGACACCCGACGATCACAATAAACCACATATCCGCTCTAAACCCTGCGGAAGAGTAAGAATGGGCGATCGTCAATTTCTCCTTCATGGCGGAAACTTCCTCACAAGCATCCGTCCACCGGAACATAACTGCCTTCTGAGTCAGCTTAGTCAAAGGTGCTGAAATGGAAGCAAACTTCTCCACGAATCTCCGATAATAACCTGCAAGGCCCAAAAAGCTGCGCACTTCCGTCGGTGTAGTGGGTCTAGGCCAAGTCTTAACTGCCTCAATCTTTGCTGTATCAACCCGAATACCATCGGCCCCGATAACATGCCCTAAGAAAGCCACTGAGGCCAACCAAAACTCGCATTTCGAGAACTTGGCATACAATCACGGTCGGAGGACTCGACCGTCGCCAAATGATCCGCGTGTTCCCGCTCGTCGCGAATAAACCAGATATCATCAATGAATACTATAACGAACATATCAAGAATGGCTCGAACACCTATTCATCAAATCCATGAATCTTCTTTGGGCGTTAGTCAACCCGAAGACATCACCACGAACTCATAGTGCCCATAGGGTCCCGAATGCGATCTTTGGGATATCTGTCTCTAACTCGCACTGATGATAACGCACGCAGTCTATCTTGAAAACACCTTGCACCTGCTGCGGTCAAACAAATCGTCAATCACGGGAGGATATCTTCTTGATAGTTACCTTGTTCTACCGTAATCAATACATACGACGTCCCATCCTTCTTCTTTACAAATAACACTGGCGCTCCCCAGGGAGAAACACTTGGCCTGATAAAGCCTTTCTCCAGCAAGTTATTCAGCTGGTCTTTCAATTCCTTCAACTCGGCAGGTTCCATCCTGTATGGCGGAATAGATATCGGTCGAGTGTCTGGCGACATATCAATGCAAAACTCAATCTCTCTCTCAGGAGGGATACCCGAAAGCTCGTCTGGGAATACGTCTGGAAACTCTCTAACGACCGGAACTGACTGAAGGTCCGGTATCTCGGCCTCAGTATCGAATACTTGAACCATATGGTAGATACACCCCTTCCGCACCATCTTCCTAGCCTTGAGGTAAGCAATAAACCTACCCCTCGGCGATGCAGTATTCCCCTTCCACTCGATAACCGGCTCACCAGGAAACTGGAACCGAACTAATCTCTCTCTACAGTCCACATTGGCATAGCAAGACGCTAGCCAATCCATACCCATAATTACATCAAAGTCCGTCATATCCAACTCTATCAAGTCGGCTGAGTCGGCATCGTCTATAGTCATTGGGCAAGCCTTATATACCCGCTCATTTCGGCTACCGAATCACCATCGCGTAGCCGCTCAAAAGGTTTTATGGACTCGGGCTCTATCTATTCTACCAAAGAATATGAGGAGATATATAGGACAAGGTAGAACTGGATCTATCAAAGCATATACATCACGAAGAAACCAATAATGTACCGTGGCGACATCCGTGACGCCTCGCAGTCTGTCGGTTACGGACATAGCATAAATGCGGTTCGAGGACCGTGGGCTGGGACCCTACCACGACCTCTGCGCGGCTTGATGGCGTGAACACCGCCTCGGGCGCATAACCGTCGAAGACGAAGATCAAAGAATCGACCACTGTCGGCTGAACCATCACACTTCCGCCACCTCTGGACGGACAATCTCTCCTCAAATGGCCCTGCTGGCCACAAGAGTAACAAACTCCTGAAGGAACACGACACTCGCCTGGGTGAGATCGAGCACACTGAGATGGGGGTGGTCTCGATCGATGCGATCTCTGCCAGTGAAACCCAAGTCTGGAGCCACGACCTGCTCTGAATGACTGGTGATCGGACCTCCCGCGGAAATCGAGAAGGAGCACTGCGTCTTTGGTGAAATGTGGACCTAGTCTGCCGAGGTCGCCTCAGCGCCCTGAGACCTGCTGTCACAGCCTCTTGGGTGGCTATGTCTAGTTGATCCTTCTTCTCTCTGTCCTCAATCCCCTGCGCATACGCCTGCATCCTGGCAATATCCATCCACGGTGAAGAGCCCACCGTCATGCGATAATCATATGGCGGTCTAACCCGTATCACATGAACCACATGCGCCGTATACAATGGTGTCGCGATACGGCCAAGGAGTCAAACTCAGTGTACTCTGATAGTCCTCCCGTTCGCCTCAAGGTCAAGAATCTATCTCGCGGGCTCTCTCATCTCGAGGCAAGAAGTGATCAGAAAGCCTTTGTGAACTCCTCCCAAACAGTGGAAGAGCATCTCACCTCTAGACAATTACCATGACTCAAACCATTCAACGCAATATCGCGTAACGGTAAGAGACTAGCATGTGAACTCGGTCTCGAGGCCCTAAGCACTGCATAGTCCAGAATCGCTGAGCGAACTCCCGAGGATCCTCGCCGGACCTCGAACCATAGAACTCTAGTGGATGACAACCAGAAATCCGAATCAAGTAAGCTGTCGGCTCTGGGTTGGTGCCTTCTCTATCGGCGCCACCGCTATCTTTGGTCAATAACCGGATCTGCTCCGTAATCTCTATACTCGGTCCACGGTGGGGATGGAAGGCTCCGTCTGCGGTCTCGATGGCCGCTGCCGCCTCGAACTCCGTGAAATTGGCGGCGTCGTGGAACTCGCCGCCAAACATCATCTCCGGTAAAGGCCCGGGCTGTGCCTCGTGACCTCCGCGTCCACTAGCGACTCCTCCGCCGCCTTGCCTCGGGCGCGGTTGCCTTGCGTGGAGGCATAAGCGATACATAAAGGGAAATATCGGAGGAAGTTCAACTTATAACACGGCTACATTGCACGATCTTAGAGTGAAAGAATGAAACCAATCCTAAATATCCTGCGACCTCACGATTATAGATGTGGTGCACACAACCGATAATCAAGACTACTGAACACGATGCGTAGACACTTTCCGAGGACTAATCGCTCGATACCACTTTTGTCACGACCCAGGCCGGGCATGGCTGGTGCCCTGCGGGGCACCCTGCATATACATCGGAGAATAGAAGTGGAACATACATAACACATAACATGTACAAAGTAAACATCAGCGGCGGCCGATAAGGCCGCCCATAAAATATACTTAATCAAAAGTACAACTTGTTCTTACAGCCCAAAACCACAAACGTGACTACAGACCTCTAAGAATAACAACTGTGGCGGGACAGGGCCCCGCCATACCCCTGAATGTACAAAGTACCTACAACATCAGGGAAAACCGTACCAACTAAACAAGCCTCCGGAGGAATGGAGCTTCTGACACCGGAACAGTGATCCTAAGAATGAGGATCCACCACCTGCTTACCTCTACTGCGGCGTGACGCGGCCAGAAGAATTCGATTACACAATATGTACTAAGTATGCGAAACGGGAAAATACTGAAAATACCTCAAGTATAAAATAACTGAGGACATGTATAAAAATCAGTTTACAAAACACTGTGCCTTACTAATAATGAGAATATCACCATATACAGTACTGCATGAAAATAGGAAACTCATGGTCAAAGCAAGGTCATCCGCCCCGCAGTATCATTAAACACTCCTACTCCTGGGACTATTTCACCCGCATGGGTCATGTGGACCCGCATGGGTCATGTGGACCCGCATGAGGTATTCCTCGCATAGGCTGTACTCACCCGCATGGGACTATTTCACCCGCATGAGCCCTACGGACTCGCATGAGGTATTCCTCGCATCGTGGGTAGCAAATCCACGGAATAGGTGGTATAACGTCTTGGGGATTTACCCCTCATTTATACTCTTACCCTGAAGCAGGTGGTATAACATCTTGGGGATTTACCCCTCATTTATACTCTTACCCTGGAGAAGGTGGTATAACGTCTAGGGTATTTACCCCCCATTTATACTCTTACCCTGGAGAAGGTGGTATAACTTCTTGGGGATTTACCCCTCATTTATACTCTTACCCTAGCTCAACCGGCCATCATACATAACATAAATAAGAGAAAATCCGGGGATTTAACCCAAAGTACTACATATTTCCACTCTTTTAAAAATGACTCATTTTCACATAAAACTTTTGGGCAATTGATGCCTTAAAACCAATTTGCCTTTCACAATCTCAAATCATTTATCCGTACTTATTTTACTTAGAGTAAATCTTTTTTTGTTAACCTTTCATAAAGCTAATATAATCAACTTCCCATAAAGTCATTATATTAACGTTATACCTTAGTCAAATACATTTTCCTAAAACCCAAGGGACTTACACTTTTTAAAAGGAAAACAAGAATCATATATTTGAACACATCAAGTCCCTTAACTTTGAAAACTCAAGACATCCTTAAAACAAGTAAGGGATATCAAACCTTGTACGTCTATCGTACTACATAGGTAAAACCATTCATGCTCAAGAGATAGGAAAGTTCCACATACCTCTTTGGTCAATCCACTTGCTAAGTCCAAAATACCGTACGTAGTATGTCAACCTATAATGACCATAATACGTTTATAAACCTCTAGTTTCAATGTAGAATATTTCAAGTTCAAGTCACTAAATTATATGGAAAATTGAGCAGCATTTCCTTTGTTTCTACATACTTTGCCACATTTTTCAAGGTCGAATTCAACATCCAAACGCCACATTTAAGGCCCAACAATCCAAACATTTCAAAGGGGATTACACATCTAAACTTGGATGTGTAAAATTCTGCCCCACAATGTACAACAACTAACTTAACAAGTTTAAGGTAGTATTTAGGCTACAACATGCTTACATAACCTTCTTATCCAATTCTTTCATATTCAAACCATATTTCTTACATGCAATTCATCTAAGAGCAATATTTCCAACTACAAGTTCTTTCTTCTTAACATGCAACACCAAAAACTAGTTACAAGAGAAGAATTGTTACCTTAGAGCCTTAGCCAAATTATTCCAACAAGTTTGCTATCCTCCTTTCCAAGAACACCACCACAATACTCCTACAAGCTAGCCAACAAGCTTTCTTCTTGCCACACTTTTTCAGATTTCCTCAAGCTTTGATTTCCTTCTTGAAATTCTAGAGAGAAGGGAGAGCTTTATTTTTAGAGAGAGATGAGAGTTTGAAGAATGACCAAGTCTTCAAGACTTGGTCAATAAGTAGTGCATGCAAAATCAGATGGGGGGGGGGGGGGACACTTGTCACCCTCCCATGGCCTTTTTAAAAGAAGAAATCTGATTTTCCTCAATTTTTCCTCCAGAAATCCCGCCTCGGCGCCGCGGCGCTGAAACCTCTGCCGACTCCCAGAACATTCCGGCGCGACCTGCTTCCCGTGGCGCGGCTGCTTCAGCGAACACTCAGCTCTTACGCCGCGTCCGGCCGTGACCACGGCTCTGACCGAAACATATTTCTGTCCGACTACGCACTGAGCTTGTAACCCCCATAATTTTCTACTCCGATGTCCTATCGACGAACAGTTGGTTGCGTTGGAAACTAGACTCAACGAACTACGCATTAGGCCTTTGAAACACCTAGGAACTCTCAATGTAACGGGTCATAACCAGCCTCAAATTTGACTAAAACCCGTCCGAAACAATCCATCAACCTGTCCTTCTAAAATTTTAAGTCTTACTCCCTTTCGTACGCTCTCATACGCATGACCTGAACTACGGGGTGTAACAGATTTGGAGTGTATGAAACCAAATGAGCAGTTTTTGGTTGCATCACTGATTGAAAAGTTGTCTCCCTGTGGAGTGAGTTCATGAGTTACTTAAAACTCAAGACAAAGGAAATGACCTTTGAAGAGCTTATTACCAAACTCCAAATTCAGGTAGATAATAAGAAGTCATTGCCTAAGGGAAATCAACCTGCTGAGGCCAAAGGGAACCCAAGCTAGAAGCGAAAGTTCTAGAAAGATGGCAAGACCCAGACAATGGTAAAGTTCAAGGGAAAATGTGACCACTGTGGCAAAGCTAGTCACATGATCAAGGACTGCCGCAAGCTCAAGTTTGAGCAGAGTCAAAAGAGTAAAGTCAAGGCAAAGGCTAACGTCGTCGAGGACACGCTTCTTGATGACATGATTGAAGAGTTCTCTGCGGTGGTGCTAGAAGCAAATTTTGTAAAGAATCCCAAGTAAGGGTGGATGGACACGGGTGATACCCATCACATCTATTCCGATAGAGATTCCTTCTCTAAATATACACCAGTTACAAACAAAAAGTTGTTCATAGGTAACAACACTTCCTCTGACATGCTGGAGGTAGGAAAGGTAGTTCTTAAGATGACTTCTGGAAGGAGCTCACTCTGAAGGAGGTGATGCATGTCCCTGAGATTAGAAAGAATTTAATTTCCGGTCCTGTATTGGTTAATTCTGGTTTTAGGCTAGTTTTGAGTCTAATAAATTTGTAATCACCAAGAATGGAACCTTTGTGGGAATGAGCTTCGTATGTGAAGCCATCTTTAAGGTTAACGCTATGTCCATCATACGTTCAAGCAATAAAATTAAAGCTTCTTCTTACTTTCTTGAGTCTTCTAATTTATGGCATCATAGATTAGGACATGTGAACTACAAATCCATCCAAAGGTTGGTAAAGTTGGAGTTGTTGTCGTTTATCGACGTAAACCCTAAATATAAGTGTGAGGTGTGCGTATAGGCAAAACTCACTAAGACTCCCTTTAGATTCATCGAAAGGGATACCGCTCCTCTAAAACTTATTCACACATATATATGTGATTTGAAGTTTGCACAAACTAGAGGGGGAACAAGTACTTTGTGACATTTATAGACGACAACACAATATTTTGTTACGTCTACTTATTTAAAAGTAAGGATAAAGCCTTTGAAGCGTTCAAACGCTTCAAAACAGAAGTTGAAAACCAACTAAGTGTATGGATTAAATCAATTCGTAGCGATAGAGGAGGATAATATGTAGCGCCATTTGAGGAATATTGTGTCAAATCGAACATTATTCATTAAGCAATGGCTCCATACTCACCTCAGTCAAACAGTGTCACTGAACGCAAGAAACATACATTGAAGGAAATGATGAATGTCTTGCTCATCAATTCCGATCTTCCCCAAAACATATGGGGAGAAACTATCCTTAACCGCTAATAGGATTATTAATAGAGTCCCACATAAGAGTAAGGACAAAAATCCATACAGGTTGTGGAAGGGAAAGAAACCCACCTACAAATATCTGAATGTGTGGGGTTGTTTGGAAAATGTTGAAGTACCTAAGCCAAAACAGGTCAAGATTGGACTAAGACTGTAGATTACATTTTCATCGGATATGCAAATAACATTAGTGCTTATCGCTTCGAAGTGCATAAGTCAGATGTACCAGATATCCACAGGGGTACGATCATGGAATCAAGGAATGTCAAATTCTTTGAGGATACTTTTCCTAAAAAGGAAAGAGACATAATGTCACGCCCCGAACCGGGGCCTGCGACTAGTGCCCTACCTGGGCACCCCCCTCTTATACCCTCACATCTCATAGAGGACATATGTCAGATAAAATATGGAAAACCATACATGTAGCAACAAGGCAAGCCGACGTGGTTGCCGTTATATATAAACGGGAACATCCCGACAATACAGTAGTACAACTGACCAATAATAGTTACAACTCCCGCAAGTCCAGCCCACATATGAATACAGACCTCTAAGAGTTTGAACAATAACTATGACGGGACAAGGCCCCGCCGTACCCCTGAATATACATAAGTCATAATGGAGATCTAATGAATTAGAATTACTGTAATTACAGAAGTAATCACAGAGACTAGTAGCAGGTTGGATAGAACTCTCTCCAAAGTTGTTTTCCCCTATCTGGCACCCAGGCATACGGGACTAGATCGCTCGGGAAAGCCTTTTCTCTAGCAATAGCTACCCATTTCCAGAAGGAATTGCCATTAGACTTTCGAGAATAGGATTTCTCTCTTCGAAAAAAGTCTTCCTTTATTCGTCCCTGCGGGCGAACTGATCCAGTTGAAAGGACTTTGCCTTATCACAAGGTGAGTTGTGCCTTCTAGCAGCTAAGCACCGGTCCCAACCCGTCTACAAAATGGGGCTAGTGTTCAGTCTTGGTTGGTTCCACCTCTTTGCAGGGTGATGACACCAGTAGCTGTGGAGTTCCATGGATCAGTCGATTTCCCCTCACCAGCAGCTAGAGGAGGAGAAATGAATGATGTCCCGGCCTGGGCTGGGCACCTATCAGCCAACTATTCCTTTTTGGAATGGAAAGAAGAAAGGATGGTCGTAGATCACTGATGTCGAATTCACGAAAAAGATCATTCCAAATCCTTCCAGATACCTCCCAAGGAAAATCTCGAATTATCCCAAATTGACGGGTTAGCGTGAGCTTATCCATGCGGTTATGCACTCTTTGAATAGGAATCCATTTTCTGAAAGATCATGGCTTTCGTACTTTGGTGGGTCTCCCCGGATGACGCACACTGCTTTAAATAAAACGCTGTGAATAATGTTCCAGACCGCCTAAGCAGTTGAACCGTTCTCTTATAGACGGGTAAGCCGCAAAAGAATGTTTTAGTTCATATCTTTAAGTTCGATCATTGACAAGGTTCAAAGAAAGGGTGGGCCATTGATAAAGAATCGATGGAAAACCACAATGCTAGCAGATGGCGGGCCTCCGCTTTTCTTTTCATTAATGAAACCCGCCAGATTAGTTGAAAGAGCTACGCCCTGTCAACCTTTTGCGGCGCTTGCTTCCTTTCATTGCTCTTCTTAAAACTTAGAATTCCCATGACTACAACGTGTGTCTCAACAACCGTGTCGGAGAGAAGGAAGAAGGATCTTTACCAGTATCATAGCCGGGAGAATGAAAGCATTAGTGGGAAGATCTTTTGTTCGATCTGCCTTGGGTGGGGCGATGAAAAAAGTCTAGTTCATCCTCCCGAATGAAATGACAAGTTCTTGAATAGTGGAGCTATCTCAAAAAGTTGGGCAAAGATCCTAAGCTCGAGGATCACCAAACTGAGTACCTATACCTGCAGGCATGAACGCAGCCCCCCGAAAGGGGTCAGTACAACAAGGTACCAAGTATGTAAACATGAAGTACAATAAATACGATCATAGCTGTACAAAAGATGACATGGGACAAGTATGGAAATCAGCATACCAGATCTAACCGTGCCATATAAAATAAGAGTCAACTGTACCTTTTACCACTATACCACTGCATTTGTATCAACATGTACCATGCATTTAATATACCATTGTACCATCAGACATCACTGTACCACTGTACCTTAAAAAAATGAGAGTCAACTGTGTCTTTTAAAAGTGAGAGAGTCACCTCAAAATCATAGATGCATGTCCATATAACGTATCCTGGCTCATTCTGGGACTCGGTCCATGTAACCATCATGACTGTATGTATAACGTGTCTCGGCCCTTTAGTGAGGGACTTGATGAAATCATATAAATATTTCCAGCCCTTTAGTGAGGGACTCGGTGAACATTTAACATATAACATATCCCGACCCATTTATGGGACTCGGTGTTTTTTTACACATAACATAACCCGGCTCATTTGTGGGACTCGGTGTCTTTTTACACATAATATAACCCGGCCCATTTGTGGGACTTGGTGTCTTTTTACACATAACATAATCCGGCCCATTTGTGGGACTCAGTGTCTTTTTACACATAACATAACCCAACCCATTTGTGGGACTCAATGTCGTTTTACACATAACATAACCCGGCCCATTTGTGGGACTCGGTGTCTGGAATAATAACACTTGCACGAATAGCTATTATGAGCAATCATGTGCAATTTAAATCATCATTTGACTCTCAATAAAATCCTTAAAATAATCTTTCATTTTAGAAAAACCAAGGCACTATCATACCTTCCTTTTAGAAAACCCAAGGCAATATCATGCCTTTCCTTTTAGAAACACCAAGGAAATACCATGTCTTCCTTTTAGAAACACCAAGGCAATATCATGCCTTCCTTTTTAGAAAAACCAAGGCAATACCATGTCTTCCTTTTTAGAAATACCAAGGCACTCTCATACCTTTCATTTTTAAATCCTCATTTGGAAAATCAAGACACTTATCATATCAAGTATCATTTTAAATCCTCTTTTGGAAAATCAAGACACTTACACTTTTACAACCAAGTGACTTATACTTTTAAGATCAAGTCAAGTATACTTTTAAAATCAAGTTACTATCACCTCATGTACCACATGAAATCTAGATTCATTTAAAACACGTATGTCCACCGTACACTCATTTTATAAAGTTCATGCTCAAAGAAGAAAGAAAGAGTCACATACCGTTTGTCGTCTGTATCAACTCGATAATCTAAATTCGTCTCGCTCCTCTGGCTAACATTATGGAAATATTTGAATGGTGATAACATATCTGAATTGTCAAATTAATCCATTTTATGAGCCGTTAGTAGGTTATATATTTAATAATGATCTTATCTAATCAGCTGTGAACCTAGAAAATGTAAAACGAACTGGTTATATCTTAGCTTCTATGCAGATGGAAATTCTACTCATTTCAATATAATTGATTGTCGATATTTTTTTCATTTAACGCTGCAATGGCTAGTTCGATACCTTTTTCATTTAACGTTGCAATGACTTATTTTAATACGCTTACCCAAAATCAGTCTCAATGCTTAATACTTATTACTGATGTAACTTAGCAAGATCAACACGACTCCAATGCTTACTAAAAACTCTTACCAACATCTCTCATAAGACTTGGTAATGACTTAGAAATAATTTAGACATGCCTTTAGCATAGAATCAACAACATGAATACTCCTTAACTTTTAAGAGTAGAATAACTTTTGAAACAATACAACAGTTATGGTTCACACGTAGAATATGCCAAAAGAGAGAAGGAAGAGGTTCACATACCTTATCGGCGAACTAACCAACTCAACAATCTAGAATCCGCCTCAAGTAGTACTTCAACCTATAAATACAATAACATGTATATCAACCCCATGCTAACTAGTGTAGGTCAATACCAAGTAATGGCTCTCTTTTCTTATAAACATTTGGACAGCACTTCCCCTACATATACGTACTTTTCCACCTTTCAAGAAGACCGGTTTCGTCAACAACCAAGCACCAATTAAGGGCACAACCAAACAACAACCAAAGGCTATTACACGCCTACTTTACGTGTAGAATTCAGCCCCTTAATCCATATAAAAACAGCCCACAAAAACAGTATGTGTTCCACACCAACAAGGTTAAAATGTGAAGCCTTTCAACACCTTTCTACACCCTTATTCCTTTGGGATTTACATTAGTTTTTACCACATTAAACATGCATATTGACAACTGAATTTCCAGCATATACACGCCATAAAGCAGTCCCTAAAACTGCACAACAATATCCAACAGTTTTATACAAGTCTCGGCCAAACAACCCCAATACTATTACCCTTTCCATAATCCTTTATAATCCAATTCAAGTTCCAAAACTTTTATATAAGTCATAACAACTTAATAACAATAATATTCCTTCATTATAACATGCAATAGGTGAAGATAACAACAACAATAACCAACAAAATCTAAAGTCCCGAAAACTGCTTAGTTTCGGCCAACTTAGCCAAATATGCCCACACACCTTTTATTCTCCATTCTTCTTAACTCAAGTTCATCTAATAACTATAACAACAAGTAATATCCAATTACTTCAATAGGAAGAAGAATTTTACCTTAAATTTTAGCCCAAAACCGTTCAAACAGTCCCGCGATTTTTGGCCCACAGTTTTGTCTTAGCTCCACTTCTTCAAGCTCCAATCATACACATGTATCCACTTCAAGCTTATAACCAACTTCCCTTCTTGTTTTTCTTCCAAAAAGTTGATCAACAAGCCTAGGGTTTCAACCCACAACTCTCGGCCAAGGAGTATTTTGGAGGATCTTGGAGATTTAACTTGGCTTAAGACTTGATTATGGTTCTTAATCTTGGATAATAATCAACTCTTGCTCTTGGAATTTTCTTAGGGATTTTCGAGATTTGCCAGAAAGAGAGGAGAGAAAGCTAAAGGAAATGATATAATGAAAATGTTAAGTCTTGCTCTCTACTCCTCTATATAGAATATTTGTCTTGCAAGACAAGTGGATGAGGAACACATGTCACCCTCCCATTGGTCACATTTTCCCTCTTAACAAAATATCTAAATATTTGTCCAAAATATCCTAAAATCGAAGGGCCCCACAAACTTGTGAAATTTTCAGCGGGCCCCATATTATTAATTTCAATACTTCATAATCCAATACTAATCCCAAAAATCCAATTAGAAGTATTAAACTCCAAGTTAATAATTTTCGTCTTCACATTTTTCCAAAAAAATTTCATAAGAAAATGTAATTATATTTTCCTTCCAACCTTCCAATCTTATTTCCTTACTTACGTTCTCACGTATATGCCCTGTAACTACGGGGTGTAACATTCTTCCCCCATTAGAAACATTCGTCCTCGAATGTTCAAAATAGGTCTCAACTATACAAATTTCTGGCATAGTCTCCCTCAACTATACCTATCAACCAATAATCAGTAGACATAAAAATGCCTCACATGACCACAATATAACACATAGTCTCATTCTACCTCTGATAGTCCTTAGCACATTATACTTCCTTTGTAATCAAAGTCACATTTATAAGGTCCTATTGCAGTTCCCTTAAAATCGGTAATACTATTTCCAATCGGCTCAACAACATCAACAACATCAACAACAATCACAAGTGGTTTATACTCAAACCAAGGAATCATCACAACTAATATAAAACAATCTTACCAACCTGTATACAAGTCCATATATTCCCTTTCTGGGCCGCTGTCTCTTTCTCATAGCTGCAACCACAATAATACGTTAGGGAGGGACTACCCTGACAACATAGCTCTATCGCACAATCTTAGAGTAAGAAGAATAGAAACCAATCCTAAATGTACTACAAACTCCTGTTTATGGGTGTGGTGCACAACACACCGATAACCAAGACTCTACTGCACACGGTCTGTAGACATTCTGAGGACTAACTGCTCTGATATCACTCTGTCACGCCTGTTAGGCGTATTTTGTATACGCCTTTTGAGTCATTTTTAGTTGGTATTTTACTCATTTTTGTTGTGTTTAGTATAGTAGTAGGTTTGTTTTTTTTTGTTTTTTGAGTTACAGTGGTGCAAAAAGGTAAAATGGCAAAAAGAAACGAGAAATGGGCAGAAAAGGTGCTCCCGAGGTGAAAAGGAGGAAAGTTGGCAACTCAGATCGAAAGAAGGTAGCACCGCGGTGCCACTATGCAGAACTGCGATGCCATATTTACCGAGGAGCCACAGGACTTTCAGCATCGCGGTTCCATCAGCGATCTGCGGTGTCATTTGTCTTTGAAGTTGTAGGAGTTTACGACGCCGTGATCTGGTATGTAGAACCGCGTTGCCGACGCGGGAAATTTCAGTTCTGAAGATAAATTGGCTAAGGGAGGATTGGTTCATAGGGCACAAAAATTAGAGGATATTTAAGCCCTAGGGATTAATGCTATGGAGAGGAGGTTGATCATTCTACAAGACAACACAACACATGCGGATTTGGAGCTACAATTGGAGACTTTGTTCTATGTAATTTTCTTTCTTTTGTTTTTAATTCAGTTTATGTATGGATATTGTGTTAGTTCTTAGAGTGACTATGGCTAGGAGCTAAACACTCTATTAGTATTTTTCTTATGAATCGCTTGAAACTGTTATTCATGAATTAATGCAGTAGTTTGATTTCTTCTTCGCTTGATTAAGATTTAGTCAATATTTGGTATGAATATTTGATAATTAATTGATCACTAGTTATCATAACCTATATGATTTCGAATAAAAAACCGAGAGGAGAGATTTGGATATGCCGTAATTGACTAGACATAGGTTAAAATCGCGGACGAAAATACCCGATACTTGTGTAGCATTATAGGTTACTGTTCTTAATCTTCCTGTGTGATAAATCCTGTCATAGAAATGTAGAAGGGTTCTGCAGTGGGGTTGAGTGATTATATGTCCTAACCGTAATATAAGACAGTCTAGTTAACTGCTATCTTAACGAAGAAGAAGAATCATTTTAGTTGCATTAAGGATTGAATAAAGTAGATAGTCGAGGATTTTGGAAGCCCTAATTCATTCATAACTGATTACAACTTTATTAGTTTAAATCTTGCAATTATTCTAGTAGTTAAATAAAAACCCCAAACAAATATCGATTGCCAAATAGATAACATAAAATAGATGAACGGTACTTAAAAATCAGTCTATGTGGACGATATTCGATCTTACAGGCTATATTACTTATGAACGAAGCGTACGCTTGCGTGAGCAGTCGAAATATTGCTAACAACGCCCCGAACCCCGGTCCTGCGACTGGTGCCCTACCTGGGCACCCCCCTCTTATACCCTCACATCTCATATAGGACATAGGTCAGATAAAATATGAAAAACCATACATGTAGCAACAAGGGAAGCCGACGAGGCTGCCGCTATATATAAACGGGAACATCCCGACAATACAGTAGTACAACTGACCAACAATATTTACAACTCACGCAAGTACATCCCACATATGAATATAGACCTCTAAGAGTTTGGATAATAATTATGACGGGACAAGGCCCCGCGGTACCCCTGAATATACATAAGTCATAATGGAAGACCTATACCAAAATGACAAGCTCCTGAATAGTGGAGTTATCTCAAAAAGCTGGGCAAAGATCCTAAGCTCGAGGATCACCAAACTGAGTACCTATACCTGCGGGCATAAACGCAGCCCCCGAAGGGGGACAGTACAACAAGGTACCAAGTATGTAAACATGAAGTACAGTAAATAAGATCATAGCTGTACAAAAGATGACAGGGTACGAGTATGGAAATCAATATACCAGATCTAACCGTGCCATATAAAATAAGAGTCAATCGTACCTTTACCATCAGTATCATCGTACCCATCGTACCTTTGTACCAGACATCGTATCACTATACCATTGTACCCTTTGTATCAGCATGTACCAATGTACCGCTATACTTTATAAAAATGAGAGTCAACTGTGCCTTTTAAAAGTGAGAGAGTCACCTCAAAATCATAGATGCCTGTCCATATAACGTATCCTGGCCCATTCTGAGACTCGGTCCATGTAACCATCGTGACTGTATGTATAACGTATCTCGGCCCTTTAGTGATGGACTTGATGAAATCATATAAATATTTCCGGCCCTTTAGTGAAGGACTCGGTGAACATTTAACACATAACATATCCCGACCCATTTATGGGACTCGATGTTTTTTACACATAACATAACCCGACCCATTTGTGGGACTCAGTGTCTTTTTACACATAACATATCTCGGCCCATTTGTGGGACTCGGTATCTTTTTACACATAACATAACCCGACCCATTTATGGGACTAGGTGTGTTTTTACACATAACATAACTCGACCCATTTGTGGGACTCGGTGTATTTTTACACATAACATAACCTGGCTCATTTGTGGGATTCGGTGTCTTTTTACACATAACATAACCTGACCCATTTGTGGAACTCGGTGTCTGAAATAATAACACTTGCACGAATAGCTATCATGAGCAACCATGTGCAATTTAAATCATCATTTGACTCTCAATAAAATCCTTAAAATGAACTTTCATTTTAGAAAACCAAGGCACTATCATACCTTTCTTTTAGAAAACTCAAGGCACTATCATGCCTTTCCTTTTAGAAACACCAAGGCAATACCATGTCTTCCTTTTTAGAAATACCAAGGCACTCTCATACCTTTCATTTTTAAATCCTTATTTGGAAAATCAAGACACTTATCATATCAAGTATCATTTTAAATCCTCTTTTGGAAAATCAAGACACTTACACTTTTACAACCAAGTGACATATACTTTTAAGATCAAGTCAAGTATACTTTTAAAATCAAGTTACTATCACCTCATGTACCACATGAAATCTAGATTCATTTAAAACACGTACGTCCACCGTACACTCATTTTATAAAGTTCATGCTCAAAGAAGAAAGGAAGAGTCACATACCGTTTGTCGTCTGTATCAACTCGATAATCTAAATTCGTCTCGTTCCTCTGGCTAACATTATGGAAACATTTGAATGGCGATAACATATCCAAATTGCCAAATTAATCCATTTTATGAGTCGTTAGTAGGTTATATATTTAATAATGATCTTATCTAATCAGCTGTGAACCTAGAAAATGTAAAACGAACTGGTTATATCTTAGCTTCTATGCAGATGGAAATTCTACTCATTTATATATAGTTGATTGTCGATATCTTTTTCATTTAACGTTGCAATGGCTAGTTCGATACCTTGTTCATTTAATGCTGCAATGACTTATTTTAATACGCTTACCCAAAATTAGTCTCAACGCTTAATACCTATTAGTGTTGTAACTTAGCGAGATCAACTCGACTCCAATGCTTACTACAAACTCTTACCAACATCTCTCATAAGACTTGGTAAGGACTTAGGAATAATTTAGACATGCCTTTAGCATAGAATCAACAACATGAATACTCCTTAACTTCTAAGAGTAGAATAACTTTTGAAACAATACCACAGTTATGGTTCACACGTAGAACATGCCAAAAGAGAGAAGAAAGAGGTTCACATACCTTATCGGCGAACTAACCAACTCAACAATCTAGAATCCGCCTCAAGTAGTACTTCAACCTATAAATAAAATAACATGTATATCAACTCCATGCTTACTAATGTAGGTCAATACCAAGTAATGGCTCTATTTTCTTATAAAACTTTGGACAACACTTTTCCTACATATACGTACTTTTCCACCTTTCAAGAAGACCAGTTTCGTCAACAACCAAACACCAATTAAGGGCACAACCAAACAACAACCAAAGGGGATTACACGCCTACTTTACGTGTAGAATTTAGCCCCTTAATCCATATAAAAACAACCCACAAAAATAGTATGTGTTCCACAACAACAAAGTTAAAATGTGAAGCCTTTCAACACCTTTCTACACCCTTATTCCTTTGGGATTTACATTAGTTTTTACCACATTAAACATGCATATTGACAACTGAATTTCCAGCATATACACGCCATAAAATAGTCCCTAAAACTGCACAACAATATCCAACAGTTTTATACAAGTCTCGGCCAAACAACCCCAATACTATTACCCTTTCCATAATCCTTTATAATCCAATTAAAGTTCCAATACTTTTATATAAGTCATAACAACTTAATAACAATAATATTCCTTCATTATATCATGCAATAGGTGAAGATAACAACAACAATAACCAACGAAATCCAAAGTCCCGAAAACTGCCTAGTTTCGGCCAACTTAGCCAAAAATGCCCACACACCTTTTATTCTCCATTCTTCTTAACCCAAGTCCATCTAATAACTATAACAACAAGTAATATCCAATTACTTCAAGAGGAAGAAGAATTTTACCTTAAATTTTAGCCCAAAACCGTCCAAACAGTCCCGCGATTTTTGGCCCACAATTTTATCTTAGCTCCACTTCTTTAAGCTCCAATCACACACATGTATCCACTACAAGCTTATAACCAAATTCCCTTCTTATTTTTCTTCTAAAAAGTTGATCAACAAGCCTAGGGTTTCAACCCACAACTCTCGGCCAAGGAGTATTTTGGAGGATCTTGGAGAGTTAACTTGGCTTAAGACTTGATTAGGGTTCTTAATTTTGGATAATAATCAACTCTTGCTCTTGGAATTTTCTTAGGGATTTTCGAGATTTGCCAGAAAGAGAGGAGAGAAAGCTAAAGGAAATGATATAATGAAAATGCTAAGTCTTGCTCTCTACTCCTCTATATAGAATATTTGTCTTGCAAGACAAGTGGATGAGGGACACATGTCACCCTCCCATTGGTCACATTCCCTCTTAACAAAATATCTAAATATTTATTCAAAATATCCTAAAATCAAAGGCCCCCACAAACATGTGAAATTTTCGGCGGGCCTCATATTATTAATTCCAATACTTCATAATCCAATACTAATCTCAAAAATCTAATTAGAAGTATTAAACTCCAAATTAATAACTTTTGTCTTCACATTTTTTCAAAAATTTTCCATAAGAAAATATAATTATACTTTCCTTCCAACCTTCCAATCTTATTTCATTACTTACGTTCTCACTTATATGTCCTGGAACTACGGGGTGTAACACATAACCTCTCGCAAACGAAATTATGAACAAAGCTCTTAAGAATCAGGAGTCGTTGACTGTCCGGATCTAGATGGTTCAGATCTAGTGGACTCCGAAGTGGATGAATATCCGGAATCTGGTGTTCTTGATTCTCAGAACTTGGAGACTCCAGAGATGGAACCAAGACAAAGTAAAAGGGTCAGGAAGGATAAATCCTTCGGTCCTGACTTTGTAGCTTATACGATTCATAACGAACCACAAACAATTGTTGAAGCATTGTCAATTCCAGAAGCACCGTTCTGGAAAGAAGCTATTAAGAGTGAAATAGACTCCATCTTGTAAAACCATACTTGGGAGTTGGTTGATCTTCATCTGGGAAACAAATCATTGGGTTGTAAATGGATACTTAAACGGAAGTATCAAGCAGATGGGTCTATAGAGAAGTACAAGACCAGGTTGGTAGTCAAGGGCTATCGACAAAAGGAAGGCCTTGACTATTTTGTTACGTACTCCCCGGTGTTTAGAATGACGTCCATACGAGTATTTATTGTGATCGCAACGCTGCGTGACCTTGATATACATCAAATGGATGTCAAAACAACATTCCTAAATGGTGATTTGGAAGAAGAAATTTATATGGAACAACCCGAGGGGTATGTGGTTCCTGGACAAGAGAAGAAAGTCTGTGGACTTGTCAGGGCTGAAACAGGCCTTTAGGAAATGGCATGAAAAATTTGATAGTACTCTACTATCGAAAGGTTTCTCCATTAATGAGTGTGACAAATGTGTCTACATGAAAGGCAATTCTGACTCGTTCTTCATGATATGCCTTTACGTAGACGACATGTTGATCACAGAGAGTAGTCCTAGTTTGATCATACACACTAAGAATATATTTGTTACACCCCGTAATTTCAGGGCATTTAATTGAGAACATGTTTTTGGAAATAATATTTGAATGTTGGAAGGAAAGTATTTTTACGTTTTCTTATATGGAAAATTTTCGAGACAAATGTGACGACGAGAATTTTTAACGAGTAGTTAAATTCTTTCCAATGGATTTATGGACTTAGTATTGTATTATGAAGTCTTGGCATTGTTAATATGGGGTCCACCGAAAATTTCACAATTTTGTGGGCCCATCGAAATTTTAAGATATTTGGCTAAGTGTGGAAGATATGTTGTGAAGACAAATTTATGACCAATGAGAGGGTGACACGTGTCCCTCCCCCACTTGTCTTGCAAGTCACACATTATATAAGATATGTATTGGAAGACTTGTGTTCACAAAAAAAAATATCTTCTCCTTCAACCTTTCTTATCTCTTTTCTTCTCCTTTAAATTTCGAAATTTCTTAGTCAAGTGAAGAACAAGAGTTGATTAATTTTCAAGATTAAGCTTCTTAACTAAGCTCTAAACCAAGATTCCTCTCCAAAAATAGGGGGTTATCTTGGTTGGCCGATTCTGCCCTAACAAAACCCTAAGTTGGAGATGCACTTTTTGGAAGAAAAACAAGAAAGGAAGATGGTTACAAGCTTGTAGAGGATACATGCATGTGGTTGTAGCATGAAGAAGTGGTGTGGAAGTGAAGCGTGAATCCAAAACCTAAGGACTACTTTGGCTAAAGTTGAGGTAAGAGTTCTTCCTCTTAATAAGTTATTGGTATATAAATGATGTTATAGTTAATGGATGAACATGTATTTAGAAGGATTGGAAGTAATGTGGTTGTTGTTAGCATGTTAGCCGATTCTGGCTATTTTTCATTACTTGGATTTGTTGGTTATTGTTGTTGTTATCACCACTTGCTACATGTCGTTAGATGAAGGAAATCTTGGTATGGAAAGTATAAACTGTTTATATGAAAGTGTTGTAACGAATTGGATTATAAAGAGTTGTGAAAAAGGGCCTTGGCTTGAAGTCTTGTTGTGGCCGAGAACTTCATATAAATGGTTGGATATTGTCATGTTATTTTAAGGGCTATTTTATGCGTGTATATGCTGGAAATTTAGTCATTGTTTATGCATGTTTAGATGTGGTAATTGCTAACGTATGTCCTAAAGGAACGAGGCTGTAGAAAGACTTCATATCTTACCCTCATTGTTGTTGGAATAGGGACTATTTTCGTGGACTGTTTTAGTAAGGATTAAGGGGTTGTTTTACGTGAGAAATAGGTGTGTAGATCACCTTGGTTAACTGTTTATGTGTGATGTGTGGGTATAAGGGTGCTCAGGTAGGGTACCAGTCGCGGCCCTTCGGCTCGGGTCATGACAATGTTGAAACAATGTTTCGACATGAAGGATATGAGTATTGCAGATGTCATCTTAGGGATTAAGGTCTCTAAGACGTCTGACAGACTGGTATTATCTCAGTCTCACTACATCGAGGATGTGTTGAGAAAGTTTGAAATGTTCGACAGTTAGCCGATGAAGTTACCACAGGATATGAATCAGAAAATTGATAAAAATTATGGTGCGCCCGTATGCCAGGAGCGATATACGCAGGTGAATGGAAGTTGATGTACATAACAAACTGCACCCGACTTGATATCGCTTATGCAGTCAACAAGTTGGCTAGGTTTACCCGTAATCCAAGTAATGATCATTGGAAAGCATTGAATCGGGTACTACGGTACTTAAAATACACGCTAACTTACGTGTTACATTATTCGAGATATCCAGCTGTACTAGAGGGGTATAATGATGCAAACTGAAGATCTAATATAGAGAACACCAAGTCCACAAGTGGGTATATATTTATAATTGGTGGTGGGGCTGTGTCTTGGAAATCCTCTAAGATCCACGATAGAGTCGGAGTTTATTGCTTTAGACAAAGCATGGGAAGAAGTTGAGTGACTTCATGACTTCTTAGAGGATGTCCCGTGTTGGGACAAACCTGTACCTTCTATAATGATCCAATGCGACCTCCAGTCAGCTCTAGGAAGGGCACGAAGTTCTATGTATAACGACAAATCTCATCATATTCGATGGAGACATAAGACTGTTAGGCAGCTGATCACCACGTGTATTATTTTCATTGATCATGTAAAATCAAAGCATAACATAGCAGACCCTTTGACTAAGGGCATACCCAGATATCATATGTCCTGTCTGTCAAGGGGAATGGGCTTAATACCTAAACAATAAGGATTGATATGGTGGTAATCCAACCTTACTGATTGGAGATCCCAGGAATTAAGTTCAATGGGAAAACAAAGTTGTAAAGGCTCAGTTGAGCTCTTCGGTGAAAGCAAGAGGGTTATGATTTATGTAAGGACCATAAACCCAAGGTCTTTCCCGCGATAGAAATTAAGTGCTATCTGCAGTATGGGTAGAGGTTAAGTTTCCAAAATCTTTAATGATCCTCAATGGTTGAGGTTAGGTTTGGAATTTTTTTTAATGGTTCCTAACACTTGTGAAGTGGGGTATAGCAGGAGACCTTGTAGGAGACCACCTATTTAAGTGCGAGAACATGCCACCTCAAATGAACTCACTTAAGAATTCAAGAGTGTCCACGACCACAACGGATAAAACATTAAAGAAGAACAAAGTAAGGAAGTTGTTGTGTTGGTACTGTTGACTTGGCTTGCACTAAAAACTGACGGTTCAAGACATACAGAAGGTTATCTCATTATTCAACTAAGGAAGGTTCAAAGCGGAAACTACCTCTCCTAATGCAACATCGGTCCGCTGAAAGATTGCTAGAAAATGCACCTTGTGAATGCGCCAAAATCTTTTTCAAGAGGGGATTATTGGAAATTTATTAATGTGGAATAAAGTTTATCTCATTATTTATGACTCTAACAATTGGGGCCCCGCACGTCAGAAACGTCGTTTCCACACACGTGCAGACATTGTACCAAAGATCGTAAATTTCATTAGTGAAAGAGATATCGGTACATAAGTAAAATGTTTGAGACATAGAATGATGGACGGTCGTTGACCAAAATGACAAGTGTTCCACATTGATAAATGAAGGAAGAAGTGTGCATATTGTAAAAGATGGAACGGAACGGAAAGGACCGCAGAGCTGAGAAGGGTCGCGACACCACCGCGGAGCCGGGGAGCTCTGCGACGCTAATTCTAACCTGAGCCACTGGAGTCGCGGTGCCTCTGAGGCTCAGCCGCGACGCTAATTCGATTTCGCCTGGCAGAATCTGAAACAGAAAATTTGATGTTTGGAGAATTTTGGGTTGCCCTCAATGACATTCATTCCAGATTCAGTCATTACTTGGCTGATAAATGGGTGTCATTACTTGGACAATTCATTGTCATTGCATGAGTGATTCAATGTCATTACTTGGCACTTGAAGAGTCAAAATCTTACATTATAAATTGAGGCCTTTGGCTCAATTGTTAAACACTTGCAACACTTATGTTTTTCAGGAAATCTTCTTCCTCTCTAGCATATTTCAATACTCAAAGTTCTTCAAGATAAACACTTGAGTTTCATTTGCTCAAGTGTTAGTAGTTATTTTATCTTAGGAGACTATTGCCTAGAAACGTAAAAGAATATATCAGAGACAATCTTGTCTTAAAGACAGAGTGTCATCACTCAACTCAGTAAAAATTCAAATTATGTGTTGATTCTTGTTTTCAGTGTTAAATTAAAATTATTTTATTTATTGTAATCTTTTATTTTTCATTTTCCTAGTTCTTATAATAGATGTTATTTTTATATTTTATCTATCATCTATAATGTTGTAAAGAAATTGATATAAGTTATTAAATATACGTCAAATAAAATAACTACTCCCTCCATAAAATAAATGTTTTTCCTCTCTCAAAATGGCATCTCCCTTATAATTATATAAGAGGTGTCATTTCCTAGATATGCATTGTCATTTGTTTCATCCTACCAGAATAACACGTGTGGGTGGTGTTTTTCATTTAACATCTATTCACATCTTATTATTTAATTTATTTATTTTCATTACAATTCAATACTTAATCAATTACACTCATAATTAAAAATTATTAATAATTTAAAATTATCTCATAAAATTTTCACATATACTGATATTTATAAATATTGAGATATCTAGAAAATATACATTTTAATTTTTTTCAATCTTATATCAAGAATGCAATTTTTTTGTGCTATTAATCTCCAAACGATAAAAGATAATTTCTATTTTTATAATAAATAAAACTCATTTAAAACTTCTTCATGTCATATTTAATTTAAAGCTTATTCAAAAAGTAGTAAATATAATAACTATGTAAAATTATATTTATCAATTTTTTATGGAAAATCTAAAATACACCCTAACCTTTGTCCGAATTTATTGTAACACACGTAATCTTTACGGAGATCCTATTATCCCCCTAGATATATTTTAAGGAATTTTTTGGCATTTATCGAGTGGGCTAGATAACAATTCAAATACGTGCTGAACAAAAGGCCAAAAATAAAGGAGTACGGTCATTTTCAGGTCATTTAACTCTTCGAACAAAATAAAAAAATTAAAATTCTCTCCTATACTCTTTATTTTTTTTTATGGAGAAAGCAGTTGATTCTCTTGGAATTTGATCTTATGAATCACTATATTCTTTCATAATTGAGTCTTGGCTTGTTTCTCGTTGGGTTTTGATTCGATTTTTTTAGATAAATGCTAAAGAAATGCTTTAAAAATATATTCAATGGGGTAACATGTCAGGGGCGGAGCCCATTGCCCTTATCTAGCTCCGCCCCTGACATGTTACCGTAACGTTCAACTAGAACTACTAATATTCTTTCTGTTATTTAATTCTTTAGAAATTTCAATTATTATTTATTTGTCTCAATTTATATGATATTTTGATTTTTAATTAGTTTAAAAAAGAATAATATATTATTTATTTGATAATGATTTAACTTTAAACTTTATCTTTTACACATAACGAAATGATTTATAACCATATAAATATCTTTGACTTGTTTTAGACCACAACATTCAAAAGTATTCTTTTAAAAAAAATCATACCCAATTTTATTCATTTCTTAAATTTAATAACCAGTCAAACTACATCATATAAATTTGGACGCAGGAATATATCGTTACTGTCTCCGTCTCAATTTATATGATGTAGTTTGACTGAGCACATAATTTAAGAAATAAAAAAGAGTTTTTAATTTTGTGATTCAAAACAAATCAAAAATATTTGTACGGTTATAAATCATATCGTTAAGAGTAAAAAATAATTTAATATCTCTTAAATTATTATTAAATAAATAAATATATTATTGTTTTTTAGAATAGACTAAAAATAAGGTATGTCGTATAAATTGGAGCTACTTATTATTGTGTGTGTTGAAAATTCTAGCCTTTGGGAAGCTCAGTCCTAGGTTGGAACTTGGAAGTAAGGGTATTTTGGGGTTGGATTGGACAAGAGAAAATAGTGAATAGCTGGAGCAACGGTCCTCAATGGCAGCCTGTCGGCTCAGAAGAGAAGACTGTAAGCGCACTAAACATGATTCGGCTTTCTCCGATTGGAAGGTTCATCCTAACTCTTTCCCTTAATTAGCTACCACATTTATGAAGATGGAGTTGGAGAATTTCTAAATTTGGAATCCAACTTCAACTTGGATTTGAAAATTTTATACTGATTTTGAAATAAACTAAATGGACAAACAGCTACTTAGATCAAGAGGTGTCCCTGTTGTGCAGTTTTTGCTGATTAGGTATATCATATGATTATGGAAGGAAAGAAATAACATAGTAGTAGTAGTAGTAGTAGTAAAATATCTGAAATTTCATCTAACTTGCGAGGATATGGAGTATATAGTATAAATGTAGTAATGACCAAACCAACTTGCGACTAGAAGGAAAAGTTTTTTTTTTTATCAAGAATAGCCCATTTTTCTTCATCTCCATCATATAATTTCATGTTAAAAATAACAACGAATCGGCATCTTCGGCAAGCATATTTGCTAGGAATAGCCCATCACAGAAGATAAATAAATTTGGGTTTTCTCCAATGTACCAACAACAACAACATAACAAGTGGGGTTGGGGAGCGTTGCATGTACGTTGCCCTTACGCCTACCTTTTGTGGGGTGGAGAAGCTATTCATATAGACTTTTGGCTCAAAAGAAGTGTAATCAAAGCTGGATTAAAAGGAAAATAACGACAGCAAAAAGGCAAAATGAACAAAGCAAACGAAGCAAATGTGATAAAGCTCAAATCTTTTTCTCCAAGTTGGAAAGATAATGAATCATAGCAAGTTATATTAGCAACTTACATATTGTTCTTCTGATTCATCATGAGTGTTTTACTGCCAGATTCTAATTGGGCCTAATGATTGGGAGGATTATTTACTGGGGAAGGAAGGAGCAGAGAAATATAGGACTCAGAACCTTCCAAACTGCACATCATGCTCTGGAGTTTATGAACTGGGAATAGCTGTTTCACGGTGCCAAGCTAGGCTAGAGGCTAGCAGACCTGACCCTGATTATATTGTTCCTGTATATGTTGGAAAATCTGACAATGTTAGGACTAGGCTGCAGAGATATGGCCGTGAAGGCGCTCATTTAGAGAATGGCTGCTCCAATAGTGAGCTGCACATCGGTGAAAATGTATCTGGTTCAAAGAGAACAGGATTATTTACAGAAACATTCTCAAGAGGCTTCTCTATTGTTTATAGGTGGGCACCTGTAAGTATATATTTCTCCTATCTACAACGTTAAGCAACTTGCAGAGGTGTTAATTTGTGGTTTCCTGTTAGATATTGAAATGCAAAAGGTTGTTGCTCCCTCACCCATGTAAATAATAAGTAAAAGTGGTGTTTTTTTGGATAATGTGAAGCTAGATTTTTATTGTTACTTTTCCTTGAGAAATATTACAATCAGTAGTTGCTCGTTTGTCAGTCTATTTGGCATTCAGGTTAAAGCTCGCCTACTTATACTCTGTAATCTTGTTGAGAAATTACTAGTCTGAGGTTCTTTCACTAAACTATAGATGGATACACTAAAAGGCCAAGTTGAGTTTTCGCTTTCAGCACTTAATTTTGTTCTGTTCTCTCAAAAATCATTGTGAGCTATCTGCCAGCCATATAGTTGCGCAGTTGAGCATATTTCAGTGAAAGTAATTGCATGCAGTATTGACTTGTACCTAAAGTACCTCAGTTACTATTGGTAATGTTTCTCAATTTTTAACAGATGAATGACAATAAAGATGCTGAGAGAACTGAAACCCAGCTGCTCGACAAATTTGATTATGCTTGGAATAAAGGTAGTAATGGTGTACGTCGCCACAATGATGTCCTCTGCAAGCTTGATGGCATTTCTAGAGCAACTCGTCTTCCTGCTTTCATCAGGAAGCTTCAGTTGTCCCTTGAGAAACAAAAGGGTGTCAGAATCAAAACGTGCGAGCCCCTTTTATTTGAGAATGGATCTGATTTGCATGATAGCTTCAAAAGCACTAACTTGCTTCCCCAAATTTTCAAGTTTGGGAGATCACAGCTGAGGATAGTTTCACTGAATTTTGGTGCAAATGGTGATCCTAATACTATTTGTGGTGTGGCTTTAGGTCACGGATCTGTTTGTATAAGGCCTCCAATAACAGGAAATAAAAGATGTGCTGAGCACAAAGGAATGAAGGTAAACAGTGTAAATTCAAAGTTAATTGCAGAAGGAAATGAGAGCACAAGACCATGCAAAAGTAGAGGTGAGGAAAATGCTCCAATTTGCGGTTTAATCTTGGATAGTGGTGCTCCTTGTGCACGAAGACCATTCCAGAGAAACAAAAGATGTCTGGAGCACAAGGGAAGGAGGAATCGAGGCTTCAATTCTCAGCCAATGACAAAAAAAATTGGCCAGTGGACCCACGATCCATTACTGGAATACAGGACTTCTTCTAGTAATGATTGTCAGCAGATCTTATCTAGTAAAGCAGATACACAGCACTCTCAAGATTTCTCCACTTCTCTTATCCACCAGAACCACAACGTCATATGTGGAGTTTATTTAAATGATGGTAGTTTCTGCACCAGGCAACCTGCAGTAGGAAGAAAGCGCTGTGAAGACCATAAGGGTATGAGGGTTAAAGAGCCCATTTCTAAGCAATTAGGAGCTAAAATACCGAGTGTATGAGGGTTAAAGAGCCCATTTCTAAGCAATTAGGAGCTAATATTTGCAGATCCAGCTGCCAAAATTAGCAGCGGAAAAGAGCATTGGAATATTGACATTCCATCAGTCAACCATTCTCCAACCTGTGGAGCAACATTGTAATGGTTCTTTTTGCAGAAGGAAAGCTTCGGAAGGTAATAAATAATGTTGGCAGCACAAAGGCATGAAGAACTGAATAAGCACTCCACAACCTGATAATGTAGTTTTCATCTATCGTGGTGCACCCTTACGGGGTGGTTCATATTGTAATAGCTCACCACACCAAAGGATGCAGTCTAGCGGTCAATGAAACTGGAATGAGGACCATAGGACGCCAGGGTTCGAATCTCAGTAGAGGGAGGATGCATGTACCTAATAGAATAGATGGGTATGCACAGGCTGCCTTAGACACAACCATTTGAAGGTAAGAGAAGGCGTGGGGGAATAGGTGTTCAGATGTTTCAACTGGAGATGAATAGTAGCAGATATTGTAATTTGTGAGTTTACAGAAAATTTTCAAATTTTTCATCCATGTGTGCTTCAAATTTAATTCAGGGAAATCTTCTGCTTGTTAGTGTGAGTATATCAACAAAGGTAGTTTGTTGTGTGGCTTTGCTGTTTTGAAGACAAATTGGTCCTACGGTTTGGTTGTTCTTAACAGCTTAATATTATTTGCTGACTATGCAGTTCACAGCACTTCATTCTGGTTCCTTCTGTAGTTTAGTTTACTTTTCAATAATCTCATTTGTATCAATAAATTTCATTATGTAAAATACTAAAGTTGGTAAAGCTAAAACTACAGTTATCTATGCCACCAACAGACACGGTGGAGGAGGTGGTCTAGATGTGGACACAGATCAAAGCAGAACGTAGAGACGCCCAATTACATCTAGATGTGGTCTAGATGTAAAATACTAAAGTTGAGCCAGCTCACCAGCTACTTGTACTCTACTATTCTATCTCTCTCGTTCCACTTGGAAAACAAGCTTGTCTTCCACTTTCCTTTATTATCTTTCTTCAATACTGAGCCTCAGCTTCAGGGGTATGCTCGGAAATCTGTACCTCGTTGTGAAAGGCTTATCAAGGATAAATGCTAAATCTCTAGTGCTGATGATTCTCGATATCGTATCCTTTTTCTTGACCCTTGTAGTTGGAACAAATCGAATCAGCTAGGCCGTATGAGAATATATTTGCAGGCTTAATTGAGACAGATACATTGCTCCTTTACGCGTGCTTAATGGATGTTGGAAGGTACCTTTAGACTATTGGCGACATTGATGGAAGTGCTTTTTCATTTTATGGAGTTAATGTTGAAAATTTACTAAACGTGAAATAAAATTAATCATATTAATTATGACTCGAACAATTGGGGTCCTCACGCCGGAAACATGGCTTTCACATACGTGCACATAAAATGTCAAAGATCGTAATTTTCTTAAAAATGGAAGAGATATTGGTACGTATACGAATTGTTTGAGACGTAAGATAATAGATGATTATTGGTCAAATAACAATGATTTTCCGTTGGTAAATGAAAGGAAGATGTGTGCAATGTCAATGTGTGAAAGATGAAACGAGTCTGAAAAAATGTCGCGGCGCCAGAGCGTCGGCGACGCTCGAAACTCTCTGAAGTTTCGGCGCCGCGGAGCTGCGGACGTTTCAGACCATTGGAAGATGTGAAAATTGTTTTTTGGGCTGATTTTGGAGCATTAATTCTCCATTATTGGGCTCATGAATTCAACCATTATTTGGCTGAATTATTACTCCACATTCAAGACATTATATGGTCTTTATTGGCCATTACTAGGCTATGTGGAAGATCATCTTCTTCGTACTATAAAATGGAGTCTTGGGCTCATTTGCAAAAGAACATACACTTAACAATTCTCTGAAATTGTCTTCCTCTCTTGCAATCACAAAACACTCAAAGATCTTTCTTCCTAAGCGAACACTTGAGTTCCCTTTGCTCATTTGTTTGATTGTTGTTTTATCTTGGGAGATAAATTGTCATTACACCGTTGAAAGGATATACGGGGCAATATTATCTTAAGGATACATTGAGAATTCAGTCGACTCAGCAATCCAATTATTTTGTTGATTTCCAGATTTCTAACTCAGTTGTTGTTGTTGTTACATTCTCATTTTCTTGTTACTACACATTATTCCCCACAAGCTTAAGATAATATTTGTTGTTTCAACAACAACATGACTGGACAAGATCAATTCAACCAATTCAACGCTGAAAATCCCACTGATGCTCAAGGCAATCCCATCGCTTCAATCCATTTGCTCGAAGGCACTCTTTGCCGCCTCCACTGCTTTTGGCACTTCTAGTGTCTCCACTGATCATGACATTCCTAATGCCTTCCAAACTGCTAGTTTTGGTACAACTAGTGTCAACACTATTTTTGGCACAACTAATACCTCCATTGCTTCTCCGGGCACTTATAGTGTCTATGCCACTTCCCAAGGTGTCAACAACGCCTATGCTCCTGTTAGAGGTGTTTCCAACACCTTTGCTCGAGGGTTTATTTGCCCCTACGCTGGTTTTCACCATGAGCGTCCTGAAAAGTTCATGGGTGCTCACTTTAAGCGATGACAACAAAAGATGTTTTTCCTGACGATTATGAGAATGTCACGTTTCCTAGCCGAAGATCCTCCACTAGTTGGGGAAGACGTGGACCCTCAGCCAAATGATTTGGCGGGAAGGGGCCAAGGTAACAATGTCGCTGACGACATGAGGATGGTTCGCGAAGCATGGAAACATAGTTATTTCATGTGTAAGAACTATATTCTAAACTGTTTGTTCGATCCTCTCTACATGGTTTATTGTACCGTTGAAACTGCCAAGCAGTTATGGGACAAACTTCAGAAGAAATACAACACTCAAGATGCGGGTAGTAAGAAGTTCATCATTGGGAAGTTCCTGAAATTTCAAATGGTGAACAACAAAAGTGTGTCACCTCATGTCAAGAAATTTCAAATGATTCTACATCACCTGGATTTGAAAAGATTGAAGCCCAAGGAGATATTTTTGGTTGGGGTATTAATCGAGAAGCTGCCTCCATCGTGGACTGAGTATTTAAACTATTTGAAACTCAAAACGAAGGAGATGTCCTTAGACGAACTTATTGTCAAACTACAGATTCAGGAGGACAATAAGAAGGCTATGCCAAAGGGGAAACAACCCGCTGAGGCTAAGGCGAACCTGACGGAAGTCAAAGGGAACTCAAGCAAAAAGCGGAAATTCCAGAAGGTAGGCAAGACCCAAACAACTGAAAAGTTCAAGGGAAATTGTAACCACTGTGGTATAGTTGGTCACATGGCCAAAGACTGACGCAAGCTCAAACGTGAGAATAAAGAGAAGGCCAAAGGCAAGGCCAAGGCTAACATCGTCGAAGACACGCTCGTAGACGATATGATCGAGGAGTTTTCAGCGGTGGTTCATGAAGCAAACCTCGTTGAGAACCAGGTGTAGTGGTGGTTGGACACAGGTGCCACCCGTCACATATGTTCCAATAATGAAGCCTTCTCCACTTATACACCAGTCACAAACAAGAAATTGTTCATGGGAAACAATTCTTCTTCAGAGGTATTGGGGGTAGGAAAGGTGATCCTAAAGATGACGTCCGGAAATGAGCTGACTCTGAAGGAAGTGATGCATGTCCCAGAAATTCGAAGAAATTTAATTTCTGGACATGTGTTAGTAAATGTTGGTTTTAGGCTAGTGTTAGAAGCTAACAAATTTGTAATCACTAAAAACAGAACATTTGTAGGAAGAGACTTCGTCTGTGAATGTCTCTTTAAGGTTAATGTTGCACCTGTAATGCCTTCTGTTTCAACTATCAATAAAATTGTGCCTTCTACTTACTTGATCGAGTCATCTAATTTATGACATCATAGATTAGGACATGTTAACTATCAATCTATCCAAATGGTAAAGGCGAAATTATTGTCGTCCATCGACATAAATCCTCAACGTAAGTGTGAGGTGTGCGTAGAGGCAAAACTTTCCAAGAGTCCCTTTAGATCCGTCGAAAGGGAAACACTTCTCTAGAACTTATACACACTGATATATGTGATTTGAAGTTCGCTCAAACAAGAGGGGGGAACAAGTACTTTGTAACTTTCATAGATGATGGCACAAGGTTTTGTTACCTTTACTTACTAAAAAGTAAAGATGAAGCCTGTGAAGCATTCAAACGCTACAAAGCAGAAGTTGAGAATCAACTAAGCGGACGAATTAAAATAATCTGTAGCGATAGAGGGGGAGAATATGTAGCGTTTTTTGAATTTTTTTATACCCAGTCGGGTATAGTTCATCAAACGACGGCTCCTTACTCACCTCAATCAAATGGTGTGGCTGAACGCAAGAACCGAACACTGAAGGAATTGATGAATGCTTTACTCATCAATTCAGGCGTTCTCCAACACATGTGGGGAGAAGTTGTCCTTACCGCAAATAATATTCTTAATAGAGTCCCACACAAAGGTAAGGACAAGACTCCATACGAGTTATGGAAAGGAAAGAAACCTACCTACAAGTATTTGAAGGTATGGGTTGTCTGGCCAAGGTAAAAGTACATATGCCAAAACAGGTCAAGATTGGACCTAAGACTGTGGATTGCATATTCATCGGATATGCTAATAACAGTAGTTCTTATCGTTCATAGTGCATAAGTCGGATGTACCGGACATTTAAGAAGGTACAGTCATGGAATCAAGGAACGCATGATTATTTGAAGACACATTTCCATATAAGGAAAACAACATAACCTCTCGCAAACGAAGTTATGAGCAAACCTCTGAGGATCTAGGAGTCGTTGACTACCTAAATCCAAAAGGTTCAGATCTAGTGAATTCTGAAGTGGCTAATTATCCGGAATCCAGTATTTCAGATTCTCAGGACTTTGAAGATTCAGAGATGGAACCAAGGCGAAGCAAAAGGGCCCGGAAGGACAAGTCCTTCGCTCCAGACTTTGAAGCTTATTTGGTTCAAGACGAACCACGGACAATCGCCGAAGCATTGTCAACTCCAGAAACAACGCTCTGGAAGGAAGCTTTAGAAAGTGAGATAGAATCCATCCCGCATAACCACACCTGGGAGTTGGCTGAACTTCCCCCGGGACACAAACCTTTGGGTTGTAAGTGAATCCTTAAACGGAAGTTAAAGGCAGATGGATCTATCGACAAGTACAAGGCTAGGTTGGTAGTCAAGGGCTATCGCCAAAATAAGGGCCTTGATTACTTCGACACCTACGCTCCGGTGTCTAGGATGACATCCATACGTATGTTCATAGCTATCGCCGCCTTTCGGGATCTTGAAATACATCAAATGGATGTCAAGGCTGCCTTCCTAAATGGTGATTTGGAAGAAGAAATATATATGGACCAACCGGAGGGGTATGTGATTCCAGGACAAGAGAAAAAAATGTGTCGGCTTGTTAAATCATTGTACGGGCTGAAACAAGCCCCTAAACAATGGCACGAAAAATTTGATAGTACTCTACTATCAAAAGGGTTCGCCATTAATGGATGTGACAAATGTGTCTACATGAAAGGAAATGTCGAATCTTTTGTCATGATATGCCTTTATGTAGACGACTTGTTGATCACTGGAAGCAGTCCTAGGATAATTCTAGAGACTAAGAACATGTTAAAACAGTGTTTGACATGAAAGATATGGGCATTGCAGATGTCATCTTAGGGATCAAGATCTCTAAGACATCTGATGGACTGGTCTTGTCTCAATCTCACTACATCGAGGATGTACTGAAGAAATTTGGGATGTTCGACAGTTCACCAGTAACGAAACCATTGGATATAAGTCAAAAGATTGACAAACATCTTGGTGAGCCCATGCGCCATGAGCGATATGCGCGGGTGATTGGTAGTCTGATGTATATCACAAACTGCACTCGACCTGATATCGCTCATGCAGTCAATAAATTGGCTAGGTTCACCCGAAATCCAAGTGAGAATTACTGGATAGCGTTGAATAAGGTACTACGGTTCCTAAAGTTCACGCTAAATTTCCGATTACACTACTCGAGATATCCAAATGTACTAGAGGGGTACATTGATGCAAACTGGATATCTGATAGCGACGACATCAAGTCCACCAGCGGATATATTTTTACAATCGGTGGTGGAGCTGTGTCTTGGAAATCCTCTAGGCAAACCCTTATTACCCGATCCACGATGGAGTCAGAATTTATCGCTTTAGATAAAGCGAGAGAGGAAGCTGTTGGCTTCATGGTTTTCTAGAGGATGTCTCATGTTGGGATAAACTTGTGTCTTCTGTAATGATCCACTGCGATAGTCAGTCGTCTCTAGAAAAGGCACAAAGTTCTATATAAAACGGTAAGTCTCGGCATATTCGACGGAGACATGAGTTTGTTAGGCAGATGATCCCCTCGGGTGTTATTTTCATTGATTACGTAAAATCTAAGGAAAATATCGCAGATTCCTTGACGAAGGGAATACCTAAAGATCAGATGTTCTGCCTGTCTAGGGGAATGGGCTTAAAACCCAAACAATAAGAACCGATATAGTGGACACCCAACCTTATAGACTGGAGATCCCATGAATAAGGTTCAATGGAAAAACTAAACTATAAAGGTTCCTTGAACGCTTCGGTGAAAGCAAGAGCACTTCGGATAATGTTTTCTTCTTAAGAATCTAAGGTCGTTCCCGTGAAAGACAAAAAGTGCTACCTGTAAGAGGGGTAAATGATAAGTTTCCAAACCTTTAATGATTCTCAATAGTTGAGGTTAGGTTGGGGAAATTTTTAATGGTTCCTAACGCTTGTGTAGCGGGGTATTGCAGGATACCTTGTAGGAGACCACTTATTTAAGTGCGAGGACAGGCCACCTCAAATGAACGCACTTAAGAATTCAAGTGTGTCCATGGCCCACGACGGACAAAACATTAGAAGGATTGAGTAGGAAAGTTGTTGTGTTGGTTGGCATATACTAAACACTGACGGTTCAAGACATCACGTTCACCGCGCAGTAAATATGTCCGATGATATTCTACTATGGAAGGTTCAAAGCTCCGCCTACCTCTCCAGATGCAACATCGATCCGCCGAGTGATTGCTCGAAAGACACCATTGTGCGTACGCCAAAATCTCTTCCAAGAGGAGATTGTTGGAAATTTACTAAACGTGAAATAAAATTATCCTATTAATTATGACTCGAATAATTGGGGCCCCGCACGTCGGAAACATGGTTTCCACACACGTGCACATAAAGTGTCAAGGATCGTAATTTCCTTAAATGGAAGAGATATTGATACGTATACGAATTGTTTGAGACGTAAGATAATAGATGGGGGTTATTGGTCAAATAACAATGGTTTCACGTTGGTAAACGAAAGGAAGACATATGCAATGTGTGAAAGATGAAACAAATCTGAAAAAATGCCGCGGCTTCAGAGCGCCGCGGCGGACGTTTCAGACGTTGAAAGATGAACGAAAATTGTTTTTTGGGCTGACTTTGGAGCATTAATTCTCCATTATTGGGCTCATGAATTCAGCCATTATTTGGCTGAATTATTACTCCACATTCAAGGCATTATATGGTCTTTATTGGTCATTACTAGGCTATGTGGAAGATCATCTTCTTCACACTATAAAATGGAGCCTTGGACTCATTTGCAAAAGAACATACACTTAACAATTCTCTGAAATTATCTTCCTCTCTTGCAATCACAAAACACTCAAAGATCTTTCTTCCTAAGCGAATATTTGAGTTCCCTTTGTTCATTTGTTGTTTTATCTTGAGAGATAAGTTGTCATTACACCGTTGAAAGGATATACGGGGCAATATTATCTTAAGGATATATTGAGAGTTTAGTCGACTCAGCAAACCAATTATTTTATTGATTTCCAAATTTCTAACTCAGTTGTTGTTACATTCTCATTTCCTTATTACTACACATTATTCACCACAGTTAATGCGTCTGCAAGTTGTGTATTCACAGTGGAAAAAAACGAATAGCAGATTAAATAGCTCAAGTTGGGTTTGCTGAGGCAAAAGCTTTATCTTCGATAAGGTCCATTATCCTAATGTACGAGGTACTTAACCCACTCGCGGAGCTCGACTCAACAAGATAGGGGTCTAAAGCCAAACTTTATAGAGACGTCCTATTTTTTTAAAAGAAATATTGTTATATATATTTTTATTTAAAATCTACTTTTCTAATTATTTTAGATGTGAACTCATTAATTATTGTTTTATAATCTATTTGTTCTAACAATTCTTTTTCAATTGATAATATAGCTAATCCATTCAATTCTCTTGAGACATTGTTGATCTTAGATAAGATTTTATCAATTTTAATTTAGAAAAACTTCTTTCAGCTGAGACAATAGTTACAGGAACTGTTAGCATTATTTTAAAAAAAGGGCAGCTCGATTCACTAATCTTCGCTATGCGTGGGATCCGAAAAAACTGTTAACATTATTTTGTAAGCAATATGTGTATTTGAAAAAGAATCAAGTCTTTTTATTTAATTGAGTATTTCGATTAGATCATTATCTTCTACTTATATTATTTCTCTTAACACTTTTATTCATAAAATTAGATCATTATCTTCTACTTATATTATTTCTCTTAACACATTTTATTCATAAAATAAATCTAAATCATCACTATCAGAATAACTATTTTGTGTTAAGAAAGTTCAAGGTAAGGCTATATTTTTTCAAACTCTCATCATCCAGTGATCTCAAATTTTTACCATTAAATAGCAAACAAAAAAAAATCATATGTTTCAAATTGTTCAAATCTATTTTGAAGTGATAAAATGTCTTGGTCTACTATATATAGGAAGTAATCAACTCTAAAAGATTCTTCAAGAGACTTTGTGATTTTGTTATCAAATATTTTTATCAAATTATTTCTTT
Organism: Przewalskia tangutica; assembly: GCA_029844215.1. NCBI lineage: Eukaryota > Viridiplantae > Streptophyta > Magnoliopsida > Solanales > Solanaceae > Przewalskia > Przewalskia tangutica. Next base: position 72,098,358 of record CM056732.1, read on the forward strand.
TTAAATATTACGCGTTTCTTACGCAATTCAGGTTTTATATTCATATCAGATGCAATTTTCTTAGCAAAAATCATAGCAATTGCAAATCCTTATTCTCTATACTTTTTGAAAAAAGAAATTAAATCTCTTAGCTGATCCATGGCGGCATCAATACACATCTCTTTAAATTGTAAATTTTTACTAATTGAATTAACCACAAATAATATATCATACCAAATAGTCATACTCAATAAAATTCAAAATTTTTAAGATCATATGTTGCTAAACATGTAGTTTCACTTTTAATTTTTGGATCCTCACTAACTTCTACTAGTTCCAGTAAAACATCTCTCATTTGAGGTGCTTGAAATCTTAATGCTTTAATACTTTTAATATGATTTTATTCAACGTGTCTGTGACAATGCTTTTAGAGTTAGGTTGGGTATAAAATCTTTTAAAACTTTTCATCGCTTAGTAGAAAAAGCAAATAGCATATATATATACATTGTATCACTCCAAAGAATGATATAACTTTTGTACAAGAATTAGACATGTCACAAAGTACTAAGTTTAAATTATGACAACCACATAATGTATAAAATGTTCTAAGATTTACATCGAGAAGTCTTTTTTGCACTCTTTGATTTTTTTCTTAAGATCTGTTATCATATCCCTGTCCTCTTAAATTATCAAATATCAAGTCATATATTTTTTTATCTCATCTATAATAACTTCAAAAAGACCCTTTTCACTTGCATCATCTAATTTTAAAAACTCTAAAAAGTATTCATTAATTCTTATTGGAGTAGCTGAAATATCCGCACTCCTCAATATAAAAGACATTTGTTCTTGATGGCTTCCATTGGAGTGCAATAAAAAATAATTAAGAAGTATTTTATTTCTTTAGTCTTTTCAATAATTTTATTCTTGATTTCACTTGTCAATAAGTTTATCAATTCATTTTGTATATTATGTCCAAGGTAATGATTATGGATTTCATCATACTTAATTCGTTGAATATGTTCTTGCATAACTGGATCAAATTTTGCAGTCATTCAATCAGATTTTAAAAAAAATCATTACTTTCTTGATAGATCTTTTCAGCCCCCAAAATACTAATTTTTTTTCAAGAGTTTTGACCACGACAATAATTCTTGATAATATATTTTTCCAATGCGCTCTATCTCTATTAATTTGTTCTTGCATATTTTTATCAATTGTTTTATTTTTGTGCAATATCATTTCTAAATCAATCCACGCACCCATGCCATGTTAATAATATGCTCATTTGTTACTTCATGACCTTTAAGTTTAGCACTAAGATTTCTTCAATTATTACTACCTTCACTAGCTAGTTTACTGTTACAAATACTAAAATTTGTACTAAATAATTTACAATAAAAACAAAAAAATGTATCCAAATCTTTAGAGTATTCTAACACTACTACATTTCCGACCTAATGCGACGCCTTTTAGAAGGCTAATGCAACGCCCTATGTAGTACCGTTGCATTAGATATGGCTAATGCGACGGGTTCAAGTGTAACAAATTATAAAATTAGGCTAATGCAACGGTAGTTTGTGGCCGTTGCATTAGACTGTCTAATGCGACGGTTCAAATAGTCTAATGCAACGCTCAAAAACAACCGTCGCATTAGCCTATGTAATGCAACGGTTGTAGGTGGCTAATGCAACGGTCCCTTAATTTTTATTTTTAGCTTATTGAAAATAGAGAAGGAAAAATCTAAATTCTCTCTCAAATCAGGCGATTTAGGCGATTTTTGCCTGAAATCGCGAAACCGGCTAGATGGCCATTCTGGCCACCGGAAGGTCTCCACCAGTGGTCGACCATCAGCCTTCAACATCGACGACACCCTCCTCATACCCCCAAACCAATAATCATCAATTTCTACACCTGAAAAATTGAAATATCTCAAAGAGGCAATTTGGGCGATTTCACTCTAAAAATTGAATTCCGACAATAACATCACTTCCGACTAACAACAAGACTCCACCGGAGGTCGTCCGACAACTATCAACAACGGCGACACAACTACCATACTCCCTCACTAACGATTTTCCATCTTTAAACCCAAAAAATCAAAACACAATTTCGAACCCTAATCGTGAAATTCTCCCAATCAAACAAGAAACAGTCGCGAAGGAGATTGGACAATCCTCTACTGAGGTTGTCCAACAAAACCCCAATGTGGGATACTACAATTTGTTTAAGCTATCGTCCAACAACCTTATCAACTGAGATACTGTTTCGGCAAGAAATCAATGCTCTATGTTGGCCTTTTCCACTCGTCGCATCTCCTACCACACCTCGTTGTCTCCTTATCCTTCCCCCCTGCTCGTCATTGCCCTTTTTCACTTGTCGTCGCATCCACTTCGGCGAACTTCTCTTCCCTCTTCTCCAAGGTTAGATTATATTTTACCGTCGTTTTACCTTCCCCTTTCATGTTTTACCGTTGTTAATTCAAGGTTAGATTACTGTGAGTGTGATTGAGCATGGAGTGAAGAAATATTTAGGTAGTAATAATCTCATTTAAATGGATTTTATGAATGATTATGGTTAATTATGTTTGGTTTGGACTAAATATTGATTCAGTGCGAGGTTAGGATGACATGTGACTTGCTTGATTCCCACCATTGGTTTAGTTTATATTATGTCTTTCACATTCTTACCTTAGTTAAATTTAGCTTAGTATGAGATTGATAGGTATGTTGACATCTATTTTAGAACTTTTTATGTTGTACTCACTAATTTGCTGCTGGTGCATTGGTGTTGTGGATGATTCTTGTGATGTGGCTGCAGCTAATGCTGCTGGTATATTGGTTGCATCAGCAGCTGCATTTGATTGTATTAATGTACCAGCTGCTGCAGTCGATGTTATTGTTGTTATTGTTTCATTTCTTGGTGCTGATGTGGTGATAGTAAAGAAGCAGCTGCTCTTGAGTTGGTGATAGTAAAGCAGCTGCTGCTTCATTTCATCTTACTTTTTATACTTCGTCTTTTGTGATAAAAGTACTATATTCCACAGTTTTTCCTTTGGTCTCCTAAAGGAGAAATTATGGATTGGTTGTGGAGGTAAATTCTCTTTCCCTTGTTGGTATTGTAATTAAAAAAAAAAAGAAATTGCATGTGAATACTTCTAAATGCACTTAACTTGTCTTTAAGCTATTTTATACTTGTCAGCTCCAAGACTTTAGAAATGATACTTTTAAAACTGTGGTTAAGATTCAAGTTATATATTTTCCGAGCCAGTGGAATTCTTTGGTGGTGGAACTGGTTGGACCACCAGCTGCTTCCAGTAAATGATTCCGAGAGCCAATTTGCTATGAAAGACATCCATCTAACACCATCAAGGGCAATATCAGAGCACAAGCCAAGTCCATGGCGTCTAAGTCAGAACTTTAGACACCTCCATTTGGATTATGACAATCAATCAGTTACTCTAAGTACTACTGGGTCCGTCAAGTGGAACAAAGGGTCTGACAAGGATGTTACTTCTACAGGGCCGTCGCATTAGCCCTTTAGCTACAGGGCCGTCGCATTAGCCCTTTAGCCGTTGCATTAGGTGGTTCATGTTGTCTTCAAACCAGATGCATATCTAATGCGACGGTTGTACAGGGCCGTCGCATTAGATATGCACATACTGCAACGGCTATACAAGGTCGTCGCATTAGGTCCTTTTTGCCGTTGCATTAGATCTAATGCAACGCCAGAGGATGCAACGACTCATTGTCGTTGCGTTAGACCTAATGCGACGACAAAAGGTCCCTATTGCGATGATTTTGAGGCGTCTTATTAGGCCAGAAATGTAGTAATGTAACCATTTTATTTCATGTCTTTTTCATTTGCCAATATTTAAATATAATGTGTCGTAGAAAAATGTCTTGAGAGGTTATCATTTGAAAATTTTATGTCAGTTATTTTTATTGGTCCTTTTTCAACTAAAAGATTTCTCAGTTTTGTATATACAATATTTCGTTGACTTGGATCGTACATATTTTGAGGGATGCACTTATTTAAATCATTTAGGAGTTCTTGATTTTCTGAAACTATGTCAGATTTCTTCTAGATTTTCTTCTTGAATGTTATTATCAGCTAACTCAACTCTATTAGTAGCTTGTTCATTTGAAGGACATCCTCCCATATTTTCCAGATTTTTATTATTTGTTAAATTTTTTATCAAGGGCTCCTTTTTGAGATTTTTAATTTTCTCTCTTTTTACATAGCCGGAATCATATTTTTAGTTGACATAATTAAATTGAATAAAATCTAATAATAACTAAAACAAGAATATATACTTATGAAGTAAGAATATTAACAATGACAATTTTTCAATGCAAAATATAAAATAAAGTTAGAATAATAAAACCTATCTCAAAAATTGATAAGTTGATATAATAATATCGAAGTAGTGTTGCCCTGCTTTAATGTAATAATTTCTTCTTGTAATGCTCACACCAAAAAATAAATATTGATTTTTTGTCAGTTTTGGTGTAGAAGACTTGAGAATATAATAAAAATAATGAAAGGAAGATGAAAAAAGATAAATAATATAGAAATAGTAATAATATGACTGTTGGGATTCCCCAATTCAACGGATCCCATTAAAAGGAAATTATTGACTTATTGTTGTACTCTCTAAAATATAAGGACAATTCTGAACATTAACCAAAGCTAACAAAAAAAAAAAACTAAACTTGACGACAACGTTGTAAAGCTTGATAGGTCCTCCAGATAATTGTGGCAAAGCCTAAGCCTCTCCAATCCAATGGCGTCTCTCTCCTCAATCCCTGGGATGGCTAACTCCATCTTGTCCCACTTGAAGTTCCGTCTTCCACCACCCTCTAACACACTGCATTTCCAACCCCTATGCGCTACCCCACACAACCGCAGCACCACCACATCCCCGCCACACCGTTACTCTTCACAATCAAGACCCCGCCGGAACAACAACAAGCAAGATTACAGAAGAACCACTACTCCTATTAAAAAAGAACCCGACCCACTAACATTGACCCCCATCTCACCACCTGATGATGTTAACTTGATGACTCTCTGCAATGAAGGTAACTTTGACCAAGTTATCGACTACATTTCACAAGGCGTTGCCCCTGACTTTCATGTTTTCGAAACATTGTTGAGCTATTGTACTGAACTTGCGTCGTTGGAGGTTGGGGAGAAGGTGCATGAGCTCTTATTGCGTACCCCCTGGAGTAACAATATTGAACTGAATGGTAAGTTGGTGCAAGTGTATGTTAATAACGGAAGCATGAGGAATGCGAGAAAGGTGTTTGATAAAATGCGTGAAAGAAAGTTGAAGTTATGGCACTTGATGATTACTGGGTATGCAGAAACTGGAGATGGGGAGAGTGGTTTGCTTTTGTTTGAGCAGATGAGAAAACTTAGGGTGCTTGAGCCCAATGGGGAAACTTTTTCGGTGCTTCTTTCGGCTTGTGCTAGTAAGGGGGCTGTGAAAGAAGGTTTTATGTATTTTGAGCTAATGAAGAATGAGTGTGGTATTGTTCCGCGAATCGAGCATTACTTAGGGATTATTGATGTTTTGGGGAAATCTGGGCATTTGAATGAAGCGTTAGAGTTTCTTGAAAACATGCCTATTGAGCCTACAAAAGAAGTATGGGAGACCGTAATGAATCTTGCACAAATTCATGGGGATGTGGAACTTGAAGATCGAGTGGAGGAGCTGCTCATTAGGTTTGATTCTTCTAGAAATATGGCTGATAAGTCCCCTGCACCGTTTCAGAAGAGGCATTCTGAGTTTAATATGCTTGAGGGTAAGGATAGAGCTAATGAGTTCAAAAGTACAGTTTCACATAGGGCAGATGCATATGAGAAATTGAAAGGCTTAAGCGGGCAACTGAGGGATGCTGGTTATGTACCAGACACGAGGTTTGTGCTTCATGATATTGATGAGGCGGCTAAGGAGCAAGCGCTCATGTATCATAGTGAGCGATTGGCTATTGCATATGGTTTAATTAGTACTCCCGCAAGAACAACTCTTAGGATCATCAAGAACCTCAGGATATGTGGTGACTGCCACAATGCCATTAAGATCATGTCAAAGATTGTTGGCAGAGAATTGATTGTCAGAGATAACAAGCGGTTTCACCATTTCCGAGATGGTAAATGCTCCTGCAATGACTACTGGTGAAGTCATTAGTCTACATTGAGGTTATTACTGCAATTTCTATTGTAGAATTTGTAAATCTACTAGGTGCAAGACGATCTCGGGAATCATGTTTACAGGATGATATCAGATTGTACATTAGTTATATGATTATTTTGCAAGAGAACAAATACAATTTCCCCAAATTTGCCACTTCTTGTTGTTGGCTAGATGTAGAACTGTCTTTATCAATTCTATTACTTCCAAGTTCCAAGTAGGGCTGTTATCGATCCGGACCGATAAGGTTTCGGTTGAGTCGAGATCCGGGACCGGACCGAAACCTTATCGGTCCGTTTCTCGGTCCGGACAGGTAAGAATTTTTCGGGTCGGGTCCGTGGCCCGTTTTTTTTTTTTAAATTGAATTTTCAATACTGAAATTGACATTCTTGGACACACCACGAAATTTGGACGTTGAAATCTATTGAAAGAAAAAATTAGTAACCGATTTGGGGGAAAAATGAAATTGATTGGCAAGACGGATGTTTTTTGAGAAATCGGCTGCGTGGTTTGTCTGGTATCGTCTCGAAAAAATATGAGAAATCAAAAAAAAATTAAGGTGAAACAGACGTCCGAGTGCAGAGTTATGACCATTTAAAGTTTCACCAATTTACAACTATTTTACTTTCTTCTCTCCCTACCTATATTTTATGTCAATGCTTCAAATTTAAATATAAAGTCTACATCACATATATTCTTAAAACATGTAAAATAATTCAACATTAGGGAATATTGCAATTAAATATAATTATGGCTGACTGGGGGGCCGGGTATATTACCGGGTTTACCAGACCGGCTCCTTATCGGTCCGAATAATTTTCTGATACTCGTATCCGGACCGATAAGGTTTCGGTCCGTGTATCGATCCGGGTTTATGGTCCGGTTCCAAGGACTAACAGACCACCCGAATAAACAATAGCATATGCAACAAAAGATGAATATTAAAGAGTGGTTTTTATTACTAATATTTTATGGACTTGGATTTGCTATAGGAAGGGTTTGAGGATAATCGGAGTTGAAATTCACACTGACCCAGCACATAGAGATGCGCTACTGTTTATTTGTTCAGGTTGTACTGATGTAGAACTATCCTACTGCAAATTACTCCATGACGATACAGAACAAAATGGAATAGCACAGTCCAAGAGAAAAAGTTACAAGATATCTTTCATTTACAAGATATCAAGCTTTATCTACACATTAGCAAGGTAACTGTGTTTATAATACAGAAAGGATCCTAGGTGGAACCAGCAGCACTCTCATCTAATTGCTAGCTGAGTCAACTACTTATTTAAAGAAGAATGGAGTGGTACAAACTTTGAACTGCAAAATCTGAACCTGAAAAAATATTGTTAAGAGTGCAGGGATGATGGTTTACTATTTCTGCGGCTGGTAACAACTTCTACAACAGCTTCGTCTCGTGATGGGGTACTCTCAGGTATGATTCAATTGCAACGGATGGTACAACCTTAATTTCAGAAATCACATTAATCAGAGCCAGTAGTACATATAATAATATAGGAAACAGAGAATATTACCCAAAAAAAAAAAAACTTGTATTTTACCTGGAAAAATAGGCCTAGATCCTTCTTATACTTTTGGTTTACTTTAACGAATCATAGGTTTCATTTGTTTTCCCTTCCCTGCCTTATTAATTTCAATCTAAAAGCAGTAGAACACGAAGTTTTTCCCAGATGGTTTAAAGTATTATATATTCAGTTCTCTAGGTTAACTATAAATTGTTTTATTTGCTTAATTTTTTTTTTAAAATCTATTATAAGGGTGCTTATTTAGAGTAATACCTTAGATAAAACCATATTTACTATTCCAAGTAAAAATGGTTTGACATCTGTAATTTCATCTGTGAGAGTGATCAAGATTGTTAGATTTGTATTTTTATTTCACAAATCATATTGAAAAATAGTTAGTAGTATTCTTTAAGACATCGTCACAATATCTAATACCATCCTTTTGATTGTTTTTATAGAGGGTTCTTATATTAGGGAAGGAGGATATTTTGGGCCTTGAACTCGACTTATACTTGGGGTGTATTCAATTAGGATTTAAAAGATTATTTTGGGATAAATAAGTCTTGTGGTATTGAATTAAGACTTTTAAATAATATAAATAAGTCTTGTGGTATTTAATCAAGACTATTAGAATTGTTAATGTTGAGTTTGGTGTTGTAACATTTTGCCCAACATATCATTTTCTTTACTAAGTTAAAATCGGAAATGTTGGAACAAATGTCACGATATTCGGATCAACATTTTGTGAAACAGTTTTGCCTTACTTCACGGAACTGAAGATCTCGTGGAATTTTTACCACGATAGTAAAGTAACTTGACAAGGAGTTGGAGCTGATGAAAAACGTGGGAAGACTAAATCAAAGTCTGTTGCTAAGCTTGGGGAACAAATCCAAGAAGTTAGAGGATCTTGCTCCACAATCTTCTCCAACAAACCTTATCGGCTGTCACCTTTCCCTCAACTTCTACAACGATTCAATGAGCTTTTCAAGGGAGACCCTCTATTATAAATAGAGAGACTGCATCAGTGAATCAATATCCAGAAAAAAGTTAAAAAAAATATCAAGAGGGCTCTCCGATATACTCATCAGAAAACTGGATCACAAGTGTTGTCTGAGCGTGTCAACAACATTTTGTCCAACATTATAAGTGCTGCCCAGATTCTAGATTTGTTCTTTATTGAAGCAATTGTAATGAGATAGTTGATCGGTGTATTTTATATACACCTTTTGAGTCTGTTTTAGTTAGTCTTTTGTCCCATTTTGCACATATAAGTGTCGTATTATGATAGTTTTTCTTTCTATTGAGTCAAAGTGGTTGAAATGGCCAAATGACGGAAAATGAGCAAAAAGAGGGCAAAAGAGAAGATGCAGAGTGAAAGCAGAGAAAGTGGCGAACGAGGCTAAATCGGACGGTAGCCGCGGCCTCCTGCACAGCGAGGCGCGGCGCCATTCGAGCGAAGACTTCGGCACGGCTTCGCCGAGCAGATCGGCGCGGCGCCTAAACATCCGAAGAGCTACAGAAGATCTGGCCATGGCTACTCGAACAGCGATATCGGGCCGCGGCGCCAAAACACCCGACGGATCGCAGAACCCGGCCGCGCTTATCTGCGAACGCGGCCGACGCGAAAAATTAGGTCTTTGACGGATTTTTGGGCGAACTGCGAGGAAAAAGAAGGAGGCGTTTTTAAACCTATATAAGGAGAACCCTAGGCGGTTTTGAGGTTCCTTCTACAACTCAAGATTTTGGCTTGGAGATTGGATACCATTAACTTAGTAATTTCTTTTCCTTTTCTTTACTTTATTTCAGTTTTGTAGGATGAACATGGAATTAGTTCTTGTCATGTCAATGGCTAGGAACTAATTCTCTTATAGGGCTTTCTATGTTGAATTTCTTGAAACTTATGTTATAAATTAATGCATGCTTATGGTTATTTTTCTTATTGAGAGATCTATCCAATAATTGAGTTGAATTCTTGGTAGCTAATTGACAACTAGTTATCACTATATGATTTCTAATCGATTCGAAAATGGGGATTGTGAATATCTTTGTAAGTTGGGTAGGCAGGCTTGAATTGGGGATGAAAATACCTCAATTAGTTTTGTAGCGTTGATGAGAGGCTTAACAACCCTAATTTTGCGCATTGTGCGTGACGGTCAACTAGGTTTTTGTGCTTAATCCTCCTATAGAGTTACCCTTATCAGCGAAAGTTAGGTAAGGAACAATACTGGGGTTGAGTGTTTATATAACCCTAACGGGAGTATAAAACGATTTCGTAAACCTGCTTTCTCCAAAAGAAGAATACCATAAGTAATGCATTAGTAAGTAGCATAAGCGGATAGTGAGGATACATAGAAGCCCTATTCTCATCACATCTGAAGTAATTCTTTATATTTACTTATCTTTAATAATTCTTAGTTATAAACCAAACAATCAATCATTAATTCACCAAATAGATACTAGAAAATAGATAGTTGGTACTTGAACCCTAATCCTAGAGGACGATATTCGGTCTTATCTAAGACTATACTACTTGATACGATAACGTGCACTTGCGTTTAAAAGTGTGTGCATCTTTTCGCGCATCAAGTTTTTGGCGCCGTTGCCGGGGATTAGGCATTAGTTCAATATCAAAATTATCTATTTTTAATTTCTAATTTGGTCTTTAATTTTTAATTTTAATTTTAATTTTTACGTTTTTCGCTACTTTTGGAAAATCGGTTGCGTGATTTGTTTTCTGTTTTGATCTATTTGGTGCAATCGGTTTATGCGAAGGAGAAGAGAGCGGACACTCTTGTTCCGCTTGATCCGGAGATCGAGAAAACCCGCAAGCGAGCGAAAGAATCGGTAATTGCAGCGTTGATAGAAATGGGCCGGTGCTCACACAATAACATAATGGGAGAAGAGTTAGGTGAAAATCAACATAACCCGGGAATACCTAGGCAAGCACCGATAGATGTGGAAGAGAGAGTCCAAGTCCGGAAGCGAAGTTTGGGAGACTATGTCTTTGCCAAGAGTGAATGGAGCACGACACGCATTAAGCTCCCCGCATAGAGCCAACAACCGAAATAAAACCGGCGATTACGAGTACGGTACACAGTGCAATTCGAGGATCGCCGTCGGAGGATCCATATGCACATAGCTAATTTCTTGGAGCTATGTGCCACTTTCGATATAACGGCGTTCGATGATCTGCGTCGAGTTGAGGCTCTTTCCTTCTCACTCGAGGATAGAGCAAAAGTATGGTTGAATTCCACCGGTAGATTCGATATTCACATGGCACGGTGCACGAAATTTCTAGCCAAGTTCTTCCCCGTGTAAAGCAAAGCGAGAGGAGTTGAACAACTTCTACGGTGATGGAGAGTCTTTATATGAGCGTGGGAAAGGTTCAAGGATCTGAAGAAAGTGCCCACACCATTGCATTGAGTTGTGGAACTTGGTCCACATCTTCTACAACGGTGAAAGCGATCTGACGGGACCATCATAGATGCAGTGGCAGTGGAGCATTCAGGAAAGCGACCCGATGCTCGTGAGTTATTAGAAGATATGACCACTAACAACCATTTCACGAAGAGGCGACAAGTGGGAGAAGAAGCGTGAGTCCACGAGATAGATGCTATTCTTTGCTTTGAATGCCCAGTGGCCTTCTAATAAAGCGAACAGCGAACATCTGATGTCGGTGAACGCGCAGATGCCTAAAGGCGTGAGATATGTGGTGGCCCACATCATTTGATAGATGCCGCCAGGATCCCAACAATATACCGATGGAGCAGCAGAGTGTCAAGCGAGGCGATTACGAGGCAGCGGAAACCCCTACTCAAACACTTATAATCCGGTGGAGAATCACCCAAATTTCTCATGGAAAGGAGATCGGGGCCAGAATCAATATCGTGGGCGAGAACCGATGTCGAAGCGGCAGAATCGATATCGGCAACGAGAACCAATACAGGGGCGAGAACCAGAGAACGAGAATCGTGCCGCCATTCAAGCCCCCACACCTCAGCGATTCAATGCGGTTGTGAAAAAGCGGATGAGCTGAAGCGGTAAAGACTTGCCAACGCCAGACGCGATTTAGCGAAGCTAGATCCTCGTTGAAACTTGGAAACACAAGTAGGGCGGTAGCAAAGCATAAACATCGAAGCGAGGACATTGCCAAGCAATACAGTAAATCCAGGGAGCGATGTAAAGCGGTGCGGTTGAGAAGTGGAAGACAATTGGAAGCAGCACCTCGGCCCAATAGTTGAGAAGGAAGCAGTCGAGAAAAAGAAGGTGGTGAACCTAGCCAGATGATAGAGAAAACTCAGGAGAAGGAGTATCTGAGAAAGATTCCTTTCCCGGAGATTACAAAGGAAGGCGGTCGATAAATAATTTTCCAAATTCTTGGAGGTATTCAGAAGTTGCGTATCAACATACCTTTTATAGAGGCTTTGGAGCAGATGCCGTCTTATTTCAAGTTCATGAAAGAAATCTTGGGAAAAAGAGGAAGCGGCGAGAATATGAGATAGTAGCACTAATGTAAGAGTGTAGTGCTATCTTACAAAAGAAGTTGCCCAAAGCTAAAGGATCTGGAAGCTTTACACTACCATGCACGATGGGCGGGGTGGCGTGCAATGAGCTACATGCGATTTAGGGCGAGTATAAATATGATGCCTTATCGGTTTTCAAAAGATTGGAGTTGGGAGAGGCTAAACCAACCATCGCGTGAGTCCGCAACTAGCCGGACAGATGAGTTCATCCACGAGGCAAGATTGAGGGCGTGATTGTGAAGGTAGGAAATTTTTCTTTCCCGCAGATTTCCTCATTCTTGATATGGAAGAAGATGCGAAATCCCTATCATATTAGGAGGCCGTTCTAGCAACGGAAGAGCTTTGATTGATGTTGAAAGAGGAGTTGACATTAAGGGTGGAGAATGAAGAAATGGTGTTTAAAGTGTTTAAACATGTCATCGAACCACCACCAATGAGTAGGTGCTTTGCAATCAGCACCATCAAACCCCCATGCGAGCCATTACAAGTCAACCAAAGAGTGATGAGCCCAAGAAAGCAGGCATGGTTTGCCTAAATGCCACTAAAGGAGGTAAGTGTTCCTGAACTCCCTATTACCGATAATGCTAAAAAGAAAAGAAGAAAAAGGAAACGCCAAATGTGGAGGAAATTGATAGGTTGGGGGCTTAATCCACCCCAAGGTTATTAAGACTAAGGAACTTGCGTCCGGCTAAAAGACGTTAAAGACAGCGCTTCTTGGGAGGCAACCCAATGCTTTTAATTATGTTATTTCAATTTCTGTTTTATTTTATTTTATTTCATCTTGATCAGTCTCACGGTCTTGGGTTCTTGTGTCTATGTTATGTTGACAGGTGAAAGCCAAGGATGTGGAGGGCGAAAAATGAAGAGAAGCCAAAGGATACCCATAAAAATCGCCATAGCGCCGCGGCTCCCAACTGTGGCGCGCGCCAAATGATCGTAAGACGTCGAAGTTTTACGCGCGCTGATTCTGGTAGCGCGCCAACGGAAAAGATACATTCTGGAAGACACCCCGAGCCGAGGACCCTATCGCCAAATCAAAACACCAAGAATGCTCCTCCCTTCACGGAATTCAAAATATTATCCACCGCCACCACCACCATTTTAGCAAAAGTCTGTAAGTGTCTTTTTCTTTTATTTTCTTTGAGTCTTGCACACATTGGGGACAATGTGTGATTTAAGTTTGGGGGTGTTTTATTTGTGTGTCATGTTATGTTTTATTTAAGTCTTTTTATTTGTTTTATGTTTATTTTGAGTCACCAGAATTTTTTCTTTTTGAGTCATAATTGCCTGTCAAAGATCATGTATGCTGTAGTTGCTAGAAACACCTAGTGAAGTAAGGTGGAATAATGTAAAGGAATTGAAGCAACTATCTAAACACTTAGGTTAGATATGCCAAAAACTCACAGAATCTGTCTATTTGGAGTTTCTCGCTTGAGTCATGCATGCTAAATGATAAATGCTTATGTGTTATGATTGCTTGCTATTTGAGGCGAAATAGTTAGGATATGTATGTTAGGGAGATGACTCAGGCACTTCTTTGATAGCCAATTCTTACCATTCTTTTCTACCCTGTACTTTAAAAATATCCCTAGTCAGCCCCATTGAGCCTAAATTTGAAACTTCTTCTTTGACACCCTATATTCCCACAAAATTATGCCATAAGTGAAAATATGAAATAGTGGAGTACATTGTGTTAAAAAGAAGAAACAAAAAGAGTGAACAAGTTTGATGCACCCCAATAGAAAAGTAATAAGAAAGAGGCAAAAACCTAAGTTTGGGGGTGCCTATTAGTATAGTACACTTCACTCTCCCAAAACAAAAGAGGGGAATGATAGAATTGAAGTGAAGATAAGAATCAAAAGAAAAAGGGAAAAATTGAAAAGCCAAAGAGCTTATGGTACAGAAAAATGAGCCTAAATGCCTATCTTTACCAACCCCTACCTAAGCCTACATTACAACCCTCAAAGTCATGAAGATCTCTTTTATGCATATCGTAATTAGTGGATAATAGCAAGTAATCATGCCATATGAATTCTTGAATTTATATGCATGAATTAGTATATTGACTTCCATTAAGCATGATGAATATGAGTTTGCGAAATATCTAACCGTGTGTTTAGTGTCTTTGAAAATTTCATGCTATATGTTCCTGCGTATTATTCTCGCTAACCTTCATGTTTTTCTAGTTAACATTTATGCGAAAAAGTGATTAATGAGTGAGTCTTTTATTTTTCGTTTCTTTGAGTCTTTTAGTTTATTTCTTTCTATCTTTGCTCGAGGCAGCAAAGGTTAAGTTTGGGTATTTGATCGGTGTATTTTATATACATCTTTTGAGTCTATTTTAGTTAGTCTTTTGTCCCATTTTGCACATATAAGTGTCGTATTAGGATAGTTTTCTTTCTATTGAGTCAAAGTGGTTGAAATGGCCAAATGGCGGAAAAGGAGCAAAAAGAGGAAAAGAGAGATGCGAGCCAAAAGAGAAAGTGGCGAGCGAGGCTAAAATCGGACAGTAGCGCTCCTCACCAAAGCGAGCGCGGCGCCCACTATCGGAAGCGAAGACTTCGGCGCGGCGCTCGACAGGCAGACGCAGGCGCGGCGCTAAACATCCGAGCTACAGAAGATACTGGCGCTCTCGCAGCGAGATATCGGTCGCGGCGCCAAAACACCCGACGGATCGCGAACTTCAGCGCCATGGCTATCTGCAGCATGGCGCGCGGAAAAATTAGGTCTTTGACGGATTTTTGGGCGAACTGCGAGGGAAAAGAAAGGCGTTTTTAAACCTATATAGGAGAACCCTAGGCGGTTTTGAGGTTCCCCTTCTTGCACAACTCAAGATTTTGGCTTGGAGATTGGATACCATTAACTTAGTAATTTCTTTTCCTTTTCTTTACTTTATTTCAGTTTTGTATGATGAACATGAAATTAGTTCTTGTCTTGTCAATGACTAGGAACTAATTCTCTTATAGGGCTTTCTATGTTGAATTTCTTGAAACTTATGTTATAAATTAATGCATGCTTATGGTTATTTTTCTTATTGAGAGATCTATCCAATAATTGAGTTGAATTCTTGGTAGCTAATTGACAACTAGTTATCACTATATGATTTCTAATCAGATTCTGAAAAGGGGGGATTGTGAATATCTTTGTAAGTTGGGTGAGGCAGACTTGAATTGGGGATGAAAATACCTCAATTAGTTTTGTAAGCGTTGATGAGGCTTAACAACCCTAATTTTGCGCATTGTGCGTGACTCAACTAGGTGTTTATTCTTAATCCTCCTATAGAGTTACCCTTATCACCGAAAGGTAGGTAAGGAACAATACTGAGGTTGAGTGTTTATATAACCCTAACGGTAGTATAAAACGATTTCGTAAACCTGCTTTCTCCAAAAGAAGAATACCATAAGTAATGCATTAGTAAGTAGCATAAGCGGATAGTGAGGATACATAGAAGCCCTATTCTCATCACATCTGAAGTAATTCTTTATATTTACTTATCTTTAATAATTCTTAGTTATAAACCAAACAATCAATCATTAATTCACCAAATAGATACTAGAAAATAGATAGTTGGTACTTGAACCCTAATCCTAGAGGACGATATTCGGTCTTATCTAAGACTATACTACTTGATACGATAACGTGCACTTGCGTTTAAAAGTGTGTGCATCTTTTCGCGCATCAAAAGTGTCTATGTCTATTTAGGTAGATTTTTCAGGCAGAAATCATCTGCGACTTTAACTTTGTAATTCCTTTTATATTATCTTGTAATATTGTAAAAGAAGGAATTTATTCAATTATATATAAATATATACAATACTTTCGGTCACTAATATTAAACTTGTGTGTTCTTTATATTTCCACTGCATTTACTCTTAAAGTTTTTCGTTTTATCGAAGTGTTGCCACTTGTGTCAGACGACATTATCGCTGACATTTGCAAACTGTATTAGCATTCGATTTTATTTTACTTCTAAGTTTGTCTCTTACTATTCCATAATTTACCCCCGGGACCCAACAAGTGGTATCAGAGCCGACATTTAACACAATAAATGTTTGGTCCTGTTATTTCAACTATGGATCCGGCTAATCCAACAATTGGTAGACTTCCTATTTTAGATGGATCAAGCTATGTCTATTGGAAGATTGGCTGATAAATGAGTGTCATTACTTGGGCAATTCATTGTCATTACATGGGTTATTCAATGTCATTACTTGGCACTTGAAGAGACAAATTCTTACACTATAAATTGAAGCCTTTGGCTCAATTGTTGAACACTTGCAAATCCAGAAAATTATGAAAAACTTCTTCCTCTCTAGCATCTTTCAATACTCAAAGTTCTTCAAGAGAAACATTTGAGTTACCTTTGCTCAAGCGTGTTAGTAGCTGTTTTATCTTGGGAAACTATTGTCTAGTAACATAAAAGGATATATACGGGGCAATCTTGTCTTAAAGACAGAGTGTTATCACTCGACTCAACAAAGATTCAAATTAAGTGTTGGTTCTTGTTTCCAGTTGTTTATTAAGATTTTTTGTTGTTGTAATCCTTTGTTCTTCATTTTTACTAATACTTGTAATAGATGTTTACTATTTTCCGTTTGTTGCTTTATTTTACTAATAATTTTAAGACAAGATTGTACTAGTACTTAGTGAAAATGACTGGACAAGAACAATTTATTTCTGAATCTGTTGTTGCTACTCAAGGCAATACTTTTACCTCTCCCTCTGTTGCTGTTCCTCAAGGCAATACCTCTCATTTCCCCACTGCTGCGGTGCTGCACAAGGGACAACCAATGGCTTTCCTGCTACTCAAGGGAATGTCAGAATTCCTCCACCTGTCGGGTTTCACCATGAACGCCCTGAAAAGTTCATGGCCATTGATTTCAAAATGGCCATTGATTTCAAAAGATGGCAACAGAAAATGTTGTTTTTTTCTAACCGTGATGGGAGTGACACGCTGTCTCACATAAGACCCTCCTAAAATAGGAGTTGGTGCGGACCCTCAGTCTATTGATACGGCTGAAGGGGGATGTTGAGTCTATTTTATATACACATTTGAGTCATTTTTAGTGAGTATTTTCCTCTTTTCGTTTGTGTTTTGTATATTGTTATGTTTGTTTGAGTCACAGCGGTCCTAAAGGAGGAAATACCGATTTGAGGATGAAATTGCACAATCAAGGCCCAAACAATCAATTAAAAAAGCCTTGAGAATCTCGGGAAGTAATTTAAACAAAATTGCACTGTCAACCCCTCGGGGTCTATAAGGCGAATGTGCAGAAGTTGCTCGGATTAAGAGTCGCGGCTCATAAAGGCAAGAGCGCGGCACATAAAGGCAAGAGCGCGTCACTCCAAAAATACACTGTCAACCGCACGGGGTCTACATGCATAAAGAGCCGGGGCGCAAAATTTCTTGTGAGTCCAGTGGTTTTTGGCCAATTAGGATCGCGACGCCGACGCGAAATTTCCAGATTCTGGGCCGAATTTCAGAAGGATAAAAGGGTCCGAAGTGCAGTTTTTCTCAGTTATAAAACCCTGAAACCCTTACATATTTTGGGAGGATAATTTAGAGGCTAGAAAGGAGGCAAAAAGCTACAAGATTGGAGACTACTCTTGTTTTTTATTTAATTCAGTTTATGTTGGATATTAAATTGGTTCTTAGCATGACAATGTCTAGGAGCTAATTTCTTTATTAGGATTTTCCCTCGAATCGCTTGAAACCCTTTCATACATTTAATGCATAGTTATTGATTTCTTCTTCAGCTATATTAAGATCTATTCAATATTGTAATGATTGTTTGATAATTGACTGACCATTAATTGTCATAACTTATATGATTTCGAATCGAGATCTGAAAAGGGAGATTTGAATATGTTGTAGTTGTTTAGACATAGGTTAAAATCGTGGACGAAAGTACCCCGATACTTGTTTAGTATTTGAGGTTATTGTTCTTCATCCTCATGTGTGGTAACATCTATCATAGAAATATAGAAGGTTTTTGTACAAGGTTGAGTTTTATATGTCCTAACCGAAATATAGAACATATTAGTTAACCTGCTATCTTAATAAGAAGAAGAGTCATTAGCATTGCATTAACAAGTGAAAGAGTGGATAGTTGAAGAGATTGAAAACCCTTAATTCCCTTCATAACTGTTTTAAACCCGAAGTATTATCATTCTTAGTTTATTTTCTACATTTTACTTAGTTTTAATTCTTAGTCTAAAATCTCAAACAAAATTACGGTTACCAAATAGATACCATAGATTAGATATTCGATACTTGACAAATCAGTCTCTGAGGACGATAACCCGATTTTACAGATTTTTATTACTTGAACGATACGTACACTTGCGTAAGCATAGAGAAATATCGCAACAAGTTTTTGGCGCCGTTGCCGGGGACTGACGTACTATCAATATCGAATTATCTAGTCTTATTTCTAATTTTGTTTTTATTTTAGGTCTTTTTATTATTTTTATTTTAGAACATTTTGCCGTGATCTGTTTGTTTGTTTTTGATTGATTTCAGGAAATTTGTTTATTCGAAGTAGGAGAGGAGCAGACACTCCTATCCCTTTGAACCCTGAAATTGAAAGGTTGTGCAGACAGAACATGAAAGATAAAAGAATTGCTGATTCATTAGCAATGGAAAATCAGCAAAATAACAATGAGGTGAATGGTGAGTTACCGGTTGTGATGAGACAAGTTTCGCATCCTGCAGAGAGGAGCTTAAGGGATTATATATTGTCGACAATTACAGGGGTGCAGACTTGCATCAGGCTTCCAGATGTGGAAGCTAATAATTTTGAAATCAAACCAGCGATTTTGCACATTGTTTGTCACGGCCCGACCCGACGGGCCGCGACCCGGTGCCCTACCTGGACACTCTTATACCCACCTGTCACATAATCACATGGATACCAAGGATAATATAGTAACCTGCAAGTCATATCAAAATAGGTAAGCCGGCAAGGTTGCCACTATATACGGGAACTCCCCAAAAATGAAGTGCAACGACATAGCTGGCCAAAAATACATATACAACTCACACAAGTCCAAAACACATCTACCACCCACACCTGTCTACAGACCTCTACGAGTATGATAATGAAATATGACGAAATAGGGCCCCGTCGTGCCCCTAAATATACATAAGTCAAAAATAAGATTATGTACCAAAATGACTAAGCTCCGAATCAATGGAGCTCTCCAAACAGCTGAACATGAATTCTAGACTGGAGGATCACCAAACTGAGTACCTGTACCTGTGGGCATGGAACGCAGCCCCCCGATCAGTACGAAATAATGTATTGAGTATGTAAAACATGAAGTACTGTAAATAAGATCATAACTGACGAAGAGATATCATGAGACAAATATAATAATCCCAATGTCAATACAACTGTGCTTTATGAAATGAGAGTCAACCGTGCCTTATAAAAATGAGAGTCATA
This sequence comes from Przewalskia tangutica, assembly GCA_029844215.1. NCBI lineage: Eukaryota > Viridiplantae > Streptophyta > Magnoliopsida > Solanales > Solanaceae > Przewalskia > Przewalskia tangutica. The sequence goes on from CM056732.1 coordinate 72,118,036, forward strand.
TCAAAATCATGAATGCCTGTAACGTGTCTCGGCCCTCTAGTGAGGGGCTCGGTGGAATCATCAATATAACGTGTCCCGGCCCTCTAATGAGGGACTCGGTGGAATCATCATAATCATGGATACCTGTTCATATAACGTATCCCGGCCCATTTTGAGATTCGATGAGCTCATCATCATCATCATGGATGCATGTCCATGAAATCATCATATATATACATATAACGTATCTCGGCCCTCTAGTGAGAGACTCGATGGAACAATGCAAGACTGTGCACGAACATAGACCGGCCCGGGACTCAATGAAAGGATATAATCACATCAAGCACGAATAGAGTATCATGGAAAATCATATGTAATTTAAATCATCATTTGACTCTCCATGAAATAAATAAAAGGCACTGTCATATCATGTATCATTTTAAATCATCATTTGAAAAATCAAAAACACTATCCTATCATGTATCATTTTCAATTAGGATTTATTGGAACTATGTGTGTCCGCCGTACATTCATTTATGTAAATCATGCCAAAAGAAAGAAGGAATAATTTCACATACCTTAAGCTCCAACTCCCATCATTACCGTGCACAATTCCCTCCACGCCTCAATTGGTTTCCCTTTTTGGAACTTCCCGTGACTTACTTCACAACCAAGTACCCTTTAATTTACCATGAAGATTCAAATTGCTAGCATTCAGAAAAATCGATAACATACTCGTAACATCGACGAAAGAAGATAGAACGTTTGGACTCCTTTCAATTCTTAGAATCACAAAGAAGTGGCTTACATTTGATGTCAAAAATCTGGAGATCCTTGAAAGATTACATGAAGATACTTCGATAGCATCTCTTCCCTTCTTGTCATGTAAGATATTTAGCCACTAATTATAAAATTGACCGACGGCAGGGACTGAGGTCGGCAAGATTTATTCAATTTAAGTGAAACTTATCCAAATCTGCTTCTGCCTTTTTGTATCAAGTAAAAGGGAGGTTAAACATACATATGTATATATATAATATAGAGTTCAACCGCTTAAATTGGGAGCTATCAATTGGCAGCAAGTATACATATATATCTGTATATATATGACATAATCGATCCATACTATCTTTTGATGCCACATAAGTCAAACTAATGAGATGACTCATCCTAAGGTTATTAAGTGGAAGTTGGCCTAACATTTCATTCCTGCCGATGCAGAAATTATTCTTATCCGATATAAAACATTCATGTACTTAATGTCATAATTCTTGTAATATGATACTAATTCATAATCTCTCTATGCATGCACCAAATTTATTTTCAATCTCCGCTGTCACACTTGTTGTGTCCAAAATTATTTTGGGATCGCATCCTTTGTATGTTAATTTCCAGATTAGCATATATAAATATACTTTATATCAAATATTCAAATTTTACTTCCTTAATTACGTTATCTAATTATCGCCTTAAACTTACGAGGTGTAACATTGTTCAAGGCTCAGTTCAGTTTGGGGGGCTACCGTCTGAAGATCCCCATATGCATCTAGCAAATTTCCTAGAACTGTGTGCTACATTTAAGTGCAATGGTGTTACTAATGATGACATTCAATTGACTCTTCTCATTCTCACTCAGGGATAGAGAAAAGAGCTGGTTGAACTCATTACAGACGAACTCCATTACCACTTGACAAGACTTGGCCCGGAAGTTTCTTACCAAATTTTTTCCGCCATCCAAAGCAGCAAAGCTCAGAGGAGAGCTAAATAATTAATATCAGTTGGATGGAGAGTCACTCTATGAGAAGTGGATGTTGGTCCACAACTTCTACAATGGGTTGTGTGGTGCTACTCGCACCATTATTGATGCTGCTGCAGGAGGAACGTTCATGAGAAAAAGTGTCAATGAGGCACATGATTTATTAGAAGACATGACCACCAACAACCATCAGTGGTCAGATGAGAGAGCTATGAACAACAGAAAAGTGATTGGGGTTCAAGAGTTAGATGTTATCACTGCATTGACTGCGCAAGTTGCCACTTTGACAAAGCAGTTGCAGCAGAGTACAATGTCCGTTAATATTGTCCAGACACCAGTGAGTTGTGATATTTGTGGGGGTCCCCATACTTTTGATAGGTGCACAACAGTGGATCTAAACAATGTGCCTATGGAGCAGGTTCAAGCAGTTGAAAATTTTCAGAGGCCCTACAACAATGCATTCTCCAACACATATAATCAGGGGTGGCGAAATCACCCCAACTTTTCATGGAAGAATGACCAAGGGCTGCAACTTCAATTCCAGGGGCAATTTCAGCAACCACAGGGCAGTCAAGGCGCATATTCACAACAGTTCAGACCACCAGCCCCACAAGAAAAGCCAGATGAAGTGAGAGCAACATTGTTGACCCTGGCCCACTCCTAGACACAACTGACCAATTCTCATGCCCAGTTCATGACAGAGACTAGGTCATCAATTAGGAACTTGGAAATTCTGGGGCAATTGGCAGATAAATTGAATGACAGGCGTTAGGGGACTCTCCCTAGTAACACAGAGGGAGCAGTGCTAGGCAATAAGTTTGAGGAGTGGTAAACATTTGGAGCAGGTTGCAGCCCAACCACAGGTAGAGAAGAAAGATGAGCTGACAGAGACATGTGATGCAGAGAAATGAGGGGGTTACTGATGACCGCCCTATTTTAGAAAAAAGCTCCACCAGCAGTCATGAGGGAATATACAGACATAATTACTTACCCTCAAAGACTTCAGAAGAAGGCCCTGGACAAGCAGTTTTCGAAATTCTTAGAGGTCTTCAAAAAGTTGCATATCAAGCTCCCCTTCATTGAAGCCTTGGAGCAGATGCCAACGTATGTCAAATTCATGAAAGATATCCTCTTTAAAATGAGGAAGCTGGCAGACTATAAGACAATGGTGCTGACAGAGGAGTGCAGTGCAATCTTGCAGAAGAAACTTCCACCGAAGTTGAGAGATCCAGGGAGTTTTACCTTACCTTGCACTATAGGGAAGGTGACATGCAAGCAGGCGTTGTGTGATTTGGGGGCGAGTATCAACCTGATGCCCCTCTTTGTGTTTAATAGACTTGGTTTGGGGGAAGCGAGGCCAACAACAGTGACCTTGCAGCTAGCAGATCTCTCAATTGTGCATCCCCGAAGAATAATTGAAGATGTATTGGTGAAAGTAGGCAAATTCATCTTACCTGCTGATTTCCTCATTCTTGATATGGAGGAAGATGATAATTATGTCAATGATCATTGGGAGACCATTCTTAGCTACAGGGAGAGCGCTCATTGATGTTGAAAAGGGAGAGTTAAAGCTCCAAGTCCAAGATAAGGAAATAATATTCAAAGTTTTCAGACCACTCACTGAACCACAAGCCAATGATAGATGTTTTGCGGTTGGTGTCATTGAATGAGCTATTTCTGAGAAAAACCTCACAAGTACTGATGCTCGTGGGGTACCATTAAAACAGTATGCAGAACATGATGGTAAGAATTCTGAACCTGTGAATGATGTTGTGAATGGTGTCCAAGGGGTGAACCCTTATGAACTTAGCCCTGTGGAAAACAAAAGAAGTAGGAGGAAGAGAATGGTACTGAAATGGATATGCGGGAGTACTCTATCCCCTTGATTGAGTAAGAAAACTGTGTCCGGCTAAAAGACGTTAAAGACAGCGCTAATTGGGAGGCAACCCAATATTTTATTTCAATATTTCTATGATAGTCTCACGGTCTTGTATGTTTGGTGTGTTTGTGGATGACAGATAAAGGCAGGGACAAACTCCGAAGCGAAGGGTTAACAATGCAGAAAACTGGAGATACTGGAATCTGATCGATGAATTAGGGCCGCAGCGCAGGATCGAAGCGGCGTGGCGCCTCTTTGGCAGTAGCCCCAGTTATTTTTTTAAAGGATTTAGAGCCGCGGTGCCTCCTTCGGCTTTGTGCACAGTGATTTTTTCCCGAAAGTTCAGAGTTGTGCCACTTATGCAATTTCAAGAATCTCATCCCAGACCTCCGTTATGACCGTTGTTTTGTGTCTGTAAGTTGTCCCTTTATTTTTAGGCTTTACACATTGGGGACTGATCGGTGTATTTTATATACACCTTTTGAGTCATTTTTAGTTAGTCTTTTGCCCATTTTTGTACAAATATGTGTCGTCTTAGGATAAATTTTCTTTCTTTTGAGTCATAATGGTTCAAAGTGACACATTGGTGAAAAGGAGCGAAAAGAGGGCAGAAACAGAGGTTCCAGAGCTCAAAAAGCTAAAAAGTTGGCAACCCGGGCGAAAGCGAGCGGCGCCACCAACCAGCAAGATCGAGCGCCCACGGTGCCCAAATAACATAGAAGCGCGAGTTTCAGCGCGGCTGATTCTGGCGCCAAGGCGGAAAATCAGCCAAATCTGAATAGGAATGGGCCAAGGACAAGAAGGAAAAGTTGTTGGACGTTTTTGAGGTTATAAAAAGGACATTTTTAGGTCCGATTTGGGGATCCCATACTTGAGAATTCATCACAACTTGGAGATCAAGATTGGAGACTTACTTTTGTGTAATTTCTTGTTCTCTATTTTATTTCTTTTTAGTTTATGTTGGATATTAGTTTAGTTCTTGACATGTCTATGGCTAGGAACTAACTTAATTTAGGGCTTTCCATGTCGAATCTCTTGAAACTCGTTCTTACGAATTAATGCATGTTTTGGTTTCTTCTTATTATTGTTGAGATTTATTCAATATTTGTTTTGATTGCTTGGTAATTAATTGATCACTAATTATCATAACTTATATGATTTCTAATCGAAATCCGAAAGGGGGGATTGTGAATATGCTATAGTTGAATAAACATAGATTTAAATCGTGGACGAAAGTACCCCGATACTTGTGTAGTTTGATAGGTTATTGTTCTTAATCCTCCTTTGTAGTCAATCTTGTCATCGAAATATAGAAGGGTTCTACATTGGGGTTGAGTGTTTATATTACCTTAACAGGAGTATAAAATGACTTAGTTAACCTGCTATATCAAAATAGAAGAAGAACCATAATTATTTGCATTAACGAGTAAAACGAGCGGATAGTTGAGGAGATTTGAAAGCCCTATTTCCACTATATCTGAAGTAAAATAAAGAAATTTAGTTAGCATCTATAATCATAGCTATAAACAATTCATCAAATTATCGATTACCAAATAGATACTACAGAATAGAGGTTGATAATTGGACACTAATCCCTGAGGACGATAACTCGGCTTCTAGACTATATTACTTGTCACGACACGTGGACTTGCGTTTAGTGTGTGCATAAACCGCGCATCAAGTTTTTGGCGCCGTTGCCGGGGATTGACGTAGTTCAATATCATTCTATCTATTCTTAATTTCTAATTTGTTTTTTTTAAGTTTTTATTTTGTGAAACCGTGCGCCGTAATCCGTTTGTTGATTTTGATCTGTTGAGGCATCTAGTTTATGCGAAGGAGAAGAGGAGCATATACACTTGTTTCCTTCAACCCGGAGATTGAAAAGACTTGCAAGTAGAACCGGAGAAACAAATGAATTTTGGCCTTAATAACAATGGGAGGCTTGCAGAATAACAATGAGATGAACGAAGGGTTAGGTGATCATCAACCTAACCAAAGGATGCCCCAGAGGTTACCAATGGATGTGGAAGAAAGGGTCCAGGTCCAAGCTGAGAGAAGCTTGGGAGATTATGTGCTGTCAAGGGTGAATGGAGCACAAACTTGCATCAGGCTCCCAGCAATAGGAGCAAATAATTTCGAAATCAAGCCTGCAATCCTGAGTATGGTGCAGAATACAGTTCAATTCGGAGGGTTGCCATCTGAAGACCCTCATATGCACATATCAAATTTCTTAGAGTTGTGTGCAACTTTCAAGTATAATGGCGTTACTGACGCCGCCATCCGATTGAGGCTCTTTCCCTTCTTACTCAGGGATAGAGAAAAAGTGTGGTTGAATTCCCTGCCTACAGATTCTATATTCACATGGCAGGAGTTGACACAAAAGTTCTTGGCAAAGTTCTTTCCACCGTCCAAAGCCGTTAAGCTGAGAGGAGAATTGAACAATTTTTACCAGGCCGATGGAGAGTCACTCTATGAGGCTTGGGAGAGATTTAAAGATTTGCAGAGAAAGTGTTCACATCATAGCATTGAGCTGTGGAATTTGGTCAATATTTTCTACAATGGGCTAAGAGGGACCACAAGAACCATCATTGACGCAACTGCAGGTGGAACCTTCATGAAAAAGACAGCACATGAGGCCCATGATTTGCTAGAAGACATGACCACCAATAACCATGTGACCGACGACAGAGGGGTAAGTGGAAGGAGAGAGATAGGAGTTCATGAGATTGATGCCATCACAGCGTTAAATGCACATGTTGCTCTCTTGACCAAGCAACTGCAGCAAAACATGTCGATGAATGCGATTCGGATGCCATTGAGTTGTGAGATGTGTGGGGTCCTCATACCTTTGATAGGTGCCCATCAGCAGACCCCAACAACATCCCTATTGAGCAAGCAGAATGTCAGGCAGTGGGGAGTTACCAAAGACCCCAGAACAACCCCTATTCAAATACCTACAATCCAGGGTGGAGAAATCACCCTAACTTTTCATGGAGGGGTGATCAAGGGCAGCAAAACCATTTTCGAGGCCAATACCAAAATCAGCAACCATTTAACCAGGCCTCATCTTCACAACAATTCAGTGCACCTGCTCAACAAGAAAACCCAGATGAGTTGAGCAGCCCTGTTGACACTCATCAACTCACAGACCCAGTTCATGGCAGAGACAAGATCCTCTATCAGGAACTTGGAGACGCAGGTGGGACAACTAGCAAAGATGGAAAACAACAAGCCACAGGGCACTCTTCCTAGTAATACATAGATGAATCCCAGAGAGCAGTGCCAGGAGGTGCAGCTGAGAAGTGGAAAGCAGCTAGAACAACCTTCACCCCAAAGTGGTAGAGTAGAGTTGGCAGTAGATGCAGAGAAGGAGGGGGTTATTGAGGACCGCCTTAGGTTAGAGAAAGTTCCAACAGTTCCAGTGAGGGAATACACAGAGAAGATTCCTTACCCTCAGAGGTTGCAAAGGAAAGCAGTTGATAAGTAATTCTCCAAGTTCTTGGAGGTATTCAGAAAGCTGCACATTAACATTCCGTTCGTTGAGGCATTGGAACAAATTCCTACTTACTTCAAATTTATGAAGGAAATTCTTGGGAAAAATAAGAAGCTAGCTGAGTATGAGACAGTGGCATTGGCAGAAGAATGCAATTCCATATTGCAGAAGAAACTGCCCCCCAAGCTTAAGGATCCAGGGAGCTTCACATTGCCTTGCACAATTGGCAGAGTGACATGTAACAGGGCCCTGTGTGATTTGGGGGCCATCATAAATCTCATGCCCTTGTCCGTTTTCAAGAGGTTGGGTTTGGGTGAAGCCAAACCAACCACTGTGAGCTTGCACTGGGCGGATAGGACAGTGGTGCATCCCAGGGGAATAATTGAAGACGTATTGGTTAAGGTGGGAAAATTCTTCTTCCCTGCAGACTTTCTCATCCTTGATATGGAGGAAGATGATGAAATCCCTATCATCTTAGGAAGACCATTCTTGGCAACTGGGAGAGCCTTGATTGATGTGGAAAAAGGCGAGTTGACACTCAGAGTTGAGAATGAAGAGATGATGTTCAAGGTGTTTAAACACACCATTGAACCCCCAGTAATAAGCAGATGTTGCGATCGGCCGCAGTTAACACTTGATTAAGCGCAGGACAAAGCAAGAGAAATCAGTCCTCCAGTACAAGTGAGCAACGCTAAACCTTCTCTTGAGAAAAAAAAGAAAAAGAAAAACAGAAGGCGGAAGCGAAAAATAATTATGAAATGGATATGCTGTGCGGTTAATTTACCCCATGCCTCTTGATAAGGAAATTGCGTCCGGCTAAAAGACGTTAAAGACAACGCTACTTGGGAGACAACCAAATGTTATTTTATTTTATGCAATTTAGTTTTAGTAATAACAGTCTCACGGAAGGTATTGTTTACATGTTGTGATGACAGTGCAGGCTAAAAGTGGAGGGCAACGTGAGAGAAGAGAAATCGGCTCGGCGCCACGGCGCCAATGAGAGGCCATGGCGAGAATGCGGCGTAGGAAATTGGCGCCACAGCGCGATTCTGCCGCGACACCAAAAGTCCAGAAGGTCTCTGAAGTTTGGGCGCCGCGACGCAAATCAGAGCGCCACGACGCCGGATGTTCAGAGGGGCGCAGATGTTTGGGCGCCACAGCGCCGATCTCAGGGCCACGGCGCCGCAACGAAAAATCTGAAAAATAAAAGAGCCCTAGAAACGATTTCCCTCTTCCATTCTGACGGGATTTCTGACGTTATCTGTCATGCATTATCCGCTGCCACCGCCACCACTTTAAACCAAGTTTGTAAGTTATCCCGTTTTTCTTTTATTTTTGAGTCTTGCACACATTAGGGACAATGTGTGATTTAAGTTTTGGGGGGTGTTTTATTGTTTTTAGTCTTTTTTTTTTTGTTTTGTATGTTTTTGAGTATTTTTTAGTCATATTTTTTTTTAAAGATCATGCATGCTGTAGTTACTGGAAACGCCTAGTGAAGTAAAGTTGAATAATGTAATGAAATTATAAGCAACCATCTGAACACTTAGGTTAGATATGTCAAAAATTCATGAAATTGAACTATTTGGGGTATTTTGCTTGATTTATGCATTGTTAAATAATTAAACCTATGTGTCTGCTTGCTTGTTATTTGAGGCGAAATAGTTAGGATACACATGTTAGAGAGATGACTCAGGCATTTTTTTTAGCCCTTTCTTACCATTTTTACCTATTTCTGACATAAAAACTGTATCCCTAGTCAGCCCCTTTGAGCCTAAAAATAAGACCTTTCTTTGACACCCTATAATTCCATACTTGTGTCATAAGTGAAAAATTAAGATGATTGGAATATAAAGTGTTAAAAAATAGACAAAAGAGAGTGAACAATTTTGATGCACCCCAATGAAAAATAATAATAAATAGGCAAAAGACTAAGTTTGGGGTTGCCTGCTATTCATAATACACCTCATTCTCTCAAAACAAAAGAGGAGAAAGATAGGTATGAGGTTAAAAAGAAAATCAAAAGAAAAGGGAAGAATCGAAAGCAAAAGAGCTTATGGTACGTAAGTTGAGCCTAAATGTCTATTTTTACCTACCCCTGCCTAAGCCTACATTACAACCCTGAAAAGCTCTGAAGATCTCTAATGTGTGTATCCATGATTAGTGGAGAATAACAAGTAAACATGCCATATGATTTTGAAATTGACATGCATAGTTAGGCATTCTTACTTCCATTGAGCATGATTAAAGTGAATTTGCGAAATATCTGACTTGATGTGTTTAGAATGCTAAATATTCATGCTATATGTTCCTGCATATTATTCTACTAACCTTCATGATTTTCTAAGTAACAATGATGCAGCAAATTGATCAATGTCTTTGAGTCATTTTATTTTCTTTTCCTTCGTGTCTTTATTTCTTTCTTTTTTATCTTTACTCGAGGGCGAGCAAATGTTAAGTTTGGGGGTATTTGATCGGTGTATTTTATATACACCTTTTGAGTCATTTTTAGTTAGTCTTTTGCCCATTTTTGTATAAATATGTGTCGTCTTAGGAAAGATTTTCTTTCTTTTGAGTCATAATGGTTTAAAGTGGCACATTGGTGAAAAGTAGCGAAAAGAGGGCAGAAACAGAGATTCCAGAGCTCAAAAAGCTAAAAGGTTGACAACCCGGCGAACAGCGGCGGCCGCCACCAACCAAGAAGATCGAGGCGCCACGGCGCCCAAAGAACAGAGAGCCGCAGAATTTTCGGCGCCGTGGCGCCAGTTGCAGGGCCGCGGCGCCAAGGCGGGAAATCAGCCAAATCCGAATAGAAATGGGCCAAGGCCAAGAACGAAAAGTTGTTGGACATTTTTGAGGTTATAAAAAGGACCTTTTTAGGTCAGATTTGGGGATCCCACACTTGAGAATTCATCACAACTTGGAGATCAAGATTGGAGACTTACTTTTGTGTAATTTCTTGTTATTTATTTTATTTCTTTTTAGTTTATGTTGGATATTAGTTTAGTTCTTGGCATGTCTATGGCTAGAAACTAACTTAATTTAGGGTTTTCCATGTCGAATCGCTTGAAACTCGTTCTTACGAATTAATGCATGTTTTGGTTTCTTCTTATTATTGTTGAGATTTATTCAATATTTGTTTTGATTACTTGGTAATTAATTGATCACTAATTATCATAACTTATATGATTTCTAATCGAAATCCGAAAGGGGAGATTGTGAATATGCTATAGTTGAATAAACATAGGTTTAAATCGTGGACGAAAGTACCCCGATACTTGTGTAGTTTGATAGGTTATATTGTTCTTAATCCTCCTTTGTATTCAATCTTGTCATCGAAAGATAGAAGAGTTCTCCATTGGGTTTGAGTGTTTATATTACCTTAACAGGAGTATAAAACGACTTAGTTAACCTGCTATCTCAAAATAGAAGAAGAACCATAATTATTTGCATTAACGAGTAAAACGAGCGGATAGTTGAGGAGATTTGGAAGCCCTATTTCCACCATATCTGAAGTAAAATAAAGTAATTTAGTTAGCATCTGTAATCATAGCTATAAACAATTCATCAAATTATCGGTTACCAAATAGATACTACAGAATAGAGGTTGATAATTGGACACTAATCCCTGAGGACGATAACTCGGTCTTCTAGACTATATTACTTGTCACGACACGTGCACGTGCGTTTAGTGTGTGCATAAATCGCGCATAAACTAGATGTCTGCAATAGATCAAAATCAACAAACGGATTACGGCGCACGATTTCACAAAATAAAAACTTTTAAAAAAAAAGAAAAAAAAACAAATTAGAAATTAAGAATAGATAGAATGATATTGAACTACGCCAATCCCCGGCAACGGCGCCAAAAACTTGATGCGCGATTTATGCACACACTAAACGCAAGTGCACGTGTCGTGACAAGTAATATAGTCTAGAAGACCGAGTTATCGTCCTCATGGATTAGTGTCCAATTATCAACCTCTATTCTGTAGTATCTATTTGGTAACCGATAATTTGATGAATTGTTTATAGCTATGATTACAAATGCTAACTAAATTACTTTATTTTACTTCAGATATGGTGGAAATAGGGCTTCCAAATCTCCTCAACTATCCGCTCGTTTTACTCGTTAATGCAAATAATTAAGGGTCTTCTTCTATTTTGAGATAGCAGGTTAACTAAGTCGTTTTATACTCCTGTTAAGGTAATATAAACACTCAACCCCAATGTAGAATCCTTCTATCTTTCGATGACAAAATTGACTACAAAGGAGGATTAAGAACAATAACCTATCAAACTACACAAGTATCGGGGTACTTTCGTCCACGATTTAAACCTATGTTTATTCAACTATAGCATATTCACAATCTCCCCTTTCGGATTTCGATTAGAAATCATATAAGTTATGATAATTAGTGATCAATTAATTACCAAGCAATTAAATAAATATTGAATAAATCTCAACAATAATAAGAAGAAACCAAAACATGCATTAATTCGTAAGAACGAGTTTCAAGCGATTCGACATGGAAAGCCCTAAATTAAGTTAGTTCCTAGCCATAGACATGCCAAGAACTAAACTAATATCCAACATAAACTAAAAAGAAATAAAATAAAGAACAAGAAATTACACAAAAGTAAGTCTCCAATCTTGATCTCCAAGTTGTGATGAATTCTCAAGTGTGGGATCCCAATCGACCTAAAAGGTCCTTTTATAACCTCAAAAGCGTCAACAACTTTTCATTCTTGGCCTTGGCCCATTCCTGTCGGTTGGTTGATTTCCGCCTTGGCGCATGGCGCTAAAACCTGCGACTGCATTCTTTGGGCGTCGTGGCGCTCTGGTTGGTGACGCCGCGGCGCCGCCCTGTTTCTCGCCCGAGTTGTCAACGTTTTAGCTTTTTGAGCTCTGGAACCTCTGTTTCTGCCCTCTTTTCGCTCCTTTTCACCAATGTGCCACTTTAAACCATTATGACTCAAAAGAAAGAAAATATATCTTAAGACGACACATATTTGTACAAAAATGGGCAAAAGACTAACTAAAAATGACTCAAAAGGTGTATATAAAATACACCGATCAGGGAAAATGTATCGATTAAGTTTGGGGGGATCTTACTTTGTCTTATGTTTGTTTTGAGTCTTTTTGTTTGTTTTATGTGTTTGTGAGTCATAATATTTTTTATGGATCAAACATGTTGTAGTTGTTAAATATATTGAGTGGATTAAGTGGGATAATGTAATGGAATTAAAATAAAAAATATGTGTGCTTAAGTTAGATATGTCAAAAATTCATGACATCTAATTATTTGAGATATTTATGCTTAGCCTATGTGTGTCAATTATGGAAATTAAGGTTGAAAATGTCTAGAAAACCTGTTTGCTTGTTATTTGAGGTGAAATAGTTAAGATATACATGTTTAGGGAAAGGATTCAAGCATTCTTTGATAGTCATTCTGACCATTCATTACCTACCCTTTGCATAAATTATATCATTAGTCAGCCCCTTTGAGCCTAAATAATATCTTTGTTTGACACCCTATGATTCTCTGGTTGTACCATAAATGATAATTGAAAACTATTGGGATGAATAGTGTTGAAAAAGAAATAAAAAAAGAGTGAAAATTTGATGCACCCCAATGAAAAATATGCAAAAGCCTGAGTTTGGGGGTGCTTGTTATTGATAATGTGTCTCATTCTCTAAAAAGAAAAGAGGGGAGAAAATAAGTATGAGACAAAAAAGAAAGTCAAAAAGAAGGAAGAAAGAGTTGAATGAAACTGGTACGAAAAATTGAGCCTAAATGTCAACTTTTACCTACTCCTGCCTAAGCCTACATTACAACCCTTGAAAGTCCTGAGGATCCTTAATATGTATGTCTATGATTAGTGGAGAATAGCAAGTAGACATGTTTATAGAGTTTTGGGAAAGATGGAATGAAATTGACATGCATATGTTAGGTGTTTGTATTTCCAGTGATTATGATCTAATTGAATTTGCGAAATATCTAACTTGAAATTCTAGATTGCTGAAAATTCATGCTATGTTCTAACATATTATCTCAATTTTCACTTTTCATCCATGATTTTTGAGGAAACATTGATATAGCTACTTGATCCATTTCATTGAGTCTTTTCTTTGATTTTGCTTTTGTTTTTGTTTAGTGCTTTACTCGAGGGCGAGTAAAGTTTAAGTTTGGGGGTGTTTGTTGAGTCTATTTTATATACACTTTTGAGTCCTTTTTAGTGAGTATTTTTCTCTTTTCGTTTGCGTTTAGTATAGTGTTAGGGTTGTTTTTCTTTCTTTTGAGTCACAGCGGTCCTAAAGGAGGAAATACTGAATTGAGGATGAAATGAGCTGAGTTTGAGGATGAAATTGCACAATCAAGGCTCAAGCAATCAATCAAAGAAGCCTTGAGAATCTCGGGAAGTAATTTAAACAAAATTGCATTGTCAACCCTGTAATATCCCATTTTAACCGGAGTTGAAACGGAATACGACATATGGGTGATTCCTGAATTGAATCACCGTTTTTAAGGAGTCGTCACCTAATTATTATAGTGAACTAGGACACTCTTATATAGCATAAAATGCTACAAATGATCTCCATTTAATGGTCTGCGAAACTTATGAGATTCTAGGTAAGAGTTCTTTATTATCTTAAAGGGAATGAGTTAGGATCCGCTAACTTGTGGTTGCCCGATCAAACTTAGGTTGGTATTATTGTGCTAACATGTATTCTACAATTCTAAAGGTGTTCTACAATTATTAAACTAACTAAGAGATATTTAAATTATGCATGCAGATAATTAAATAAGATATATATTTAATAAGATTGTAACGAAAGAAAATCATATAAGGAGGGAGTGAAGAGAACTTTAGCGGTATTTCGCTTTTATTTTTCCTTTTCTGCGCAGGTTTTAACTTTGGGATGCATCTTCGGGTACCTGCAAAAATACTTAGTAAAATAATAAATAAATGCGAGTAAAACCTTCGGATTCGTAAAAAAAATAATAGGAGTTTTAATTACGGAGGGCTCAAATCTATATTTTTTGTAGAGGGACATCCCAAACAAGTCATGGCTACGAATTAGTGACTCATCAGTCAATCTAGTCGCCCCCCAAGCATGTTGGTATCCCGTATATATGTGTGAAAAATCCATAAGTGTCATCATCGTCCTTTTTCCGAAGGAAAGCAAACCGAGGGACAACTTTTCCGGAAGGATCATGTAGTATCATGTTCAAATCAGTATTATTCCGAAACCGAAGGGACGCGACCTCAATTTCAATTTCATTAGCCTAAGTGTAGTATCTTATTCAACTCAGTAAATAACCAAAACCGAAGCGACGCGGCCTCAATTTCAATTTCATTGGCCTAAGTGTAGTATCTCGTTCAAATAAGTAAATAACCAAAAATATAGAAATTGTTTCTTATCAGAATGTATTTATCAAGTGTAGCATGTGTTCTCTTAAATAAAATGGCAACAAACCAGAGAGCATTTTGAGCATAATGATGGCTCAATCAACATGCATAGTGACCGGTGTTTTGCCTTAAAAGAGTACACCAATTTAAGGTGCATCGACTGTTCTTATGGCAGTTCATATCCAGTGAGACAAGAGTTCAAAGTCTCAATATGTAGCAATTATTCTCATAACAAGGCAGTACGTTAATCAAAACAACAGCAGTGGGCATTAAAATGCGGAAGTAGTGGGCATTAAAATACAGCAGCAGTGGGCATTAAAATGATGCAGCAGCAGTGGGTATTAAAATGCAGCAGCAGTGGGCATTAAAAGAGAGCAGTGGCCTCAAATTATAATATCAAATAGCAGCCAAATAGTAGTATAAGATGGCATTTCAAATGCCATAATAAACAGACACAACAACAAGCACAAGAAGCATCCAACCATTCAAATATGCTAATGTCAAATATCTCAAAGGGCAGTATGATACCCCAACTATAGGTAGCCAGCAAATGAAACTATAAAGAGCAACAACTTAACTCAAAGTGCAGATCATTTCTCAAAGTACAACATTTTTTAGAACCAACAAGTGCAAGATGTCCCCAAGTTCATCAATAGCTCATTCTATCATTTTAGGATTTGGAGAAATCCCCCAAGTCATGCAAAGCAAGAAAATGATGAAGGATGAGTATCAAGAACTATATATTTCGTAACAACCTAACAACTTTAAAAGAAATACTAAGTAGTCAATTGTTTAACGTAATTATCAAATAACAGAGGCATTGAACAACTCAATGCTTTAAGAGACAGTAAACTTAAAGACAAATTATAATCATCCTAGGCCTCGGATTTGAAAGACAAGAAAGAAAAGGAGGCTACCACCATCCATATTCTGATGCTACAACAAGATCAAAAATAAAGTTTCTAGAACCTTAGGGATGGCAAGCTATCGGGGAGGCTAAACCAACCCAAAGCCCGCCTTGGCTTTCAGCAGGCATAACAACAAAAGTGCTTAAATGTTTCCATATAACCCTTTCAGGCAAGGTAATTCAGAAGTACCAAGTTTAGCACAAATCAAAGGGCGAAAGATAATTCAAACATAGCACATACAGACAGGGATTGATAATAGATGAACCAGAGACGACATTCAAGATGCACAGGATAGTCTGTAACATACTGTAATGAGTAGGGTATGTCACGGATGGACTGGAGAGTATTTCACATAGGGCAAGAATTCATATGCTAGCATATAGACAAATATATAACTAGTTTAAATCTGGACATGAGGATAAAATGCAAGGTTAGGTAATTATCTAAAGGGCAGAAACTCAGCTACGCATGGGCATAAAATTTAAATTAGACATATATGACCCTTCTCACCTTATATGAAGCATGATGACGCCTTAAACTAAACATGATGACACCTTAAACTAAGCATGATGAGATTGTTTAAAGCTACTAGTCATCTTATATATTTAAATGCACACATAGAAGAAACTTAAAGGAATAAACATTCTGGCTAGAGAGTACATTAATGCATTAATCAAAATGAATGTGTATATGATCCATGTTGATGTGTAGTAGTATGGTTCCAGTAAATCAGCCTAAAAGACAATATTTTTAGCTAAACAAAAGACAAATGCTTACTAAACTAACTACCAGAATTTCATAAGATGAACATGCAAAAATATAATCACACAATGTCCAGCGACATCATTCATAAAGCTTCTTTTCATACTATTTTTTTATAAAATAAAATATAGATTTATATGCATATAGTAAAGATTCAAAACTAAATATTTCCATGCCACATTCTTAATCACATAGACATACAACTAAATTAACCCAACATGTATCTAAGTTCATGAAGAAGCTGAAGATGTGCTACTCCTTAAATAACTCAGAACATGTAAAAGACTAAATCAGTAGGCAACATACTTGTATACAAATGACCCAAGTAATAACAACAACACACAATACGTCATTTATCTATCTAAAACATATTGCACAGTGACTTAATAGGCTCGACAACAATAATGAATGTTAACAGTATCTTGATTATCCAATCTTATCAATATATAGTATACATAAACACAGAAAACAACATGTCTACTCTTTGAGAAATGAATCAACACCAAACATCATATAATAAGCCATAACTAACATGCTATAATTTAAATTAACTGATTCGAACAAGAACTGAGTTAAGCTAAATACATTTAATAAGGACACATAGTCATATCATACAGAATACATAATTAAAAAGAAAAATATCAGAAAAATGCGAGTTTACTGACCTTCTCCGGGCAGCGAACCGAGGCGTCGTCTCGACTCGTCGAATCCGCTCGGAGAGTGTTGTTATTTATGCGACTGAAGAGGAGTAAAAGCTTAGGTATTTGTGATTTTTCTGAACCAAAATTAAGAGTAAAAAATGGGATTTTTGAGGTCGATTCTAACAGAGGATATCTATTCCCTGATTTTAAATCCTTCGGTAATAAATTGCAAATTTTATTCTTCGTTTCTAAACCAAGACTCCGAATTTCTTTTGATGAAGAACAGAGGGAATAGCTTTCAAAATCTTCCAAATCCGGGCCCCCTTCTTCATGAAGAGAAAATGGGGGTTTTATAGGTGGAAAATATGAGTTTGAATTCAAATTAAAGTCGTTTGAGCTCTGATTTTGGACGATTTTTGGTTCAAAAAAGGTGTGGGTTGTGTCAGGGTGTGTGGGTTGTGAAAGGAGTGGTTTGGGACAGAGATATGAGTGTTGATGGCAGGTATGGGCATGGCAGTTAGTTGATGGGTGAGAGATCGATGTGGGTGAGGGATTTAGGAAAATATGTTTTCTTTTGGGATCGAGTGTTTGAACGATGGGGATAAAAGAGAGGATTTTGGGCTCCGGTCAGCGGATTGGGCTGAGGGAATTGGACGATGGAATGGAGAATGGTTTGGGATTTGGGATTAAAAGGTTGCGGTGGGAGTTTGGTTATTTAATTAGGTTGATGATTTAATTAATTAAAATATGCTTCTTTGTCATGATTAATTTTCAAAAAGTGGACACACACATAAATTATGGTGTAAATGATTTAATATATATATATATTTAATTTAAGTAAAAATATAATATTCATATGAATATGATTAATTTTGATAATTGGTGAAAGTATTAAGAATCAATCACCAATGCCGATGCCAAAATATTAAAATTATTTTGCTTATATTTTAATTATAAAATGTAATACCCGATATTTTAAAATTACGCGGTAATTAGTGAAAAATAGTAAAACTTAGCATTTTTTTGAGAATTTTGAAGACTGAGAAGCATAGTGAAATTAATTGAAGATAAAAGGAAGATTTGAACAATTAGTAGGAAAAGAGGGGACAAAATTGGGTGTCAACAAACCCTTCGGGGTCTACAAGGCGAATGTGCAGAAGTTGCTCGGATTAAGAGTCGCGGCGCATAAAGGCAAGAGCGCGGCGCTCCAAAAATAAACTGTCAACCGCACGAGGTCTACAGACATAAAGCGCCGGGGCGCAGGTTCGAAGAGCCGAGGCGCAAATTTCCAGTGAGTCCAGTGGTTTTTGGCCAATTAGGGTCGCGGCACCTGTCTGAAGGGCCGCGGCGCCGACGCGAAATTTTCAGATTCTGGGCCGAGTTTTAGAAGGGTAAAAGGGTCCGAAATACAATTTTTCTCAGATATAAAACCCTGAAACCCTTACATATTTTGGGAGGATACTTTGGAGGCTAGAAAGGAGGCAAAAAGCTACAAGGTTGGAGACTACTCTTGTTCAAGTTCTTTCTTTTCTCTTTTATTTAATTCAGTTTATGTTGGATATTAAATTGGTTCTTAGCATGACAATGTCTAGGAGCTAATTTCTTTATTAGGATTTTCCATCGAATCTCTTAAAACTCTTTCATACAGTTAATGCATAGTTATTGATTTCTTCTTCAGCTATATTAAGATCTATTCAATATTGTAGTGATTGTTTGATAATTGACTGTCATTAATTGTCATAACTTATATGATTTCGAATCGAGATCTGAAAAGGGAGATTTGAATATGTTGTAGTTGTTTAGACATAGGTTAAAATCGTGGACGAAAGTACCCCGATACTTGTGTAGTATTTGAGGTTATTGTTCTTAATCCTCATGTGTGGTAAAATCTATCATAGAAATATATCTGCACAAAGTTGAGTTTTTATATGTCCTAACCGGAATATAGAACATATTAGTTAACCTGCTATCTTAATAAGAAGAAGAGTCATTAACATTGCATTAACAAGTGAAAGAGTGGATAGTTGAAGATATTGGAAACCCTAATTCCCTTCATAACTGTTTAAACCCGAAGTATTATCATTCTTAGTTTATTTTTCTGCACTTTACTTAGTTTTAATTCTTAGTCTAAAATCTCAAATAAAATTACGGTTACCAAATAGATATCATAGATTAGATATTCGGTACTTGACAAACCAGTCTCTGAGGAAGATAACTCGATCTTACAGATCTTTATTACTTGAACGATACGTACACTTGCGTAAGCATAGAGAAATATCGTAACAGGCCGCGGCCCTAATTGGCCAAAAACCACTGGACTCAATGGAAATTTTGCCTCGGCTCTTCTAACCTGCGCCCCGACGCTTTATGCCTGTAGACCCCGTGCGGTTGACAGTGTATTTTTGGAGCGTCGTGCTCTTGCCTTTATGCATCGCGGCTCTTAATCCGAGAAACTTCGGCTCATTCGCCTTGTAGTCCCCGAGGGGTTGACAGTGCAATTTTGCTTAAATTACTTCCCGAGATTCTCAAGGCTTCTTTGATTGATTGCTTGGGCCTTGATTGTGCAATTTCATCCTCAAACTCAGCTCATTTCATCTTCAATTCAGTACTTCTTCATTTAGGACCGATGTGACTCAAAAGAAAGAAAAACAAACCTAACACTATACTAAACGCAAATGAAAAGAGGAAAATATTTACTAAAAATGACTCAAAAGTGTATATAAAATAGACTCAACAGGGGCCAAGATTTCCAGGCGAGCCTGGAAATGACTCTTGATTTATGGACTCATAATGATTTCATGTGTAACAAATACATCCTGAACTGCTTGTCAGACCCACTCTACATGGTGTATTGCACAGTAGGCTCCGCTAAAGAGTTATGGGAGAAGCTTCAGAAGAAGTAGAATGCACAGGATACAGGTACAAAGAAATTCATCGTTGGAAAATTCTTGAAATTTCAAATGGTGGATAGCAAGACAGTGATGTCTCAAGTCCAGGAACTTCAAATGATTCTACATCGCCTGGATTTGGAGGGTATGAAACCAAATGAGCAGTTTTTTGTTGTATCACTGATTGAGAAATTGTCTGCCTCGTGGAGTGAGTTTATGAGTTACTTAAAACTCAAAATAAAGAAAATGACCTTTGAAGAGCTTATTATCAAACTCCAAATTCAGGAAGATAATAAGAAGTGCCTAAGGGAAAGAAACCCACTGAGGCCAAGGCAAATCTGGTTGATACCAAAGGGAACCCAAGCAAGAAGCGCAAGTTCCAGAAAGATGGCAAGACCTAGACAGCGGTGAAGTTCAAGGAAAACTGTCACCACTGGAGAAGTTGGTCACATGATCAAGGACTGTTGTAAGCTCAAGATTGAGCAGAGTCAGAAGGCCAAAGTCAAGGCAAAGGCTAATGTCGTCGAGGATACGGTTCTTGACGACATGATTGAGGAGTTCTCTGCGGTGGTGCTAGAAGCAAACCTTGTAGAGAATTCCAAGCAATGATTGATGGACATGGGTGCTACCTATCACATATGTTCCGATAGAGATACCTTCTCCACATATACACCAGTTACAAACAAGAAGTTGTTCATGGGTAACAACGCTCCCTCTGACGTGATGGGAGTAGAAAATGTGGTCCTTAAGATGACTTCTGGCAAGAAGCTCACTCTAAAGGAGGTGATGCATGTTCATGTATTGGTTAATGCTGGTTTTAGGCTAGTATTTGAGTCCAATAAGTTTATAATCACCAAAAATGGAACCTTTATGGGAAGGGGCTTTGTATGTGAAGGCCTCTTCAAGGTTAACGCTATGTCAATCATACGTTCAAGCAATAAAAGTGAAGTTTCTTCTTACTTGCTTGAGTCTTCTAAATTTATGGCATCATAGTTTAGGACATGTGGACTACAAATCCATCCAAAGGTTGGTAAAGTTGGAGTTATTGCCGTCTATCGACGTAAACCCTTAACGTAAGTGTGAGGTGTGCGTAGAGGCAAAACTCACTAAGACTTCTTTTAGATCCGTCGAAAGGGATACCGCTCCTCTAGAACTTATTCACACAGATATATATGATTTGAAGCTTGCACAATCTAGAGGGGGAACAAGTACTTTGTGACATTTATAGATGACAACACAAGGTATTGTTACATTTACTTGTTGTAAAGTAAGGATAAAGCTTTCGAAGCATTCAGACGCTACAAAGCAGAAGTTGAAAACCAACTAAGCGTTCAGATTAAATCAATTCGTAGCGATAGAGGGGGAGAATATATAGCGTCATTTGAGTAATATTGTGTCCATTCGGGCATTGTTCATCAAACGACGGATCCATACTCACCTCAGTCGAACGGTGAATGAAATGATGAATGTCTTGTTCATCAATTCTGGTCTTCTCCAAAATATATGGGGAGAAGCTACCCTTACCGGCTACCGCTAATATGATTCTTAATAGAGTCCCACATAAGGGCAAGGACAAAACTCTATACGAGTCATGGAAGAGAAAGAAACCTACCTATAAATACCTAAAGGTGTGGGGTTGTTTGGAAAATGTTGAAGTACCTAAGCCAAAGCAGGTCAAGGTTGGATCTAAGACTGTAGTCGGATATGCAAATAACAGTAGTGCTTATCGCTTCTTAGTGCATAAGTCAGATGTATCAGATATCCACGGGGGTACGATCATGGAATCAAGGAATCCCAATTCTTTGAGGATACTTTTCCTAGAAAGGAAAGAGACAATCTCTCGCAAAAGAAGTTATGGACAAAGCTCTCAGGAACCAGGAGTTGTTGACTGCCCGGATCTAGATGGTTCAGATCTAGTGGACTCCGAAATGGCTGAATATCCAAAATCTAGTGTCCCAGATTCTCAGAACTTGGAGACTACAGAGATGGAACCAAGACGAAGTAAAAGGGCCAGGAAGGATAAATCCTTCGGTCCTGACTTTGTAGCTTATATGGTTCATAACGAACCACGGATAATTGCTGAAGCGTTGTCAACTCCAGAAGCATCACTCTAGAAAGAAACTATTGAGAGTGAAATAGACTCCATCTTGCAAAACCATACTTGGGAGTTGGTTGATCTTCCTCCGGAAAACAAACTGTTGGGTTGTAAGTGGATACTCAAACAGAAGTATCAAGAAAATGGGTCTATAGACAAGTACAAGGTCGAGTTGGTAGTCAAGGGCTATCGACAGAAGGAAGGCCTTCAATATTTTGACACGTACTCCCCGGTATCTAGAATGACGTCCATACGAGTATTCATTGCGATCACAGCGTTGTGTGACCTTGAGATATACCAAATGGATGTCAAAATAGTCTTCCTAAATGGTGATTTGGAAGAAGAAATTTATATGGAACAACCCGAGGGGAATGTTGTTCCAGGAAAATAGAAGAAATTCTATCGAGTTGTCAAATCTATTTACAGGCTGAAACAGGCCACTAGGTAATGACACGAAAAATTTGATAGTACTCTACTATCGAAGGTTTTCTCCATTAATGAGTGTGACAAATGTGTCTACATGAAAGGCAATTCTGACTCGTTCGTCATGATATGCCTTTACGTAGACGACATGTTGATCACAAAGAGTAGTCCTAGTTTGATCCTAGAGACTAAGAATATGTTGAAACAATATTTCGACATGAAAGATATGAGCATTGCAGATGTCATCTTAGGGTCAAGGTCACTAAGACGTCTGACGGACTGGTCTTATCTCAGTCTCACTACATCGAGGATGTGTTGAGAAAATTTGAGATATTCGACAGTTCGCTGATGAAGTCACCACTAGTTATGAATCAGAAAATTGATAAAATTGTGGTGCGCCTGTATGCCAGGAGCGATATGCATAGGTGATTGGGAGTTTGATGTACATAACAAACTGCACCCGACCTGATATCTCTTATGCAGTCAACAAATTGGGTAGGTTTACCCGTAATCGAGTAATGAT
Organism: Przewalskia tangutica; assembly: GCA_029844215.1. Lineage (NCBI taxonomy): Eukaryota > Viridiplantae > Streptophyta > Magnoliopsida > Solanales > Solanaceae > Przewalskia > Przewalskia tangutica. The sequence goes on from CM056732.1 coordinate 72,140,796, forward strand.
TATTGGAAAGCATTGAATCGGGTACTACGGTACCTAAAATACACGCTAACTTACGGATAGCATTATTCGAGATATTCATCTGTACTAGAGAGGTACAGTGATGCAAACTGGATATCTAATATAGAGAGCACCAAGTCCACTAGTGGGTATATATTTATAATTGGTGGTGGAGCTGTGTCTTCAAAATCCTCTAAGCAAACTTGCATCGCCAGATCCATGATGGAGTTGGAGTTCATTACTTTAGACAAAGTAGGAGAAGACATTGAATGGCTTCATGACTTATTAGAGGATGTCCTGTGTTGGGACAAATTCGTACCTTCTGTAATGATCCACTGCGATAGCCAGTCAGCTCTAGGAAGGGCACGAAGTTCTATGTATAACGACAAGTCTCGTCATATTTGACGGAGACATAAGACCGTTAGACAGTTAATCACCAAGGGTATTATTTCCATTGATTATGTAAAATCAAAGGATAACATAGCAGAATCCTTTGACTAAGGGCATACCTAGAGGTCAGATGTTCTGCCTATCTAGGTAAATGTGCTTAAGACCCAAACAATAAGGACTGATACGGTGGTAACCCAACCTCACTGACTGAAGATCCCAAGAATTAGGTTCAATGGAAAAACTAAGTTGTAAAGGTTCAATTGAGTGCTTCGGTGAAATCAAGAGCACTTCGGGTTATGAGTTTTGCAAGGAACATAAACCCAAAGTCGTTCACGTAATAGACATTAAGTGCTATATACAATGTGGGTAGAGGTTAAGTTTCCAAAACTTTTAATGATTCTTAACGGTTGAGGTTAGGTTTGGGTAAATTTTTAACGGCTTCTAACACTTAAAAAGTGGGGTACAACAGGATACCTTGTAGGAGACCACCTATTTAAGTGTAAGGAACAGAGTAAGGGAAGTTGTTGTGTTGGTGCCGTTGACTTGGCTTACACTAAACACTGACGGTTCAAGACATCACGTTAACCGCGCAGTAAGTAAGTCCGATGGTATTCAACTAAGGAAGGTTCAAAGTGGAAGCTACCACTCCTAATGCAACATCGGTCCTTCAAGGATTGCTAGAAATAACCACCTTGTGAGTGCGCCAAAATCTCTTTTAAGAGGGAATTGTTGGAAATTTATTAATGTGGAATAAAGTTTATCCCATTATTTATGACTCGAACAATTGGGGCCCCGCATGTCGGAAACATCGTTTTCACACAAGTGCACACATTATACCAAGGATCGCAAATTTCATTAGTGAAAGAGATATTGGTACGTAAGTAACATGTTTGAGACATAGAATGATGGACGATCATTGGCCAAATTACGAGTGTTCCACGTTGGTAAATGAAGGAAGAAGTGTGCATAATGTAAAGATAGAACAGGTCGGAAAGGGTCGCGGAGCTGAGAAGGGCCGCGGCGCCACCGTAGAACCGGGGAGCTCCGCGACGCTAATTCGATGCTAAGTCACTGGAGTCGCGGCGCCGCGAAGCTTCTGAGGCTCAGCAGGCGCTACCCGGCAGAAAGCCTGAAACGAAAATATGATTTTGGAGACGTTTGGGTTGCCCTCAATGACATTCATTCCAGCATTATTCAGCTGATAAATGAGTGTCATTACTTAGACAATTCATTTCCATTACATGAGTGATTCAATGTCATTACTTGACACTTGAAGAGATAAATTCTTACACTATAAATTGAGGCATTTGGCTCAATTGTTGAACACTTGCAAATCCAGAAAATTCTGAAAAACTTCTTCCTCTCTAGCATCTTTCAATACTCAAAGTTCTTCAAGAGAAACATTTGAGTTTTCTTTTCTCAAGTGTGTTAGTAGCTGTTTTATCTTGGGAGACTATTGCTAGTAACGTAAAAGGATATATACGGGGCAATCTTATTTTAAAGACAGATTGTCATCATTCGACTCAGCAAAGATTCAGATTAAGTGTTGGTTCTTGTTTGCAGTTGTTTATTAAGATTATTTCTTTTGTTGTAATCCTTTATTCTTCATTTTTACTAGTACTTGTAATAGGTGTTTGTTATTTCTATTTGTTTCTTTATTTTACTGACCAATGCGTCTTTAGATCACTTGAAGAATCTCATGAGTAGCGCCTGAAAGCTTTGTAGTTCTAAAATTTCTTTCACCTATAAGGTATTATTTAAGAAGCTACATTCAGAATTTCATCAATATAACCTTCACATCGGCTAACCAAAGTTGTTCTCATGTCCATGGCATCGAGTATGATACAAATTTAATTACTCTAAGCAAAACACAAGTAAAGCAGAAGTATATTATGCATGGGAGAAATCAAGACTTGAAAGCATACGTGTCCTTGAATGGCAACACATAAAGACATAAGGACCATTTTTCAAAGGATCATACACCTGTGCAAACTTAATATGAATTAAACAAGTAAGAACAAATGAAAATGAAGGAAAACATCATGTACTAATGACAAGAATGTAATCATGATCTCGACAACTATAAATGTTGACTACTACAATGGTTAACATTCAAAATTGGGAAAAGCGAAACAAATCCATTTTGTTTGACACTTGCGAAGTTTTGATGATTATTCTTGTTTATATTACACATCTAGCATGATCTATAGGAATTCACTAATTGCTCTAAGTTGCACAACATGACAAAATGGATGTTAGGATACCTTGCACAAGTTAGGAGGGCATAGATTACAACCATGAAATGACACCAAATCATGGTAAGGAAAGATCATCAGTTAACCTTCTCCATCTACAGCAGTTGGATTAGTAATGATCTCCGAGAAACATCTGTATAATCCGTGATGTTTCAATATAGTCTCGATGTAAAACTGATTGGCATCACTAACTACTTTTAAGTCACATTGAAATAACCATAACCGTAATTAGCAAAAGCAACAATCTCATTTAAGTTACAATATATAAATCAAAATGATAATTTAGAAATATGTACCCAAGATCATGAGCTGATTCTATGGCTGAAATTGTTTGAGGATGCAACGGAACATGCTTCAAACATTCAGCTATCTGTTCAAGTTCAACTGTTTTACATTGTGAATGTAGCTCCTCCATCATCCTATCCTAAAATCAGTCTACATAGTTAGAAAATGTTACTTGAAACAGAAAATAGTAACAAATCTAAAAGGGCAGTCCGGTGCACTAAGGTTCTGCTATGCACGGAGTCCATGGAAGGGCCAGACCACAAGGGTCTATTGTACGCAGCCTTACCCTGCATTTCTGCAAGAGACTATTTCCACGTCTTGAACCCGTGACATCCTGTTCACGTGACAACAGTTTTACCAGTTACTCCAATTCTGCTAGTAACTAATCTAGCTTAAAGGAAAACTTCATCAATCTTCCCTAACTATTGACAGTTTATTCAGTCAAAGAGAAAAACAAAATTCCACATTCTCCCACTTAATCTAATGGAGAATCGAACATTAATTTGGGTTAATTGTATCGTATTATGCAGTCAAAACACAACAAATATACAAGACAGAAAAAAAGAGTGATAAAAGTTAAAAGAGAAATAATATTGAGATGAGAAAGAGGGAAAAGCAGTGACCATGAGAGCAAAGTGTGTAAGATTGTATTAATCTCCCCAAGGGAGTCTTTCTCATTAATACAAAATATATATCGGTGTACATTGTGGAATCCCTATACAACATGTATCTTAGTTCTATCATAATTACATAACCCTAAATATGGTAAATACAATAGGGGTACACACGTGCTAATACACCCCCTCGATCGGAGCGGGAGGAGGTCGGATACTAAGACGGGATCTAAAGTCGAGGAATAACTGTCTAGGAAGAACCTTAGTGAATATATCCGCATACTGATATAAAGAAGGCACATGCAATACCCTGATATGAGCGAAAGCAACCTTCTCACGAACAAAGTGGATGTCCATCTTAATGTGTTTGGTTCGCTGATGCTGAACCGAATTATGAGACAAATATATGACGGATATATTATCACAATAAACCAAAGAAGCCTTACGTAATGGACACTGAAGATCCAAAAGAAGGTTTCAGAGCCAACAGATCTCAGCAACAACATTAGCAACACCTCTATATTCTGCTTCTGCATTCGAACGGGATAATGTGGGTTGCCTCTTGGCGGACTAAGAAATAAGATTATCTCCTAAGGACACACAGTAGCCCGAGGTGGAGCGTCGCGTGTTTGGACAACCTGCCCAATCAACATCCATATATGACAACAACATATTCGATGCAGAGGGGTATATATGCAAACAATAATTAAGTATGCCTTTCACATATCGAATGATACGTTTGAGGTCAGTAAAGTGAGGCTTTCTGGGGACATGCATAAATAAGCATACCTGCTGAACAACATAAGCAATATCAGGCCTAGTGACAGTGAGATAATGTAGTGTACCAGGAAGACTCCCGTAAAGAGTGAGATCTTGAAGGGATTTGTTGGGTGTAAAACACACAAGTAAGGCACAACGGAAGTTTAGAATTTTGAGTAAACTTACTTGCCCCAACAAACGTTTCTGGTATGATTATGAGATAATTCAAATCTGCAAAGACAGGAAGAAAACTTACAGTTTAAGCTTTGTTAGTCTTTACTAAAGGGAGCGCACGCGATTGTCAATCCGGGTGCAAGCCTTGCTTCAGTATATTTATTTGCCCAAGAAAGCTAGGAAATCTTGGCAGAGGTTTGAGAGAATTTTATTTCCTGGACTCTGAGTTCAGAAAGTGAAAAGTGAGAGCATCTGAAATTATGGGTTAAGTGTCAAATATATAGTGGAGGAAACCCTAAACCAAATCAGATTTGGATCAGGCTTCAAGACCTGACCCAAATCCAAATTATGATGGGCGGTCGGCTGGGTCATTGTTGTCACTCCTCTATTTATTTTCTGCACGTTTTAGTTCTAATTAAATCCAAGATTTAATTTTGACTTAATTATATAATTTTCATCAAATAAAAAGTATCCCATAATTTATTATTAAATAAAATATCTTGATTCTAAATCTGATATTTTACATTCTCTCAATATACCCTTAGACCGAAAAAGACAATCGACTTAGTGTGACCCTTTAGGCCTTCACATATCGGCACTTGATCAAATCAAGGTTCACGGAACTCTGAGCGGGCGCGATGGCGGACCCAATGTGTGAAGTACGTTTACAAGACTCAAGTAAACAAACCTCTATGTGAGATGATAAATTTCTTTCATTCGCGACACACTCGATCAAGCTTAAGATTTGTCAAGTGTCTATCCAAATGGCTTGATCACTTTATCTCATCTATATTAGTAGACAACCAGACCATATCCTAGATATGTCTCTTGCATTGGCCAATGACTTGGTCGACCTAACATCTCTGAGAAGCTGAGTGTTCTCTCAAATTCCAATCAAGGAATGAATCCTATTCTTGGCTCAACTACCACCTTCAATTTACTTCGTAATGCACCCAATACAAGCCGCATCTCAACCTATAAGACATTTGAGCTTAGGACAGGATCAAAGTGCATTACTCCGTAAACAAGGTGATATTGACCTCAAGTCTAAGGACCTCTATCTCCCACATGTTGATAATACTCTAGACATGTATAACAAATACTTTATCAACAGGGTTTGCCAATACTCCTCTAAGAGTATTCATGTGTCCATCACTAGCAACTATTGCTGGTAGTAAGTGAGATATACTACATTCTCTAAGAATGTGATGCAGACCACATGTCGACTTACAACATATCATTTATATCTCATTCTCAATGATCATTAGTCTAGGCTATTTTAAGAACTACACTCTATCATTAATATCTCACACTATCAATGACAATGTAAGTTCAAGGGATGCACATTAATGAATAATATAAACAATCAAATAATAATTCAATAATTGCAAAAGCCAAATATATTAATCTTATTAATAATATGAATGTGTTCAAGTACATTTGCTCCTAAAATGATTGTTTCTAGGACATATATACTTTCAATCTCCACTTGGCCTAGAGCCAATCACCAATGTATTTAATGCCCATGTTTTCGAAATGATCATTATGCTTGACTAAGCTTAATGGTTTAGTAAATGGGTCTGCTAGATTATTATCGGTGGAAATGTAGTCTATCTTTATTTCTTATGTCTCTACCACCACTCTAAGTATATGGTATTCCCTTGGTACATGCTTGTTTCTGTTTGATGATCTTGGTTCCTTAGCTTGCAAAATCGCACCAGTGTTGTCACAATAAATCGTTATTGCACATCTGGCACTTGGAACAACCCTTAGTTCCTTTAAGAACTCAGATATCGTAACAACTTCTTTATAAGCTTTCGATTAAGCAATGTACTCGGTTTAAGTTGTCGAATTAACAGTGTTGTCATACTAAGTGCACAGGCCTTATCTGGCCTTATACAGGCCATGACATACATGATTTATCCTATAGCTGAGGAATATGGGATTCTTTTCATGCGTTCAAGTTCTGCAACTGCAGAAAGACTATCTTTCTTTGATAACTTGATGCCTTGATCTATAGGAAGATATCCCTTCTTGGATTTCTCCATAGAGAGATGTCTTAGCACTTTGTCTATGTATACAGATTATGACAGCCCCAACAATCTACTAAGTCTATCTCTTGTAGATCCTAATTCCAAGAATTTAGCAGGCTTCACTTAAGTCCCTTCATGAAGTCTTTGGATAACAATTCCTTGACTGATTGCATGAGAGTATTATTATCTCTCATTATCATCTACATATATGACAATGAAGACAATACTCTCATCTGTGCGTTTACTATAAACACACGGATCATCTTCGCTTCTAACAATGTCAAACGATTTGACTACTTTGTCAAAGCAAATATTCCAACTCCTTGAGACTTGCTTAAGTCCATAAATGAATTTTTGTAGTTTGCATACTGCTTTGGGTTGAGTCTTGGATGTAAAACCCTCTGGCTGTATCATATACACCTCCTCAATTAGATTACCATTGAGGAATACAGTTTTAACATCCATTTGCCAAATATCATAATCATAGTATGCAACTATTGCGAGCAAAATCCGAATGGACTTAATCTTTGCAACAGGTGGAAAGGTTTCAGCATAATCGACCCTAGGTCGTTGATTATAACCTTTAGCCACCAATCTTGCTTTATAAGTCTGTACTTTGTCATATGTATCAATCTTCTTCTTGAAGACTCATATGCATCCTATGGGGCTAACCCCTGTTGGAAAGTCAACCAAGTTCCATACTTGGTTTATGTACATAGACTCCATTTCAGATTTCATGGCTTTTTGTCATCTCTGTGAATCAATGTCTAACATTGCTTCGTTGTAGGTAGTAGGCTCATCATCATCAGGAATATCTATCTCATTATGTGTTTCAACAAGGAGATTAAGTCTTTCAGGTGCACGATGAGTCCTAGTGGTCTTACGGAGTTGAACATTCTGCGTTTCAGTGTTTGCTGTATTTTGATTTTGAGAAGATGTTTGTGTGTTGGACAATCCACCACCTTGAGAACTTTCAGGAATATCATTTTGAATAGGATGATGCACAACTATTGTGTCATCTACCATTGGTTGTGCATGAGGGTCTTGCATTTCTGTATTATCCCTCACAACACTCCCACTGGCTGAAGGGCGTACTCTAAGTACCCAATCATCATCAAATACTCCCACTGAATCTTTGTCTAGGTCATTTGACAAGGGGTCATTCTCTACATTATTTTGTACTTCTTGAATTTCTTCAACTTCTATCTTATTGCAACTCTCTTCCTTGTAGACATAGTATTTTTCAAGGAAAGTTGCATTTCTGAAAACAATTACTTTATGTTCCTCAGGAAGATAGAAGTAGTACCCTCTTGTTTCCTTAGGATACCCTACAAAATAATATTTCTCACTTTTAGATTCTAATTTGTTATTGAGCAACTTCTTTACATATGCAGGGCACCCCCAGGGTCGCATGTGTCTAAGTGCTGGCTTCTTGCCATTTCATATCTCATATAGAGTTTTCTCTACTGACTTTGATGGAACTCTATTCAAAATATAGATTGAGCTTTGCAATGCATATCCCCATAGGTATGTTGGTAGAGCTGAAAAACTCATCATGGATCTAACCATATCTAATAAGGTACGATTTCTCCTCTCAGCAACACCATTCATTTGTGGCGTTCCGGGAGGAGTCCATTCTGAATGGACTCCATGAAGCTTCAAGTAATCTAGAAATTCTTTACTTAAGTACTCACCTCCTCGATCTGATCGAAGAGTTTTAATACTTGTTTCAAGTTGCTTCTCTACTTCTGACTTGTACTCCATGAATTTCTCAAAAGCTTCAGACTTATGTTTCATAAGATACACATGCCCAAACCTTGAGAAATCGTCTGTAAAAGTGATGAAATAAAGAAAGTCTCCCTTAGCTTGAGTTGAAAAGGCCCACATACATCGGTATGGACTAACTCAAGCACCTCTTTGACACGTACTCCTTTCCCAGAAAGTGATTTGGTTGTCATCTTTCCTCTTAAGCAAGATTCGCAATCACCATATGACTCTAAGTCAAATGGTTCTAAGTAATCTAATTTCCTCAATCTTGCTATCCTTGATTCATTGATGTGACCAAGTCTGCAATGCCATAAGTAGGTGTGATTTCTTTGATTAGTTATTTTAGCTCTTTTATTTTGTATATTGAAAATTGCATGGCTACAGTTTAGAACATACAATCCAACCACAAGCGGAACATTTTCACAAATAAAACCATCATAAGATAAAACAAAATTTCCATTGGTAATATGTGAGGAAAACTCCTCAATGTCTAACATAGGGATAAAAATAATATTTCTCGTCAAAGACGGAACAAAATAACAATTATTAAGTTCAAAACAAAAGCCCGAAGGTAAATCTAGTCTATAAGTCCCCACGCGTTCCGCATCAACTCTAGCTCCATTGCCAACGCGTAGATCTACTTCCCAAGGTCCAACCTTTACTGTCGATTAGCCTCGCACATTATTACAAATGTGTGAGCCACAAGCGGTATCCAATACCCAACAGTGAGAATTAGTTATAGAAATATTTATTTCAATAACAAACATACCTTGTCCAGCAGGGCCAGCACCTTGTGTCTTGTCTCCCCCTGGGGCTGTACAGTCCTTCTTCCAATGTCCCTTTCTCTTACAATTGAGGCAAACATCAGCAGCTATCTTGACCTTCTTTCGAACAACTCCTTTAGGTTTCATAGTTGTGGGTTTGGCAACCGCCTTACCGCTTCTTCTGCATATTCTTACCCTTAGGTTTGAACTTGCTAGATGAGCCCGCGTGAGCACGACTTTACCTTTGGAGGTGGGCGACTCGAAGGTCTTCAACATATTATGAAGTTACGGGAGACTTGCTTTCGTTCCATTCATGTTGTAATTCACAATGAAGTTCTCAAAGAAACCGAGGCGAGTTCAAGATCGGTAACGAAACATTTGCAGCAACCGTTCCAATCGAAGCCAACCTCTCAATTAATCCAATCATCTTCAAAACATGTTGTGACACCTGACCCCATTCGTTCAGCTTACACTTAAAGAGATCTCTCAACAGTTCATACTCCATTTATGCGGGCGTGAGTCATAGAACTCTTCAAGTGTTCTAGCATCTCGTTGGGGCCCATATTTTCATGCTGTCTTTGTAACTCTGGAGTCATAGAAGATAGCATAACACATTGTGCTGCAACAACATCATCAAGATATTTCTGATAGGTTGTTTTGTCAAACAGAGCATACTCTTCAGAATTTTCAGCAGGGACTGTAGGGAGTGATGTATCCAATACATACTCAATATTTTCTAATCGCAGTACCAAACGCATATTTCTTAACCAGTCAGGAAAATTGGCTCCATTCAACTTGTTCGTTTCAACCAACATTTTAAGTGACAGATTCGACATTGTAACTGAAGAAAAGATACTTGAAATTAATACTCTAATATAATTTCTATTGAACACATTCATTAACTAACTAACTAACATGGTATTTAGTTTAATTAGCTCCCACTATTTTAACATACTCTTTTACCCCATAAAGAATACGGACTCATATCAAATAGGTCATAATGGGCCAAGATCCAAACTCATGTTGTCTCCGCGTTTGCTGAGGCTGATAACTTCAACAACACGATCTGGTAGGTCTCTAAACCAATTGCAAACAATTTGCAACTCTTGGTTGACCGAATGTTCTAAACAATTCGATCTGCGTCCCTCGATTGTCCGACACTGGGGCGTCAAGACAGCCTAGCAAGTCAACTCCGTTATGCGACTATAATTATGCATCTAAGCGGGCTTAGCCTTCATCAAGCAAACACTGGGGTGTAAATACTCACGAAGGTTTATCACCTACTACAACATTTATATGCATCTATGAAAGTGTCTGAGTCCTCATAGACTTAGAGCAAATGCTGGGGCATAAATACTCATCTAGCCGAAAAGGATTTTGCACCACAATCAATTATAACGGATGACGCGTTCATTTTAAATGAGACTTGTATTAAATTTGGGAAACATTTTAATTCAGGGTTATGACCAAGATCAACTATTATATCATACATCATATGACATCCTATCATGCAATTTCTAAACACATTTAGATGGGAAACCATCAAACCTAATAGTCATGATATAAGATGGTTTTAATCACATACTGGGCGCCGTCTACCCAGACAATTATAGCGGTCATTGAAAGTAAATAGTTACTGGGCGCCGCCTACCCAGACAATAATTGCGGACTAACAAATCTGGCGCGCTACCTGCATATATATATGCGGACTCTATTCTAATTATTTAAATGACAATCAATTAAACAATTAGGAGAAACAATTAATTTGTGCACACATTATCAAATAATATGCTAAATAACAACAATTGTGGGTTAATTAATTTGTTTCAATTTAGAAAATATTTAAATTCAAAATTTAAAACTCAATTTTCAATTTTCGGAATTTTCTGCTCATCCAAACGGTCCCTTAATAATTTAGAAATTAAAATTTAATTTTCAGGGGTATTTCTGTAATTTTTAGAACCTTAAAATATTTACAAATTTACCCAGAGACCAAATCTGCTTTTCTGAAATTTACAAATTGACCCAGGGACTGAATCTGTTGATTTTAAAAACTTTTAAAATTCCAGAAAATATCTCAGGGACTAATTTGTAATTTTCAAAACTTAAAATATTTTCAGATTTGTTTAAGGACCAATCTTCAATTTTAAAACCCTAATTTTAATTGCAAAAAGGTCCTCAAACTATTTTAAATTTTCAAAACCAATTCCAACCCCAAATCAAATTTGGGATTCGGTTCGGTAAATTGACGGAATTAAAACCGCAAATGATGGCACACATCGGGCGAACTCATCGGTGGTTTTCACCACGATTTGGTGGCCCACGGTGGCGAATTGGTGTCGCCCGTGGCGGTTTCTAAAGCCGTCGGTGGTCTTCTTCCGATCATCGTTGCGAGCAACACTACCACCGTTAGATTCCCTAGTCGAGGCGAACATGATGGTATTATTACTTAATGATTTCGTCGCGTGGTGGCGGCTTGATCCGCCATCGGTATTCCGATGGCTTTTTTGACTTCATCGCGTTCCGCTACCTCTCAACACCTTTATCGACCATCTTTAAAAGTGGATTTCTCGATAATAGTGGAGACGGTGTTAGAACACATTGAATCACCCGAAAAAATCCTGAAATTCCTTTGTTCACGCGTGAGCGATCTTGGTCTTATTCACGCCAATTTTTTTTCGAAAATCCGTTTTCAAAAATTAAAACAATTAATTATCCAGTATCGTTATTAAGAATTATCATATAATCATTAAACGGTCGGGCTCGATACCATGAAGGGATTTGTTGGGTGTAAAACACAAGTAAGGCACTGTAAGTTTAAAATTTTGAGTAAACTTACTTGCCCCAACAAACGTTTCTGGTATGATTATGCGATAATTCAAATCTGCAAAGACATGAAGAAAACTTACAGTTTAAGCTTTGTTAGTCTTTACTAAAGGGAGCGCACGCGATTGTCAATCCGAGTGCAAGCCTTGCTTCGGTATATTCCTTTGCCAAAGAAAGCTAGGAAATTTTGGCAGAGGTTTGAGATAATTTTATTTCCTGAACTCTGAGTTCAGAAAGTGAAAAGTGAGAGCATATGAAATTATGGGTTAAGTGTCAAATATATAGTGGAGGAAACCCTAAACCAAATCAGATTTGGATCAGGCTTCAAGACCTGATCCAAATCCAAATGCGATGGGCGATCGAATCGGCCCCATTGTCTTATTCATCTATTTATTTTACGCGTTTTAGTTCTAATTAAATCCAAGATTTAATTTTGACTTAATTATATAATTTTCATCAAATGAAAATTATCCCATAATTTATTATTAAATAAAAGATCTTGATTCTAAATCTGATATTTTACATTCTCTCAATATACCCTTAGACCGAAAAAGACAATCGACTTAGTGTGACCCTTTAGGCCTTCACACATCGGCACTTGATCAAATCAAGGTTCACACGGAACTCTTAGACGACGCCAGTGACGGACCCAATGTGTGAAGTACGTTTACAAGACTCAAGTAAACAAACCTCTATGTGAGATGATAAATTCCTTTCATTCGCGACACACTCGATCAAGCTTAAGATTTGCCAAGTGTCTATCCAAATGACTTGATCACTTTATCTTATCTATATTAGTCGACAACCAGACCATATCCTAGATATGTCTCTTGCATTGGCCAATGACTTGGTCGACCTAACATCTCTGAGAAGCTGAGTGTTCTCTCGAAATTCCAATCGAGGAATGAATCCTATTCTTGGCTCAACTACCACCTTCAATCTACTTCGTAATGCACTCAATACAAGCCGCGTCTCAACCTATAAGACATTTGAGCTTAGGACATGATCAAAGTGCATTACTCCGTAAACAAGGAGATATTGACCTCAAGTCTAAGGACCTCTATTTCCCACATGCTGATAATAATCTAGACATGTATAACAAATAGTTTATCAGCATGGTTTGCCAATACTCCTCTAAGAGTATCCATGTGTCCATCACTATCAACTATTGTTGGTAGTAAGTGAGATATACTAGATTCTCTAAGAATGTGATGCAGACCACATGTCGACTTACAACATATCATTGATATCTCATTCTTAATGATCATTAGTCTAGGCTATTTTAAGAACTACACTCTATCATTAATATCTCACACTATCAATGACAATGTAAGTTCAAGGGATGCACATTAATGAATAATATAAACAATCAAATAATAATTCAATAATTGCAAAAGCCAAATATATTAATCTCATTAATAATATGAATGTGTTCAAGTATATTTGCTCCTAAAATGATTATTTCTAGGACATATATACTTTCAGATCTAACACCGGATCACCATGCAAAGCATTATGATTTGATCTAGAGTCAACTGAAGTAGCCATGATCTTGCAATTCGTCATTTTAGCCATGTATACAATCTAATCTGCATACTAACGCTGACAACGAAACATAGTATCTGCAGATCTAGTCACAAAAATCCCAAAAAAATAGCTCAACTTTTCCAAGTCAGTCATAGCAAATTATGTTTTGAGCAGTGTAATGATCTCATTTTTCAACAAGTCAGAGGAGACAGTGAGTACAATATCATCAACATACAATAATAAATACGTAATGCTACTACCTTTATGAAAAATTGTCACGACCCGACCTCGGGCCCACGACTGGCGCCTTACCCCGGGCATCCTAGTGATAATACATCAGAGAAAAACCAGCGGAAATAAATTCATAAACATGAAACAATATAAAATAAGAAAACAGGCTAACCAAAACGGTCACCTTTCTGCATATATATAGAAACTTGAACAGTTACATCCTTTACAAACCACCCGCCCAATAAGCTACTGGACTCTAAGAGTTTTATAACAACAACGACGGGACAGGGCCCCGTCGTACCCCTGAATGTACAAGAACCTACAATCTCAGAGAATCATACCAAAAGATAAGCCTCCGGAGAAACGGAGCTTCCCAAAACGCTGAACTGTGATCCTATGAGCGAGTATCAACAACCGGTGTACCTCTACTGCGGCGTGACGCACTTGGCGAGGTCGATGCAGTACCAAGTATGTGGCGAAAATCAGTAATGAAATCATAACAGTCTATATAAAATAGGAGAGATATATGATAACCAAACTACAGTACACAATATATAAGCAGTCATGTCAAGTCAGGGACTCACGCCCTCAAAGTCATCACTCAAATATAACCATGGGTCTCGCGCCCACAATATCAATCATGCGTGGAATTCCTTTCTCACCGCCGCGATCTATGATATAATAACACCAAGGAGTACATGAACACGAGTCCCACATGTCATAAGAACCATCTGGGGCAAGTCACGAAGGCATAGCTACGGAACCGACTGCATCGTCAATGGCCAGGGCAAGTACGAAGCCAACTACGGAACTCTACCGTACCAACAATGCTATAGAACTGGCCGGGCAAGTGCGAAGGCATAGCCACGAGAATTAACTGCGTCGCGCATCCGGCCGGGCAAGTCAGCCAACTACCGTAACCACTCGATCGCAACCTCATTCCACGTGTCACGAAGGCGGCCGGGCGTCTGAAGCCAACTACGAACCACTGCGTCAGTCGTGGCCGGGCAAATCTGAGGGCTAACTACCAGAACCTCCTGCATCACAAAACTTTGTGGGGAACTAGTCCATGGAATGACACTACAAAGAATCGGCCGGCAAGTCGAAGCCAACTACGAGAACCAACCTACATCAAGGCCGGCCAAGCAAATCGGGGCTAGCTACCAGAACCAACCTGCATCAGTAACCTCCATGGAGAGCTAGTCCATGGCAAAATAACATACCGAGTTTAACGCGCGTGGCGCATGCCCGGAATTCTTCATCGGTGCAGACATGTCCATGTAACAACAAGATAACCGGCCCTCCACCGAGAGACGCGGTAACATAAGGATACAACACTTGCATAACAAGGCTATCACAAGCAAACCTAGGCAAGTTACTCACAACTCAAGGTACTTTATTTTTATGCCAAAAATCCGGGTTTTAACCCCAAAGTACTACGTATTTTAACTCCTTAAAAGGTCCATTTCTTTCAGAAAAGTGACATGATACTAATACCCGTAGTATCAAAAATAGAGTAACGATCATTTTAAGTAAACCAAAACAAATTTCCATACCTTCTTTTTAAATAAACCAAGACAATACCATGCCTTCTTTTTAAACCAAAACAAGACAATACTATGTCTTCCTTTTAAACCAAATCAAGACAATACCATGCCTTCTTTTTAAACAAAACACTTCTCCTTTTTTTTAAAATCAAGTAACCTATACCTTTAAATCAAGTTACTTTTCCTTTCCCAAAATCAAGTCGTTTATAAGTCAAGTCTCTTATCTTTCAAGATCAAGTCTCTTAACTTTCAAAATTAAGTCTCATATCTTTTAAGGAAACCAACCTCCTAACTTTAAAATGTCAAGTTATCATTTTAAATCCAATAATAAAACCATTCTTTCGTTTTCATAAAGTCATTATAACTAACTTCCTATAAAGCTATTATAACACTTTATGTTTTAAACCAACCAAGGACAACTACTCTCATTTCCGAAATCAAGATAAGTTTATTCCTTTTAAAGACCAAGTACCCATTACTCACGAATGAGGTTTCACAACTTTTTAACACAATTCGAGTTCTTAACATTTCATATCAAGTCACTTAACTTTAGAATCAAGTCAAGGACACAAAAAGGAAATCAAACTTCTTTAACACACGTGCGTCTACCGCACTATATATTTCACAAATAATCATGCTCAAGAGGATAGGAAGAATCACATACCTCTTGGCAATCCACTAGCCAAGTCGAGTATGTCGCGCGTAGAATACCCACATAACAAACAAACACGTCTATCAACGTCTAGACTTCGTAGAACATTCTAAGTATTAAGTTCCTTACTCTGAGAAAATTGGCACCTCCCTGTATTTACTTACTTCCTACCTTTTTCAAGGCACGATATCAATAGCCAACGCCACACAAAGGCGCGATGTCAATAGTCGAAGGGATTACACGCCTAACCGGACGTGTAAAATTCTGCCCCACAGTATACTAAAACAGTCCATTTCTTTTCAACCTTCTATCCACATACCACATACTCAATTATATACTACTACAACATGTAATATCCAATTACAATAGAAGGACAAAGATCATTACCTCGATAAGCCCAAAATTATCCAAGATTATAAGTCGGTCCTTAGCAACGTTTAGCTCCAATTCCTTACGTTACAACCCGCTCCAAGCAACCCTTAGAAGCTCCTAACCAACTCCTCTTCAAGATCCAACTCCAAAAAGTGAAGAACACCTTAGGCTCAAACTTGGCAAGTTTCGGCCAAGGGGTATAACTTAGGCTAGGGGTGTGAAATATTTTCTAACTCTTGGTTCACAATCTTCCTAACACCTTAAGGAAGACACTTAAAAGTTTAAGCATTTTTGGACAACTTTAGCTCCAAAAATCAGCCCATGGCCGAGAGCACCTAGAAGGGATGGAGTAATTTTTCAAGCTTTGGAAAACTCTAAGTGTGGGATGAAGAAGTCTTGCATTCAAGGGGGTATTTATAGAGAAATCAAAGGCTAGGATCAAGGCAAGTGTGTGGTGAGATTGGGGGACAAGTGTGTGTGGGTCCCACCCTCCACATGTCTACACAAAGGTTGGGACAAGTGGCTTGCCACTTGGAACCACATTTCGGCCAAGGGCCACTTGTCACACTAAGTTCGGCCAACATGGCCACATGGGGGTGACACATGTCGCCCTCCTACTCGTCCAAAATATTTCATCTCCTGAAAATATTCATAATGCCCAAAATCTCGAAAACAAAGTGGGCCCCACAAAACCGTAAATTTTCCCCGTGGGCCCCACGTGACCAAATCCGGAAATAAAATTTCATAATACTTATATATTCCTAGAAGTCCGAATACCAAATCTGGGAATCCAATTCCCATTAACGAACCTTTTTCCTTCACAAAATACGGAAAATTTTCCGTCGGAAAATCAAATCTTTCTTCCTTTCCAATATTTATGTCGTATTCTCGTACATACGTCCTCACATACATACCCTGGAACTACGGGGTGTAACATTCTTCTCCCCTTAGAAACATTCGTCCCGAATGTTCCTTCTAAGTCTCAAAAACATACATACGCCGGTATAGTCTTCACTACTATACTTACAAAACTAATTATGCCGCACATGGCCATAATATAATACACGCGCAATACTTACATCCAAGCCAACGAGGAATCACCTCTAACGTGTATAACACCACAATAAGCTCTCACCCATGGTCTAAAGGATACTCTCTTCGCACCTTCACTTCACAAAAATGCTCACTTCCATTCTCTTAACACATGTTCGCTTCTTTTCTTACTCGACGTACCCTTCTCGTATACCCAAACTCCTTATAGTACATGTACCACATTTCCGTCATTGCTTCAGTTTTCAACACCTTGGAGTTATCACCTCCAAACTTGGTCATTACGCTAGCTTCAATTTCCTTTAAGGCCATTCCCGGCCTTCACGATCCGACTCTGGTCGAACGTATCCATGAAATCGTACAATGGTTACCTAGACTTGGGCCTAGCACCCTCGTGACCCTACCACCTAGCGGGACCACCTCAAACTGACCCCACCTTATTCCTGACTGTGGGTTGACCCGCGATATGGCCTCAACCCGACCCACTATCGCGCCAAACTCTTGTTCCCGTCCGGGACAATCTTACTATTCTCGTCATGAAAGCTACCACTTTCATCTTACACAACCCATGGAATTATCCCACAATACATTTCACGCATACCAAGTACTTCGACAAAGACTAACCGTAAAATCTTTTACTCAAGACGGCCTTACGTCTAAGGTCTCAACTGTTATAATTTCTAAGGTTCACAATTTACCTGTCCCCAAACTTACCTTTTCAACTAACCATGTTTTCTAAATCACAATTTACACAATGTTATCCGTACATAGCACTCAACATGTAATCATATTATTACGCATACTAGTCTCTAGAGGGTTAAGAATATACATGTAACTACTGCTTCAGTTTCCCTTTGTCGCTCTAATCATAATCCCGCCCTGCAGGGCGCCTAGCTATAGGAGGTGATGAACCAACATCGATCCCGGCGTCGAAGTCGTAACATCTGCGCTACCTCTGGTCGGACACTTCTTCACAAAATGGCCCTGCCGGCCGCAGGTAAAGCAAGTTCCCTGAATAACATGACACTCCCCAATATGGAACCTATCACAATGGCCACACCGAGGTGGGGGTGGTCTCATCTGACTAACATCCATGTTCCCCCGAAAACCTGAAACCTTGGAGCCCTGACCTGCTCCTGAATATCCCGAACGTCCTGAAGACCGTGGTGGAGCACTCTGTACTGGCTGAGGTATATATCCAGTCTGCTGCTGAGGCTGCCCGCCTCGAAAGTTACCAAAGGACCCTGCTGTCCTGGCCCTCTTCTGCTGATCTTGGTCATTCCGTCGACTTACGTTCTTCTGCACGCATAAGCTGGACGCGCAATGTCCATGCCTACCAAGAGCTACTCCTGTGCAACCTTCTGCTAAATAATCATCGAGCCATGTGACATAGCGGTGCACTCTATCCTTCATGTCAGCCACTAAAGCGGGGACATACCGAGCCAACGAGTCAAACTCTACGTTGTACTCCCGAACCGTACGCCCATTTTGTCTCAACATCATAAATCTATCTGCCCGAGCTCTCCTCATCTGCGAGGGCAAGAAGTGTGTAAGAAATGCCCCTGAGAATTCGTCCCAACCAGCTGGAAGCGCATGCTCCCCGGGGACGGTTCCATGAATCAAACCGATCGGCAGATCACGCACCGATGTGAACCAATACCACCGACTGTCTCGAGGCCTTGATCACTTTCATGATCCACGCAATCACAAATAAACTCCACGAGGGTCATCTCGCTCTCGATCCATAGAACTCTGGTGGACTGTAACTCAAGAAGTCCCGAAGTCTCCAACTATCGGCTCTGGGGTGCACTACCGGTACCACCGGCTCCCGTCTGTCCTCATGCCTCGCCATAAGCATGGCTAGTAATCGCCATTCTCAGTAACCCATACCATCCGCTCTCGCCGTGGACCGAGGCTCGATATCGTGGCCTTAGTAGAAACTGTTGCTGCTGCGCTAAACTCTGCTGGGGCTGGCGGCGTCGCAGAACTCCCATCCCAGTACCACTCGTAAAGACCGGGCACTGCCACTCGTAACCTCTGCTCTACTCGCGGCCTCCTCTGCCCTACCCTTCTGGCCCCTGGTTGCCTTGCGTAGAGGCATAACTGGTATAAAATAATACGTCAGAGGGAGTCCAACTTACAACACAACTCTAAGACACGATCTCAGAGTGAGAAGAATGGAAACCAATCCTAAATATCCTGCAGCCTCCTGATTATAGGTGTGGTGCACAACACGCCGATAATCAAGACACTACTAGATACGGTCTGTAGACACTTTCCGAGGATTAACTGCTCTGATACCACTTTTGTCACGACCCGAACTCGGGCCCGCGACTGGTGCCTTACCCTGGGCACCCTAGTGATAATAAATCAGAGAAAAACCAGCGGACATAAATTCATAAACATGAAACAATATAAAATAAGAAAACAGGCTAACCAAAACGGTCACATTTCTGCATATATATAGAAACTTGAACAGTTACATCCTTTACAAACCTTGCCCACAATAGTACTACAGACCTCTAAGAGTTTTATAACAACAACGACAGGACAGGGCCCCACCATACCCCTGAATGTACAAGAATCTACAATCTCAGGGAATCATACCAAAAGATAAGCCTCCGGAGAAACGGAGCTTCCCAAACGCTGAACTGTGATCCTATGAGCGAGGATCAACAACCGGTGTACCTCTACCTGCGGCATGAACGCAGCCCCCCGAAGGAGGTCAGTACAACAGGTACAAAGTATGTGGCGAAAATATCAGAATGAAATCATAACGCCATATAAAATAGGAGACATATATGATAACCAAACTACAGTACACAATATATAAGCAGTCATGTCAAGTCAGGGACTCACGCCCTCAAAGTCATCACTCAAATATAACCATGGGTCTCACGCCCACAATATCAGTCATGCCCGTGGAATTCCTACCTCACTGCCGGCAGTCTATGATATAATAACACCAAGGAGTACACATGAACACCAGGTCCCACCTGTGTCATAAGAACCATACGGGGCAAGTACGAAGGCATAGCTACCAGAACCAGCCTGCATCATCAACTGACCGGGGCAAGTACGAAAGCCAACTACCAGAACCTACCGTACCAACAATGCTATAGAACTGACCGGGGCAAGTACGAAGGCATAGCCACCAGAATTAACCTGCGTCGCGCATCCGACCGGGGCAAGTACGAAAGCCAACTACCAGAACCACCTGCATCACCAACCTCATTCCACCTGCGTCACGAAGCTGACCGGGGCGAGTACGGAAGCCAACTACCAGAACCACCTGCGTCACGTCGCTGACCGGGGCAAGTACGGGGGCTAACTACCAGAACCTCCTGCATCACAAAACTTTGTGGGGAACTAGTCCGTGGAATGACACTACAAAGAACTGACCGGGGCAAGTACGAAAGCCAACTACCAGAACCAACCTGCATCAGCAACGACCGGGGCAAGTACGGGGGCTAGCTACCAGAACCAACCTGCATCAGTAACCCCCATGGAGAGCTAGTCCATGGCAAAATAACATACCGGGAGTTTAACCCGCCGCATGCCCCCGGAATTCTTCATCGGTGCAGACATGTCCATGTAACAACAAGATAACCGGCCCTCCACCGAGAGACGCGGTAACATAAGGATACAACTGTTATACCCCGTGGTTCGGGCCGGATCGGGGGTCTCCAGCGCCGCGGCGGCGAACGCGCGCGCGGTTGATTGTAGGCGCGCCGAAAACTCCGGGTCGCTGAAGTTTGAGCCGCGCCAGGAAAGCCAGGCCGCGCCGAAAGATCCGGTCCGCAGGAGTTGCGCCAGCCGCGCCGGAAGCAGGCCGTGGCGCCGAGGCGGAAATCAAAGGAAAAACTTAGGAAAAGTCGATTTTTCTTTTAAAGGGCACTGTGGGACAAGTGTCCCCCCATCTGATTTTTGCATGCATTATATTGACCAAGTCTTAAAGACTTGGTCATCTTTCATCTCTCTCTTAGAAAAGCTCCTCCTTCTCTCTTAAATTATTTTCAAGCTCCTCCTTCTCTCTAAAACTCCAAGAGGTATTCTAGCCTTAGAAAAAATCTGAAAAATTAAAAGGCAAGAAGGAAGCTTGGGGCTAGCTTGTGAAGGTTGTTGTGGTGGTGTTCTTGGAATAGAGGCTAGCAAATTGTTGGATAAATTTGGCTAAAGCTCTAAGGTAATGATTCTTCCTCTATTAGTAGTTTTTATTGTTGCATGTTAAGAAGGAAGTACTTGTGGTAGTAAATTATGCTATTAGAGTCATTGCATGCAAGAAATGTGGGTTGGGTATGAATAATTTGGCTGAAGAGATATTATGAGCATGTTGTAGCCTACAAACTACTTTAGAATTGTTAAGTGTATTATTATAACTTATGGGGCAGAATTTTACACACCCAAGATTAGGTATGTAAACCCCTTTGTGTTGGTTTGGATGTTGGGCCTTAAAGAGGCGTTTGAGTGTTAAAAATCGGCCTCTGAAAAAGGTGGCAAAGTGAGTAGAAACAAAGGAAATGTTGCCCAATTTTCCTTAGGAATTGGTAACTTGAATTTGGAATTTCTACATTGAAATTAGAGGTTAATCAACGCACTATGGTTATTATAGGTTGACATATTACTTGCGGTAGTTGGACTTAGCAAGTGGATTGACCAAAGAGGTATGTAGAGCTTTCCTATCTCTTGAGCATGAATAGTTGTATCTATGTAATGCGGTATCGTCTGAGTTGATAATCTACACTTGTTTTAAAGTATATGATACTTGTTTTATTTCAAAGTATAAGTCCTTCGATTTAGGAAAATGTATTTGTGAAGGAATAACGCTAATATAATGACTTTATGGGAAGTTGGTTATATTAGTTTTTGAAAGGTTCACAAAGAATGGTTTACTCTAATTAAAACAAGTACGGGTAAAGGATTCGAAACTATGGAAGGTGGATTGGTTTTAGGCATTGGTTGCCTAAGGTTTTTAAGGAAATGAAGTCACTTGATTTAGAAGCCTATTATATTTCTAAAAGGAAATGTGACTTGTTTTGAAAAGAACTTGTAACTTGATACTATGGTGATTAGTATCTTGGAATCTTTGTATAAAAAGAGTTTTTCTTAAAAAGCTAGAAGTACATGGTACTTGGGTTGAATTCCCGGATTTTCTATTAAAAGACATGTTAGTGCCTTAGGAGACTAAAATGAGAGGATATATTAATAATGTTAATAAGAAGTTAGGGGATTTCTTAACTTGCTTATGTTACGATAAGCCGGTAGTGCTTATGTATGATATGATAGGCCGGTAGTGCTTATTTTGTGATATGATAGGCCGGTAGTGCTTATGTATGATATGATAGGCCGGTAGTGCTTATGTTATGATATGATAGGCCGGTAGTGCTTATGTTATGTATGATAGCCGGATGAGCTATGTTATATATTTGTATTATTACGGGGTAAACCCCGGGTTATTATCTATGCCATGGATTTGCTACCCATGATGCGAGTGCGGCGCTTGCACTCATGCGGATCCGGACCACAGGATCCATGCGGGTGAAATAGTCCCATGCGAGTACGGCGATGGTACTCATGCGGGTCCACAGGATCCATGCGGGTGAAATAGTCCCATGACGAGGCGGATGACCTCATGCGGGTCCACAGGACCCATGCGGGTGAAATAGTCCCAGGAGTAGGATTGCTTAATGATACTACGGGCGAGGTACCCTGTTTTGATCGTGAGCCTCCTATTTTTATGCTATAAGATTTATACTTGTTACTCTCATTGTTAGTAAGGCACAGTGCAAGGAAATTGATTTTATCTATGACTCCAGCTTATTTTGACTTATGATATTACTACAGTATTTTCCAGTTTTACATACTTGGTACGTTGTGTCGAACCCCTTCTGGGCTGCTCATCCGCGGTAAGGGAAAGCAGGTGGCAGATCCTCATTCCTAGGATCTTTTACTCGTGTGTCGAAGCTCTATTCCTCGGAAGCTTGTTTTGTTAGTGCGGATATTCCACGATGCTATAGGTATTTTGTACATTCGAGGCATGGCGGGCCTGTCCGCCATAGTTGTTATCTTTAGAGTGCGTGGTCACATTTACGTTTGGGCTCTAAGAACCGGTTGTACTACTATACATTGTTAAGTATGTTTATGGAAAGCGCCTTTATCGGTGGCGATGATGTTACCACTTTTTATAAGCTATGTGTTATGTATGTTCATTTGCTATTCTCGACATATACGACGAAGGTACCCGGTAGGAGTGCGATGTGGCCGAGGTTGGGTCGCCGATTCTTACTCTTCCGGAGGCTTAGAGGAAAGTTTCGATTCTTAAAGGAATAACGCTAATATAATGACTTTATGGGGAGTTGGTTATATTAGTTTTTGAAAGGTTCACAAAGAATGGTTTACTCTAATTAAAAACAAGTACGGGTAAAGGATTTGAAACTATGGAAGGTGGATTGATTTTAGGCATTGGTTGCCTAAGGTTTTAAAGGAAATGAAGTCACTTGATTTAGAAGCCTATTATATTTCTAAAAGGAAATGTGACTTGTCTTGAAAAGAAATTGTAACTTGATACTATGGTGATTAGTATCTTGGAATCCTTGTATAAAAAGAGTTTTCTTAAAAAGTTAGAAGTACATGGTACTTGGGTTGAATTCCCGGATTTTCTATTAAAAGACATGTTAGTGCCTTAGGATACTAAAATGAGAGGATATATTGATAATGTTAATAAGAAGTTAGGGGATTACTTAACTTGCTTATGATATGATAGGCCGGTAGTGCTTATGTTATGTATGATAGCCGGATGAGTTATGTTATATATTTGTATTATTACGGGGTAAACCCCGGGTTATTATCTATGCCATGGATTTGCTACCCATGATGCGAGTGCGGCGCTTGCACTCATGCGGATCCGGACCACAGGATCCATGCGGGTGAAATAGTCCCATGCGGGTGAAATAGTCCCATGACGAGGCGGATGACCTCATGCGGGTCCACAGGACCCATGCGGGTGAAATAGTCCCAGGAGTAGGATTGCTTAATGATACTACGGGCGAGGTACCCTGTTTTGATCGTGAGCCTCCTATTTTTATGCTATAAGTTTTATGCTTGTTACTCTCATTGTTAGTAAGGCACAATGCAAGGAAATTGATTTTTATCTATGACTCCAGCTTATTTTTGACTTATGATATTACTACGATTTTCCGTTTACATACTTGATGCGTTGTGTCGACCCCTTCGCCGGGGCTGCGTTCATGCCGCAGGTAAGGGAAAGCAGGTGGTAGATCCTCATTCCTAGGATCTTTTACTCAGGTGTCAGGAGCTCCATTTCTTCGGAGGCTCGACTTTTGGTATGGTAGAACCCTGGTGTGGTTGATATTTTGTACATTCAGGGGCATGACGGGGCCCTGTCCCGTCATAGTGTTACTCCTTCTTAGAGGCCTGTAGTCTTGTCATAACTTGGTTTGTTTAGGGATGTAACTGTTCGGTTTTATGTACTTTGGGGTAGCCATTTTGGGCTAGACTATTTATATCATTATGGTTGTTTATTTTGAGTTTATGTTCCGCTGGTTTTCTCTGATGTTGTGTCACAAGGGTGCCCGGGTTAAGGCACCGGTCACGGACCCGGGGTCGGGTCGTGACATTGTTGTGGTGGTGTTCTTGGAATAGAGGCTAGCAAATTGTTGGATAAATTTGGCTAAAGCTCTAAGGTAATGATTCTTCCTCTATTAGTAGTTTTTATTGTTGCATGTTAAGAAGGAAGTACTTGTGGTAGTAAATTATGCTATTAGAGTCATTCAAATGCGAAATGTGGGTTGGGTATGAAGAATTTGGCTAAAGAGATATTATGAGCATGTTGTAGCCTACAAACTACTTTAGAATTGTTAAGTGTATTATTATAACTTATGGGGCAGAATTTTACACACCCAAGATTAGGTATGTAAACCCCTTTGTGTTGGTTTGGATGTTGGGCCTTAAAGAGGCGTTTGAGTGTTAAAAATCGGCCTTTGAAAAAGGTGGCAAAGTGAGTAGAAACAAAGGAAATGCTGCCCAATTTTCCTTAGGAATTGGTAACTTGAATTTGGAATTTCTACATTGAAATTAGAGGTTAATCAACGCACTATGGTTATTATAGGTTGACATATTACTTGCGGTAGTTGGACTTAGCAAGTGGATTGACCAAAGAGGTATGTAGAGCTTTCCTATCTCTTGAGCATGAATAGTTGTATCTATGTAGTACGGTATACGTACAAGAGTTGATAATCTACACTTGTTTTAAAGTATATGATACTTGTTTTATTTCAAAAGTATAAGTCCCTTGGATTTAGGGAAAATGTATTTGACGAAGGAATAACGCTAATATAATGACTTTATGGGAAGTTGGTTATATTAGTTTTTGAAAGGTTCACGAAGAATGGTTTACTCTAATTAAAACAAGTACGGGTAAAGGATTCGAAACTATGGAAGGTGGATTGGTTTTAGGCATTGGTTGCCTAAGGTTTTAAAGGAAATGAAGTCACTTGATTTAGAAGCCTATTATATTTCTAAAAGGAAATGTGACTTGTTTTGAAAAGAACTTGTAACTTGATACTATGGTGATTAGTATCTTGGAATCTTTGTATAAAAAGAGTTTTTCTTAAAAAGCTAGAAGTACATGGTACTTGGGTTGAATTCCCGGATTTTCTATTAAAAGACATGTTAGTGCCTTAGGAGACTAAAATGAGAGGATATATTAATAATGTTAATAAGAAGTTAGGGGATTTCTTAACTTGCTTATGTTACGATAAGCCGGTAGTGCTTATGTATGATATGATAGGCCGGTAGTGCTTATGTTGTGATATGATAGGCTGGTAGTGCTTATGTATGATATGATAAATTTGGTAGTGCTTATGTTGTGATATGATAGTAGGTAGTGCTTATGTTATGTATGATAGCGGAGCTATGTTATATATTTGTATTATTACGGGGTAAACCCCGGGTTATTATCTATGCCATGGATTTGCTACCCATGATGCGAGTGCGGCGCTTGCACTCATGCGGATCCGGACCACAGGATCCATGCGGGTGAAATAGTCCCATGCGAGTACGGCGATGGGACTCATGCGGGTCCACAGGACCCATGCGGGTGAAATAGTCCCATGCGGGTGAAATAGTCCCATGACGAGGCGGATGACCTCATGCGGGTCCACAGGACCCATGCGGGTGAAATAGTCCCAGGAGTAGGATTGCTTAATGATACTGCAGGCGAGGTACCTGTTTTGATCGTGAGCCTCTATTTTTATGCTATAAGATTTATACTTGTTACTCATTGTTAGTAAGGCACAATGTAAGGAAATTGATTTTATCTATGACTCCAGCTTATTTTGACTTATGATATTACTACAGTATTTTCCAGTTTTACATACTTGGTACGTTGTGTCCTGACCCCCTTCCTCGTTGCGTTAAATCTGCGGTAAGGGAAGCGGTGGCAGATCCTCATTCCTAGGATCTTTTACTCAGGTGTCAGAAGCTCCATTCCTCCGGAAGCTTGTTTTGTTGGTACGGATATTCCCTGATGCTATAGGTATTTTGTACATTCAGGGGCATGGCGGGGCCCTGTCCCGCCATAGTTGTTATCTTTAGAGGTCTGTGGTCACATTTACGTTTGGGCTCTAAGAACCAGTTGTACTACTATACATTGTTAAGTATGTTTATGGAAGGCAGCCTTATCAACTGGCCAGTGATGTTTACCCTTTTTATAAGCTATGTGTTATGTATGTTCCGCTGCTATTCTCTGACATATACCTGACAGGGTACCCCGGTAGGGTGCCAGTCGCGGCCCCGGGGTTGGGTCGTGACAACAACACTTGCATAACAAGGCTATCACAACAAACCCATGCAAGTTACTCACAACTCAAGGTACTTTATTTTTATGCCAAAAATCCGGGTTTTAACCCCAAAGTACTACGTATTTTAACTCCTTAAAAAGGTCAATTTCTTTCACAAAAATGACATGATACTAATACCCGTAGTATCAAAAATAGAGTAACGATCATTTTAAGTAAACCAAAACAAATTTTCATACCTTCTTTTTAAATAAACCAAGACAATACCATGCCTTCTTTTTAAATCAAAACAAGACAATACTATGCCTTCCTTTTAAACCAAATCAAGACAATACCATGCCTTCTTTTTATACAAAACACTTCTCCTTTTTTTTAAAGTCAAGTAACCTATACCTTTAAATCAAGTTACTTTTCCTTTTCCAAAATCAAGTCGTTTATAAGTCAAGTCTCTTATCTTTCAAGATCAAGTCTCTTAACTTTCAAAATTAAGTATCATATCTTTTAAGGAAACCAACCTCCTAACTTTAAAATGTCAAGTTATCATTTTAAATCCAATAATAAAACCATTCTTTCGTTTTCATAAAGTCATTATAACTAACTTCCTATAAAGCTATTATAACACTTTATGTTTTAAACCAACCAAGGACAACTACTCTCATTTCCGAAATCAAGATAAGTTTATTCCTTTTAAAGACCAAGTACTCATTACTCACGAATGAGGTTTCACAACTTTTTAACACAATTCGAGTTCTTAACATTTCATATCAAGTCACTTAACTTTAGAATCAAGTCAAGGACACAAAAAGGAAATCAAACTTCTTTAACACACGTGCGTCTACCGCACTATATATTTCACAAATAATCTGTTATACCCCGTATTTCCAGAGTATATACGTGAGGGCGTACGTATACAATTTGAGCCTTAAAGTAGGCATAGGTTCGAATTTGTGCATAGCTACCAAAAGGAGTCGTTTTTAACGAAACGTTTCCACGACTTTCGAAGGAAAATTCGCTATGTCATTAATAATTTTTATGGATTTTTCCGAGAGGCGAAACATTTTGGACCAACGGGAGGGTGACATGTGTCACCTCACATTGGAAGCTAGGGACGGCAAAGAGGCGACTTGGGCACGTTTTTGTGCTAAAAATGTGGTCAAGGGTTGGTAGGATATTTTGGGTAGATGGATAAGTAGCACGGCTTAATCTTGGCCTTACACTTGCCTAACACTTGGATGAATCTTGGCCATTGGTTGGCCATTTCTTGACCTATAAATACCCCTCTAACTTGATGAACTTCTTCATCCAAAAATTGCCTAAGTCTTGAAATCCTTCCCTCCCCCTTCTTGTGGTTCTCGTCCAACCCTTGGCCGAAACCCCTCCCCTTTGTGGTGTTTTGCCGTGGGGTACCCCCCCCCTAGCCTAGTTGTCTTCGTATAATACCCCCCTTTGTGGTATAGAAATACTCTCCTAGTATTGTTGTTATGCCCAAATACCTTGTAGTATTCCCAAGGTTACACTTATACAAAAGCCCAGAAAATACTATTATACTTCCCTCAGTCACAAAAATGAAACCCTAAGTAAATCTTCACCCGTAGTTGAAGTTATAAGTAGAAGTTGGTTAGAACTTCTAAGGGTTGGTTGGAGCGGGTCGAAGCGCACGGAGTAGGAGCTAAACCTTGCTCAGGATCGACATATAAACTCGGATAATTTTGGGCTTATCGAGGTAAACACTCTTGACCTTCTATTGTAATTGGAAATTACATATTGTAGGAATATATAGTTGAAGTATACTATATATAGAACTGAACATTATAATTGTGCGGCAATGTCTTTTGACTTAAGCCTGAATAATACTTACGGCAATGTCTTGCGACTTAAGCCTGAATTTAAAGAAGAGAATCTGTAATTACATGGGGTGTATTACGAGACTTGTGTAGCATTACTGTGTAGTAGAATTGTACCCGTCCGGTTAGACATGTTAACCCCCCCCCCTGGTTGGCTTGGTAGCCGGCCTCGATAGTGGAGGAGATTTACGCTGTTGCGGGGAGAGTCTTCTTGAATTTTTCGTAGAATATTCTACATTGAGATCTAAAGATATTAATAGTCGCTTTGTGGCCTCTATAGGTTGTAGTACTACGTGTGGAGTGATCTGCTTGACTGAGAGTGTAGCAGACGGTTTGAGGTACTTGGAGCGTTTTGCTATTAGTCGATACTCGTCGCGAGGTATGTGAACCTCTTCCTATCTGTTCTAGCATGATATGTGTATAACTATGTAGTACGGTAGACGTACGTGTGTTAAATGTATTTGATTGTCTTTAAACATAAAGTGTTATAACGGCTTTATGGGAAGTTGGTTATAACAGCTCTATGTAAATGAGAAATGCTTTGTGGTTTTTAAAAGATAACTGATTTGACTTATAACCGACTTGTTGTAAAAGAACCTTGAAGTATTCTAAGAGATTAAGGAACCTTTTTGAAAGAAGTGTATACTTGGTTTGAAAACATAAAAGTTATACCAGCTTTATGAGAAGTTAGGTGTAACGCCTTAAGAGAGATAAAAAGAATGGTTTAATGGTTTAGAAGTTAAGAGACTTGACTTAATATGGATGTTTGTGTGAAACCTCATTCGTGAGTAATGAGTACTTGGTTTTTTGGAAGGAATAATGTTTTACTGATTTCGGAAATCAGAATGTGTATCGACAAACCACTGCAGCGTTAATAAAGGAAAATGTATTGAATAATTAAGTATTATTAAAACCAGTAGAAACCTCCATCTGCATAGAAGCTAAGATGAGACAAAATGATATTACATTTTCTAGATCATGGCTGCTTAATAATATTGATTATGAACAAGAATAACCTACTCGCCTATGGCATATGTTACTCAATTGTTTTAAAAGAGATTAAGACATTGAACTATGAAACTTTTCAAAAAGAGACTTGCGTAATTAAAATTAGGCAAACTGGAACCTTAGAAAAAAAAAGGCATTGTGTTGTCTTAAAATGGTTTAAAGCATAAGGTGTTATAACAGCTTTATGGGAAGTTGGTTATAACGACCTTATGAAAACAAAAGAAAGGTTTTATCATTGGTTTTAACGTGGTAACTTGCCTATGCTTGTTGATGTGAAACTTGCCTATGCTTGTTGTTGTGAAACTTGCCTATGCTTGTTGTGATAGCCTTTGTTGTGCAAAGATTGTGTTTCTATACTCTGGCGTCTCTCGATGGAGGTCGGTTGACTTGTTAAGAACTTACTTTGGCGTGCGGCGGTGGCGGAGAAATTCCGCAGTGCGTTCACGTTGATAGTGTTACTTTTGTTAAATCACTTTGGACATCGACACGATCACGTAAGCGCGGGTATGCTTCCACTTTGATTACCGCCTTGTTGTCTTATTGTTTCCCTTTGGACATGCTGACACGATGCGTAGCGCACGGGTATGCTTCCATTTGGAATGTTGTCTTATTTGCTCCCTTTGGACATCTCGACACGATCGTGCGCGCGGGTATGCTTCCATTTGGAATCTTTGTCTTATTGTTTCCTTGGACATCGACCACGATCGTGCGCTGCGGGTATGCTTCCATTTGGAATGTTGTCTTATTTGTTCCCTTTGGACATACCGACACGATCGTAGCGCTGCAGGTATGCTCCCATTTGGATTCTTTGTCTTGTTGTTATCATATCATGTTGCCGGTAGTGAGGAAAGGTACTCAGGCGGGATTGATGTTGTGGGCATGAGACCACGAATTGATATAATCATATGTGTGTGTCTTGTAGTTTGGTTATCATACATCTCTGCTTTTATAGACTATTATGATTTCATTTCTGATATTTCTGATTTCACATACTTGGTACTGTTATCGACCTCCTTGGCTGTGTTCATCTGCATGGTAGGAGTACATCGGTTGTCGATCCCCGCGTTTAGGATCTCATTTCAGCGTTTTGGGAAGCTCCGTTCCTTCGGAGGCTTATCTTTTGGTATGTGTTCCCTGAGTTGTAGGTTCTTGTACATTCAGGGGTATGGCGGGGCCCTGTCCCGTCATAGTTGTTGTAAATCTTAAGTGCATGTAATCTTGTTGTGCAGGGTTGTAAAAAGGATTAAACTGTTCAGGGTTTGTATATATTTATGCAGAAGGCAACTGTTTTGGTTTACCTGTTTACTTATAATATCTCTTATTTCATGTTCATGTTTTATTTCCGCTGATTTTCTCTGATGTTGTATCACTAGGGTGCCCGGGGTAAGGCACCAGTCACGGGCCCGAGTTCGGGTCGTGACATAATCATGCTCAAGAGGATAGGAAGAATCACATACCTCTTCGGCTTAATCCACTAGCCAAGTCGAGTATGTCGCGCGTAGAATACCCACCTATAACAAACAAACACGTCTATCAACGTCTAGACTTCTTCGTAGAACATTCTAAGTATTAGGTTCCTTACTCTACAGAAAATTGGGCAGCACCTCCCCTGTATTTACTTACTTCCTACCTTTTTCAAGGCCTGATATCTATAGCCAACATGCCACACTTAAGGCGCAGTAATACAATAGTCAAAGGGGATTACACGCCTAACCGGACGTGTAAAATTCTGCCCCACAGTATACTAAAACAGTCCATTTCTTTTCAACCTTCTATCCACATACCACATACTCAATTATATACTACTACAACATGTAATATCCAATTACAATAGAAGGACAAAGATCATTACCTCGATAAGCCCAAAATTATCCAAGATTATAAGTCGATCCTTAGCAACGTTTAGCTCCAATTCCTTACGTTCCAACCCGCTCCAAGCAACCCTTAGAAGCTCCTAGCTAACTCCTCTTCAAGATCCAACTCCAAAAAGTGAAGAACACCTTAGGCTCAAACTTGGCAAGTTTCGGCCAAGGGGTATAACTTAGGATAGGGTGTGAAATCTTTTTTAACTCTTGGTTCACAATCTTCCTAACACCTTAAGGAAGAACACTTAAAAGTTTAAGGATTTTTGGACAACTTTAGCTCTAAAAATCAGCCCATGGCCGAGAGCACCTAGAAGGGAGGGAGTAATTTTTCAAGCTTTGGAAAACTCTAAGTGTGGGATGAAGAAGTCTTGCATTCAAGGGGGGTATTTATAGAGAAATCAAAGGCTAGGATCAAGGCAAGTGTGTGGTGAGATTGGGGGACAAGTGTGTGTGGGTCCCACCCTCCACATGTCTACACAAAGGTTGGGACAAGTGGCTTGCCACTTGGCACCACATTTCGGCCAAGGGCCACTTGTCACACTAAGTTCGGCCAACATGGCCACATGGGGGTGACACATGTCGCCCTCCTACTCGTCCAAAATATTTCATCTCCTGAAAATATTAATAATGCCCAAAATCTCGAAAACAAAGTGGGCCCCACAAAACCGTAAATTTTCCCCGTGGGCCCCACGTGATCAAATCCGAAAATAAAATTCCATAATTATAATATATTCCCAGAAGTCCGAATACCAAATCTGGGAATCCAATTCCCATTAACGAACCTTTTTCCTTCACAAAATCCGGAAAATTTTCCGTCGGAAAATCAAATCTTTCTTCCTTTCCAATCTTTATGTCATATTCTCGTACATACGTCCTCACATACATACCCTGGAACTACGGGGTGTAAGAAAAATAAATAGAGAACTATCACACTTGCTCCACACAAACCTGTCACGACCCAAATCGGAGGGTCATGACAGGCACCGAGACCTTACTTACCGAGTACCATATCTGTAATTTCACATGGCCCACAAGGTCGCCATGAGATATCCTACTCATATACAAAAAAGTGGACTGGAAAATGAGCTACATAAAATTACTGCAACCAGAAGGACCCAATCAATATACATATACATACCAAGACCGACAAAGTCATACACGACTACTATACACATGACAACTATCTACAAGTCTCTAAAGATTATGTGACATCATAAGGTCGGTATAGAGCCCCACCATACCCCTATGCATATGCAAAATAATGTACTAAGAGTAGACCGCAATCCCAGAACAAATGGAGTGCTCCAATATCAGCTGAATTGGTAACCTACTGGTGTGAACCGTCGCTCTATATATCTGAACTGCGCATGAAAGTTGACAGTTCACGGAGGTTTGAGGTTTAGTGGCTGGCCGGAGGCCATGGCGGCGGATTTTGGGCGGAAAAACTTAGGAAAGTCTGATTTCTCTTTTAAAAAGGCCATGGGAGGGTGACAAGTGTCCCCCCCATCTGATTTTGCTTGCATGGCTTATATTGACCAAGTCTTGTAGACTTGGTCATCTCTCAAACATCTTCATCTCTCTAAAAATCAGCTCCTCCTTCTCTCTAAAAACCCAAAAAAAATCTGAAAGTTAAGAACAAGAAAAGGAAGCTTGTAGCTAGCTTGTTGGCATTGTTGTGGTAGTGTTCTTGGCAAGGAAGCTAGCAATATTTGGAATAAGTTTTGGCTAAAACTTTAAGGTAACATTTCTTCCTTTAGAATTAGTTCTAGTGTTGCATGCTTAGAAGAAAGATCTTGTGGTGGTAAAATAATGCACTTAGAGTCATTGCATGCTAGAAAATGTGGTTTGGATATGAAGAATGGGTTAAGAAGAGATTATGAGCATGTTGTAGCCTAAAAACTACCTTAGAATTGTTAAGTGAATTGTTGTAAACTTATGGGGCAGAATTTTGGGTGTGAAATCCCCTTTGAATTGTGGGATTGATTGAGCCTTAAATGTGGTGTTTTGGATGATAAATTCGGCCTTGAGAAAGGTGGCAAAGTGAGTAGAAACAAAGGAAATGCTGCCCAATTTTCCTTAGAATTTAGTGACTTTGAACTTGGATTGTTCTACATTAAGATTAGAGGTTAATAAACGTATCATGACTATTATAGGTTGAAATATTACTTGCGGTAGTTTGGACTTGGCAAGTGGATTGACCAAAGAGGTATGTAAAGTTTTCCTATCTCTTGAGCATGAATAGATGAAACTATGTAGTACGGTGACGTCTGAGATTTGGTATTCTTACTTGTTTTAAGTATATAATGACTTGTTTCATTTTAAGAATGTATAATTCCCTTAGTTAGGGGAAAAGTATGATTTTACTAAAGTATAGAGTTAATATAACAACTTTATGGGAAGTTGGTTTATTAGCTTTATAAAAGGTTAATGAGAAGAGATTTACTCTAAATAAGATAAGTATGTGAAGAGGCAAATTGATTTTAAGGTATCAATTGTCCAAAGGTTTTTATGTATAAAGAAGGGTCATTTTTGGAAGAGTTGAAGTATATAGTACTTGGGTTAAACTCCCGGTGTTCTTTTATTAAAGATATGATTAAGTGCCTTAAGTAAACTAAAATGAGAGGGTATATGAACAAGACTAAAAAGAGGTTATAAGTTTTCTTAACTTATTTATGATTATGATATGATGTGATTTGAGCTAGGGTAAGAGTATATCGAGGCAAGCCCCAAGATCGTTATACCACCTTCTCCAGTAAGAGTATGTCGAGGCAAGCCCAAGATCGCCATACCACCTTCTCCGATGTAGAGTATATCGAGGCGTGTCCAAGATCGTTATACCATCTGCACTGATATAAGAGTATATCGAGGCAAGCCCCAAGATCGTTATACCATCTGCTCGGTGTAGAGTATATCCGGCGAGTCTGACCCCAAGATCGTTATACCATCTCGCGGGGTAAGAGTATATCGAGGAAAGTCTCCAAGATCGTTATACCACATTCAGTTGATTTGCTACCCATGATGCGAGAATACCTCATGCGAGTCCTTATGGGCTTATGCGGGTGAAATAGTCCCGTCCGGGTAGTCGGCCGTCTGAGTACCTCATGCGGGTCCACGGGATCCACGTGCGGGTGAAATAGTCCAGAGTAGGATGGTTTTATTGATACTACGGGCGAGTACCGGTTTTGATCATGAGCCTCCTATTTTATGCGATTATACATATATACTTGTCACTCTCATTGTTAGTAAGGCACGATAAAGGTATTTTATTGTCTTTCATGACTCCAAACTTGCTTTAGACTTATGATATCATATTACGATTTTTTCCGACTTTACATACTTGGTACATATGTGTCTTGACCCCTTCCTGCGTTCAATCTGCAGTAAGGGTAAGAAGATTGAGGATCCTCGTTCTTAGGATCACTATTCCGGTGTCAGAAGCTCCATTCCTCCGGAAGCTTGTTTTTTGGTACGGATATTCCCTGATGCTATAGGTATTTTGTACATTCAGGGGTATGGCGGGGCCCTGTCCATACGATTGTTATCTTTAAGTGCGTGGTCACATTTATGTTTTGGGCTATAAGAACCAGTTGTACTAGTATACTTTTGTTAAGTATGTTTTATGGAAGGCAGTCTTACCGGTTGGCCATTGATGTTACCTTTTTATACGTATGTGTTATGTATGTTCATTGCTATTCTCGACATATACGACGGGTACCCGGTAGGTACGATCGCGGCCGAGGTTGAGTCGTGACAAAAGTGGTATCGAGCGATTAGTCCTCGGAAAGTGTCCACAGACCGTGTCTAGTAGAGTCTTGATTATCGGTGTGTCGTGCACCACATCTATAATCAGGAGGCTGCAGAATATTTAGGATTGGTTTCCATTCTTCCACTCTAAGATCGTGCAATAGAGCTAAGTTATAGGTTGAATCTCCCCTGATGTTTTCCTTTATGTATCAGTTATGCCTCCACGCAAGGCAACCGCGGCCCGAAGAAGCAAAGCGGTGAGAGTCGCTAGTGGGGACGCGGAGAGTCACGAGGCACATGCCGATCCTTACGAAGATGATGTTTAGAGCGGCGAGTTCCACGCCGTCGCCAAACCTCAGCGAGTTCGGCGTGACGCGGCTCGAGACGCGATGCAGGAGCCTCCATCCACGATCGTGGCCTGATCTGAGATTACGAGAACAGTTCGATTCTTGACCAGCGATAGTGGCGAGCGTGGCAAGCGGAAGCGGCGCCAACCCCAAGCGGTTCTGATTCGGATTTCTGGGTTGTCACCCACCCGAGTTCTATGGTTCGAGATTTGATGAGGATCCGCAGGAGTTTGTCCGGCGATTCTGACCGGACCATGCGAGTTCTTAGGGCATCGAGACTGATCTGTTATACTAGCTTAACTAGGTTCTGCGATATTGCGTTGAACTGGTTTGAGTCATAGTATTGTCGAGGTGAGGATGCTCTCCCGGTGATTGGGAGGAGTTCACAAAGGCGTTCTAGACCACTTCTTGCCTCGGAGGTGAGGAGAGCCCGCGTAGATAGGTTCTTGACCTTGAGACAGACGGGAGGACTATCGGGAGTACGACACGGAGTTCGACTCCTTGGCGAATATGCACACACCATTGTAGGCGATATGGCGCATGTGGTTCATAGATACGTGATGGGACTAGACCGTCACATGATTATCGTGCTTGGGGTGGCTCTTCAGGCGAGATGGATATTGCCGGAGATGCAGCGCACGAGGATCGAGGCGAGAGCGAGATCGGCTAGATTTGGGCCACCAAGAGGCGTGACATCGGGTTCTCGTGGCGATTTTGGCGGCGGCCTCGCAGCGAACTAGGTCCACATTCCGGCCGGCCTGAGTGCTCCTTCACGATTTCCGGCGGAGGTCGATCGCGAGGTTATTCGAGGCGGGTCGTGGCTCCGGGACTTCGTGTTTCAGGAGGCGAGACCGGCGCTGTCGAGACCACCTACCTCTCGGTGCGTTCGATGCGGTAGGTCTCATCCGGCGAGTGCCATATGGGTTCGAGATCATGTTACTCTTGTGGCGCAGGCCATCCGAAGAAGATTGTCCGCCCCAGGCGGCGGGATCATTACAGTTCAGCGGCGACGGTCCGTTGGATCTTCATCTTCGATGGTTAGACGCCTTAACGAGTACTTATGGGCGCCAGGCGCGGCGAGGTCGTGGTAGGGATTACGATTCTAGCGGTCCTCGAATCGCATCTATGCTATGTCGGTCAGCGGGACCGGGGCGTCGCCACGTGTACATTATTGGTTTCTTGCTGTGATGTATATGCTTTGATAGACCCAGGCTCTACCTTGTACTACATATCTCCTCATATTTCCAGTAGAATAGGGATAGAGCCCGAGTCCATAAGACCTTTTGAGGTGGCTACGCGATGGTGATTCGATGGTAGCCGGCGAGTGTATAAGGCTTGCCACTGTGACTATAGATAGCCGTCGGACTCTGCCGACTTGATAGAGTTGGATATGTACTTTGATGTGATTATGCGTATGGATTGGCTAGCATCTTGCTATGCCAACGCGTGGGTATGAGAGAGATTAGTTCGGTTCGGTTTCCGTGAGCGGTATCGAGTGGAAGGGAATCTTGCGTCGCCAGGGTAAGTTTATTTCTTACCTCAAGGCTAGGAAGATGGTTCGGAAGGGTACATCTATCATATGGTTCGTATTCGATCACGAGGTGAGTAGGACCTTGATCGATTCGATCGTTAGAGAGTTTCAGACGTATTCCCAGATGAGCTTCCAGGTATCCCTCCTGAGAGGGAGATTGAGTTTTGCATTGACTTGGCGCGGATACTCGGCCGATATCTATTCCGCCATACAGGATGGCACCGCCGAAAGTGAAGGAGTTGAAGGACCGGTGAAAGATTTCTTTGGAGAAAGGCTTTATTAGGCCAAGTGTTTCTCCTTGGGAGCACGGTGTTATTTGTAAAGAAGAAGGATGGGGCCAGCTGCGTATGTGTATTGATTCTGACGGTGAACAAGGTAACTATCAAACAGATACCCTCCCGGGATTGACGATTTGTTTGACCAGTTGCGAGTGCAAAGTGTTTTCAAGATAGACTGCGGTGCCGTTATCATCAGTGCGAGTTAGAGAGATAGATATCCCAAAGATCGCATTCGGGACCGGTATGGGCACTATGAGTTCGAGGTGATGTCTTTCGGGTTGACCAACGCCCCAGCAGTATTCATGGATTTGATAAATAGGGCGTTCAGGCCATTCTTGGATATGTTCGTTATAGTGTTTATTGATGATATCTTGGTGTATTCGCGCAGGCGGGAAGCATCTGATCATTTGAGGCGGTATTGGGAGTCCTCGAGGCCGCAATTGTATGCCAAGTTCTCGAAGTCGCGAGTTACGGGCGTCGGTGGCTTTCTTAGGGCATGTTATCGGGCCGATGGTATTCGGGTTGATACTGGAAAGATTGAAGCGATCAAGACTTGGCGCACCACTACAGCGGAGTGCGCGGCTTTGGGCCTTGCAGTTATTATCGGCGGTTTGTAGAAGTTTGCTTCTATTTGGCACCTTTGACTAAGCTGACTCAGAAGGCATCTATGTTCCGGTGGACGGATACTTGTGAGGAAAGTTTCCAGTTACTAAAGGAGAAGTTGACGACCGCCTCAGTTCTTACTCTTCCAGAGGGCTTAGATGGATATGTGGTTTATTGTGACGCGTCAGGTGTCGGACTTGGAGTGCGTCTTTGATGCGGCCGCGGCGATTATAGCTTATGCATCTCGGCGGCAGGAAGCATGAGAAGAACTATCCACACATGACTTGGGTTAGCGTGATGATTCATGCCTTAAAAATGGAGACATTATTTATATGGAGTTCATGTGGACATTTACACGGACCACAAGAGTCTCGGTACATCTTCACGGAGGAGCTGAACTTGCGGCGAGAGGCGGTGGTTGGAGCTACTTAAGGATTACGATGTTGATATTCTATACCACCCGGGAAGGCGATGTGGTTGCAGATGCCCTTAGTCGCGGTCGATGGGTAGTCCGTGCGATGTTGACTGGAGAAGAGGATATGGTCCGAGAGTTACATCACTTCGCGAGCCTTGGGGTTCGTTTGGTTGATTCTGTTAGTGATGGAATTCGGGTTGAGAGGTTGTCGAGTCTTCCATCGTCGAGGAGGTGAAGAGGCGGCGATGAGGATCCAGTGCAGTGCGATGCAGAGATGCAGCTCTCGGAAGAAGAGTCTATTTGAGGTAGCGCTGATGGGGTGCTAAGGTTCGAGGCGGTTGTGTGTTCCGATGTAGCGAGACTTCTCGGCAGATTCAGGGGCACACGGTGCTCGTTATTCTATTCATCGGTCGACTAAGATGTACCATGACCTCGGATCGTGTATTGGTGGGCGGCCTAAAGAGGGGCGTTGCGGAGTTCGTGGCACAATGCGAATTGTCGTGAGTTAAGATTGAGCACGAAGCGGTGGGGTCATTGCGAGCCATTGATATTCCGACTTGGAAGTGGGAGGTGATAAATATGGACTTTATTACGGGCTACCTACCACTCGGAGGAAGCACGATTCCATTTGGGTGATTGTCGGCAGTTGTGAAATCAGCCCATTTTCTTCCGATCGAGCAGCGTTTTGGTGAGGACTATGCAGATTATATATTAGGGAGATTGTGAGGCGCACGGGGTCGGTGTCGATTATATCGGATAGAGAGCCCGGTTCTCGGCTAACTTCGGAGGTCCTTTCGAAGGATTAGGGACACAGTGAGTCTCGATGCGGCGTTTCACCCTCGGTGACGGCGAGGCGGCGCACTATCCGGACACTCGAGGATATGTGCGGGCTTGTGTTATTGATTTGAGGTAGCTGGGAGGATCATTTGCCTCTTGTGGAGTTTGCTTACAACAATAGCTACCATTCCAAGATTCGGATGGCGCGCTTATGAGGCCTTATACGGAAGAAAGTGCAGTCACCGATAGTGGTTCGAGGTGGGAGAAGTCGATTAGTCGGGCGGACTTAGTTCAGGTGTGGATAAGGTGAAGCTTATCCAGAGCGGTTGTTGGCGGCTCGAGTCGTGAAGTCGTATCAGATCATCGGCGTCGACACTTTGAATTTGAGATAGATGATTGGGTTTTCCTAAAGTATCGCCCATGAAGGCGTGATGAGATTTGGAAAGAAAGGAAGCTTAGCCCAAGGTACATTGGGCGTATCAGTTGTCGATGGGTAGGCAAGGTTGCCTGAGTTAGATATTCGTCCGATTTGGGCGGTGCATCCGATTTTCATGTGTCCATGTTGCGGAAATGTATTGGGAGCCATCTAGAGTGCACCGGTTCGGGATGTCAAGTGACGGAGGAGTTATCGTATGAGGAGAGTCCCATAGCGATACTCGATCGTCAGGTTAGACGACTTCGGACGAAAGACGTGGCTTCCGTCAAGGTCCTATGGCGGAACGAGAACAGGGAGGAAATGACGTGGGAAGCAGAGGATGACATGATGAAGAAGTATCCTCACTTATTCCCTATACCTCCAGGTAACCTACTTTCCTGCTTGTTAGTTTTGATTTAGCACTTACGCTTCAGTACGTTGTGGCTCGTGGAGCTTCTTATTTGTAAAAGAATAGTTAAGAGGGTCTATGTCGATGTTGTGGTTTGAGTAAGCCTAGAAGGAACATTCGGGACGAATGTTTCTAAGAGGGAATGTTATACCGTAGTTCGACCCTACGTGTGAGAGCGTGCAAAGTATGTAAGACTTAAAATTTTTAGGGATAGGTTGGCGAATTCGTTCGGACGGGTTTTAGTCAACTTTGAGCGGAGTTATGACCGGTACATTGAGAGTTCCTAAGTGTTTCAAAGGCCTAGGCGTAGTTCGTTGATGCAGATTCCAACGCAACCAACCGCTAAATCGATAGGGCGTCGGGTAGGAAGTTACGAGGTTACAAGTTCGATGCGATCGGGACGTAAATGTGTTTGGACTAAAGCGGCAGGCAGCGGCGCGGATCGAGGCATGGCGCCTAAAGTTCGAGGGTCGCTGAGTTGCAGCG
This sequence comes from Przewalskia tangutica, assembly GCA_029844215.1. Lineage (NCBI taxonomy): Eukaryota > Viridiplantae > Streptophyta > Magnoliopsida > Solanales > Solanaceae > Przewalskia > Przewalskia tangutica. The sequence continues at coordinate 72,181,579 of CM056732.1, forward strand.
CCGGCCGGGATAGCGTGCGGCGCCAAAGTTCGCAACTGCGGAGGTTTGTGTAGCCACGGAGGAGGCAGCGCGAGGCGGATTTTAGGCGGAAAAACTTAGGAAAGTCGATTTCTCTTTTAAAAAGGCCATGGGAGGGTGACAAGTGTCCCCCCCCCATCTGATTTTGCTTGCATGGCTTATATTGACCAAGTCTTGTAGACTTGGTCATCTCTCAAACATCTTCCTCTCTCTAAAAATCAGCTCCTCCTTCTCTCTAAAACCAGAAAAATCGAAAGTTAAGAACAAGAAAAGGAAGCTTGTAGCTAGCTTGTTGGCATTGTTGTGGTAGTGTTCTTGGCAAGGAAGCTAGCAATATTTGGAATAAGTTTTGGCTAAAACTTTAAGGTAACATTTCTTCCTTTAGAATTAGTTCTAGTGTTGCATGCTTAGAAGAAAGATCTTGTGGTGGTAAAATAATGCACTTAGAGTCATTGCATGCTAGAAAATGTGGTTTGGATATGAAGAATGGGTTAAGAAGAGATTATGAGCATGTTGTAGCCTAAAAACTACCTTAGAATTGTTAAGTGAATTGTTGTAAACTTATGGGGCAGAATTTTGGGTGTGAAATCCCCTTTGAATTGTGGGATTGATTGAGCCTTAAATGTGGTGTTTTGGATGATAAATTCGGCCTTGAGAAAGGTGGCAAAGTGAGTAGAAACAAAGGAAATGCTGCCCAATTTTCCTTAGAATTTAGTGACTTTGAACTTGGATTGTTCTACATTAAGATTAGAGGTTAATAAACGTATCATGACTATTATAGGTTGAAATATTACTTGCGGTAGTTTGGACTTGGCAAGTGGATTGACCAAAGAGGTATGTGAAGCTTTCCTATCTCTTGAGCATGAATAGATGAAACTATGTAGTACGGTGAGCGTCTGAGATTTGGTATTCTTACTTGTTTTAAGTATATAATGACTTGTTTCATTTTAAGAATGTATAATTCCCTTAGTTAGGGGAAAAGTATGATTTTACTAAAGTATAGAGTTAATATAACAACTTTATGGGAAGTTGGTTTATTAGCTTTATAAAAGGTTAATGAGAAGAGATTTACTCTAAATAAGATAAGTATGTGAAGAGGCAAATTGATTTTAAGGTATCAATTGTCCAAAGGTTTTTATGTATAAAGAAGAGTCATTTTTGGAAGAGTTGAAGTATATAGTACTTGGGTTAAACTCCCGGTGTTCTTTTATTAAAGATATGATTAAGTGCCTTAAGTAAACTAAAATGAGAGGGTATATGAACAAGACTAAAAAGAGGTTATAAGTTTTCTTAACTTATTTATGATTATGATATGATGACAGTTTGAGCTAGGGTAAGAGTATATCTGAGGGGCAAGCCCCAAGATCGTTATACCACCTTCTCCAGGGTAAGAGTATGTCTGAGGGGCAAGCCCCAAGATCGTCATACCACCTTCTCCAGTGTAAGAGTATATCTGAGGGGCAGGTCCAAGATCGTTATACCATCTGCACCAGTATAAGAGTATATCTGAGGGGCAAGCCCCAAGATCGTTATACCATCTGCTCCAGTGTAAGAGTATATCTTAGTCTGACCAAGATCGTTATACCATCCGCCGGGGTAAGAGTATATCGAGGGAAAGTCCCAAGATCGTTATACCACATTCGTGGATTTGCTACCCATGATGCGAGGAATACCTCATGCGAGTCCTTATGGGCTTATGCGGGTGAAATAGTCCCGTGCGGGTACGGCCGATGCGAGGAGTACCTCGTGCGGGTCCACAGACCCGTGCGGGTGAAATAGTCCCGGGAGTAGGATGGTTTTATTGATACTACGGGCGAGGTACCTGTTTTGATCATGAGACTCTATTTTATGCAAGATTATACATATATACTTGTCACTCTCATTGTTAGTAAGACCACGAGAAAAGGTATTTTATTGTCTTTCATGACTCGGCTTGCTTTAGACTTATGATATCATATTACGATATTTTCCCGGCTTTACATACTTGGTACATATTGTATCGACCCCTTCCCTGAAGTGCGTTCACTGCGCGGTAAAGTGCGCGATTGAGGATCCTCGTTCTTAGGATCACTATTCCTGTCGAAGCTCCATTCCTCCTAAGCTTGTTTATTGAATACGGATATTCCACGATGCTATAGGTATTTTGTACATTCGTGGTATGGCGGGGGCCTGTCCGCCACGTTATTATCTTTAAGTGCGTGGTCACATTTATGTTTTGGGCTATAAGAACCAGTTGTACTAGTATACTTTTGTTAAGTATGTTTTATGGAAGACAGCCTTACCGGTTGGCCAGTGATGTTACCTTTTTATACGTATGTGTTATGTATGTTCATTGCTATTCTCGACATATACGACGGGGTACCGGTGAGGTACGATGCGCCGAGGTTGGGTCGTGACACTCACTATCCGCTTATGCTACTTATTAATGCAATAACTTATGGTATTCTTCTTTTGGAGAAAGCAGGTTCACTAAATCGTTTTATACTCCCGTTAGGGTTATATAAACACTCAACTGATGTTGCACCTTACCTTTCGGTGATAAGGATAACTCTATAGGAGGAGTAAGACCAAGCACCTAGTTAACCGTCACACCCACTGCGCAAAATTAGGGTTGTTAAGCCTCTCATTAACGCTACATACATAATTGAGGTATTTTCATCCCCAATCCAAGAATGTCTACCCAACTTACAAAGATATTCACAATCCCCTTTCTAATCGATTAGAAATCATATAGTGATAATTAGTTGTCAATTAATTACCAAGAATTCAACTCAAATATTGGATAGATCTCACAATAAGAAAAATAACCATAAGCATGCATTAATTTATAACAAAAGTTTCTAGAGATTCAACATGGAAAGCCCTATAAGAGAATTAGTTCCTAGCCATAGACATGACAAGAACTAATTCAAAGTTCATCATATAAAAACTGAAATAAAGAAAGGAAAAGGAAAAGAAATTACTAGACTATGGTCTCCAATCTCTAAGCAAGAAGTTTTGTGTTGTGCAAGAAAGGAACCCTTAAAAACTGCCTAGGGTTCTCCTTTTATAGGCTGAAAACCACCTCAACTTTTCCCTGCAGGCCTGGCCCAAAATCCGTCTGAAAACCTATTTTTTTTCGCGTCAGCGCCGCGGCGCCGGAAGTTCTGCAATCCGTCGGGTATTTTGGCGCCGCGGCCCTGATATCTGGCATGCGAGTGCCGCGCGCTGGGTCTGCGGCCTCTGCAGATAGTGGCGTCGCGGCCTGCTTTTGCGAGGCGCCGCGGCCTGTGCAGATTTCACCCTCGTTCGCCACTTTCTGCTTTTACTCTGGCATCTCCTCTTTTGCCCTCTTTTAGCTCCTTTTCCGCCATTTGGCCATTTTAACCACTTTGACTCAATAGAAAGGAAAACTATCCTAATACAACACTTATATGTGCAAAACGGGACAAAAGACTAACTAAAACTGACTCAAAAGGTATATATAAAATACACCGATCAAATACCCCCAAACTTAACCTTTGCTCGCCCTCGAGCAAAGATAGAAAGAAATAAAATAAAAAGACTCAGAGAAACGAAAAATAAAAGACTCACTGCCATTGATCACTTTTGTTGCATTAGTGTTAACTAGAAAAACATGAAGGTTAGCACAATAATATGCAGGAACATATAGCATGAAATTTTCAGCACACTAAACACATGAAGCTAAATATTTCGCAAACTCATATTCATCGTGCTTAATGGAAGTCAATATACTAAATCATGCATATAAACTCAAAAATTCTTATGGCATGCTTACTTGTTATTCTCCACTAATTCTGGATATGCATAAAAGAGATCTTCAGGACTTTAAGGGTTGTAATGTAGGCTTAGGTATAGGTAGGTAAAAATAGGCAATTTAGGCTCATTTCGTGTACCATAAGCTCTTTAGCTTTCTGAGATTTCCCTTTTCTTTTGTTCTTTTCTTCATTTCGATTCTATCTTTCCCCTCTTTTGTTTTGGGAGAGTGAAGTATCTAATAATGACAAGACCCCAAACTTAGGCTTTTGCCTATTTCTTATTACTTTTGTATTGGGGTGCAATGACTTATTCACTCTTTTTGTCTCTTTTTTAACACAATGTATTCCACTATTTCATATTTTCACTTATGGTCCAATTTGTGGGAATATAGGGTGTCAAGAAGAAGTTTCAAATTTAGGCTCAATGGGTGACTAGGATATTTTTAAAGTGCGGGATAGAAAAGAATGGTAAGAATTGGCTATCAAAGAAATGCACAGTCATCTCACTAACATGCATATCTAACTATTTAGCCTCAAATAGCAAGCAATCATAACACATAAGCATTTATCATTTAGTATGCATAATTCAAGCAAGAAACTCAAATAGGCAGTTCTGTGAGTTTTGACATATCTAACCTAGTTATTTAGATATTTGATTCAATTCAGATACATTATACCACCTTCCTTAACTAGGTGTTTATAGCAACTACAAGATACATGATCTTTGTGAGCAATTATGACTCAAAAAGAAAAAAATTTGGTGACTCAAAATAAACATAAAACAATCAAAAAGACTTAAATAAAACATAACGTGACACAAATAAAACACCCCCAAACTTAAATCACACATTGTCCCCAATGTGTGTAGACTCAAAAACAGTAAAAGAAATAAGACACTTACAAACTTTGGTTAAAATGGTGGTGGTGGCGGTGGATAATGCATCGACCAGTGGTTGAACAAGGAACTCAACTCGTTGATTTGTTGCCTTGTTTCTTGCATCCTTGTACTCACGTGTCCAAGTCTGCATCATCCTCATCGATTTTGAAACAATTGCTCCATCGTGGGCGTTGGAGGTTCTGCTCGTGGTTGGCGGTGGCTGGGTCACCTCATGTGAGCCCCTATTTCAGGATCATCTTCGTCCATGGCGGCCTCTGCTGCTGCTGCTGCTGGTTGTACTCTCCGTCTGGCTGCTGGGGGGCTTGGGTCTGGGAAAGAGTGCACTATCCCACAGGACACCGGCAGTTGGTTTCTCTCATGAGTGTCAGTGAGTAGTTGTGGGACCGCACTCATGTGGCAGAGACTGGTAATAAGTGAACCGTGTACCAATCCACCTATTGTCACCAATCTGCTGATTTCTTCAATGCTCTGCACTATTTCTTTCCCCACATCAATCGTCATTCCCCTCATAATTTCATGTATCAGTTTAATCCTATCCTCTGGCACTCTGGTGAAGTGCGTGGATGGAATCATGCGGGCGCTGACGAAATATAGCCAACCTTTGGCTACTTTGTTGAATTGCTTTGTTGATGCTCTTGATCCATTTCTTCAAATATCAAAAACAGCCCGGGGTAGCTCATTTGTATCTGCGATGTTATTCGATCGATGTTGTTCGCTCTAGACCGTATTCTAAAGAGGTTCTAATCATCACTTTCTTCAACATCAGTAAATCTTGATTGTGCATTTACATTCTCTGTTATCGCACACATAAACTCCTAACAAAGCATCCCTTTCCACCTTCTCCGAAAGTTGGCATAAAATTCACGCATTGTTGTGTTTATGGTGCTATCTTCTCCTGATTCACAAATCTCCTCCACTTCCTTTCAATCATCGCCCGAATGGGCTCATATACATCTTCTTCCCATATGACTCCTCTGGTAGTCCATTCCCTTCGGTATTAAAGTGCAGTATCGCTTTTTGTATCTTTGGTAGGCTTGGTAGCTCACAAACCTATTTTCATCGTATTGTGGGGTTGGGGTGGATGTGGAGCCTCTTCTTTTCTGGTGGCCATGGTTAAAAGCAGTTTAGAGCTTACAATTTAGTGGCACAAATGTTTCCTACACAATTGACAACTAGCAGCGAACACAACACCCCAAACTTCAACTTTTCTACCCAATACCCACACTCCTTTTCTACTCTTTTCTCCAAACTTCACAATCAACTTTTCAGTACCCAAACTACTTCAACTACAATACTCCTTCAGCTACTACCTTATGTGACTTCAATAAAGGACTCAAGAACAGAAAAGGATTACCTTTTTATGAGAAGATTCAAGTTTGTTCTTGTTTCAATTGGTGGTTTGAGGCTATGGAATGGAGCTTTGTTGTTTGAGATAGCTAAGGGTTTTTAGGAATTTAAGAGTTTTGGTTGTGGTTGGGTTGGATTTGTGGAAGATTTGTGGGCAGATTTTTGGAATTTCGTGGGTTTTTGGAGAGGAAGGGTTAGGTTTTTGAAATTGGATTTGGGGAAAATCTGATTCTGGGCGTTTTAAGTTCTGAATTCCCGCTTCGGCCAGCACCGCTTTTAGCCGCGGCTGATCATCTGCGCTCGCCCGGGACTTTCTGCGTCGCGGCCTTATTCTGGCGCGCGGCACCTAAACTTGGCAAATTTCTGAATTCTACCGCGGCCTGCTCGCAGCCGCGCCCGCATAAACTTCAGCGCTTCGATTCTTTTAGCGCGCCACACTCTGGCGCCGCTTACCCGCGAAATTCGCTTTTCTTGATTTTCGCCACAGTTTATTTCCTTGTACGCCAATCAATCACAGCACAAACACAAGATCCCAAGACCGTGAGACTGTTCTTAGACAAAATAAAATAAACTAAAGACAGAAATTAAAATAACATAATTGAAAACGTTGGGTTGCCTCCCAAGTAGCGCTGTCTTTAACGCCTTTTAGCCGGACGCAAGTTCCTTAGCCTTAATAACCCTGGGGTGGATTAAGCCCCCAACCAATCCATTTCCTCCACATTTGGCGTTTTCTTTATCTTCTTTTCTTTTTAGCATTATCAGTAAGGGGGAGTTCAGGAATACTTACCTCCTTTAGTGGCATTTCAGCAAACCATGCCTGCTTTCTTGGGCTCATCGCTCTTTGGTTGACTTGTATTGGCTCGCATGGGGGTTTGATGGTGCTGATTGCAAAGCACCCACTCATTGTTGGTGGCTCAATGACGTGTTTAAAAACCTTAAACACCATTTCTTCATTCTCCACCCTTAATGTTAACTCTCCTCTTTCAACATCAATCAACGCTCTCCCCGTTGCTAGGAATGGCCTCCCCAATATAATAGGTATTTCCGCATCTTCTTCCATATCGAGAATGAGGAAATCTGCAGGAAAGAAAAATTTTCCTACTTTCACAATCACGTCCTCAATCTTGCCTCGTGGATGAACCACTGTCCTGTCGGCCAGCTGTAGGCTTACTGTGGTTGTTTTGGCCTCACCCAACTCCAATCTTTTAAAAGCGATAAGGCATCGATTTATACTCGCCTAAATCACATAAAGCTCATTGCAAGTCACCGCCTTGCTGTGCAGGTAGTGTGAAGCTTCCAGATCCTTTAGTTTTGGTGGCAACTTCTTTTGCAAGATAGCACTACACTCTTACATTAGTGCTACTATTTCAAATTTCGCCACTTTTCTTCCTCAAGATCTCCTTCATAAACTTAAAATAGGAGGGCATCTGCTCTAATGCTTCTATGAAAGGTATGTTGATATGCAGCTTCCTGAATGTCTCCAAAAATTTGGAGAATTGTTTATCAACCGCCTTTCGCTGTAGTCTCCAGGAAAAGGGATCTTCTGTATACTCCTTCTGCAGGTTTTCTACTACTCTGGTGGGCTCAATCAACTTCTCTTTTCTAACTCTGTCTTTTCTCAACTCTTTCGTTGCGGTATCTTTGCTCCAACTGTTTGCCGCTTCTCGATTACCTTGCAGCCTTTGCTCATGGATTTACTACGTGTTACTTGGCAATGTCCCATGTGGCCTGATGTTTGCCTGCTTTTCTAGCTGACCCACTTGAGTTTCCAAGTTCCTGAATGAGGATCTAGCTTCGTCATGAGCGGGTGCAGGCATTGGCAAGTCTTTGCCACGGCTTTCAGCTCGTCGGCTTTTCTTCTTTGAGCGGTGCATTGAACTGTTGATGCTGTGGGGCTTGAATGAAGGGTTGCTGATTCTGGTTCTGCTGGTTCTGGTACTGGCCCCTGTATTGGTTCTGCTGCCCCTGGTATTGATTCTGTTGCCCTTGGTATTGGTTCTGCTGGTTCTGGTGCTGGTTCTGCTGCCCCTGGTCTCCTCTCCATGAGAAATTTGGGTGGTTCCTCCACCCTGGATTATAAGTGTTGGAGTAGGGGTTGTTCTGTTGCCTTTGATAATTACCTACTGCCTGACACTCTGCTTGCTCCATTGGTATGTTATTGGGGTCAGCTGAGGGACACCTATCAAATGTATGTGGGCCACCACATATCTCACAGCTTTTAGGCATCTGCACCGCATTCACTGACACTGTATGTTGCTGCAACTGTTTCGCTAAAAGGGCCACTTGGGCATTCAAGGCGGCAATAGCATCTATTTCGTGGACTCGACATTCTTCTCCCACTTGTCGACCTCTCGTCTGTGACATGGTTGTTAGTGGCCATATCTTCTAATAACTCATGAGCGTCGTGGGCTGTTTTCCTCATGAATGCTCCACCTGCTGCTGCATCTATGATGGTTCTGGTTGTATTGCTCAGCCCGTTGTAGAAGATGTGGACCAAGTTCCACAACTCAATGCAATGGTGTGGGCACTTTCTCTGTAGATCTTTGAACCTTTCCCAAGCTTCATATAAGGACTCTCCATCTGCTTGGTAGAAGTTGTTCAACTCCCCTCTTAGTTTTGCTGCTTTACACGGAGGAAAGAACTTGGCTAAGAATTTCTGTGCCAGCTCGTGCCATGTAAAAATCGAATCGGCCGGCAGGGAATTCAACCATACTTTTGCTCTATCCCTGAGTGAGAAGGGAAAGAGCCTCAATCTGACGGCATCATCGATGCGCGTTATATCGAAAGTTGCACATAGCTCCAAGAAATTAGCTATGTGCATATGGATCCTCGATGGCGATCCTCCGAATTGCAGCATGTGTTGTACCGTGCTCGAGAATCGCGGTTTTATCTCGAAGTTGTTGGCTCTGTGCGGGGAGCCTAATGCGTCGTGCTCCATTCACTCTTGGCGACATAGTCCCCAAACTCTTTTACGGCTGGATTTGGGCTCTCTCCACATCTATTGGCATTTGCCGAGGCATTCTGAGTTATGTTGATTTTCACCTAACCCTTCTCTCATGTTATTGTTTTGACCTCGTCCATTTCTATCAAAGTTGCAATCCACGATTCTTTACATTCTATTTGCGAGTTTTCTCAATCTCTGGATTGAATGGAACAGAGTGTCTGCTCCTCTTCTCCTTCATGGTAAACCGATTCCTGAAATAGATCAAAAACAAACAACCAATCACGGTACCTCGAATTTTCCAAAAAAATAAAAAACGTAAAAATTAAAAATTAAAATAAAAAACCAAATTAGAAATTAAAAATAGACAAATTTGATATTGAACTATGCCTAATCCCCGGCAACGGCGCCAAAAACTTGATGCGCGGTAAGATGCACACACTTTAAACGCAAGTGCACGTTATCGTGACAAGTAGTATAGTCTTGATAAGACCGAATATCGTCCTCAAGGATTAGGGTTCAATTACCAACTATCTATTTTTTTTGTATCTATTTGGTAAATTGACAATTGAATGTGTTGTTTATAACTAAGAATTATAAAAGCTATTTTAACTATAAAGGTTTACTTCAGTGATGATGAGAATAGGGGTTCCATGTATCCTCACTATCCGCTTATGCTACTTATTAATGCAATAACTTATGGTATTCTTCTTTTGGAGAAAGCAGGTTCACTAAATCGTTTTATACTCCCGTTAGGGTTATATAAACACTCAACCCCAGTATTGCACATTACCTACCTTTCGGTGATAAGGATAACTCTATAGGAGGATTAAGAACAAGAACCTAGTTAATCGTCATGCACAATGCGCAAAATTAGGGTTGTTAAGCCTCTCATTAACGCTACATAAATAATTGAGGTATTTTCATCCCCAATCCTAGAATGTCTACCCAACTTACAACATATTCACAATCCCCCCCTTTCGGAATCTGATTAGAAATCATATAGTGATAATTAGTTGTCAATTAATTACCAAGAATTCAACTCAAATATTGGATAGATCTCACAATAAGAAAAATAACCATAAGCATGCATTAATTCATAACAAAAGTTTCTAGAGATTCAACATGGAAAGCCCTATAAGAGAATTAGTTCCTAGCCATAGACATGACAAGAACTAATTCAAAGTTCATCATACAAAAACTGAAATAAAGAAAGGAAAAGGAAAAGAAATTACTAGACTATGGTCTCCAATCTCTAAGCAAGAAGCCTTGTGTTGTGCAAGAAAGGGAACCCTTAAAAACTGCCTAGGGTTCTCCTTTTATAGGCTGAAAACCGCCTCAACTTTTCCCTGCAGGCCTGGCCCAAAATCCGTCTGAAAACCTATTTTTTTCGCGTGCGCGCGCCTGTGACGGCGCATGTGCCGGAGTTCTGCAATCCGTCGGGTGTTTTGGCGCGCGGCCCCGATATCTGGCTGCTCGAGTGCCGCGGCGTCTTCTGCGACCTCTCACGAATAGTGGCGCCGCGCCTCGCTTTTAGCTGCGGGCTGCCTGTCCGATTTCACCCTCGTTCGCCACTTTCTGTTTTACCGCATCTCCGTTTTTGCCCTCTTTTAGCTCCTTTTCCGCCATTTGGCCATTTTAACCACTTTGACTCAATAGAAAGGAAAACTATCCTAATACAACACTTATATGTGCAAAACGGGACAAAATACTAACTAAAACTGACTCAAAAGGTGTATATAAAATACACCGATCAAGCGTCCCCCGACAAATGGGATATCAGTACAACTGATGTACCGAGTATGTCAGGCATTAAAATAGCATAATAGAGACGTGAAAGTAACATGAGACAAGAAACAACCAACCAATAGAGAATGTATCTGAGGGCCATAATATGCATAAGTATCATGTATGTGTAGAATACCTCTCATGACCCTAATATGCCTAAATGTCATGCATAATGCAAATGTGGTATGCATATATATATAGTGGCATCATTGGACATCTTCCTTCCCAAACAGCCTATGTGGGCATCATATCATTTCGGCCTCTGTGGGCATTATCATTATCATATTGACCTCATTGGGCATCTTTTTTTTTGTGATAGTCTCCACAACTGCAGGTGGTGTGCGTATATAACGACATTCCCTTCTCCCATCCCCTATATATATCATACCATATAGTAGTGTATATAACACATGTGGGTCCATGGTAATACATGAATATAATGCAAATGCATGAATGACAATGAAACATTCCGAACTTATTGGATGACATAATATCCTTGTAACTTCGGCTAACATTGGAAATATTGACATCTTTCCATATACCTCAATAAGGATTTAGGAACATATTTAGACATGCTTTTAAAATAGAAATGAATAACATGAACATCCTTAACTACTAAGAGTAGAACAATTTATGGAACAATATCACAGTTATGTTTCGTTACATGGAACATGCCAAAAGAAAGATTGTCAAATGAATAACATGAACATCCTTAATCTTGCTACATTGGGAATACACAAATTGACCTTCCACCTGAGGGTCCTCTTCCATATACTCGAAGGTTGCATTTCTCTTTTGTTAAATATCATTCTCAATCTTCTCTAAAAATGGGATCCTCATCATGACATTCATTTTCTTCCAATATGAGGGATGACCCTACTGTATTATGAGTTATAGGGCTATCACTATCTGAATCCTCCAATCGGACTCCTACTTAACTAACTGATGTGTTCCGTCATGTCAAGTTCTCTTTTTCGTCCTCATATTAGTAAAGTTGCTTATGGTGAATAATTCTATTGTCAACTTAGCTTTATTTACTAATTGGTGTGCTGAAACTTTTATATTTTTAGTACCTCAATCGCGAATATTTTTATGGACAATGTCATCAAATCTGAAATGCGTGTATCATCGCAGTTAACGCTCATTCATAGTCTGAAAGGAATATGTACTTTCTCGCTACTTATAATTATAAAAAAACTTCCTTTCTTACTTCTTTTGACACTTGTTCACTCATTTTCTTACTTGTCGTACTCGCCTTAGTTCTAAAATATCCTGGTATACATACGTAATCTCAAAAATTGGTCCTGATTCCAATTCTTGGCGTTACTACCCCTTAAAAGATGAGTCGTTAACTTATTCCCTTATTCAGCACGTGGAAGATTCTGAAAATTTTGCATACATGACATTGGCCTACTATATCCAATCCTGGTCACTATATTTAGATTTGAATTCCTTACTTGCCTCATGGATAAAACTTTCTGACAATGCCGTTTTGGGAAAAGATTTCCTTGATCTCGTTAAGTTGTAAACCGATTACTTTATCTATCTCGTAGAACATTTGGTCAGTGCAAAAATATGCTCATAGATATATGTATTTACCTGACATTCTATCTTCATTATAATGTCATTATCTCTTGACATGTATCTTTAATGTCTATCTTGTATCCATATGCGTCATTGGCTCCTTTTTCACCTATTTAGGTGTTATTGTCGAGCTTATTCACTGTTACTTCCATTTACATGTTGTCTGAGAGGTATAACTGCATATGTTGCAGAACCTATATTTCGTATGTTTAGATTCAATTCACGGTGTTACATGATCCCATGACTTGTCAAGCTTTCTTGTCTTATCATTATTAGATTTCCTATCGACCGAGTGCTCATTCGTCTTACCTTTACATTTCCATCTCAAGTTGCCTCGGGGGGTCTCTTTATCCTAAAGTGTTTCTCATACTATCTTCTTGAATATCAGAGGTTCATCACCTTTGGCCGAAAAGTTATTATTGTCCCTCATTTACCATTGGTCCTTACGCTGTTCTGGAGTAATCGTACCTTTGTGAAACCTGCATAACTATAATCTCATTCACCTTTATACCTCTTGTCGTAATCTTTCCTTCTACTCGTCATTAAACGAAAAACATTTTTGCCTTGATATTTTCTCATACCATTCCATTCTACTTATTCACTGTTTTCATATTTCTTACAGTCATTCTTCGATTGTTCCATAGTTCTCGTCCTCAATTACCCCCAATAAGTTATTGTTATCCAGAGGATATGTAGAATTGTAACATGTTTCATAATGAAGCTGAAGACCTTACCAGTCTAATACCTATAGCATGTCTTAGCCTACTAACATTGATACATGTAATTCTCAATAATATGCAGTCTGGCCCTTTTCGCACGGACGGGAGGCTTATGTCCCTTCCACTATCGTGGATAACTCGATCCTTATATATGACTTGGGCTCACTATTCTGGGTACATCACTTTACGTGATCTTCTTAAATTTACTAATGGTCACTCTTCAAACGATTCGATTGTGGCAATCCATTCTCGTCAATGATATCCCGGGACAATTCCCAATCTATTCTAGGTAAGACATTACAATTTAGGTCGCACGTACATAACATATTCCCTCATTCTAATCAGCAAGAGTTACTATAAAATGTGTAGATTTTCGTAACCTACTAAACCTTCTAATGATGTCTTCTGTTGTTTATCTGTACAACTCATAATCATCTTATTTTTACATTTACGCATCAACTTGGGATATTTCGGAACATTGTGGCCATGGTGCCACACTAAATCAACCCCTATACTTTTGCAGCATAGTCTGGTATGTGCTCGACCATACTAACTATAATATGGTTGAGACGGTCTCACTCGACCTTTACAACTTTGACCCTGAGATATTGACATCTTTGAACAATTTAAATATTGGCGATTCCTGAATAATAAACTCCCTGAGTTATGAGCTCCCTAACCCTTCAAGGGTCCTAACTCTATCAGATACCCTAGGATGAAGTCGTGCTTGAGAAAACAACTTACACATATCCTCTGACGGATCTGTCACAATAGAGAGCATACTACTCGATTTACACTCAATTCAACCCCAATCTCCCTAACAATCATAACCCTATTATAAAAATGCATTGATGTAATCATCAACACGATAAGGTTCACAGAGAGAATTCTTACAACTCAACTCTATAGCACGATTCTAGATCAAGAAGGAAAGTAACCATCATCCTAAATGTCATGTAGCCTCCTTCCTGTAAGTGTGGTGCACAACACACTCATAAACAAGACTCTATATGACACGACTTGTAGACTCCCTAGGACAGACCTACTCTGATACCAAGTTTGTCACGACCCAACTGGAGGGTCATGACGGCACCCGGACCTTACTTGTCGAGTACCACTAATCATATATCTGCAATTTCGCATGGCCCACAAGGCCGCCACGAGATATCCTGCTGATATACAAAAATAGTGGACTGGAAATAAGCTACATAAAATTCTTTCCACCAGAAGGACCTAATCACTATACATATACATACCAAGGCAGACAAGACCATACACGACTACTATACACAGAACAACTGTCTACAAGACTCTAAATAGTACGTGCCATCATAAGGTCGTGATAGGGCCCCGCCATACCCCTATGCATATGCAAAATACTGTACCAAGAGTAGACTGTAACCCCAGGATAAATGGAGTGCTCCAATATCAGCTGAACTGGCAACCTACTGGTGCAGACCATCTCTCTATTTATCTGGACCTGCGGGCATGAAATGCAACGTCCCCGACAAAAGGGACGTCAATACGACTGATGTACCGAGTATGTCAGGCATGAAAAATAGCATAATAGAGACCTGAAAGTAACATGAGACAAGAAACAACTAATCAGTAGAGCATGCCTCTAAGGGTCATAATATGCATAAGTATCAGTATGTGTATAATGTCTATGAGGTCCCTAATATGCCTAAATGTCATGCACAATGCAAATGCAGTATACATATATATATTGGCCTCATCGGGCATCTTCCTTCCCATAACACCCTCTGTGGGCATCATCATTATCATATTGGCCTCATTGGGCATCTTCCTTTTTGTGATAGTCTGTACCAGTTGCAGATGGTGTGCGTATATAACGTCATTTCCTTTTTCTCATCCCCTACATATATATAATTCATACCATATAGTAGTGTATATAACACATGTGGGTCCACGGTAATACATGAATATAATGCAAATGCATGAATGAAAATGAAACATTCCGAACTTATCGGATGACATAATATCCTTGTAACTTCGGCTAACATTGAGAATATTGACATCTTTCTCATAACCTCAATAAGGATTTAGGAACATATTTAGACATGCTTTTAACATAGGAATGAATAACATGAACATCCTTAACTACTAAGAGTAGAACAATTGATGGAACAATATCACGATTACGTTTCGTTACATGAAATATGCCAAAAGAAAGAATGAGTTACTTTAACATACCTTAGCTATTTTGTATCTACGATACATCTAAAGCAGTCTATAATGCACCCAAGAAGTCCAATTTCTTTCCGAAGGGTTGACATTGAAATTTTGGTTGTTAATTGTAGAAAGAGTAAAAGGAGTTCTTATAATCACAATTTGTTTGTTAATTTAGCACAAATAAAAAATCTAAAATCAAGCCAAAGTGATAAGAATGAGTAGTTAATACATATTGCTGGTACTTTTTTGTCTCGTCTAAAATAGAAAGATCTAAAAATTAAATGGACACAACACCCTATTTTTGTGCTAAAATGCCAAGAATTGCATCAAAACTTTATGTAATCCTATTACATTTTACACGTGTAACCCCCTAGACTACCCCTAATTAGTCCTCACCATAATATGCCACAACACCCTTATATATAATCACTAGCCACCCATTAATCAAGGATCCACATGGATCAAGCATGACCGCATATTTCTATCCATAATCTTAAATGATTTCTTTATTAACCAACTACAAAATTCTATTGTAAATAAAAATTATAAGTACTTTATAAAATTAAATCATATATTAATATTTCATAAATATTCTGTTATTGATAAAAAAAATTATCTTATCAAATTCGAATTTTTGCAACATAATATCACAAGTACATATTTTACACTAAATTCTCAAAATGAGAAAAGACAATTTTTTTTATGAGAAAATAATGTCTTTTCTTATAATAAAGAAAATCACATTTATAAATTTTCTCACATAAGATTTATACTTTATGACATATCCAAAAAAAATAGTAATAACAAGAACTAGCTAAAATCATATTTATGAAATTCTTATAAAAATCTAACTTTAAGAGAAAATATATCATATGAAATGTTCATGGTTTCAAAGTTGTCGAACATACGGGGTCTTATAATAAAACTATTATAAACACTCCAAGTTCATCTCAACTTACTGTGTAATTTAACGCAAAAGTGTGGGATGTTATAAAACTCAATCTGTATGATATACTGTGCAAAGCGATTATACCACACTCTAGGAACTTTTTTTAAAGCCATAAAATGACTTACGAAGATGACATATATACTAGGGGCTGATGGGTGTACAAACTCAGGCGGCTGGTGCATGTAAACAGTTTCTCTCAAGTCTCATGTAGAAACACATATTTTACATCAAGCTAATGAATCGTAAGACTCAGAAATGATGAATAGGCATGTAAGTCACATCAAGCTAATGAATGTAAATCGTTTCTTCCAAATCCCCATGGAGAAACACATTTTCCACATCAAGCTGATGAATAGGCCAGTTCTTACCCATAACAATACTCAGAACTGTACGAATGGTGGCCGATTTGACAACCGGGCTGAATGTATCACCACAATCTATACCCTTAGTGACATAGGGTTTAAGGTTTAGGGTTTAGGGTCTTGTCTTGGCTTGTACCTCTCTAGGACTCCACTATCTCTATATTTGTGGCGTAAAAGTCATATGCATCAGATCACATTCACCCCTCCGGTCTAGGAACCAAATCCCAAGTGCGCTGTTTTGTTAAAGAATTAAATTCCTCACACATTGCTGCATTTCAATTTGGGTCTAGTTTTGCCAATTTTAGGTTTTTTGGAATTGGTGAAATGGTTTGGGTTGATAAGTTAAACTGGACTTTGGGTTTGAAAAACCCGTGTTGGAAACGACTTTTCATATGGTAGGCGATGTCAGGGGTATTTTCGAGATTAGGTGGAGGATGTGGGATTTGGGGGATGACCGACTGAATATGTTGTGTGTGGGAACTGGTTTCGATCTGGTTGGTCGACGGGGTGGATAAATCAAGGTGTTGTTTGTTAGGTAACGTTGGATATGGCGTCAGATGTGGGTTGGGGCCTAATCGAAGGTTTGGTGGTATGGTGTTGACAAAGACGGATCGCCGGTTGCTAGTGGTGATGACCGCCAACGACTGTCGTGATCGATACATAGACGGTCATGGAGGGGAGATAGTGGGGATGAGCCGGTTGCTAGAGCCATCGTCGGTAGTGACAGCGTTGAGTGGCAACACTGCGGTGGGGATGTTTTTTCTGATGGGGATACTGAGTCGTCGAACCGACTGTCGGTAGTGGTGGCGATCGACGGTCGTGATGTATAATGCGGCATTGACCGGTAAGGTAATAGGGTGTAGGTGCAATTTTCGCGTGGTAGATCCGATCGAAGGGTTTGCGAGTGACGATCGACTTCCGGTGGCAAGCGCTCGTCTCGTCAGCCGAACAATGGTAACTGTCGGAATACTTGTTGGACAAGCGGTGATGGGTCCGAATCTTCGAGGAATTGGTAATCAGTGACTCGAAATATTTTAATGTTGTCAAACGGAAAAACATACTCAACAAAGGTGACATGGCGAGAAATTATGATTTTGTCAATAGAGAGCTCATAGCACAAGTACCCCCTATGATTTGACGGCAAACATATGAAGGCGCACAGAGTAGATCTGGGTGCCAATTTATGGAGGGTCGTGGATGTCATATTAGGGTAGCACTAACAACGAAATTCTAAGATGGTCATAGGTAGGGATCCGACGATAGAGAATTTCGGTGGGTGTTCTATTTTAAATCGCACGGGTAGGTAAAATGTTGAGAACGTGTTCTACCATTTTTAGTGCATATAACCAAAAGTAGGGGGAGACGTATGAAAAAGGAGGGTACAAATCATATTATTAATGGTGCAGAGAATTCTTTCGACTTTTTCATTTTGAGCGGAGATGTGAGGGTACGAGAAACGAAAGATCATGCCATTAGCCGCACAAAATTTATGAAATAGGAAATTATTAAACTCTCGACCATTATCACATTGAAATAATTTTATGTCTTTTTCAAATTGCGTTTTAATCAGTGTACGAAACTCAACAAATTTGGAGAACACTTGAGATTTGAGTTTGAGTGGATAGACCCAAAGAAAGTGAGAGAAATCATCCAAAAATACCAGATAGTATTTGTGGCCTAAGTTGGTGGTTATGGGAGATGTTCATATATCAGCGTTAATAATATCAAAGGGAGAGAAAAATAGTACTCATAGAAGTCGTAAATGGTAATCTAACATGTTTCCCTAACTGACACGAGGAGCAACTATGAGAAAGATTTCCTTTGTTGCATTGAATTAGATTTTGATTTCTAAGAGAATAAAAATGTGAGATTCCGGATGACCAAGTCTACTATGTCACGTAGAGGGAGATATGGTTGTTAAAACGGTGGGAGGAGTGACACTAGCAGCGGATGTGGGTAGAAATGGATATAGGTCCCCCTCACTATTGCATCTCGTAAGGAGTTTTCCAGTACAGAGGTCCGTTACAGAAAATCTAAACGGGTCAAAATTAATTGAGACATAATTATCGGTGGAAAATTTTCTGACAGAAATTAGATTTTTGATGATGTTTGGGGGCATAAAAGACATTTTTAAGATAGAAGTGTGGATGCGGTGGTGGGGTAAGGGTGTGGCCAAATCCTTGAATTGGAATGCGATGACCACTACTAACCATAATAGATTGTGGAGTTGGTAACTGACACAATTGAGGAAGATTAAATGAATTGTTGGTGAGATGAGACGTGACACCTGTATCCATATACATTATCAGAATGTTGACGGGTCAAGGAAGCCATTATTATTTCTCGTATAAAGGACAATTTTAATTATTTTCTGGTAAAAGAAAGATATGAGGAAAAAGAGAGAAAAGTTTTTCTTGGTTTTCGGGTGGGGACTATGTGACTTTCGTTCTGCTGAAAAAGCAGAAAAGGTTGTGGCTCTGTCTTTTTTCGGGAAGAGAAAGACAAAAAAGTAACCTGATTGAAACATAGCAGAAAAGAAAACCAATTCTTGAGAAAGCAAAAAACAAAAAATAGGGTTTAGATTTTAGCTTTTGATATATTGTATTAATCTTCTTCGGGGATATTTTTCATTAATAAAATATATATATAGATGTACAACTTCGATTCTAGTTGTATCATAATTACATAATCCTAAATATGATAAATACTGTTAGAATAATATTATAAATGCTTATAATATTCTTAATAATTAATGTAAAGATCTTATTATGGTATGTTGTAAAAGAATTAAGTAGGATATTATTAAAATTAAATATGAGATATTATTAGAATTAAATAGGTGATTAAATAGGAAGATATTAAGGAGAATACCACTTTTCATATTCATTGTATGACATGTATATATTCTTACCATATGGAATGGAGAAAGATGAGAAAAATATTCTTTCATGGTATCAATGCTTAAGGAAAAAAGATCTATCTTCCTAAATACCAAAAGTTTTCTTTTCAAAACAATTTTTTTTAACAATTTCGGCTCCTCCAAAACCCTCTCATAGCCGAAATTCTCTTGATTTTTTTTCTTTCATTGTGTTTTTCATTGTTCGTCTATCCAACTATCATCAACATGTCTGAATCCAAATCATTTTATCACCCCGCTCTCACAGTATCTAATATCAAAACTCATGTTCCCATAACTTTACAAATGGAGAATGTGCATTATGCTTCTTGGGCGGAACTTTTCAAAATATGTTGTCGTTCTCACCGGGTTACCACATCATTTCCCCGGAAAAAGACAAAGAAAATGTTTTGACATCGGATGAAGACAAATAATTGTGGGATGTCCTAGATGCCACTGTTCTTGGTTGGATATATTCAACAATTTCCACTGATTTGTTGCATACGATCATGGAAACAGATTCTAAGGCAATTGATGCTTGGAATCGATTACGGGACATTTTTTATGATAATAAAAACTCCCGTGCAGTTGCTTTGGAACAAGAATTCTCCAGTGTTGATATGGAGAATTTTCCTAATGCCTCCGCTTATTGTCAATGCCTCAAAGTGTTGGCGGATCAATTAAAAAATGTTGGTTCCCCCGTCTCCGACAACCGTTTGGTTCTACAACTTGTTGCCGGATTGACAGAGGCATATAGCGGAGTTGCCACCGTTATCCGTCAAAGTAACCCGCTTCCATTATTCTACAAAGCAAGATCTATGCTAATCCTAGAAGAAACAAGGCCTGCTAAAAGGTTGCTAACCTGGCCAAGATCGGCGTACATGATCACCAATGATGAAATAATATTGCAACCACACAAAATAACCGGGGTCAAAAAGGACGACATGGGAATAAAAAAGGTGGAAACCGCAACAGAAACGGGAACAATCGGAATTCCGGCGGTGGTTACGGGAATTCCGACGGTGGTTCCGGCGGTGGTTCCGGCGGCCGCGGCGGTTATGGCAGCAACGCAGGCGGCAGGAGTGGCAGTGGTGGACACTTCCGACAACAACCACCAAGCCCACAGTGGACCTGGCCACAATGGAATTGGGCTGGACCCCCTTGTCCTTACCCTACAACTAACTGGGCCAGGCCCAATTTCACATTCTCGAACCCAGTAAATCAACAGCCCACTGTGTCTCCTTCACAGGCCTTTGCTGGATATGCCCAGCCCACTGCTGGGCCGAATTTACACAAGCCCAACAGCGAGGCTGGGAGCAGTAACTCGGGCGGGACAACACCATTCTTTGGGCCTCAGGTGTGGAACGAGGGTGGGCCAACCGACGGACATTGAACATGTCATGCACACTCTCGGGCTTAATCCACCAGACATGAATTGGTATATGGACTCAGGTGCAACGTCACATATGACGTCATCCCAAGGTAATCTTACGTCCTATTTTAATTTGAGCAAATCAAATGGTATAACTGTCGGAAATGGCCATTCCATTCTAATAAAAGGGTATGACTCTACTAAATTGTCCAAACCAAATCCACCATTAGCCTTGAAAAATGTTATTCATGCACCACAATTAATCAAAAACCTAATCTCCGTTCGAAAGTTTACTTCAGATAACTGGGTTACCGTAGCTTTTGATCCTTTTGGTTTTACTGTGTATGATTTTCAGACAGGGGCACAGCTAATGAGATGTGATAGCCAGGGAGAACTTTATCCAGTTACTTCACTACTACAACCAGACAAGAAACATTTTAATTTTGCTGTTTTTAATTCCAATTTATGGCATGAACGTTTGGGACATCCGGGAGAGTCTGTTTTAAACTCTCTCAAACGCAATAATTCAATTTCATGTACACGAACTCTTAATAAGTGTCAATCTTGTCCTTTGGGTAAGCATATTCAACTACCATTTGAGTCATCTTCTAATTGCACTTTTTTTCCATTTGATACTATACATTGTGATATTTGGACATCCCCTGTTTTGAGCTCTTCGGGACATAGATATTATTTGCTTGTTTTAGATGACTATTCTAAATTCTTGTGGACATTTCCCATATCGAAAAAATCCCAAGTGTTTTCTACATTCCTTAGTTTTAGAGCATTCATCCAAAAACAGTTTGAACGGGATATCAAAAACATCCAATGTGATAACGGGCGGGAGTTTGATAATAGACAATTTTGGGATTTTTGCAAAACAAATGGTTTGAATTTTCGTTTCTCATGCCCCCACACATCTTCACAAAATGGACAGGCGGAACACAAAATACGAACCATAAATAATATTGTCAGGACATCCCTTGCTCATACCTCACTTCCCCCTAACCTTTGGCATCATGCACTTCATATGGCTGCTTATTTATTGAATATACTACCAAACAAACATACATCACACCAAACACCCCTTCAATTACTTTACCTCCGAGAACCAACATACTCTCATCTCCGGGTCTTTGGTTGCTTGTGTTATCCATTATTCCCATCCACCACCATCCATAAATTACAACCAAGATCTACTCCATGTATTTTTTTTGGGATACCCATCCCATCATCGGGGATACAAATGCTATGATTTATCCTCCAATAGGATTTTTATTAGCCGTCATGTTATCTTTGATGAAACTCAATTCCCGTTTAGAAAAATCCATGAGTCACGATCTCCCTCATATGAGTTTCTGGATGCCGGGATACACCCAATTTTTACCCAATCATTGTCCCATAGTTCGGTCAATGCCACTGCTAATGGGCAAAATTCTTTAAACCCATTACGTGTCGCCAACAAATGGCCAACCCATTGTCTTGGACACGATACACGATCGCCCAACAGTCACGATCTCTCCCCGATGCAGAATGGGCCACCTTCAGGCCCATGTGCTTTGACACCAACCAATAACAACTTGCCCCCTAATGCAACCCAAGCCACTGATCCAGGCCCAACTTTCCAAATACCACCTTTGGCCAGTGGCGTCCAGTCCACTGGCCCGACAACGCGTCCGGTCACCCGTAGTCAACATGGTATTGTCAAACCCAACACTAAATACAGCCTTCACACTCAAGTATCCAAATCACATTTACCATGTAACCCTGTGTCTTCTCTAAAAGACCCAAATTGGAAAATGGTCATGGATGATGAATATCAAGCTCTTATTAAAAATAGGACATGGAATTTAGTACCCCGTCCATCTAATGCTAATATAATTCGGTCTATGTGGATTTTTAGCCATAAAGAAAAATCTGATGGTTCTTTTGAGCGCCATAAGACTCGTCTTGTCGGTGATGGGAAGACCTTGACGAGTTGGTATTGATTGTGGGAAACATTCGATCCGATGGTCAAAGCCTACTATCGAGCGATTGCTCGACTTGTCTCTCCAGAGGATGGTTACTTCACCAGTTGGATGTCAAAAATGCGTTTCTCCATGGTCACCTAAATGAGACTGTTTACATGCATCAACCATTGGGATACAGAGATCCAAAATATCCCAATCATATATGCCTGCTAAACAAGTCTTTGTATGGTCTCAAACAGCGCGGGGCACAGTACCGTGATTTCTGATTTTGTATCACAAATGGGATTTTCACACAGTAGGTCAGATAATTCTCTTTTATCTATCATCGGGGTAATCACGGCTTATCTTCATTGTATGTGGATGATATTATTCGACGACTTCTTGGACTCCCCGTAGAATATCATGTCTCAGCTTGGTTCAGAATTTGCTATGAAGGATCTTGGTCCTTGCACTTATTTCTAGGAATTCCTGTGACAAGACATGCAGGTGGGCTCTTTCTCTCCCAGAAGAAGTATGCATCTGAGATCGTGGAACGGGCTGGAATGGCCTCTTGCAAACCTTCAGCGACACCGGTGGACACAAAGTCCAAATTAAGTACCATCTCTAGCAAACCGCTTGGCGATCCAACATTGTCTGCATGACTAGCGGTAGCGTTGCAATATCTCACATTTACCAGACCAGACATAACCTATGTCGTGCAACAAGTGTGCCTATTCATGCATAATCCGATGGAAGAACATATGTAGGCACTCAAACACATTATACGCTACATTAAGGGCACTCAGGAATATGGATTACACCTTTACCCATCTTGCATCTCCAAACTTGTTACGTATCTGGATCACGGTAGGAAGGTTGTCGCATACACGCGCCCACATCCGGGTATTGTGTCTTCGCCGGTGATAATTTAGTTTCATGGTCTTCAAACGGCAACCAGCGATGTCGCGCTCGGTCGAAGTTGAATACCGTGTTGTTGCGATGTTGTGTCTGACTCATGCTGGATTCAGAATCTTTTACTAGAGCTTCATTGCCCAATTCCGAAGGCTACTATGGTTTACTGTGACAACATTAGTGCGATATATCTCTCTGAAAATCCAATACATCACCAGCGCACTAAACATATTGAGCTGGATATCCATTTTGTCCGTGAAAAAATGGCTCGCGGACAGGTGCTAGTATTACATGTCCCAACGCGTCATCAAATCGCATATATCTTCACGAAAGGGCTTCCGCTGATTTTATTTGAAGAATTTCGGGACAATCTCAGCATTCGGCGCCCTCCAGTTTCAACTGCGGGGAGTGTTAGAATATTATTATAAATGCTTATAATATTCTTAATAATTAATGTAAAAATCTTATTATGATATGTTGTAAAAGAATTAAGTAGGATATTATTAGAATTAAATATGAGATATTATTAGAATTAAATAGGTGATTAAATAGGAAGATATTAAGGAGAATAGCACTCTTCATATTCATTGTATGACATGTATATATTCTTACCATATGGAATGGAGAAAGACGAGGAAAATATTCTTTCAAATACAATAGTGGTGCTAATAAAGTTGGTCGGAGTTGATTGAACAAATGAGTCAGACCCATATTCTCCACCACCCATCCATTGTAATCCACGACCACGACAATGGATGCATGAGTTGTTATTCGTTTATTTTAATTTACACGAGAGAGACAAAGAAAGAAGAAGAGAAAAGGAGTTATTCGTTTATTGATTTTGTCTGAGTGGACTGTCACTAATATCATTACCTTACCCTATAAAGATGTGATATTTCGTTTGCTGACTGTTCGAGATTGTTATTAAAATTAACTGTAATTACAAATAAATATGAAGAAAAAAGATTTATCAATAAATTTTTATGAATATAATTTTATGTATTTCCTCTATTCTTTGTAGAATTTATGAATGCTTTCTCTCCACTTTTGAATGATAGTTGCATAGAGTAGAAAATTCAAAACCCATACATATAATTGAAATTTAATGTAGTTAACACGGTGACATTATCTCTTTTATACATTTCGATTGTTTTAAAGGAAAATGAATTGGATAGCAGCATTTGTTTCGTATATGATGCAAGACGACGCCCCGTCCGACTGGCATATGTGCCAGAAAGTCGCCATAATAAACACAAGTGATAGTTGTTCTCTCTTATATGCTGTGTTGTTTGCGTTCCACCTCACTTCTTAAATTTATATTCATAGTAAATAGATGTGACTATATATCATTCAAAATAAAATAAACAATTAAAAAATATATTTTTTTATAAATAATGAAGTATGACAAATATTGGTAGGCAGTACAATTTTTTTGGTCCAGGTCGAGGGGTGAGGTGGAGAGGTAAAACCGTAGTCATTTATGAATAAAAAAATCTACCATAAAGGAATAATTAATAATGACATTTGTCAAATACAACTGAAAGTAGTGGGAACCTTTTTCTCTTCTGCCTACCAATGAATGAATCCCCAATTTCTCCCTCCCTATAATATATATATATATGTCCATAAAAGAATTTCAACTTCCTACCTACAGCTCTGCTCACCCTCCCAGTTACATACAACAAAACCCAAAGAAACATAAGAGGGATTTTCTTTCCTTCCAAATTAAATTGAACTGAAAATCCCGACATTATCGTTGTGCACCGGGGACCTTGGATTCAATCCGGGTCTTGATAGGTTTCAGTTTTAGTCCCATGCTCTCCGGAGAGAGCAGCTCGGGGGCGATACAAGATGGATTAAGAGGACTCCTTGGGCTGCCATTGAACTGGTTAGGTCTGTATAGTCCATATCCCATGAGGAAATACTCCATATGTATCAACATTGCATGTGGCTGCTCTTCTGTCACCATTGATCCACACTCCTGTACCTGCAAATTCCAATTACCTTTCGTTAACGTCATTCCCTATATTAATTCAGCATTTACTCAAAATACGAGATCCAATGCCTATGCCAACTAATATATCAGGATTTAATAATAGTAGTAATATTAAATAGGTACATAACTCCAATCAGGACACTTCTGCACCTCTTTATGAACGTGCACATCATTTTATTCAGGTATATATACTACAAACAGCTTCTTGCCTAACCGGCCAAACATCACCGAAATGGAAATTAGTTAGCCCTACATAACTTTTAGCCATATTTCCATATAATGGTATTCCTTTTCTGGCTAAAAGTGAAAGAAAAGCATACCTCCACTAAGGTACTGAATCTTCTGTCCAATTTAGCAGCCATGTGGAGAGCCTCTGAATGGAAAGGAGAACTATCCCCGACAAATATGAGGGTTCGACAAAGTAGTTTCTTCAATCCTTGTGTGATATCCGGTCTCCTGCGCATTTGCAAACCAAGCTTAGAAAGAACTAATTTTGTGACTATTCGAAAACAACACATGCTATCTATACATATGCAGTGAGATCAAGTTTCCTACCCGTCAATAGCTTGCAGAAACCGTAAAATGTTTATGCTCTGCCTCTCATCCAGCAACTGAAAAGATAAGAAAAACACCAAATACAATAGTTGTTAAAAAAATAAGATCCGCAAAGCAATAATCTAAGGGAAAGGTAGAAGAGAATCAAATTGACTAACTATCGGATGAGAGAGGCATTTACTCTTCTGCATGCTTGAGCTATGTCTGATTCTGGAACTTCTGCAGTGCCACGAACCTCCTGATACAATTAAAGAAAACTCCTTATTCATCAGTAGAAAAAGGGAATAGACATGAAGGGAAAAAACAAAGAATAGAACACAACAGGTACCTTGCTGAAGTAACGGTATAGTAAAAAGTCTTTCAGTAGACCACACATTCCATAGAAGTAAAGTAAATTCGACATGACCTGCAGATAAACAATTATCTCAACTTCTATTGAGCGCATTTTCTTCTCATTTTGAGAAACGGTAAAAGGAAGATACGAACTGGTACCTTATTATAAAACCATTCACTCCAAGAAGGTGTTTTGCATAGAGGGGAAACAAGAATTAAACCAAGAACACGCTCCCTATGTTTTATCTGCAATATAAGATACGTCTTAGTGAAATAGATGATCGACCACTAAGAGGAGTATCACATAGTCACTTTTGAAAAACAAACTTACCGCGAATAAGGTGAGTATATAAGCACCAGCCGTTACTCCCATACACATAACTGACCGCAGCCTGAAAACAGCAAGAAATGTTGCTTAAAATTTTCCCTGGGAGAGTCATTGCTTAAAAGAAAGGTAACCAAGAAAGGGCTCACAAAAAGCAGAAAATAGATCTCAGACCAGTTACAAGAAAAGAAACAGCATTTGCAATCTTTGTATAATCATAATTAAATACATAGAGTAAATGAAGCTCGAGAAATTACCCAAAATAATTAAGAACCTCAACGATTTGATCTGCCAAATCGTCGACTGAAGGTACAGGATCCTCTGGACAAATTGCTGCAGCTCCCAACTGCAAGAACTCTTGTGGATATCAGAGAGCACTATGTGAGTAATGGAGATAAGTTGAATTGATTCTAATTCCAAATAAGATTACATGAAAGGAAACAAGGTGGCCAATTCACGGACCTCATGCCCCGGAGGACTTATGTGGTAAATGCAGAAGTTATGGAGCAGCAATGAAGCTGCTTCCGGACAGAAGAACAATCCTTGGAAACATGACATATCTGCGTTTGAAAGCAAAAGCCCACAGATGAAGATCAACAAACAACAGGCAACAATATAAGCACATGAATAGAATCCTGAAATGGAAGATATGGAACATAAGAACACAAACTCTCACTTACGATTTAGAGCTAAATCTGGATAAGTTATTAGTGGTGGCTTCTCTTGGTCTCCATAAACTATAACAGATACAGAGCCGCAGCCAGTCCGTACGACGTGTTCCTGAATAGAGTTTCTTCGTGTAAGTTTAATAAATCAAGAAAAGCATACATCCATTATGTACAGAATACTAAACCAAAAAGAATTTGGTTTAGTGCAATTTAAATCATTTCTCCCTCAACTATGTGCAATGAGCATAACTATCACTACAGAATAAAATATAACGTGAAACAAGAAAAGATGCAATTACCAGTTCCTGAAAAGAGGTAAGACGAAAGGACGGAATCAAAGAAGAGATAAATGGAGTCATATGTTAAGAAGTAAAAGGAAAGCTGTATTTGAAAGTGACTAGAATGGCAAATGTCACAAGAAGATGATCCAACCAATGGTCTACATTACAAGAAGTAGAAGTAAACAAAAACAGAGGATTGAAAAGATAAAATCTTCTAACACTCAAATAAAATCTTCTAAAATCATCAACATTATTCATCAGAATAAAAATCTATTTAGCAAACATAGAATCGCATTAATAACATATTAAGGCAAACCCATTTCCTTTATTTATCAATATCAAAAATCTAACCTTTCCACCAAGATAAATGGTCTCAACGTCGATGATGCAAACAGAATCGCTACTTGAATTAGAATCTCCCATCACACTCAATGGGTATTCCAAGAATCTTTCAATGCAAAATGGGTATGCCAAGAAACAAGAAGCGATTCTTTCTGTCTCTCTATTTTGGTTTGTCCATATTTATTCAACGCTCCTTTTTATTTCTCATCACTTAACTTCCACCGACGCCTCTTAGCTTTGCCCTTAACCATTCACTCTGGTCATATTTTAACCGCAGTTAACGACCGACAGCTTGGCATTACCAAAAATATTTTCTTGCCCCCTTATTGCCAACTGCTTCATAGTTCATACTAGTCCTTTGCTAAATATTCTATGCACAATAAATCGGGATTCCTCAACGTCTTCATTCTTAAAAGGGAAAATGGACATATTTGCCCTCATATTTGAGGAAAAGAGACATATTTGTCCTCCGTTAAAATTTGGAGATAAATATAGCCCTCCCGTTAATAAACTTTCATCATTTGTCCATATTTAACTGTGATACACAGGTGGAATCCACGTGGACGCCACCTGTGCGCCACCTGGATGACCCGACCCGACAATTAACCCAAATCGCAGAAAATTAAAAGGGGAACAAACCAGCGATTTCTTCACCATTTCAATACCCTAAAACACATCCAAACCGCGACTTCATCTTCCCCAAAACACTTCCATCGATTCCATGCCCTAAAGCACATCCAAACCGCGACTTCATCTTCCCCAACATAATTTCATCAATTCGAAGCTCACAAGGTACGAAATTTCATCAATTCCAATCTACTAATTGCTTTCAAGAAAGTTAGAAATTTCTTAATTTATGTCTTACTCGAATTGGTATATGCTTCTAAGTTACCATCGGAACTGAAAATTCCAATCTTCCATAATTTCATAGTGTAGAGTTGACCAAGTTAGCAAAGGTGCCCCTTTTGCTAATGGGTATAACTGTGGTATGTGTCACTGCATACTAAGTATTAGAGTATAATTTTGAACTTAGATATGCTACTTTACATTTATTAGAATGTGTAATGAAAGAGACTAGTTCCAACCCATGAGCAGTCGATAGTGTTTGTTTTAGTTTATAACTTAATACAATTTTGTTTATGTTCAGCAAATAAGTAATGTTTCAAGTTAGTTGTTCTTCACAAAGGAGATGTTATTGTGGTATGACTGCGAACCAATTTATTTCAACGACTACTTCAAATCCCGGAAGGAAATTCTTCAAATGCCCCAAACCTAAGGTAAGTAATATTAATGTAATATTTTGACGACAGTCTTGGTTTGTTTGATTTTGGTTTTGATTCTTTCTTCATTTTTTGCTTATAGAGAAGTTCTTGTGGATATTGACAATGTGGATATTGGCAATGGGAGGATGAGGAACCTATTGAATTCGCTGGCGAATTAATGTCATCTTTGGATGTGTTTAAGAATGTAATAGCAGATTTGAAGAGTGAGAGCAAGAAATCGATGTGTTGGGTATAAATCAAGCTGAAATGAATAAAGTTTTGAAGATGCGCGTGTTTATGATTATTTCATGGGCGCTATTTGTTGGATTTGTTGTGGCATCGATTATGAAATGATTATGTATTAGTAGATAAGTAAGAACATTTAATGTTATGTTTAGGAATTAGTAGTAGTAGCTATGAAACAACAACAATTGTTGCACTTGTAATGTTTCTATTACTAACTGAATAAGATGCATTTGATTTCTAGTGTGAAATCTTTAGCATACTATGTCTTTTTCTTTTTTCTGCCTATTGTGAAATCATTTTTATTTCTATATCAGAATCTTCTTCTCTTCTAGTTTGTATGTCCTTTTTTAACATCTTTTATGGGAGCCTACTTGCTCCTTGCAACCAAATGAAGACAGATAGTTAAAGATAAGGTAAACTTTGTTTTCGGGAATATTAACGGCCAGCTCTTTTATGCTCGAGGCTTCTTAGTGATACTGATGCCTCATTACTTGATCATCAAAACAAAGCTCATAGCTAATTTTCTAATCGTTCGGGTAAAGCAAAGCTCATACCAAATCAGAGTGAATTACTCACTCTATGTTTACAAATGACATGGGTTCAACATATTATATTATCCCAATCCCAACAAATTCAATGCTTCATATATCAAGAAAATACAAGTCTCATTCATCACTTTAGGCCTCACCAACTCCGATAATCGGATCGCAGATCAACAAGATCAGAGGTAACAGAGAAACTTAGCCATTTCTTTTTGTCACAATAAACTAGACATGGCTGCATAATAAGCCCAACTAGACATGGCTGCATATAAATTCCACAATCATTCTTCTGGTTCTACTGCGGGGAGAAAATCTGTTGATACAAAATTTTCTTCTGGTTCTGCTGATACAAAACTTTCTTCTGCATATAGAAACTTAGCCATTTCTTTCTGGTTCTGCTGATACAAAACTTTCTTCTGGTTCTACTGTCGGGAGAAAATCTGTGCTGCTGCTGCTTTTATACATATTCTTTGCACGTTGTTTCCCTTTAGTAGCCTGCTATGTAAAAAATAACACTAAGAAACAGCAGCAACATAATAAAAAAAACTAGAAACAGCACAACAACATAATAAAAAACATCAGCAGAAACTGCTGCACAAAAACAACAACAGCAGCAGGTAAAAAAAATGGCATTCATCTACATGTGTTGGCCATGACAATGATCTGCAAAAAAGAATACAACAGTCAAGTAAAAAAAATGCCTATGTCGAGTAATAAACACTGTCGAACTATTGAGTTCACTGTTTTCTTAGCGACCAGATGAAACAAACATTATAATCATATATTTAAGACGCTGGATTTCAATCTTCCAACAATAAAAATATGCAGAAATTCAACTATCGATTAGAGATTTATATGTCGACGAAAGACTTAGAATCATATAAGTATCGATTAACACATAAAGTTCAGGAATTTCTAACCTTCTTGTACGCGATTAGTAGGTTGGATTCGCCTGAATGTTAAGATGGAAGTTGATGAAATTTAGAACCTTGACAGCTTCGATTTTTGATTTGGGGAAGACAAACTCGCTGAAGTGGACGGTTATGGATTGAATTCGAGGACAGAGCTTGAAATATTGATTTTGGAAGATGGAAATCGGTGTTGCTGTTGCCAGAGAATGAAGAAAGCTGAAGATGAGGCGTTTTTAGGGCACAAAATTGAAGAAGAAATCGTTAAGTGGGTTCCTTTTAATTTACAGAGGTTGGTGTATTTTTTAGAACGGGTCGGGTAATTGTCGGATCGGGTCGGGTCATCCAGGTGGCGTCCACGTGGATTCCACCTGTGCATCGCAGTTAAATATGAGCAAATGGTAGAAGTTTATTAACGGGAGGGGTATATTTATCCCCAAACTTTGACGGAGGACAAATATACCCCTTTTTCCTTCTTAAAATGTCACATATACTCCTCTTACTTTATTTTATTATTAAATTTTGTTTCCATCATACTATTTGGTCATTTATACCCTGCCGTCCATCAAAGTTCCCCTCATTCTAATGGACTGGACACGTTACACAACCTAAATGAAAAACTTAACCCACCGCTGAAGGGTGTATTCAATTAGGATTTTAAAGTATTATTTTGAGATAAATAAATTTTATGTTATTCAATTAAGATTTTTAAATAATCTAAACAAGTCTTGCAGTATTTAATCAATACTAATAATTTTTTTTAAAGAGGGTGTTCAAATCTAGTAGTATTCAATTAAAATTTTAAACAAGTAACAAAAAATGTTTTGATATTCAAATACTTGCTAAACAATTAGAATTTTGTGTGACTTTTTTATGGGAGGTATAAATATCAAATTCTATAAAAAAAAAATCTCACCATAACCCATAAAACTTTTTTTAAAAACAGTGAATTTCTCAACGGGTCTCCCATAAATCTTCTTTTACTTTCCTCCGTATACTATGAAGACCAATCAACCCATTTCATCTCTACTCTCTTCTAAGTCCAATCATAGACAAACCTCCGTTGGATTTTGCTCCATTGTCAACGTATTATCACTTTAAATTCAAGACAACCCACAAGAATTAGATGTGAGTTAGAGAGATGTTTCTCTCACTAGGCAAAAATGCTCTCAACATTTTTTCCTAGTTGCTCTTCTACGTCTTCCTTCTTCTATGATTTCCATCAACAGATATACTACACAGATTGTTCTTTGATCTATTCCATCCTACGTTGAAGTTTGTGTGTTCATTTCACGCTCACTATAATTGATTTGTTATAAAGTAAGGTATCTTCCTTATAGCCATGAGAAAGAATACAAAGATTTCAGCCAAAAGAATGAAAGATATTATTTTGATTGTTCAAGATTACAAGTTACAAGATATGAATTTGAAGTTTGCATTTCAGAGGCGGCTTAGCGATGGCGGTTGTATCTCCGAATATTGCGGAATATTCGGACACGGCGGGTGTTCTTTGGGTTACTAGCGAGCGGAGGGTGATCTTGGTGTGCAAGAGGGTCATGATGGTGGTCTTGGGTTGAGAGCGGCTCTTGGTTTCTCCCAACCTTAGGTGGCAACCTCGGTAGTGTTCGGTTGAAAAGCTTCACTATGGGGGGTTTACGGGTCTTGACGAATTTCCCAGGTCAATTGCGGGAAAGGTGGGTGGTCACGGGTTGCAGGAGGGTCGTGATGGTGATAAAGGGTTGTGGTTGAAACCCTGGTTCACCGCTCTATTGTCTTTGAGTCGAGGAGCTTTTCCTGAGCTCGCTGAAGTCGGAAAGGCGATGCAATTCCGGGTCTTCATGGTGATCCCGGGTCAAAAGTGGGTATGGAGGGTGGACCCGGGGTGCAGGAGGGTGGTGTTGATGTTCAGGGTTTGAGGCTTGAATCCTTGGACCTCCGATCCTTGGTTTCTGAGTGCAAAGAGTTTTTTCCGGCGGCCACTATGGATGCCAAGGGGTCAACGGGACTCGAGGTTAATCACGTGTTGACTGCGGGTCAGGTGGGTGGGTATGGGTCTTGGGGAAAGTCCATGGTCCACCAGCCTTTAGTGGTTGACTCCGAGAACTTTTCATTTCCAATTGGCCTTGGAAACGCTAAGGTTGTGGAAGCCGAGGGGTTTTTTAGCCTAAAGAGGTCTAGAAATTTGATTCATTCTTTTGTTGCGGATGTCAATGGCACGCCTCATTCTCTATGTGCTACAAATTTAATTCTTTGAGAGAACAAGAAAACATCTAATTCAATGGGACATCGAAACTTGAAAAGGGTAGAAGCAGAAGAGTCATCTCTCTAATGAATTCAAAGGTCACTGAAACCAAAGGCGGCTCGTGCAAGAGTGCTAGAAACTTGATGGCTACTGGATTCGAAGGGCTTCTATTCAAACGACTTTTGACCTTTGGTTGGTCTCGGATCTTGATAGAGATCCCGGTCAAAGTGGGTATGGTGGGGTCCCGGATGCTGGAGTCGTGATAGTGGTCATGGGTTGTGGATGGAATCCATGGGTCAGTATGGAGGGTAATCTTATGAAGGATAATGGTGTGGCTTTTTGTTGTTTTCCGACCGCAACATGGAGTCGGAGATGAAAGCGGGTCTTGTGGATGATCCGAGTCGATGGCGGGTCGGGGCGGTGGTCGTGGGTCGTTGTTCATGTCCACGAGGCATCGGTCTAAGGTTGGTGGCCGTTAGGACTTCTTTTCCCGAGGACATCGAGAAGACAAATGTTGCGGTTTTAGAAGCCCCACCCTTCTCGAGGAATGTCGTCACGTGGGTGGGCATGGATTAATGGAGGATCGAGAGGATGGTTCCGGTCGAAGGAGGGTCGGAGGGTAGTCATGGGTTCTTTGATTGGTCACGTTGGTGTTAGTAGGCCGCATGGCTGCGGTCTTGATTAAAGTTTGTAGAGACCGATGTTGGTTCATTTCCCATGGTTCTTGGTAGTATGAATCGTGTGGAAGTCGAACAACCTACCCTTCTAACGAGACCTGGTATTTCAGGGCATTTAATGGCTGAGAAAACCAAGGAAGCATCTCATTCTATGAGACATCGAAAATTGATAAGGGTGAGAACCGATGAGTCACCCATTCTATTGAATTCAAAGGTTGCGGAAACCAAAGGGGCAACTCGTCAAAAGAGGCTTGGAAACTTGATGGCTACGGGATTCGAAAAGACTCTTGATCAAGTCTTGGAAGATCAACTTATGTGGAAATCGAAGGGACACTCTTTGCCAAATCGCCTAAGATCTCACAATTGGTCTCGGCCATTGGAGCATTCAATGCCAAACGACTTAAGCCATTTTTGGGAATCTTTCCCAATAGTGCACTACTCTTGAATTCCCCAACAAATGCACCTAATGCACGTACTAAGCGTGCAAGGAGTTTCAATTCAATATAGGAAAATTAAGCAGGAATCGTTACAAGTCCTTGTCTAGAATCAGAAGGACTTAAAACTACTATGATCTTATCCCCTCTTGTAATGACATCTTTGGGTGACCACTGCATCCCTCCCCCATTTCTTGTTTGCTTAAACGTTGAGGATTGAGAACCCTCAATGACTGATTGTAGCCATCTTTATTTCCGTTATTAGTAATAATATTTGCATTTACCTAAAAAAAAAAAAAAACCACAAGAATTAGAACTAAAAAATTATTGGAGTGGACTAATTAAACACAAATAAGTAGAAAACAAACGCAAAGTGGACTGTTCTTCCGCATTCTTCGGATACACCCCCTAAATTACTCATACCCGACCCATAACCCGTCGGACCCCCAACTCCAAATTAAATCACCCATCGATGTCTTTCACCACCATTAACACAATCGAAAGCTACAATTTTTCAGCACAAGAAGAGCTTCAAAACAGAATTAAGTAACCCAAAATTTCAATATACCACCAACAATGAAGAACACATCAGCCTCCATTGTTGTACGTCAACCTTTGCTAAACAAGTTTTAATTCAAACCTTGATCAATTGCTCTAAAATTAGAACCCCAAATATTTAACTATAATCCGGCAGAACCCAACCAAAATTGAATCAAGCAATTACAGATTCCCATTTAGGCGTTCTTTAAGCTTTTTCAAACTCGTATAATGATTTTAGTTTTCATTCAAATACATCCCTCAAATCAGTAAGTAACAAATGGATAACCAACAACTTCAGTTTTCAGATTTTGAACAATAAGTTAGTACCCACAACTTCAAGAAAAACAATGTCCAAACCAGATTTGAAATTTGTGCGATGCCGGCAGCTATGGTGACCTCGTCATTTTTACCGATGGGGGTATTTTAATTTGGAGTGGGGGGTCCGACGGGGTTATGGATCGGGTATGAGTAATTTAGTGGTGGATTGGATTTTTTATTTTGATCATCCCACGTGTCTAGTCCGTTAGAACGAGGGGCAAATGTAGAATTTTGATGGACGACAGGGGTATAAATGACCAAATAATGACGGGGATAAAGTTCAACAATAAAATAAAACAAAAGTGTTATAAAATATATATATATATGGATGTCCTAGTTTTACTCATATGATAAATAAGGATGATACTATTCATTTGATAGGCTTCGTACTATACATTTGGTAGGCTACCATCTCTATAAATAGAAGACTAAGTCCTCGTTTGTAAGGGATCAACAACAAGTGATAATACAATCTCTAACTCCTCTTTATCAAGTTATTAGTTTGCTCTTATTATTATATAGTTCATAACACGTTATCAGCACGAGACTATACCATTTTGAGTAGTTACTCTTAATCTAGTTTTTCTATCTTCAAGAATCGAAACATTTAAAGCCCTGAAACCCTTTATTGGGAGAGGAACAATATTATTAAGAGGGATCAAAATTTTAATTTTATATTCCTCAATGGCTAAATGAGAGTTTGCAAGAAGTATATGATCACCAGAAGTGGAAATATTTCCTGAATAAGATGTATGAAATGATAAAGTTTAGAACTTACCTTTCATCATTTATAAATTGTATTGTCTTTAAATGTCCATTTTATTACTATTTACTTCATGACACCAGCAGTGTCTAACCTATAACTTCTTTTATGATACTAGCAGTATCTAAGCAATATTTGATTGTACAAAATTAATAATCAAATGATCCAGAAGAGCTAACTATTTATCTAGAAGATCATAAAACCGGTAGTGTTCAAATAATATGTGTGATTATGGAGAATAAAATAGAGGCCCCTGAAGAGCCTATATATTATGTCATTCGTTCTAGATTGTATTATACATAACTATTATGATTGAAGCACAAGTTATAGTAAATCCGAAGTTTACTAACGTAAATGACTATCATATTGAAGTTACAAATTATTGGATGACTAAATCATAGTGGATAAAGAATATGTATTTGTAATGTTACCCTATTTATTCTCCAAAATTGTATTGCACAAATATGAGCATGATGAAATCACATGTCACGATAAACCAGAAGTTTATTGCGCAAAATAGAATTCATGTTATAGTAAATCAGAAGTTTACTAAAATAAATAGCACATGACATGGTAAACTTGAAGTTTACTAGTACAAATAATTTTATCAATTGACGTGACAATTTTGGTTGTTCTGATTTAAATTTGATGTGCTAAGTTTATATTCGGAATATATTGAAGAACTAGAAGATTCTTCAAGAATTAATTTGTTTGTTCTCATGATAAATTGATTACACCAGCTAATGTTGTGATTGAATTCCCTAAATTTTGAAAAATATAAAAGGTGAATAAGAGTCCGTTCACCTGTTATGTGATGTCTTAAACAAATGCATCAATAATACGGTCACATGTGCGTTTATTTTCAACCTGCAGTTTGACATTTACAAAGTTGTTTGCTCAAAATAATTGAGTTGAGAGCACAATCTTCAGATTATGTAATCAAGATAATTCATTTTGTTAATGCTGGTTTATATTCAAGTTGGTTTAGCATTGAATGCCTCTGAAAAATAGCTAAATCATTGCAAATGAGAATAAAGTTTTACGTGTTGATCTTAAATATGATATATTGCATACAACGACGTTTGTATGCTTCAGACTAATAAATTATGATAAATTATCCCCTCATAATTGGTTCAAGGTCAGGAACCGAATATTTTCATCTAATAATTTTGTTGTACGGTATATGATTAATGAATCTACCACAATGCACACAAATGTATTCCCCAAAGAAGGTGAAAATGTATGTTAGTTTTTCTAACATCAGGGTAGAGAAAATAAACAGCTAAGAAATATATTGTGAATTATCATCAGTATGATCCTTGTTCAAACGATAATTCAAGTCAAATGCTAGAGTCATTTGTTGACTCAACTATTCCATATTTCAGCTGCAAGATGCTCCTAAATGACCCTGAATGACAGGGTTTATAACATGCATGAAGCATGGCAGACAAATCGGTTTCAAACGCAGTAATCTTTGAAAAAAAAGAGGAGCAAATGATCAAAATAATTATAATAAAGAGGCAATGTGCTCTTGAAGAGCCTACGACATAACACTTCATAAAACCTCATACGAAGTTCAGGTACCTGGAAAAATAATGAAGTGATAAGATCTTAATACGTTATTGCAAACCGATACAAAATGATATCTCGTCGACGATATATTTGATACAATATAGTGCGCAATATTGTATAATATTATGAGGATATGAATTCTACGTCTCTTAAAACATATTGATGTAGAAATAATTATCAAGTAGATGTATCTTGGTAAGAGTAAATTTACTGGACATGCAGTCCTGACATTAGAAGATGTCGTGTAAATGAAAATTATCTCGGCCTATATGGCTTACATGACAAATTTATATGAATAGGTTTTTGAAGGATTCAAAATGCCAGAAGCATATACAAGTTATTGAAAAACTTATTTGTAATCCATAAATGGCTTGAATATTATTGGAGTTTTTGAAGAGTTTTCGAAAAGTAGTATACTACCTACTAAAAGAAGTTGAAATGAGAAAATTAGATTGGTCTTGAAGTACCATATATTTATTCAATTGATGCATTTATTTATCTTACTATAACTATGAGCATGATATAATTTCCTCCTTACACGGAGATACTGAAATAAGATCAAATGCATATTGTCGATTTGATGAGAGTATTTTTCCAAAGTTAGGGGGAGAGAATAATGAAATAAAAAGGAAAATTTTGTGAAAAAATCCATCATCGTCTCATCTTGATCCATGTGCTTCTATTTGTGAGCAGGAGATCCAAAAGATTATTCACTTGCAGAAAATAAAAAATCAAATGTCAGATGCATTTACAGATTTGAAGAGGATTACCAAATCACATATCCCTGCAGAGAATGTCCCAATTAGGATTGATGTCTCTATAGGACCATCTACTAGTGTTATAGCAAATGAGTCCAACGCACGTCTGAAGTGTGGTAGACCATTGGGTTATAAGGATCGAATTCCTAGAAAAAGAAAAATAAATGGTCAAGATGACACTAAGAAAGAATCCCATAAAGAAATGCAAGATTTGATCAATCCTGATATTCTTGAAGAAATCAATGAACCTCAAACTCAAGAAAATGAAGAAATAAACCCAAGTGATGTTAGGAATAATTTGAA
This sequence comes from Przewalskia tangutica, assembly GCA_029844215.1. Lineage (NCBI taxonomy): Eukaryota > Viridiplantae > Streptophyta > Magnoliopsida > Solanales > Solanaceae > Przewalskia > Przewalskia tangutica. The sequence goes on from CM056732.1 coordinate 72,220,330, forward strand.
TCGCTTGAAAATAAACGTGATTGTGACTTTGCTTATAATGTTGCAACTAGAATTATGCAAGATAGTGAGGATCATGAACCCCAATCTGTTAAAAAATGCCGAGAAAGATGTGATTGGCCAAAATGACAAGAGGCAATTCAATCAGAGTTAAACTCACTCACCAAACGAGAAATTTTTGGACCTGAAGTCCAAACACCTAAGGGTATTAAGCATGTTGGTTATAAATGGGTTTTTGTGCGAAAAAGAAATGAGAAAAATGAGATACAAAGATATAAGGCACGCCTTGTTGCCCAAGGATTTTCACAAAGGTCTGGTGTCGATTATGAAGAAACGTACTCACCCGTTATGGACGCAATAACGTTACGTTATCTCATCAGTTTCGCTGTCCATGAGAGACTTGAGATGCATTTGATGGATGTAGTCACATCCTATCTCTATGGAACACTTGAAAATAAAATATACATGAAAATTTCTGAAGGATTTAAGATGCCTGAAGCATGTAGTTCAAAGTCTCGAGAAATACACTCAATCAGATTACAAAGATCATTGTATGATTTAAAGAAATCCGGACGCATGTAGTATAACCGCCTTAGTGGGTATTTGTTAAAGGAAGGCTATACAAATGATGCCATTTGCCCATGTGTTTTTATAAAGAAAATAATATCGGAGTTTGTAATACTTGCTGTATATATTGACGACATAAACCTCATTGGAACTCTTGCAAAGCTCAAAAGGGCGATTGATTATTTAAAAAGGGGAATTTGAGATGAAAGATCTTGGAAAGACAAAATTATGCCTTGGTTTGCAAATTGAACATTTGACAAATGGTATTTTTGTTCATCAATCTGCATATAAAGAAAAAGTGTTGAAATAATTTTATATGGATGAAGCACATCCATTAAGTACTCCTATGATTGTTCGATCACTTGAGGTGAATAAAGATCCATTCCGACCTCAAGAAAAGTAATTCTTGGTCCTGAAGTACCATATCTTAGTGCAATCGGTGCACTAATGTATCTTGTCAATACCACAAGGCCGGATATAGCATTTCAGTTAATGTGTTAGCAAGGTATAGTTGTGCTCCTACAAGGAGACACTGGAATTGAATTAAACATATATTACGGTATCTAAAGGGGACTATTTATTTGGACTTATTTTATTCTAATAATTGTAGTCCAGATCTTGTTGGTTATGCCGATGCAAGGTATTTATCTGATCCACACAAGGCTAGATCTCAAACAGGCTATGTATTTATATGTGGGGGTGCTGCCATATGTTGGCGATCTACAAAAAAGTCTATCGTAGCTACCTCATCAAACCATGCTGAGATGATAGCAATTCATGAAGCAAGCCGAGAAATTGTATGGTTGAGGTCAATGATTCTCATTCGAGAAAAATGTAGTCTGAAATATGACAAAATACCCACAACCTTATATGAAGATAATGCAACATGTATTGCTCAATTGAAGGGGGGATTCATAAATGTAGATAGGACAAAACACATTTCACTAAAGTTGTTCTTCACACACGAGCTCCAAAAGAATGGTGATATCAACATGCAACAAATTCGTTCAAATGATAATATGGCTGATTTGTTCACTAAGTCTTCACCAACAGCAACTTTCGAGAAGATGGTGCACAAAATTGAAATGCGAAGACTCAAGCATTTGGATTGAAGTTTTCATCAGGGGGAGTTAACACATGTTGTACTCTTTTTTCCATATAAAGATAATGCAACATGTATTTCTCAATTGAAGGGGGGATTCATAAATGGAGATAGGACAAAACACATTTCACTAAAGTTGTTCTTCGCACACGAGCTCCAAAAGAATGGTGATATCAACGTGCAACAAATTCGTTCAAATGATAATATGGCTGATTTGTTCACTAAGTCTTCACCAACAACAACTTTCGAGAAGATGGTGCACAAAATTGAAATGCGAAGACTCAAGCATTTGGATTGAAGTTTTCATCAGGGGGAGTTAACACATGTTGTACTCTTTTTTCCATATAAGGTTTTGTCCCATTGGATTTTCCTTGTAAGGTTTTTAATGAGGCAACTAAAATGTGTATTATTAAAAATGTGTACTCTTTTTCCTTCACTAGAATTTTCCCACTGAATTTTTTTCTAATAAGATTTTAACGAGACATATTATCTATTAATGAACATCCAATGGAGAGTGTTATAATATATATATATATGGATGTCCTAGTTTTACTCACATGGTAAATAAGGATGATACTATTCATTTGGTAGGCTTGATACTATACATTTGGTAGGCTACCTACTATACAATTGGTAGGCTTGTACTATACATTTGGTAGGCTATCATCTCTATATATAGATGACTAAGTCCTCATTTGTAAGAGATCAACAACAAGTGATAATACAATCTCTACCTCTTCTTTATCAAGTTATTAGTTTGCTCTTATTATTATATAGTTCATAACAAGAAGGGTATATTTGACCCTTTTCCGTTTTTTATTTAGTGCATGTCTGAATTTTATATTGACGTAAGTACCCCTCTAAGCAAGATATTTCACTATTTTCGACCTTCAAAATCATAGGCGAATTCAAAATATAAAATTTATGGATTCTACCTTAATTTTTTTAATATTGAACCTATTATTATATTTTTAAAGTAGTAGATTTATATCTATTATAAATTTAATAATTTTTACATATCAATTTATATCCTGCTTCGAAAATTTTGGGTCCAATTGAATTCCCACCTATAATGATAGATACGCCTCCGCCCAAGACGGTTTCAACTAAAAAGTGTGTCTCAATATATATATATATATATATATATATATATATATATATATATATATATATATATATATATATAAGATGCTCCATATAACTCGTAAAATTAAAATATATATGAAAAAATTGAAATAATATCATTTTGTCTATAATTTTCTTAATTTATGTTTTGGCTAAAGAAAATAATATGCTAACCAAGTTATTTTTACATATTGGGCAAGAAAAAGAAGAAATGCATAACTAAATTAGATAATCATTTCATCATGATGTAACGTCTCGTACCTTTCAACATATGTACGACTAAGTTGAAGTCAAAAAACTTACTTGAATGTGGAAGAATAAGGTTATAGTTAAGCCTAGGGCTGGACAACGGGGTGGGCAGGGTCGGGGCTGGTGGGGTCAGGATCTGCCGGGGTAGGAGGTAGAGGCGGGTCGGGGTGGCGGGTGGTCGAGTCTGCCTCTTCCCGATACCGTCAGGTGTGGGTCGAGGCGGGGTCATTTTTTTTGTCTTTAAATTAAATAAATAAGACACACAAAAAGATAGTTTAATTAAAACATCACAAGACTGTTTTTGTGCCTCTTATATTATTCGACTAGAAGTTTGATTTTTTTTTGGTAATGCAATTTCAAAATTGCAATTTCGTGATATTGAAAGTTGCAAATAAATAATATAGTAAAATTACAATTAAAAGAATTACATTTTAAGAAACACATTTTCTAGTTTCTTTATAGTTTCTTGTGGTTCTTCGGTTGGAATTGGTATATCTTGGTCAAATTGATCGACGTCGCTTGCACATCCGCCGGATAAGATTTCGTTGTAGTTGTAGTCTTCTTCTTCGTTGATCTTCGGGTGGTCGCACCTCCTACGCTCTGCACGAATCCAGTCTCTGAATATAACTGCAATCTCTAATGAGTCTCCTGCCAATGAATGGTTGTGCTCCCCTATTTGAAATATTTCCGCAGAAAAAGCGCTTTCGTATGTTGTTGATGACGCTTGAATGTTCAACACATCTCGGGCCATCTTTGCTAGTATTGGAAAATTCTTCTCATTCTTCCTCCAGTATTTTTAGCAAGGCTTCATGTCCCTCTTCATTTTCAATTACTTCGTACGATACAACACTCTGCAAAATAAAAACATCAAACTCGCTAATTTGGTTAGAAATGTAACCACTAAACATTCTTTGTATGAGACTTTGAACACTAGCTGCAGAAACAACATGTCATTTTTGAGGTTGTGTGAAGAAGAAGAAGATGACATGGAAGTCGGTTGGTTGCTAGCATTTTCTTGTTGGTAATGCGGATATACTTTTTTACATTCATCTTGAATGCTAGACAACACTTCTTCTCTAGTTTTTTCAATATGTGGTGGGTCATTTGGATTTTTAGGAGTTAGAGGTGGAAGTGCATCTATGCAATCATAAATAGTTTCAATAAGATTTTTACAACCGTCTATTTTAATAGACGGATTTAATACAACACTAATAAAAAATATTGGGGGAATAGGAATAAAATATTTTTTCATTTTTAGAAACATTTTTTTAATAGGTGTCTTATAAGCTGATTTTGCCATATATTCACTAAGTAATATAAATATTAGAGTTATATAAAATAACATTGATGAAATAGTAGGATAATAAATACCGGAAAATTCTTTAGTAGCTAGATAAAAAATTTCTAAAAATGTATTAAGTTCTAAAATTGTATCCCAATCGGAATCTATAAGCATATAATTAGGATTTCGATTACGGACGTTAAAAAATTGGGTTATAGGTTGTCTATACTCATAAGCAACACGTAGTTGGTTGTATAAAGAATTTCATCTAGTGCATACTTCTTCGGGAACTTTTCTGTAAGGTAGATCACAATCGTGACAAGTTTTTTTATATTCTTTTAGTCGTTGTATTCTATTATTTTAAAAAATATAGTTTATAGCAAATTAAATTTTTCAAGAATTTCTTCAAAAAGTGATATACCATCCTTTACAACTAAGTTATAAATATGACATGCACATTTTATATGAAAATGATCTGGAAAAGATGGAGTTAAGACAATTTTTAATAATCTAACAGCAGAAATATTAGAAGAAGTGTTATCTAATGTAATAGTCATGATTTTATCAGTTATGTCATAATAATCGCAAACAAAAGAAATATTTTCTTGAATAAAAATATCAGTGTGCCTACAATCTATATATCTATACGTTAAAATACGTTTTGCATACACCATTTATAATCTACCCAATGACATGTTACCGTTAAATAATCCTGACTGTTAGTACTACGACCTATATCAGAAGTGATAGATACTTTTCCAGGGTAATGATATAAATAATAACGTAAATATTATTGATATTCGTGTGCAAATTTAAAAACATCTCTCCTGACAGGTGATCTAGAAAAATCGTTATAAGGAGAATTGTACATTGATCTTATGTCACGACCCGACCCCGGGCCCGCGACTGGTGCCCTACCTGGGCACCCTTACAGGTATACATCAGAGATAACCAGCGGAATATAAATAAAGCTCATAGACATGAAGTAATGTAAAATAAGAACCAGGCTAGCCGATAAGACCACCTTTATATATATATATATATATATATATATATATATACATAAAAAAAGCTACATCTATTACAAGTCCAACCCACATACATGACTACAGACCTCTAAGAGTTTAGACCATATATCTATGACGGGACAGGGTCCCGCCATACCCCTGAATGTACATAAATCTACAACAATATGGATCCGTACCAAAAGATAAGCCTCCGGAGTAATGGAGCTTCCCAAAAGCTGAACAGTGATCCTAAGAGTGAGGATCAGCAACCTGCTTATCTCTAATCATGGCATTTAACGCAACCCCGAGAAGGGGTCGATAAAATATGTACCAAGTATGTGGCCCAGAAATCTTGTAATGAAATCATATAGTCTAAAATAAGCTGGAGACATGTATGATAACCAAATTAACAGTACATTGTGTCATATTAATAACGAGAGTAAATAAGAGTAAACTTTACCGTTTAAAAATAGGAAGCTTATGATCAAAATTAGGGCCACCCGTCCGTAGTATAATTATGCAATCCTACTACTGGGACTATTTCACCCGCATAGGTCTTGTGGACCCGCATAGGGCAATTTGCCCCGCATGGAACTATTTCACCCGCATAGGACTATTTCACCCGTATGGACCCTGTGGGCCCGCAATGAGTATAGACGCCATACTCACATCGTGGGGAGCAAATCCACGGAAATGTATAATGTCCCGGGGATTTACCCCGTAATAAATAATCTAACACTAGCACTAAAGGCTATCCTGAATAACATATGCAAGTTAAATAACCCTTAACTTCTTATTAGAATAAGTAGGATGTACTCTCATTTTATTAAACTCAAGGCACTATCATGTCACGTAAAATTCGGGAATTATCCCAAAGTACTATGTACATCTATTCCTATAAAAGGAATCACATCATGCAATATAGGGGAGTTGAACCCCATAGCACCATATACGTCCGCCGTACATTCTTTCCTTTGTAATATCTGAAGATACTAACACCCGTAGTATCAAGACACTTCTACTTTTAAAATCAAGTCAAGTGTACCTATCTCATTCAAGTAACTTAGTCTTTAAACATCAAGTCACTTATACTATCTTGGGTCGATACCTTGGCACGAAAACACCACCCCGCCCCCTAACTAATCCTCGGCACCCTTCAACTGGGGCAACACCACGACCCTGCACTATGGCGCCGCGGCGCCGAAACTTCTGCGGCCTTCTGAGGTTTCGGAGCCACGGCCCTGCAACTTGGCGCCGCGGCCCCGAACCCGAATTCTGCAGTTTCGCATTTTCTAAGTCTCCTTTCAATCAAGTAACCTCCCTTATATACTACGAGGAATCCGAGTTCATTTAAAACGTGTACGTTCACCGTACACTCGTTTTTATAAAGTCATGCACAAAGGAGATAGAAGAAGTTCCACATACCTCTTTGGTTAATCCACGCGCCACGTAGAACACGTCACGAGTATTACTTCAACCTATAATGATAATTAACACTTCCATAAACTTCTAGCTTTTTAAGGTAGAATAATACTAAGTATAAGGTCTCTTATTCTACGGAAAATTGGGCAGCACTTCCCCTGTTTCTACGTACTTTTCCACCTTTTTCAAGGCCCGAAATCAATAACCAACACGCCATATTTAAGGCACAACCAATCAACTAACCAAAGGGGATTACACGCCTAGCTGGATGTGTAAAATTCTGCCCCACAATTCATATATATAACTAGTCCATTAATTAGTCCATTTTTAATCAACACACTTAGGTGTTGTCGGCCACAATCAATAATCAATACCACATATAGTCCTTTTTCAATTCTTTAATCCAAGTCGTTACTCCAACATGTTATGTACGTCATAACAACTATAACAACTATATTCCCTTTCTTGTATAACATGTAGCGATTATAACTAACAACCAAATTGATTAACAACTTCAATGGCTAGCATGCCATATTTCGGTATTCACCCTCCACTCCCCTAACACTTATAAATATTCAATCCTTATATCACAAGCTCATTTATCAACTACTATAACATGTAATCTTCAATTACATTAGGAAGACAAAGATCATTACCTAAATAAGCCCAAATATAATCCAAGATTAAAAGTCGATACTTAGAAACTTTAGCTCATTTTCTTTACGTTCCAATCCACTCCAAGCAACCCTTAGAAGTTCATAACCAACTTCTCTTCAACTTCCAACCCAAAATATGAAGAACACCTTAGGGTTTCAAGGTGCGACTAGAGGATTAACGTAGTATTTCCGGGATTTAAGAGGTTGTTTATGCTTAGTATACTACTAGGGATCGTTGGTTTGAATATGAGGATTTATCAACAACTTTTGAAGAATTTCTTTTTCTTCATGGAAGCTTGGCCGAGAGCCCTTATGTGTGCACAATAGTTTCCTTGAATTTTTCTAAGTGTCCAAGTCTTGCTACTAGTAGGTCGATATATAATGAAACCAAGGGTTAAGATTAAAACAAATGTGTAGTCAAGATTGAGATGAACAAATATCTTGAGTCAACTTGGCCACTTGACCATGTCATTCTCGCCCAACTTGGGCCATGTGGGGGTGACACGTGTCACCCTCCTATTGGTCCAAAATATTTCATCTCTTCAAAATTCTAATAAATTCTATAAGTCTCAAATACCAAATTTGAGAACCAAATTCCAATTATTAAACCTTTTTCCCTCACGAGGTTCGGAATATTTTCCGTAGGAAAAAAAAATCTTTCTTTCGTTTCAAACTTAAAGTCGTATTTCCTCACGTACATCCTTATATACATGTCCTGGAACTACGGGATGTAACATCTTATATAATGAATAAAACCAGGAGTTAGGAAATGAAAAAGGCAAATCCTCCACTGCAACTAATTTTAATAATTCTTCCCTATCTTTCATTTTATCGTATTTAGGGCCTACAACTGCCCCCGTCATAGGGTCAATTTGACCTTGTACTTGGTGCGGGACAGTATGTGAATCTTGTCCCGAATGAGAGGGCATTGACTCACCCTTCATTTGAGCCTTATATTCATCCCACCTAGCTTTGTGTTTGGTATTTAAATGAGTAGTTAAACCTCCCGTCCCGCCATGACCTCTTCCCATTTAAAATTTATAAACATTTTTACAAATTGTGCATCTAGCAGCTTCATTTTGTACGTCTGTATTAAAAAAAGCTCATACAAGTGATGTTAATTTTCGTTCTGGTGGGTCTCGTCTCATACTAGGAGGAATATGAGGCGTTCCAGTTTGAGGTGCATTAGTGGGCGTGTCATATAAATTAGTGGGTGTGTCATCTAGATTATCTTCTAAATTAAAGTCTTGTTGAGTTTCAGAAAATAACTCATCGTCTAAATCTAATGGTACATCAAGAAATAATTCACTATGAATAAAATCGTCTTGTCTAGGAGGAATAGGATGACTAGAAGAAGTACCATTGCCCTTGTTACCCCTACTAGAAGAAGCTGACCCCTAACATACCTCTTAATCCTTCCATTTTAATTATGCAAATAAATAGTTAAAGAAAATAAAATTAAGTGTGATAATTAAAAATTAAGACACAATAATAATTTAATGAAAGAACGAATGTACCAAACGCGGACGTAACGTCGACATGTAATCGAGAGGTTGAAAATTGAAACTTTGCTCGATGGATGATCCTCAAGCTAGTTGCCAACTTCACTCCCAAATGAATAAATAAAATTGAATACTTAGTAGACAACGTAGAGAGAATGAGAGATTATTAGAGAGATTGTAGGAAGATTTGTGAGAGAAAAATGAAGAGAAAATGAAGTATTTATAGTTGGAAAAATTGGGTTAAAGTGTAAATATAATAACTTAAGGGTTAAAAATAAATATTAGGGGGAAAGAGGGTTGGGGGAGGGGGATTTGACCGTTACACAACGACCAAATTGGGAAAAGTCATTGTGCAACGGCTAGAAGGGGTTGGGGGTGTGTGTGGGAAGGGATCGGGGTAGGGTCGGGGCGGGGTCGGCGCTGGGGCGGGGTTTGTGTCGGTTTCGGGGTCGACATTTTTTCTCGACCCCGTACCGGTACCAATACCGAATATCGGTACAGGGAAGGCGGGGTCGGGGCGGGGTCGGTGTGGGGGCGGGACGGGGTCGATCGAGGTCGGTATACCCCGCCCCGTTGGACAACCTTAGTTAAGCCTAAGGATTCAAGTGTATGTAAATATTATAAGTCTAGCTAAGGTGAACGAGATTCATAAACAAATAAGACATCGGATAAAGGTAGATGACCTACTAGTTTCACCTACTTGCTTAGACGTCCTATGTGCTTGAGCTATTTGCTCACATGTCCTACTTGTTTGCATGTCCTATTAGCTTACACGTCCTACTTGTTCCACATTCTACTTATTAAATGAGGATGACACACGTGTTTAGTGCTAATTAGTAACCTTCTAGCTTAAGTAAGTGACAAGTAGGTGACACGCCTATGTCAGGACCCGACCCCGGGCCCGCGACTGGTGCCCTACCTGGGCACCCTTACAGGATACATCAGAGATAACCAGCGGAATATAAATAAAGCTCATAGACATGCAGTAATGTGAAATAAGAATCAGGCTAGCCGATAAGGCCACCTTTCTGCATATATACATAACAAAGGGATACATTGTTTTTAAGTCCAACCCACGAAACATGACTACAGAACTCTAAGAGTTTGGACCCTATCTATGACGGGACATAGCCCCGTCATACCCCTGAATGTACATAAATTTACAACAACAGGGATCCGTACCAAAAGGTAAGCCTCCGGAGTAATGGAGCTTTCCAAAAGATGAACAGTGATCCTAAAAGTGAGGATCAACAACCTGTTTACCTCTACCTGCGGCATGAACGCAGCCCCCGAGGAAAGGGGGTCAGTACAAAACATGTACCAAGTATATGAAACTGAAAGTAATGTAATGAAATCATATAGTATAAAATAAAGCTGGAGACATGTATGATAACCAAATTAACAGTACACTGAGCCTTACTAATAATGAGAGTAAATAAGAGTAAACCTTACTGTGTAAAAATAGGAAGCTTATGATCAAACTAGGGCCACCCCGTAGTATCATTATGCAATCCTACTCCTGGGACTATTTCACCCGCATAGGTCTTGTGGACCCGCATGAGGCAATTTGCCTAGCATGAGACTATTTCACCCGCATAGGACTATTTCACCCGCATGGACCCTGTGGGTCCGCAATGAGCATATACGCCATACTCGCATCGTGTGGAGTAAATCCACGAAAATGCAAAATGCAACACGACCCGGGGATTGACCCCGTAATAAATAATATAACACTAGCACTAACGACCATCATGAACAACATATGCAAGTTAGCAATCTTTAACTCTCATTATTAAACTTAAGGCACTATCATGTAAAATTCGGGAATTTAACCCCAAAGTACTACGTACTTCTATTCCTTTAAAAAGAACACTTTTCATATAAAAGCCACAAGATACTAACACCCGTAGTATCAAGGCATGTCTATTTTTCAAATCAAGTTACTACACCTTTAAAAATTCATTTCAAGGCTTTGAAACCAAGTAACTTCTACTTTCCAAACTCAAGTAACATATACCTTTAAATCAAGTTACTTATACTCTTTAAGTCAAGTATCGTATACTTTCAAAATAAAATCATTTATTCTCTTTTAAATCATTCAAGTAAACCACTCAATTAACTTCCCATAAAGTCGTTATAACTAACTTCCATAAAGCCATTATAACACTTTATGTTTTTAGAAAAACTAAGGCATTTACATCCTTTAAAAACCAAGTGAGTTTAACTTTACAACTCAAATAAACTTGTCCCTTTTTAAATCAAATCAATGGTACCAAAATAAAATCGAATTCATTTAAGACATGTATGTCAACCGTACTATACATTTATAAGATTCATGCTCAAGAAGATAGGGAAAGTTCCACATACCTCTTCGGCTTAATCCACCCGCTAAGTTGAATACGTCGCACGTAGAATGTCAACCTATAATGACCATAATATGTCTATCAACTTCTAGCTTTCTAAGGTAGAATAATACTAAGTATAAAGTCTCTTAATCTACGGAAAATTGGACAGCACATCCCCTGTTTCTACGTACTTTTTCACCTTTTTCAAGGCCCGAAATCAATAACCAATACGCCACATTTAAGGCACAACCAATCAACAACAATACAACATATAGTCCTTTTTCAATTCTTTAATCCAAGTCGTTACTCCAACAAGTTAATACATCATAACAACTATAACAACTAAATTTCCTTTCTTGTATAACATGTGACGATTATAACTAACAACCAAATTGATTAACAACTTCAATGGCTAACAAGCCATGTCTCCGTTTTAACCCTCCAATTATCCTAAACACTTATAAATCTTTATTCCTTATAGCACAAGCTCATTTATCAACTACTATAACATGTAATCATCAATTACATTAAGAAGACAAGGATCATTACCTCACTAAGCCCAAATATAATCCAAGATTAAAAGTCGATCCTTAGCAACTTTAGCTCATTTCCTTTACGTTCCAATCCACTCCAAGAAACCCTTAGAAGTTCATAACCAACTTCTCTTCAAGTTCCAACTCAATATATGAAGAACACCTTAGGGTTTCAAGGTGCGACTAGCGGATTAACGTAGTATTTCTGGGATTTAAGAGGTTGTTTATGCTTAGTACACCACTAGGGATCCTTGGTTTGAATATGGGGATTTATCAACAACATTTGAAGAATTTCTTGTTCTTCTAGAGAGCCTTGGCCGAGAGCCTCAATAATGCCAACAAGTTCTTGAAATTTTTCTAAGTGTCCAAGTCTTGCACTAGTATGTAGATATATAAGAGAATCAAGGGTGAGGATTAAAACACATGTGTGGCCAAGATTAAAATCAATAAATATCTTGAGCCCACTTGGCCACATCAATTTCGCCCAACAAGGGCCATGTGGGTGGTGACACGTGTCACCCTCCTATTGGTCTAAAATATTTTATCTCTCCAAAATTCTAATAAATTCTATAAGTCTCAAATACCAAATTTGATAACCAAATTCCAATTATTAAACCATTTTCCTTCACGAGGTTCAGAATATTTTTCGTAGGAAAAGTAATATTTCTTTCGTTTCAAACTTAAAATCGTATTTTCTCACATAGGTCCTTATATACATGTCCTGGAACTACGGGGTGTAACAGCCTACATGAAATGAGAGGCCCAAATTAAAGGAAAATGAGAGGTACTTAAAGGGGCAATAAGTGGTCAAATATGATCCATAAAAGGGAGGCCATTAAGTGGCAAGGGAGGTCGACCAAATGGTCATTTCAAGGCCAAAATCTGGCCATTTTACACTTGTCCTCATCACCAAAACAGATGCACAATTCTCTCTCAACCCAAAATAGCCACTTTTTCTCTCTTAGGGTTCTTAATGATATAGTTTCAAGTATCATTCCTCTCCCATTGCATGGAAGTGTTTTCATGTGGTTTCTCTTCTCTCCTAATCTCTTAATATATTTCTACACCAAAAAACCCAAGACAATCCATCTCCTCTAGGGTTAAGGTAAGAATATTAAGTTTTTAAGCTTGGGTTCTCTTCCCCACTATCATATGGTGTTTGTAATTAATTATTTCTCTTATTATAGTTGTTTGTAGGAAATTTAAAGGGCAGCAAGTCGATAAAAATCAAGAAATTAGACATCAAGATAAGATTTTCCCTTCTTCTATGTGTATAACTTTGTTTAAGCTCTAGTTGTGTTTAGTTTTTACAAGTTGGTGATATATGAGTTGTTGGACATGTTATGTAGCATGTTGGGGTTGATTTGGTTTTATAAAGGTGTTGAAGATGTAGTTATTGGTTGTTGTTGTTGTTGTTTTGAACTAGAGGAATGTTAAAAAGAAACAAGGGGAGTTGCTGCCTGATTTATTATAGAACGAGTTTTTCTCTCACTAACTAGTTGGTAAGTTGAAGACTGATGAAAATAGTTCAGATTGTTAGTTGTATGGTGTGGCACATTGGGTTGTTCTTGTCATTCTTTAGATGTTGGAAGTATTAGCAGGTCGCATATAGGTTAGTTTGATGATTTAAATATGTTGAGTTGTTGTAAATTGTAAGTTGAAAAGCTAGAGGGTAAAATTGAGTTTCTAGTTGTGTTGGGATGTTTTTACTATATGAAGGGGGCTGAAAATATTTATATGAGTTATATGTGGATTGATGAAGTTATAAGGACTAGAAGGGAGCTAAAGATATTTGTCATAGAAGATCGTATAGGATGATTGGTCGTCTGTCGGCTAATTATTATGTTCTTTTATGTTGATAAAAGTGTTGCTTTCTTGATTGTAGCTTGACTTAGGAGGGAAACTGAGTTCGTCACCTTCGTTGGAGGATCGGCATAGATGTATGTAATGGCTACCTCTTCTTTCATTTGGCATGACTCCTTAGAAAGTGTACTTGACGAGAGAAAGTATAAGAAGAGCAAATGTCGTAGGTACTATGTTCTTGTTTTTTGTGTCCTTACTACCTTAGATTGTGACGCCTGTAGTCGAGTTGAGAGTTTTATGGCTCATAAGTCAGCTCCTAAGTTTATTAGCATTCATTTTATTTATCACATGAGCGTGTATATTTAAATAGTAGGTGTACCAACTTGTAAGAGGTCTTAACAATTATGTCTCAAAATCCCAGTTGTGTGTAATAGTTATCGGCATGTAATAAGAGTCAAAAGCTATAAGAGGGTCATAATAAGAAGTTCCATCTATATATTTGCTAGTATTTGAGCTTGTCTAGTTGGATCCATTCCAAACTACTAAGTCCCTATTAGATGTTTTACTACTCGATATGATCTCATAAAGTACTGGGAATCGTTAGTTGGTCTTCATAAGATAGAATCCCAAGAGATAGGTTGTAACAAGAGTCGAGTCATATAATTGCTAGTTGTTTAGTTATCCATGCCTACTTCATTAGTGTTTACTACCTTCTTATTTGATTATATATGCATTTGTCATGAACTCTGAAGGTATGTGATTTTTTTAGTTACATTACTTGTAAGCAATTGTATGTATTGTATGTTGTCATCTTAAAAAAGATCTTTAGTTGAATAAAGTAAGACACATAGAGACTAGTTGAGTTAAGAGAGATGGTTCGTTGTCCCTTACGACTTATTTGTTAGCCTTTTAGCCTATTTGCTAGCGTCCGGGCTTACTTGATAGCCACTGAGGTTTATTTGGTGGCCAGCGAGGCCTATTTGCTCTATTTGTCGCTCTAGAAGAGAGTATTTGCGAGATAGTGATTAGTTGTACCTGTAGACTTAACTTAAACATGTTGTGGCATTTCACCTTTTACAGTTTGTAGAAATCTTAGTAGAATGCAACTTACAGTTAAGTGACAGGTTTCACTACATTTGTGGTTATCTTGTTACGTGCTTCTGTTTGAAGTTTCAGTACATGTTATGTTATATGCCTTACATACTCGGTGCATTATTTCGTACTGGCATCCCTTTTTCCCGGAGCGCTGCATGTCGTGCTACATGTCCAGGCTGTCAGGATTGACAGGCGTTCCAGTAGATCAGTAGAGGTTTAGTGAGCTCCACTTCTTCCTGGAGTAGCCATGTCTAGGTGCACTTGTGATATAGTTGTACATGTTATATGGGGAGTCCGAAACTTAAATGACCTAGTGAAGGAGAAAGATGAAACAATACCCCAAAAATAATGACAAAAGTACCTTTTGCGCAGGAAATTACTACGCAAAGGACTTAACCGTAACTGTGGGTTTAAGTCTTTTTGCGCAAGAATTTCCTACGCAATAGGTGTATTATGGAAGCCCACATTTTTTAAAAGGTCCAATTTTAGTTTAATGACACAATAAATTATTGCGTTTTGCAATCAATTATTCATTTACCCATTTGTATTTGATTTGACATGCCAATTACAATTATTGCAAGAGCACATCCGTTGTTTATTTAACATGAGTTGTGAATGAGGAAACGACTTATCCAATTTCAAAGTTTAAGTCATCCAAATTCAAGGTTCTTGAAAGAATCATCCAAATCTCAAGTTCTTAAAAGATGGTGTCTCCTTCTCCAACTGTTAAGGTTTCATTATTTTGAGAATGAGAGATTCTTTATGATTCTAATATTGTTCTTTTATAGTATTCTATCTAAATTCCATGTTAAGTTTTCAATCAACTTGGAGTATTCAATATTATTCACTGCCATGCATAAAACAATGAAAGTTAGTAGACGTGATTTTGCATTATCTGTAATAGGCAGATATCCAATATCATTTTCACCCAAGATTTAGTGCTTTATGGCGAGTGAAATATCATTGATGACGTATCGTTGAGTGAATATTTGAGGGCTCCAGAAGAATAAGGGACCTAATTACCCCGAATATGCCTGAAATATATGTTGTTAATATACATATCAATCGTCGTGAAGTCTTGACCAGGACTCGTAAGAAAATCCCAAAAGTGCAGACTGCACCTCGTCCTAATATCCAACATATTCATGCTAACACTTATCCGGACATGAGTTCTTATAGAGATATTTTGACTTGTCTAATGTCGCTAGAAACTTTAAGTCAATAATTTAATCAAAATTACAAGGGAAATAGGTAAATATCCATTATTTTCATTACTCCCCCCGTCTCATTTTATATGAAGGTCTTTGATTTGGCAGGGAGTTTAAGAAATAAAGGAAGACTTTTGAATCTTGTTGTCTAAAACAAGCCAACAATATTTGTGTGGTTATAGATCATCTCATTAACCGTAAAAGGTAAAGTTTAAAGTTAAATTATTTTCAAAAGACCTTTAAAATGGGCACACGCAATAAATTTATGTGGGCGGCTACAACAGAGCATCAAGAAAAAAAATTCGTATGCGGATGAAGCTGATCAAGACAACAAAGGAGGAAGCCTACCACTGTTTGAAGGCAAACCCTGTTGACAAATGGACAATACATACGGATGAAGGCAGAAGATAGGGGATGCTAACAACAAACAACTTCGAGTCATTTAATGGTTTGCTGAAATCTGCACAGGGGTTGTCCGTTATTGCAATGGTGAGAATGATTTCAAGAAAGTTATGGAGCGGTTCATCGCTAGAACAAAATAGGCCAAAGGATTATTAGCAGATGGTGACAAGCGGATGCCAAAACATGCAAAATTATTCAAACATCACAGGAAAAATGTGTGCAACACTCATTGATCCAGTATAACGGTGCATAACGTGTATTTCAAATCAAGACAGATGTTTACCAAGGTCGGGGAGGCAACATATATAGTATTTATGAGAATACGAGAATGTACACTTGTGGTAAGTGACAATCATACCACATGTCATGTTCTCATGCCTTCAAGTGTTGCGAGGCAATTGAAAAGAGAGCATCACAATATGTGACATCATAATATAATGTGTAAAGTTATTTAAAAGCATATGCCGATCGATTCTACCTACTTGGTGATGAGTCTTATTGGCCACCAGAGCCATTTTCTATGATTGCTAACAAAAAGTATATTCGTAAATTGCATGTTAATGCACAAACTTAGTTTCCCAATCAAATGGATGTTTCAGATAGGAGATACTCTCGCAAGTGCTCAATGTGCAATGAATTTGACCATGATAAGTGTAAGTGTCCCCAACAGGAACATGGTGGAAGTACCTATCGTGGTGGCAGTACCTTTCGTGGTGGCAGAACCTCTAGTGGTGGTCATGATTTTTGAATGTATTTTAATTCTTCTTGATGTTATCGAAATGTTAAGAATGATGAATCTTAAGTATTTTTATATTTGTTATGAATGATGCATTTTATATTTTTTTAATTAAGCGTCTTGAATTATTCCTTTTGAGTATTTTAAGATTGTTTTGAATGAAAATATTCAGAAATAAAATTCTCTTAAAAAATCTCATAAAATACAATAATTAAAAAAGTAATCTAATCTTCTTCGCTTTCTGGCATCACCTCGTCATCATCATCATTTTCATATTCCTCCTTACTCTTATTCTCTTCTTCATCTTCTCCCCCTTCATCTCTTTCTCCATCTTCCTCATTGTAGTCTATATCCCAACAATCATTATTAGGAGCACTTGCTTGGCTGACACAATAATATGACACTCCACAATCTAATATTTGTGATAAATATTTTGGAAGACCTTATCCATTCTTGAATTATTGGATAAACGAATAAGAAGTCTCGATGATTTTTTTTTATTTTCTAACAGTTTTCAATGATCTGCTTCGTCCGCTCCACGAAAATTAAGATCGTTCAAAACATGATATATGTCTAGTGCTTTCTGCATTTCTAATTTTTTTTCATCAAGTGTTGGATAACTAGTGATTTATCCTTGAATTTGAAGGTCTGAATGTAGCAGACAAAACTTGTGGCACAATTAAATTATGCCACCGATATACTACCTCATAATCACACCTTTTCAAATATAATTAAATCCATTAAAGCTTTTCACCACAACTTATAGCTCCTTCGGATTTTAAAGAGTATGTGTCACCCTCAGTTATGTGTCCAACAACTTTTAAATCAACATTGATACAAAAAATTTATCTTTAAATGGATAAAGAACACCATACCATTTGTCGTCAGATAAATCCGTGTAACATAATAATATTTTCTTTTCAAAATATGATTCAATTGTGTTTGTGTCTATCCTACTATGAGGCATTTTTTAGCTACCCTTGCCTTTTTGTCTATTTCTGAACCAATTATTGAATGTAATATTTTTAGGTATTCTTAAAATATGAGTTTTTAATCGAATGTATTATATAAAAGTTTCTTTATATAGTGTGATATATAAAGTGATCAAAAGCGGGCATTGTGTTTTCAAATCAAGGATGTCATTTAGAAATATCATATTTACGCATATAAAAATTACATAATATAGACATGTCATATAATGTGGTCAAAAGCGGACATTGTGTTATCAAATTAAGGATATAATTCAGAAACATCATATTATATGCATATAAAAGTTGCGTAATATAGGTGTGTCATATAAAGCGAGCATTGTGTTGTTAAATCAAAGATGTCATTCAGAAACATCATATTTTACGCATATAAAAGTTGCGTAATATAGGTGTGTCATATAAATCAGTCAAAAGCGGGCATTGTATTGTCAAATCAAGGATGTCGTTCAGAAACATCATATTTTACGCATATAAAAGTTGCATGTGTCGTATAAAACGGTAAAAACGATCATTGTGTTGTCAAATTAAGGATGTCATTCAGAAACATCATAATTTACGCATATAAAAGTTGCGTAACTTGGGTGTATCATATAAAGTGGTAAAAAACGAGCATTGTGTTATCCAATCAAGGAGTAGTATA
This sequence comes from Przewalskia tangutica, assembly GCA_029844215.1. Classification (NCBI taxonomy): domain Eukaryota; kingdom Viridiplantae; phylum Streptophyta; class Magnoliopsida; order Solanales; family Solanaceae; genus Przewalskia; species Przewalskia tangutica. Next base: position 72,238,990 of record CM056732.1, read on the forward strand.
TAACGTGAATGACGAACAACTAGCATTCACATTAAAATGAGTTATTATGTCGTTTTGGAATTAATTTTCTGATATTAGTTCTATTACATCTTTTAGCCCAGATGACATATTCGAAGCAATGGGTAGGACATGATAGTTAAATAATAATTTTAAATACTTAAATAAATCGAATCAGAGATGTTGACACCCAATTTTGACCCTCTCGCCCGACCGTTAACTATAAAATCACACTAATTTTGCAAAAATAATTTTTTATAATAAAATGCATCAATAATATATTAATACAGGCATAATAAGCAATTTAATAATGGCACCGCATTTTACGTAGAGTACTAAGCACCTTGAGTCTCACGCCCGCATTCGTCGTTTTAATAGCAAGGCAATTTCGTAATTCGTAATTTAATTTAATTTTAATCTAATACATGTGTTTTTTTAATAACGTCGCATTTATAAAAGCATTAAGCAGTCCTTAAATAACATATTTGCATTTAGCATTTAAATAATTTAATAATAGTCTAAACCCCATTCAGTTTTAATTTAACTTCGCGGAATACCCATAATAAATAAGTTTTAATAACGGCATCGCTTTATAAATATTAAGCACTAATTAAATAGCACGCCCGTCTTTATTTTTGTAATAATTTAGATTAATAAATCACCTAAATAATTTAATCACAATTTTTAATTCCTAATTTACCACTAATTAATCTTTGCCTAAAATTAACTCCTAAATAACTACCCAGCCCATAACCCCTATACCCTAACCCAGCACCAAAACCCGCGCCAAATTTATAATTGCCTTACCCGACCCAGTCCACTTCCCCCAGCCTTCTTCCCTTCCCCATCGACCAGCAGCCCCATTAAGAAAATAAAAGAAAAAAACCTAGAGCCCCTCCTTTCACCTTCACCCCTGCGCACACCCCTGTCTCCCCTCAATCCCATCATCTTCTCCAACGTCTCACATGCCCCCATACCTCTGTCCAACTACTCCTCTCTGTCACCCGACACGCCCATGCCCCGTGACTCCCAAAATCCGCGATTTGAACTAACAAATCGTCCAAGAAATCAGACCTCTAACAACTATTTTTCGAATTCAAACCCCCATATTTCACCTATAAAAGACCCCTTCGTTCTTCATTGGAGGGGGACCCGAAAATCAGAATTTATCTTGCATATCATCTATTCGTTCTTCGTTTTAGAACTCTTGCGTTTAAGCTTTGTTTTCTTCATTCGCACCCACATACATATTCTTCGAGTAGAATCGACGGGTCGAAACGCGCCTCGGTTCGCTGCCCGAAGAAGGTAACCTACTTTCTTTCTAATAATCTTGCTATTTAATTCACAATTGTGTGTTCTGGGTGATGCGATGTGTGTGTCTATTAAATCTGTTTGGCTAAATGTAGTTATGGTTTGAATTCGCGAGTTTTAATCATAACATGTTAGTTATGGATTTTTGACAGTATGTTTGGTGTCGATTCATTTATCGAGTGGTAGCCATGTTTAGTATGTATTAATGACTATTTTAGAGCATTGAATTTGCTATCAAATATGACTAAGGGACTGCTGATTCTATTTTATGTTTTTACTAAGCATGTTGTTAGTTTGTTGTTTAAACCCGTTCATATTGGTCATTAGCAATGTTATCGAGTTAAGACTATGTGAATCAGATGTATTAGTTAGGTTAATGTTGGTTAGACCCAGTTAGACCAACGTTTATCATATATTGATTAAGACATGTTATTTCCTGTGTTTATTTATACTATATATTATTAAGATTGGATAATCAAGACAACTATTAGCACTCATTATTATTGTTGAGCCTACTTAGTCAATATGCAACATGTTTTTAGGTTGATAAATGATGTGTTGTGTACTGGTGTTTATCACTTCGGTCATTTGTATATGAGTATGTTGTCTATGGTTTGGGTCCTTATGGGTTATCTGTAGGCTGAAAATCCATGAAGCATGCTTGTTTATTTAGTGTGTGTATTCAGTTTCTTCACATGTTAATATGTCCTGTTATTCATACTTGTTCCATCGCTACACTGTCCATCTATGGATATGCATATTTTCCCAGATATCCAAATCTGGAATGCATTACATAGCATTTTCAGACTGGCCCCCGAATGCATCCTTACCTTCCCTTCATTGCATATACAGCTGCATTCATCTGTTAAGTATAGGTTTGACCCCTTGTGTTCTGTTTTGGTTTTGTCCTCCTAAGGTTGGCACTGGTTTGAATTAGTTTAAATCTCGTTTGCTCGGTAGCAACCTGCTTAATACGCTGTGAACCTTTCTAGATTTGAATTGTACTACATGCCTAGATGTTATCTTGTTCCATTCATTTAGATCTCCTTTCTTGTTTCCTGAAGCTATTTAGACCGATCACATGTCTACTCTGATTTTTGATAGAATTTATCTCTAAGAAAGCATGTCATCTGTCTGGTAGACGTACAACCAGTCTCTTATGTGCTAATATACCATTCGTATGTGCTTGTGAGTTTGAGGTTTAGGTACAAGGATAGGCTCAGTTTTTGACCAAGTATGGAAGTTTTTTAGTTGATTTTTATCTAGGCTTAAGCGGTGTTACACCTAAATTTTGAAATCAGGTGCATTTAAAAGACCATTTTGGACTGGTCTTGACCCCTTTTTGCTACTGATTTCAACCATTTTCTGGATTGATTTTGGCGTCACTTTGGCTACTGGTTTCGCCCCCTTTTGCTAGTGATTTCAACCATTTTTCGCGGACTGATTTTGGTCATTTTCGGACTGAATTTCAGCCCCGTTATTTACTGGTTTTTGACTGCTTCGCGGACTGATTTTTGGTCATTTTTCGAACTGATTTTCAGCCCCGTTATTTACTGTTTTGACTGTTTGCAGACTGATTTTGGTCATTTTCGGACTGAATTTCAGCCCCGTTATTTACTGGTTTTGACTGTTTCGCGGATTGATTTTTGGTCATTTTTCGGACTAATTTTCACCTGGCATCATCGGTTTCGCTATTCCTGACTGGTTTCCTGGCTATTTTTCAGACTGGTTTTCTGGTTACTTTGTCACTAAGTTTTTGACTATTTATCTATTATTTGGCGAAGTTTATAACATATACTAATCCTTTTCTTTTTTTTCTTTTACATGACTTGCATCGGGAGCAACGAAGAGTCTCATACGAGACTCATCATGACTTTGTCAAGCAAAGGATTTACATCCACACTCCTCGCATTCTTCGGTCTCGGAATCTTAAAATAAATAGGGCGGAACAATATCTTCACCCGCCCTAGTCATTTTATCTCCTTTCTTTAACTCCGTCACTTTACCTTTATTTGTATTTTTTTTACCTAACCTTATACAATTATTGAAAACGCTTAGAATAGTTAGACCTAGAACTATTAAGGGCGGGTAGTTAAATAATAAAATGTGTCGCTAGTTTAATCTATCTTTAGGCCGTTATGCATTTTCAAAACTTTTTAAAATAACTTAGCCTTTTCATTAATATTATAGAAATAAATGAGTTCCAAATTCTTATTAAACTTCATAAAAACAACAAATCTTTTTTCATAACAAAGATCTATTTTCTTATTACCAAGTGCAAAAGAGGAAAATCTTGCTACCCATTTGTATACCCTTTATAAAGATTAAAATTTACATATAATACGTACTTTTAGTAAACCATCTATTTTTATTATTTTGCATTTTTATGACAAACCTCATACTATTGCTTTGTTCAAATAGAATATTTTCCTTGCATTTTACAAACAAACTTCATGCAATTCTATGAAAACTATACATACACATATTTTAAATAATTATTTGCAACATCCTTTTTATTAAAACCGCATCTATTCAAAATATATGTTTTCTAAAGCATAATAATACTAACCTAAGTTTGACCGGACAACCGCAAGTTAGCGGATCCTTTAGGATGCCTAACCCCTTCCCTTTAGGATAATAAAGAACCCTTACCTAGAATCTCACATAGTTTCACAGACCTTTAAAATGGAGATCATTTGTAGTATTTTATGCTACATTTTCAGTGTCCTAATTCACTATAATAATTAGGTGGCGACTCCTTTAAATAGCATTCCAGGAATCCAACCATGTAGCAGTAATCCCGTTTCCGACTCCGGTCGAAATGGGGCGTTACAGCATGGCGACTCCACTGGGGAAATTAAGGCTCTTAACCACAACAGACCTAGGGTTATTATTTGGCAATTATTTTGCATTTAATTTTTGTGTTGTATTTTGTTTTATTTATTTTTAATTGCTACCTGCTTTACTGCTTTCCTTAAACTGGCATTCCGCTCATATTTCTTCCATTCTGGAAAATTCACACAAATCACACACTCACGCGCTGGTGTGCTTCGCGCACCCGCACATTTCTTTCAAAAATACCCAAATTTTAGGAGAGTTGGCGCCTGCGCGGAGTTAGATCGGTTCGTCTGATCAGCCGCGTAGCCTTCTCACTCGAGTTGTCCGCTCGGGAACCTTGCGTCTAGTAAAGCCAAATCTTAGCAACTTAAGATAGAGCTATACCACCCTTATTTTAGGGCATGCATGCATTTACCTTAGGTGGGTCGGTCCTTGGCATCGACACCACAATTAGGAAAACACCAAACTTGTCGACGGGTTTTCTCAACCCAACGGCCAACCAGCATATTATGTGTAGCATAGCAATGACAGACAAATCCAAGCCCAATCATGACATGCTGAAATTGGGAAAAGTGCACCGTCATTTGGTCGCCATTTCCAACAAAGGCATTATAGTTAGACGACTTGGACAAATTTATCATGGCCTCGCATATGTGACGTTTAGGCCTACCTCTGGCATGAAGAGGTCCACCTTGCATGTTAGGAAACGTTTGAATGTGCTATGTGCAATATATCTGTTACATACCTGCAAATTACGTGCTTTATGCTAACACCGTTTGTTGCATTTTTAGAAAGATTTATCATCTCCCCAAAAGGTCGATTTGTATTTGACTAAGCAATGGCAGAGCATCAATATTTCACCAGATCAAAAGCACGGCACAGAGACATGACCGATTCAAGGGCATTTGAGCAGAACGAGTCGGAACCTGTTTTGGTTCCTACAGGCAAAGCAAAGATTTCAGAAGAGAAGAGCAGCATAGACCCGATCGAACACCTCGCACAATTACCACAACAAATGGCAACCCTGCAGGCTGAGATCAAAAGGCTCAAGAACCTCACCAGAGCACTCGTCACTGCAAATAACCAAAACAGTCAAAAACCTCCAAATTATTACCAGTACCCGCTTACTACATATCCCATTCAGCCAATATACCATGCACCCATATATCCCACACAAAACCGAATGCCTAACGTACTCCGGCTAAACACAAACCAAAGGCCACCACAAACCTATTTTCGCAATACATATGACAACCCCTCGCGATACCCACACGTGTATACGCCACAGCCAAAAGCCCGTCCACCAAACATCTTCGCACCCCGCCTAAATGCCACAGAAAGGCCAGCCAAAATATACACCCATTTAGCCGAGCCTTTATCGCAGTTGTACGAGAGGTTGAGGTTTGCAGGGACACTCCAGCCAATTCCAAAGAATGTGCCCAATCCCAAGTCCAAAGCTCATGATGGGAACAAAAGCTGTGCATACCATTCTGGAGCCATCGGACACGACATGGGAAGGTGTTATACACTCATAGACAAAGTAAGGGAGCTGATCAAGGAGGGAGTCATTCAGGTGGAGGATACTTACCCCAATGAGTACAATGAACCCCAAAGGAAGAGAGGTATTCCCTGGCCAGAACCCGCTCCGCTTGAATCAGTCATTTATCCAAGCATGCACCACGCAGAAGCCAAAAGAAGGAGATACTGACAGCAGAGCATGAAGACCCAGCCAGCCATGATGCAGAGCAGGAAGGCATATTGGTTAGATTTGCACCCTTGTTCTGGTCCGCCTAGAGCCCGGATAAGAAAGAGCACTTTAGTTTAGCAGAATAATTGAAGACTCATATTTAATGTTTTGCTTAAGTTTTCATGTAATTGGAACTACGTGTGACCTGATTCCCTCGTGGGGATACGTAGGCGGCCATATCGGCTTCGGTCCCACCTTTAGAAAATCCCAATTTCTCTTTTGCTTGTAATGAACTACGTCATGACCTGATTCCCTCATGGGGGGATACGTAGGCGGCCTAAATCGGCTTCGGTCACACCATTAGGAAACCTTCCCTTATTTTGAAAATAACGAAAATACACATAAACAACTACATTGAGACCCACTTCAGGCCAAACACCCTTTTCAAAACTGGGACAATACAGGAAACCAGACAGGGGTTGCAAGTCCAAAAGGCACGCGGATATCAAGAAACAAGGCGGCGAAGTCAAATACGAATCGACCCCCCCCCCAAAACTCACAAATTTTCTTTGAGCGCAGGTCTTTTCATATTAATGTAAGGTAAAGTGCAATAGCCAAGGTAAAATACGACAAGAAGTTTCTTCGCAGAAAGAAACAGCAGAGGCAGAGGATATGACAAAAATCCAAAATTCAAAGTCCGTGATCGTAAGCAGGCGTAAAAGGCATCGACAATCAACGGTAACTCGACTCGCAACAAGGGCTAGCGCTCGGCGTGGGCATAAAGTCAAATTTGCAACCAACGATCGCACTCCAACAAAGGCATCGTGGCAATTCGTCGGCCATGGCATTTAGCATGTCCGCAAGGACAACATCTCGATTCATCCGCGTATCGTGACGACATCTCCGCCATAAAATTGCACTTCTCATATATATTTATCATTTTGTTTAAACATGTATACACTAACGCTTCAAGCTTAGCTTGCGGGAGCATTTATTCTACGGGAGCGGAAGAACACGCCCGCACAACGACGCGTGATCGGCATTATGTCTACGCAACGACGCCAAAGAAGAACACGCCCGCATAACGACGTTATCGCGACAAAGAAGTCCGAAACGACGCCAAGAAGAACACGCCCGCATAACGACGCGTGATCGGCGTTATGTCTACGCAACGACGCCAAAGAAGAACACGCCCAGCAACGACGCGTTATCGACAAAGAAGTCCAAAATGACGCCAACAAAGAACACGCCCGCATAACGGCGTGATCAGCATTATGCCAAAAGCAACACGTCCAGGCAACGACATTATCGACAAAGAAGTCCGAAACGACGCCAAAGAAGAACACGCCCGCATAACGACGTGATCAGCATTATGTCTACGCAACGACGCCAGCAGCAACACGTCCAGGCAACGACGTTATCAGCACAGCAAGTCCGAAAACGACGCCATCATCAGCATATCACATCTACACAGGGACGATTTTCTCTGTTCTCAAAATTGCATTTTTCTCATTCATGCTTTATTATTCTGTCTTAGCAGTTACGCACTAACTCTTTCTTGAGCTTTAGTCTACAGGAGCAGCAGCAACAAGTCCAAAAACGACGCCAAGTCCGAAAACGACGCCAAGTCCGAAAACGACGCCAAGTCCGAAAACGACGCCAAGTCCGAAAACGACGCCAAGTCCGAAAACGACGCCAAGTCCGAAAGCGACGCCAAGTCCGAAAGCGACGCCAAGTCCGAAAGCGACGCCAAGTCCGAAAGCGACGCCAAGTCCGAAAGCGACGCCAAGTCCGAAAGCGACGCCAAGTCCGAAAGCGACGCCAAGTCCGAAAACGACGCCAAGTCCGAAAACGACGCCAAGTCCGAAAACGACGACAAGTCCGAAAACGACGACAAGTCCGAAAACGACGCCGAACGACGACAAAGTCCGAAAACGACGCCATCATCAGCATATCACATCTACGCAGGGACGATTTCTCTGTTCTCAAAATTGCATTTTTCTCATTCATGCTCTATTATTCTGTCTTAGCAGTTATGCACTAACTCTTTCTTGAGCTTTAGTCTACAGGGGAAATTGCAGCAAGGACAACATATCCGCATTCACAATCGCAACGCATCTGTGCAATGACGAAAAACACAACATTGACAGCATCGCATCAGCACAACCGGCATCACGTTTTTGCAGGATAACATTTTCTACTCACAGTTACATTGCTTTTAAAATTATGCATCATCATTTTGTCTTTACAGTTATGCACTAACCGTTTGCTTAAGTCTTAACATGCAGGAGCAGGAGCACAACGTGAATTTTCTCTTACAGCGAACCGGGGCAATTTGTTGGGGGGCCAGCCTTCCCAATGAATGGCAGAAGCGGCCTCGAGTGTCGGTCCACTCATTCCACATCACCATAAAACCCAGCACCATAAGTCGATAGCAGTACACCCCAGGTTCAAGCCAGTTTTTTTTTTATTTTTACTTTTGCACCATAGACCAGTGTCATCATAACTCAACACTGGGACAAATTTTGAGTCCGCGTTAGCCCGCCCTGGTGTTTCGACCATGGTAACCCAGTGTCATCATAATTCGACACTGGGACAAATTTTGAGTCCGCATTAACCCGCCTTGGTGTTTTGACCATGGTAGCCCAATGTCGTCATAACTCGACACTGAGAGATTTTGAATTTTGCGTCAGATTTGCCCAACATTTTTTTTCTTTCTTCCTCTTCTGAAGACCGGGACAAAATTGGCTATGAGTCAACGTCTTTGTCCGAAGACTCTTCCATCATCTCCATACAAAGAGGGACAAGTTGTTGACACCCAATTTTGACCCTCTCGCCCGACCGTTAACTATAAAATCACACTAATTTTGCAAAAATAATTTTTTATAATAAAATGCATCAATAATATATTAATACAGGCATAATAAGCAATTTAATAATGGCACCGCATTTTACGTAGAGTACTAAGCACCTTGAGTCTCACGCCCGCATTCGTCGTTTTAATAGCAAGGCGATTTCGTAATTCGTAATTTAATTTAATTTTAATCTAATACATGTGTTTTTTTTAATAACGTCGCATTTATAAAAGCATTAAGCAGTCCTTAAATAACATATTTGCATTTAGCATTTAAATAATTTAATAATAGTCTAAACCCCATTCAGTTTTAATTTAACTTAGCGGAATACCCATAATAAATAAGTTTTAATAACGACATCGCTTTATAAATATTAAGCACTAATTAAATAGCACGCCCGTCTTTATTTTTGTAATAATTTAGATTAATAAATCACCTAAATAATTTAATCACAATTTTTAATTCCTAATTTACCACTAATTAATCTTTGCCTAAAATTAACTCCTAAATAACTACCCAGCCCATAACCCCTATACCCTAACCCGCACTTCAAAACCCGTCATCAAATTTCATAATTGCCTTACCCGACCCAAATTACTTCCCCCAAATTTCTTCTTCCTTCCCCATCGACTCAAAATTTCCATTAAGAAAATAAAAGAAAAATACCTAGAGCCCCTCCTTTCACCTTCACCCCTGCGCACACCCCTGTCTCCCCTCAATCCCATCATCTTCTCCAACGTCTCACATGCCCCCATACCTCTGTCCAACTACTCCTCTCTGTCACCCGACACGCCCATGCCCTGCACTCCCCAAAATCCGCGATTTGAACTAACAAATCGTCCAAGAAATCAGACCTCTAACGACTATTTTTCGAATTCAAACCCCCATATTTCACCTATAAAAGACCCCTTCGTTCTTCATTGGAGGGGGACCCGAAAATCAGAATTTATCTTGCATATCATCTATTCGTTCTTCGTTTTAGAACTCTTGCGTTTAAGCTTTGTTTTCTTCATTCGCACCCACATACATATTCTTCGAGTAGAATCGACGGGTCGAAACGCGCCTCGGTTCGCTGCCCGAAGAAGGTAACCTACTTTCTTTCTAATAATCTTGCTATTTAATTCACAATTGTGTGTTCTGGGTGATGCGATGTGTGTGTCTATTAAATCTGTTTGGCTAAATGTAGTTATGGTTTGAATTCGCGAGTTTTAATCATAACATGTTAGTTATGGATTTTTGACAGTATGTTTGGTGTCGATTCATTTATCGAGTGGTAGCCATGTTTAGTATGTATTAATGACTATTTTAGAGCATTGAATTTGCTATCAAATATGACTAAGGGACTGCTGATTCTATTTTATGTTTTTACTAAGCATGTTGTTAGTTTGTTGTTTAAACCCAGTTCATATTGGTCATTAGCAATGTTATCAGGTTAAGACTATGTGAATCTGTATGTATTAGTTAGGTTAATGTTGGTTAGACCCAGTTAGACCAACGTTTATCATATATTGATTAAGACATGTTATTTCCTGTGTTTATTTATACTATATATTATTAAGATTGGATAATCAAGACAACTATTAGCACTCATTATTATTGTTGAGCCTACTTAGTCAATATGCAACATGTTTTTAGGTTGATAAATGATGTGTTGTGTACTGGTGTTTATCACTTCGGTCATTTGTATATGAGTATGTTGTCTATGGTTTGGGTCCTTATGGGTTATCTGTAGGCTGAAAATCCATGAAGCATGCTTGTTTATTTAGTGTGTGTATTCAGTTTCTTCACATGTTAATATGTCCTGTTATTCATACTTGTTCCATCGCTACACTGTCCATCTATGGATATGCATATTTTCCCAGATATCCAAATCTGGAATGCATTACATAGCATTTTCAGATCGCCCCGAATGCATCCTTACCTTCCCTTCATTGCATATACAGCTGCATTCATCTGTTAAGTATAGGTTTGACCCCTTGTGTTCTGTTTTGGTTTTGTCCTCCTAAGGTTGGCACTGGTTTGAATTAGTTTAAATCTCATTTGCTCGGTAGCAACCTGCTTAATACGCTGTGAACCTTTCTGGATTTGAATTGTACTACATGCCTAGATGTTATCTTGTTCCATTCATTTAGATCTCCTTTCTTGTTTCCTGAAGCTATTTAGACCGATCACATGTCTACTCTGATTTTTGATAGAATTTGTCTCTAAGAAAGCATGTCATCTGTCTGGTAGACGTACAACCAGTCTCTTATGTGCTAATATACCATTCGTATGTGCTTGTGAGTTTGAGGTTTAGGTACAAGGATAGGCTCAGTTTTTGACCAAGTATGGAAGTTTTTTAGTTGATTTTTATCTAGGTCAGTTAAGCAGGCTGTTACACCTAAATTTTGAAACTGTGGTGCATTTAAAAGACCATTTTTGGGACTGGTCTTGGCCCCTTTTTGCTACTGATTTCAACCATTTTCTGGATTGATTTTGGCCTCACTTTGGCTACTGGTTTCGCCCCCTTTTGCTAGTGATTTCAACCATTTTTCGCGGACTGATTTTGGTCATTTTCGGACTGAATTTCAGCCCCGTTATTTACTGGTTTTTGACTGTTTCGCGGACTGATTTTTGGTCATTTTTCGGACTGATTTTCAGCCCCGTTATTTACTGTTTTGACTGTTTGCGGACTGATTTTGGTCATTTTCGGACTGAATTTCAGCCCCGTTATTTACTGGTTTTGACTGTTTCGCGGACTGATTTTTGGTCATTTTTCGGACTGATTTTCAGCCCTGTTAATTACTGGTTTCTGGCTATTCCCGGACTGGTTTTCTGGCTATTTTTCAGACTGGTTTTCTGGTTACTTTGTCACTAAGTTTTTGACTATTTATCTATTATTTGGCGAAGTTTATAACATATACTAATCCTTTTCTTTTTTTTCTTTTACATGACTTGCATCGGGAGCAACGAAGAGTCTCATACGAGACTCATCATGACTTTGTCAAGCAAAGGATTTACATCCACACTCCTCGCATTCTTCGGTCTCGGAATCTTAAAATAAATAGGGCGGAACAATATCTTCACCCGCCCTAGTCATTTTATCTCCTTTCTTTAACTCCGTCACTTTACCTTTATTTGTATTTTTTTTTACCTAACCTTATACAATTATTGAAAACGCTTAGAATAGTTAGACCTAGAACTATTAAGGGCGGGTAGTTAAATAATAAAATGTGTCGCTAGTTTAATCTATCTTTAGGCCGTTATGCATTTTCAAAACTTTTTAAAATAACTTAGCCTTTTCATTAATATTATAGAAATAAATGAGTTCCAAATTCTTATTAAACTTCATAAAAACAACAAATCTTTTTTTATAACAAAGATCTATTTTCTTATTACCAAGTGCAAAAGAGGAAAATCTTGCTACCCATTTGTATACCCTTTATAAAGATTAAAATTTACATATAATACGTACTTTTAGTAAACCATCTATTTTTATTATTTTGCATTTTTATGACAAACCTCATACTATTGCTTTGTTCAAATAGAATATTTTCCTTGCATTTTACAAACAAACTTCATGCAATTCTATGGAAACTATACATACGCATATTTTAAATAATTATTTGCAACATCCTTTTTATTAAAACCGCATCTATTCAAAACATATGTTTTCTAAAGCATAATAATACTAACCTAAGTTTGACCGGACAACCGCAAGTTAGCGGATCCTTTAGGATGCCTAACCCCTTCCCTTTAGGATAATAAAGAACCCTTACCTAGAATCTCACATAGTTTCACAGACCTTTAAAATGGAGATCATTTGTAGTATTTTATGCTACATTTTCAGTGTCCTAATTCACTATAATAATTAGGTGGCGACTCCTTTAAATAGCATTCCAGGAATCCAACCATGTAGCAGTAATCCCGTTTCCGACTCCGGTCGAAATGGGGCGTTACAAGAGATACAATCAATAATATAATAATACAATGACATCTGAGTGGAATTGACGTGTTAGGAAGGTTGAAAGGCTAGAACAAAACTTGAGGACACTCGGACTTAAACTTCCAAAAAGTCATGCTACGTTAATTCCTCGTGGTACACCGCAAGAGTTGAATTTTGCTCTTAAACATTTTCACGAAGAGAACAAGAATGAAAATACATTGCCTTAGGGCAGAATATAGTCAACGTGGTTACGTCATATCCTAGTGGGATTCGGACTGTGAGATATCCGATGAAGATGATTCCCCATGATCCTATTAATATTTGTTTTAAATAAAGTAGGTGGGGTTATAATGATGACCTCAAGGGTATTTGGGGTTTGTAACTTTCTAAGTAGGTTTTTATTTGTTATTAAACTCCAATATATTCAATGTCGAGTAGTAGAAATATAGATTGGTCAGTATTCCTCCCAAATAATTGGAATACCAATGGGGATAATATCTCAAATCATAGCAGCTATTCCAGTGATTCGTCAAGCAATAACAATGAATTCAAGATAGATGATTTGAAACCCCACCTTCTTATAGAGTGTAATAATGATTTTCGCGATGTGAAATATTTAGATCCACGAGAATGTTGTTGTGGTTTATGCCGGAAATGGGCATATTGATATGCCGAATCAGAACATCTTGTTCGTGACTTGGAAAACCTCAATGCTCCAATACCAATAAGGTTCTCAATGATCATGCCTCGAATCAATATTTTTGCGAGGTTGCGGTACATAGGATTAGAAAAAAACAGAATACTAGCAACACATTGTAGTTTTTACATGCTAAAGTTGGCCGAAGAACAAACACCAAGTGAAAGCCACTTGCTTGATTATAAAGTTGGAGAGGAGCTTTAAGCAATTCGCTTGACTATAAGGAAGGAGAGGAGCGAAGCCACTTGACCGCAGGGGTAGAGACCTAACATCTACAGAAAGATGATATGTCTTAAGAAATCCAAAATATTATTTTGAGGATTATATTGAGGAGTTCTATGCTAATGATGATTAAGGTTACTATGATTTTATTTGTATTTTTAATTTATGATGAAGTCATCAATTTAAAGAAAATTAATATGTTTAATTTTTTTTAATTGTTATAGTCTATTATTTATTTATTTAAGCATCTTAGAGTTGATAATACATACAAAGTTCAACAATTCACAAATTTTAATGAAAACACAAATAAATTAGTACATAAAATATGCCGATTACATAATACATTTAAAAAGCGATAGAAAATACATAATAGATAAAATGTGCAACTAGTAAAAATAAAATACATAGAGATAATAAACTTAACCAACAATGCAACATTTCAAGATTAGAAACAACAACAAGAGAGCACAAATCATCTTCCAAAAATTTCAATTTCTCTTTCAAAGCATTTTTCTTTTATTGAATGTCTTTAAGGTTATCCTTGAAAAGTATTTATTTTTCTTCGAATTCTTTTAGCAAGACTTCAAGAAGGTCAATTATTTCTTGAGTTTTCATAAGTTTAAGCCGCAAGTTAAACTTCATGGTGTCTCTAGTGATACATGAAATCACGGTATCTTTATCAACATGATGCTTTTTAAACTTCACTGCCACCGTTTTATTCATTGGAATTTCACATTCCAATCAAAAATATTTGCAACCATCCATATCCTATAAACATTACAAAAAATTAGTTTTTGAAAGTAAAATATATAGATAATATGAAAAAATAAGTCTATAAAAACTTGTAAAAATACTCACTTCAGACACTTTACAATGCCAAAAGATGAATCAGATTATCTTGGGTCCTTGATATTCTGAGCTGACAATAATGACTGCAACAATAAACGTGAGGTTCTATAGCAAACTTTGACGTTTCAGAGCATTGAGACATGATTTTCACGGGCTAAAGTATGATAAAAGAGTGAAAAAATGGAGAAGATGAATAGTGAAGATGAAAATGGAAAAGTCTGTCCTAGTTTATGTTAGGGTTTCTGCCCTGATTTTTTTAGCTTTTTTTAGTTTTACTTTTCACTTGAAGGAAAGTCAAAACATTACCATAATTGATTTTATTTTTCCTGAAAGAAATATATAATTTTCTTCCATATTTGGCTTTCCTTGTCTTGGAGGAATTTTTATGGACATCTATAAATTAAAGACATTCTTTCCAGAACTACAACCCACAGAAAATATTCATAATGTAGTAATTTAGAGTGTTTTATTTAGGGGTAGATTTCTCTCTCTACAATTTCTATACTTTTTATATTAGTTTTTCATATATAGGTCATTGACCAAACCACATCATATCATAAAGTCTTTCTATAGTTTTTTTTTGTCGTCTAATTTATCGTCGTTGAAGGTTTGCAATTGTAATGTTACGGATGACACCCTGTTATTTCGAACCTAACAAGTGGTATCAGAGCCAATGATTCAAAACTAATGAAGTTTCAACCGTTGGAAATTTATTAATGTGGAATAAAGTTTATCTAATTATTTATCACTCGAACAGTTGGGGTTCTGCATGTTGAAAACGTAGTTTCCACACACGTGCACACGTTGTATCAAAGACCGTAATTTTTTTTAGTGAAAGTGATATTGATATGTAAGTAAAATATTTGAGACATAGAATGATGGACGGCCATTGGCCAAATGACGAGTGTTCCACGTTCGTAAATGAAGGAAGCAGTGTGCATAGTGTAAACATTGGAACGGGTCGGAAAGGGCCGCGGAGCCAAGAAGGGTTGGGGAGAGCGACGACGTCACCACCATCAGGGCACCGCGATGCTAATTCCGGTCCAAGTTACTGGAGTCGCGGCTCCTCCGAGGTTCAGCCGCGACGCTAATTCAGTTTCGCATGACAGAAATTCTGAAACGGAAAATCTGATGTTTGGAGAGGTTTGGACTGCCCTCAATGACATTCATTCCAACATTATTCAGATATTACTTGACTGATAAATGGGTGTCATTACTTGGGAAATTCATGACCATTATATGAGTGATTCAATGTCATTGGCATTTGAAGAGACACAATCTTACAATATAAATTGGGGCATTTGGCTCAATGTTAGACATTTGCAACACTTGCATTTTCAGAAAGTCTTCTTCCTCTCTAGCATAATTCAATACTCAAAGTTCTTCAAGATAAATACTTGAGTTTCCTTTTCTCAAGTATTTAGTAGTTATTTTATCTTAGGAGACTATTGCCTAGCAAACATAAAAAGATATATACGGGGCAATCTTGTTTTAAAGACAGAGTGTCATCACTCGACTCGACACTAATTTAGATCAAGTGTTCGTTCTTGTTTCCGTTTGTTTGTTAAGATTATTTTATTTTTGTTCTTTATTTTTCCTAGTTCTTGTAATAGGTGTTTACTACTTCCCATTTATTGTATTTACTTTTTTTTACTAACAAGTTTAAGATAAGATTGTATTAGAACTTAGTAAAAATGACTGGACAATAACAATTTAATTCTGAATCTACTGTTGCTACTCAAGGCAATACATTTGCCTCTTCCTCTGCTGCAGCTTCTCAACAAGGAAATCCTTCTGCCTTCCCCACTGCTACCCAAGGAGCAACCACTAGTTTTTCTGCTACTCAAGGGAATGCCAGAATTCCTCTACCTGTCGGGTTTCACCATAAACGCCCTGAAAAGTTCATGGGAATTGATTTAAAAAAATGGAAGCAGAAGATGTTGTTCTTCCTAACCATGATGGGGGTGGCACGTTGTGTCACTGAAGACTCCCTTAAAACATGAGATGGTATGGTCCCTCAGTCTATTGATACGGCTGAAGGGGCCAGGATATTCAGGCTCGCCTAGAAATAACTCTTAATGCATGGACTCATAATGATTTCATGGGTAAGAATTACATGCTGAATTGCTTGTCAGACCCACTCTACATGGTGTATTGCATTGTAGGATCCGCTAAAAAGTTGTGGGATAAGGGCCCTACTATGTATTAAAATGTGAGTACCCTTTCTTCCACCAGAAGAAGTACAACGCACAAGATACAAGTACGAAGAATTTCATCATTGAGAAATTCTTGAAATTTCAAATAGTGGATAGCTAGACAGTAATGTCTCAAGTCAAGGAATTCCAAATAATTCTAAATCGCATGGATTTGGAGGGTATTAAACCAAATGAGCAGTTTTTGGTTGCATCACGGGTTGAGAAGTTGCCTCTCTCGTGGAGTGGGTTTATGAGTTACTTAAAACTTAAGACAAAGGAGATGGCCTTTGAAGAGCTTATTATCAAAATCCAAATTCAGTAAGATAATAAGAAGTCCTTGCCTAAGGGAAAGCAATTCGCTGAGGCCAAGGAAAATCTGGTGGAAGCCAAAGGGAACCCAAGCAAGAAGCGCAAATTTCCGAAAGATGGCAAGACCCATACATCGGTGAAGTTTAAGGGAAACTATCACCACTGTGGAAAATCTGGTCACATGATCAAGGACTACCAGAAGCTCTATATGGAGAAGAGTTAGAAGGCCAAGGCAAAGGAAAGGCAAAAGGCAACGTCGTCGAGGACACGTTTCTTGATGATATGATTGAGGAGTTCTCTGTGGTGGTGCTAGAAGAAAACATTGTAGATAATCCCAAGCAATAGTGGATGGACATGGGTGCTACCCATCACATCTATTCTGATAGAGATGTCTTCTCCAAATATACATCAGTTACAAATAAGAAGTTGTTCATGGGTAACAACACTTCCTATGACGTGTTAGGGCAGCAAAGGTGATCCTGAAGATGACTTCTGGCAAGGAGCTCACTTTAAAGGAGGTGATGCATGTCCCTGAGATTAGAAAGAATTTAATTTCAGAGGTCATGTATTGGTTAATGTTGGTTTTAGGCTAGTATTTGAGCCCAATAAGTTTGTAATCACAAAAAATGGAACCTTTGTGGGAAGGGGCTTTGTATGTGAAGGCCTCTTCAAGGTTAACGCTATGTCTATCATACGTTCAAGCAATAAAAATGAAGTTTCTTCTTACTTGCTTGATTCTTCTAATTTATGAAATCATAGATTAGGACATGTAAACTACCAATCCATCCAAAGGTTGGTAAAGTTGGAGGTGTTTCCATCTATCGACGTAAATCCTCAACGTAAGTGTGACATGTGCATAAAGGCAAAACTCACTAAGACTCCCTTTAGATCCGTCGAAAGGGATACTGCTCCTCTAGAACTTATTCACACAGATATATGTGATTTGAAGTTTGCACAAACTAGAGGGGAGAACAAGTAGTTTGTGACATTCATAGATAGTAGCACAAGGTATTATTACCTTTACTTGTTGAAAAGTAAGAATGAAGCCTTTTACACATTCAGACTCTACAAAGAAGAAGTTGAAAACCAACTAAGCGTACGATTTAAATCAATTCATAGCGATAGAATGGGAGAATACATAGCGCCATTCGAGGAATATAGTGTCCAATCAGGCATTGTTTATCAAATGATGGCTCCATACTCACCTCAGTCAAACAGTGTCGTTGAACGCAAAAACCGTACATTGAAGGAAATGATGAATGCCTTGCTCATCAATTCCGATCTTCCCCAAAATATGTGGAGAAGTTGTCCTTACCTCTAATACGATTCTTAATAGAGTCTCACATAAGGGTAAGGATAAAACTCCATACGAGTTATGGAAAGAAAAGAAACCCACCTATAAATATCTGAATGTATGAGGTTGTTTGGCAAAGGTTGAAGTACATAAGCCAAAACAGGTCAAGATTGGACCTAAGACTGTAGATTGCATTTTCATCGAATATGCAAATAACAATAGTTCTTATCGCTTCTTAGTGCATAAGTCAGATGTATCATATATTCATGGGAGTATGATCATGGAATCAAGAAATGTCCAATTATCTGAGGATACGTTTCCTAGAAAGGAAAGAGACATAACCGCTCACAAATGAAGTTATGAACAAATTTCTCAGGATTCAGGAGTCGTTGACTACCCGGATCTAGATGGTTAAGATCTAGTGGACTCCGAAGTGGTTGAATATCCAAAATCTAGTGTTCCAAATTCTCTGAACTTGGAGACTCCAGAGATAGAACCAAGATAAAGTAAAAGGGCCGGGAAGGATAAATCCTTCGGTCCTGACTTTGTAGCTTATATGGTTCATAACAAACCACAGACAATTTCTGAAGCATTATCAACTCTGGAAGCACCGCTATGGACAGAAGCTATTGAGAGTGAAATAGACTCCATCCTGCAAAACCATACTTGAGAGTTGGTTTATCTTCCTCCAAGAAATAAACTGTTGGGTTGTAAATAGATACTCAAACAAAAGTATAAAGTAGATGGGCCTATAGATAAGTACAAGGTCAGGTTGGTAGTCAAGTGCTATCGACAAACGGAAGGTCTTGACTATTTTGGCACGTACTCCCCGGTATCTAGATTGACGTCCATACGAGTATTCATTGTGATCGTATTGTGTGGTCTTGAGATACATCAAATGGATGTCAAAACATCATTCCTAAATGGTGATTTGGAAAAAGAAATTTATATGGACCAGCCCGAGGGGTATGTGGTTCCAGGACAAGAAAACAAAGTATGTCGACTTGTCAAATCTCTGTACGGGCTGAAACAGGCCCCGAGACAATGACACGAATAATTTTATAGTACTCTACTATCGAAAGGTTTCTCCATTAATGAGTGTGACAATATGTCTACGTGAAATGTAATTCTGACTCGTTCGTCATGATATGCCTTTATGTAGAGGACATGTTGATCACAGAAAGTAGTCCTAGGTTGATCCTAGAGACTAAGAAAATGTTGAAACAATGTTTCGACATTTTCTTAGTATGTGCATTGTTGATGCCCTCTTAGGGATCAAGGTCTCTAAGACATCTGACGGAATAGTCTTATCTTAGTCTCACTACATCGAGGATGTGTTGAGAAAGTTTGCCGTTGAAGTCACCACTGGATATGAATTAGGAAATTGATAAAAATCGCGGTGCGCCCATATGCCAGGAGTGATATGCGCAGGTGATTAGAAGTTTCATGTACAAAACAAACTGCACTCGACCTGATATCGCTTATGCAGTCAACAAGTTGTCTAGGTTTACCCGTAATCCGAGTAATGATCATTGGAAAGTGGTGAATCAGGTACTACAGTACCTGAAATACACGCTAACTTACGGGTTGCATTATCCAAGATATCCAGCTATACTAAAGGGGTACAGTGATGCAAATTGGATATATGATATAGAGAACACCAAGTCCATCAGTGGGTATATATTTATAATTGGTGGTGGGGCTGTGTCTTGGAAATCCTCTAAGCAAGCTTGCATCGCCCGATCCACGATTGAGTTGGAGTTTATTGCTTTAGACAAAGCATGAGAAGAAGCTTCATGACTTCATGACTTCTTAGAGGATGTTACGTGTTGGAACAAACCCGTACCTTCTGTAATGATCCACTTCGACAATGAGTCGGCTCTAGGAAGGGCACGAAGTTCTATGTATAACGACAAATCTCATCATATTCAACGGAGACATAAGACCGTTAGACAACTGATCACCATGAGTATTATTTCCATTGATTATATAAAATCAAAGGATAACATAGCAGACCCTTTGACAAAGGGCATACCCAGAGATCAAATATTTTATCTGTCTAGGGAAATGGGCTTAAAAAAACCAAACAATAAGGACTGATACTATGGTAACTCAACCTTACTGACTAGAGATCCCGTGAATTAGGTTCAATGAAAAAACTAAGTTGTATAGATTCAGTTGAGCGCTTCGATGAAAGCAAAACCACTTCGGGTTATGATTTCTGTAAGGAACATAAACCCAAGGCAGTTCCCGCGATAGACATTAAGTGTTATCTGCAGTGTGAGTAGATGTTAAGTTTCCAAAACCTTTAATGACCCTCAACAGTTGAGGTTAGGTTTGGGGAAACTTTTAATGGTTCTTAATAATTGTGAAGTGGGGTATAGCAGGATACCTTGTAGGAGACCACCTATTTAAGTGCAAGGACAAACCATCTCAAATGAACGCACTTAAGAATCCAAGAGTGTCCACGACCACAACGGACAAAACATTAAAGAAGAACAGAGTAAGGGAAGTTGTTGCGTTGGTACCGTTGACTTGGTTTACACTAAAACCTGACGGTTCAAGACATCACGTTCACCGCGCAGTATGTAAGTCCGATGGTATTCAACTAAGGAAGGTTCAAAGCGGAAGCTACCTCTCCTGATGCAACATCGTTCCGCTGAAACATTGCTAGAAATGCACCTTGTGAGTGCGCCAATATCTCTTTCAAGAGGGGATTGTTGGAAATTTATTAATGTAGAATAAAATTTATCCCATTATTTATGACAAACAATTGGGGTCTTGTAGGCCGGAAACGTAGTTTCCACACACGTGCACACGTTGTATCAAGGATCGTAAATTTCTTTAGTAAAAGAGATATTGGTACGTAAGTAAAATGTTTGAGACATAGAATGATGGACGGTCGTTGGCCCAATGACGAGTG
This sequence comes from Przewalskia tangutica, assembly GCA_029844215.1. Lineage (NCBI taxonomy): Eukaryota > Viridiplantae > Streptophyta > Magnoliopsida > Solanales > Solanaceae > Przewalskia > Przewalskia tangutica. The sequence continues at coordinate 72,260,092 of CM056732.1, forward strand.
TTCTACATTGGTAAATGAAGGAAGAAGTGTGCATAGTGTACAGATTAGAATGACTCAAAAAGGGTCGCGGAGTCGAGAAGGGCCATGGTGCCATCGCGTAGCCGGGGAGCATCGCGGTGCCACCACCATCAGGGTCGCGGCGCTTCCGAAGGGAGCCGCGACGCTAATTTCTGCCCAAGTTACTAGAGTCGCGGTGCTAATTCGGTTTCGCCCCTGAAACGGAAAATCTGATGTTTGGAGACTTTTTGGGTTGCCCTCAATGACATTCATTCCACCATTACTCAACCATTACTTGGCTGATAAATGAGTGTCATTACTTGGTCAATTCATGGCCATTATATGAGTGATTCAATGTCATTACTTGACATTTGAAGAGACAAAATCTTACAATATAAATTGAGGCCTTTGGCTCAATTGTTAGAGACTTGCATTTTCATAAAATCTTCTTCCTCTCTAGCATAATTCAATACTCAAAGTTGTTCAAGAGAAATACTTGAGTTTCCTTTACTCAAGTATTTAGTAGTTATTTTATCTTGGGAGACTATTGCCTAGCAAACGTAAAAAGATATATACGGGAAAATCTTGTCTTAAAGACAGAGTGTCATCACTCAACTCAGCAATAATTCAGATCAAGTGTTCGTTCTTGTTTTCGGTTGTTTGTTAAGATTATTTTGTTGTAATATTTTGTTCTTCATTTTCCTAGTTCTTATCAAGGCTGGCCAGCTGGCGACGGCCCACCGGCCTGCTCGGGTTTGGCTGGTCGGGCGGCTCGGGGCGAGAAAGAGGCGGGTCGAGGCGGGCTGGAGGGTCGGATCGGGCGGGACCATACCATGTCCCGTCCCGATCCCGATCCCGTTGGGTAGTGGCCTGACGGGACAGTCGGCCTGACGGGACGGACTGTCAAGGGTTTTTTTTTTTTTTTTATTTTTCACTAAATTAAAAATAATAAATTACTAAGTACTAACAAAGTAATATTAACATATACTTGTCATATAGTCATAATGTCATATACATATACTATAATATTATAGACTTATAGTATTATAATTTATAATTATAGTATTATAGTATTATACTCATATATATAATATATTTATAAAGTATAAACTATAAACTATAAAGTATAAAGTATAAAGTTATAAACTAAATAATTAAACAAAGACAAGAATAGTGTAAAAAAAACATCCCAAGGCTGTTTTTGTGCCTTTTATATTATTAATTTTATTGAAATATCAAATATACAAGATTCAAAATTACATTGTAGTGTACTGTTGTTGAAAAACATTGCAAAAGAGTGAAAGACATAGAAAAATTTAAAAATTGCAATGAAATAAATTACCAATTTGAAAATATTTTTTCTAATTTCTTTATAATTTCTTGTGGTTCTTCGGTTGGAATTGGTATATCTTGATCAAATTGTTCCACGTCGCTACTCATGCCTTCAGATAAAATGTCGTTGTAGTTGTCGTCATCTTCTTCGTTAATCTCTGGTTGACCGCACCTCCTTCGCTCCGCTCGTATCCAATCTCTGAATAGTACCGCCATCTTCAAGCTGTCTCCGGCTAATGAGTGTCTGTGCTCTCCTATTTGAAATCACCGCAGTAAAAGCGCTTTCTGCGACGATGACGCTGAATGTTCAAAATATCTCGCCATCATTGAAAGTGTCGGAAATGTCTTCTCATTCGCTCCAATATTTCAGCAAGTCTTCCTTTCCTTCTTCTTCATTGATAATCGCTTGGTAAGGTAAATTACCCGCAACACAAAAACATCGAACTCACTAATTTGGTTAGCACTGCTACCACCGCACATTTTATTTCTGAGGCTTTCAATAGAATTAATATTAGGCCTAGCCACAGAAACTGCTTGTCGTTTTTTAGGTTGTGTTGAAGAAGAAGATGATACAAAAGTCGGTTGGTTACTAGCACTTTCTTCTTTGGTAATACCGATATACTTTTTGCATTCATCTTCTACGCTATTCAACACTTCTTCTAGCGTTAGTTCAATAGGTGGTTCAACATTTAAATTTTTGGGAGTTGGAGGTGGTAGTACGTCCATACAGCTTATATATATTTTCAATAAGACTTTTACAACCCTCTACTTTAATAGTCGGGTTTAATACAAAGACCAATAATATAAATAGGGGAATAGGAATAAAATATTTTTTAATTTCATAAACATTTTTTAATAGCTGCAGTATAAGCAGGTTTTTCCATATATTCTTTAAGAAGTAAAAATATTATAGCTATATAAAACAACATAGTTGAAATAGTAGGATAATATAAAGTAGAAAATTCTGTTGTTGCTCGTTGAAAATTTTCTAAAAATACAATAAGTTCTCTAATTTTCTCCCAATCAGGATCCACAATCATATCATTTGGATTTTGATTATGGGCGTTAAAAAATAAAGTAATAGGTTTTCTATAGTCATAAGCAACAACTAGTTGGTCATATAAAGAATTCCACCTAGTTGGTACTTCTTCGAATTTTTCAGAAGATAGTCCACAATCGTGGCAAGTTTTTATATTCTTTTCTTTGTTGAATTCTATTATTTTTAAAAATAAAGTGTAAAGCAAATTGTATTTTTCAAGAATATCTTGAAAAGTGAAAGACCATCCTTTACAACTAAGTTATAAATATGACACGCATTTGATATGAAAATGTTTTGGAAAAGACTGAGTTAAAACATTTCTTAAAATACTAATAGCGTAATTGTTAGAAGATGCATTATCTAATGTAATACTCATAACTTTATCGGTTATTCCGTAATAATCGATCGAATAAATATTTTCAAATAAACTCACCAAAGGTGCCTACTATCTATATATCTATATGCTAAAATACGTTTTTGCATAGACCATTTATAATCTATCCAATGACAAAGTTACCGTTAAATAATCACGGCGTTAGTACTACGACTATATCGGTTAAAGCAACTTTGCAATTTAAATGATATAATGCATAACGTAAATATTGTTGATATTCATGTGCAAATTTAAATACATCTCTTTTAACAGTTGATCTAGGAAAACCTTTATAAGCAGGATTATACATATCTCTAATATAATGAATAAAACCAGGAGATTCAGGAAATGAAAAAGGCAAACCCTCCATAGGAACTAATTTTGCTAGTGCTTCCCTATCTTTATGTTTATCATATTTAGGGCCTACAACTCCCCGTCATAGGGTTAATTTGACCTGTACTTTCTCCGACAAGAGTATGTGAACCTTGTCCCGATTGAGAGGACGTTTGCTCACCAGTTTTTTCAATCATGTATTGGGCATGCAAGGCTTTGTGTTTTTGCAACAGGTGTCTTTCTAAACCCCCCGTCCCACCATGACCTTGTCCAGCTTTTAAAAGAATAAACATTTTTACAAGTTTTACATACAACTACTTGATTAGCTACGTCTCACAAAATATTTCCATACAACCGATTTTAATGGTCGCTTTGGGACCTCGCCTCATAGTAGGGGATAGGAGGCATTTCACTAGTGGGTGTATCATCATCTTCATTAATAGGTGTATCATCAACTAGAGTGTCATCTAAATTAAAATCTTCTTCAATTTCAGGATAATCATTTGTGTCAAGATCATATCGTATTTCAGGAAACATTTCAGGATCTATAAAATCATCTTGTCTAGGACTAACTGGAACATGAATACTTGAAGAAGTACCCTTGCCCTTGTTACCACCCCTACTAGAGTCGAGTCCGACTTTACCTTACCCAACATTTCTTCTTAGTTTTTTTTTTTTATTAATAATAATAAATAATAAAAAAAAAAAAAAAAAAAACAAATGAAAAAAAATAAAAAAAATATCAAATTAATAAAGCGGTCGGGGCGGGATTTGGGGGCGGTCGGGCGGGATCGGCTCGGTGGCTGCCCGGGACCATACCTTGTCCGCCAGTTGAGCCCCGCCCGCTTTTTTTTTTAATATCGGTGTCGGTTCATGGGTCGGGACGGGGACCGATCGGATCGGCGCCCATCGCCACGGTTCTTATAATAGGTGTTTACTATTTTTCGTTTGTTGTATTTATTTTTTTACTAACAGGAACTTTATTTTTGAGCTAAAAATAGTTTGATAAATAATAATTCTAACCAAATATTTTATAGATTTGACTCTGAAAAGAATAAATACTCTATTGAAATAAATAGTTATTGCATGAAAAATAAGAGATACACAATTTTTTTTCTTCCTCTAGAAAATACACCGGTTAAATTTCATTACTTTGGTTATATTTTCTTTCCATTTGGCTAAAATAATGAAAATTTTACTAATTTTTTTACTGATTAGGTCTCCAAAAGGAAGAAAAAAAGGAATACACAGTTAAAATAAATAATTATTTTATCCAAAAAGAGAAAAAAGCCCAGTTAAAATAGACATATACAATGTATATTAAGAAGAAACAAGGAGAAATATAGTTGGGACAAATAAATCTTTATATTTGATTATATGGCCACTCTATCCCCCACACCTCACACTGTGGGATTTCACTAAGTATGTTATTGTTATTGTATTTGATTATATGGTAAATAATATATGAAAATATCCGTTTGCAAGTTAACTTTTCAAATTTTCTACCTTCTCACGCCCCTAAACGAGTGTGAATTCATGTTTTTTATCAGCGCTCAAGGAGTAAAATCTATAAAATTATCAAGTTTAAGCTAACGTAAAATCTAAGTATGCGTTAAATAAAAATCGTCAAATTCACCTTCCACTGAGGAAGTCTGAGATTGAGTAATTAACATGGAAAAAGTCAAATATACCCCTGAGTTGTTCAAAGGCGCAGTTCCACTTTACTGATGACATGATCTTAAATAGGGGAGGTTGCGGAGGACACAAATTAAAGTAATAGGTAATAGAGTGTTGTCTCGCTTATCATTCCTTACTAGTAGTCGTAGTTTTTTGTCCTTCAATTTATGTTATTATCTCGTAGTATACTGTTCTCTTTTCCTATTTGTCGTGTTTTGTTATTGTTTTATTCTTTTTCGATGATCTATTGATAATAATCTCTCGACAAATCTGCATACAACCTATTTTCTCCAGATTTTATCTATGGGATTACACTAAATGTGTTATTGTAAATTCAAACATTTTGATTTTAATAAATAAAGAACGTCCTCAATTTTCCACTGATCTGACCCTTACCTCCTTGACCAAGAATAATCTAAACAAAAAGGTAAAGTTGTTCTCTCAATAATTGGAATCTTATATGACCTTTAACAATTTTGACTGTTGCAATCTATAATTACCAATGTAAACTTGCTGACTTGCGGAGAATAAACATTAAAAAGGAAGGGGGAACAACATTCACCGTGATTGATGTCAAATAAATATGAAATCATCATGACATTCTCATGCCATTTTCCAATGTGTTTATTAAATAAACTTTATATTGTAACATCTTTTTATTTTAAAAAGAATGGACAGTTTTCATAATTTTATTTGTTTGATTTTATTTTTCTATTTGAACTGCTTAAACTTATAAAAACATTAAATTGATAGTGCGCCATAATGTCCGAATATTATCTGTTTAATAAACATAATAGAGTATATTTTGCTGGACCGTAATAGTACTTTCTCCATCTCAAAATATTTGTCGTATGTTCATTTACATGTCCTTTAAGAAAATATCAATTAGGAGAGATATTTAATTATTTTATTCTTATTTATATTTTAGGGCTTGTTTGATTGGGGAACAAGTTATTCCTGAATATTTGTTCCACTCTCAATGATAATTATTTTCGAGATTAGTTATTTCGAAATTTTATCCCAACCAAACGTAAGATAACCTCGTCACAAATTTAATTATGAAATTAATTATTCTTTATTCCTTATACCAAACGAGCCCTTAAGGTACAATATCTCTTCATTGAAGATTTAGTCATAATTGAGGTATTTGTAGTCTGTTGGAAATATTTATTAAACGTGAAATAAAGTTAATTCTATTTAATTACGAATCGAACAATTAGGGGCCCCACACGTCGGAAACGTTGTTTCCACACACGTGTACATACAATGCCAAGGATCATAATTTCCTTAAATGAAAGAGATATTGGTACGTATACACATTGTTTGAGACGTAAGGTATTAGACGGTTATTGGCCAAATGACGTTGGTTTCACGTTGGTAAATGAAGGAAGAAATGTACAAAGTGTGAATATCGAAACTAGTCGGAAAAAGGACCGCGGCGCCGGAAAATCATCTCGGAGCTGCGACACCATCTCCTCAGCTTCGCGGCGCCACCTGCAGGACCGCGGCGCCGGTGACGCCCGAAACTCTCTGAAGTTCCGGCGCCACCGCGCCAACCTGCAGGGCCGCAGCGCTGCGACAGTTTCAGTCCGTTGGAGAAGAATAAAAACTGACGTTTGAGCTGACTTTGGAGGATTAACTCTTCATTATTTTGCTCTTGAATTCAGTCATTACTTGGCTGAATTGTAACTCCATACTAATGGCCATTACTTGGTCATTCAAAGCCATAAATTGGCTAGTTGGAGGGTCTTCTTCTCAACACTATAAAATGAGGCATTTGGCTCATTTGCAAAACACACTTGACACAATACATTTCTGAAAGTATTCTTCATCTCTTGCAATCACAAAAACACTCAAAGATCTTTCTTTCCAAGCGAACACTTGAGTTCCCTTTGCCCATTTGTTTGATTATTGTTTTATCTTGGGAGATAAGTTGTCACGACCCGACCCCGGGGCCGCGACTGGTGCCCTACCTGGGCACCCCATTCAGGTATACATCAGAGAATAGCAGCGGAACATACACAACATACAACATGTTTAGACAAAATATCACAGGCTAGCCGATAAGGCCGCCTTCCATAAAATATGCATAATCAAAGTCAAATCAGATAACCTCGGTTCTTACATTTCAAACCACAACATGTGAACTACAAACCTCTAGGAATAACAACATGGACAGTGGCTCGCCATACCTGAATGTACATAAATCTACAACATCGTGGAAAGATCGTACTAAAAAGACAAGCCTCCGAGAAATGGAGCTTAACGTCCGATAAGTGATCCTAAGAATGAGGATCCACCACCGCTACCCCTACCGCGGATGAACGCAACCCCGAGAAGGGGTCGACACAATATGTACTAATTATGTAAAACTGGAAAATACTGCAATTACACCATAAGTTTAAAACAAAGCCGGAGACATGTATGATAATAAAATTACAGTACACAGTGCCTTACTAAAAATGAGAGTAACTAAGAGTATACATACAACATAAAAATAGGAAGCTCACGATCAAAGCAGGACCATCCGCCCACAGTATCATTAAGCAATCCTACTCCTGGGACTATTTCACCCGCATAGGTCGTGTGGACCCGCATGAGGTATTCCTCGTGATAGGTCAGACTACCGCATGGGACTATTTCACCCGCATAAGCCCATAGGACTCGCATGAGGTATTCCTCGCATCGTGGGTAGCAAATCCACGGAAACAGGTGGTATAACGATCTTGGGGATTTACCCCTCATTTATACTCTTACCCTGGAGAAGGTGGTATAACGATCTTGGGGATTTACCCCTCATTTATACTCTTACCCTATCTCAACCGGCCATCATACATAACATAAGCCCTACCGGCTTATCATACATAACATAAGCACTACATTATTATACAATAAATAAGCAAGTTAAGAAATCCACCTAACTTCTTATTAGTCTTATTCATATACACTCTCATTTTAGTTTACTTAAGGCACTAGCATGTCTTTTTATAAAAATCCGGGAATTTAACCCAAGTACTACATACTTCCACTCTTTTAAAAATGACTCTTTTTCGTATAAAACTTCCAAGATACAATTAACCGTAGTATCAAGTCAAAATTACTTTTCAAGACAAGTCACAATACCTTTAGAAATAAAGTTAGGTTTCTAAATCAAGTGACTCTTTTTCTTATAAAACCTTAGGCAATTGATGCCTTAAAATCAAATTGCCTTTCATGAAATCAAGTCATTTATCTTTCCATAAAGCTAATATAACCAACTTCCCATAAAGTCGTTATATTCACTTTATACCTTAGTCAAATACAATTTCCTATCCAAGGGACTTATACGTTTAAAACGAAACAAGTATCACATACTTTAAAACTCTTCAAGTCCCTTAACTTTAATAAAACTTAAGATATCCTTAATACTTTCAAAGAAGTGAGTTATTCTCCTAACTCACCCGACTTGGCTATTCATAAAACTAGTAAAGGATATCAAGGTCTTCAGACGCCTACCGTACTATATAATGCAACTAGTCATGCTCAAAAGATAGGAAAGTTCTACATACCTCTTCGGGTCAAACCACTTGCCAGGTACAAAATCCCGCCCGTAGTATGTCAACCTATAATATCCACAATACGTCTATTAACGCCTTACTTCAAACGTAGAATATTATAAGTGTAAAGTCTCTAAATTCTACGGAAAATCTGACAAAGACCTCCTTTGTTTCTACTCATTTTGCCACCTTTTTCAAGGCCGAATTCAATAACCAAACACGCCACATTTAAGGCCCAATCAATGCAATTAATCAATAGGGGATTACACGCCTACTAGACGTGTAAAATTCCGCCCCACAAACGATATCAAACTAATACAAACTACAAGTCCAATTCGGCCACATTGAGTACAATAACACCAATTCTTATCCAATTTCCATTTCAATCCAAGTTATTAGCATAACATGATATCAAGTCGCAATCGATTATAACCACTATAATCTTTAAGTAAGTAACATGCGACTATTCTAATAAACGACCAAATTGTGATCCAACTTCACAAGGCTTAAATGACATTTCGGATTTAAGACTACAATCAATCCATAATACTTAAGAAACTTCCACACATATACTTCATGCTAGCAAACATGTAAAGCTAACAACAATATATATTCTTGTAACACTTGAGAGACAAGATTATTACCTCAACGATTCTTAGTCCAATTCCAAATCCGAAGTCGCTCCTTAGCAACTTAGAGCCTCTTCAAGACACTTCAATCCACTACTTGAGACCCTTAGAACAACACCAACAAATTTCCTTCAAACTTCCAAACAAAACCTAGAAAGCAACTAGGTTTTCACCTTGCGACTAATACGAAAACTATCTTTTTCCGGGATTTTTCTATTGAGATACACTTACAATACACTCATGAACCTTGGTTTAAAGTGTGGAGCTTAATGGACAAGAAACAAAAAAAATTCTCTTTCAAATGGGCATGAACCGGAGAGCAACTATGGGAGCTCTTGAAATTCTTGAAATTTTTTCTAAGTGTTAGACGTAGTCTTGCTACTAGTAGTATTATATAGTAACATGGAGGGTCAAGATGTGTACAAATGGATGGCTAGGATGAGGTTCTCTTAAATATCAAGCCTTGTGGACCCATTGACTAAGTCAATTTTCTCAAGCTCTACAAGTTGCAAGACTTGTCTTCCTAACAAGGGTCAAATGACCCTTGTGCCCATGCTACATTTCGTCCAAGACAAACATAAGGGGGGGGGGGGTGACACGTGTCTCCCTCCCATTCGTCACAATATTCGTTTTCCGACAAATTCATAATTCCGATAAATTTTTACAAGTCTCAATCTTAACATTAGCAATTCTCACGTACGTTCTTAAAACATGTCCTGTAAATACGGGGTGTAACATTCTTCCCCCCTTAGAAACATTCGTCCCCGAATGTTCTTTCGGAGTCAAACTTATAATTAGCGACATAGTTTCCTTTCACAACCCCGACATACCAATAATGCCACACATGGCCACATAATAGCATTTAAACAAAACAAATGCTTTAATAACAACTTGACAAGTAAGGGAGAACGAATTACCTGAAGGTGTAGGGAATAAGTGAGGATAATTCCTCAACATGTCCTCCTCCGCTTCCCAAGTCATCTCCTCCCGGTTATCATTTCTCCACAAGACTTTGACGGAAGCCACATCCTTGGTCCGCAGTCGCCTGACCTGGCGATCGAGTATCGCTATGGGTCTCTCCTCATACGATAACCCTCCGCTATCCGACCTCACTAGCGTGGAAAACTCTCGCCGATCTCCGATACACTTCCGCAACATAGAAACATGGAAGACCGATGTACGCCTCTAACTCGATGGCAGATCCAACTTATAGGCAACATTGCCTACTCGACGACGATCCGGTAGGGCCCAATGTACCTTGGGCCGAGTTTCCTTCTTCCGAATCTCATCACACCCTTCATGGGTAACACCTTCAAAGACCCAATCGCTCACGAAACTCCAAATGCCGACGCCGATTATCCGCATATGACTTCTACCGACTGAGCCGCTATCAGCCTCCTGGATAAGCTTCACCTTATCCACAGCCTACTGAACCAAGTCTGGGCCAACTAACTGCACCTCGCCCACGTCGAACCAACCAATCGGCGACCTACATTTCCGCCCATATAAAGCCTCGTATGGCGCCATCTGTATACTTGAATGATAGCTGTTGTTATAAGCAAACTCTACGAGAGGAAAATGATCCTCCTACCTCGAATCAATCACGCAGCTCGCAGATATCCTCGTTGTTCGATAGTACGCTTTGCCGCCTGGCTACCGAGGATGAAATGTCAGATCGAGACTCACCTGTGTCCCTAATCCCTTCTGGAAAGACCTCCAGAAGTTAGCCGTAAACTGAGCTCCTCTATCTGATATAATCGACACAGGTACACCGTGCAACCTCACAATCTCTCTGATGTACAATCTGGCATAGTCTCACCAAAACGCTGTCCGATCGGAAGGAAATTGACCGATTTCGTCACCACAACAATAACCCAAATGGAGTCGTATTTCCTCCGAGTACGAGGTAACCTCGTAATAAAGTCTATGTTGATCACCTCCACTTCCAAGTCGTAATCTCAATAGCTCGCAATAATCCACGGGCCTCGTGCTCGACCTTGACCGGCAATTAGACATCGCGGCAACAAAACTCGCCACGTCCCTCTTCAGGCCATCCCACCAATACAAACATCTGAGGTCATGATACATCTTGGTTGACCCTGGATGAATAGAATAACGAGCACTGTGTGCCTCCCCCAAAATCTGCTGACGAAGTCCTGTCACATAGGGAATACACAACCGGTCCTCAAATCTTAGCACCCCATCAGGCGCTACCTCGAATAGACTCTTCTCCTCCCAAGAGTCGATCTCGATACCGCACCAACACCGGATCCTCAAATCGCCGCTCTTCACCTCATCAACGATGGAAGACTCGCAACCTCACGAACCCGCACTCCACTATCGCCGGTATCAATCAATCGAACCCCAAGGCTCGCTAGCCGGTGGATCCGACGACCATGTCCTCGCCTCTCTGGCCGCACTGATGTGCTCCCATCGATCTACGACTCAAGGCATCAAGAACTACGCTGGCTTTCCGATGGTATAGATATCAACATCATAATCTTTCAAAGAACTCTAACCACCGCCTCGCAAGTTCACTCCTCTCGCCAAGATATACTCGAGGCTCTTGTGGTCAGTATAAATATCCACATGAACCCCATACAAATAATGTCTCCAAATCTTCAAGGCATGAATAATCGCCAACTCTAAGTCGTGGGTAGGTAATTCCTCTCATGCTCCGTGAATCAAAATCCTCCCTCTCCGTGAGCAAGCCATTCACAGTGAACACCCACCCACTTGGAAATGAGTGAAGTGCGGCTACCCCAGCTACCACCACTACTAGCTCCCTCCTACCCCTCGTATGGCCCAGAAAATTGTTGCTGTAAATACCCAATGCCCGAAAATACCCGTACTTATACCTTAGTGTGTGGTAGAAGTTGAACTTCTAAGGTTCCTTAGACATAAAACTTAGGAGCAAAACTGACTTTTGATACTTTATTGGGCTTACCGGTAGAACTAATCCTAACCTAAATGCTAATTTACTTTTGAGATTAGAATAATATATAGTGATAAGAATAAGTATAAATACTTAAAGGGTTGTTAAGGAATAGAATTGAGCTTGTAACACTATAGAAGGGTATAAAAAGAAATATATCTGACGTACTTACATTGGCAAAGTTTCTGATGAACTTATATAGCTGTAGGTGGTGAGGTTGTCTTTTGGAGCTTCGTAGAATTAAGACCCTCTGTTTTAGAATGACTGGAGAATAATCTGGGCTTTTGATAGATATACGTGACTATTATAAGAGAGCTGATTCTACTAGCGATTTCTACTTCGACTTGGCGGTGGATTTCGCCGAGAAGGTATGTGATTCTATTGGCATGATATTTTGCAATATGTGTATAGTGCGGTGACTTACTTATGTGTTAGCGAACTTCGCTTAAGCGATGCCTGAAACTAACTGAATGTCGTGCGGCAATGCCTCGAATAATAAAGAATAATAAAGAAGCGGCGTTTCAAAAAGGGACTCTGAACCACAAGAGAAGCGAAGAACTTTGAAAATTGAAGCGAGAATTATAGGGATTATTACAGCTTTATGGAAGTAAGTATAACGGCAAGATTGATAAAAGAAAGCAGTTTGCCCTATGGCAGATGCAGAACTTTATATTGTGAAAAATAAGATGGTTGATATAGTAGACATGATATGATGCTGTGTGTTAGTATGTATATGCGTTTGTATGAGTGGTATCTTGTTGTGCTTATGTTACCCAAGATAAGTTGTTATGTTAGTATCTGCTCCTTTCACTACTTGAGATGATCTGGGGAGTTAAAGCGCCCTCGTGCGAGGGTGGAGCTTCGAGCGATGCAGGACGTATTCGAGGAAATACCTCATGCGGGTCGGGGGCTTTATCTTGAACTTCGAGAGTTCGAGTTAGTATCTTGAGGGTTATGCCTACATGCGGTCTGTGTGGCTTGTCAGACAGCGGTCGGGAAAATCTTAGAGGAAGTAACTACCCCTCGATGAGGTTACACCTCATGCGGACCCCATGTGAGTGGCCTATCACGGACTCAGGGAGTCGAGCGCTGTCTTGCGAGAATGATGATATGGGCGTGGCCTGTTTCCGATCATTAGCGACCTAGAGCAAAACCTATTGATTACTGTGTTGATAACTTTGTTTATGATGTGACACTACGTGCCATGGTTGTTTCGCCATATTTATGCTTGGTTTTAAAAATGATATGTTTTCATTTAAGTACTTTCTGATTTCGCATACCCGAGTACACATTGGCGACCTCGCCGCAGCTGCGGGCGTACGCGGTAAGAGACAGCAGGTGCTAGATCGCGTCCTTCATCTCTTCCGAGGTATCGGGAAGCAAATCTCTTTAGGAGCTGCTTTTGGTATGATCTCACATTGTATGTGTTTTTATGCGATCGGGGTATGGCGCGGGACACGTCGCCAGAGTCACAGATTCATAGAAGATGCGCCCAGTGCGTGTTATGCGGTGTGGGATGCTTCTTAAAACATGAATCAAAATCATCTTTCTGGTGTTTTCTCAAAATTACGTCTTTGTTTTATCAAGCTGACGCATGTCTTGCTATGTTTCCGATTACCGATATGACTCACCAATGTTTTCCGATGGTCGCGACAAAAGTGGTATCGAGCGCGACAAAAAGTGGTATCCGAGCGATTAATCTCGGAGAAAGTGTCCTGACAGTATCTAGTAAGTCTTGATTATCGGTGTGTTGTGCACCACACCAAATAGGACTGCTTAGAGATAGGATTGGTTTCAGTTCTTCGTTCGAGGTCGTGCTTTAGAGGCTGTGTTATCCTTGTGTGGACCCGCCTAACGTATTCGCAGGCAACCTGGTCCATGGCAACAAGGCAGCAGGGCCCCGAAGAGGCGAAGCGGCGCAGCTTCAGGCCGAGGACACCGAGTCACGAGGGCTCAGGCCCAGTCCTATACGAGCGGCGAGTTACATGGCGCCGCCCGGCCGGCGAGACGCTGGTACCAACGCCTCGCGTCCCGCGGCACAGGCCGGGAGGTTAGAATACAAGGAGATAACCCGGTTGGCTAAAGTTGTGGCGATCACGACGAAGGCCCGGATGCGGCAGTTCGATTCAAGCTCGGTCTTGCGTCGCGCCCGTTGTTCGCGAAAGGCGAAGAAGTTTGAGGAGTTTTACGGGGTCGAGGCTAGCCATGAACTTATGAATTCGGCCTGGGATGATCGCGAGGATTCATCCGAGAGCCGAGCGCGAGAGAAGTGATGATCGGGCGTCAGGGCGGTGCGTGATCTTTGGTTCACATAGGAAGTGCGTGCCGGTCGATTGGTTGATTCATGGGAGCTATCGGGGAGAAACGCACCGCCCCGCGATGCATCCGGACTCTTGGAGATATCTTTGCGAGCTTTGTGACCGATGGTAGTTATCGTCGTCGACATCTGGAGTTCTGGTTGATGATTGGGTTTCCCCGAAGCGGCTGTGAGTCGATCGTCGAGTTGGCGTCTGTGGACGAAGGGCACGGGCTTCCCGAAAGTCTTGTGGCGGGCGAGCTCGGAGATGACGTAATTCACTTTCCTACTTGTAAATCTTCATTATCGCTTATGCCTAAGTGTTGTTTATGGCCGTGTGGCTTTTTGCAAACCGTTTAAGTTTTGAAGAACAAGGAACATTCGGGACGAATGTTTCGGAGAATGTTATACCTCAGATTTCAGTAAGTGTAAAGGAATAAAAGTTTGGTCTTAAAGTTAGGCCTTGAACGATTTTTTAGGCACAACTCTCTAAGCGGTTCGTAGGATAAATTCGGCTATGTCATTTCTAATTTTTGCGGATTTTTCCGAGAGACGTAACACTTTGGACCAATGAGAGGCGACACTTCCCACCCTCTCATTGGTGGACTTGTCACGCAATTGGATGACAAGTCATAAAGTTCGATAGATATTTTGTGTGCAAGTTGGCTAGGTACACGCTAATCTTGACCTTACACTTGCCTAGCACTTGGCTAAATCTTGGCCATTGGTTGCCATGTCTTGACCTATAAATACCCTCTTGAGATGAAGAGTTCTTCATCCACTAAAGCAGTCTTGAAAAATCCTCCCTCTCCTTGAGCAATTCGCCCAAACACCCTCCCCCGAGGCTACCCCATAGAAAAGTTGCCTTCTTGTATTGTTATAATGCCCAAAATACCCTAGCCCAAATACCTTAGTACTTAGTAGAAGTTGTGAAGAACTTCAAGGTTTCTTGAGCATACAACTTAGAGCAAAACTTTCTAGGATATTATGGTAACTAATCCTAACCTCTTTTTGAATTAGAATATATATATTGTTGTAGTATAAGAATAAGTATAAATACTTAGAAGGTTGTTAAGGAATAGAATTGAACTGTAACACTTAGAAGCGGTATAAAAGAAGAATATACGAAATCGACTACATGCGATACATAGAGACTTATATAGCTCACCCGACTTTCCAATTAAGGACCTCTGCTTAGAATGACCTACGCTGAATAGTCTAGACTTTGATAGATATCTGTGACTATTATACATACTCGACTTGGCGGTGGATTTCTATGTGATTCTTCCTAAAGCATGATATTTTACAATATGTATATAGTACGGTACGTGTTAAATAATACTAAGCCTGAATAATAAAGAATCTTATTAAAATAAGAGAACTAATTGGTTTTTGAAAAAGAGTTATACTAGCTTTATGGGAAGTAAGTATAACCACTTAAGATTGATAAAAGAAACAAGTTTATATTGTGAAAAGAATAATAAGATGGTTTGATAAGTAGACATGATATGATGCTTTGTGTGTTAGTATCTTGAGTATCCTTGTTGTGCTTATGTTACTTAAAGATAAGTTGTTATGTTAGTATACTATCACTCACCTCGAGATGATACCGGGTTGGTAGACTCAAAGCACCCGGGACCATGATTCGAGAATACCGAGCTACGAGAGTTCCTATGCGGGGTTATGCCGTTAGGCTTGCATGATGATACGGGCGAGTGGCCCTGTTCGATCATTCGAAACCTATTACGATTGTTGATCTTGTTTATGATGTGACTACATATTTGTAAACCGGTTTTAAAAATGATATGTTTTCATTTAAGTACTTTACGCTGCATACTTAGTACTTCATGCCGCGCAAGTGCTAGATCCGCATCCGATCTCTACGTAGCTCCATCTCTTCCTACTTTTGGTATGATCTCCAGATAGTTTTTGTGGTCGCCATAGTTGTATATTTCCTAAAACATGAATATATATATAAAGACGATGTTTTCTCAAAATCGTGTCTTGTTTTATAAACTATTTTATGTCTTGCTTTATGTTTCCGATATATGACTACTTATGGGTCGTGACAGAAGCATAGGCTATAACCTTGTCGTGCTGCATCAAAACACACCCTAGCCCGATACCCGAGGCATCACAATAGATCACGCACCGCCTAACCCTCGGAAGAGTAAGAATCGAGCCGTAGTCAACCTTTCCTTCAAGAATCGGAAACCCTTCTCGCAAGCCTCTGTCCCATCGGAACTTGGCCGCCTCGAGTCACCTAATAAACGGCAATAAATCGAAGCAACCGCTTCCACACACCTACGATAATAACTCGCCACTTCTAAGAAATCGCGCACTTCGGCCGGAGTAGAGGTCTCGCCAAGACTTGATCGCTCAATCTTTGCCAGATCCACCCGAACACCATCAGCCCCATAATGTGCTCCTGTGAATGCCATCGAGGCCAACCAAAACTCACACTTGGAGAACTTGGCGACAATCGCGGCCCGAGGACCCTGGCACCGCCTCGCCGACCGCATGCTCTCGCCACCGCGAATAAACCAGATGTCATCAATGAATACTATCACAAATGTATCCAAAATAGCTTGAACACCCGTTCATCAAATCCATAAATACCGCTGAGCGTTGGTCAAACCGAAAGACATAACCTCAACTCATAGTGCCCATACCGGTCCCGAATGCGCTTTGGGATATCTCGCTCTTGAAATCGTACTGATGATAACTGCATCGCAGTCTATCTTGAGAAACACTTGCACCTCGCAATCGTCAAACAAATCATCAATCCTCGGGAGGGTACCTATTTTTGATAGTTACCTTATTCACCGCTCAGAATCAACACACATACGCAGCTGGCCCCATCCTTTTTTGACAAACAAAACCGCGCCCCTGGAGAAACACTAGGCTCGATAAAGTCTTTTTCCAAAGAAATCTTTCACCGGTCCTTCAGCTCCTCAACTCAAGAGTGCCATCCTGTATGGCGAATGGAAATAGGTCGAGTGTCCGCAACATGTCAATACAAAACTCAATCTCCTCTCGTGAGGATACCCAAGATCGTGCGGGAACACATCCGAAACTCCTAACCATCGACATCGATCAAGAATCGACACCTCACCTCAGTATCAAATACCCAACCGGATGATATATGTACTTTCTCGCACCATCTTCCTAGCCTTGAGGTAAGAAATAAACCTACCCCTCGGCGACGCTGTGTTGCCCTTCCACTCGATAACTGGCTCGCCAGGAAACTGGAACCGAACCAACCTGTCCCTACAGTCAACGTTGACATAACAAGAGGCCAACCATTCCATACCCATAATGACATCAAAATATGTCATCTCCAACTCTATCAAGTCTGCAAGGGTCTGACGACTGTAAATAAACACCGGACAACCTCTATACACCCGCTCAGCTAACACCGAATCACCCACCGGCGTAGCTACCTCAAAAGGCTCTATCGACACCGGCTCTATCCCGATTCTACCCGCAATAAGAGGGGACACATAGGACAAGGTAGAACATGGATCTATCAAAGCATAAACGCTACAAAGATGAAATCAATAATGTACCGCGACGACGCCGTGGAAGCCTCCCGATCTCGGGCGGCTAATGAATATATGCGTTCGTGGATCGGCCGAATCGAACCACCACCAAGACCTTCGCCGCTCGCCGGCCCGCGAGTACCCGCCCGGCGCATAACCACAGAAGGAGAGGAAGACCCAACAACTGATCCTGTCGGCTGCACCGTACCACCCATGCCGCCTCTAAACGGAAAATCTATACTCAAATGGCCCTGCTGGCCACAAGAGTAACAAGCTCCCGGAGCCATGCGACACTCGCCTTGGTGAGACCTACCGTGACGAGCACACCGAGATGGGTGGTCTCGACGGTGACGGCCGCCTCGAAACCTCAAGTCCTGGAGCCCCGACCGCCTCGAATGACTGGATGATCGACCTCCCGCCGAAACCGTGAAGGAGCACTCAGGCCGGCCGGAATGTGGACCTAGTCTGGCCGAGGTTGTCCGCCGAAACCGCCCCGAGACTCGCTGCCCCGCCTTCGGGCCGGCTCGAGCCAACTGATCCTCCTCTCTCTATCCTCTATCCTCGCGCATACGCTGCATCCTAGCAATGTCCATACCGGCCAAGAGCCACCCCCAAGCATGCAGAATCATATGACGGCCTAGCCCCATCACATAACGATGAACTCTATCCGCCATGTCGCCTAAAATGGTGTCGCGATGATCGCCAAGGAGTCAAACTCGTGTCAGACTCTCGATAGTCCTCTCATTCTGCCTCAAGGTCAAGAATCCATCTACACGGGCTGTCCTCATCTCAGGAGACAAAAAGTGATCCATGAAGGCCTCTGTAAACTCCTCCCAAACAACTGAAAGAGCATCCTCACCTCTCGACAGCTCCCATGACTCAAACCAGTTCAACGCAATATCGCAGAATCCCAGAAGAGGCTAGCATAATGCACTGCCTCCAAGCCCTAAGAACTCGCATAGTCCGTAGCTGCCGAATGAACTCCTGCGGATCCTTCTCGCACTTCAACCATAAAACTCGGCGGATGACAACCTAGAAAATCCCAATCCGCAAACTGTCGGCCAGGGTTAGCCGCTCGCCTCGCTTGCCGCTCGCTACTATATCGGTCAATAACCGGACCGCTTCTCGTAATCTCTATACTCGCACTGGCCGCGAATCGAGGCTCGCACCGGAACCTCGAGCTACCGCCGCCTCGCCTCTTTCTATCGCCGCGTGGTGAACTCGCCGACCGCTTACTACCTCGTGCATAGTCTGTGCTCGAGTCCGTAACCCTCGAGTACCGCTTAGCGCCTCGCCGCTTTGCCCTTCTGGGCCTGGTCGCCTCCGCGAGGCATAATCGTTTCATAAGAATAGGTCGAGAGGATTCAACCTAATAAGACAAATCATCGCACGATCTCGCAGAGAGAAGAATGGAAACCAATCCTAAATGTCACCAAGCCTCCCGATTATAGATGTGGTGCGCAACACACCGATAATCAAGACTCTACTAGACACGGTCAGACACTTTCCGAGGACTAATCGCCAGATACCACTTTGGTCACGACCCGACCCTCGGAAGCGCATCGTGCCCTACCCGCACCCTGCCTGTATACATCGAGAATAGCAATGAACATACACAACATACAACATGTTTAGACAAAATATCACAGGCTAGCCGATAAGGCCGCCTTCCATAAAATATGCATAATCAAAGTCAAAACTGTACAACTCGGTTCTTTCAGTCCCAAACCACAACATGTGAACTACAGACTTCAGAATAACAACAAGCGTGACAGTGGCCTTCGCCATACCCCTGAATGTACATAAATCTACAACATCAGGGAAAGACTGTACCAAAGAGACAAGCCTCCGGAGAAATGGAGTTTCTGACGTCTGATAAGTGATCCTAAGAATGAGGATCCACCAACTGCTTACCCCTACCTGCGGCATGAACGCAGCCCCCGAGGAAGGGGGTCAGTACACAATATGTACTAAGTATGTAAAACTGGAAAATACTGCAATTACACCATAAGTTTAAAACAAAGCCGGAGACATGTATGATAATAAAATTACAGTACACAGTGCCTTACTAAAAATGAGAGTAACTAAGAGTATACATACAACATAAAAATAGGAAGCTCACGATCAAAGCAGGACCATCCGCCCACAGTATCATTAAGCAATCCTACTCCTGGGACTATTTCACCCGCATAGGTCGTGTGGACCCGCATGAGGTATTCCTCGCATAGTCAGACTACCGCATGGGACTATTTCACCCGCATAAGCCCATAGGACTCGCATGAGGTATTCCTCGCATCGTGGGTAGCAAATCCACAGAAACATGTGGTATAACGATCTTGGGGATTTACCTCTCATTTATACTCTTACCCTGGAGAAGGTGGTATAACGATCTTGGGGATTTACCCCTCATTTATACTCTTACCCTATCTCAACCGGCCATCATACATAACATAAGCCCCACTTATCATACATAACATAAGCACTACCGCTTATTATACAATAAATAAGCAAGTTAAGAAATCCACCTAACTTCTTATTAGTCTTATTCATATACACTCTCATTTTAGTTTACTTAAGGCACTAGCGTGTCTTTTATAAAAATCCGAATTTAACCCAAGTACTACATACTTCCACTCTTTTAAAAATGACTCTTTTTCGTATAAAACTTCCAAGATACTATTAACCGTAGTATCAAGTCAAAATTACTTTTCAAGACAAGTCACAATACCTTTAGAAATAAAGTTAGGTTTCTAAATCGTTGACTCTTTTTCTTATAAAACCTTAGGCAATTGATGCCTTAAAATCAAATTGCCTTTCATGAAATCAAGTCATTTATCTTTCCATAAAGCTAATATAACCAACTTCCCATAAAGTCGTTATATTCACTTTATACCTTAGTCAAATACAATTTCCTATCCAAGGGACTTATACGTTTAAAACGAAACAAGTATCACATACTTTAAAACTCTTCAAGTCCCTTAACTTTAATAAAACTTAAGATATCCTTAATACTTTCAAAGAAGTGAGTTATTCTCCTAACTCACCCGACTTGGCTATTCATAAAACTAGTAAAGGATATCAATGTCTTCAGACGCTCACCGCACTATATAATGCAACTAGTCATGCTCAAAAGATAGGAAAGTTCTACATACCTCTTCGGGTCAAACCACTTGCCAGGTACAAAATCCCGCCCGTAGTATGTCAACCTATAAGATCCACAATACGTCTATTAACGCCTTACTTCAAACGTAGAATATTATAAGTGTAAAGTCTCTAAATTCTACGGAAAATCGGACAACACCTCCTTTGTTTCTACTCATTTTGCCACATTTTTCAAGGCCGAATTCAATAACCAAACACGCCACATTTAAGGCCCAATCAATGCAATTAATCAATAGGGGATTACACGCC
Organism: Przewalskia tangutica; assembly: GCA_029844215.1. Taxonomy (NCBI): domain Eukaryota; kingdom Viridiplantae; phylum Streptophyta; class Magnoliopsida; order Solanales; family Solanaceae; genus Przewalskia; species Przewalskia tangutica. The sequence goes on from CM056732.1 coordinate 72,281,192, forward strand.
TACTAGACGTGTAAAATTCCGCCCCACAAACTATATCAAACTAATACAAACTACAAGTCCAATTCGGCCACATTGAGTAGAATAACACCAATTCTTATCCAATTTCCATTTCAATCCAAGTTATTAGCATAACATGATATCAAGTCGCAATCGATTATAACCACTATAATCTTCAAGTAAGTAACATGCGACTATTCTAATAAACGACCAAATTGTAATCCAACTTCACAAGGCTTAAATGACATTTCGGATTTAAGACTACAATCAATCCATAATACTTAAGAAACTTCCACACATATACTTCATGCTAGCAAACATGTAAAGCTAACAACAATATATAATCTTGTAACACTTAAGAGCCAAGATTATTACCTCAACGATTCTTAATCCAACTCCAATTCCGAAGTCGCTCCTTAGCAATTAGATCCTTCTCAAGGTACTTCAATCCGCTACTTGAGGCCCTTAGAACAACACCAACAAATTTCCTTCAAATATCCAAACAAAACCTAGAAAGCAACTAGGTTTTCACCTTGCGACTAATACGAAAACTATCTTTTTCCGGGATTTTTCTATTGAGATACACTTACAATACACTCATGAACCTTGGTTTAAAGTGTGGAGCTTAATGGACAAGAAACAAAAAATTTTCTCTTTCAAATGGGCATGAACCCGAGAGCAACTATGGGAGCTCTTGAAATTCTTGAAATTTTTTCTAAGTGTTAGACTTAGTCTTGCTACTAGTAGTATTATATAGTAACATGGATGGTCAAGATGTGTACAAATGGGTAGCTAGGATGAAGTTCTCTTAACTATCAAGCCTTGTGGACCCATTGACTAAGTCAATTTTCTCAAGCTCTACAAGTTGCAAGACTTGTCTTCCTAACAAGGGTCAAATGACCCTTGTGCCCATGCTACATTTCGTCCAAGACAAACATAAGGGGTGACACGTGTCGCCCTCCCATTCGTCACAATATTCATTTTCCGACAAATTCATAATTCCGATAAATTTTTACAAGTCTCAATCTTAACATTAGGAATTCTCACGTACGTTCTTAAAACATATCCTGTAAATACGGGGTGTAACATTCTTCCCCCCTTAGAAACATTCGTCTCCGAATGTTCTTTCGGAGTCAAACTTATAATTAGCGACATAGTTTCCTTTCACAACCCGACATACCAATAATGCCACACATGGCCACATAATAACATTTAAACAAAACAAATGCTTTAATTAAAACTTGACAAGTAAGGGAGAACGAATTACCTGAAGGTGTAGGGAATAAGTGAGGATACTTCCTCAACATGTCCTCCTCCGCTTCCCAAGTCATCTCCTCCCGGTTATTATTTCTCCACAAGACTTTGACGGAAGCCACATCCTTGGTCCGCAGTCGCCTGACCTGGCGATCGAGTATCGCTATGGGACTCTCCTCATACGATAACCCCTCTGTCACCTGGACCTCACTAGCAGGGAAAACTCTTACTGGATCTCCGATACACTTCCGCAACATAGAAACATGGAAGACCGGATGTACCGCCTCTAACTCTGATGGCAGATCCAACTCATAGGCAACCTTGCCTACTCGACGGACGATCTGGTAGGGCCCAATGTACCTTGGGCTGAGTTTCCCCTTCTTTCCGAATCTCATCACACCCTTCATGGGTGACACCTTCAAGAAGACCCAATCGCTCACCAAACTCCAAATGCCGACGCCGATTATCCGCATATGACTTCTGCCGATTCTGAGCTGCTAACAGTCTCTCCTGGAGAAGCTTCACCGTCTCCACAGCCTTCTTTACCAAGTCCGCCAACTAATCGCACTCGCCCAAGTAGAACCAACCAATCGGCGACCTACATTTCAGCCCATATAATGCCTCGTGTGGCGCCTTCTGTATTCTGGAATGGTAGCTGTTGTTATAAGCAATCTCCACGAGAGGCAAATGATCCTCCTCCTACCCTCGAAATCAATCACGCAGCTCGCAGATATCCTCGTTGTCGGATAGTACGCTCGCCGCCTCGATACCGAGGATGAAATGTCAGATCGAGACTCACCTGTCCCTAATCCTTCGAAAGACCTCGGTGTTAGCCATAAACCGGGCTCTATTCGATATAATCGATACAGTACACCGCCTCACAATCTCTCGATGTACACCGCATAGTCCTCACCAAAACGCCGCCCCGATCCGAAGGAAATGGACTGATTTCACACCACAACAATAACCCAAATGGAGTCGTATTTCCTCCGAGTACGAGGTAACCTGTAACAAAGTCCATGTTGATCACCTCCCACTTCCAAGTCGGAATCTCAATAGCCCGCAATAATCCACCGGGCCTCGGTGCTCGACCTGACTACCGGGCAATTAGGACATCAGGCAACAAAACCTCCCACGCCCTCTTCGTGCCATCCCACCAATACAAACATCCGAGGTCATGATACATCTTGGTTGACTCGATGAATAGAATAACGAGCACCGTGCCTCCCCAAAATCTGTGACGGCCCTCGCTACATCGGGAACACACAACCGCCTCAAATCTTAGCACCCCATCAGCGCTACCTCGAATAGACTCTTCTCCTCCCAAGAGTCGTGATCTCGATACCGCATCAACACCGATCCTCAAACTGCCGCCTCTTCACCTCATCAACGATGGAAGACTCGCAACCTCACGAACCCGCACTTACTATCGTCGGATCAATCAATCGAACCCAAGGCTCGCTACCGTGGATCTCGACAGACCATGTCCTCGCCTCTCGCCGCACTCCGATGTGCTCCCCATCGATCTACGACTCAAGGCATCAAGAACTACGCTGGCTTTCCCGATGGTATAGATATCAACATCATAATCTTTCAAAGAACTCTAACCACCGCCTCGCCGCAAGTTCACTCCTCTACTGAAGATATACGAGGCTCTTGTGGTCCGTATAAATATCCACATGAACCCCATACAAATAATGTCTCCAAATCTTCAAGGCATGAATAATCGCGCTAACTCTAAGTCGGTAGGGTAATTCTCTCATGCTTCCGTGAATCGCCGGAAGCATAGGCTATAACCTTGCCGCGGCCGCATCAAAACACACCCTAGCCCGATACCCGAGGCATCACAATAGATCACGCATCTGCCTAACCCTCGTGAAGAGTAAGAACTGGAGCCGTAGTCAACCTTTCCTTCAAGAATCGAAACCCTTCTCGCAAGCCTCGCCCATCGGAACTTGGTCGCTTTCTCGAGTCACCTAGTCAACGGTGCCAAATCAAGCAACCGCTTCCACAAACCTACGATAATAACTCGCCAAATTTCTAAGAAATCGCGCACTTTGGCCGGAGTAGAGGTCTCGCCAAGACTGATCGCTCAATCTTTGCCGTATCCACCAACACCATCAACCCCAATAATGTGCCCCAGAATGCCACCGAGGCCAACCAAAACTCACACTGAGAACTTGGCGAATAATCGCCGGCCCGAGGACCCTGGTACCGCCCTCAAGTGATCTGCATGCCTCGCCACCCACGAATAAACCAGATGTCATCAATGAATACTATCACAAATGTATCCAAAATGGCTTGAACACCCGTTCATCAAATCCATAAATACCCGAGCGTTGTCAAACCGAAAGACATAACCTCAACTCATAGTGCCCATACCGGTCCCGAATGCGCTTTGGGATATCCGCCTCGAAATCGTACTGATGATAACTGCATCGCAGTCTATCTTGAGAAACACTTGCACTCGCAACCGTCAAACAAATCATTAATCCCGGGAGGGTACCTATTTTTGATAGTTACCTTATTCACCGCTCAGAATCAACACATACGCAACGCCACATCCTTCTTCTTCACAAACAAAACCGCGCTCCCTGGGAGAAACACTAGGCCCGATAAAGTCTTTTCCAAAGAAATCTTTCACCGGTCCTTCACTCCTCAACTCAAGAAAGCCATCCTCAGATGGCGGAATGGAAATAGTCGAGTGTCCGACAACGTGTCAATACAAAACTCAATCTCCTCTCGTGAGGATACCCTAAGATCGCCCTGGGAACACATCCGAAACTCCCTAACCATCGGCATCGATCAAGAATCGCACCTCACCAGATCAAATACCCAACCGGATGATAGATGTACCCTTTCGCACCATCTTCCTAGCCTTGAGGTAAGAAATAAATCTACCCCTGCGACGCCGTGTTGCCTTCCACTCGATAATCGCTCGCCAGAAATCGAACCGAACCAACTCGTCCTCATACCAACGTTGGCATAACAAGAGGCCAACCATTCCATACCCATAATGACATCAAAATATGTCATCTCCAACTCTATCAAGTTCTGCAAGTGTCCGACGATCAGAATAAACACCGACAACCTCTATACACCCGCCGCTAACACCGAATCACCCACCGCGTAGCTACCTCAAAAGGCTCTATCGACACCTCTATCCCGATTCTACCCGCACAAGAGGGTACACATAGGACAAGGTAGAACTCGGATCTATCAAAGCATAAACGCCACAAAGCATGAAATCAATAATGTACTGACGACGCCGTGGAAGCCTCACGATCCCGGGCGGCCGGATAATGTATATATGCGGTCGTGGACCATCGAATCGAACCACCACCACGACCTCTGCCACGGCCTGCCGATCCGTGAGTACCCTGCCCTCCGGGGCGCATAACCACAGAAGGAGAGGAAGACCCAGCAACTGATCCTGTTGGTTGCACCGTACCACCCATGCCGCCTCTAAACGGACAATCTTCTCAAATGGCCCTGCCGCCACAAGAGTAACAAGCTCCCGAGCTACGCGACACTCGCTCGCGACCTACCGACGAGCACACCGAGATGTGGGTGGTCTCGACGGTGACGGTTCCGCCTCCCCGAAACCTCGGTCATGGAACCCTCGACCGCTCCGAATGACCGGCCGATCGACCTCCTACCGAAACCGTGAAGGAGCACTCAGGCCGGGCCGGAATGTGGACCTAGTTCGCCGCCGAGGCCGCCCGCCTCGAAACCGCCATGAGACCTCGCTGCCCCGCCTCTTGGCCGCTCGAGTCAACTGATCCTCACTCTCTATCCTCTATCCTCGCGCATACGCCGCATCCTAGCAATGTCCATACCGGCCAAGTGCCACCCCAAGCATGCAGAATCATATGACGGCCTAGCCCCATCACATAACGATGAACTCTATCCGCCATGTCGCTACAATGGTGTGCGATGCTCGCCAAGGAGTCAAACTCGGTGTCAGACTCCCGATAGTCCTCCCATTCCGCCTCAAGGTCAAGAATCTATCTACACGGGCTCTCCTCATCTCGTGAGGCAAAAGTGATCCATGAAGGCCTCTATAAACTCCTCCCAAACACCGGAAGAGCATCCTCACCTCTCGACAGCCTCCCATGACTCAAACTACCAACGCAATATCGCGTAACCCAGAAGAGGCTAGCATAATGCACTGTCTCCGAATCCCTAAGAACCTACATAGTCCGTAGTCGCCGAATGAACTCTCGCGATCCTCCTCGCACTCGAACCATAAAACTCGGGCGGATGACAACCGTAAAATCCCGAATCCGCAAACCGTCGGCTCAGGTTAGCCGCCGCTCGCTTGCCGCTCGCTACTATATCAAGTCAATAACCGACCGCTTCCCGTAGTCTCTATACTCGCACTGGCCGCGAATCGAGGCTCGTACGAATCCTCGAGCTACCGCCGCTGGCCTCTCTAATACGCCGTGGCTGAACTCGCCACCGCTTACTACCTCGTGCATAGTCGTGCGCTCGAGTCCGTAACCCTCGAGTACCGCTAGCGCCTCGCCGCCGCTTTGCCCTTCGGGCCCCGGTCGCCTCCGCGAGGCATAATCATTTCATAAGAATAGGTCGCAGAGGATTCAACCTAATAAGACAGCCATCGCACGATCTCGCAGAGAAGAATGGAAACCAATCCAAAATGTCATGCAGCCTCCCGATTATAGATGTGGTGCACAACACACCGATAATCAGAATCTACTAGACACGGCCTCAGACACTTTCCGAGGACTAATCGCTCGATACCACTTTTGTCACGACCCGACTCGGAGCCGCATCGTGCCCTACCCGGGCACCCTGCTCGTATACATCGAGAATAGCAATGAACATACACAACATACAACATGTTTAGACAAAATATCACAAAGCTAGCCGATAAGGCCGCTTCCATAAAATATGCATAATCAAAGTCAAAATCAGATAACTCGGTTCTTACATTTCAAACCACAACATGTGAACTACGCACTTAGAATAACAAACAAGTGGACAGGGCCGCCATACCCCGAATGTACATAAATCTACAACATCGTGGAAAGATCACTAAAAAGACAAGCCTCCGAGAAATGGAGCTTCGACGCCCGATAAGTTATCCTAAGAATGAGGATCCACCACCGCTACTCCCTACCGCATGAACGCAGCCCCCGAGGAAGGGGATCAGTACACAATATGTACTAAGTATGTAAAACTGGAAAATACTGCAATTACACCATAAGTTTAAAACAAAGCCGGAGACATGTATGATAATAAAATTACAGTACACAATGCCTTACTAAAAATGAGAGTAACTAAGAGTATACGTACAACATAAAAATAGGAAGCTCACGATCAAAGCAGGACCATCCGCCCACAGTATCATTAAGCAATCCTACTCCTGGGACTATTTCACCCGTGATAGTCGTGTGGACCCGCATGAGGTATTCCTCGTGATAGTCAGACTACCGCATGGGACTATTTCACCCGCATAAGCCCATAGGACTCGCATGAGGTATTCCTCGCATCGTGGGTAGCAAATCCACGGAAACAGGTGGTATAACGATCTTGGGGATTTACCCCTCATTTATACTCTTACCCTGGAGAAGGTGGTATAACGATCTTGGGGATTTACCCCTCATTTATACTCTTACCCTATCTCAACCGGCCATCATACATAACATAAGCCCTACCGACTTATCATACATAACATAAGCACTACCGGCTTATTATACAATAAATAAGCAAGTTAAGAAATCCACCTAACTTCTTATTAGTCTTATTCATATACACTCTCATTTTAGTTTACTTAAGGCACTAGCATGTCTTTTTATAAAAATCCGGGAATTTAACCCAAGTACTACATACTTCCACTCTTTTAAAAATGACTCTTTTTCGTATAAAACTTCCAAGATACTATTAACCGTATTATCAAGTCAAAATTACTTTTCAAGACAAGTCACAATACCTTTAGAAATAAAGTTAGGTTTCTAAATCAAGTGACTCTTTTTCTTATAAAACCTTAGGCAATTGATGCCTTAAAATCAAATTGCCTTTCATGAAATCAAGTCATTTATCTTTCCATAAAGCTAATATAACCAACTTCCCATAAAGTCGTTATATTCACTTTATACCTTAGTCAAATACAATTTCCTATCCAAGGGACTTATACGTTTAAAACGAAACAAGTATCACATACTTTAAAACTCTTCAAGTCCCTTAACTTTAATAAAACTTAAGATATCCTTAATACTTTCAAAGAAGTGAGTTATTCTCCTAACTCACCCGACTTGGCTATTCATAAAACTAGTAAAGGATATCAAGGTCTTGTACGTCTACCGTACTATATACGTGCAACTAGTCATGCTCAAAAGATAGGAAAGTTCTACATACCTCTTCGGGTCAAACCACTTGCCAGGTACAAAATCCCGCCCGTAGTATGTCAACCTATAATATCCACAATACGTCTATTAACGCCTTACTTCAAACGTAGAATATTATAAGTGTAAAGTCTCTAAATTCTACGGAAAATCGGACAGCACCTCCTTTGTTTCTACTCACTTTGCCACCTTTTTCAAGGCCGAATTCAATAACCAAACATGCCACATTTAAGGCCCAATCAATGCAATTAATCAATAGGGGATTACACGCCTACTAGACGTGTAAAATTCCGCCCCACAAACGATATCAAACTAATACAAACTACAAGTCCAATTCGGCCACATTGAGTACAATAACACCAATTCTTATCCAATTTCCATTTCAATCCAAGTTATTAGCATAACATGATATCAAGTCGCAATCGATTATAACCACTATAATCTTCAAGTAAGTAACATGCGACTATTCTAATAAACGACCAAATTGTAATCCAACTTCACAAGGCTTAAATGACATTTCGGATTTAAGGCTACAATCAATCCATAATACTTAAGAAACTTCCACACATATATTTCATGCTAGCAAACATGTAAAGCTAACAACAATATATAATCTTGTAACACCTAAGAGACAAGATTATTACCTCAACGATTCTTAGTCCAATTCCAAATCCGAAGTCGCTCCTTAGCAACTTAGAGCCTCTTCAAGACACTTCAATCTGCTACTTGAGACCCTTAGAACAACACCAACAAATTTCCTTCAAACTTCCAAACAAAACCTAGAAAGCAACTAGGTTTTCACCTTGCGACTAATACGAAAACTATCTTTTTCCGGGATTTTTCTATTGAGATACACTTAAAATACACTCATGAACCTTGGTTTAAAGTGTGGAGCTTAATGGACAAGAAACAAAAAAAATTCTCTTTCAAATGGGCATGAACCCGAGAGCAACTATGGGAGCTCTTGAAATTCTTGAAATTTTTTCTAAGTGTTAGACTTAGTCTTGCTACTAGTAGTATTATATAGTAACATGGAGGGTCAAGATGTGTACAAATGGGTGGCTAGGATGAGGTTCTCTTAAATATCAAGCCTTGTGGACCCATTGACTAAGTCAATTTTCTCAAGCTCTACAAGTTGCAAGACTTGTCTTCCTAACAAGGGTCAAATGACCCTTGTGCCCATGCTACATTTCGTCCAAGACAAACATAAGGGGGGGTGACACGTGTTGCCCTCCCATTCGTCACAATATTCGTTTTCCGACAAATTCATAATTCCGATAAATTTTTACAAGTCTCAATCTTAACATTAGGAATTCTCACGTACGTTCTTAAAACATGTCCTGTAAATACGGGGTGTAACATAAGTTGCCATTACAACCGTTGAAAGGATATACGGGGCATTATTATCTTAAGGGTAGATCAAGTATTTGGTCGACTCAGCAAACCCTCATATTTGATCATTTTCCAGATTTCTAACAAATAGTTGTTGTTGTTGTTATTTTCCTGTTTTACACATTACCACCCACAAGCTTAAGATAATATTGGCTATTTCAACAACAACAACATGTCTGCTGAAGATCAATTCAACGCTTTGAACAACGCCAATGCTCAAGGCAATCTCGCTGCCTTCAATCCCACCACTCAAGGCAATGACACTGCCTACTCTCCCACTAATCCAGACATTCCAAATGCCTTCCAACCTGCTGCGTTTGGCACAACTAGTGCCCCCACTGCTCCTCAAGGTGTTCACAATGCCTATGCTCCTGCTCAAGGTATTTACAATGCCTTTGCTACTGGTCAAGGGAGCACTCCTGCTCCAACTCCTGCTGGTTTCCACCATGAACGTCCCGAGAAGTTCATGGGTGCACATTTCAAGCGATGACAACAAAAGATGCTAATTTTCCCGACGTTTATTGGACTAAAACATTTCCTAAACGAAGACCCTCTACAAGTTGGAGAAGACACAGACTCTCAATCAAATGATTTGGCGGGAGGGGGCCGAGGTAACCATGTTGATGATGACATGAGGGTGGTTCGCGAAGCATGAAAACACAGTGATTTCATGTGCAGGAACTACATTCTAAATAGTTTGTCCGATCCTCTCTACACGGTATATTATACCGTTGAAACTGTCAAGCAGTTGTGGGACAAACTACAAAAGGGGTCGGGACCCCCACAAAGGGGGAGATAGTCGACTGAACAAAGAAGTAAGACACCCAAGATGCGGGTAGCAAGAAGTTCATCATTGGGAAATTTATGAAATTTCAAATGGTGGACAACAAAAGTGTGTTATCCTAGGGCCAGGAATTTCAAATGTTTCTACATCACCTAAACATGGAAGGATTGAAGCCCAACGAGCAATTCTTGGTTGGGGCATTAATGGAGAAGTTGCCTCCCTCGTGGAATGAGTTCATGAATTACTTGAAACTCAAAACGAATGAGATGACTTTAGACGAACTTATTGTCAAACTCCAGATTCAAGAGTACAATAATAAGGCCATGTCAAAGGGGAAATAACCCGCTGAGGCTAAGACAAATCTGACGAAAGTCAAAGGGAATCCAAGCAAAAAATGGAAGTTCCAGAAGGATGGCTAGTCCCAAACAACTAAAAAATTTAAGGGAACATGCCATTATTGTGGTAAAGTTGGTCATATGGCCAAAGACTGCCGCAAGCAAAAACATGATAAAGGCAAGGATAAGGTAAACATCGTCGAAGACACGCTCCTAGATGATATGATTGAAGAATTCTCAGCAGTGGTGCTAGAAGCAAACCTTGTTGAGAATCCGACGCAATGGTGGTTGGACACGGGTGCTACCCGTCATATTTGTTCCAATAGAGACACTTTCTCCACGTATACACCAGTCACAGAAAAGAAGTTGTTCATGAGCAACAACTCCTCTTCAGAGATGCTGGGGGTAGGAAAGGTAATCCTTAAGATGACGTCCGGAAAGAAGCTGATTCTCAAAGAAGTGATGCATGTCCCAGAAATTCAACGAAATCTAATTTCTGAAAATTTATTAGTCAATGTTGGTTTTAGACTAGTGAGGCTAATAAGTTTGTAATAACTAAAAATAGAACATTTATAGGAAGGGGCTTCGCATGTGAAGTCCACCTTAAGGTTAATGCTACACCTATAATGCCGTCTACTTAGAAAGGGGCTTCGCCTGTGAAGGCCTCTTTAAGGCAAATATTACTGCCTTCTATTATCAATAAAACTGAGCCTTCCTTTTACCTGTTTGTGTCTTCTAATTTATGACACCATAGATTAGACGAGTTAACTATCAATCTATATTAAGGTTGGTAAAGTTGGAATCATTGCTATCTATCGTCTCAAACTCTCAACATAAGTGTGAGGTGTGCGTAGAGGTAAAACTTTCCAAGAGTCCCTTTAGATCTGTCGAAAGAGAAACCGCTCCTCTAGAACTTCTACACACTGATATATGTGATTTGAAGTTCGCTCAAACTAGAAGGGGAAACAAGTACTTTGTGACTTTCATAGATGATGACACAAGGTTTTGTTACATTACTAGTAAAGATGAAGCCTTTGAAACATTCAAACGCTACAAAGCAGAAGTTGAGAACCAACAATGCCAATGGGTCTATAGACGAGTACAAACCTAATACATCCATACATATGTTCACAACTGTCGCCGCCTTGCGGGATCTTGAAATACATCAAAAGAATGTCAAGATGGTCTTCCTAAATGATGATTTGGAAAGAGAAATATACATAGACCAACTATAGGGGTATGTGGTTCCAGAATAAGAGACAAGGGTCTGTCTGCTTGTCAAATCATTGTACAGGCTGAAACAGGACCTAAATAATGACACGAGAAATTTGATAGTACCCTACTATCGAAAGGGGTCTCTACTAACAAGTAAGACGAGTGTGTTTGCATGAAGATAAAATGACTGACTCATTAGGCATAAGTAATGACTGATTCATTAGGCATTACATTCCTCTATGTAAACGACTTATTGATCACTGGGTGTAGTCCTAGGGTAATCCTAGGGACTAAAAAAGTGCTAAAAATAATGTTTTGACATGAAAGATATGGGAGTCATAGATGTTATCTTAGGGATCAAGATCTCTAAGACAACTAACGAATTGGTCTCGTCTCAATCTCACTACATCAAGGATGTGCTGAAGAAATTTGAGATGTTCGACAGTTCACCGGTAACGACACCATTGGATAGAAGTCAAAAGATTGACAAACATCTTGGTGTGTCCGTACGTCAGAAGCGATACACAGGAGATTGAGAGTCTGATGTATATCACAAACTGAACTCGACCTGATATCGTGTATGCAGTCAATAAATTGGAAAGACTCATCCGTAAGCTGAATGGCTTCATGGTTTCTTTGAAGATGTCCCATGTTGGGATAAAACCGTGTCTTCTGTAATGATCCACTGCGACAGTCAGTCGGTTCTAGGAAGAGCACGAAGTTAGATATACAACGGCAAGTCTCGTCATATCCGACGGAGACATGAGTCTGTTAGGAAACTAATCACCTCGGGTGTGATTTTCATTGATTACATAAAATCTAAGGAAAACATAGCAGATCCCTTGATGAAGGGAATACCTAGAGATCAGATGAACTGCCTGTCTAGGGGAATGAGCTTAAAACCCAATCAATAATAATCAATATAGTGGACACCCAACCTTACGGACTGGAGATCCCAAGGATAAGGTTCAGTGGGAAAACTAAACTGTAAAGGTTCAGTTGAGCGCTTCGGTGGAAGCAAGAGCACTTCGGATAATGATTTCTTCTCAAGAAAAATAATCCAAGGCTATTCCCGTGATAGACAAAAAGTGCTACCTGTAAGAGGGGTAAAGGATAAGTTTCCAAACCTTTAATGATCCTCAATACTTGAGGTTAGGTTGGAAATTTTTTAATGGTTCCTAACGCTTGTATAGCTGGGTATTGCAGGATACCTTGTAGGAGACCACCTATTTAAGTGCGAGGACATGCCGACTCAAATGAATATACTTAAGAATCCAAGTGTGTCCACGGCCCACGACGGACAAAAACATAAGAAAGATTGAGTAGGAAAGGTGTTGTGTTGAAACCATTATCTTGGCATATACTAAACACTGACGGTTCAAGACATCACGTTCATCGCACAGTAAATATGTCCGATGGTATTCTACTATGGAAGGTTCAAAGCTCTGGCTATCTCTCCAGATGCAACATCGTTCCGCCAAGTGATTGCTTGAAAGACACCATACGGGTGCACCAAAATCTCTTCCAAGAGGGGATTGTTGGAAATATTTATTAAACGTGAAATAAAGTTAATCCTATTTAATTACGAATCAAACAATTAGGGGCCCCACACGTCGGAAACGTTGTTTCCACACACGTGTACATACAATGCCAATGATCATAATTTCCTTAAATGGAAGAGATATTGGTATGTATACAAATTGTTTGAGACGTAAGGTAATAGATGGTTATTGGTCAAATAACGTTGGTTTCACGTTGGTAAATGAAGGAAGAAATGTACAAAGTGTGAATATCAAAACTAGTCGAAAAGGATCGCGCCATCTTCTCAAAGACCGCGGCGCCACTGCAGGATCGGCGCCCGTGACTCACGAACTCTCTCGGTTCCGAACCACGACGCCAACATGCAGGGTCATGCACAAGCGATTCAGTCCGTTGGAGAAGAATAAAATCTGACGTTTGAGCTGACTTTGGAGGATTAACTCTTCATTATTTTGCTCTTAAATTCAATGGCTGAATTGTAACTCCATACTAATGGCCATTACTTGGTCATTCAAAGCCATTAATTGGCTAGTTGGAGGGTCTTCTTCTCAACACTATAAAATGAGGCCTTTGGCTCATTTTCAAAACACACTTAACACAATACATTTCTGAAAGTATTCTTCCTCTCTTGCAATCACAAAAACACTCAAAGATCTTTCTTTCCAAGCGAACACTTGAGTTCCCTTTGCTCATTTGTTTGATTGCTGTTTTATCTTGGGAGATAAGTTGCCATTACAACCCTTAAAAGGATATACGGGGCAATATTATCTTAAGGATAGATCAAGAATTTGGTCGACTCAGCAAACCCTCATATTTGATCATTTTCCAGATTTCTAACAAATAGTTGTTGTTGTTATTTTTCCGTTTTACACATTACCACCCATATAGTCTTCAAGAATAATTATTATTAGAGATAAAATGAAAAAATAATTTATTTGCTCTTGAATTTAAAAAATAATAAATATTTTGAGATAAATATTTTTAGTAAGGACAACGAGTATTTTGTGATAGAAGGAGTAACAACTTAGATTTTGACCGATATGGTAATTTTGTGCTCTCCTAATTAGTTCTTTGAAGTAAATACATGTACGTAGAGAATACATGATCCACATATGATTTTGACCGACGGTGATGTTCCAATTTCAGTAACTACTAGATGTTCCAATTTCAATAACTACTACCACTGGGCAGGGCCCGTCCGTCCCAATATTGACCATCTCTCGCCCCATCCGACCCACCCCCCTCCACTTTCGATTTTAGTCATTGGTAATGGCTAGTAACGACCATTTTGGCCCCCTACCCCCTTAATATTTATTTTAATCCCTAAGTTAGTATATTTACACTTTAACCCTATTTTTCAATTATAAATACCTCATTTTTCTCACAAACCTTCCTATCATCTCTCTAATATCTCTCTCTAAAAGTCTAAATTGCACACTAAATATTATATTTTATTTGGTAATTTATATCAAAGTTTAAAAATTGAGAGTGAAGTTGGCAACTAGCTTGAGGATCATCGAACAATATTTTAATTTTCAACTTCGATTACACGTCGATGTTATGTCGGTGTTGGTACCATCTCTAGGTGAGAACCAATCCTTACCAGTGATCGTATCATGTCAGCTATCCACAGTGGAGGTTGAGAAACTGCTGAGAGTGCTGAGAGCTCACAAGCGTGCCATTGGATAGACATTGACAGACATAAGGGGGATAAGTCCCTCAATAGTGATGCATACGATCCGTCTAGAAGATAAGAGAAGATCCTCTATTGAGGCACATCGGAGACTGAATCCAAATATGAAGGAGGTAGTAAGAAAAGAAATCATGAAATGGCTTGACGCTGGGGTAATTTATCCTATCTCTGACAGTGCATGTGTGAGTCCTATGCAAGTGGTGCCCAAAAAGGGTGGCATGACAGTAGTGACCAACGAAAGGAATGAGCTCATTCCATCTAGAACAGTCACTGGGTGGAGGATTTGCATTGACTACCGCAAGTTGAACAAGGCAACCAGAAAAGACCACTTTCCATTGCCCTTTTTAGATCAGATGCTAGATAGGCTTGTAGGGCACAACTATTATTGCTTCTTGGATGGTTACTCAGGGTATCATCAGATTGTCATAGCACCAGAAGATCAGTAAAAGACAACATTCACCTGCCCCTTTGGTAAGTTTACTTTCAAAAGGATGTCATTTGGGCTTTGCAATGCACCTGCCACCTTTTAGAGGTGCATGATGGAAATTTTCTCTGACATGGTGGAGAGGACCATAGAGATTTTCATGGATGATTTCTCGGTTTTTGGGTCTTTTTTTCGACGAGTGTTTAAGGCACTTGGAAGCAGTGTTAACACGGTGTGAAGAGTCCAACCTTGTGCTGAATTGAGAGAAGTGTCACTTCATGGTGAGAGAGGGGATTTTCCTTGGACACAAAATATCCAACCAAGGTATTGAGGTGGACAGAGCAAAGATTTCAGTAATTGAAAATCTACCACCTCCAGACGCCAGTGCCGGTCAAGTTTCTCTTACGCCTGGTTTCTATAGAAGATTCATCAAAGACTTCTCAAAAGTTTCGAAACCCTTTCCACCTTGCTAATGACTGGAGTTACTGTTGAATTCAATAAGGAATGCATGACCGCCTTTCAGACACTCAAGGAGAGGCTAATCTCAGCACTCATAGTCATTGCACCAAATTGGGAGCTCTCATTTGAACTAATGTGTGATGCAAGTGACTATGCAGTGGGAGCAGTTCTTGGGCAGAGAGTTGATAAGGTATTCAGATCCATTTACTATGCTATCAAAACCCTTAGTGATGCACAATTGAATTATGCCACTACAGAAAAAGAATTGCTAGCAATTGTATATGCATTTGAGAAGTTCAGGCCATACTTAATTGGCAATAAGGTGATAGTATACACTTGTTGAATAAGAGCACTTGTTTTCCTGCTTGGAATTCTTTAGGGATCGATAAGCCCTGTGTTCTAACTCCACCGACAGATGACAAGCTTTCCCAAAAATCAATCGGTATGGTGACATTCCAATGGGAGTTTTGAACGCTGTTCTATAGGCCCAGAGTGCGTCATCCAACTTGATAGACCAATTCTTCCTTGAGCTATCCACTGTCTTTTCCAGTATGCTTTTCACCGCCCTGTTTGAAATTTCGATTTGTCCATTCGCTTGAGGATGATAGGGCAGTGTGGTGCGGTGGTAGACTTCGTAGCGGCCAAGTAGTGTATCAAGCTGCTTGTTACAAAAGTGGCTTCCTTCATCGCTGATGATGGCTCTGGGAGTACCAAACCTTGTGAATATGTTCTTTTGGAGAAACTTTTGGATCGTTTCATCGCTCATTCTCTTCTGCATCGCTTCTACCCATTTGGACACATAATCCACTGCAAGAAGAATGTATTGATTCCCAAAGGACGACGGGAAATGACCCATGAAGTCGATCCCCCACACATCAAATAGCTCCACCTCCAAGATCCCATTCAGGGGAATTTCATTTCGCCTGGATATGTTCCCCGTTCGCTGACAACGATCGCAACCTTTCACAAAGGCGTTGGCATCCTTGAATAGGGATGGCCAATAAAACCCACTCTGCAATACTTTGGCGGCTGTCCTTGATGCTCCAAAATGCCCACCACATTGTAAGGTGTGACAATGAGTGAGAATCTGGTGCATCTCATCTTCTGTTACGCAACGCCTAATGACTTGGTCGGCGTAGTGCTTGTAGAGCATTGGCTCCTCCCAATAGTAATGTTTTACCTCTGCGTGGAACCTCTTCACCCGTTGTCTTGTCAATCCTGGGGGTACTACCTTAGCTGCAAGAAAATTAACAAAATCAGTGTACCAAAGTAAATTAAAGACAACGATTACTTGAAACAATTGCTCATCTGGGAAGTGATAATTTATCTGCACATTCTTGGTGTTCTGGATCTCTTTGTTTTCAAGCCTTGAGAGGTGGTCGACAACTGAGTTCTCTGTCCCCTTCTTGTCACAGATTTCCATGTCAAATTCTTGTAATAGCAGTACCCATCGGATAAGGCGGGGTTTTGCATCCTTCTTTGTCATCAAGTACTTTATGGCAGAGTGGTCCGTGTATACTATCACCTTATTGCCAATTAAGTATGGCCTGAACTTCTCAAATGCATATACTATTGCTAGCAATTCTTTTTCTGTAGTGGCATAATTCAATTGTGCATCATTAAGGGTTTTGCTAGCATAGTAAATGGATCAGAATACCTTATCAACTCTCTGCCCAAGAAATGCTCCCACTGCATAGTCACTTGCATCACACATTAGTTCAAATGAGAGCTCCCAGTTTGGTGCAATGACTATGGGTGCCGAGATTAGCCTCTCCTTGAGTGTTTGAAAGGCGGTCATACATTCCTTATTGAATTCAAAAGAAACTTCAGTCATTAGCAAGGTGGAAAGGGGTTTCGAAACTTTTGAGAAGTCTTTGATGAATCTTCTATAGAAACCAGCATGCCCAAGGAAACTTCAATTTTGTCGACATTAATCGGTAGATTTTCACCATCGAAATCTTTGCTCTGTCCACCTCAATACCTTGGTTGGATATTTTGTGTCTAAGGACAATCCCCTCTCTCACCATGAAGTGACACTTCTCCCAATTCAGCACAAGGTTGGACTCTTCACACCGTGTTAACACTGCTTCCAAATGCCTTAAACACTCGTCGAAAGAAGACCTAAAAACCAAGAAATCATCCATGAAAATCTCTATGGTCCTCTCCATCATGTCAGAGAAAATTGCCATCATGCACTTCTGAAAGGTGGCAGGTGCATTGCAAAGCCCAAATGACATCCTTCTGAAAGCAAACGTACCAAAGGGGCAGGTGAATGTTGTCTTTTCCTGATCTTCTGGTGCTATGGAAATCTGATGATACCCTGAGTAACCATCCAAGAAGCAATAATAGTTGTGCCCTGCAAGCCTGTCTAGCATCTGATCTAAAAAAGGCAATAGAAAGTGGTCTTTTCTGGTTGCCTTGTTCAACTTGCGGTAGTCAATGCAAATCCTCCACCCAGTGACTGTTCTAGATGGAATGAGCTCATTCCTTTCGTTGGTCACTACTGTCATGCCACCCTTTTTGGGCACCACTTGCACAGGACTCACCCATGAACTGTTAGAGATATGATAAATTACCCCAGCGTCAAGCCATTTCATGATTTCTTTTCTTACTACCTCCTTCATGTTTGGATTCAGTCTCCGCTGTGCCTCAATGGAGGATCTGCTCTCATCTTCTAGACGGATCTTATGCATCACCATTGAAGGACTTATCCCCCTTATGTCTGCCAATGTCCATCCAATGACACGCTTGTGAGCTCTCAGCACTCTCAGCAGCTTCTGAACCTCCATTGTGGATAGCTGACATGATACGATCACTGGTAAGGATTGGTTCTCACCTAGATATCGATATTTCAAATGATCTGGCAGAGTCTTCAACTCTAACTCTGGGGTTTTTTCTGTGGATGTTACTGATCTCTCTGGCATCTGCCCTAGCTCTTCATATTTCTTCTTATAGCATTGCTCATACGAATCCATCCAATTTGCATACTCCATCAATTTCGGGTCATTGCCACTATTCTCACCTCATTGGGTCAGCACTTCTTCAAGAGCATCAGCACTCCTGACCCCATTTTCTGAAACTGCTTCTTCAATCATATCAATGGCATAACAGTTGTCATTTGCCTCTGGGAAGATTGCTGCTTGGAATACATTGAAAATCACCTCTTCTTCTTCCACATGAAGCCTCAGCTCACCTTTTCGAACATCAATGAGTGCCTGTCCCGTGGCTAGGAATGGTCTGCCAAGGATAATGAGGGTCATGTCATTGTCTCTCATATCTAAGATGATGAAATCAACGGGAAAGATGAACTTGTTCACTTTAACCAACACATCCTCGATGACTCATTTGGGATGGACGATGGAGCGATCAGCTAGCTGTAAAGTGATGTTTGTAGGTCTTGCTTCTCCCATTCCAAGTTTGCAAAGAACCAGATAGGGCATCAAATTTATACCTGCCCCCAAATCACACAACGCCTTCTGACATTCAAACTTTCTTATAGTGCAAAGGATGGTGAAGCTTCTCGAATCTTTCAACTTCTGAGGTAACTTCCTCTGTAGGAAGGCGCTGCATTCTTCAGTCAACAATATTATTTCATGGTCATCTATCCTCCTCTTTTTACTGAGAATCTCCTTCATGAACTTTACGTAACTCCGATTCGCTTCTGAGCCTCAAAGAACGGGATGTTGAGTTGCAGTTGTTTGAGAACTTCCAAGAATTTAGAGAACTATTTGTCAAGGAAACTTGTCTTTAGCATCTGAGGATACGGTATCTTCACTTGGGGTGCGTCCACAACTGCTGTCAGTCCTCCTTGTTCCGGATGAATCTCTCTAGCAACCACTGCGCCTTCTGATCTTGCGGTGCCACGACCCTGAGATTCGGCGCCGTGACGCCCAAACTCCTACAAAGTCTCTGGACTTTCGGCGACATGGCGCTGCTTAGTGGCGCCACAGAGCTGCAAATTCTGCGAGCATTTTGGACCATCCTTCTCTCGATACGGCGGTGGGGAGCTTGCTTCCACTGGTTCGCCATTTCTTAGGTCAACCGCCTGACATTGCTCTTTTGGATTCGCCCCAATATTTTCAGGGTGATTCCCTTGTATTCTGTTGTTTAGCATGCCCGCGAGTTGTCCTATTTGTGTCTCCAAATTCTTTAGGGACACTCTTGTCTCATCCATGAACTGAGTTTGGTGCTTAGTTAGCCTGAGTATGGCCGCTCGCAACCCATTCTGTTCTTCCTGTGGGACATGAGGGTTACATTGCTGTTGATAATTCTGTAACCCGTGATAGTGGTAGTCCATGTTTGCTGGATCCCTGAGATGAATCAAAACCAACAAACGAATCACGGCGCACGGTTCCATAAATAAAATAAAATAAAATAAAAACCAAATTAGAAATTAAGAATAGATAGATTGATATTGAGATAGCAGGTTAACTAAGCCATTTTATATCAATCTGGAAAGGATATATAAATACTCAACCCCGATGCAGAACCCTTCTATCTTTCGATGATAAGATTTACCACAAAGGAGGATTAAGAACAATAACCCATTAAACTACACAAGTATCGGGGTACTTTCGTCCACGATTTTAACCTATGTTTATTCAAGTATAGCATATTCACAATCTCCCCTTTCGGATCTCGATTAGAAATCATATATGTGATGATAATTAGTGATCAATTAATTACCAAGCAATCAAATCAATTATTGAATAAATCTCAACTATATAAAGAAGAAACCAAAACCATGCATTAAATCATAAAACGAGGTTTAAGTGATTCGAATGGAAAACCCTAATTAAAGTTTAGCTCCTAGTCATAGACATGATAAGAACTAAAAGATTATCCAACATAAACTGAAAATAAATAAAGTAAGAAAAAGAATTACTCAAGAACAAGCCTCCAATCTTGAAGCTTTCAAGAACTATGTGTTGTGTAGAGTTAGGGATTGTGGAACCTTCAAAAATATGCCCTAAGGCCTTTTTATATCCTCAAAAAACGTTCCCAACTTTTCCCTCTTGGTCTTGGCCCATTCTCATTCGGATTGGTGAAAACCAGCTGGCCGCCACGACTCGAGACCGCTACCAAACTCCCCGCAACTCGTCAGATCTTTGGACGCCGTGGCGCTGCTTTGGCTAATAGAGTGGCGCCACGGCGCCGCCCTGTCCTTCGTCCGGGGTGCCAACTTTTCGTCTCTTTTGGCTCTGGAACCTCTGTTTCTGTCCTCTTTTTGCTTCTTTTCGCCAATGTGCCATTTTAAACCACTGTGACTCAAGAGAAAGAAAATTTATACTAACATGACACGTATTTGTACAAAAATGGGTCAAAGACTAACTAAAAATTACTCAAAAGGTGTATATAAAATACGCCTAACACCATCATTCCTTCTTTAAATTATTATTGTTACTTAATTTTAATTATCGTACTTAATTTCATTAACTGTAATTATTTATTTACATAATTATATTGGAATGAAGTGGACGTTTTTCTGGTAGAGGTACTAGGGGTAACATGGATAAATGGTCATCTTCTAGTAATTCTAATTACGATGATTTCACTCATGTAGATGAAACTGATTTTTTTTAATGTTAATATTAATATACCATTAGATCATGAGGTATATTCTTCGTATGAACCAGTCTTTAATTTAGAAAATGAATTAGAAGATAATTTAGATAACACACCCACTTGTGCACCTCCACCTCAGACTGAAACTAAAACTAGAATGCCTCATATTCCCCTTAATATGAGTCGAGGACAAAAACAACAAAAATTAAAATCACATGCATGAGATTTTTTTGATAGGGACATTCCTAATCAACTAGCTATTTGTAAAATTTATCGCGAAGTTTATAAATCTGCAAAGGTCAAGGTGGGACAAGAGGTTTAATGAGACATGTAGAAAACTCTCACAAAGCAAGGTATAATCAATACTTGGCTGAAAAATCGGGTGTGCAAATGTCTTCTGAGTCTGGACAAGGTTCACATAGTGTCCCCGACCAAATAGACGGTCGAATTAAACCGATGACGGGAGGAGTTATAGGTCATAAATATGATAACCACAAAAATAGGAAAAATATAGTAAAATTAGTTGTTGTGGAGGGATTGTCTTTTTCATTTTCCTCCTCTCCTGGTTTTATTCATTACATTCGAGAAACATATAATTCTACTTTTAACAGTTTTCCTAAGTCAACTGTTAGAAGAGATGTTGTTAAATTTGCGCATGAATATCAACAATATTTACATTATGCATTGTATCATTTTAATGACAAAGTAGTTATCAATAGGTCATAATACTAATGGTAATGATTATTTAACTATTACATGTCATTGGATAGATCAGAATTGATCTATGCAAAAACGTATATTAACATATAGATGTATATATGATAGGCATACTGAAACTTTTATTTCAAGAAATATTCATGAAATTAGTGAATATTATGAAATTACTGATAAAATTATGACTATTACATTAGATAATGTTTCTTCTAATGATTCTGCTGTAAACATTTTAAAAACTCAATTGACTCAATCTTTTCCCGATATTATTCCATGTTAGATGTGCATGTCATATTTATAACTTAGTTGTAAAGGATGACCTAAAACTTTTTAAAGATATCCTTGATAAAGTATAATTTGCTATCAACTTTATTTTTAAAGGTAATAAAATACAAAGACGCAAAAAGTATAAAATAATATGTCATGATTGTGGATTAACTTATAGGAAAATTCCAGAAGAAGTTGCACTAGGTGGAATTTTTTGTATGAACAATTAGTTGTTGCTCACGAGTATAGAAGACCTATAACATTATTATTTAACGCCCATAATCAAAATTCAAGGGATATGCTTGTAGATGGTGATTGAAAAAATATCTTGGAACTTAATGTATTCTTGGAGAATTTTTTTCTAGCTACTAAGAAATTTTCTGGTATTTATTATCCTACTATTTCATTTATGTTATTTTATATAGCTCTAATATTTTTGTTACTTAATGAATATATGCAAAAACCAACTTACGCTCGAGCTATTAAGAAAATATTTTTAAAATTTTAAAAATATTGTTTTTCTATTCCACTATTTATTTTATTGGTGATGTATTAAATCGTACTATTAAAGTAGACGATTCTAAAGCACTTGTTGAAACAATTTATGAAAACTTAGAAATACTTCCAACTCCAAGTCCAACAGACTCAACTGAAGAACCAACTTACGAACCAACTAAAGAAGAAGTTATGTCTAGCATACACACTGAATGCAAATATATATATATTGCCAAGAGCAAAGTGTAAATAATCAACAGACTTCTGTACCATCTTCTTCTACTTCACTGTAACCTTATAAAATCACATGCGGTTTCTGCTTCAAGTATTCAAAGCCTTAGAAATAGAATGTATAGTGGCTCAAGTTTTTCACAAATTAGTGAGTTTGATGTTTATGTTTTGCAGGGTGTTGTACTGTACGAATCAATTATCAATGAAGATGGACGTGAAGACTTGCTGAAATACTGGAGGGAGAATGAGAAGACATTTTCGACACTATAAAAAATGCCTCGAGATGTGTTGAATATTCAAGCGTCATCAACAGTTTCTGAAAGCGCTTTTTCTGCTGGAAGATTTCAAATAGGAGAGCACATACACTCATTGGCAGGAGACAGCTTGGAGATTGCAGTTTTATTCAGAGATTGGATTAGATCAGAGCGTAGAAGGTGCAATCAACCAGAGATAAATGAAGAAGATGACTACAACTACAACGAAATCTTATTCGAGGGAGCAGGAAGCGACGTCGAACAATTTGACCAACAACTTTCAATTCCAACAGAAGATCCTCAAGAGATTGTGAGAAAATTAGAAAAAGTATGGTTGCATATGTAATTTTTTAATGACAATTTTACTATGTGATTTGAGACTTTTCAACTACGAAACAAAGTTGCAATTTTGAAAATGTATTACAAAAAAAAATATTTCTATTTAATAATATAAGGGGCAAAAAAATAGTCTTGAGATGTTTTTATTTCACTATCTTGTTCAATTATTTAAGTGTTTAAATATTTTAAAAAAAATTAATTGTCTAAAAAAAATTGAAGTCCCCCCAAATTCCCCTACCCGACTCGTTCCGTCCCCCCAAATCTCGTCCCCTCTGCCGGCGGGATGTGGGATGGGACGAGACCTCTCGCCGTCCCCCATAACCCGCCCAGCCCGTCCTGACCCGATCCCGACCCCACCCCGTCCCCTCAAATCCCGTCCACCCAAATCTCATTCCGTCCCGCCCCGATCCGTCCGGCCACCCCTATTATATTATACCAGGAGTAGGTCCCACAAGTAGATGATTTTTTTTAGCTTTTGTGAAATTCCCGTCTGGAATATTTATACTGGATGTAGTAACATGGCCTTAGAAGCAAAAAAACAGTAATTATGGCTTGACCATCTTCTCTACTCAATTATCAATCATTTGTTCACCGAAAAAAGGTTGACTAATCATTTCTTCATTCTCCGGAGGATAGTCTTATTGCTCTATTTTTTAATCTCTTTTAGCTGTCTCTTATTTTTTTTCTTAGCTTAGTTGAATTTGATATTCTCAATAAACTCATTTCAATTCTCTCTTATTTTGCATTACATTTTGCTTTTTTAAGCATATAAAAAAAATATTTGCTTGTTTGTCATCTAAGATTAAAAAAACATGGCATTACTCGACTATCAATGATAATTGGTAGGTCCGATGCTATGGATAAGCAAGTAGAAGTAAGAAAAAATAAGAATTTAAAAACTTGAACAACTAAACAGTTTTTGTATGTTGCCTTCAGTGTTGATGCAACACTTGATAAAACAATAATAAACCTTAAAGAGTAAATGCAGCGTAAAAAGTAAAAGACACAAGGTTTATATTTTCAAGTAATGTATATATTATATACAATTACAATTGAATTTCTTTTTTCAATTTGTAGAAATAAAATAAAAAGAAATTACAAAAAACGAAGTCGCAGATGACTTCAGCCTAAAGATAAAACATCTATAAAGAAACATACAACATCTTCATTACAATTGCTTCAACAATAAGCTTAGTCTAGAATCTAGGCAGCAATCGTAATGTTGGACTAGATGTTGTTATACTACTTTAGACAGTGGTGTTTGATCTAGTTTTTGAAGTGAATTTCCGAGAGCTCTCTTGGTTATTCTTTTCGTTGTAATCTGGATATCGATACTCTGAAGTTCCTCCTCTATTTTGTTACACCCCGTAAATTCAAGAGGTTAAGTTAAGAACGTACGAAAGAAAATAAGATTTGAATTTGGAAAGTTGGGTTGACAAAAGGTTGTGGGCAGACTTTCAGTCAACTTTGGAGTGGTATATCTCCAAATTCCTTAGGAGTTTTGAGGAGTTTTAAAAGACTAGTATGAAGGTTGTTGAGTCTAGTTTCCAACGCAACAAACCACTCGTCGATCGACATCGGGGGAAGTTACGGCGTTAGAAGTTCTGCGGCCGACGCAGATGACAGTTTCAAACAGCGTCGCAGCGCGCCGCTGCGCAGGCCGCGCGCGATATTTCCGAAAGTCCTTCGAGGTTGCAGCGCGCCAGAATGCAGGAAATTCTCGAGTGAGCGCCGCGCGGCGGCCGCGGGCGCTGCGCGGATTTTTGACGCGGTAAGGGGCGAAAAACAGGGGATATTTTGATAAAAGGCCTATGGGAGGGTGACAGGTGTCCCTCCCATCTTTTTGACCAAAGAAGGGTCTTATTTTAGGGCCAAGTCTTCAAGACTTGGCCATTTGCAAGGGTTTCCTAAGAAAAATCCCTCTCCTCTCTCTCAAATTGATGAACCCCGGTGAGATTTTTGGAAAGGTTTCAAGAAGGAAAAGTGTTGGCAAGCTTGCAAAGGGTTCGTGTGGGTAATTTTAAAGTGAAGAAGATTTCGGAAAGAGGGCTTCTTGAGGTAAAAATCTCCACCTTTTTGTGTAAATGAAGTTTTCGAGTTATAATAGTTAAGAAATGAGCCTGAGACTGTTATATTAAAGTTTGAAAAGATTTGGATCTTGTTGTCTTGTTGAAAACCGAAATGGGCATGTTAGCCACTCATATTGTAATAAATTCGGTTGTTAGCTAAAAATCGTTGCATGTTACAAATAGGGGGTTATGATTTAGATTACATGTTGGGATAACGAGTTGGGTTAAAAGGGAATGGAAAGGAAATTGATAATTGTTGGGATGATATAGCCGAATGTGGTTTGGAAATTATTGGATTGTTTTGTATTATTGTGGGGCAGAATTTTACGCGTCCTGTGAAGGAGTGTAATCCCCTTTTGGTTAGCTGAATTGTTGTGCCTTAAATGCGGCGATTGGTTATTGAATTCGGACCTTGAAAAAGGTGGAAAAGTAAGTAGAAACAATGGAAGTGCTGTCCAATTTTCCCGTAGAACAAGGGATTTTTCATTAGAATATACTACGTTGAAGCTAGAAGCTAATAGACGTATTATGGTCATTATAGGTTGACATCTACGGACGGCATATTGGACTTGGCAAGTGGATTAAACAAAAGAGGTATGTAGAACTCTTCCTATCTCTTGAGCATGAGTAGTTATAATCGTAGATGCGGTAGACGTACGTGATTTAAATGAAGTGAAGTCATTTGATATATTTGACTTGTTTTAAGGATGTTTAGTTGGTTGAGTTAGAGAATTAACTCACGTGTCCTTAAGGAAGAGTTATAAGAATGGTTTATCCTAATAAGGTAGACAAGGATTTCTTGACATGATCAAGTATAGAATACTGGATTTGGGAAGTATTGATTCTTGAACTATTCTAAAGATAAGAGACCTGATTCCTAAGTTAAGAAACTTGTTTTCTAAAGTTAAGATTTTTGAAGTATTTTGAAAAGTAGTGTAACTTGAATTGAAGTACAAGCCTCTTGGTTATAGAGAGAGCAAAGTGGTCTAAGACATAAAGAGTTATAACGGCTTTATGGGAAGTTAGTTATGACGGCTTTATGGGAGGATAAGGATGTCTTGGTTTCTAAATCATAAAGTTAGTATAACGGCTTTATGGGAAGTTGGCTATAATAACTTTATGGAAGCTTAAAGAAATGGGTTTTCTCGAATAAGGTAAGCCTAGATAAAAGAATGGATACTAAGAAAGGCAATTCGATTTAAAGGCATCAATTGCTTAAAGTTTAAAATGAGGGTCACTTGAGTTAGAAGCCGAAGCATATTTCTAATAGTATAGTGACTTGTTTGAAATGTAGATAAGCCTTGATACAACGGGTGTTAGTATCTTGGGGTCTTATGAGGAAAAGGGATCTTGGAAAGAATAGAAATACATAGTACTTTGGGTTGAATTTTCCCAGGACTTGTTAAGTGATATGGAAAGTGCCTAAGGTCATAAAATGAGATCCATTTTGTATGTTAATGAAAGTCTAAAGAAGTTAGGAGCTTACTTGGACGCATCGGTGATGGAGGATTCCACGTATGCCTCCATTGCCTCCTTATGAGTCTACCGACGCATGGCGGTGATGTGGGTTTCCACGGGTATGCTTCCCTGGTCATAGTATGAGTTTACTTGAACGTACCGACAGTGATGTGGGATTCCACGGGTATGCTTCCATGGTCTTAGTATGGGTTTACCGGGACATACTTTCGCTGATGTGGGATTCCACGTATGCACCGCGACATGCTTACGATGAGGGATTCCGAGGCATGTAGTTTGAGGGGTAAGAGTATAAATGAGGGGTACACCCCCAAGATCGTTATACCACCTTCTTCAGGGTAAGAGTATAAATGAGGGGTAAACTCCCAAGATCGTTATACCACCTGGTTCCGTGGATTTGCTACCCACGATGCGAGGGACACCTCATGAAGTCATGTACCCGAGATGAGGGATTCCACGGGCATGATATATATACATGTATGTATTGTGTATGTGTACGCCGACAGTGAAGTAGGATGCCACGGGCGCGTCACATGGTTGTATTTACTTTTATGGTTGTCGTCAGTGACGGGGGATTCCACGGGTAGATGATATAGGTATATACGTGTTGTATGTGTGTACGCCGACAGTGAGGTAGGATACCACGAGCGCGTCACATGGTTAGATTTGTGTGTACGCCGACAGTGAGGAAGGATGCCACGCGCGCCACGAGTTAGATTTTACACCTGCGGTCGGCGATGATGGGAATCCCACGCGCGCTTGGATATTTGGCGCGGGTGTTCATAGCCCCGCGTGACTACGCTCATATGTTGAAACAGTCGTATAAGGTAAAACTGACTTTCATTGCTTCCACTTCAGTAAGGCACAGTGTACTGTTAATTTGGTTATCATATATGTCTTCAGCTGTATCTTTTTGACTATTATGATTTAAATTACGATTTCAGCTTTGCATACTTGGTACATGTTTTGTAATCGACCTTCGGGGCCGCTCATGCCGCAGTTGAGGTACATAGCTTGGCGATCCGCACTCGTAGGATCACCGCTCGCCTGAAAGCTCCATTTCTCCGAGGCTCTGTCTTTGGTATGGTTCCTCAAGTCGTTGACTTTTGTACATTCGTGGGTACCATGGCCCCGTCCGTCACAGTTGTTATGTAAACTCTTAGAGGTCTGTAGTCATATATTGTGGGTCACTTTATAATTTTTTTTTGAGGTAACTGCTTTTGAATTTGTTTATATCCAGGAAGGTAGCCTTATCGGCTAACCTATTATTTTTTTCATTGTTAAAGCTTATGTATGTTCCGCTGATTATCTCTGATGTATACCTGTAAGGGTGCCCAGGTAGGGCACCAGTCGCGGGCCCGGGGTCGGGTCGTGACATATTTATAGTATGAAACTTCCTTGAAATTCTCATAGGCTGGTTGCGGAAGTTGAGAGAAAGTAGGTAGCAGCTTGGACCGATTCCACCTCCATGAAAACCTCAACAATATTGACTTGGTCTTCACGTCGTTTTCCTACCAAGCTTGACTTCTTCTTTTATCACGTTTTAAGCATAGCTTCCTGATTAGCTTGCCTAGGTCATTTTTACCTCACAATAACAAATATTGTTTTGGCCGGAAGAATAGAAAAAATAGTTTATAGAGATGTTGTCCGTGATTTTGTCACACCACTGCAGATAACATCCTTATGTTCATAAGTTATGTTGTCCTGACCAATTACTTGTGTTGTCACAACACTCATCCAACATAAACAATCTTCCCCTTTTTGCCTTTCTTCACAAAACTTCATACAAACCTAAAAATACCCAGGATACTGATTTTCAATGTTGTCCTAACAATCAAAAGATTAGTAGGATTGGGGCCATGCTCCCCCTCAATCTACAGTTGCAAATTCCAAGTGATTTTGTATCGATGATTGAGTTAGATATAACTTATGTCTATTAGTCATGACTTGTATACAACACATCTGTAGTCAGTCAACAACCAATAGTCATATCATTTCCACAAAATATAAAATTATTTACAGACCAGAACATTCTTTCAGTTTACACCAAAATAACAACCCATCAAGTAAAAAAAATATAATCAAATTCCCATAACATTTCCATAATCCTGTCACCTTCATCTAGATTGTTTAGTGTCATAGTAGCTTCCAACCGCTTTCTGTTTGACAAAACAATCTGCAATTCAGCTCCACCATCTACTCCTTCATCTCTTTTTGGCACTGTCAGCAATCATTCATCTCTCATATCCCCCTGCATCCCCCCTGCATCATTATTTGTACTTGGCCCTACATCTCCTCCTTTTTGTGAAGAAAGAATGTCCACGTAAAAATCTCTGGCTCGCACTAGCTCTTCAATTTGTCTATTAAGCTCAACAATGTGCATTTACATCCATTCTTTGGACATGAAGAACTGATTATGTCTTGTGTTTCCTGAAGTGTTGGAAACATCTGAAGCAGTTTCTGTGTTCCATTTCTCCTTCTTCCTGGACAGATCAATGATTATGTCCCTACTATTTAACACTGCTGTATGAACTGAGTATATTTCTAATGGAGGACTCAACTTATCCCCCTTTGGAATCTTGAATCATTGATTGAGTAGGATTTGATAGATTAAAGAGGGATATGGAAGAACATAGTTATTTTTCCTTTCTGCTAGATTGACAACATGTTCAAATATGATGGTTTCTAAATCAACTTTGTCATTCTTTCCTAATTTGTACAACAATGTTGCTTACTCTAAAGTCACTACAACCTCATTTAGAAAAGGTAGCCAGTTGAATATAGCAAGCTTGTGCAGGGTTGTGAATACGACAGTCAGTTTGGATAAAGAACTCTGAGGTGCCCAGACTGTGATCAAATTCTCAGTAAGGTATTTAATCATAGAATTAAGCTCATCAGTAGTGGGATTATGCTGAGGGGTTATTTAATTTGTGGCTATCCCTAGAGTGGAGTTGATGATTTCATGTGTAAAATTATACACCTTGTTGTATAAGTATACTTTTCCAAAATTTCTTTGAGTTAATGTCTTTAACAACAGGTGTCAGATTAGCATAAAACACTCTAATTACTTTATAACAATAAGGTTTTTTCTCAGTTACATAGCTCAATAAATTTCTACTACTCAGAAAATCAACTAGGTCATTGTCAGAGAATGAATCCAAGTCAATGACTCTCTCTGCCCTAATCATTCTATTTTTAAACCACTTTCAATTAACATCATATGATTTTGTTTGAAACTTGGGAGAGTAAGCCATTACCTCATAATCTGATTCAGATTCTGGATTGTTGTAATCTGTTGGGGTTTGTACATGTGTTGCCTGGGTTGTTGAGGCAACATAGTCAGGGTCCACTGACGTGTCTTTATCTGTTGCCTTTGATGTTGAGGCAACATTTGAAGAAACATTTATGTATGTTCTTCAGACCTTCTTTGGTATAAACCTTCTTAGAGGTGTGTTGTCAGACACCTCATCTTCACCCCTTCAGGTTCAGCTGGTGGCCTGTTTGTGGGTGGTTCTCATGCAATGTCTGGCATACTGAAATCAGAGTCAGTGTTGTTATTGCTGCTTGAGTTAACAGGGAAAGTCGATTTGACTCTGGATTTCCTAGCAGACTGATTTTCACGAAAAATGCTTTCGAAAACCCTTTTCGACCTTCTTGATGGAATGGTTGATGTTGAATATCTAGTACCTAGGTTTGAAAAGTTTGATGTTGCATCAACATCAATAGGATTGTCATTGTCACATGGGTAGCTCACATCTAAAGGTTCTTCCGAACCTATAAGAATCATTGCTCGTAAAGAATATTCAGGGTCAGGTTTTTGGTTATTGATTGGTACATAGTGTTTGTATATCATTTTCTTCTGTGAAGGGCTGGTTGACATTGGAGTATTTTCTTTTGTGTTTGAGGATTTTGGGGAAATGGACATAGGAGAGAGTTTGGGGTTCTATGAAAGATTTGAGTTGAAAAAGGTGTTTTTGATCCTTGGGCTTCCTTTTGATTTGAACCGGTGGTGACTTGATGTGACTAAGCGAAAATAAGTGGGATGTTTCATAATTATGACAATTTTGTTACACATTACCCTTAAAATTAGGTAGTGTGAATGAATTGAATCTCTTAATACCTAAAATAAAGGGATAACATAACACATAACATCATCCAATTTTTAGAATTTAAAAGGCTATCAATATCCAGTTTAACGGGATTTTGAATTTTAAACAATACAAATTTAAATTCCTAACAATACATAAGCCATAAATAACAGAAAAACAAAATTTTAACAAAAAATCAATATACTGAATAGTAATGTTGTTAGTAATGTTGACAACATTTTGAACAACACAAGAAGTATGAAATAACAAGGACTTTTGGATTTGGAATTAACATTAGACATATTTTATGTCTAAAAATAAATTTTGAGATATTTTCAATCTTGTTTGAAGCACATGGTACTCCTATACAATAGGAACTGCACCAATTTTAGAGCTTTGCTCTTTTGTAATACAGCCAAATCTAATGTAGAGGCTTTTCCTTATCTATGATACTCCACTTTATGCTACATATAATTGATTTATATATATCATCGCAGAGAACAATATCATTTTTCAAACTTTATCCTTCTGGAATCATACTTGGTTGACAAAACATATGCACAATACTACTACATTTATCATGTATGTTGATAAAACAGTTAATGTTACTCAGTATGTTGAGACAACATTTAAGACAACATCTACCTAAACTTTCTTATTTTTAGAGAAAACATAGACCAAGAAATTTCTTCAAACTGGAAATCTCTCATGATCTAGAGCTTTGGTAAAAATGTCAGCTAGTTGATGAAGTGTATCAACATGTTCAATCTAAACTAGCTGTTTTTCAATTAAGTCTCTTAAAAAATGATGTCGTATGTCTATGTGTTTTGTACGTGAATGCTGGACAGAATTTTAAAAAATATTAATTACACTCAGATTATCACAATACAAAATCATATAGTTGTTTGATAGGCCATAGTCATTTAGCATGTGTCGTAGCCAAATCAATTGAGCACAACAACTTCAGGCTGCCATATATTCAGAGTCGGCAGTCGAAAGTGAGACAAAATTTTGTTTTCGACTATACCATGAAACTAAATTATTGCCTAAATAAAAACAACCACCACTAGTGCTTTTTCTATCATCTACATCACCGGCCAAATCCGAGTCACTATATCCTATTAGGTTAGGACTAGTGTCCTTGGTGTACCAAATACCCAACTCACTTGTGTCGGAGACATATCTAACGATACATTTTACAACATTTAGGTGAGATAATTTGGGACTGGCTTGGAACCTAGCAACAAACACACACGCTAACCATAATGTCAGGGCGACTAACAATAATGTATAAAAAACTACCTATCATAGACCGGTACAATGTTGGGTCAACATCCTGGCCAACTGTAAAATCCAGGAAAAAAAAAATAATATATAGTTGTTGGTTGGGTTAATAAAGAATACATATATATATAAGAAAACAAAGAATAAATTGCATGGGTTGAAGTTAGTATTAAAGTTAGATAAATAGATAGATAAAATAAATAAATAATTTTTTTTTAAAAAAGGCAAAATGTATGCTGCACAAGGCATTGTGCACGGCCCGCCCCCCCCCCCCCCCCCTTTCATTGCCCTTCAATCTCTTGGTTTTCCTCCTCCCATAAGTTATATAATCATGTCCACTTATACATTGTATTTACACACAAACAAATTACATAGCATAAAGATTAGAAAATCATGGAAAAAACAAGTGAACAAGAAGAGGACAAAACAAGAGAGCAAGAAGAACAACAATAAAAAAAAATACTAGGGAGCAAGGGTCCCTTGTAGCAACCGAACAACAATCATTTCACACATACAAGGTGAGTTTTCTCACTCAGAAATTCTTGGTAACATCCTTTATTTTAAGTTCAATACATGTTAGAATAAGAATTGAGTGTTGAAAAGAAATAACGAGCTTTTGATTGTTTAGACAACTAGTTGCGTCACGAACTTTACGAACTGGTTTCACTGAGTTATAATGGTTAGAATTTGATAAAATTAGAAAGAATGGTACACCTCTCTATTATGATCATATAGAACAAAAATTAGGTAAAATGGAAATACGGTTTAAAAGTTATCATAGTTCAAAGTTCCTGCCTTAGATTTGGCCGAAATTCGCAAAGACATAATTACAGACTGTTTTTATTGAGTTTTACTTATTAGAATTATATAAAAATTTACATGGTTGTAAATCTCTCTGTTACGGACATATATAGCTAAATAGAGGTTAAAAGGGACTTACGAGTTGAGAGTTATTGTAGTTTGAAGTTTCTGCCTCGGAATCCAGAAGGGTAGAACATTGAAACGTAAAACGGTACTAATCCGTGGGAAATATGAAAATTGGTGTTAAATGAAAGTTCTATATCTCTCTGTTGTGGACATTTTGAGACCTTACGGAGGTCTATCCGACTTACGGACTGAGAGTTATCGTTGTTTAAAGTTTCTGCCTCGGATCTATCGAGATCCAGGAAGGGCAGCGAATAAAAGTGTAAAACTGTACCAAATGGTACAGAATATGAAAGGATAGTTCACATGGAGACGTGTAGCTCTCTGTTCTCGTCGTTTTGAGATTTTATGGGGCTTGAACGGGTTTACAGATTAGGAGTTATAACTATTCTAAGATTTAGTTCTGTTTAATAAAAATTCTGCCGAAACAAATTTCATGTGGCTGTTTTGAGGATAAATTTGTGTTAGTTACCCAAAGTAGTTTTAAATGAAATTTGGTACAGTGAAAGATCCCCGTCTTACCTTAGTTTCCGCTTGAGAAACACCTTAGTTGGAGTTATGGTTAAAAAGTTATAATCGTTACAAGTATGAATGACAGAATGTTGGGAAAGAGAATATTATTTATTCGATCTTCTGAAAAATATGAAAAGTGAATACGTATTCACATAAATATATAAATATATAATGGATCGGGTTGCACGCCGCAACAAAACGTAAAGTGAATACGCGTTCACAGATACGTAAACATAATGGGTCGGGTTGCACGCCGCAACAAAACGTAAAGTGAATATGCGTTCACAAATACGTAAACATAATGGATCGGGTTGCACGCTGCAACAAAACATAAAGTGAATACGTGTTCACAAATACGTAAATATAATGGATCGGGTTGCACGCCGCAACAAATATGAAAGAGAATACATGTTCACCTATATATAAATATGAAGAGTGAATACGCGTTCACAAATATATAAATGTAACAAACATATGGAAATGCAGGGGAACGTCTTAACGTATAATACGAGATAAAATGAAGTGTTAGTTAAACTGAGAATTTCCTATGAGGAGTTGCTGCATATTTAAAAGTGTTGTAACCTGATATGTTTTTGCAATATGCTTATTACGTTATAATGTGATTGCACTTGGAATATTGTGGTGTTACTTTGAATTGCAGGGTAAGGTTCTCACTCAGCCCCGGATGGTAGGGCTGACTCTTTATTTAACATGTTTCAGGAAAGCGTGGTAGAGGAAAGACTCCACGTCAAGGCTAGCGATCGTCCCGCAGCCTCTTGTCATACCAAGTCCATTGCTTCGGGCTTGGTACTCAAAGTTCGTAATGTCGGTCAGTGTCTCGAAATGGCCAGTGTGGGATGGTCTCCCTTCCAACTTAGAATAATCTTTGTCAGTATGTCTATGTAGAAACAATATTTGCACGAGCATGGGCTCGCGTTATGTTTTCAATAAAGTCATAAACAAATTTCTTTATTGTTATTTTTATTAATAGCTCTGTATTTGAATATAAGTTTAAATTTTTAAATAAAGAGAATTAAATGGTGCTCCTGGTGGGAAATAATTGTCCAGGTGCCATCACGCCCTAAGTAAAGGCTTAGGAAAAGTCGAGGCGTGACAAGTTGGTATCAAAGCTAAACCAGGTTAGGAGATTCTAGGGAGTTTCTTCGAGTTGGGTGGTTGAACGGTTACTTATTGCGACGGTGTGTGCGCCCCCTTAGTAATAAGTGAACGAAATAACATCCTAAAGTTTTCCCTTCTTTCATATTCTTCTCGTGCCTATCTTGAGTCTTTTTCAAGACTTGATTCTTATACTACCTCTTTCACGCGGGTTAGAAAGAAGATTGTACAACGTTATACTGACCAATAATTGTTGTGTAGATGGTGATTATAAGGAGAGTTCCAACAAAGAGGGAAGTACTCGAGGAACGGACAAAGGAAATGCAAGCTCAGAGGGAATTCATGTGTCGTAAGATGAACTCGGGAGGTGATTTTAACGAGTATATGGGCGACACAATCGTACTTTGTTCGCATTTGCTTAGGAGTAGACAGAAGAGGCGTTCCTACGACCCGACCTTCTTCAACTTTCCGATTGGAGTCATATTACAAATAGTATTCAACTCTGTCCCAGAAAAATTTCGATCCTCATTCAGAAGGGCAAAGATGCTAAGAGGAGATTTACAGAAGATTCCTTGATCAAATTTCTATTTCAGGTAATAGTAGTAAGGGAAAGAATGAGCGAAATGGAAAGGGAAGCAAGGAATAAGGTTCACAGGGAGTTGAATGCCAATCAGCAGAATAGGCGAATTATGCGGTTAAGCCCTTTCAAATATGAGGAATGAAGCATTATTAATGCAAGTTATGAGTTGTCATTATTGTTTAGTTAATCTGCGTTTTCTTGTGGTGTTGCATGCTTATGAACTATAAGAAAATTTTAAGAGCTAGAGTAGACATTCCGTCTTCTAAAATATGAGTGTGTTTGTCTTCACAGAAAATGGTGAATTCACAAATACCGGGGGCTCAAGAGGAGGTTCATCACGAAGCTCATGTACCTCCAGTTGACGTAGTGGTGTCTGAAGGAAGCGGAGAAAATGTCGGAGAAAATGTTGGAGAGAACGAGAGTCAAATGGCCCAAGAAACGGTGGGACAAAACTAGATAGACTTATAGAGTTAATGACAGCTGCAGTTCCACACATGGTTCCGCCCGCACCTAGTGTCTCTGTCATAGCTCCGAACCAGAATCAGACGGCCTAGGGACCGATTGCGACTGCACCACGGACCGAGAGTGTAGAAGCTCAAGCAGTACCTGATAGGCTATGGGTAAATTTTATGAGGAGAAGGGAACCACTTTACTCTGGAAAGGACCCCAAGGCCGACCCGATAGTATTCCTCGATGAAGTCGAAGACTTAATGTTCACATTGGGATGCGTGGAGACGCAGGGTGTCAACTTGGTAGGCGCACAACTAGTGGATGATGCGGGGGTGTGGTGGAGAAATTTTAGGAAAAATCGTCCCCCGATGTCACCACCAATGACTTGGGGAGGGTTCAGAGCGACATTCATTGAGAAATTCATGCCTAATACGCGCAAGGATGCGCTCATACGGGAGTTTGAACAGTTGAAGCAAGGTGACCGCAGTGTACAAGAATATGATACACAGTTCGTGAGGTTATCGGCATACAACACACATGTCGTCTCTACAGAAAGGGATATAGTCAAGCAGTTTGTTGAGGGTTTAAACCCGAACATATCAGAGAAGGTGGTGGCATTAGCCAATGATCGGACTTATCTTCATATTGTCGATATGGCTTTGAGGGTAGAAGGTTTCGCTAAAGCAAAAAGAGAATATTCGCAGAAGAGATTTCGGACGTCAGGATCATTTAATCAGAGTCAAAATCAAAAGCAGGAGTTTAGTAAGGGATCTTCAGGACCGAACCAATTTGTGGGCCAGTCTTATTTTAAGCCTAAGGGGCACAGTTGGTTTAATTACCAAGGTAGCAAGGACAAGGCCACCAACCCTAACATAGGAGGTGACAAACCGATTTGTAAGATTTGTCAAAGGAAACATACTGGAGAATGTCGGCTCTTAACGAAGGCATGTTATAACTATGGAGAGTCAGACCACTATGCCAGGGATTGCAAAAAGAGGACCCAAACTCAATCTATTCAGGGGAGGTCAGAAGCAACCACATCTGCCTACAAGGGAAATCAGGAAAACCAACCCCGCCAGAGTCAGGGAGGTCAACAACCCAATAATTCTAATCGGCTCTACGCTTTGCCCCAGAGGAATGAGGCAGAAACATCTAATGCGGTGGTCACATGTATTTTGCTGGTCTCGAGTATTCCTGCATTTGTATTATATGATCTCGACTCTACATTTTCATATGTGTCAATGGGTTTTGCTAAGAATTTACACGTAGAACCTACTTATTTAAGTGAACCTTTTGAGGTTATGACACCAGTAGGGGCCTCAATTTGGGCTTCTCGGGTGGTAAATAATTTCTCATTAGAAGTGAATGGCAGGAGAATAATGGTGAACCTAGTACTACTTGATATGGTAGACTTCGACGTCATTTTGGGTATGGATTGGTTGTCGGCATGTTGGCCATGTTAGATTGTCGGCGAAAGATAGTGAGATTAACTTTTCCCGGAGAACCAGAAGTTGTTATAAGGGTTGGGGCTCAAAAGTTATTGAGAAGTCACAGAGTGGAGTACGCATATCTGGCTAATATAGTGGATACCCAAAAAGAATCCCCAGCAGTGAATGATTATTACACCCCGTAGTTCCAGGGTATGTATGTGAGGACGTACGTACGAGAATACGACATTAAAATTGGAAAGGAAGAAAGATGTGATTTTTCGACGGAAAAGTTTCCGGATTTTGTGTAGGAAAAAGGTTCGTTAATGGGAATTGGATTCCCGGATTTGATATTCGGACTTCTTGAAATATTAGAGAATTATGGAATTTTATTTCCGGAATTGGTCACGTGGGGTTCACGGGAGAAATTTACGGTTTTGTGGGGCCCACTTTGTTTTCGAGATTTTGGCCATTATGGATATTTTCGGAAGATGAAATATTTTGGATGAATAGGAGGGCGACACGTGTCACCCCCCTAGGTGGCTCTTGGCCGAAATTACTTGACAAGTGGCAAGAAAAGTGGCCTTGTCTTGCAAGATATTTTAGTGTGGACAAGTGGCTTGTGGGACCCACACACACTTGTCCCCAATCTCAACCACACACTTGCCTTCATCCTAGCCCTTGGTTGTCCTATATATGCACCCTTAGTTGATGAAATCTTCCACACTTAACCATTTCAAGACTTGAACAAATGCTCTCTCCCTTGCCTTGTGGTTTCGGCCATGACCTAATTCCTTGACCTAAATTTGTCCAACAATTCTTAAACTCTTAAGTGTTCTTCCCTAAGGTGTTAGGAAGATTGTGTACCAAGAGTTGGAAAAGATTTCACACCCCTAACCTCTATTTGTTGCCTTGGCCGAAACTTGCTAAGATTGGAACCCTAGTGTTCTTCACTTTTTGGAGTTGAATCTTGAAGAGAAGTTGGTTAGGAGCTTCTATGGGTTGCTTGTAGCGGATTGGAACGTAAAGATTTGGAGCTAAGACTTGCTTGGAGCGACTTTAAGAACTTGGATATTCTTGGGCTATTTGAGGAGTGAAGTACTACGTGCGGCGTGATCTACTTGGCTTAAGGAGTAGCCGACGGGTTGAAGTACTTGGAGCGTTTTGCTATTTGTCGATAATCGTCACGAGGTATGTGAACCTCTTTCTATCTTTTCTAGCATGATTGTTGTGAACTATGTAGTACGGTAGACGTACATGTGCTAAACGAATTTGGTTGGTTTAAAACATAAAGTGTTATAATAGCTTTATGGGAAGTTAGTTATAACGACTTTATGTAGGTAAAAGAATGGTTTGTTGATTTTAAAAGGAAAGAGACTTGGCTTATATCTGACTTGTGATAATGTTAAGAACTTGAATTGTGTTAAAAATTTGTGAAACCGCATTAATGAGTAATGAGTACTTGGTCTTTAAAAGGATAATGTTTTATTGATTTCGGAAATGAGAATAAGTATCGAACAAACCACTGCAACGTTAACAAAGGAAAATGTATTGACAAATAATTAATTATATTAAAACCAGTAGAAACCTCCATCTGCATAGAAGCTAAGATAAGACAAAATTGTATTACATTTCCTAGATCATGACTGCTTTGATAAGATCATTAATAACAAGTATTGATTTTTCTTAAATTCCAAAGTAAGGAACTTGTTTTCTAAAAGAAAAGGGACTTGCGGAGTTTGAAGTGTTTTGATTTAAAGAAAGACATGGTTTTGTCTTAAGATGGTTTAAAAAGAAGATATGGAAATTGTTATGGTTTACTTAAAAAGATAGTTACTCTGTTTTGATACTACGGGTATCATGTGACTTGTTGTGAAGGAAATGGATCCTTTAAAGAGTTAAACTACGTAGTACCTTGGGGTTAAAATCTGGATTTGTTGTAATAAAATGAAAGTCTATGAGTATGTTGAACTTGCCTATGCTTGTGGTGATAGCCTTTGTTGTGCAAGTGTTGTATTTACGCTACCGCTGGCT
The DNA here is from genome assembly GCA_029844215.1 of Przewalskia tangutica. NCBI lineage: Eukaryota > Viridiplantae > Streptophyta > Magnoliopsida > Solanales > Solanaceae > Przewalskia > Przewalskia tangutica. The sequence continues at coordinate 72,320,478 of CM056732.1, forward strand.
CGCCGAGGCGGCTATCCGTTGATTGATGGACATACGACGGCCGGGTGGCCCAGGTACGCTCCATTGTGAGTGTGATCTTGTTATTTGTTTTGGACATACTGACACGATGGGTGGCCCACGAGTATGCTTCCACTTTGATTGTTATTTTGTTATTTCCTTTTGGACATACTGACACGATGGGTGGCCCACGGGTATGCTTCCATTAGGAGTGTTATCTTGTTATTTGCTTTGGACATACTGACACGATGGGTGGCCCACGAGTATGCTTCCATTATGATTGTTATCTTGTTATTTCCTTTGGACATACCGACACGATGGGCGCCCACGTATGCTTCCATTAGGATGGTTCCATGGCCATGCTTGTACCGAGGTAAGATGCCGGCACGCGTCGCCATGCGTTAAATTCGAGTTATATTTGAGTGATGACTTTACGCATGAGTCCTCGACTTGACATGTCTGAATTATATTGTGAATCGTAGTTTGGTTATCATGCATGTCTCGCTTTATATAGACTACTATGATTTCATTTACGTGATTTTCGCCACATACTTGGTACTGTAGATCGACTCCTTCGGGGCCGCGTTCATGCCGCAGTAGGTACATCGGTTGTGGATCCTCGCCATGGATCTCGCTCAGCTTTGGGAAGCTCCGTTTCCGAGGCTTATCTTTGGTATAGTCCGCCAGTAGTTACTTGTACATTCTGGTATGGCGGGCCCGTCCCGTCATAGTTATGGTTACATTCTTAGAGGTCCAGTAGTAATCACAAGCAGGGTTTGAAAAAGGATTTAACTGTTCAGTTTGATATATATATGTATATATTCAGGAAGGTGACCGTTTTGGTTAGCCTGTTTCGCACTTTATGTCTTGTCTCATGTTTTAGTTTTTATTTCCGCTGATTTTCTCTGATGTTGTATCACTAGGGTGCCCGGGGTAAGGCACGATCGCGCCCGAGGTCGGTCGTGACAAAAGTGGTATCGAGCGATTAATCCTCGAAAGTGTCTACAGACCGTGTCTAGTAGAGTCTTGATTATCGGTGTGTTGTGCACCACATCTATAATCAGGAGGCTACAGGATATGTAGGATTGGTTTCCATTCTTCTCATTCTAAGATCGTGCCTTAGAGCTGTGTTATCAGTTGGACTCCCTCTGACGTATTCTCATGTACCAGTTATGCCTCCGCGCAAGGCAACCAGGGCCTGGCGGAAAGGCAACGTAGGAGTCGCGAGTAGAGCAATGCAGTGGCCTCACAGAGACCATAGTACTGAGCCTCCATCCACGGCGAGAAATGAGGATATGGGTTACAAGGAGATGGCCCGCACTAGTTAGGCTTATGGCGACATGAGGACAGACGGAGCGGTGGTACCGAGTGCACCCTGAGCCGATAGTTGGAGACTTCGACTTCTTGAGTCAGTCCACCGTGTTCTATGGATCGAGACCGAGGATGATCCGCAGGAGTTCATCCGCTGCCAATGATCATGAGAGTGATCAAGGCTTCGAGACCGAGTCGGTGGTCTTAGGTTCACATCGGCCGCGTGATATCGCAATGATCGGTTTGATTCATGGAGCCGTCCCGGGGAGCGCGCTCCGCTGGGGACGAGTTCTGAGGCATTTCTCACCATTTCTTGCCTCCGCAGATAGAGAGCACGCGACAAATTTCTCGAGCCGAGAGAGGCGACGGTTCGGGAGTACAACGTGGAGTTCGACTCGTGGCCCGATATGTCCCGCGTTAGTGGCAAATATGGAGGATAGAGTGCACCGCTACGCCACTTGGCTCGATGACTACTTGGCGAGGCTTGCTGGTGTAGCTCTTCACCGCATGGACATTGCCCGTGATACGAGCTTATGCGGGGATGGAGGAACGTAGAGACCGACGTAGACCATGATCAACATAAGAGGCCAAGACAAGCAGGTCCTTTGGTAACTTTCGAGGCAGCCTCCGCAGATCAATATATACCTCATCCAGCCAGAGTGGTCCTCCGCGCCTTCGTGACGCCGGAGTGTTCAGGAGCCGGTCAGGGCTCCAAGGGTTCAGATTTTCGGGGGAGCAGGGGTGTTAGCCAGATGAAGCCACCCCTACCTCGTTGTGACCATTGTGGTAGGCTCCATTGTGGGGAGTTCCGTGCTAGTTTGGGAGCTTGTTTTACATGCGGCACGCAGGCCATTTTGCAGAAACCGTCCGACCGGAGCGGCACCGTGGGATAGCACAGACTACGGATCGATTGCGGTTTCTTCACCTTCCATAGCTAGCAGATGTTCATACACGCGAGCCACGCGAGAGATCGCGGAGTTCCCGCTTTAGGTCCTCGAATCGCTATTTTGATTTTCAGGTATATCCTTAACCCTCTAGAGACTAGGTTGCTTTGATGTTATGATGATGTGTTTAGTATTATGTTGGTTGGATTGTGGTAACATATGATTTTAGAAGCCTGGTTAGAAAAAGGGTAAGTCTGGGGACGAGACAATTGTGAGCCTTAGAATTTATAACGCTTAGAACTCGATGCAAGGCGCCTTGAGTGGGTGATTTTACGGTTGGTCTTTGTCGAAGTACTTGGTATACGTGAAAAATATTGTGGGATAATTACATGGGTAGTGTGAGATGGAAGTGGTAGCTTTCATGACGTGAATTAGTAAGATTGTTCCGGATCGGGGAACGAGAGAGTTTGGCGCGACTGTGGGTCGGGTTGAGGCCATATTGCGGGTCAACCCGTGAGTCTCTAAGGTGGGGTCGATTCGAGGTGGTCCTCCAGTGGTAGGGTCACGAGGTGCTAGGCCCAAGTTTAGGTAACCATCGTATGAGTTCGTGGATGAGTTCGACCGCATTAGATCGAAGGCCGGAATGGCCTTAAAGGAATTTGAGGCTAATAAGATGACCAAGTTTGAGGTAGTGACTCAAGGTTTTGGAACCGCAGCGATGACGAAATATGGTACGGTACTAGAAAGAGTTCGGGTGCAGAAAAGCACGACGTAAGAAAGAAGCGAACATGTGTTAAGAGGATGGAAGTGATCATTTTTGTGAAGTGAAGGTGCGAAGAGAGTATTATTTGGACCAGGAGTGAGAGTTAGTGTTGTTTTACATCTTAGAGGTGATTCCTCGTTGGTTTGAATTTGGGTTTCGCGCGTATGTGATATTATGGCCATGTGTGGCATAATTAGTTTCGTAAGTATAGTAATGAAGACTATACCGGCGCATGTGTGTTTTTGGAGACTTAGAAGGAACATTCGGGATGAATGTTTCTAAGGGGGGAAGAATGTTACACCCCGTAGTTCCAGGGTCTGTATGTGAGGACGTGCGTGAGAATACGACATTAAAATCGGAAGGAAGAAAGATGTGATTTTCACTAAAAGTTTCCTGATTTTGTAGGAAAAGGTTCGTTAATGGAATTGGATTCTGATTTGGTATTCGGACTTCTTGAAATATTAGAGAATTATGGAATTTTATTTCCGAATTGGTCACGTGGGCCACTGAGAAATTTACGGTTTTGTGGGGCCCACTTTGTTTTCGAGATTTTGGCCATTATGGATATTTCGGAAGATGAAATATTTTGGACGAATAGGAGGGCGACACGTGTCACCCCCCTAGGTGGCTCTTGGCCGAAATTACTGATAGTGGCACAGTGGCCTGTCTTCGCAAGATATTTTAGTGTGGACAAGTGGCTCATGGGACCCACACACACTTGTCCCCAATCTCAACCACACACTTGCCTTCATCCTAGCCCTTGGTTGTCCTATATATGCACCCTTAGTTGATGAAATCTTCCACACTTAACCATTTCAAGACTTGAACAAATGTTCTCTCCCTTGCCTTGTGGTTTCGGCCATGACCTAATTCCTTGACCTAAATTTGTCCAACAATTCTTAAACTCTTAAGTGTTCTTCCCTAAGGTGTTAGGAAGATTGTGTACCAAGAGTTGGAAAAGATTTCACACCCCTAACCTCTATTTGTTGCCTTGGCCGAAACTTGCTAAGATTGGAACCCTAGTGTTCTTCACTTTTTGGAGTTGAATCTTGAAGAGAAGTTGGTTAGGAGCTTCTATGGGTTTCTTGTAGCGGATTGGAACGTAAAGATTTGGAGCTAAGACTTGCTTGGAGCGACTTTAAGAACTTGGATATTCTTGGGCTATTTGAGGAGTGAAGTACTACGTGCGGCGTGATCTACTTGGCTTAAGGAGTAGCCGATGGGTTGAAGTACTTGGAGCGTTTTGCTATTTGTCGATAATCGTCACGAGGTATGTGAACCTCTTCCTATCTTTTCTAGCATGATTGTTGTGAACTATGTAGTACGGTAGACGTACATGTGCTAAACGAATTTGGTTGGTTTAAAACATAAAATGTTATAATAGCTTTATGGGAAGTTAGTTATAACGACTTTATGTAGGTAAAAGAATGGTTTGTTGATTTTAAAAGGCAAGAGACTTGGCTTATATCTGACTTGTGATAATGTTAAGAACTTGAATTGTGTTAAAAATTTGTGAAACCGCATTCATGAGTAATGAGTACTTGGTCTTTAAAAGGATAATGTTTTATTGATTTCGTAAATGAGAATAAGTATCGAACAAACCACTGCAGCGTTAACAAAGGAAAATGTATTGACAAATAATTAATTATATTAAAACCAGTAGAAACCTCCATCTGCATAGAAGCTAAGATAAGACAAAATTGTATTACATTTCCTAGATCATGGTTGCTTTGATAAGATCATTAATAACAAGTATTGATTTTTCTTAAATTCCAAAGTAAGGAACTTGTTTTCTAAAAGAAAAGGGACTTGAGGAGTTTGAAGTGTTTTGATTTAAAGAAAGGCATGGTTTTGTCTTAAGATGGTTTAAAAAGAAGATATGGAAATTGTTTTGGTTTACTTAAAAAGATAGTTACTCTGTTTTGATACTACGGGTATCATGTGACTTGTTGTGAAGGAAATGGATCCTTTAAAGAGTTAAACTACGTAGTACCTTGGGGTTAAAATCTGGATTTGTTGTAATAAAATGAAAGTCTATGAGTATGTTGAACTTGCCTATGCTTGTGGTGATAGCCTTTGTTGTGCAAGTGTTGTATTTACGTATACCGCCTCTCGTTGGAGGCTATTTGGTTGATTGATGGACATACCGACACGATGGGTGCCCACGTATGCTCCATTAGTAGTGTGATCTTGTTATTTGTTTTGGACATACCGACACGGGTGGCCCACGAGTATGCTTCCACTTTGATTGTTATTTTGTTATTTCCTTTTGGACATACCGACACGATGTGGCCCACGTATGCTTCCATTAGGAGTGTTATCTTGTTATTTGCTTTGGACATACCGACACGATGGTGGCCCACGAGTATCTTCCATTATGATTGTTATCTTGTTATTTCCTTTCGACATACCGACACGGGTGCCCACTGTATGCTTCCATTAGGATGGTTCCATGGCCATGCTTGTACCGAGGTAAGATCGCCGGCATGCGCGTCGTTGTGCGGGTTAAATTCCCGAGTTATATTTGAGTGATGACTTTACGGGCATGAGTCCCTGACTTGACATGTCTGCTGAATTATATTGTGAACTGTAGTTTGGTTATCATACATGTCTCTTGTTTTATATAGACTACTATGATTTCATTTACGATTTTGATTTCACATACTTGGTACATGTTAGATCGACCTCCTTGCCGCTCATGCCGCAGTAGAGGTACATCGCCAGGATCCTCGCCATGTGATGATTCAGCGTTTTGGGAAGCTCCGCTTCTCCGAGGCTTATCTTTGGTATAGTCCTGTCGGTGTAGTTACTTGTACATTCGTGGTATGGCGGGCCCGTCCCGTCATAGTTATGGTTACATTCTTAGAGTCCAGTAATCTTTGTTGTGGGCAGGGTTTGAAAAAGGATTTAACTGTTCAGTTTGATATATATATGTATATATTCAGGAAGGTGACCGTTTTGGTTAGCCTGTTTCGTACTTTATGTCTTGTCTCATGTTTTAGTTTTTTTATTTTCGCTGATTTTCTCTGATGTTGTATCACTAGGGTGCCCGGGGTAAGGCACCAGTCGCGGGCCCGAGGTCGGGTCGTGACAATGATGTTCCTATTGTTCGAAATTTTCTGAAGATTTTTCCTGAAGATCTTCCAGGCCTTCTCCGGATAGGGAAGTGGAGTTTGCTATAGAGTTAATTCCGGGTACAAGACCCATTTCTATTCCTCCATATCGAATGGCCCCAGCTGAATTGAGGGAGTTAAAAGAACAATTGAAGGATCTGCTTTAAAAAGGCTGTATAAGGCCTACTGTTTCCCCTTTGGGTGCACGATCTGTTTGTGAAAAAGAAAGACGGATCGCTCGAATTTGCATCGATTATCGGCACTTCAATAAGGTCACGATCAAGAACCGATACCCATTACCAAGAATCAATGATCTTTTGACCAACTTGTGAGCTAGTTATTTTTCCAAGATTGATCTCCGTCGATATCATCACCAAAATAAATCCGGATGATATATCCAAAACCTTTAGAACCCGATACGCCATTATGAGTTCTTGGTCATGTCTTTTGGTTAACCAATGCCCCAATGCTTTTATGGATTTAATGAATGAATCTTCAAACCATTCCTAGATTTGTTCGTGATTGTGTTCATAGATGATATCCTAATTTCTGAAGAGTGTTGAGAAACATGAAGAGCATCTGAGGTAGTGCTTCAAGTCTTAAAACAAGAGAAACTATATGCTAAATTTTCAAAGTGTGGATTTTGGTTGGGAAAAGGTAGCCTTTTGGGAAATATTGTGTCGAGGATGAAATTATGGTAGACCCGTAAGATAAAAAAGCGAAGAATCAAGCCAAACCGACCAATCCGGCTGAAGTTAGAAGTTTCTTTGGTTTGGTGGGTATTATAGAAGATTCGTAAAAGGTTTTCTAGTCTTTGCTCCATTGACCCGTTGACTCAAAAGCGGTTAAGTACCAAATGGTCAAGCATGTGAAACAAGTTTTCGAAACTAAAGGAATTGTTGACCATCGCACAGTCCTAACCTTACCATCGGGATGAGGGTTCACATTCTATTGTGATGCCTCTAGAGTTGGTTAGGATGTGTCTTGATGCGCTTTAAAGGTTATTGCGTATTCTAGACAATTGAAGATACATGAGAAGAATTACCCAACTCATGACTTGGAATTAGTCATGGTGATGTTTGCCTTACGAATATGGAGACATTATTTGTATGGTGTGCATGTGGACATATTTACGATCATAAGAGTTTGCAGACATAACCACGCAGGATTTGAATCTCCGGCAAAGAAGATGGTTAAAGTTGCTTAAGGATTATGACCTTAGTATTCTTTACCATCCCGAAAGTCAACGTGGCCGACGACTCGAGAGAGATCAACGGGTAGCTTGGCCCATTGGCAATACAAAAGAGAGGTATTGTTCGTGAGGTACAAAGATCGGGAAACCTCGGTTAGTTTAATCGAGATCGGTGAAGGTAGGATGGTGGTACATGATACCGCAATGCACTTTAGCTTAAATAAAAGAAAGTCGGTTTGAGGATACGAGTTTGTTGGATTTCGGGAGAGGATCCAACAGGGAAAACCTTCACAGTTTACATTGGGAGATAATGGCGTAACATTTCGGTATAAGGGTAGGTTATGTGTTCCTAAGGTAAAGGATCTAAGGAGGAAGATCTTAGATGAGGGTCACAACACAAGATATTCCATTCATCCAGGGTCAACAAAAATGTATCAGGACCTCAAGGCAAATTACTGGTGGGACGGGATGAAGAAAGACGCCATGGAGTTTGTCGAGGTGTCTTATATGTCACAGTGAAAGTGAACATCAAAAACTTGGGATTACTTCAGACATCGAGTCCCCATGTGGAAATGGGAGGCGATTCATATGGATTTTGTAATCGGTCTACCGAAAACTCGAGAAGGGTATGATTCTATTTGGGTGATTGTTGATCGGCTTACAAAGTCAGCCCATTTCTTACCGGTCAAGACTACGTATCGCGCACCACAATACGCACAGATTTATTTGAATGAGATTTTGCGGTTACACGAGATTCCTTTACAAATTATTTCAGATAGGGGTTCCCAGTTCACCTCACACTTTTGGCAAAGTTTCCAGCAGGGTCTCGGGACAAAAGTTAAGTTAAGCACGACTTTCCATCCGCAAACAGATGGGCAAGCTGAGCGAACAATTCAAACACTTGAGGACATGTTGCGATCTTGTGTGTTAGATTTTCAGGGAAGTTGGTTGGACCATCTATGTCTAATTGAGTTCGCCTACAACAATAGTTTTCACTCTAGCATACAAATGGCCCCGTTTGAAGCATTATATGGACGAAAATGTAGGTCTCCACTTGGATGGTTCGAGGTGGGTGAGACGCAACTTCGGACCTAAATTCATTCAGGAAACAAATAATAAAGTACAGATAATTCTGGAGCGGATCAAAATAGCTCATAGCCGTCATAAGTCCTATGCGGATCATCGGAAAAGAGATCTTGAATTCCAAGAGGGGGAGAAAATATTTTTAAAAGTGTCCCCAATGAAGGGAGTGATGCGCTTTGGTAAGAAAGGGAAATTGAGCCCAATGTTTATTGGGCCATATGAGATCTTGCGAAGAGTGGGAAATGTGGCTTACGAATTAGCACTTCCACAAGTGCTGGAAGCAGTGCATCCGATATTTCATGTGTCAATGTTACGAAAATACTTGCACGATCCAAGCCACATCATCCTTCCCCAGGAGGTAGTTCTTAATAAAGAGCTTCAATATGAAGAGGCTCCGGTAGAAATACTTGATAGAAAGGTTCAACGCCTTAGAAATAAGGATATTGCTTTCGTGAAAGTCCTATGGAGGAATCACTCCACAGAGGAAGCCACCTGGGAAGCTGAAGAGGCGATGAAAGTCAAATATCTATTCCTATTTTACTAAGGTAATAAAAAAAAGTGTTACATGGTACTTCATATGTGTGCCATTTGCGTGTCTATATGCATGTGTTACAACCTTATTCTCATTCGAGGACGAATGCTTCTTAATGAAGGGAGAATGTGAAGCCCCAAATTAGTGTTATAATAACAATAAACATTATTGTGTCTATGTGATTATGTTACGACCTTATTCACATTCGAGGACGAATGTTGCTTAAGGAGGAGAGAATGTAAAATCCGGAAAAAATAATAATATATAGTTGTTGGTTGGGTTAGTAAAAAATACATATATATAAGAAAATAAAGAATAAATTGCATGAGATGAAGTTAGTGTTAAAGTTAGATAAATAGATAGATAAAATGATTTTTTGTTTTTAAAAAGGCAAAATGTATGCTGCACAAGGCATTGTGCACGTCCCTTCCCCCCCTTTTCATTTCCGTTCAATCTCTTGGCTTTCCCCCTCCCATAAGTTATACAATCATGTCCACTTATACATTGTATTTATACACAAACAAAGTACATAACATAAATATTAGAAAATTAGGGAAAAAACAAGTGAACAAGAAGAGGAAAAATCTGGAAAAAACAAGAGAGCAGGAAGAACAACAATAAAAGAAATACTAGGGAGCAAGGGTCCCTTGTAGCAACCTAACAACAATCATTTCACACATACAAGGTGAGTTTTCTCACTCAGAGATTCTTGGTAACATCCTTTATTTTAAGTTCAATACATGTTAGAATAAGAATTGAGTGTTGAAAAGAAATAACGAGCTTTTGATTGTTTAGACAACTAGTTGCGTCACGAACTTTACGAACTGGTTTCACTGAGTTATAATGGTTAGAATTTGATGAAATTAGAAATAATGGTACACCTCTCTATTATGAGCATATATAACCAAAAATGAGGTAAAATGGAATTACAGTTTAAAAGTTATCATAGTTCAAAGTTCCTGCCTTAGATTTGGCCGAAATTCGGAAAGGCATAATTACGGACTGTTTTTATTGAGTTTTACTTATTAGAATTATATAAAAATTTACATGGTTGTAAATCTCTCTGTTACGGACAGATATAGCTAAAGAGAGGTGAAAAAGGACTTACGAGTTGAGAGTTATTGTAGTTTGAAGTTGCTGCCTCGGAATCCAGAAGGGCAAGACGTTGAAACGTAAAACTGTACTAATCCGTGGGAAATATGAAAATTGGTGTTAAATGAAAGTTCTAGATATCTCTGTTGTGGACATTTTGAGACCTTACGGAGGTCTATCCGAGTTACGGACTGAGAGTTATTGTTGTTTAAAATTTCTGCCTCGGATCTATCGAGATCCAGGAAGGGCAGCGAATAAAAGTGTAAAACTGTACCAAATGGTACAGAATATGAAAGGATAGTTCACATGGATGTCCTCATATGTTTTGCATTTTCAAGTCTAAATTTCCTAATCAGATTCTTGGCATACTTGTTTTAAGATACAAATATCCCATCTTTATTCTGTTTTATCTTCAGGCCTAAAAAAAAGTTAGTTCCCCGATCATGCTCATCTTAAATGTCGTTGACATTGCTTCAACAAATGACTCCAAATGAGATTTTGAAGTCGATCCAAAAACAATGTCTTCAACATAGATTTGAGAAATCATTACATCTACTCCGTGTCTTTTGATGAACAATGTTCTATCGGCTTCTCCACAGATGAAACCAAAGTCTATACGGAAGTTTGTTAGACAATCATACCATGCACGGGGAGTTTGTTTTAACCCATACAAGACCTTTTTAAGCTTTTATACATAGTGTGGATGGTGAGGATCCTCAAATTCTTTTGGTTGTTTAACGTAAACTTTCTTGTCCAAGTAATCATTGAGAAATGTTCCTTTAACATCCATTTGATACAAGGTTATCAAGCAATAGCAAGTAATAATCTTATTGATTCAATCCAAGCCACATGTGTGAAGGTTTCGTCGTAGTCGATTCCTTCAACCTGTGTGTAGCCTTGAGCAACAAGACGAGCTTTGTTTCGAACAACTGTCCCTAATTCATCTGATTTGTTCTTGAAGATCCATTTGGTTCCAATAACATTTGTTTTGTTAGGACATGGAACCAAGTCCTAGACTTCATTTCGGGTAAATTGTTCAAGCTCTTTCTTGCATTGCTTGAATCCAAAAATTATATTTTAAAGTTTTTTTAATGTTCTTTGGTTCAAATGTAGATATGAGACAAGAAAGACTAACCTGTTGGTATATGGTGGACATACATACATAACTTACTATTTCATGATAGTTGATTAGTTCTTTCTCTCTTGTACGCATCCTTTAAAACACTCTCTCTATCACCTGGTCATGTGGATGGTTCCTTCTAATCGTTGACGGAAGGTCGTCTTACTTGGTCATGCAATTCAGTTACAGACTCCTCCTCTACTTCAACCTCTGCGGTCTCTTTTTATGGTTCAGATGTTTTCTTTGATGTTGTGACAACATCTGCTTCTTCAGTTTGTTGCTCTTTTTCTACTGTAACCACAATGTTATTTTCTAACGACTTCCCTGAGATATCTATAAGATCGTCAAAGATAACATTAACGGACTCCTGTATGGTCTTAGTCCTCAAATTGTATATCTGGTAAGCATGACTATTCTGTGAGTAGCCTATAAATATCCCTTTATCACTTTTTGAGTCAAATTTAGCCAATTGGTCTATGTCATTTAAAATATAGCACACACACTCAAAGACATAAAAGTAACACAGAGTTGGTTTATTTCCATTTAAAAGTTCATAGGAGGTTATCATGGTACCTGACCTTAAATAAACTCTAATAGTGATGTGACATGCAGTGTTTAAGGCTTCTGCCCAAAACTTTTTAGACAACTGTTTAGAACTTAACATGACTCTAGCCATCTCTTGCAATGTTCTGTTCTTCCTCACAACTACCCCATTCTGTTGAGGAGTCTTAGCTGCCGAGAATTCATCGAAGATACATTTCTTTTCGCAATTTTTTGCAAAAGATTAGTTTTCAAATTCCTTTCTATGATTAGATCTGATTTGAAAAACGGGAGAACAAAACAGGTTCCTAATCCTAGAGTACATGACTTTAAATATGTCAAAAGTTTGTGATTTTTCTTTTAGAAAATAAATTCATGTAAATCTGGAAAAATCATCTACTATCACATAAGAATATCTCATACCTCATAGGCTGTCTACTTCAATAGGACCCATAAGATCCAGATGTAATAGTAGAAAATAATGAGACGTACCTGAATGTTGTTCGTCGTGTTGGACAACATTATATGGAACACGAGTCTGCCTACATTTTAAACAATCTTCGCACACTGTCTTATCTTTTGGGTTCAGCTTGGGAATACCTCTAACAGCTTCATAGGAGATTACTTTCTCCAAGTTGCGATAGTTGACGTGTCACAACTTCTGATGCCATAGTGTTGTGTCGCTTACCCTCGCTGAATTCTTGTCCACCGATGAGATAACAATTATCTGCAGTTCGGGTATCTGACATAACACACTTATTGGCAGAATTTGTAACTTTACATTCACACTTGTTGAATTTTACCTCGAGATCGTCATCACATAAATGTCTTATGCTAAGTAGGTTAGCCACTAAACCTTCAACATGAAGGACATTCTTCAAGGCTGATATGTCAGGAACAATGAGAGTCCCTCTACCAATTATCTTACTCTTGCTACCCCCACCAAAGGTCACATATCCTTCGTTGAATGCGTCATAATCCTTCAGTACGCTTTTGGTACCTGTCATGTGTCGTGAACAACCACTATCAAAATACCAAGAACCTGTAATGTTAGTACGTAAAGCAGTTATGCACACATTACAACACATGTTTAGTTTAGGTACCCACATTTTTTCAAAACTTTTCTTCTTTCTGTTCTCAGACTTATTGCTTCGAATGTTGTTAGTAATGTTGGACAACATTTGTGACGACATCTTCGGAAATGATCTGAGTACAGAGTTTTGAAGTTTGTAGTAGTAGGGCATTAGATGTCCTAACTTCTTATAGTAGCTGCATCCAAACTTCAATCTATCCTTAGTGTTATGAGAGTTATTATTAGCATTGTATATTTCTTTAACAAACTTTATCTTCTCACTATTACTATGGATCTTAGAAGTCTTTGTTTTACAAGGTGATTGATACCCAAGCCCAGCCTGTGTAGGCTTGCTGAAGTTTAAGATTTCGTCCAACTTGGAGGTCCCCGTGTTGAGCCTTTGGAAGGTGGTCTCAGCTAAATTCAATCTTGCACGGATCTTACCAAGTTATAGGTCATTCTTGGTAAGTGCTACCTCTAACCGGTTAACAGTGCCTTTGAGATTATCTTTTTCAAGAGCCAAAGTTTTTGCTTTTGAGTCTAGTTGCTCAAATTCTATGATCAAGGCTTTACAAAGATCTTGTAATTCTTTTATCACTTCATCTTTAGAGTCAATTAGATCCAGGTTTACAGTTTCACATAAAGAAATTAAACCACTAAAATAATTAACATTAGAATAGTCAAAATACATATACCTTTCCGATGTAGCTGGGATTTTAGATGTTGTATCTAATGTTGTCACATATGTTGTAACAACATTGTCAACAACATCTTCATTATCAGACATTAAGTGTTTTAATATTGCTGCCAGCATTGCCTGTGATTCTTCTTCTCGATCTCCTTACTCTTCTTCGTTTTCATCATCACTGAGAGACACCCACATACTTTTACCAACTTTTCTAAGGGTGTTTGCACACTCATTAGCATAATGTCCCCAACCCGAGCATGCATGACATTGTACTCCCTCGAGTTGTTTGGATTAAAATTGATATTGTCTAAGTTTGTTTTCTCAGTGGATTATTACTTCTTTGCTCTGAAGGTGATCTTATTGGTTGTTTATTGAAGACTGGGTTTTGGTACTGCTTATTTTTAGCTTTACTTCGATCATTATTGATCTTTCTCATCATCGAACTAAATCGTCGAGTGAGTAAGGCAACAATTGCACCTTCACCTAGTTCCTCAAGGTTTTCATCCTCATCTTTAATGTTTGTTTCTGAGGTTTGTCCTTGGAGTGCCATCATTTTGTCCCTATACAAATCACTTTGACTCTTGATATTCATCTCATAAGTTTGAAAGATGTTCATCAAGGCATGTATATCCATTGTGGCAAGAGTATGAGTCTCTTCAATAACACAAATCTTTGTGTTAATACCTTTCAGGAAGAGATCTGAGGGCTTTGTCCACAAGTTGTGCGTTGGTCAAAGGAGAACCAAACACTTGACACTGATTTGCAATGTCAATTAACTTTTCAAAATAAGACTTTATATCCTTAGATTCTTCCATCCTCAAGCGCTCATATTGGCTCAAAAGCATGCGTAGCTTTGTTCGTCGTACACTCGAGGTACCCTCATAATGTATTGCAGGGTCGCCCAGGCGTCCTTAGCCGATGTACAATTTTGAATGAGTTTGAACAAGTACAGATCTACCCATCTGAATATAACATTCATGGCCTTTTCGTTAAAGATAACATTATTGATTTCTTCCGCAGTCCACTCGAATTCGGGTTTGGTAAGGATATCACCATCCCCGTCCGTTGGATACTTGGGAATAATATATCCTTCGGTGAGAGATCTCCATGCCCGAACATCAATGGATTTGATGTGCGAACGTAGCCGAATCTTTCAATAGGCATAATTTGTTCCATCAAGAATCGGAAGTCTACCAACATTTTGAGTAGCTGAGTCCATAGCCATTAGATACAGGACCAAACACTTATTGTGTTAAGTGTTGGCTCTGATACCACTTATTAGGTTCGAGACTACGGATAAGCAAGTAGAAGTAAGAAAAAATAAGAATTCAAAAATTTGAACAACTAAACAGTTTCTATACGTTGTCTTCAGTGTTGTGTCAACACTTGATAAAACAATAATAAAGAGTAAATGCAGCGGAAAAAGTAAAAAACACAAGGTTTATATTTTCAAGCTATATATTAATATAGCCCTTGATGGTCAATGACCGAAGTAATGCATATATTATATACAATTACAATTGAATTTCTTTTTACAATTTTTAGAAATAAAATAAAAAGAACTTACAAAAAACGAAGTCGCAGATGACTTCAGCCTAAAGATAAAACATCTATAAAGAAACATACAACATCTTCATTACAATTGCTTCAATAATAAGCTTAATCTAGAATCTGGGCTATAATCGTAATGTTGGACTAGATGTTGTTATACTACTTTAGGTAGTGGTGTTTGATCCAGTTTCTGAAGTAAATTTTCGAGAGCTCTCTTGGCGATTCTTTTCGTTGTAATTTGGATATCGATACTCTGAAGTTCCTCCTCTATTTATAGTGTGAAACTTCCTTGAAATTCCCACTGGTTGGTTGCGAAAGTTGAGAGAAAGTAGGTAGCAGCTTGGACCGATTCCACCTCCATTAAAACCTCAATAATATTGACTTGGTCTTCACGTCGCTTTCCTACCAAACTTGACTTCTTCTTTTCTCACATTTTAAACATAGCTTCCTGATTAGCTTGCCAAGGTCATTTTTACCTCACAGTAACAATCATTATTTTGGCCGGAAGAATAGGCAAAATCGTTTATTGACAACATCACATACAACATCCTAATGTTTATAAGTGATGTTGTCCTGACCAATTACTCGTGTTGTCACAACACTCATCCAACATCAACAATAATGAATGTAAATGATTCATGAGAATTTCATCAAATAATGTACTTGTTCTTGTTGGAAAAATAGTTTTGGGCCTAATACACCCATAACGGGGCTAGCTAATTAAACGCCTCATTAGTTAGTCTAACTCTTAATCCTAACATTGTTTATATAAATATCATTGTGTGTTGGAAGACGTGTACTAAAAAAATAGAAATAGTTTTCAATGACATCCATAATATAAGAGTTAATAAAGATGATTTTCATAAATTTTTTGATTTTTTTTTATTTGTTCTTGGAATAATAGTATCAGTTTCTTGCATGTTACAATGACTATGTTTGGTGGAGTTATCATGTTTCTATACTTTTCTATACAATTGGAATAGAGTACGAACCGCCGTCCTCCGTATCTCATTCATTTATTCGTTTGATTTCAATATATGATCTTTTGTTTGCTTTCACATATATGTGCTATTGGTATATGTAGTTTTCATACTTTAGGGGTGTAAGAATATGATATTGATTAGCTTCATCCTTATTTATTTATAATAATTATTATCATTATTTAAAGGTGTCTCACTACAAAAAAATTGTTATCGGAGGGGTTCATGACAGTTTTTATAAGTATTATTGTAGCCTGTGTCACGATAAGTCCTTCATCGATGACAATTTAAATAATTGTCACATCGTATTTTGTCTGCTTGGTGCAATTCATCAAAGATACAGCTAATGAATAATCTTCTCATATCAATAGACTAATTAATCCATTTAATCAGTCAATTAAATATGCCTCTATTCAAAAGTTAATCCATTTAATCAATCAATCAAATATACCTCTATTCTAAAGTATATTCGTTAGAATATTTTATGTAAGTTTTTATTCCAAATGCTAAATAAATAATCTTCATTCCAAGGCAAATTTGGGATTCTCAACATGTTCACAAAATCTCACAATTATTCTGACATTTACATACAAGTTTCTAACTAGATTGCAAACACTCATGAGAAAATTGAACATAAAATTTGTCTAACAATAACAACGAAGCATCAAAAATTACATTCACCTTAAGGATCATTTTGAGAACCCATACTGTTCTTTCTTTTATATTATCACAATAATGATTATTATTATTATTTTGTTCCTTTTCCACGTTCATGTGCGTTCATTTAACCACTTATCTTCTTTTAGACGTATTATGTACTGCTACCACATTAACTTCAGGAAATGAAACAAATTTAGTGGGACAAACTTCATGATTTTTCATTAAAAAAACACGTTATTTTGTTGTAGTCATCATGATATCATTAATATAGTGTATTGGACTCAAACCCAACATCTTACCTATATGAAGACTTGTCAAGCCATATTTTTGCTGGGACTAGAACCCAATTTTTTGTCATCATAATGCATTAGAACTCAAACCCGATGTCTCACCCCTACTGGTTCATGGGACTTAGACCCACTAAAAGGGACGAGATCAACACACGATTTTTCTTAAACATGCCTTCAACTATAATCATAACCAACCTCTCAAAATATTACCACTACTAGTGGTCATAGGCTTAAACAAAATTGATATTAGAGGATGTTGATCAACGCAGAATGAGATCGAGAGAAGGAAGAATCGTGAGGATGAAGGATCGAGAATATGGAAATTGGAGAGAAGTCGTTTGGGGCTCAACTAAGCTTCTGTGCTATCTTTTCAATTATGAAGGCTAAACCCAAAAAAAATATGGGAAAGCCTTATTTATACAAGTGGAAAATAAAAGATGGTCCCACACTAACTATCCACTAATCTCACACTAACTACTAATACTACTACTTAATAACTTCAACACCACCCTCAAGCTAGGGGTTAAGAATAGGTTCTTCACGCCGAGCTTGGAAAGAAGAAGAGTATGATGTCCTGGCGAGAGAGCTTTTGTAAGCATGTCTGCAGGCTGTTCATCAGAGGCAACATGCATGGGAGAAACCAATCCCAACTGAATCTTTTTCCGAATGAAATGACAATCGATCTCAATGTGTTTCGTCCTCTCGTGAAAGACTGGATTATTAGCAATATGAATTGCCGATTCTTTCATCACGTGAGGCGAGACAGGCGATTGCGATGGTATATCCAATTACGAAAATAACCCGATGATCAAACAATTTCACCACCATCGGCGAGATCGCGATACTCGGTCTGGCGAGTTGCGTGAGATAGTTTGCTGTTTCTTGGACTTCCAAGAAATGAGAGAAGCACCAAAGTAGACCAAGTATCCTGAAACAGATCTCCTAGTATTTGGGCATGAGGCCCAGTCCGCATCGCAATATGCCGATAAGACAGTGCTCCCATCTGCTGCTATGAACACCGCCAATCCTGGAGCCTGCTTTACGTATCTCACCACCCTTTCTGCAGCAAGCATGTGTGACTGCTTCGGGGCTTGCAAAAATTGTCTTAGGCACTGCACTGGGAATGCAATGTATGGCCTGGTGTTGGTCAAGTAGAGCAGCCTACCAATCAATCTCTGATACGCTGCTGGATTCTTAAGTAACTCATCTGCTTTACCAGCCTTGTCAGGCATTGTCTTATGAATGTGTCTATCATACTCAATAGTGGTGAACTTCATATTAGCCTCCATTGGTGAAAGAACAAGCTTAGACCCTGTAAGGCCCATATATTCAATTAGCTCCAATATTTGCGTTGATGCATTAAGAGTCCCTCTCTGTTCCTGACAAACTCAAAACTAAGGAAATATCTGAGTTCACCAAGATCCTTGATCTTGAAATGCTGCTGCAGAATGACCTTTGTCTCATCAATGGTTCCCTGATCATTCCCAGTCAATAGAAGATCATCTACATATACGAGAACCATGGCTATCTTATCTTCATCCCTTTTGATCAATAAAGAGTAATCAAATTTACTTTGAACAAAACCAGAGGAAACCAAAACAGTTATTAACTTGATATTCCATTGCCTAGAGGCTTGCTTAAGTCCATACAGAGACTTAAGAAATCGACACACCTTCCCTTGTTTATGGTCAATCTCTTGTGGTAGGCTCATGTACACTTCTTTATTGAGCTCCCCTTGCAAAAATAAATTATACACATCCATTTGCTGAATTGCCCATCCTCGAGCTACTGCCACATAAATGACACTCCTAACAGTCACCATCTTAACGACAGGGGAGAAAGTCTCATGGTAATCAGTGCCTTCTTTCTGGCTATATTCCTTAGCTACAAGCCTTGCTTTAAACCTTTCCACCTCTGCAGTAGCTTTGTACTTGATTTTGAACACCCATTTACATCCAATAGGTCTCTTGTTCTCAGGCAAATCTACTACTTCCCAAGTTCTGTTGTCTTCAAGTGCCTTAATCTCTGATTGCATAGCCTCAACCCACCTTTGATCCTTGACTGCTTCATGGAAGGAGTGTGGTTCATGGTCGACTGATAACTTAGCCAAAAAACAATGATACTGAGCAGACAACCCAGTATAATCCGTCACATCTGACATTGGATATGGACATCCAGTTTGATTGACTGGATGCACAAAATCCTTCAACCATATGGGAGTCCTCCTCTCTCTGGTGGACCTTCTCCTTATTGATGCAGTATATTCACCCTCAGCTACATTGCCAATTAATGTACCTTCATCAGCAGATGTATCAGGAGTAGCTGCAATACCATTATTTGAATCTCTTGGTACTTCTGTGTGGACAGGACCTGTTATATGAGTAGTGTCAATGGGCACTCTCTCTTCTGACACAATAGATGGGATCACCTGTTCATCATTAACACACAAATCAGAATTACAATGTTAAGAAACCACTGAATCTGCATTCTCCTTAAACTGTTGATAAGGAAAAATGTTCTCATGAAAAGTCACATCCCTGCTGATGAACACAGCTTCACTGGTCAAGTCCAATAACATGTATCCCTTTCTATTTACTGCATAACCAAGTAAAACAGCCTTGATGGCTCTTGTTTCAAACTTATCTTTCCTCACCAAATTTGAAGCATATCAGAGACACCCTATCACTCTCAGATGAGACAGTGATGGCATCTTCTTAAAAAGCTTTTCATATGGTGAAATGCCTCCCAGCACAACAGAAGGAACCTGTTTATCACATGTACATCAGCCTCAATGCAATCACCCCAGAACAGTGCTGGCAAATGGCCTTGCAATTTAATAGCCCTAGTTATCTCCAATATGTGTCTATGTTGTCACGACACGAACCCGAACCCGCGACTGGTACCCTACCTGGGCACCCCTTACAGGTATACATCAGAGAATAGCAGCGGAACATACAAAATCTCATAAAAAATACCTAGACAAAGTATCAACAGGCTAGTCGATAAGGCCACCTTCCGTGAAATATACATAACTCAAAAGCAACAGTTACATCATCCTTTTTTTTCTTTCTTTACAACCCAATCCACAAGACATGACTACAGACCTCTAAGAATAATAACTGTGATGGGACAGGGCCCTGCCATACCCCTGAATGTACAACAACCGACAATACCAGGGATCTGAACCAAGGATAAGCCTCCGGAGTAATGAAGCTTCTCAACAACTGAATCGTGATCCTAAGAGTGAGGATCAACAACCTGTATACTCTACCTGCGGCATGAACGCAGCCCCCGAAGGAGGTCAGTACAACATGTACCAAGTATGTGAAATCAAAGATCAGAATGAAATCATAAAGTCTAAAATAAAGCTGGAGACATGTATGATAACTCAAATAACAGTACACTGTGCCTTACTAACAATGAGAGTAAACAAGAGTATACTTTACTGCATAAAAATAGGAGGCTCATGATCAAAGTAGGGCCACCCGCCCGTAGTATCATTAAGCAATCCTACTCCTGGGACTATTTCACCCGCATAGGTCCTGTGGACCCGCAATGAGGTCATCCGCCTCGCATGAGACTATTTCACCCGCATAGGACTATTTCACCCGCATGGGCCCGGTGGGCCCGCAATGAGTACAAACGCCGCACTCGCATCATGGATAGCAAATCCATGGAATAAGTAGTAACCCGGGGGTTTACCCCGCAAGAATAACATAACCTAGCACAACCGGCTATCATACATAACATAAGCACTACCGACTTATCATACATAACATAAGCACTACCGGCTTATCGTACATAACATAAGCACTACCGGTTTATCATACATAACATAAGCAAGTTAAGAAATACCCTAACTTCTTATTAGCTTTGTTCATATACACTCTCATTTTAGCTTACTTAAGGTACTATCATGTCATTATAAAATCCGGAAATTTAACCCAAAGTACTACGTACTTTTATTCTTTTAAATGACTCTTTTTCATATAAAACTTCCAAGATACTAATAACCGTAGTATCAAGTCATATTTACTTTTCAAAACAAGTCACAATACCTTTTAGAACTACATTTAAAGACTTCTAAATCAAGTGACTTCTTTCTTTAAAACCTTAAGCAATTGATGCCTTCAAATCAATTTGTCTTTCTTCATTTCAAGTCATTTATCATTATTTACATTACTAGAGTAAACCACTCTTTCATCTTTCCATAAAGCTATTATAACCAACTTCCCATAAAGTCGTTATACTAACTTTATACTTAGGCAATTACATTCTTCTTTATATCCAAGAGACTTATACTTTCAAAACAAAGCAAGTATCATATACTTTCAAAATACTTCAAGTCTCTTAACTTTAGAAACTAAGATATCCTTAATCTTTAAAACAAGTGAGTTAATTCCCTAACTCAACCAACTTGGACATTCTTAAAACAAGTCAAGGATACCAAATGAAATTAAATTCATTTAAATCTCGTACGTCCACCGTACTATACATTTATAGATACTCATGCTCAAGAGATAAGAAAGTTTTCACATACCTCTTCGGTTCAATCCACTTGCTAAGTCCAATATTTCGTGTGTAATATGTCAACCTATAATGACCATAATACATCTATTAACTTCTAACTTTAAACGTAGAATATCCCAAGTGTAAAGTCACTTAATTCAACGGAAAATTGGACAACACTTCCTTTGTTTCTACATACTTTTCTACTTTTTTCAAGGCCCGAAATCAATAACCAAACTCCACATTTAAGGCTCAATAATTCAGCTAACCAAAGGGGATTACACACCTTAACAGGATGTGTAAAATTCTGCCCCACAATTTATAAAAAACAGTCCAACAACTTAAGCCTCACTCTCAGCAACTATCAATATCAACAACAATATCAATTCCCGTTCAATTCCTTTTTAATCCAAGTTGTTATTCCAACATGTTATATACCCTATAACAATTATAACAACTACAAATCCTTTCTTTCTTAACAAGCGACGATTGTAACTATCGACTAAATTGATTACAACATAAATGGCTAACTTGCCCATTTTCGGTTTATAACAAGTCGACATGATCCAAATCTTTTCAAACTTAATCTATTTACCACATGCTCATTTACCAACTACTAACATGTAATCTTTAATTTACTTCCAAGAGGAGAGGGAATTTACCTTTAGGATTTCGCCCAAACCAGCAAAATCTCGACCACTGTAGCCCTTTTCCTCAACTCTTTTTCATGTCAAAATCATCCACACGAACCCTCTACACGTTTATCAACATCTTATCTTCTTGCCGCCCTTCCAAAATTTCATCTAGGCCTAGAGTTTTTCTCCCTTTATAAGAGAGAAGAGAAAAGAATTTCTATTTGGATGAAATCTTGTAAATGATTTTAATCTTGCAAGACTTGGTCATATATAGCCTCTATCTTGTTATTCAAGTTCGGAGGGACACTTGTCGCCCTCCCATATGTCCTCTACACAAATATCTTCTAATTTAACCCCTTTTCCGCAGAAATTCCCGCCTCGGCGCCGCGGCCCTGCAGCCGGCGCCGTGGCGCTGCAACTTCAGAGAGGTTCACGACTTACGGCGCCGTGGCGCCTGACTGAAACATTTTTCCTTCTCTTCTGCCAGCTGATCTTGTAACGTCCATAACTTTCTACTCTGATGTTCAATGGACGAGCGGCTTGTTGCGTTGGAAACTAGACTCAATGAACTTCATACTAGGCCTTTTAAACACCTAAAAACTCCTTATATACTAGGAGATATACCGCTCCAAAATTGACTGAAAATCTGTCCAAAAACATTCTGTCAACTTATCTTTCCAAATTCAAATCTTATTTCCTTTCGTACGTTCTCAAATACATGACCTGGAATTACGGGGTGTAACATTTTTCCCCCCTTAGAAACATTCGTCCCCGAATATTCTTTCGGAGTCAATCTAACAGGTAGTGCCATAGTTTCCTTTTACAACCCCTACATACTAATTGTGTCACATCTTGGCCACATAACGACATTTAAATAATTACTTAAATTAAAACTGACAAGTAAGGGGAATGAATTACCAGAAGGTGTAGGGAAAGTGAGGGTACTCTTCCTCATGTCTTCCTTGGCTCCCCAGATCATCTTCTCTTTCAATATCATTTCGCCACAAGACTTTGACGGGAGCCCCGTCCTTAGTCCGTATTCGCCTGCCCTGGCGATCAAGTATCGCTATGGGACTCTCCTCAACGATAATCCCTCTGTCACTTGGACGATCTGATAAGGCCCAATGTACATTGGGCTTAATTTCCCCTTCTTTCCGAACCTCATCACACCCTTCGTGGGTGATACCTTCAAGAAGACCCAATCGTCTACCTGAAATTCCAAATGTCGACGCCGATTATCTGCATAAGATTTCTGCCGACTCTGAGCTTGCTAATAATCTTTCCTAGATAAGCTTCGCCTTATCCACAACCCGCTGAATCAAGTCCATGCTAATCAGCTGAACCTCGCCTACGTTGAACCAACCAATCGGTGATTCTACACTTTCTTCATACAAAGCCTCATACAGGGTCATCTGAATACTGGAATGGTAGATTTTGTTATACGCAAACTCAACAAGAGGTAAATAATTCTTCCAGCTAACTCTGAACTCAATAACACCGGCCCGCAACCTATCCTCAAGTGCCTAGATAGTACGCTCTGCCTGTCCGTCGGTCTGAGGGTGAAATGTCACACTGAGACTCACCTGTGTCCCTAATCCCTTCTGGAAAACCTCCAGAAGTCAGCCGTAAACTAAGCTCATCTGTCTGATATCATAAATGTAGGAACCCCGTGAAGTCTCACAATCTCTCTGCTATATAATCTAGCATAAACCTCAGCCGAGTAAGTGGTCCTGACCGGAAGAAAATGGGTTGATGTCGTCAGCCTGTTTACCATAACCCATAAGGAGTCACACTTCCTCTGAGTATGATGCAACCCTGTAACAAGATCCATATTAATTACCTCCCATTTCTAATTCGGGATCTCAACTGCCTGTAATAGCCCACTAGGCTTCTGGTGCTCAACCTTGACCTGCTACTAATTTGGACACTAAGCAACAAACTCTGCTACGTCCCTCTTCAGGCCATCTTACCAATACATACATCTGAGGTCATGATACATCTTAGTCGACCCCGAACAAAATAAAGCAAGAAGCACTGCGTGCCTCCCCTAAAACCTGCTGACAAGTCCTGCAGCATCGAGCACACACAACCTATCCTCATATCACAACACCCTATTCGGTGCTACCCAAACAGGTTCTTCTCCTCTTGGAGAGCCGTATCTCAAATTCGCCCTAGAACTGGATCCTTATACTGTCGCCCCATAACCTTCTCAACGAGGGAAAACTCGGCAACCTCTCGTACCTGAGCTCCTCTATCGTGTTCCCGTAGCTGCCAAGAAAATGTAGGTTGTTATCTTATCGCATTGCATCCGCACACAACCCAGCCAAACACCCAAAGTTACCATAATAACCTAACCCTCTAGTCCTTCAGGCCTCAGGAGGGGTTAGAACTATAGTCGTAGTCAGCTTACTTTCAAATAACTGGAAACCTGTCCCATACTTCCGAGATATTCGGGGATATAATCTCAATTATGATTCATGTTTCCATTTCTCTGTTGCAACCAAACTTGGTCACTATACTTAGATTCGATTCCTTTGCTTGAATCATGGCTAAAACTTCCTGCCAATCACAATTTAGGGGGAGATTTCCTTGATCTCGTCAAGTAGTAATCCTATTATTTTCTCCCATCTCACAGAGATTATAGTCAGGTGTTCAACCTCAATTCATGGTATTACATAACCCAATGGCTTGCCAAGATTTCTTATCGTTCGAGTGTCTACTCGGCTTACTTTTATTTTTCCTTTCGAGTTGCCCTGGGGTCTCTTACCTTCCCGTATTTCCTACTATCCTTCTCGTCAGTACAGATTTTGCCACCTTTTCTCGAGGTGTTCCTACTGCCCATCATTTCTAATGGTCTTTATACTAGTCTGGGTAACTATGCCTTGGGAAACCTTCAGAATTGTAATTGCATTCTCCTTATTATTTTGCTCATAACCCTTCATCATACTAATTACTAACCCAAAATATCTCTTCCTCGCTCCTGGGTCATACATTTCCATTTATGCTCATAACCAACATTTATATCCTTAAGACACATCCTCGACCATTTCCAAATGTCGTTCTCAATTACCTCAACACAATACCTTTTTCCAAGGTTATATAAAATTGTAACTTATTGCATAACGAAGCCGGGGACTTTACTAGTCCCATATCTATGGCTTAAATAAAGGGTACGCATAACTCTCAATAATACGTACAACTATCATGTTACGCGGGGGAGAGAGCTTATCTCCTTTTAATAATCTTTCCTTGAAGTCACAACCCAAATGACAGGGTCCTCTTGCAGTCCTGTAAATATCTAATTATCAAGCACCGCCTTAAAATCGTGTAGATTCTCAAAACCTACCAAGGATGTCTTCAATTTTTCGCAGACAACACTCATACTTATCTTATTCTTGCCTTACGAGCTTTCCTGAAATTATCCGGAAGGTCGTGGCCCTGACCGCCACACCAAACCATCTCCAAGTACCTCCAAGGGAACTTAACATAAACTCCTTTAAATTCAAGTATTACTTACTTTCTGCATCAATTTACCTCAAATGAACAAGTCACACAGAGTTATTAAAATCAATGATGTCAAAGGAGGAAGGAATAACTTGCATTTACTAACACTTCCATTTCAATCGATAACCGGCTCACCGGAAAACTGGAATCGAACTAACCTCTCTCTACAGTCAATATTGGCATAACAAGAAGCCAACTAGCCCGTACCCATAATATCCTCAAAGTCTGTCATAACAGCTCTGCTAGGTATGCTAGGGTCCGACGACTGTATCGTCACCGGACAATTATTATATACCCGCTCAGCTACCACCCATCACTCACAGGTGTAGTCACCTCGAAAGGTTCTCATGGATTCAGGCTCTATTCCTTTACACTTGGTTGCTCTCTTTCTTACAAGTCGTACTTTTTCCGTACTTCCCAACTTATTCTAGCATACGTACATAACTTCCATACTGAGTCTGGCCTCCAATCTTTGGAGTCACTATATTAAATAATATAAGGTCATTTTCGGCTCTCACGACCTGGTTCCGGTGGAATGCGTCCACGAATCTGCAAAACAATTTAACTAGACTTGAGTCTGGCATCCTCGTGATCCTGTCACGTAGCGGGACTATTACCAACTGATCCCAATCCATTTTAGGTTATGGTGCGACCCGTAATAGGTCCTCAACCCGACCCACCATTGTACTTAACTCTTACCATAAGTCTGATTTAAATCTTATTGCCGAGAAGGCCTTATATACCTAAGGTCTCGGCGGTTATCAATATTCTTAGGCTCGCACTTTCCATGCTCCAAGCCTACCTTATCAGTCCCCCCCTCCTCCCGTAAACGGGTAAAATAACTTTTCATAAGCTCTTAATCGTGTTGTCTTAATCATAACAACCATACTTACTCTATACGGATCTCATCCGTACAATTCTCTTAAGCATACTACGTGGCTTAATCTATGAACATAGTCTCCCATTAAGTCCCTTAATTATAACTTCTTAAGGGTCCATTACCTTCTCAGACAGTTCATCATCCCTAATTATCTCAAATTAGTACGTAAAACCTTGATGAGAATTCATTAAACTGTTTCATACCTTCCCGGTATCTATTTAATCCTTACCAATCCTTGGTAATCCAAAATCATTCTAGGCAACACGCAACTGACCCTCATACATAAATCAGTATAGTTGTATGTCACTATACCAACCTGGATACACAATCCACATAATCCTTCCTGGGTCACTGCTGCCTTTCTCATAGCTGCAATCAACATAACTCGTTAGAGAGAGACGATCTTAACAACACAGATCTATCGCACGATTTCAGAGTGAGAAGAATGGAAACCAATCCTAAATGTCGTGCAGCCTCCTGGTTATAGATGTGGTGCACAACACACCGATAACCAAGACTCTACTAGACACAGTCTGTAGACACTTTTCGAGGACTAACTGCTCTGATACCACTTTTGTCACGACCCGACCCCGGGCCCGCTACTGGTACCCTACCTGGGCACCCCTTACAGGTATACATCAGAGAATAGCAGCGGAACATACAAAATCTCATAAAAAATACCTAGACAGAAGTATCAACAGGCTAGCCGATAAGGCCACCTTTCGTGAAATATACATAACTCAAAAACAACAGTTACATCATCCTTTTTTTTCTTTCTTTACAACCCAATCCACAAGACATGACTACAGACCTCTAAGAATGACAACTGTGATGGGACAGGGCAGCGCCATACCCCTGAATGTACAACAACCGACAATACCAGGGATCTGAACCAAGGATAAGCCTCCGGAGTAATGGAGCTTCTCAACAGTTGAATCGTGATCCTAAGAGTGAGGATCAGCAACCTGTATACTCTACCTGCAGCATGAACGCAGCCCCCCGAAGGAGGTCAGTACAACATGTACCAAGTATGTGAAACTGAAAGATCAGAATGAAATCATAAAGTATAAAATAAAGCAGGAGACATGTATGATAACTCAAATAACGATAATCGTGTCTTACTAACAATGAGTAAACAAGAGTATACTTTATCGCATAAAAATAGGAGGCTCGTGATCAAAGTAGGCCACCCGCCCGTAGTATCATTAAGCAATCCTACTCCCGGGACTATTTCACCCGTGATAGGTCCTGTGGACCCGCAATGAGGTCATCCGCCTCGCATGAGACTATTTCACCCGCATAGGACTATTTCACCCGCATGGGCCCGGTGGGCCCGCAATGAGTACAAACGCCGCACTCGCATCATGGGTAGCAAATCCGTGGAATAAGTAGTAACCCGGGGGTTTACCCCGCAAGAATAACATAACCTAGCACAACCGGCTATCATACATAACATAAGCACTACCGGCTTATCATACATAACATAAGCACTACCGGCTTATCGTACATAACATAAGCACTACCGGCTTATCATACATAACATAAGCAAGCTAAGAAATCCCCTAACTTCTTATTAGCTTTGTTCATATACACTCTCATTTTAGCTTACTTAAGGCACTATCATGTCATTATAAAATCCGGGAATTTAACCCAAAGTACTACATACTTTTATTCTTTTAAATGACTCTTTTTCATATAAAACTTCCAAGATACTAATAACCGTAGTATCAAGTCATATTTACTTTTCAAAACAAGTCACAATACCTTTTAGAACTACATTTAAAGACTTCTAAATCAAGTGACTTCTTTCTTTAAAACCTTAAGCAATTTTTGCCTTCAAATCAATTTGCCTTTCTTCATTTCAAGTCATTTATCATTATTTACATTACTAGAGTAAACCACTCTTTCATCTTTCCATAAAGCTATTATAACCAACTTCCCATAAAGTCGTTATACTAACTTTATACTTAGGCAATTACATTCTTCTTTATATCCAAGAGACTTATACTTTCAAAACAAAGCAAGTATCATATACTTTCAAAATACTTCAAGTCTCTTAACTTTAGAAACTAAGATATCCTTAATCTTTAAAACAAGTGAGTTAATTCCCTAACTCAACCAACTTGGAAATTCTTAAAACAAGTCAAGGATACCAAATGAAATTAAATTCATTTAAATCTCGTACGTCCACCGTACTATACATTTATAGCTACTCATGCTCAAGAGATAAGAAAGTTTCCACATACCTCTTCGGTTCAATCCACTTGCTAAGTCCAATATGCCGTGCATAGTATGTCAACCTATAATGACCATAATACGTCTATTAACTTTAACTTTAAACTTAGTATATCCCAAGTGTAAAGTCACTTAATTCAACGGAAAATTGGACAACACTTCCTTTGTTTCTACATACTTTTCCACCTTTTTCAAGGCCCGAAATCAATAACCAAACGTCACATTTAAGGCTCAATAATTCAGCTAACCAAATGGGATTATACACCTTAACAGGACGTGTAAAATTCTGCCACACAATTTATACAAAACAGTCCAACAACTTAAGCCTCACTCTCGGCAACTATCAATATCAACAACAATATCAATATCCGTTCAATTCCTTTTTAATCCAAGTTGTTATTCCAACATGTTATATACCCTATAACAATTATAATAACTACAAATCCTTTCTTTCTTAACAAGCGACGATTGTAACTATCGACTAAATTGATTACAACATAAATGGCTAACATGCCCATTTTCGGTTTATAACAAGTCGGCATGATCCAAATCTTTTCAAACTTAATCTATTTACCACATGCTCATTTACCAACTACTAACATGTAATCTTTAATTTACTTCCAAGAGGAGAGGGAATTTACCTTTAAGATTTCGCCCAAACCAGCAAAATCTCGCCCACTGTAGCCCTTTTTCCGCAACTCCTTTTCACGTCAAAATCATCCACACGAACCCTCTACAATTTTATCAACATCTTATATTCTTGCCTCCCTTCCAAAATTTCATCTAGGCCTAGGGTTTTTCTCCCTTTATAAGAGAGAAGAGAAGAGAATTTCTATTTGGATGAAATCTTGTAAATATTTTAATCTTGCAAGACTTGGTCATATATAGCCTCTATCTTCTTATGCAAGTTGGGAGGGACACTTGTCGCCCTCCCATATGTCCTCTACACAAATATCTTCTAATTTAACCCCTTTTCCGCAGAAATTCCCGCCTCGGCGCCGTGGCCCTGCAGCCGGAGCCGTGGCGCTGCAACTTCTGAGAGGTTCAGGACTTACGGCGGCGCGGCCCTGCTGCCAGCGCCGTGGCGCTATGGCGCCTGACTGAAACATTTTTCCTTCTCTTCTGCCAGCTGATCTTGTAACGTCCATAACTTTCTACTCCGATGTCCAATCGATGAGCGGCTTGTTGCGTTGGAAACTAGACTCAATGAACTTCATACTAGGACTTTGAAACACCTAAAAACGCCTTATATACTAGGAGATATACCGCTCCGAAGTTGACTGAAAATATGTCCAAAAACATTCTGTCAACTTATCTTTCCAAATTCAAATCTTATTTCCTTTCGTACGTTCTCAAATACATGACCTGGAATTACGGGGTGTAACATATGTTTTCTCTCAACCACCACATTCTGCTTTGGAGAATAAGGACAAGATTTTTGGTGTACAATCCCCAATTGGTTAAACAAATCAGAACAGGCAGAATTTAAAAATATTGTCCCCTTATCTGTTCTAATTCCTTTTACATTTAATCCAAACTGGTTTCTTATCAGCACAAACAGGTTCTTAAGGGCAGTAACTACATCAGACTTAACATTCAACAAAATAATCCAAGTCCACCTAGTATAATCATCCACCACAGTAAGGAAATACCTCATATTATTATAGGATGGTACTTTATAGGGTCCCCATACATCCAAATGTAAGAGCTGAAAAGCAAAACTAGTTTTGCTAGTACTATTAGGAAACACCTTCCTAGTTTGTCTAGCCAAATGACACACCTCACAATGTCTTATTGAAAATCCTGACTTATTTTTAAAAACAACCAACTTTCTGAGCATACTTAATGGAACATGCCCCATTCTTCTATGCCACAGTTCTGCCTCTAATTCATCCTTTGTCACCACTATTGATGCAGCAGCATGTGCCCTTATTTATTCTCCATAGCTTCTTCCTGACTCTAAGATGTACAAACCATCAATCTTTCTACCAGTCTCCTTGACCTTCCCAGTAAATAGGTCCTGCAGGACAAAGAAATCAGGGAAGAATTTTGCACAATAATTCAACTCCCTAGTTAACTTCGACACTGATAGTAGGTTAAATTTAAATGTAGGAACAAACAACACATGCTCAATAACATCACCATTCTTTAGCCTACAACTTCCTGCTTGTGTTATCTCAGCAATAGAACATGTGGGCAATTGTACATGGTCTGCATTCTCTTTATCTTTCTTTTCTATCATATCCTTATTACTGACCATATGGTCAGTGGTTCCTGAATCAACTATCCAGTCTCGAGAGGTATTGGCTCTATGCTTAGGTAATGCAAGTTTACCTTCCATATGAACCTTTGTAGCAATTGTCTTGCTTCTTTCATCCTCCTGTGGCTCGAGTACCTGCAATACATGTTCATACCTATCCAAGGAACATGAAGATAATCGACTCTGCAGGTGATCATGCTGCTATTTGGACAGTTGTCTTCTATCAAATTCTGGACCAGCTGCATTACCAGGCCAATAAGAGCCATCACTCACAGCTCCATCAGCATATGTACCCACTACTGCGACATTTGCCTTCCTCCTTTCTTTGTAATCTGGTGGATAGCCAACCAGTCTATAACACTTTCTGCAACGTGCCCTTGCTTCTTGCAGTAATCACAAAACAACAATAACATGCGACAATTTTCTCTTGTGTGTCATTTTAGTTGGCAGTAGTCACATAAACCAGCCTGATTTAGTTGACTTGCCATACATTGCCATGGATTCATTTGAGTCGTTGCCTCCAAATATCCCAGTAATAGATTTTTGACTTTCATCTTGCGCGATCATAACATATGCTTGATTAACACTAGGTGAGGGTGATAATAGTAGAATGTGGCATTGTGCTTGATTGTAGCCATCATTCAATCCCACCAATAACTCTAACAACCTCTGATTGGACAGATGCTCGATGTAAGCTCGAGGACTGTCACACTCACATGCCGGCGGAGGGATAATTGAGTCAATTTCGTTCCACAGATCTTTCATTCTGGAATAGTAATTCTCCACAGATGAAACTCCTTGCTGCAGCATAGCAAGCTCTTTCTTCAACTGGTACACCCGAGACAAATTGATCTTGTCAAATCGTTCCTTTAAATCTCTCCAAACTGCAAAGGCAGTGGACCTATACAGAATTTCACTCAGCAAATCTCTACTCACATTCTTCATAATCCACGAAATCACCATTGTGTTGCAACGCTCCCACTGCTTCAACATACTTCCATTATACATATCTTTCTTCACTGTACCGTCAATGAAACCGATCTTATTTTTAGTTAATAAACTCAGTTGCATCGCACGACTCCATAACGTATAATTCTCCATCCCTGTCAACTGTATTTCGACGTGTACAACTCCAGGAGTATCTGACGAACTCAAATATAATGGATGATTATGATCCATTACATTCGAATTTATATTTGAAGCTTCATCTGTAGTCACTGGTATACTTTGCGAGGTGTTCTCCATCAATAGATCGATATGAAACAGAATCGGTAATCACAACAGATCGATTTAAACCAACAATAACAACCTCGATTTGATCGACTGTCAAAAATTTGCATTGCATGTGCTAGATTACTTCAATTTGTTACTCAGATAGATCGAAAACTTCAATTCAGGAATTCGATCTTCAATTATGCTACCTTCGATTTCACGAATTCAATTTTAATCACAGATTTTCGCGATTCTCGATCGCAACTCAATATCTCAATATCACGATCTTCCTCTACACTAGCTTTGATACCATGGTGATCATCGCATAATGATATCGAGAGAAGGAAGAATCGTGAGGATGAAGGATCGAGAATATGGGAATTGGAGAGAAGTCGTTTGGGGCTCAACTGAGCTTCTGTGCTATCTTTCAATTATGAAGGCTAAACCCCAAAAAAAATATAAGAAGCCTTATTTATACAAGTGAAAATACAAGTGAAAAATAAAAGGGGGTCCCACACTAACTATCCACTAATCTCACACTAACTACTAATATTACTACTTAATAACTTCTAACAGAGGACTTCAATTCAGTATGTTTCAAGATCATATTCACTCATAGCCTTAAAGTGATTATTTCAAATTTTTGTGCCATACATAAAATGAAAGGACCAGTTTTTGAAATAACTCATTTCAAAATGTTGGTACAGTAACAAAAAGTGTTAGACACAATAGTAATAAATGATGTTCGCCCAAAAATATATATATTTACTTATTATTTGTCTCACATCTTAGTATTTTTAATCGTCTCTTGAATATAAATTGAATACAAACAAATGAATGAAGTTACGTACGTGGCAGTAAAAGAACGGAAGTGCCAGTGTTGTCCATTAGCGTCGCACAAGCACCGCGAAGAAAAGTACTCTCTGAAGTTTATTTGCTGTCTGCGCTGCCTGCGCGACACGGGTGTGACGCGAGCTACGGTAATTTTTTTCGGTCCTAATTGAATTTGGTTTTTAAAAATTCACATCGTTTGATATCCTATAAATACATATTTTACGGGTTTTTTCCCCATAATTTCAGGATATTGTGATCATGAGTTAAGAACTTTTAGATCTAGAGAGAGCTTGGAGCCGTCGTGGAGGACGGAGTTGATTGGTTTCATCTTTTCATCTCCATACTACTAGTTTTATATTTTCCTTTGATTGAATTGTTATTTTTCATTCATGTCTATGTGGAGCTAAACTTCTTGTTCTAGAATAGTGGTTCTTTCATGAACGTTATTCGAATTGTGATATCAATTAATTCGCTCATCGTATTGGTTTATTTATTTAATTCTGAGCTAAATTATTTGGTTGAATGATCACCAATCGAGTACTATATTTGATTCTTAGATTGAACTCGAGAGAGGAATACAAGATAGCAATAGGGTTAAATAGAGCAATATCTCATCTCTGGGCATCGGCGACCAGATTTACGTCTAGAATAGAGATATACCTAGTTCTCCCTACTTGATTGACATTCAGGGAATATAAATGCATTCATGTTAAGGTTCATGACCATAGAGATATAAACGTGAAAGTAATACGAATAGGCGGCGAGATGACTCGAGAGATTCGTAGTCGTAATATCAATCATGCCAACCAGTAAACTGGATAAATTAAGAAGTTGAATCAATTGAAGAATACAACGTAATTGTTAGATAGCCCATAGCCCTTGATCGCTTTAATATCATTGATAATATAAAAATATGTTATTT
This sequence comes from Przewalskia tangutica, assembly GCA_029844215.1. Taxonomy (NCBI): domain Eukaryota; kingdom Viridiplantae; phylum Streptophyta; class Magnoliopsida; order Solanales; family Solanaceae; genus Przewalskia; species Przewalskia tangutica. The sequence continues at coordinate 72,354,337 of CM056732.1, forward strand.
CTTTGTCGAAGTTCATTAATATTTGTTTTTGTTTTATTTTAATTAGTTTAGAGTTACAACCTATAGATTTTCTCTCTTGTATAAATAATTCAGATCATTTAATTTAGCTAACGATTAATCATAAGTCCTTACGGGTTCGACATCCGATATCTAAAATCACTATTACTTATACGATCATGTACACTTGCGTGTGCTTTGGGAGCAACAAGTTTTTAACGTCGTTGTCGGGGACTTAAAAATTAACTATTATCTAGATTGGATTTTTAAAAAAAGTTTGTATTACATAGGGGGTAGGGAAGGGAAAACGAAGAGGGGATTACAATGTGGGGATTCGAACCCTCACCAACAAGGTAAAAGTTCAGGAAGTCAACCAACTAAGCTACTAGATTTTACTTTTATCTTTACAAGTTTTTTTTTTGTAAATTTTTTTATTTTTGTAATTATTTGATTTTTTTTCTCTTAGTGTCTTTTTAGTTCTCTCAGCATGACATATGGGGATGAAATATACACAGGTAAGGTTATTGATGAAGACGCTTGGTTGAAGGAAGACTCTTATGACCCATATTTTTTATCTTGTCGTAACTTGATATCTTGGAAGTGTGAATATAAATATCGGAGTAAGGGTTGGTATTGTGAATAATATTCTTGATTAAGAGAATATGCGGAACGACGCTATTTCTAACAAAGTTGATGAATAACTGGTCTAAGGAGAGAGTTGATCTTGCACAAAAAATTGACAGGTTTGACTTGGTTATGTGTTTGGATGCGGATTTGAGTGCAAAGATTGATGCGTGTAATGACCAATAATTTAGTGATGAGTTGTGTGAAGCTGAAAAAGATCTTCTAGGCCAAATTGAGGTGCTAAAACGAGAATACCAATCACTAGGCCATATTTTTTTTGATGATGCCGATATTGAGGGAGTATATATTAGTGAGGATGTAAAAAATAATGCAGTTTTGGAGTTGGGGCGTGTTGTTCCTCATTCTAAATATTTTTCTACATTATGTTTGGTTGACGACATGGAAATCGATAATTTAGATAGATGTTTAGATGAAGAACAAGACCCCTTACATTTTAAAATTTGCCACACCAAAAAGAAAAATGACATCTCACTTAACGGCCAAGAAGTGCAAGATGCGACACCTATTGCTTGGTTCCTTTATTGATTCTTTTAGGTACTTTACATGTGAAAATATTCATTTTTGGAGTAGAAAAAGCGAGAGATAAAGGTTGGAGGACTTTGAAGTCTGAATAGAAGTCTAAAAAATCGACCATAGATGAGTTCATGGTTCAAAAGCCAAGTGTAAATGCGAAGAAGTAACAAAACGCATATGTCAAAGAAATATATACCTGACACGTGGCGCCCACGCCCAACGGCACCGCGCCGTGCCTGTTATGGATGATCATTTGGGATAGTTTTTTTTAGTGCTTGGAAAATATACCTGGCCTGGGGCATTCACATTTAGCGGCCCCGCGCCACGCTTGTTGTGTTCGACTAGATGTTCAAGTATAAGGGTAGTTTGGTCCGGGCTTGTTTGAATACAATATAAATACAACCCTAAGTAATTTTCTAGAAGAGGTCGGACGTTTTATCACACAGGAAACATGAGCAAGGCTATTGTTCATAGGGTTTATTCGTTTACATCATTCTTTCATTTTCTTAGATTGAACATGAATTCTAGTGATTGTAATCCGAATATGAGTGACTAATCTTCCTCATTCTAGGGTTATGGTTGTAGTATGATTGTTGACGTATGAAATTGATTTGAAATTTGCTAAGTTATCGTATGAGTTATTTATTTAATCTTGTGTGCAACTATTTTACTGCTTCGCAGCCAGTAGGATAAATCTTTGGTTCTTAGATTGAACTCAAGAGAAGAATACTAAGACAAAACGAAGATTAAGTAGAGTAGGATCTCATCACCGAAAAATTTGGGTAGGAATTTGCGACTAGGATAGAAATAAACCTAGATCGCCCTACTTGGCTGAAACGCAGGAAATATAAATGCATTTGTATTAAGATTCATGACCATAGAGATATAAGCGTGAAAGTAATACAAATAGGTGACTAAAGTACTCTAGAGATTCGTATAATTAACCATGTCAATCAATAACTTAATAAAGCAAGTCAATAATAGTAAAAGGCAACATGACTATGAAATGTGCCATGACCCTGGAATGCTTTTATCTCCGTGTGAAACATCAATCTTAATGACGTTATCGACAATTGTTAGTATAATTAATTAGTTATTTACATTTTGCATTAGAATATAAAACAACCAATACAAACAACAAATATCAACACACCCAGTGTAATCCCACAACATGGGGTCTAGGAGAGTAGATTGTACGCAGACCTTACCTCTATCTTGGTAGGTAGACCAACTGTTTTCGAGAGACCATCGACTCAAGACAAAAAATATACACAAGCAAAGCAAGATAAACGGTCAGACTTGGGCAAACAAATTTAAAGTGGTATGAAAATGCTGGTATCAAAAGTGAATAAGCCATGATAGCGCATTCTGGAAAAATGAACAGTACCTAATGCATGCAAATAAGATATACAAAATACACTAAAGAACACATAGCAACAAAAATCAAACTACAGAAGACTATACATCAATACTACGCCTATTAGTATGATAGGCTAAGCGGGCCTACACTAAAAATACTACAACAACCAGTTTGCAAGCGTAAGTAGGACTACGCTCGACTACCTACTACCCTAATATGTGTCCTCCACAATCCCCTATCTATGGTCATGTCCTCGGTAAGTTTGAATGCGTCATATCCCGTCTAATCACCTCTCCCCGATACTTCTTTGGCCTACCTCAATCCCTCTTGAACCCTTACATAGTCAGCCTCTCACACCTCCACACTGGGGCATTTGTGTCTCTCCTCTGCACATGTCCAAACCATCTGAACCTCGCTTCCGCATCTTATCCGCCACCGAGATCACTCCCACTCTGTCCCGAATATTATCATTTCTAATCTTATCCCTCGTATACCCACACATCCATCTCAGTATCCTCATCTCCGCAACTTTCATCCTTTGAATGTGCTAGAACAACCAATCATTTTACTATTTACTTGTGAAATTAGTAGTAATAGCACATTCTGGTATACTGTTGATCATAAGTCAATGTGTATACGATATCCGATTAATGAAGACACTATATTACTTGCAACCACGTACGCTTGCGTGTGCGTTTGGGAGAAACAATAAACTTAATTAGTAAAACATCATTTCTCGTGATTTAAAATAAAGTTTTTGTCCATACTCATGTAGCTAATGTTTTAGGTAAGAAGCAGCATTGATACAATTTTCATGAAAGGAAATAGGGACTAGCCCATCACCAAGTATTTTATAATTTAAATTACTGACTGCCACTTTATAAATTGTGCAAAAATTTACAACTGCAAACACTTTTTAGGTTAAATAAACTGCCCCCTTATATTATTCAAATAACATAGAAACTGAAAACAATTTCAAGGTAGTTAAACCCTAGACAAATGTCGTTTAACTGAGTATGTATACACAAATGTCGTTTAACTGAGTAAGTGTACTATGCAAATGTATACCTGTGTTTAGAATCCAAGAATAGACAAAATTATATCATAGATGCATATCTCGTAAAAGATTTGTGCCGATAATTTGTTGTATAATCAAGCTAAGAGATTCGTGCCGATAACTTGTTGTACAATAAAGCTAAAAGAGTTAGTACAATATATCAAAAGATGAAAGCAAGAATTATAAAAAAAAATAAAGAGAGACAAAAGATAAGAGCTTTTCTTATTTCTTCCAAATATATTTCGTATCACATTACATGCCTCTATATATATTACTTACATAGAGGTAGAATTACAAAAGGAATGTCAAACAAAACATTGATCAATGACATTTTACATCATGAAGAAATATCATAGGTGAAGTTATGGAGGTGTGAGAGATCATGGGGAAGACATGGAGGTGCGAGAGTTAATTACTAGAGTAGTGGACATCCACGCTTCTTGTTTAATAACATAGTTAATATTTTTGCTAATACACTATACGTCTTTATTAGGGTAGACGTAGGTAGTCGGGCGTAGTCCTACCCACGCTTACAAACTAGTAGTTGTAGTGTTCTTACTGTAGGCCCACTTAGCATATCATACAAACAGGTGTAGTATTGCTTTATAGTTCTCTGTAGTTTTATTTCTTCTGATATGCGTTCTTTAATGTACTTGGTTTATCTCTTTTGTCTGCGATAGTCACTGCTCATTTTTTTCCTTTTCATACTGCTTTAACCTTTTAACCGAGTCTGACTGTTTTTCTTTGCTTCGCTTGTCATGAGCCGAGGGTCTCGCGAAAACATCTGCTCTACCTACCAAGATAGAGGTAAGGTATGTTTACACTCTACCTTCCCCAGACTCCACGTTATGGGAATGCACTGGGTATATGTAGGGATTTTGTTGAGTTCATAATACATAAGTATGACACAACAGAAGTTTAAAATTTTATTTACTTACCCCAACAATGCCTTCTGGTATGATTATATGACAATCGAAACCTGTAAGTAAAACTTAAACAATACAACTTACAGGTTATATAATTTAGAATCTTTTACTAAGGGCGAACACACGATTGTTCCCTACGATTGCAAGCACCTTGCTATAGCGTATTCCTCTGTCATGAAAGCCATGAAATCTTGACAGAGGTTTGAGAAAGCTTTATTCTAAACTCTAAGTCTAGAATTGTTTAATAGAATAAGTGTATGATATCAATGAGGTTAGTGTTGTATATATAGTTAATTTTAGTTCAAAAACCAGATTAGGGTTGGGCTCTAAGTCTGACCCCAAAACCGAGGTGCAGTGGACCAGTCTGACTAGGCCTACTGCCGGGTCGGCGTCGCGACGCCTGACGTTCATCGTTTATAAATTCAGCACATTTAATTAAAGTCAAAATTCAAATTTGACTTAATTAAATAATTTCCATCAAATAGAAATTATCCTATAGTTATTATCAATTTAAATATCTCGATTCCAAATCGAATATTTAATACTTTCTCAATACATCCTTAGATCGAAGAGACAATCGACATAGTGTGACCCTATAGACCTTCATATATTGACACTAATCCAATTAATGTCCATACAAAACTATTAGACAGCGTCGTACAAAGAACTCAATATGTGAAGTACGTTTATGTTACACCCCGTATTTACAGGACGTGTTTTAAGAACGTACGTAAGAACTCACAAGTGTTGAGAATTGAGACTTGTAAAAATTTATCGGAATTATGAAATTGTCGAAAAAGGAATATTGTGACGAATGGGAGGGCGACACGTGTCACCCCCTTATTATGTCTTGGACGAAAATTTCATGGGCAAAAGGGTCACTTGACCATTGTTTAGATGACCAAGTCTTGCAAGTGGAGAGCTTGACAATGTTGACTTAGTCAATGGGACCAAAGTCTTGATATTTAAAAGAGTTTCATCCTAACCACACATATGTGCAACTATTGACCCTCCATTGAACTATATAGTAGTACTAGTAGCAAGAGGGAGTTCAACACTTAGAGAAATTACACAAATTTGAAGAACACCCCTAGTGAGCTCTCGGCTTCACCAACAAGAAATAAGAAAAATCTTTGTTCCTTGTTATTTTAGCTCCCCATTTTAAACCAAGGTTCATGAGTGTTATGTAAGTGTATCTCAATAGAAAAATCTTGGAAAAAGATGGTTTACGGGTTAGTCGCAAAACGAAAACCTAATGGTCTTTCTAGGTTTTGGATTGAAGTTTGAAGGAAAGTTGTTGGTGTGGTTCTAAGGGTCTCAACAAGCGGATTGAAGTTTCTTGAATAGGCTCTAAGTTGCTAAGGAGCGACTTCGGATTTGAAGAATGGATTAAGATTCGTTGAGGTATAATCTTGTTCTTGAAAGTGTTACAAGATTATTTATATTATTGTTAGCTTTACTTGTTGCTAGCATGAAGTATATGTATTGAAGTTTTTAAGGATTATAGATCGATTGTAGTCTTGGAAATTTGAAATGAAATGTAGGCCATGTTAAGTTGGATTACAATTTGATCGTTATTAGAAATCGTCGCATGTTACTTACTTAAGGATTATGGTTGTTATAATCAAATGCGACTTGATATCATGTTATGCTACCAATTTGGAATTGAAATGGAAATTGGATAAGAATTGGTATTGTTGAACTCAAGGTGGCCGAAATTGTACTTATAGTTGTAATAGTTTGTTATTCATTTGTATTGGACTACCTTCTATATTGTGGTGAGCCAATCAAATGTATGGTTATTTAGTTGTATTGGACTACCTTATAGATAGTGGTGAGCCAATTGGGGCTGTTTGGTTATTGTATTCGGCCTTGAAAAAGGTGGCATAGTAGTAGAAACAAAGGAAGTGCTGTCCGATTTTCCATAGAAATTGGTGACTTAGCACTTAGAATAATTCTACGTATGAAGTGAGAGGTTAATGAACGTATTGTGACCATTTTAGGTTGAAGTACTAAGTATAGCGTATCCTACTTGGAGAGTGGAATAGCTATCAAGATTGAAGTACTTTGGAGCATTTTGCTACGTGTCGATAATCGTCGCGAGGTATGTGAACCTCTTCCTTCCTTTGGCATGATTCTATGTATGGAATATACCTGTGGTATCATTTCATGTTTCCTGTTACTCTTAGAAGTTAAGAGGTAGTTGTGTGATCTACTCTATGTAGAACTTTTCCTATCTTTAAGCATGACTAGTTGCACGTATGTAGTACGGTAGACGTACCAGACTTTGACATTCTTTGCTAGCCTTATAAAATGCCAAGTCGGGTGAGTTAGGAAGTTAACTCACTTCTTTGAAAATATAAAGGATGTCTTAAGTTTTATTTAAAGTTAAGGGACTTGAAGAGTTTTAAAGTATGTGATACTTGTTCCGTTCTAAACGTATAAGTCCCTTGGATAGGAAATTGTTTTTGGCTAAGGCATAAAGTGAAAATAACGACTTTATGGGGAGTTGGTTATATTTGCTTTATGGAAAGATAAATGACTTGTTTTAATGAAAAGGCAACTTGATTTTAAGGCATCAATTGCCTAAGGTTTTATAATAAAAGGAGTCATTTGAGTTTTAAAGGTTAAGAGACTAATTGTATTTTTGAAAGTTAAGAGAATTGATTTGAAAGTATTTAATACTTGGTTTCAAAAAGTAGAAGTCTCTTGGTTATAAAAGGAATGAGTTGGTCTAAAACCATAAAGGGTTATAACGGCTTTATGGGAAGTTGGTTATAACGGCTTTATGAAAGGTTAAAAGAATGTTTTCCTTCAGTAATGTAAGTAGAGAAATGATTTGAAATAAAGAAGGGCAAACTGTTTTTAAGGTACCAGTTGCTTAGGGTTTTTAAGAAAGAAGTCACTTGTTTTGTGTTCTGGTAATTTTATTTCTAAAAGGGTATTGTGACTTGTCTTGAAAGGTGGATAGGACTTGATACTATAGTTGTTAGTATCCGGGCAGTATACCTTTATGGGCAGACTATATGACATTATCGACCCAGGAATGGGCCGCGATACCTTACGGGCGCATATATGACATTATCGACCGAGAACGGGCCGCAAGATACCTTTATGGGCGCACTATATGACATTATCGACCAGAATGGGCCGCAAGATACCTTTATGGGCGGACTATATGACATTATCGACCGAGAACGGGCCGGCGATACCTTACGGGCGCACTATATGACATTATCGACCCGTGAATGGGCCGGGCAAGATACCTTTATGGGCAAACCATATGACATTATCGACCCGAGAATGGGCCGCAAGATACCTTTACGGGCGCACTATATGACATTATCGACCCAGTAATGGGCCGGGCAGTATACCTTTACGGGCAGACTAGATGACGTTATCGACCCGTGATCGGGTCGCAGATACCTCACGCGCACTAGATGACGTTATCGACCCAGGATTGGGCCGGGCAGTATACCTTTACGGGCAGACTAGATGACGTTATCGACCCAGGATTGGGCCGGGCAGTATACCTTTACGGGCAGACTAGATGACGTTATCGACCCAGGATTGGGCCGCGATACCTTACGCGCACTATGTGACCTTGATCGCGTCCTAGATTGGGCCGGGTAGTATAGGTGCCCCTCCTTACAGGGCCGGATTATACTTATGAAAGATAAGTAAATTTTATAGTAATGAACTTAATGATTCTTTTTCTATTAATGTACGTAAGAAGGTGGCTATAACTTTTTTGAGAATGGAAAAGATAATAAGGTGCGATTAAGTTCATAAGTGGTAATAACACGGCAGGATCTGGTATGTGTTTTTATACTTGTCCTTGTCATTCTTTTGTACGCTCGACCACATCAGACGTTATTTCGTTCCATATTCGCACTGTTATCGACTTCTTCGTGGCCGCGTCATGCCCGCAGGTTTAGGTACACAGTTGTGGATCCGCGAGCTTAGGATCCCGGTTCAGAAAGTTGAGATAGCTCCAGTGTTCCGGAGTTGTCACGCTTATGTATATTCAAGTGCAGCGGGCCTTGTCCCGCCATAGTTGTTATGTTAAAACTCTTAGAGGTCTGTAGTCATATATTGTGGGTCAGTTTGTAAAGGAAAGGAGGCAACTGCTTCGGATGATTATATATGTCCAGGAAGGTAGCCCTATCGGCTAACCTGTTGTTTTATTTCTGTTGTTTATGTTATAAGTTTCATGTATGTTCCGCTGATTTTCTCTGATGTACCTGTACGGGGTGCCCAGATAGGCACCGCCGCGCCGGGGTCGGCTCTTGACAAAAGTGGTATCAGAGCAGTTAGTCCTCGGAAGGTGTCTACAGACCGTGTCTAGTAGAGTCTTGATTATCGGTGTGTTGTGCACCACATCTATAATCAGGAGGCTACAGGACATTTAGGATTGGTTTCCATTCTTCTCACTCTGAGATCGTGCGATAGAGCCGTGTTGTTAGGGTCGTCTCTCCCTAACGAGTTTTGTTGATTGCAGCTACGAGAAAGGCAGCAGTGACCCAGGAAGGACTATGTGGATTGCGTATCCAGGTTGATAATGATTATTAGTATAGTTGGTATTGCGACATACATCTATACGGAGTTATGTATGAGGGTCAGACGTGTGTTGCCTAGAATGATTTTAGATTACCAGGAATTGGTAAAGACTAACTAGATACCGGGAAGGTATGGAATAGTTAATGAATATTCGCCAAGGTTTTGTGTTTTATTTTCGAGATAATTGGGAAAGTGCGTGCCTAAGAATGTTAAAGACCGCTGAGACCTTAGATGTACAAGGTCTTCTCGGGTAGAAAGATTTAGTATAAACCAAGGATAAGAGTTAAGTGCGACGCTGAGTCGGGTTGAGGACCTGTTACGGGTCTCCCCATATCCTGGAATGGAGTGGGATCAGTTGGTAGTAGTTCCGCTACGTGACGGGGTCACGAGGGCGCAAGGCCCAAGTCTAGTTAATTGTTTCACGGGTTCGTGGACGCGTTCCACCGGAACCAGGTCATGAAAGCCGGAAATGGCCTTATATTGTTTTATAGAGTTACCCCAAAGATTAGAGGCCAGAATTGGTATGGAAGTTATGTATGTATGTTAGAAGGAGTTGGAAGTACGAAAAGATAATCTCTTTTGGGCGTTTGATGGACAAGTATGCGTGTGTGAGGTATTAGGGCCATGTGTGGCGTTGTTGGTATGTCGGGGTTGTGAGAGGAAACTATGTCGCTAATATTAAGTTTGACTCCGAAAGAACATTCGAGGACGAATGTTTCTAAGGGGGGAAGAATGTTACACCCCGTATTTACAGGACGTGTTTTAAGAACGTACGTAAGAACTCACAAGTGTTGAGAATTGAGACTTGTAAAAATTTATCGGAATTATGAAATTGTCGAAAAAGGAATATTGTGACGAATGGGAGGGCGACACGTGTCACCCCCCCTTATTATGTCTTGGACGAAAATTTCATGGGCAAAAGGGTCACTTGACCATTGTTTAGATGACCAAGTCTTGCAAGTGGAGAGCTTGACAATGTTGACTTAGTCAATGGGACCAAAGTCTTGATATTTAAAAGAGTTTCATCCTAACCACACATATGTGCAACTATTGACCCTCCATTGAACTATATAGTAGTACTAGTAGCAAGAGGGAGTTCAACACTTAGAGAAATTACACAAATTTGAAGAACACCCCTAGTGAGCTCTCGGCTTCACCAACAAGAAATAAGAAAAATCTTTGTTCCTTGTTATTTTAGCTCCCCATTTTAAACCAAGGTTCATGAGTGTTATGTAAGTGTATCTCAATAGAAAAATCTTGGAAAAAGATGGTTTACGGGTTAGTCGCAAAACGAAAACCTAATGGTCTTTCTAGGTTTTGGATTGAAGTTTGAAGGAAAGTTGTTGGTGTGGTTCTAAGGGTCTCAAGCGGATTGAAGTTTCTTGAAGAGGCTCTAAGTTGCTAAGGAGCGACTTCGGATTTGAAGAATGGATTAAGATTCGTTGAGGTATAATCTTGTTCTTGAAAGTGTTACAAGATTATTTATATTATTGTTAGCTTTACTTGTTGCTAGCATGAAGTATATGTATTGATGTTTTTAAGGATTATAGATCGATTGTAGTCTTGGAAATTTGAAATGAAATGTAGGCCATGTTAAGTTGGATTACAATTTGATCGTTATTAGAAATCGTCGCATGTTACTTACTTAAGGATTATGGTTGTTATAATCAAATGCGACTTGATATCATGTTATGCTACCAATTTGGAATTGAAATGGAAATTGGATAAGAATTGGTATTGTTGAACTCAAGGTGGCCGAATTGTACTTATAGTTGTAATAGTTTGTTATTCATTTGTATTGGACTACCTTCTATATTGTGGTGAGCCAATTGGGGCTGTATGGTTATTTAGTTGTATTGGACTACCTTATAGATAGTGGTGAGCCAATTGGGGCTGTTTGGTTATTGTATTCGGCCTTGAAAAAGGTGGCATAGTAGAAACAAAGGAAGTCTTTGTCCGATTTTCCATAGAAATTGGTGACTTAGCACTTAGAATAATTCGTGTGACGTGAGAGGTTAATGAACATATTGTGACCATTTTAGGTTGAAGTACTAAGTATAGCGTATCCTACTTGGAGAGTGGAATAGCTATCAAGATTGAAGTACTTTGGAGCATTTTGCTACGTGTCGATAATCGTCGCGAGGTATGTGAACCTCTTCCTTCCTTTGGCATGATTCTATGTATGGAATATACCTGTGGTATCATTTCATGTTTCCTGTTACTCTTAGAAGTTAAGAGGTAGTTGTGTGATCTACTCTATGTAGAACTTTTCCTATCTTTAAGCATGACTAGTTGCACGTATGTAGTACTGCAGAGACGCACTGCACTTTGACATTCTTTGCTAGCCTTATAAAATGCCAAGTCGGGTGAGTTAGGAAGTTAACTCACTTCTTTGAAAATATAAAGGATGTCTTAAGTTTTATTTAAAGTTAAGGGACTTGAAGAGTTTTAAAGTATGTGATACTTGTTCCGTTCTAAACGTATAAGTCCCTTGGATAGGAAATTGTTTTTGGCTAAGGCATAAAGTGAAAATAACGACTTTATGGGGAGTTGGTTATATTTGCTTTATGGAAAGATAAATGACTTGTTTTAATGAAAAGACAACTTGATTTTAAGGCATCAATTGCCTAAGGTTTTATAATAAAAGGAGTCATTTGAGTTTTAAAGGTTAAGAGACTAATTGTATTTTTGAAAGTTAAGAGAATTGATTTGAAAGTATTTAATACTTGGTTTCAAAAAGTAGAAGTCTCTTGGTTATAAAAGGAATGAGTTGGTCTAAAACCATAAAGGGTTATAACGGCTTTATGGGAAGTTGGTTATAACGGCTTTATGGAAGGTTAAAAGAATGTTTTCCTTCAGTAATGTAAGTAGAGAAATGATTTGAAATAAAGAAGGGCAAACTGTTTTTAAGGTACCAGTTGCTTAGGGTTTTTAAGAAAGAAGTCACTTGTTTTAGAAGCCGGTAATTTTATTTCTAAAAGGGTATTGTGACTTGTCTTGAAAGGTGGATAGGACTTGATACTATAGTTGTTAGTATCAAGGCGATACCTTTATGGGCGCACTATATGACATTATCGACCAGAATGGGCCGGCAAGATACCTTATGGGCGACTATATGACATTATCGACCAGAATGGGCCGGCAAGATACCTTTATGGGCGAACCATATGACATTATCGACCCGAGAATGGGCCGGCGATACCTTATGGGCGCACTATATGACATTATCGACCCGAGAATGGGCCGCGGATACCTTTATGGGCGACTATATGACATTATCGACCCAGAATGGGCCGGCGATACCTTATGGCGAACCATATGACATTATCGACCGAGAATGGGCCGGGCAAGATACCTTTATGGGCGCACTATATGACATTATCGACCGAGAATGGGCCGGCGAGATACCTTTACGCGCACTAGATGACGTTATCGACCGAGATCGGGCCGCAAGATACCTTACGCGCACTAGATGACGTTATCGACCCGTGATCGGGCCGCGGATACCTGCACGCGCACTAGATGACGTTATCGACCCGTGATCGGGCCGCAAGATACCTTCACGCGCACTAGATGGCGTTATCGACCCGAGATCGGGCCGCAAGATACCTTCACGCGCACTATGTGACCTTGATCGCGTCTAGATGGGCGGGTAGTATAGTGCCCCTCACAGGCGGATTATACTTATGAAAGATAAGTAAATTTTATAGTAATGAACTTAATGATTCTTTTCTATTAATGTGCGTAGAAGGTGGCTATAACTTTTTGAGAATGGAAAAGATAATAAGTGCGATTAAGTTCATAAGTGGTAATGACACGGCAGGATCCGTATGTGTTTTATACTTGTCCTTGTCATTCTTTTGTACGATTCGACCACATCGTGCGTTATTTCTGCTCCATATTCGCACTGTTATGCGACTTCTTCTTGGCCGAGTGCGTTCATGCCCGCAGTTTAGGTATTGATTGTGGATCCGCGAGCTTAGGATCCCGGTTCAGAAAGTTGAGATGGCTCCAGTGTTTCGGAGTTGTCACGCTTATGTATATTCAAGGGTACGGCGGGGCCTTGTCCCGCCATAGTTGTTATGTTAAAACTCTTAGAGGTCTGTAGTCATATATTGTGGGTCAGTTTGTAAAGAAAAGGAGGCAACTGCTTCGGATGATTATATATGTCCAGGAAGGTAGCCCTATCGGCTAACCTGTTGTTTTATTTCTGTTGTTTATGTTATAAGTTTCATGTATGTTCCCATGATTTTCTCTCGATGTACAGACGGTGCCCAGATAGGGCACGATCGCGGCCTGGTCGTGATGCCATATGAATCCAACAAACATAACCTTTATGTGAGATGATAAATACCTTTTATTCGCGACACACTCGATCAAGCTTAGGATTTGCCATTTGTCTATCCAAAGGCTTGATCACTTTATCTCATCTATATTAGTAAAAAACTAGACCATATTTTAAATATGTCTCTTGTATTGACCAATGATTTTGTCGACCTAATATCACTGAGAAGTTTAGTGGTCTCTCGAATATCCAATCGATGAATGAATCCTATTCTTGGCTCAACTACCACCTTAGTTTATATCATAATGCACCTAACACAAGCCATATCTTATCCTATAACGAGTTTAAGCTTAGAATATTGTGAAAGTATATTACTCTCTAAACAAGGTGCGTATTGACCTCAAGTCAAAGGACCCTTATCTCCCACATGCTAATAACACTCTAGACATGTATAACAAATAGTTTATCAGCAAGGTATACTAATACTTTCCAAAAGTATTCATGTGTCCATCACTAGTAACCATTACTCATAGCAGGTGAGACATACTACATTCTCTAAGAATGTGATGCAGACCACATGTCGACTTATAACATATCATCGATATTCTCGATGATCATTAGTTAAAGCAATTTTGAGAGTTACGCTCTATCATCAATATCTCACTCTATTAATAACAACGTAAGCTCAAGGGACACATTAATGAATGATTACAAACAATCAAATAATAATTCAATAATTGCAAATGCCATAAATATATTAATCTTATTAATAATATGAATGTGTTCAAGTACATTTGTCCATAATAATGATTGTCTTCAGGACATATACTTTTCATCTCCCACTTGTCCTAGAGCCAATCTACAATGTATCTAACACCCATGTTTTCAAAATGACCATTATTCTTAACTAAGCTTAATGGTTTTGTAAATGGGTCACTAGATTATCATATGTGGGAACATAGTCTAATCTTATTTCTTCAATTTCCACCATCTCTTTGAGTGTGTGGTATTTCCTTGGTACATACTTATTTTTGTTTTTTAATCTTTGTTCCTTAGCTTGTGCAATCACACCAGTGTTGTCATAATAAATCGTTATTGGACAAATGACACTTAGAACAACCCCTAGTTCCTTCAGGAACTCAGATATCACGACAACTTCTTTACTAGCTTCCGATCCAGAAATATACTTGACTTCAGTTGTCAAATCAGCAGTTATTGCTTGCTTGGAACTTTTTCAACTAACTGCTCCACCATTAAAAATGAAGGTATATCCAGACTGAATGTGTCTGGAAGCTAGCATCAGTGTACCCAGTAGCCACTAGCTTCTCTTGTCCACCATAGACTAAGAAATATTCTTTAGTTCGTCTAAGATACTTAAGAATATTGACTGCTTTCTGATCGGTGTATTTTATATACATTATTTGAGTCATTTTTAGTTAGTCTTTTGCCCATTTTTGTATAAATATGTGTCGTCTTAGGATAGATTTTCTTTCTTTTGAGTCATAATGGTTTAAAGTGGCTCATTGGCGAAAAGGAGCAAAAAGAGGGCAGAAACAGAGGTTTCAGAGCTCAAAAAGCTAGAAAGTTGGCGATCCGGGCGAGAAACAGGGCGGCCATGGCCCTCAACCAAAGAAGATCAGAGCGCCATAGCGCCCAAAGTACAGAGAGCCGCAGGAGTTTCGGCGCCGCGGCGCCAGTTGCAAGGCCACATCGTCGAGGCGGGAATTCTGCCAAATCCGAATGGGAATGGGCCAAGGCCAAGAAGGAAAAGTTGGGGAACGTTTTGGAGGCTATAAAAAGGACATTCCTAGGTCAGAATAGGGGTTTCAACTTTGCCAATTCATCACAAACTTGGAGATCAAGATTGGAGACTACTTTGTGTAATTTCTTTGTAGTTTATGTTGGATATTAGTTTTGTTCATGGCATGTATATGGCTAGGAACTAACTTAATTTAGGGCTTTCCATATCGAATCACTTGAAACTCATTCTTATGAATTAATGCATGTTTTGGTTTCTTCTTATCATTGTTGAGATTTATTCAATATTTGTCTTGATTGCTTGGTAATTAATTGATCACTAATTATCATAATCTATATGATCTCTAATCGAAAGCCGAAAGGGGAGATTGTGAATATGCTATAGTTGAATAAACATAGGTTAAATCGTGGACGAAAGTACTATGATACTTGTGTAGTTTAATAGGTTATTGCTCTTAATCCTCCTTTATAGTCAATCTTGTCACCGAAAGGTAGAAGGGTTCTATATTGGGGTTGAGTGTTTATATTACCTTAATAGGAGTATAAAACGGCTTAGTTAACCCGCTGTCTCAAAATAGAAGAAGAACCATAATTAATTGCATTAACAAGTAAGATGAGCGGATAGTAGAGGAGATTTGGAAGCCCTATTTCCACCATATCTGAAGTAAAATAAAGTAATTTAGTTAGCATTCATAATTATAGTTATAAACAATTCATCAATCATCGGTTACCACATAGATACCATAGAATAGAATTTGATAATTGGACACTACGATAACTCGGTCTTCTAGACTATATTACTTGTCACGACACGTGCACTTGCGTTTAGTGTGTGCATAAATCGCGCATCAAGTTTTTGGCGCCATTGCCGGGGATTGGCGTAGTTCAATATCATTCTATATATTCTTAATTTCTAATTTAGTTTTTATTTTTGTTTTTATTTATTACTATATTTTTCTCTTTTATTCGTGATATTGTGCGCCGTGATCCGTTTATTGGTTTTGATTCATCTCAGGGATCCTGAAAACATGGATTACCACTATCAACAATGTAATCCCTAGGCCCCACAGGAAGAGCAGGATGGGCTACGAGCAGCCATACTCAGGCTAACTAGGCACCAAACCCAGTTCATGGACGAAACGAGAGTGTCCTTGAAGAACTTGGAAACACAAATAGGACAACTCGCGGGCATGCTAAGCAGCAGAATACAAGGGAAGCACCCTGAACATATTGGAGGGAATATAAAAGAGCAATTCCAGACGATTGACCTGAAAAATGGCGAACCGGTGGAAGCAAACTCACCACTCCTGTGTCCGAAAAGAAGGACCCGAATTTCCACAGTGAGCCATGTGCCACATCGAGCAGCGGCGCGATAATTGCAGGATATCAGAGCTTTCGGCGCCACGACGCCGAATCTCAGGGCCGTGGCGCCCAGAGCTCAGAGGGTGAAATGAGGCTGGAAGCTATTGTGAACGCACCCCAGGTGAAGATACCGTACCCCCAGAGGCTAAAAACAAGTGCTCTTGACAAACAGTTCTCTAAATTCTTGGAAATTCTCAAACAATTGCAACTCAACATCTCGTTTGCTGAGGCACTAGAGTAGATACCGAGTTATGTAAAGTTCATGAAGAATATTCTTAGCAAAAAGAGGAGGATAGATGACTACGAAACAGTGGTGTTGACTGAAGAATGTAGTGTCATCCTACCGAGAAAGCTACCTCAGAAATTAAAAGATCGTGGAGCTTCACCATCCCATGCACTATTGGAAAGTTTGAGTGTCAGAAGGTGTTGTGTGATCTGGGGGCAGGCATAAATTTGATGCCCTACCTAGTGTTTTGCAAACTTGAAATGGGAGAAGTCATACCTACGAACATCACTTTGCAGTTAGCTGACCGCTCCATAGTCCATCCTAGAGGATTCATCGAGGATGTGTTGGTAAAGGTGGACAAGTTCATCTTTCCCGCTGATTTCATCATCTTAGACATGAGAGATAACGACATGATCCCCATCATACTTGGCAGACCCTTCCTAGCCACAGGACAGACACTCATTGATGTTCGAAAAGGGGAGCTGAAACTTCGTGTGGAAGAAGAAGAGGTGATTTTCAATGTTTTTCGGGCAGCAACCTTCCCAGATGCAAGTGACAACTGCTTCGCCATTGACGTAATCGAAGACGCAGTGTCGGAAAAAGGGTTCAGAAATGCTGATGCGCTTGAAGAAGTACTGACACGATGGGATGATAGTAGTGGCAACGACCCAAAGCTGATGGAGTATGCAAATTGGATGAATTCTTATGAGAAGTGTGATAAGAAGAGATATGAAGAGCTTGGGCAGATGCCAGAGAGATCAGTACCATCCACAGAAAAGGCTCCAGAGTTAGAGTTGAAAACTCTACCAGATCATTTACAGTACCAATATCTAGGTGAAGATCAATCCTTACCAGTGATCATCTCATGTCATCTATCCACAGTAGAGATTGAGAAGCTGCTGAGAGTACTGAGGGCTCACAAGCGTGCCATTGGGTGGACATTAGCAGACATAAGGGGGATAAGTCCGTCAACAGTAATGCATAAGATCCGTCTGGATGAGGAGAGCAGACCCTCCATTGAGGCACAGAGGAGACTGAACCCAAACATGAAGGAGGTAGTCAGAAAAGAAATCATGAAATGGCTTGATGCTGGAGTAATTTATCCTATATCTGACAGTGCATGGGTGAGTCCGGTACAAGTGGTGCCCAAAAAGGGTGGTATGACAGTAGTGACCAACGAAAGGAACAAGCTCATTCCATCTAGAACAGTTACTGGGTGGAGAATCTGCATTGACTATCGCAAGTTGAACAAGGCGACCAGAAAAGACTACTTCCCGTTGCCATTTCTAGATCAGATGTTAGATAGACTTGCGGGGCACAACTACTACTGCTTTTTGGATGGTTACTCAGGGTATCATCAGATTGCGATATCACCAGAAGATCAGGAAAAGACAACATGCACCTGCCCCTTTGGTACGTTTGCATTCAGAAGGATGCCATTTGGGCTTTGCAATGCACCTGCGACCTTTCAGAGGTGTATGATGGCAATTTTCTCAGGCATGGTGGAAAGGACTATAGAGATTTTAATGGATGATTTCTCGGTCTTTGGGGTCTCGTTCGACGAGTGTTTGAGGCACTTGGAAGCAGTGTTGAAACGATGTGAAGAATCCAACCTTGTGTTGAATTGGGAGAAGTGTCACTTCATGGTAAAAGAAGGGATTGTCCTGGGACACAAAATATCCAACCAAGGTATTGAGGTGGACAAAGCAAAAATTTCAGTAATCGAAAATCTACCACCTCCAGTATCAATAAAAGGGGTCAGAAGTTTCCTTGGGCATGTCGGTTTTTATAGAAGATTCATCAAGGACTTTTCAAAAGTTTCAAAGCCCCTTTCCACCTTGCTAATGACGGGGGATGCTTTTGAATTCAATAAGGAATGCATGACCACTTTTCAGACACTCAAGGAGAAGCTTATCTCAGCACACATAGTCATTACACCAAACTGGGAGCTCCCATTTGAACTAATGTGTGATGCAAGTGATTATGCAGTGGGAGCGGTGTTTGGGCAGAGGGTCGATAAGGTATTCAAATCCATTTACTATGCTAGTAAAACTCTTAATGATGCGCAGTTAAATTACGCAACTACAGAAAAAGAATTGCTAGCAATAGTATATGCATTCGAGAAATTCAGGCCATACTTAATTGGGAATAAGGTGATGGTATACACTTACCACTCTGCCATAAAGTATTTGATGACAAAGAAGGTTGCAAAACCTTGCCTCATCTGATGGGTCCTGCTATTACAAGAATTTGACATGGAGATTCGCGACAAGAAGGGGACAGAGAACTCAGTTGCAGACCACTTGTCAAGACTTGAGAACATAGAGAGCCAGAACACCAAGGATGTGCAGATAAATGATCACTTCTCAGATGAGCAATTGTTTCAAGTAAGTGCGGGTTTTAAGTTACCTTGGTACGCTGATTTTGTTAATTTTCTTGCAGCTAAGGTAGTACCCCCAGGATTGACAAGACAGCAAGTGAAGAGGTTTTACTCCGAAGTAAAACACTACTATTGGGAGGAGCCAATGTTATACAAACATCACACCAAGTCATCAAAGCGATGTGTACCAGAGGATGAGATGCACCAGATTCTCACTCATTGTCACACCTTACAATGTGGTGGACACTTTGGGGCATCAAGAACAGCGGCAAAGGTATTGCAAAGCGGGTTCTATTGGTCAACCCTCTTCAAGGATGCCCACGCCTTTGTGAAGAAGTGTGATCGTTGTCAAAGAACAGGGAACATATCAAGACGAAATGAAATGTCTTCGCATGGGATCTTGGAGGTGGAACTATTTGATGTGTGGGGGATCGACTTCATGGGTCCATTCCTGATGTGCGATTTATACACACGCTTAACGCAAGTGCACGTATCGTTACAAGTAATATAGTCTAGGTAAGACCGAATATCGTCCTCAGGGACTGGTTTTCAAGCACCGATTATCTATGCTTTAGTTTATATTTGGTTAACGTTAATTGAGTTGGAATTCTAAACTAATAATGCAGGAAATAAACTAATTATGAAAATACTTTGATTTAAATCAGTTATGATGGAGAATTAGGGCTTCCAAGATCATCAACTATCCACTCTATTTAATTCTTAATACAATTAGATTGACTTCTTCTTCTACGTTAAGATAGCAGGTTAACTAGACCGTTTTATACTCCTGTTAAGGTAATATAAACACTCAACCTCAATGGAGAACCCTTCTATCTTTCGATGATAAGATTGACTACAAAGGAGGATTAAGAGAAATAACATATTAAGCTACACAAGTATCGGGGTACTTTCGTCCACGATTTAAACCTATGTTTATTCAACTATAGCATATTCACAATCTCCCCTTTCGGATTTCGATTAGAACTCATATAAGTGATGATAACTAGTGATCAATTAATTATCAAACAATCAAAACAATTATTGAATAAATCTTAAATAAGTGAAGAAAAAACCAAACTAATATATTAATTCATGAATAGAGTTTCAAGTGAATCACAAGGAAATCCCTAACAAAGTAATTAGCTCCTAGCCATAGTCACGCTAAGAACTAATACAATCTCCATACATGAACTGAAATAAAAAAATCAAAAAGAAAGAAAAGAAAAATACTCAAGAACAAGTCTTCAAGTCTTCTAGCATCCAAGGATTGTGTTGTAGAATATTTACAAGATGGAATGGAATGGAATGGTGGATGGAGAATGGAATGGTCAAGTGTGGGATGGAATGTAGGGTTGTAGGATGAATTCTTCTAATGATGTAGAGACTATTTATAGCCCAAGAATACTTTAGGTAAAGGGTTAAGGATTATGTAGGTAGGAAAAGTTATGAAATCCTTTAGGAAAAGGGTTAAGGAAAAGTTATGGAATCCTTTAGGTAAAGGGTTTAAGGAAAAGTTATGGAATCCTTTAGGTAAAGGGTTTAAGGAATATTTAGGTAGGAAAAGTTATCCCTTTTGGACCCTGAAAACGTGGCAAATACGGCCCAAAACTCAGAAATCCCGCGTCGGGCGTCGTGGCCCTGCAGTCCGGCCCCACGGCGCCGAAAAACCTGCAACTTTCAGACTCCGCAGAACATTGGCGTCGCAGATCGCTACCAGCGCGCGCCGGTGGCGTCGCGGATTTCCGTTTAAATCGTCCTTTTTCGTCCGGACTTCGTCTGATCTCCTCTATAATTCCCGGAACTTCTTAGACTTCATTTCTTGGCCCTTTTGTGTGCAATTCCATCTCAATTAAGCTCATTTTCTCTTCTTTTCGCAATTTCTACATTTCTGACCGCTGTGACACAAAAGAAAGGAAAACGACCCTAATACTATACTAAACATCAACAAAATGAGTAAAATACTAACTAAAAATGACTCAAAAGATGTATATAAAATAAAAATACACCGATCAATTCCCGTCGTCCTTTGGAAATCAGTACATTCTTCTGGCAGTGGATTATGTGTCCAAATGGGTAGAAGCGGTAGCCACTAAAGAAAATGACAGTAAGCCTGTTCAAAGGTTCATCCAAAAGAATATATTCACAAGGTTTGGTACTCCTAGGGCCATCATCAGTGATGAAGGAAGCCACTTTTGCAACAGGCAGCTCAATACATTGCTTTCCCAATATGGAGTCTACCACCGCACCACACTTCCCTATCACCCTCAAGCGAATGGGCAAGCAGAAGTTTCAAACAGGGAAGTGAAGAGCATATTGGAAAAGACGGTGGATGGCTCAAGGAAGGATTGGTCTATCAAACTGGATGACGCACTGTGGGCATACAGAACATCATTCAAAACCCCCATTGGAATGTCACCATATAAGTTAGTTTATGGTAAAGCATGTCATCTGCCAGTAGAGTTGGAACACAGAGCTTATTGGGCAATGAGGAAGCTGAACATGGATGCCAAGGCAGCAGGGCAGAAGAGGTTGCTACATCTGAGCGAGTTGGATGAATTCAGACACAATGCCTATGAGAATGCAAAGATTTACAAGGAACGAACTAAAGTATGACATGATAAGATGTTGATCCCAAAAGACTTCCAAGCAGGACAACAACTGCTTTTATTCAACTCAAGGTTAAGGCTGTTTCCATGCAAGCTCAAATCGCGTTGGTCAGGACCATACACTGTTGTAAGAGCATTCACCGAAGTGAAAGGGGGAGAGGGAGCCCCTTTCAAGGTAAACGGACAGAGGTTGAAACCCTATGTGATCAATGAAACGGAATACATGAGCCTAGTGACCCATCTCACCCCAACATGAGTAGGGAACCTGCGTCCGGCTAAAAGACGTTAAAGACATCGCTACTTGGGAGACAACCCAAGGTTATTTTATTTTATGCAATTAGTTTTAGTTAGAACAGTCTCACGGAAGGTATTGTTTGCATGTTGTGATGACAAGTACAGGGCCAAAAATTGGAGGAGAAGAGAAGAGAAGAGAAGAGAAAATTGGCTCGGCGCCACGACGCCAGTTGCAGGGCCGCGGCGCCGAAAGTCCAGACGGTCTCTGAAGTTTGAGCGCCGCGGCGCCAAATTAGAGCGCCAAGGTGCCGAAAGTTCAGAGGAACGTAGATGTTTGGGCGCCACGGTGCCGATTGCAGGTCCGTGGCGCCGCAACAAAAAATCTGAAAAATAAAAGAGCCCTAGAAACGATTTCCCTCTTCCACTCTGACAGGATTTCTGACGTTATCTGCCATGCATTATCCGCCGCCACCGCCACCGCCACCACTTTAAACCAAGTCTATAAGTTGTCCTGTTTTCTTTTATTTTTTTTTAGTCTTGCACACATTGGAGACAATGTGTGATTTAAGTTTGGGGGAGTGTCTTATTGTTTTTGAGTCTTTTTGATTTGTTTTGTGTATTTTTGCGTATTTTTTTGAGTCATAATTTTTTTTAAGATCATGCATGCTGTAGTTACTGGAAACGCCTAGTGAAGTAAGGTTGAATAATGTAATGGAATTAGAAGCAACCATCTAAACACTTAGGTTAGATATGCCAAAAATTCATGAAATCTGACTATTTGGGGTATCTTGCTTGATTTGTGCATTGTTAATGATTAAACCTATGTGTCTGCTTGCTTGCTATTTGAGGCGAAATAGTTAGGATATGCATGTTAGGGAGATGACTCATGCATTTCTTTGTTAGCCCTTTCTTACCATTTTTGCCTATCCCTGACATTCAAATTATATCCCTAGTCAGCCCCTTTGAGCCTAAAAATAAGACCTTTCTTTGACACCCTATAATTCCATATTTGTGTCATAAGTGAAAAATTGAGGTGATTGGAATATAAAGTGTTGAAAAAGAGACAAAAGAGAGTGAACAATTTTGATGCACCCCAATGAAAAAGTAATAATAAATAGGCAAAAGCCTAAGTTTGGGGGTGCCGACTATTCATAATACACTTCATTCTCTCAAAACAAAAGAGGGGAAAGATAGGTATGAGGTGAAGAAGAAAATCAAAAGAAAAGGGAAGAGTTGAAAGAAAAAGAGCTTATGGTACGTAAGTTGAGCCTAAAAGCCTATTTTTACCTACTCATGCCTAAGCCTACATTACAACCCTGAAAAGCCCTGAAGATCTCTTATATGTGTATCCATGATTAGTGTAGAATAGCAAGTAAACATGTCATAGGATTTTGAAATTGACATGCATAGTTAGGTATTCTTACTTCCATTGAGCATGATTAAAGTGAATTTGCGAAATATCTAACTTGATGTGTTTAGAATGCTAAAAATCCATGCTATATGTTCCTGCATATTATTCTGCTAACCTTCATGCTTTTCTAAGTGACAATTGTGCAGCAAAGTGATCAGCTTCTTGAGTCATTCTATTTTCTTTTTCTTCGTGTCTTTATTTCTTTCTTTTGATCTTTGCTCGAGGGCAAGCAAAGGTTAAGTTTGGGGGTATTTGATCGGTGTATTTTATATACACTATTTGAGTCATTTTTAGTTAGTCTTTTGCCCATTTTTGTATAAATATGTGTCGTCTTTGGATATATTTTCTTTCTTTTGAGTCATAATGGTTTAAAGTGGCTCATTGGCGAAAAGTAGCAAAAAGAGGGCAGAAACAGAGGTTCCAGAGCTCAAAAGCTAGAAAGTTGGCGATCCGGCGAGAAAGCGAGGCCAAGGCGCGCCCAACCAGCAAGATCGAGCGCCACAGCGCAAAGTATGTAGAGTCGCAGAGTTTGGCCAGCGCGCTGGGCCAGTGGCTGCGCCGAGGCGGAATTTCGCCAAACTGAATGGAATGGGCCATGGCCAAGAAGTAAAAGTTGGGGAATGTTTTGGAGGATATAAAAAGGACATTCCTAGGTCAGAATAGGGGTTCCAACTTTGCCAATTCATCACAAACTTGGAGATCAAGATTGGAGACTACTTTTGCGTAATTTATTTGTTCTTTGTTATATTTCTTTGTAGTTTATGTTGGATATTAGTTTAGTTCTTGGCATGTCTATGTCTAGGAACTAACTTAATTTAGGGCTTTCCATATCGAATCACTTGAAACTCATTCTTATGAATTAATGCATGTTTTGGTTTCTTCTTTTCATTGTTGAGATTTATTCAATATTTGTCTTGATTGCTTGGTAATTAATTGATCACTAATTATCATAATCTATATGATTTATAATCGAAAGCCGAAAGGGGAGATTGTGAATATGCTATAGTTGAATAAACATAGGTTAAATCGTGGATGAAAGTACCCCGATACTTGTGTAGTTTAATAGGTTATTGCTCTTAATCCTCCTTTATAGTCAATCTTGTCACCGAAAGGTAGAAGGGTTCTATATTGGGGTTGAGTGTTTATATTACCTTAACAGGAGTATAAAACGGCTGTTAACATGCTGTCTCAAAATAGAAGAAGAACCATAATTAATTGCATTAACAAGTAAGATGAGAGGATAATAGAGGAGATTTGGAAGCCCTATTTCCACCATATCTGAAGTAAAATAAAGTAATTTAGTTAGCATTCATAATTATAGTTATAAACAATTCATCAATCATCGGTTACCAAATAGATACCATAGAATAGAATTTGATAATTGGACATTAATCCCTGAGGACGATAACTCGGTCTTCTAGACTATATTACTTGTCACGATACGTGCACTTGCGTTTAGTGTGTGCATAAATAGCGCAACACTTTCCAGTGTTCTTTCCTAGGATTCTGCTGGAATTTGCAAGTCATACTAAGTGCATAGGCCACATCTGGCCTCGTACAGGTCATGTCATTCATGATTGATCCTATAGCTGAAGCATATGGGATTCTCTTCATACGTTCAAGTTCTGCAATAGTAGAAGGACTATCCTTCTTTGATAACTTTATGCCTTCACCCATAAGAAGACCTCCCTTCTTGGAGTTTTCCATAGAGAATCGTCTTAGAACTTTATCTATGTATATGGACTGTGACAGCCCCAACAATCTATTAGGTCTTATCTCTATAGATCCTAATTGTCACGACCGACTGCTCGTGGATCGTGCTCCTACTGGGCACCCTTACAGTAAACATCGAGATAATCACGAACATACATGAAACTTATAAAATAAAACAACAGAATAAATAAACAAAGTCACCGATAGGCTACCTTCCCGACGCATACACGAACGGCAAGCTTGCCTCTTTCTTTACAAACAGACCCACATATGTGACTACAGCACTTAAGAGTTTTAACATATCAAGTGGCGGGACAGGCCCCGCCATACCCCAATATACATAGCCATGACAACTCCGAACATCGAGCCATCTAAAATGCCAACCAGATCCTAAGCTCGCGGATCCACACCTGTACCTAAACTCGCGACATTTAACGCAGCTTCCGGCGGGCCGCATAACAAAAATTTAATATGGAATGTAAATAACGTGCAAGAATCAAATCATAATCGCATGTTAACGCCCTTTTAACTCGAAATCAATCATATATTAACTGCTCTTTCCTTCTTTCGATAAGATTTAACAACATATTCTTACATATTTACTTAAGAGCTTAATCCAAATTTTTCACATAACTTACATATCTTACATAACATAATCCGCCCATTTGCGGGACACGGCATCATGAATCATGTGACATAATCCGCCCGCTGTGGGGCTCGATTATCGTGGAATCATATAACATAATCCGCCCGCCTGTGGGGCTCGGTGTCTTGTGGAATCATGTAGATAATCCGCCGCTGTGGGGCTCGGTGTAAGATGACGTAACCCACTTATGTGGGCTCGGGGTAATATGGCATAATCCGCCTATGTGTAGGCTCTGTATCTCATAACGTAATCCGACCTATTTGTAGGCTCGTATTTCATAACGTAATCCGCCTATTTGTAGGCTCGTGTATTTCACGTAACATTTTAAAACGTATTGTTACCTCTTCTTAAGTCGTTATAACAACTTCCCATAAAGCTATTATAACAACCTTTCATTTTAGAGAACTCAAGGCACTTTTGTTCTTACAACATTAGGGAAACTAGACCTAAAATACCACGTACATACGCATTTAATGTAATCATAAACTTCTTTCTTTTTTAAAACTCAAGTCACATACTCTTAAAATCATGTCATCAATACTTTTAGAAATCAAGTCCACAACTTGAAAATAAAGTTTCATAATCCTTAGAAGACAACCAAAGTTCATAGTCTTAAAACCTTATATCATACATTCTTTAAAATCCACTTACTTATACTTATACAAAACAAATATAAAGTTCCATACACTTCCAAAACCAAGTAACTTATTCTCTTAAAACCATATAACTTTCACTTTTAAAAATCAATCCCCTTTTCACATATAAATTCAAGTCATTTTTGAACGTAAAATCCACTTACTTACTTTAAATAAATCAAGACACATAGTTTTAAATCAAATCTCATATTTTCCTAACCATTCTTACCAACATCTCATAAGACTTGTAAGGACTTAGACAATTTAACATACTTATAACTTAGGATAACTTAGACATAACCCTTACGTAGAGTAAATCAACATACATACTTCTTAACTTCTAAGAATAGAAGGAATCATGAAATAATACCACATGTATATTCCATACATAGAACCATGTCTAAAGAAGGAAGAGGTTCACATACCGCGACGATTATCGACAAGTAGCAAAAGCTCCAAAGTACTTCCACCTCGAGCTATTCCATTCTTCAAGTAGGATACGCTATACCTAGTACGTCAACCTATAATGGTCACCATACGTCCATTAACTTCTTACTTCATACGTAGAATATTTTAGGTGCTAAGTCGCTAAATTCTACGGAAAATCGGACAGCACCTCCTTTGTTTCTACTTACTTTGCCACCTTTTCAAGGCCGAATACAATAACCAAACAGCCCCAATTGGCTCACAATTTCTATAAGGTACTCAATACAAATGACTAACTAAACAGCCCCAATTGGCTCACAATTTAGAAAGTAGTCCAATACAAATGAAAACAAACTAAAAGTCCAAATTCGCCACCTTGAGTTCAACCTTACCAATTCTTATCAAATTTCCATTTCAAACCAAATTGGTAGCATAACATGATATCAAGTCGTATTTGATTATAACAATCCATAATCTCAAGAGGTAACATGCGATTTATTTCTAAAAACGACTAAATTGAAATCCAACTTAACAAGGCTTATATAACATTTCAATTTAGCTACAAGCACTCCATCATACTTATAAACTTCAACTTAAGCACTTCATGCGATCAACTTGTTAAGCTAACAACAATAATAATACATAATCTTGTAACATCTTAAAGGACAAGATTATACCTTAACGATTCTCAAACCAATCTTCAACCAAGTCGCTCCTTAGCAACTTAGAGACTCTCCAAGATACTTCAATCCGCTACTTGAGACCCTTAGAACCATACCAACAATTTTCCTTCAAACTCCCAACCAAAACCTAGAAAAGCCATTAGGTTTTCACCTTGCGACTAATACGAAAACTCTCTTTTTCCGGGATTTTTCTATTGAGATATACTTACATAACACTCATGAACCTTGGTTTAAAGTGGGGGATTTATTGGACAACAAACAAAAAAATTTCTTGTTCAAATGAGCTCAAAGCCGAGAGCTCCTAATGCCTAAGCTCGATTCTCTAAAAATTTTCTAAGTGTTATGACAAGTCTTGCTACTAGTACTACTATATAGTTCAATGGAGGGTCAATATGCAAACAATTGGGTGGTTTGGATGATCTCTAATTAAAATATCAAGACTTTGAACCCTTTGACTTAGTCAATTTTGTCAAGCTAATTAATAGGAAGACTTAGTCATCTTAAGGCTATGGTCAATGACCATTTTGGCCATGACATTTTCGTCCAAGGCATAAATAAGGGGGGTGACAAGTGTCGCCCTCCCATTCACAATAATACGCTCCGACAATTTCAAATTTCCAGAATTTTTACAAGTCTCAAATCTTAACACTCATGAGTTCTTACTTACGTTCTAAAACATGTCCTGTAATTACGGTGTAACATTCTCCCTTAGAAACATTCGCCCTCGAATGTTCTTTCTGAGTCAAACTTATAATTAGCGACATAGTTTCCTTTCACAACCCCACATACCAACAATGCCACACATGGCCCTAATACTGCACACGCATACTTGTCCATCATAAGCCCAAAAGAGATTATCCTTTCGCACTTCCAATTCATACTAGCATACATACATAACTTCCATACCAATCGCCTCAAATTTGAGTCACTCTATAAAACAATATAAGGCCATTTCCGCCACGACTGTTCCGTGGAACGCGCCCACGAACCCGTAAACAATTAACTAGACTGGCCTTGCACTGCGTGACTCGCCACGAGCGAACTACTACCAACTGATCCCACTCCATTCCAGGCCGGGAGACCCGTGAACAGTCCTCAACCACTCGGCCGCACTTAACTCTTATCCTCGTCCGACTTAAAATCTTATCACAGAGAAAGCCTTATATACCTAAGGTCTCGCAGAATCAATATTCTTAGGCTCGCAATTTTCACGCTCCACGCCTACCTTACCAAATCCCAAAGAATCGCACAAAACATCTCATAAAACCATAACCATGTTGTCTCGATCACAACAACCATTACTTACTCTATCCGCACCTCATCCAGATAATTCTCTAAGCTTACTACGCAGCCTTAATCTATTAACATGACATTCCGTTAGGTTCCTTAATCATGGATTCTAGGGTTCACTACCCTATCGCATACCTCATCCTTTCCCAATTACCTTAAATAAAATATAAGACCTTGGCGAAATTCATTAACTATTCCATACCTTCCTGTGATCTAGTTAGTCTTTACCACTCTCGTAATCTAAAATCATTCTAGGCAACACGCTGTCGACACTGTGACATAACTCCGTATAGATGTATATCACCATACCAACTATACTACAATCATTACCAACCCGGATACGCAATCCACATAGTCCTTCGTCATCACGCTTTCTCGTAGCCAGAATCAACATAACTCGTTAGGAGGAACGACCCTAACAACAAAATTTCTATCGCACGATCTCGTGAGTGAGAAGAATGGAAACTAATCCTAAATGTCCTGCAGCCTCCCGATTATAGATGTGGTGCACAACACACCGATAATCAAGACTCTACTGTGACACTGGCCTCAGACACTTTCCGAGGACTAATCGCTTCGATACCACTTTTGTCACGACTGACTTCTGTCGCGGATCGTGCCCTACCTGGCACCCTACTAAACATCGAGATAATCACGGAACATACATGAAACTTATAAAATAAAACAACAGAATAAACAATGTGTCACCGACAGGCTACCTTCCCGACGTATATACGAACGGTTAGCTTGCCTCCTTTCTTTACAAAATGGACCCACAATATGTGACTACGCACTCTAAGAGTTTTAACATAATACCGTGGCGACAGGCCCCGCCATACCCCGAATATACATAGCCATGACAACTCCTAACATCGGAGCCATCTAAAATGCCAACCAGATCCTAAGCTCGCGGATCCACACTGTACCTAAACTGCGGACATGAACGCAGCCTCGGCGGGGCCGCATAACAAAAATTTAATATGGAATGTAAATAACGTGCAAGAATCAAATCATAACAGACAAAGAACGCCCTTTTAACTCAAATCAATCATATATTAACTGCCTTTCCTTCTTTCGATAAGATTTAACAACATATTCTTACATACTTACTTAAGAGCTTAATCCAGCCTTTTCACATAACTTACATATCTTACATAACATAATCCGCCCATTTATGACACGGTGTCTCGATGAATCATGTGACATAATCCGCCCGCTCGGGCCTTGCATCGTGGGAATCATATAACATAATCCGCCCGCCGCCTCGGTGCATCGTGGAATCATGTAAGATAATCCGCCCGTGGGGCTCGGTGTAAGATGACGTAACCCTACCATGTGTAGGCTCGGGGTAATATGGCATAATCCGCCTATGCGGTAGGCTCTGTATCTCATAACGCATCCGCCTATTTGTAGGCTCCTGTGTATTTCATAACGTAATCCGGCCTATTTGTAGGCTCGGTGTATTTCCTTACGTAACATTTTAAAACGTATTGTTACCTCTTCTTAAGTCGTTATAACAACTTCCCATAAAGCTATTATAACAACCTTTCATTTTAGAGAACTCAAGGCACTTTTGGTCTGACAACATTAGAAACTAGACCTAAAATACCACGTACATACGCATTTCAATGAATCATAAACTTCTTTCTTTTTAAAACTCAAGTCACATACTCTTAAAATCATGTCATCAATACTTTTAGAAATCAAGTCCACAACTTGAAAAATAAAGTTTCATAATCCTTAGAAGACAACCAAAGTTCATAGTCTTAAAACCTTATATCATACATTCTTTAAAATCCACTTACTTATACTTATACAAAACAAATATAAAGTTCCATACACTTCCAAAACCAAGTAACTTATTCTCTTAAAACCATATAACTTTCACTTTTAAAAATCAATCCCCTTTTCACATATAAATTCAAGTCATTTTTGAACGTAAAATCCACTTACTTACTTTAAATAAATCAAGACACATAGTTTTAAATCAAATCTCATATTTTCCTAACCATTCTTACCAACATCTCCCATAAGACTTGGTAGGACTTAGACAATTTAACATACTTATAACTTAGGATAACTTAGACATAACCCTTACGTAGAGTAAATCAACATACATACTTCTTAACTTCTAAGAATAGAAGGAATCATGAAATAATACCACATGTATATTCCATACATAGAACCATGTCTAAAGAAGGAAGAGGTTCACATACCTCGCGACGATTATCGACAAATAGCAAAAAGCTCCAAAGTACTTCCACCTTGAGCTATTCCATTCTTCAAGTAGGATACGCTATACCTAGTACGTCAACCTATAATGGTCACCATACGTCCATTAACTTCTTACTTCATACGTAGAATATTTTAGGTGCTAAGTCGCTAAATTCTACGGAAAATCGGACAGCACCTCCTTTGTTTCTACTTACTTTGCCACCTTTTCAAGGCCGAATACAATAACCAAACAGCCCCAATTGGCTCACAATTTCTATAAGGTACTCCAATACAAATGACTAACTAAATGTTCCCAATTGGCTCACAATTTAGAAAGTAGTCCAATACAAATGAAAAACAAACTAAAAAGTCCAAATTCGGCCACCTTGAGTTCAACCTTACCAATTCTTATCAAATTTCCATTTCAAACCAAATTGGTAGCATAACATGATATCAAGTCGTATTTGATTATAACAATCCATAATCTCAAGTAGGTAACGCACGATTTCTAAAAACGACTAAATTGAAATCCAACTTAACAAGGCTTATATAACATTTCGAATTTAGCTACAAGCACTCCATAATACTTATAAACTTCAACTTAACCACTTCATGCTATCAACATGTAAAGCTAACAACAACAATAATAATACATAATCTTGTAACATCTTAAAGGACAAGATTATACCTTAACGATTCTCAAACCAATCTTCAACCAAGTCGTTCTAGCAACTTGAGACTCTCCAAGATACTTCAATCCGCTACTGAGACCCTTAGAACCATACCAACAATTTTCCTTCAAACTCCCAACCAAAACCTAGAAAAGCCATTAGGTTTTCACCTTGCGACTAATACGAAAACTCTCTTTTCGGGATTTTTCTATTGAGATATACTTACATAACACTCATGAACCTTGGTTTAAAGTGGGGATTTATCGACAACAAACAAAAAATTTCTTGTTCAAATGAGCTCAAAGCGAGAGCTCCTAATGCCTAAGCTCCAATTCTCTAAAAATTTTCTAAGTGTTATGACAAGTCTTGCTACTAGTACTACTATATAGTTCAATGGAGGGTCAATATGCAAACAATTGGGTGGTTTGGATGATCTCTAATTAAAATATCAAGACTTTGAACCCTTTGACTTAGTCAATTTTGTCAAGCTAATTAATAGGAAGACTTAGTCATCTTAAGGCTATGGTCAATGACCATTTTGGCCATGACATTTTCGTCCAAGGCATAAATAAGGGGGGTGACAAGTGTCGCCCTCCCATTCGTCACAATAATACGCTTTCCGACAATTTCAAATTTCCGGTAAATTTTTACAAGTCTCAAATCTTAACACTTGTGAGTTCTTACTTACGTTCTTAAAACATGTCCTGTAATTACGGGGTGTAACACTAATTCCAAGAATGTAGCAGACTTCACCCAAGTCCTTCATCATGAAGGTGCTGGATAACCATTCCTTGACTATTGTATGAGAGTCTTATTGTCTCTCATTATTAATATGTCATCTACATATATAAATATGAAGATAATACTCCCTTTCTTGCGCTTACTATAAACGCAAGAATGTTCTTTGCTTCTAACAAAGTCAAACAATTTCACTACTTTGTCAAAGCAAATATTCCAACTCTTTGAGGCTTGCTTAAGTCCATAAATGGACTTTTATAGCTTGCATAAATGGACTTTTATAGCTTGCATACTTCTTTGGGCTTAGTCTTGGATGTAAAACCCTCAAGTTGTATCATAAACACCTCCTTAATTAGGCTACCATTAAGGAAACAGTTTAACATCCATTTTTCAAATGTCATAGTCATAGTATGCGGCTATAGCAAGCAAAATCCGAATGGACTTAATTTTCGCAACAGGTGAAAATGTTTCATCATAATCGACCACTAACCATTGATTATAATCTTTATCCACCAATATTGTCTTATAAGTTTGTACATTTCCATATGCATCAATCTTCTTCTTGAAGATCCATTTTCATCCTATGGGTCTAACCCCTGTTGGCAAATCAACCAAATTCCAAACTTGATTGATGTACATCGAGTCCATCTCAGATTTCATGGATTCTTGCCATCTTTGCGAATGAATATCTAACATAGGTTCATCGTCATTAGGAATATCTATCTCATTGTGTGTTTCAACAAGAAAATTAAGTCTTTTAGGTGGACGATGAGACATAGTGGACCTACAGAGTTGATTATTCTGCGTTTCAGTGTTTGTTGCATTATAATTGTGATAAGGTCTTTGTGTGCTGGAAAATCCACCACCTTGAGAGCTTTCAGGAATGTCATTTTTATGTATTTCCTTAATGGAATGACGTACAACTATTGTATCATCTTCCATTGGTTGTGTATGAGAGCCTTGCATTTCTGCACTATCTCTCACATCACTCCCATTGGCTGAAGGGCATACTCTAAGTATCCAATCTTCACCAAATACTCCCACTGAATCCTTATCTAGGTCATTCGACAAGGGTTCAACTTCTATGTTATCTTGTGGTTCTTCAATTTCTTCAAGTTCTATCTCATTGCAGCTTTGTTCCTTATAGACATAGTCTTATTCAAGGAAAGTTGTATTTCTGGAAACAATGACCTTATGTTCTCCAAAAAGATAGAAATGGTATCCCTTAGTTTCTTTTGGATACCCCACAGAATAATATTTCTCACTTTTAGATTCCAACTTGTCAGTAAGCATCTTCTTTACATATGTAGGGCACCCCCAGGGTCGCATGTGTTTAAGTGCTGGCTTTTTGTCATTCCATATCTCATATGAAGTTTTCTCTACTGACTTTGAAGGAACCATGTTCAGAATATAAATTGAGCTTTGCAATGCATAACCCCAAAGGTATGTTGGTAGAGTTGAGAAACTCATCATGGATCTAACCATATCTAATAGGGTTCGATTTCTTCTTTCAGCAACACCATTTATTTGTGGCATTCCAGAAGGTGTCCATTGTGATTGGACTCCATGATGCTTCAAGTAATCTAGAAATTATTTACTTAAGTATTCACCTCCTCGATCTGGTCGAACGGTCTTGATACTTGTTTCAAGTTACTTCTCTACATCTGACTTATACTCATTGAATTTCTCAAAGGCTTCGGACTTGTGTTTCATAAGATATACATGCCTAAACCTTATGAAATCGTTTGTAAAAGTGATGAAGTAAGGGAATCCTCCCTTAGATTGAGTTGAAAATGGCCCATATACATCAGTATGGACCAACTCAAGCACCTATTTGGCTCGTACACCTTTCCCAGAAAGTGGCTTGTTAATCATCTTTTCTCTCAAACAAGATTCACAGTTACCATAGGACTCCAAGTCAAATGATTCCAGGTAGTCTAACTTCCTTAATCTCGCTATCCTTGATTCATTGATATGATCAAGTCTACAGTTCCTTAAGTAAGTGGGGTTTCTTGGATTACTTATCTTAACTCGTTTATTTTGCACATTGAAAATTTCATGACTATAGTTTAGAACATACAAACCGTCCACAAGCAGAGCATTTCCACAAACAAAACCATTAACAGACAGTACATAACTGCCATTAGAAATAAATGAGAAAAACCCCTCAATGTATAACACTGGGATATAAATATTATTCCTCGTCAATGAGGTAACAAAATAACAATTATTTAGTTCTAAACAAAATCCTGAAGGTAAATCTAGTCTATATGTTCCCATGAGTTCAGCATCCACTCGTGCTCCATTTCCAACGCGCAGGTCTACCTCCCATGGTCTAACCTTTCTGTTATCAATCAGACCCTACACATTATTACAAATATGTGAGCCACAAGATGTATCCAATACCCAGCAGTGAGTGTTACTTATAGATATATTTATTTCAATGACAAACATACCTTGTCCAGTAGAGCTAGAAGCACATAGTTCTTTGCCTCCTCCTGGAGCTGTGTAGTCCTTCTTCCAGTGCCCCTTCTTCTTGCAGTTGAGGCACACATCCATAGCTACCTTTGCCTTCTTCTGAACATCTCCTCTAGGTTTCAAAACTGTGGGTGCAACAATTGTCTTACCCTTCTTCTTCTGCATGTTCTTACGCTTGGGTTTGAACTTGCTAGATGAGCCCACTATGAGCACATCTTTTCCTTTAGAGGTAGATAATTCAAATATCTTCAACATGTTGTGAAGCTCTGGAAGACTCACCTTAGTCCCTTAATGAAGTTCACAATGAAATTCTCAAATGAACCAGAAGCGAATTCAAGATCAGGTTGACAGAGACATTTATAGACAATTTCGTTCTAATCAAAGCCAACCTTTCTATCAATCCAATTATCTTCAGAACATGCGCTGACACTTGACCCCCTTCGTTCAGCTTACACTTGAAAAGTCTCTCAACATTTCATACTCCATTGTTTGAGACTGTGAGTCATAGAGACTTTTTAAGTGTTCTAGTATTTTGTTGGGGCCCATGTTTTCATGTTGTCTCTGTAACTCCATAATCATGGAGGATAACATTACACAATGTGCCGAGGTAGCATCATCCAAATGCTTCTGATAAGCCATCTTGTCAAATAGGGCATACTCATCAGAGTCTTCAGCAGGGACTGTGGGGAATACTGTGTCTAACACATACTCAATTATTTCAAGTCTTAACACCAATCACAAATTTCTCAACCAGTCAGGGTAAGTAGCTTCAGTTAACTCGTTTATCTCGACCAACATTTTCAGCAATAGATTCGACATTTTTATATAATTTGAAGAAATAGATAGACTTGAAACTAAACTCTAATATAATTTCTATTGAACACATTCGATAACTAATTAACATGGCCTTTAGTTTAATTAGCTCTCACTATTTTAACATACTCTTCGATCCCATAGAAGAATATAGAATCATATCAAATATGATCATAATGGGCCTAGATCCAGGTTCATGCTATCTCCATGTTTGTTGTGGCTGATAACTTCAACAACCAACCTGGTAGGTCTCCAAACCAATTACAAAAAAATTGTAACTCTTGTTTGATCAAATATTCCAAACAATCGATCTGCATCCCTTGGCTTGTTTGACGCTGTGGCGCCAAGACAACTTAGCAAGTCAACCCCGTTATGCAACTGTAATTATGCATCTAAGTGAGTTTTGCTTTATAGAGCAAACACTGTGGTATGAATACTCATGAAGGTTTATCACTCACTTCTATATTTAACATGCATCTATGAAAGAGTCTGAGTCCTCGTAGACTTAGAGCAAACACTGTGACATAAATACTCATCTCACCGAAAAGGATTTTGCACTAAAATAAATTATAACAGACGACACGTTCATTTTAAATGAGACTTGTATTAAATTTCGGGGAACATTTTAATTTAGGGTTTTAACCAAGATCAACTCTAGCATGCTATATCAAATAAAGCATCTTAGGTATCATGCAAAGTCAACTAAGCACATATTGGTTACCTCATTCCCACGTATGATATTAAGTAGTTTAAACACATATTGGGCGCCGCCTACCCAAATAATTATTTACGGACGCTATTCTAGTAATTTAAATGACAAACATATTAACATTTAGCACATAAACAATATACTTATCAAATAACATACTGTATAATAATAATCATAGGTTAAACACTCTGAACTCTGATTTTTGTTTGTTTTCTGGACAGGTGGAGCCGCGACGCCAGTGAGGCAGAAGACTTTTGGCTTCTGCAATACATTAGCGATACGACGCTCCATTATGGAGCCGCGACACTGGTAAGGCAGAAGCCTTTCCGCTTCTGTAGTGCATTAGGACCACGACGCTACACCATGGAGTTGCAGCACCTACTGTTTAGTATGTCCAGAATTTTAAAAATGAAGCTTTTATTCACGGATCTTGGACAGAAGCCGCGACTCCTGCTTGTCACCATGACGAGCATCGCGGCGCTCCACCATGGAGTCGCGGCACCGCCGTGAAACCCTAGCAGACACTGACGTTCTGACAGAATGTATCCGTGTTGATTTTATAAAAATCGTCCAAACCCTAAATCCAATTTAGGGATCAGATCACATATCTTTTATCATCACCCACTATTATCAATAACACACATATCAACCATCATCCATTCCTACTCGTTCTTCACTGTGCACCATGTTCGTAATGAACTGGTTATCTGCACTTTGGCTTAGTCCGAGTTAGAACGAGATGACTTCCTCAATTTAGCATAGTTGATATTTTAGGGTGACATCAAAAGGTTAACTGTTCAGTAAAGATATGTAGGATTTCAAGAAGCCTTGTTTTAATTCAGTTTGAAAACCAATTTTATGTTTAACCTATATTATTATTTTATTCAATTGTTATGTACCATTGAACCAGCCTGGGCTCCAATACCACTGTAGGGTTTTTGTTCGGTTCATAACACATAAGTATGACATAGCGGAAGTTTAAAATTTTATTTATTTACCCCAACAATGTCTTCTGGTATGATTATATGACAATCGAAACCTGTAAGTAAAACATAAACAAGAACACTTACAGGTTATATAATCTATAATCTTTTACTAAGGGCGAACACATGATTGTTCCTTACGATTTCAAGCACCTTGCTATAGCGTATTCCTCTGTCAATAAAGCCATCTTGATAGAGGTTTGAGAAAGTTTTATTCTAAACTCTAAGTCTAGAATTGTTTAATAGAATAAGTGTATGATATCAACGAGGTTAGTGCTGTATATATAGTTAATTTTTGGTCAAAAACCGGATTAGGGTTGAGCTCTAAGCCTGGCCCAAAAACTGAGGTGCAGTGGACCAGTCTGACTGGGCCCACTGTCGGGTCGGCGTCGCGGCTCAACTTAGTAGGGGTCGCTGCGCTTGACGTTCCTCATTTATATATTCAACACATTTAATTAAATCCAAAATTCAAACCTCGTGTTGAGTCGTTCCATCCCGGTGGGTTTTGACTTAATTAAATAATTTCTATCAAATAAAAATTATCCCATAGTTATTATCAATTTAAATATCTCGATTCCAAATAGAATATTTAATACTTTCTCAATACATCCTTAGATCGAAGAGACAATCGACATAGTGTGACCCTATAGACCTTCATATATTGACATTAATCCAATTAAGGTCCATACAGAACTCCTAGACTGCACCGTACGACGAACTCAATATGTGAAGTACGTTTACATGAATCCAGCAAACATAACCTTTATGTGAGATGATAAATTCCTTTCATTCGCGACATTTGATCAAGCTTAGGATTTTCCATGTGTCTATCCAAATGGCTGATCACTTTATCTCATCTATATTAGTCTACAACTAAACCATATTCTAAATATGTCTTTTGCATTGGCCAATGACTTGGTCGACCTAATATCACTGAGAAGTTGTGTGCCTCTCGAATATCCAATCGAGGAATGAATATTATTCTTGGCTCAACTACCACCTTAATTACATCATAATGAAAGAAGTATCTTATCCTATAAGGAGTTTAAGCTTAGGACATGGTCAAAATATAATACCCTGTAAACAAAGTGTGTATTGACCTCAAGTTAAAGTACATTTATCTCTCACATGCTAATAACACTCTAGACATGTATAACAAATAGTTTATCAACAGGGTGTACCAATACTTTCCAAAAGTATCCATGTGTTCATCACTAGTAACCATTACTCGTAGCAGGTGAGACATAATATATTTTCCAAGAATGTGATGTAGACCACATGTCGACTTATAACATATCACCGATATCTCATTCTCGATAATCACTAGTCGAGAAAATTTTGAGAGTTACGCTCTATCATCAATATCTCACTCTATTAATGACAACGTAAGCTCAAGGGATGCACATTAATGAATGATTACAAACAATCAAATAATAATTCAAAATAATTGCAAATGCCATAAATATATTAATAATACGAATGTGTTCAAGTACATTTGTCCCTAATAATGATTGTCTCTAGGACATATGTCACGCCCTTTTTCGACCTCGACAAATGAACTCAACTCCTGCTTAGAAGAATGTTAGAAAATAAATAATAAAATAAATGCTAAAGGGTGCTAAATACTAAAAAAGTGCTAAAGGTACTTAAGATGTTAAAAGGGTGCTAAAAGTGTTAAAGGATTCGCGGAGTCGCCACCTAATTAGTTTGAGTGAATTAGGACACCTAAATGTCAACTAAGTTAAAGTCAACACTAACTCCATTTAAATGGTCTGCTAAACTTAATGAGATTCTGGGCAAGGGTTCTTTATTAATCTAGAGGGAAGGGGTTAGACACCCTCTAAGATCCGCTAACTTGTGGTTGTCCGTTCAAACCTAGGTTAATTATTATGTTGGAGAAAATGCGTATTTTTTTGAAAATATAAAAAAGATGCTTCAAAGTATTTTATAAAATGAGGCATGTTGATACAAGTTTATAAACCTAATGTTATAAAAATATATGTAAAGTTTTAAAGTGTGTGTTTACATTATTTATAATGTAAACGATGCAAAGTTGATTTATGGACTAAATATATGTACTTGCTTTATAAAAATACATGTAAAGCTAACTTTGGATAAGTGCATTGTGAAATATATAAAGTTGAAAGTATGCATTTATACTATTTATAAAATGAATATGCGCAAAGTCGATTGATTTGACTAAGGATATGCATTTATCTGCGAAATCAAAGAAGTGATGCGTTAGTTTCATGTTTAGATATGCAATTTTAACGGTTAGGCAAAAGATTAGACATTAATGACAAGCCTAAGATAAATAATTAGAAGTGCATTTAATTCTAAATCACCTTCCCACCTTATATGTTCAAAGACTAATTGAACTAACTCTCCTATTAATTATAAAGTTAGATAATAAAATTGCAATAAACAAATAAAGGCATAAAATGAGGCAATGCGATTTGAAGAGTAAGAGGAGTTGAGATGGATGACGACGTCATCTTGTCCTATTTTTGTTTTAGAAATTTCTGAAGCAGGAATACGGATGAATGTGGATGCGGGTCCCATTTGGAGTAATTCATGATGAGTCTCGCCATGAGACTCTTCATTTTGCTCCGATGCATTTCATGTAAGAAAATAAGAAAAAGAAAAGGATTAGTTTATGTCCAACCAACTAAATAGAGAAGATAATCACATATTCAAACATGCTTGTGATTTAATTATTAAAGCCAAATAAGATAGCAGATCAATAATAGAAAGCCCAAAAGTTGTCCAACCCAGATATGAGGGTGTGTCGATCCAAACATGCAAATTTTTTAGATTCTTGTTAAACGAGGGGATAGGCCCAGCACATAGCCAAAATAGTTTAATCATGAATGAGCCTCAAGGAATAGTTAATGCACAGAGACGAATTGAGGAAAATAAAAATAGGACAAACCCGACACATACAACATGATATGCATAATGACATGCCAAACATATAAGCCAAGATATACTAAGTACATTGTCCATATATCCCTGCATATGCTTACTACATTTTAAATTCAAGACATCAAACAAACAGAACAAAATCGATTGAACAACTATTCATTAAAACTGGGTGCAGGGATTCAGTTTCAAGTTTTCGTTTAGGTATCATGGCCTAGCACATAGTTCTTGGATACTGAGGTCAGCATGTTCAATAAGACCCTAAGCAGATAACCAGATGAATGCAACTGAAGTTTAACAGAAACGTATTGCAGGTATTTCCTAATAACTTAACAAGCATGTTAACATATACCACATCTTTTCATTGAAAGGATTTATTCAGTCAATCAAAATTAAAACAGACTGTGACTTGGGGAGAACAGGAAGACAACAAAGCATATTTCAACCAGACTTAACCATGAAGGCAGAATTTATTGTACAAACATATATCCATCATTATTCAGACCAGACATGGCATTAGCTCTTCAGTTCTCATATATACATGAACATAACTCAATTGTAGATCGCAGCTGAGCATTTGTATTAATTCCCTATATATAATCTTTGCTGGAATCCGTATTGAAAATAACAACACTTATCATATAATGCTGAATATAAACATGGCATATTCAAATACTAGTGGTCGACAAAATAGCCAAACGAACCATTAACAATAACCAACATTAATGAAAGCATTTCACTACCCAATGTTGCATTCCCTTTAGCAAACGATTACCATGATCATACATCTATTCCATGGTTCGATAAGGAAATACAGATTTAGATTAACTGAAACAGGCTGAATTCGACATCACACTTAAGCCTTGACAAAACAGTAACAAGAAGGAATCTAGCTAAACATGATTAATCGACCTGAGATACATAAAAGGCACGTAGAACATAGAAATAAACTAGAGTCGAGAGGAATTCAAGTTTACCTTCTCCGGACAGCGAACCGAGGTAGCGTATCAAGTCGTCGATTCACTCGGAGTTTGGTTGCTATGCTATTAAAGTTCGAAACTTCGGTTTTGGAAGTGAAAGTTGTTCTACTAGATGTCTATTGGGTTTTTACTTGTTTTCCATGGATGCTGATACCTGCGGACGCTGAAGGCTTTAGTATTTCCTCTGTGCCCCTCCTCTGTGTTTTAAACGGGTCTTCCCCTCTTCCTTAAATCATAAAATTGTGCTATATTTATACTCATTTTTTTCTGGAATTCGAAAGGATAGCAAGAAATCCTCAAGATTCGATTTCCATTTTTGGTTTCATTCTTCGACGATTTGGGAGCGATTTTGGTTGATCTTTTATGGTAAATTGGGACAATATTTTAGAACTGATTTAGACGGGTTTGAGGATGGGGATGAGAAGATTTCCCGGCGGAAATCTCGCGCATGCATTGCTGGAGGTGTGGGGAGCGGCGACTCAAGGTGTTTTTTTAGGGTTTCCTTTTCGTTTTTCTTAGGGTTGTTGGTATCTAAAAGGAAGGGGGGAGGGCTGATATAGGATAGTGGGCCGTGGGTTTAAGGGATAAAGAGGATGGGGAATGGGGTTTGGGCTTACGGTTCTGGGCCTCATGGGCTGCAAATTAAGGGTTTAGTTTTAGGAGTTAGTTTTAGGTATTAGGTATTTAATTTGGGTAATGTGTTATTAGTTTTAGGTGTATTATTTAATTAGTGGTAGATTAAATTATTTAAATACAACCCCATGTGTTTTATTAGTTTTAGCTTGGATTTTTATTATTACAATAATAAATGCGGGCGTGCTATTTAATTAGTGCTAAATATTTTATAATGTGATGCCGTTATTAAAACTTATTTATTATGCGTATTTTGCGATGTTAAATTAAAAATAAATGGAGATTTAAATTATTTAAATGCTAGATGCAAATATGATATTTAAGGATTGCTTAATGCTTTTATAAATGCGACGCTATTATTTAAAATCTTATTTATTGTGCATTATTTATCATTATTTAAGTTGAAGTTATCTTAATATGATTTTAGGTGCTTTATTAATTTTAGCTTGAATTTAAATTATTACAATAATTATGGAATTGCTTTGCGTATTAATAAATGCGACTATGCTATTTGAC
Source organism: Przewalskia tangutica (assembly GCA_029844215.1). NCBI lineage: Eukaryota > Viridiplantae > Streptophyta > Magnoliopsida > Solanales > Solanaceae > Przewalskia > Przewalskia tangutica. Next base: position 72,396,707 of record CM056732.1, read on the forward strand.
GCGACGTCATTGCTAAATTATTTATTTATTTACGTATTAAAATTATTAAGAATTAATGGAAATAGAACAGGGCTTAAAATTGATAAATGCGGGCGCGAGACTCGGAAATGCTTAGTAATCTACGTAAAATGTGGTGTCATTATTAAATCTCTTATTCATGCATGTATTAATGTTTTATTGTTGCATTTTATTATTATAAAAATTGTAAAAAATTATTTTGAAAGATTAGTGTAATTTTCTAGTTAATGACTGGACGGAAGGGTCAAAATTGGGTGTCAACAACATATATATATACATTCCGTATGTTGTTGTTGTAGTAAACTATACATCTTTATGATATATAGAGTTTGGCACAAATGGCGCGAGAAACATATACAGGCCAAAGAAAACAAGAAAGTAGAACATAAGAAACATTGCAGTAGTTATTTTGGTTGATTCCGATGGACAAACCAAGAACATAGAGGTGCAATAAATGTATGGTAAAAAAAACTTTAAGAAGTTGAATCTTTTTTTCCACCAAACGGCTCTTTTGAAATTCATCAGAGAATACCTATGAATAAAAGTATTTTACTGGATATTCCTCGTTGATTATCTACTAATTAGTACTAAGTTTGCATCATTATCACAAACTCTTCACACGACTAGATGGAATGTAACGTTATAACAACATACCCAATGTATGAATATTCTAACGTTTTGAAAAGCTAAAACAAATACCTGCAATTTTGATAATGTTAACCAAACTGCAATTAATGTTTAAATTCGAAGCGTGACTTCAGCCATCACGAGACAATTTAGTATCGATCATTTGAATGATGCATGGAGATTAATACAACACCAATGATGTAAAATATCATTTTAAAGTTTGCGCATAAGCAGAGGAGCATCATACTGCGGATGAATAGTCACTACTGCAAATGGAACATGTGCATAAGATGGTGATAGTTCACATGACAAATTTTGTAGTATCATTGCTATTGCCATTTTTGCTTCCATCATTGCAAAGTTTTATCCAATGCAAATTCGAGGTCCCCTGCCAAATGGGATATATGAGAATTGTTCTCTTGTTGCCTTTGACACTCCTTCACTGAATCTTTTTGGTTTCAAGTTGATCGGTGTATTTTATACACACTTTTTGAGTCATTTTTAGTTAGTATTTTACTCATTTTGTTTATGTTTAGTATAGTATTAGGGTCATTTTCCTTTCTTTTGTGTCACAGCGGTCAGAAATGGAGAAATGACAAAAAGGAGATGAAATGAGCATAAATGAGATGGAATTGCACACAAAAGGGCCAAGAAATGAAGTCTAAGAAGTTCCGAAAAGTATAGAGGAGATCAGACGAAGTCCGGACGAAAAAAGGACGAAGAACCGAAAAAATGCGAAATTCGTGAATAGTACTATTTGGGCGCCGTGGGCCGAAAGTTCAGAGACTCGTAGATTTTTCGGCGTCGTGGCGCCGGACTGCAGGGCCACGGCGCCGACGCGGTATTTTTGACGTTTTGGGCCGAATTTGACACGTTTTTAGGGTCCGAAAGGGACAAGGATTCCTACCTATTAAACCTAAAACCCTGCTCATTATATATAGCTAATAGCCATCATTCTCCATTATTCATACCTCTCCATACCTCATTCCACCACATTCTATCATTATAAATAGTCCACAACACAAGAGAAGGAGGCTAAGGCTTGGAGACTTTTTCTTGAGTATTTTTTTTTCTTTTTTTTCTTATGCTTTGTTTAATTCAGTTCATGTTGGTTTGTAATTTAGTTCTTAACGTGACAATGACTATGAGCTAATTACTTATTTAGGGATTTCCTTGTGATTCACTTGAAGCTTTTATCTATGAATTAATACATTAGTTAATTTCTTCTTCCATTAGATTAAGATTTATTCAATAATTGCCTTGATTGCTTGGTAATTAATTTATCACTAATTATCATCACTTATATGATTTCTAATCGAAATCCGAAAGGGGAGATTGTGAATATGCTATAGTTGAATAAACATAGGTTAAAATCGTGGACGAAAGTACCCCGATACTTGTGTAGCATAATATGTTATTGTTCTTAATCCTCATTTGTGGTAAATCCTATCATCGAAAGATAGAAGGGTTCTGCATCGGAGTTGAGTGATTATATTACCTTAACAGGAGTATAAGACGGTCTAATTAACCTTCTATCTTAACGTAGAAGAAGAAGCCAGTCTAATTGTATTAAGGATTGAATAGAGTGGATAGTTGATGATCTTGAAAGACCTAATTCTCCATCATAACTGATTTAATTCAAAGTATTTTCATAATTAGTTTATTTCCTGCATTAGTTTTAATTCTTAGTCATAAATCTCAAACAAATTTACGTTCACCAAATAGAAACTAAAGGATAGATAATCGATACTTGAAAATCAGTCTCTGAGTACGATATTCGGTCTTACCTAGACTATATTACTTGTAACGGTACGTGCACTTGCGTTAAGCGTGTGTATAAATCGCACATCAAGTTTTTGGCGCTGTTGCCGGGGACTGACGTACTTTCAATATCGATTTGTCTATTCTTATTTCTAATTTGGTTGCTCCAAGAACAAGTTTCTAACTTGTTCTGCGAGCATCTTTTTATCACATTTTGTTGTTTTTCTTAGTTTGCAGGTAAAGTTCGAAAAAAAACGAAAAAAAAGGAAAAGAATAAGAAATATATACAGGGCTCATGGACTACTACTTCTATCAGGGGGAGCAGATTCATCAGCAACATCTTAAACCACAAGTTCTATAGGAAAATCTAGATGAGTTGCAGACAGACATAATCAGGCTCACCAAGTGCTAGACTCAGTTTATGGCTGAGACAAGGGAGTCCCTAAAAAATTTGGAAACCCACATAGGGCAACTGATGGATAAGATGAGCAATCCACCTCAAGAAAATCTGCTTAGCAACATAATTGTGGGAAGTGGTAAGCAAATTGATGAACTTGAACCACACCCAAATGTTGAGGAATCTGGCGAGATAGTTGGTGTAGAGAAGGAAGAGATTACTGAGATCCAATTATTCACCTTTTTGGATTCTTTGAAAATTATTTTTCTTGTACCTATTGCAAAAGAAACACCACCATATGTTACTGTTGATCCCCAAATAGGAAGTCCATACCATCAAGGGCACTCCATAGAGTTGAGAGGTGTAGGGAATTTCACTGATCCCTACATTATTGAGAGCCTAAAAGGCACGTCTGTCTTGTGTACTTGGGGGATACTCTTAGATCTGAGGCCCTTGTTTGGAGAAGTTGTTGTAGTTGAAGTGAGACCTGCAACAAACACTGTGCGGATTGCAAGAAGTTCGCAGTAGGATCAGCCGGGCACTAATAAAGGTTAACTGCGTCCGGCTAAAAGACGTTAAAAACATCGCTTGTTAGGCAACCCAATATTTTTAATTATGTTATTTTAATTTTTGTTTTTATTTTGTCTTGAACAGTCTCACGGTCTTGGATTTTTGTTTTGCGTTGTTGGATGACATGTGGACTAAAAGCTAACTCTGAGGAAAAATGAGCAAAAATGCTGAAAACAGAGAAAAATCGTCATCAGCGCCACGGCGCCCAGAATCAGCGTCGTGGCGCCAAAAGTTCAGAGAGCCCGCAGTACTTTTGGGCACCACGGCACCGAATCTCAGGGCCGTGGCACCGAAGGTTCAGAAACCCAAATTCCGTGCAAATTTCAGAATTTTTCCTCCCAGACCTCCATTATGACCGCTGTGTTGTGTCAGTAAGTTGTCCCTATTTTTAGTCTACACACATTGGGGATAATGTGTCGATTAAGTTGGGGGGGTGTCTTATATTTTGTTTTATTGTTTTGAGTCTTTGTGATTTGTTTTGTGTGTTTTTGAGTCATAATTTTTTTTAAGATCATGCATATTGTAGTTACTTGAAACGCCTAGTGGAGTAAAGTGGAATAATGTAATGGAATTAGAAACAACCATCTGAACAATTAGGTTAGATATGCCAAAAATTCATGAAATCAAAAATTATTTGGGGTATCTTGCTTGATTTATGCATTGTTAGTAATTAAGCCTATGTGTCTGCTTGCTTGCTATTTGAGGCGAAATAGTTAGGTTATGCATGTTAGGGAGATGACTCAGACATTTCTTTGTTAGCCCTTTCTTAGCATTCTTTGCCTATCCCTGACATTACAATTGTATCCCTAGTCAGCCCCTTTGAGCCAAAAATAAGATCTTTCTTTGACACCTTATAATTCCATATTTTTGCCATAAGTGAAAAATTGAGATGATTGAAATATAAAGTGTTGAAAAAGAGACAAAAGAGATTGAACAATTTTGAAGCACTCTAGTGAAAAAATAATAATAATAAATAGGCACAAGCCTAAGTTTGGGGGTGTCTGCTATTCATCATACACCTCATTCTCTCAAAATAAATGAAGGGAAAGATAGGTATGAGGTTAAAAATAGAATAAAAAAGAAAAGTGAAGAATTGAAAAGCAAAAGAGCTTATGGTACGTAAGATTGAGCCTAAAAGCCTATTTTTACCTACCCCTGCCTAAGCCTATATTATAACCTTGAAAAGTCCTGAAGATCTCTAGTATGTGTATTCATGATTAGTGGAGAATAACAAGTGAACATGCCATAGAATTTTGAAATTGACATGCATAGTTAGGTATTTTTACATCAATTGAGCATGATTGAATTGAATTTGCGAAATATCTGACTTGAGTGTTTAGAATACTAAAAATCCATACTATATGTTCATGCATATTATCCTACTAACCTTCATGCTTTTCTAAGTGACAATTGTGCAACAAATTGATCAGTGTCTTTGAGTCATTTTATTTTATTTTCTTTCGTGTCTTTATTTCTATCTTTTTTATCTTTACTCGAGAGCGAACAAAGGTTAAGTTTGGGGGTGCTTGATCGGTGTATTTTATACACACTTTTGAGTCATTTTTAGTTAGTATTTTACTCATTTTATTTATGTTTAGTATAGTATTAGGGTCGTTTTCCTTTCTTTTGTGTCACAACGGTCAGAAATGGAGAAATAACAAAAAGGAGATGAAATGAACATAAATGAGATGGAATTGCACACAAAAGGGCCAAGAAATGAAGTCTAAGAAGTTCCGGGAAGTATAGAGGTGATCAGACGAAGTCCGGACGAAAAAAGGACGAAGAACTGAAATAAATGTGAAATTCGTGAATAGTACTATTTGGGCGCCGTGGCGCCGAAAGTTCAGAAACTCGCAGATTTTTCGGCGCCGTGGCGCCGGACTGCAGGGCCACGGCGGCGACGCGATATTTTTGACGTTTTGGGCCGAATTTTACACGTTTTCAGGGTCCGAAAGGGACAAGGATTCCTACCTACAAAACCTAAAACTCTGCTCATTATATATAGCTAATTAGCCACCATTCTCCATTATTCATACCTCTCCATACCTCATTCCACCACATTCTATCATTGTAAATAGTCCACAACACAAGAGAAGGAGGCTAAGGCTTGGAGACTTTTTCTTGAGTATTTTGTTTTTCTTTTTTTTCTTATGCTTTGTTTAATTCAGTTCATGTTGGTTTGTAATTTAGTTATTAACGTGACAATGGCTATGAGTTAATTACTTATTTAGGGCTTTCCTTGTGATTCACTTGAAGCTTTTATCTATGAATTAATACATTAGATTAAGATTTATTCAATAATTGCATTGATTGCTTGGTAATTAATTGATCACTAATTATCATCACTTATATGATTTCTAATCGAAATCTGAAAGGGGAGATTGTGAATATGCTATAGTTGAATAAACATAGGTTAAAATCGTAGATGAAAGTACCCTGATACATGTGTAGCATAATAGGTTATTGTTCTTAATCCTACTTTGTGGTAAATCATATCATCGAAAGATAGAAGGGTTCTGCATCGGGGTTGAGTGATTATATTACCTTAACATGAGTATAAGACGGTCTAGTTAACCTGCTATCTTAACGTAGAATAAGAAGTCAGTCTAATTGTATTAAGGATTGAATAGAGTGGATAGTTGATGATCTTGGAAGCCCTAATTCTCCATCATAACTGATTTAATTCAAAGTATTTTCATAATTAGTTTATTTTCTGCATTAGTTTTAATTCTTAGTCATAAATCTCAAACAAATTTACGTTCACCAAATAGAAACTAAAGGATAGATAATCGGTACTTGAAAACCAGTCTCTGAGGACGATATTCGGTCTTACCTAGACTATATTACTTGTAACGATACGTGCACTTGCGTTAAGCGTGTGTATAAATCCCACATCAGAAGTTCCTTTACGTCTTCATCTCATATCTCCTTATCATAATGTACTAAGATTGTGGGTATAACGAGTACCACTCCGGCTGGTAGATTTAGGTCTCCCAATTTCACTTCCTCGCTAGTCCTTCTACCAAATACAGGAAATGGGGGGCGGGGGGAGGGGAATATCCTTAATGTCTCGTACAAGCTCATTGTTACCTACAGAAAAAATTATTGCATAAGTTGGCAGTAGAATGAGACTGTTTGGTTAAAGCTTTGACAAACTTATTAGAATTTTTTGTGTAATTGTTAACATTCAAAAGTGTTTAGCCGAATCGAGTGACAGCCGAAGGTGGAGAAGGATTCTAAGTCAGTAACTGAGCGAAATCATTAGTCCTTACCCTCAGTTAGAAAATCATTATCGACTATTACAGTAGTTTGACCGAGTCATAATTCCGAGGAACGAGTGAGACCCACACATATTCGGACGTCTCGAAGACCAAGTCAAAGAACCTTCTAGAAAAGGTAGCAACCAGCAACAACCAGAAGTAAGTGCCATCGATTGTGCTAGACGACAAGGCGAAAAAATCGGCACCACCTCCTCATAGTTGGCTAATGAATTTAGTGGGTGATTCAGTGGCTAACATAGGGGTCACATTTATTTTTTTTGTACTATAAATGTAGGAATCATTTGTATAGAATAAACACAATCAATCAATCAATCAATCAAACAACTGATTTTTACATATCTTCGTTTTATCTTTTTCGCCTTTACTTCAATTTAGTCGTGTTTATATTTCTTACCACCTAATTTACGCAATAACCATCTCAACGCTTTCTGGAGTAGTTGGGTGATACGATCTGACTTGTGGATGATACAGATTCAAACAACAAAAACGTGAAAACTAAAATAACAAGAAAATTATGGATGAGAATAGAGAGATAGAAGCAAGACCCAAAGAGTAGTGATTCTATAGACAAACTTAGGTATAATGAAACCTAAATCCCCCTAATTGGAATCAATCCTAAGAACCTATACTATTTGATCTTCAACAAAGATTAATCCAAATGAATCCACAAATGAACAACTCTATATGAAAATCAATGGAAAGAGTTTCAATAGCCAACAATGGTGTTACACCCCGTAAGTTCAGGACATGTGTAAGTGAATGTACGTAAGGAACACAAGACTTGGAAATTAGTACGAAAGGAAGGATTGTTTTTCCGACGGAAAGTCTTCCGGACGTCGGAAAGGAAAAATGTTCGTTGTTGAGAATTGGATTCTCAAAAGGAATTATTTGAAGAGTATGGAACTCTTAACCTTATGGAAATTTATTTTTTACGGATTTGGTCACGTGGGGCCCACCCGAGGAATTTTACGTTTTTCGGGGCCCACGAGGGTTACGGAATTTTATGGACGAATGAGAGGGCGACATGTGGCACCCCCACATGGCTTGGTCGAAATTTATGCAAGGGGTAGAATGGTCATTTGACCTATGTAGATGATAAGTCTTGCAAGCTTGACATATTTGACCAAGTCAACTTGTCCACATAGGCTCAATCCTTGTGATATTCATCCTAGCCTCACATTTGTTGATATCTAGACCCTCCAATGTGTTATATGTATCATACTAGTGCAAGACTAGCTCACTTTACACTTAGAAAATATTAGAGAAGCCTTGTTCTTCATGTGAAGCTCTCGGGTTTGCCCACTTTACCCACACAAATTTTGTAGTTTTGATCCTTTGTTCACAAGACTTTAACCCAATGTCCCTTAGGGTATTGTAAGGATATCTCAATAGAAAGATTTCGGAAAAACGGAGTTTTCACGTTAGTCATGGCGGAAACTAAGGGAGTTCTTCAACTTTGAAGTTGGAACTTGAAGAAGGGTTCTTCATAGGCCTCTAAGGAATGCTTGGAGCGGATTGGAACTTAAGGAAAGGAGCTAAGAATTTCTAAGGCGCGACTTTGGATCTTGGAAATTGTAAGGGCTTGGAAAGGTATAAATTTTGTCGTTTTAGTAGTTAAGACTTACTTATTGTTGTAGCTATGGATTTTAGCAAGCATGTGTTATATAGTATGAAGTTTGATATGTTTATGGAATATTGGAACCCTAATCCGAAAACTAGCATGTTTAGCTTTAAGATTGGAATTCAAGTCGACTATTGGTCTAAGCGTCACATGTTGTATAAAGAAGGAAATTGTAGTTGTTGAAGTAGTTTATAACTATATAACATGTTAGACCTAAGAACTTGAAATTGGAAAAGGATTGGAAAAGACTTAGTGTTTGTTATACCCCGTAGTTCCAGGGTATGTATGCGAGGACGTACGTACGAGAATACGACAGAAAGATTGGAAAGGAAGAAAGAGGCGATTTTTCCACGGAAAAGTTTCCGGTTTTTGTGAAGGAAAGAGGTTCGTTAATGGGAATTGGATTCCCAGATTTGGTATTCGGACTTCCTGGAATATTAGAGAATTATGGAATTTTATTTTCGGAAATGGTCACGCTGGGCCCACGGAGAAATTTACGCTTTGTGGGGCCCGCTTTGATTTTGAGATTTTGGCCGTTATGGATATTTTCGGAAGACGAAATATTTTGGACGAATCGGGGGGCGACACGTGTCACCCCCATGTGGCACCCTTGGGCCGAATTATGTTTGTGCACAACACTTGCTAGAGTCGCTGACGAAACGCTTTCACACTTTCGTAGGGAATTTCCGCTATGTCATTTAGTATTTTTGCGGATTTTTCCGAGAGATCGAACATGTTGGACCAACGAGAGGCGCACTTGGCACCCTCTCATCAGGGCAAAGTGCGGTTCTTGACGAAAAGTGGGTGTCAGTGGTAGATATTTTGGTAGATATTTTGTGTGCAAGTTGGCTAGGTACACATGGGTGAATCTTGGCCCTACACTTGCCTAACACTTGGTGTAATCTTGCCATCGTTGGTTGGCTTTCACTTGACCTATAAATACCTCCCTTCAAGACTAATTCATTCACAAATTGCCTAAGTCTTGAGAGCCTTCCCTCCTCCTTTTCGTGAGGCCCCCCTGGCCGAGTCCCCAGTGGGGTGGTAGACACCCCTCCTGTGGTGTGGCTGGGGTACCCCCTAGCCTAGTTGCTTTCGTATAATACCCCTTTTGTGGTATAGAAATACTCTCAAGTATTGTTATAATGCCCATATACCTTAGCCGTATACCTTGTAGTATTCTAAGGTTATACCTATACTGAAAAGCCCGTAAATACTATTATACTTCCGTCCGTCGCAAAAACCAAACCCTAGGAAAATCTCCATAGTCCGTTGAGTATTGTGTAGAAGTTGGTTAGAACTTCTAAGGGTGGTTTAAATGCGGTTGGAGCGCCTGAGTCGGAGCTAAACGATTGCCCAGATCGACTTTATGCTTGGATAATTATGGGCTTATCGAGGTAATTATCTTGTCCCTATTGTAATTGGATATTACACGTTGTAGGAGTATATAGTTGAAGTATACTATATATAGTCTTGGGATCAGACATGAGACTTGTGTAGTAGCAGTGGAGTAGAATTGTACCCGCTAGGGTTGGACGATAACCCCGGTTGGCTTGATGGCCAGGCAGATGAGAGGAGATTTACGCCATGCGGGGAGGTCTTTGTCGAATTTTCTGTAGAATGTTCTACGATGTTAATAAGCGCCGTGTGGCCTTATAGGTTGAAGTACTACGTGTGGCGCGTTCTACTTGGCTTAAGGAGTAGCCGACGGCTTGAGGTACTCGGAGCATTTTGCTATTAGTCGATAATCGTCGCGAGGTATGTGAACCTCTTCCTATCTCTCCTAGCATGATATGTGTGAACTATGTAGTACGGTAGACGTACATGTGTGAATTGTATTTGATTGTTGTAAAACATAAAGTGTTATAACGGCTTTATGGGAAGTTGGTTATAACGACTTTATGTAGGTAAGAAAACGGGTTGTGGTTCTTAAAAGATAATCGATTTGACTTATAAGCGGCAGGCGTTATAATAAAACTTGAAGTATTTCAAAAGATTTATGAATCGTTTTGAAAGAAGTGTAGTATGGTGTTTTGAAAACTTAAGAGTTATACTAGCTTTATGGGAAGTTAGGTATAACGGCTTAAGAATGGTTTACTGATGTTAGAAGTTAAGAGACTTGATCTTATAAGATAAGAGACTTAACTTATTTGTTTTAATGTGAATGTTTGTGTGAAACCTCATTCGTGAGTAATGAGTACTTGGTTTTATTTAAAGATAATGTTTCTTGATTTCTAAATCGAATGTGTATCGACAGCACCACTGCAGGCGTTAATAAAGGAAAATGTATTGAATAATGATGTATCGTATTAAAACCGGTAGAAACCTCCATCCGCATAGAAACTAAGATGAGACAAAATGATATTACATTTTCTAGATCATGGTCAGTAATAAGAATGTTGTAAACAAGAATAACCTACTCTGTGTGAGACATATATTACTCAATTGTTCTAAAAAGAAATCAAGTGATTAAGTTTATGAACTATGAAACCATTTGAAAATGAGGCTCGAGTAATTGAAACTAGGCAAGCCGAACTTAGGAAAAAGAATGTTGTTACTTGATTTTGAAAAGGAATGTGGGTTGGTCATTCTAATACTACGTATCGGGTGACTCGATAAAAGTAATGGATCTCCTTTAAAGAATTTAACGTGACGAGTACTTTAGGTTAAAACCCGGATTTTGTCGTAAAATGAAGTACTTTGAGTTGTGGATAACTTGCTATGCTTATTGTCAGAAACATGCCTGCTTGTTGTGATAGCCTTTGTTGTGCAAAACGTTGTATTCGTGTTACCGCTGCGTCTCTCGATGGAGGTCGGTTGATCGTTGAGAACTTACTTGGGCGTGTCGGCATTGACGGAGAAATTCCACGCAGATGCGTTCGCTGATAGTATTATTGTTGTTAATCGCTTTGGACATACCGGCCACGATGCGTAGCGCACGTATGTTTCCATTTTGATTATCGTCTTGTGATTTCCTTTGGACATACCGACCCGCGTAGCGCCGCAGTATCGTCCATTTGGAATCGTCTATTGTTTCGCTTTGGACATATCGACCGTCGTAGCGCAGTATCGTCCATTTGGAATCGTCTATTGTTTCCCTTTGGACATCACCGATGCGTAGCGCACGAGTATGCGTCATTTGGAATGTCTATTGTTTCCCTTTGGACATACCGACGTCGTAGCGCAGTATCGTCCATTTGAAATGTTGCCGTATTGTTTCCCTTTGGACATACTGACCCGATGCGTAGCGCACGAGTATGCGTCCATTTGGATTGTTAGCTAGTTTATTATTGTTGCATCATGGACATGTCTACACCGATGCAGTATTCCGGTACGCGCCATGATGCGAACATGATGGATGTTGTGGCGTGAGACCCATAGTTATATTTAGTGGTGACTTTGAGGCGTGAGTCCTCGACTGATCGCTTTATGTTGTGAATCGTAGTTTGGTTATCATACATGTCTCGCTTTATATAGACTAGTATGATTTCATTTACGATATTTTGCGCTTCACATACTTGGTACTGTTGCGACCTCCTTGGCCGCGTCATACGCCGCAGTAAAGGTACATCGATTGTCGATCCCCGCTTATAGGATCACATTCGGCGTGTTGGGAAGCTCCGTTTCTCGAGGCTTATCTTATTAGTATGTGTTCCCCGAGTTGTAGGTTCTGTACATTCGTGGTATGGCGGGGCCCCGTCCGTCATAGTTGTTGTAAATCTTAGAGGTGCAGAACTTGTGGCGGGGTTTGTAAAAAGGATAACCGTCGTATTTATGTTTATATGATGAAGGCAAATCGCTTGGCCTGCTTTATTTATCATGTCTCTCATTTCATGTTTAAAGTTTTTATTTCCGCTGGTTTTCTCCGATGTTGTATCGCTAGGTGCCCGGTAGGCACGATCCACGCCGGTTGGTCGTGACAAAAGTGGTATCGAGCGATTAATCCTCGGAAAAGTGTCTGCACCGTATCCGGAGAGTCTTGATTATCGGTGTGTTGTGCACCACATCAATAATCGTGAGGCTATAGGATATTTAGGATTGGTTTCTATTCTTCTCACTCGAGATCGTGCCTTGAGCCGTGTGTTGTAAGTTGAACCTCCGACGAAATCCTTTCCTTATTATGCCTCGCGTAGAGGCAACCCGAGCCAGAGGGCAAGGCAGCCGAGGAGCTGCGAGTAGAGTTCAGGGTGGCGAGCGAGGCACAGCCCAATCATTACCTGGGTAGTGCTTCATTCGGGATTTCGCGACGTCGCTAGCCCCAGTGAGTTTAAGCGACGGCGGTTCCTCTGCGGCCATGATATTTGAACCTTGGTTCCACGCACCGAACAGAGAATATAGATTGCAAGAGACAACGCATTACTAGCTATGGATTTGGCTACGAGAGTACCGATGTATCGCGAGTCTTGATGACTACCTAGAAAGGGATGTGCAAGAGTAATTCTTGATTGGGCTCGGCATGGCACGTATGCGGGCTTATGCGCAGCAGTCGGAAACGTAGAGATCGACGGGTTAACCAGGGGACAGTAAGAGGGCCGAAGCGAGGTCCTTCGGTAACTTTCAAGGTGAGTATACCTTAAGTGCTACGTTACGATAGCGATGTGTGAGTTGTGATTAGGAATCATGGTGGGTTAACCGAGTAAGATTTTGGGGATAGAAAGTGTGAGCCTTAGAGCTTTTTACGCAAAGACCTTAGAGGTAAGGCCCTCTCGAGAAAGGTGTAGTGTTTATGTTTGACCCTTATAGAGTGCATAGTGCACGCGTGAGCTATGTTCGTGGGATAAGTCCCTGAGTAGCGTGATTTGAAAGAAGGTAGTCGAACTAGGAAGACCGCTAGGTTTTCGTAATATGATTTGAGAAATTATTCCTTGGGGAGCTAGTGTTTGCAATGCTGCCGGGTTGAGGCCGTGTGCGGGTCAACCCGGTAGGTTTGGTGGGGTCGGTTGTGGTGGTCCCTCTTTGTGTTAGGGTCATGAGGTGTTAGGCCCATGTTTAGTTAGCCTGCGTGCAAGTTCGTGGATGCGTTCGACCGATTGGTCGGACGATGAAGGCACTATCGTGTTCTTGGTCGGTCGTTCTCGGCGGTGTTGATGTTATCGAAAAGGTTGTGAGGTTGCACGGTGCCTACCTTCACCTTATGACGGTGGAGCCAGTGGTACTACCGCTTTCTCTTCTGGGGTTTGTACGTGCGGGGCTAGGAACTCGTGAGTCTCCAGACGCGTTCGCCTCGCCGATGTTTTGATTTGAGGGTAGCCGAGGATCGTTGTCTCGGTTGAAGTGTTTAAGCCACCATTTCGTTGTTCGGATGTCGTCTTGTGGCGCCTTGTAAGCGAGAAATGCAAGTTGCCGGTCGATTGGTTCGATGTTGGCGTGGTTCGAATAGTTGGTTGAGGCTTGTTCCATCAGACTGTGGATAGTGTGAAGCTTGTCTAGAAAAGTTCGGCTCGGAGAATCGTGCGGATAATCGGCGACGACGCCAGAGTTCGTGCCGACGGTCGGTCTTCTTGAAAGTACCACCGGACGGTGTGACGAGTTTTGGAAACAAGAAACTTAGCCCGAGTTACTTTGGGCCTTTGTGAGTTCATGTGAAGAATAGGCCAGTTGCCTATATGTTAGCATTTGCGTCCGACTTAGGAGGAAGGACGTCCGGTCTTTCGTATTGTTATGTTCGGAAAGTATCGAAGATCCATCCGAATGTTCCCGATTAATGATGACCACGTTAGAGATAGTAACCCCGAGTTTTGATACTAAAGCGATCGTAAATATGGTAAGAATTGAGTGTCAAAGCGATTGATCGACGCAAATTCGGCACCATTTGTTGGAGTCGCTTGAGCCGGGCTCGCGACAAAGTGACAAAAGTAGTACTATTTGTGGTGATGTAGAGGTGTTTCCTCGTGGACTTAGATGTAAGTTTTGCAGTGTTTCCATGGCCACCGTGGTGATTGTTTCGTAAGTATAGTAGTGAAGACTATACCGCACGTGTTCGCTTGAGACTTAGAAGGAACATTCGACGAATGTTTCTAAGGGGGAAGAATGTTATACCCGTAGTTCCGTGGTATGTATGCGAGGACGCACGCACGAGAATACGACGTAAAGATTGGAAAGGAAGAAAGAGCGATTTTTCCACGGAAAAGTTTCCGGTTTTGTGAAGGAAAGAGGTTCGTTAACGGGAATTGGATTCCCGATTTGGTATTCGACTTCCCGAATATTAGAGAATTATGGAATTGTATTTTCGAAACTGGTCACGTGGGGCCCACGGGAGAAATTGACGGTTTTGTGGGGCCCGCTTTGATTTTGAGATTTTGGCCGATTTGGATATTTTCGGAAGACGAAATATTTTGGACGAATCGGGGGGCGACACGTGTCACCCCCATGTGGCACCTTTGGGCCGAATTATGTTTGTGCACAACACCCGGTTAGAGTCGTTTTTCGACGAAACGTTTTCACAGCTTTCGTAGGGGAATTTCCGGCTATGTCATTTAGTATTTTTGCGGATTTTTCCGAGAGACGGAACAATTTTGACCAACCAGAGGGCGGCACATGGCACCCACTCATTGGTGGGCAAAGTGGGCGGTTCTGGACGAAAAGTGGGTGTCAAGTGGTAGATATTTTGGTAGATATTTTGTGTGCAAGTTGGCTAGGTACACATGGGTGAATCTTGGCCCTACACTTGCCTAACACTTGGTGTAATCTTGGCCATTGGTTGGCTTTCACTTGACCTATAAATACCCCTCCCTTTGAAGACTAATTCATTCACAAATTGCCTAAGTCTTGAGAGCCTTCCCCCTCCCCTTTTCGTGAGGCCCCCTTGGCCGAGAGTCCCCCCCCTAGTGGGGTGGTAGAGGTGACACCCCCTCCTTCATGGTGTGGCCGGTACCACACCAGCCTAGTTTTCAGATAATACCCCCTTTTGTGGTATAGAAATACTCTCAGTATTGTTATAATGCCCATATACCTTAGCCGTATACCTTGTAGTATTCTAAGGTTATACCTATACGAAAAGCCCAGAAATACTATTATACTTCCCGTCCGTCGCAAAACCGAAACCCTAGGAAAATCTCCATAGTCCGTTGGAGTATTGTGTAGAAGTTGGTTAGAACTTCTAAGGGTGGTTTAGAGCGGGTTGGAGCGCTGAGTCGAGCTAAACGATTGCCCAGGATCGACTTTATGCTTGGATAATTATGGGCTTATCGAGGTAATTATCTTGTCCCCCTATTGTAATTGGATATTACATGTTGTAGGAGTATATAGTTGAAGTATACTATATATAGTACTGGACTGTATTACAGTAGACTTGTGTAGTAGTACCGTGGAGTAGAATTGTACCCGTTAGGGTTAGACGTATAACCCCCCCCTGGTTGGCTTGATAGCCTACCGATAGAGAGGAGATTTACGCCGCCATGTGGGAGTCTTTGTCACGAATTTTCTAGAATGTTCTACGATGTTAATAAGCGCTTGTGGCCTTATAGGTCAAGTACTACGTGTGGCGCTCTACTTGGCTTAAGGAGTGGCGACTACTGAGGTACTCTGAGCATTTTGCTATTAGTCGATAATCGTCGCGAGGTATGTGAACCTCTTCCTATCTCTCCTAGCATGATATGTGTGAACTATGTAGTACAGTGACGCATACGTGTGAATTGTATTTGATTGTTGTAAAACATAAAGTGTTATAACGGCTTTATGGGAAGTTGGTTATAACGACTTTATGTAGGTAAGAAAATGGGTTGTAGTTCTTAAAGATAATCGATTTGACTTATAAGCGGCAGGCGTTATAATAAAACTTGAAGTATTTCAAAAGATTTATGAATCGCTTTGAAAGAAGTGTAGTATGGTGTTTTGAAAACTTAAGAGTTATACTAGCTTTATGGGAAGTTAGGTATAACGCTTAAGAATGGTTTATCGATGTTAGAAGTTAAGAGACTTGATCTTATAAGATAAGAGACTTAACTTATTTGTTTTAATGTGAATGTTTGTGTGAAACCTCATTCGCGAGTAATGAGTACTTGGTTTTATTTAAAGATAATGTTTTAATGATTTCTAAATCGAATGTGTATCGACAGGACCATCGCGGCGTTAATAAAGGAAAATGTATTGAATAATGATGTATCGTATTAAAACCAAAGTAGAAACCTCCATCCGCATAGAAACTAAGATGAGACAAAATGATATTACATTTTCTAGATCATGGTCATTGTAATAAGAATGTTGTAAACAAGAATAACCTACTCATGTGAGACATATATTACTCAATTGTTCTAAAAAAAAATCAAGTGATTAAGTTTATGAACTATGAAACCATTTGAAAATGAGAAGCTTGAGTAATTGAAACTAGGCAACCGGAACTTAGGAAAAAGAATGTTGTTACTTGATTTTGAAAAGGAATGGGGGTCATTCTAATACTACGTATCGGGTGACTCGATAAAAGTAATGGATCTCCTTTAAAGAATTTAACGACGTAGTACTTTTAGGTTAAAACCCGGATTTTGTCGTAAAATGAAGTACTTTGAGTTGTGGATAACTTGCCTATGCTTATTGTTGTGAAACATGCCCCTGCTTGTTGTGATAGCCTTTGTTGTGCAAAACGTTGTATTCGCGGTTACCGCTCTCGATGGAGGGTCGGTTGATAGTTGAGAACTTACTGGGCGGTGTCGGCATTGACGAGAAATTCCACCGCACGCCTCGCTGATAGTATTATTGTTGTTAATCGCTGGACATATCGACACGACGCGTAGCGCACGTATGTTTCCATTTTGATTATCGTCTTGTGATTTCCTTGGACATATCGACCGACGCGTAGCGCACGCAGTATCGCCCATTTGGAATGTCATTCTATTGTTTCTTTGGACATATCGACCCGTCGTAGCGCACGCAGTATCGTCCATTTGGAATCCGCCCTATTGTTTCCTTTGGACATATCGACCGATCGTAGCGCAGTATGCGTCCATTTGGAATCTTTGTCTATTGTTTCCTTCGACATATCGACCGACGCGTAGCGCATTTGTATCGTCCATTTGAAATGTTGCCTTATTGTTTCTCGACATACCGACCGACGCGTAGCGCACGCAGTATCGTCCATTTGGATTGTTAGCTAGTTTATTATTGTTGCATCATGGACATGTCTACACCGATGCAAGATTCCGGCACGCGCCGTGATGCGAACATGACGATGGATGTGGGCGTGAGACCCATAGTTATATTTGAGTGGTGACTTTGAGGCGTGAGTCCACGACTTGATCGCTTCTATGTTGTGAATCAGTAGTTTGGTTATCATACATGTCTCTCGCTTTATATAGACTAGTATGATTTCATTTACTGATATTTACGCTTCACATACTGTACTGTTATCGACCTCCTTCGGGCCGCGTTCACGCCGCAGTAAAGGTACATCGATCGCCGATCCCCGCTTATAGGATCACATTCGTGTTGGGAAGCTCCGTTTCTCGAGGCTTATCTTATTGGTATGTGTTCTGAGTTGTAGGTTCTTGTACATTCGTGGTATGGCGGGCCCCGCCCCGTCATAGTTGTTGTAAATCTTAAGTGCATAGAATCTGCTGCGCGTGGTTTGTAAAAAGGATAATCGTCGTATTTATGTTTATATGATGGGCGCAATCGCTTGGTTGGCTGCTTATTTATCATGTCTCTCATTTCATGTTTAAAGTTTTTATTTCACGGTTTTCTCGATGTTGTATCATTGCCAGTGCCGGGTAGGCACGATCCACGCCCGCCCGTGGTCGTGTTGCTATGTAAGTTGGCGAGAATTGGCTAGTGTGTATTGAACTACTGTATGAATTGTGGGGCGGAATTTTACACGTATTGTAAGGCGTGTAATCCCTTTGCTTGGTTGTTGTTTGGAGCCTTAAATGTGGCTTGTTGGTTATTGTATTCGGCACTTGAAAAGGTGGCAAAGTGAGTAGAAACAAAGGAAGTGCTGCCCGATTTTCCGTAGAATTAGAGACTAAATACTTAGTATTATTCTACGTAGAGACTAGAAGTTTATAGTCTTGTTGTGACCATTATAGGTTGACACTTCTACGTACGGTGTATTCGGCTTAGCTTGTGGATTTAGCCAGAAAGGTATGTGAACTATCTCCTTCTAGCATGATTCCTTAGAATAAAGAAAGTAAGTTCTATTCCTTGAATGATCCATTTCTTGCTTGTATTTGGTTTGCCTAAAATAGAATTTGTTCTATGTACTTCCTTGAGTGTACTTTGATGTTTAAATTGTAAGTAGTATAATCCATTTCCTTAGGGAAGTTTGGATTCTTAAAAGTGAAGGTATTTTTCTTAAAGTACATAGAGACTTGAAAAAAGTGGTTTCAAATCTTTTGGCTAGTGCCTTAGTTCTAAAACCTAAAGGTCATTATAATGACTTTAGGAGTCAAAGGAGTGATTTACTTATTTGATTTAAAAGAGGAGAAATGACATGATTTAAGAGAAGTAACTTGCGTTAAGGGTGAAGTTACTTGAGGTTTAAAAGTAGAAGAAAACTTGTTTTCTAACTATTAAGAGACTTGAAGTATTTTTGAAAGTTAAGAACTTGATTTGTAAGTATGTGATACTTGGTTTTAATAGTATAAGTCTCTTGGTTATTGGAGGAATGGATACGTCTAAAACCATAAAGGGTTATAACGGCTTTATGGGAAGTTGGTTATAACGGCTTTATGGAAGGTTTAGAAAGTTGTCTATTTTGATTAAATCGGCATAAGTTGCCTAGATTGTGAAAATTTGGAGTTACTTGATTTCAAGCTTTGAAATGAGTTTTCTGAAGTGTTGTAACTTACCTTGAAAAATAGAGACGCCTTGATACTACTGTTAGTATCTTGGGGCTTTACATAGAAAGGAGTCTTTTATAAAAGAATGTATGTATGCCTTGCTAAGTACTTTGGCTTGATAAATTGAGGATTTGTCTAAGTGTGCCTTGATAAGTACTTTGACTTGTTAAAAGAGAATTATTCTATGTATGCCTTGCTAAGTACTTTGGCTTGATAAATTGAGGATTTGTCTAAGTGTGCCTTGATAAGTACTTTGACTTGTTAAAAGAGAATTATTCTATGTATGCCTTGATTAGTACTTTGGCTTGATAAATTGAGGATTTGTCTAAGTGTGCCTTGATAAGTACTTTGGCTTGTTAAAAGAGAATTATTCTATGTATGCCTTGATTAGTACTTTGGCTTGATAAATTGAGGATTTGTCTAAGTATGCCGCGATAAGTACTGGGCTTGTTAATCGAGAATTGCCTATGTGTCTTTGAAATAGCGGTTGTGCTATTGGTATATCGCTTTGGTCATTCCCGGGTTTGTGGCATTTGCATAATTCCGTGGATTTGCTACCCACGATGCGAGGAATACCTACGCGAGTCCGTAGGGCTTATGCGGGTGAAATAGTCCCACGCGGGTCCACCTATCACGAGGAATACCTCGCGAGTCCGTAAGGGCTTACGCGGTGAAATAGTCCTATGCGAGAATACCTCATGCGGGTCCAAAGGGCTTATGCGGGTGAAATAGTCCCACGTGCGGCGGTCCAAATTTATGCGAGGAATACCTCACGCGTCCACGCGACCTATGCGGTGAAATAGTCCCGAGAATAGGATTGCTAAATGATCTCGCGCGGATGGTCCTGCTTGATCATGAGCTTCCTAGTTTATATTGTAAGGATACTACTGTTTACTCTCATTGTTAGTAAGGCACAATGTGTTGTATTTTGGCTATCATACATGTCTCCTGCTTTGTTTAGACTGTTATGATTTCATTACTGATTTCATCGCTCACATACTTGGTACATTCTTCGTCGACTCTTCGGGCCGTTCATGCCGCAGTTTAGGTACGTTGTTTGGTGATCGGCAGTGTAGATCCTGCCGTGGTTTTGATAGCTCCTCCGCCCAGAGTTTATCTTTTGGTATATATCCTTCAAGATGGGCTTTGTACGCATGGGTACAATGGGGCCTTGTCCGTCATAGTTCGATTTACTCCTGCAGGTCTGTATTCATATGTGGATTGGACTGCGTATGCGGTGTAGTGTCTTTTGTTTATGTATATATGGCAGCCTTGTCGGCTTTGCCCTTGCACGTACGTTTGTTTTAAAAAAAAAAATGAGGTGTCATTTCAGTTCCGCAGCTTAATTGTATTGTTAAGGTAGAAGGGTGCCCAGGTAGGGCACCAGTCACGGGCCCGGGGTTCGGGGTGTGACAGAGTGGTATCAGAGCGATCCTCTGAATGTCTACGCACCGTGTCTAGTAGAGTCTTGATTATCGGTGTTGCGCGCCACACCCATGCTATGAGGCTACAGACATTTAGGAGTTAGTTTCTATTCTTCTCACTCTAGATCGTGCCATGAGTCGTGTTAGTAAGATAATTCCTCTCTGACGTGATTTTGTGTTACAGTTATGCCTCCAAGGAGGGCAACAGCCGCCCAGAAGGGCAAAAGGAGTAGCAAGAGCTACTAGTCAGACTCAGAGAGTTGATAGGGCTTATGCCCAGGGTACACCGGATGTTGTTCATGATCGCGAGTTCTTCCTGCGCAGTTTTGAGGCCCCAGCACCAGAGCCTCCAGTTTCTCGGTTAGTAGAAGACTATAGGGTCATGAGGGAAGCAGTTATGTTTTTAACCAAGATAGCGGTGCTAGCAGTTGTAAGTGATAGTACCCCAGAGGTAGGGATACTTTGATTAGTAAAGTGAGAAGTAAGAATGTTGACAAGAATGATAGGTGAACTGAGACTATAGTTGTATAAAGTTCACAAGTGTAATTACCAGTATAAGTGTAAGGCCGATAGGAAGATTGCTGATAGAAATACTTTGGCTTATGAGACGAACCTCCAGTGAATAGGGGGTAGGGTAAGAAGTACCTTGAGATAAGAGAGAGATTTATTTCAGACTAAGAATGAGAAGTCAAGCGTGACGATGAGTCGGGTTATGGACTCATTTCGAGTCAGCCGATAGTTTGGAATGAGGTGATGTTAGTTAGAAATGGTCCCGTTATGTGGTAGGGTCCTGGGGATGCCAGGCCCAAGTTTAGTTAATCATTATGCGAGTTTGTGGGCCGCGTTCCCACTAACTAGGTCGTAGGACCAGAAAAGCCTTATCGGAATGTAAGTAACAATATGGCCAAGTTGGTTAGTAACTCAAGGATTGGGGAACGAAACAAAATTTGAGATTTTGTCGTGTACTAGATGAGTTTGAAAATGCGAGAAAGTATGACAAGTAAGGAAAGAAAGGAACCTCAAGGATCGCGTTTGGGAAAGCGTAACCTTCAAGTTTTGTGAGAAGGGACCACGGACGGAAGGTCCATTATTATGTTTACGTATGTTGAGGTGGCCATGTATGGCATCGTTGGTCTTGTGCAGTTTTGATTGATAGGCATAGTATAGAGTTTATGCCGGAGTTTGTATAGCTTGACAACCGACTAAGAACATTCGGGGACGAATGTTTCTAAGGGAAGAATGTTACACCGTAAGTTCATGACATGGTTAAGTGAATGTACGCAAGGAACACAAGACTTGGAAATTAGTACGAAAGGAAGGATTGTTTTTCCGACGGAAAGTCTTCCGGACGTCGGAAAGGAAAAATGTTCGTTGTTGAGAATTGGATTCTCAAAAGGAATTATTTGAAGAGTATGGAACTCTTAACCTTATGGAAATTTATTTTACGGATTTGGTCACGTGGGGCCCACCGAGAATTTTACGTTTTTGGGGCCGCGAGGTTCTGGAATTTTATGGACGAATGAGAGGCGACACGTGGCACCCCACATGGCTTGGTCGAAATTTATGCAAGGGTAGAATGGTCATTTGACCTATGTAGATGATAAGTCTTGCAAGCTTGACATATTTGACCAAGTCAACTTGTCCACATAGGCTCAATCCTTGTGATATTCATCCTAGCCTCACATTTGTTGATATCTAGACCCTCCAATGTGTTATATGTATCATACTAGTGCAAGACTAGCTCACTTTACACTTAGAAAATATTAGAGAAGCCTGTTCTTCATGTGAAGCTCCTGTTTGCCCACTTTACCCACACAAATTTTGTAGTTTTGATCCTTTGTTCACAAGACTTTAACCCAATGTCCCTTAGGGTATTGTAAGGATATCTCAATAGAAAGATTTCGGAAAAACGGAGTTTTCACGTTAGTCATGAGCGGAAACTAAGGAGTTCTTCAACTTTGAAGTTGGAACTTGAAGAAGGGTTCTTCATAGGCCTCTAAGGAATGCTTGGAGCGGATTGGAACTTAAGGAAAGGAGCTAAGAATTTCTAAGGCGCGACTTTGGATCTTGGAAATTGTAAGGGCTTGGAAAGGTATAAATTTTGTCGTTTTAGTAGTTAAGACTTACTTACTTATTGTTGTAGCTATGGATTTTAGCAAGCATGTGTTATATAGTATGAAGTTTGATATGTTTATGGAATATTGGAACCCTAATCCAAAACTAGCATGTTTAGCTTTAAGATTGGAATTCAAGTCGACTATTGGTCTAAGCGTCATGTTGTATAAAGAAGAAATTGTAGTTGTTGAAGTAGTTTATAACTATATAACATGTTAGACCTAAGAACTTGAAATTGGAAAAGGATTGGAAAAGACTTAGTGTTGCTATGTAAGTTGGTAGAGAATTGGCTAGTGTGTATCGAACTACATTATGAATTGTGGGGCGGAATTTTACACGTATTGTAAGGCGTGTAATCCCTTTGCTTGGTTGTTGTTTGGAGCCTTAAATGTGGCTTGTTGGTTATTGTATTCGCCTTGAAAAAGGTGGCAAAGTGAGTAGAAACAAAGGAAGTCTTTGCGATTTTCCGTAGAATTAGAGACTAAATACTTAGTATTATTCTCGTAGAGACTAGAAGTTTATAGTCTTGTTGTGACCATTATAGGTTGACACTTCACGTACGGTGTATTCGGCTTAGCTTGTGGATTTAGCCGAAAAGGTATGTGAACTATCTCCTCTTCTAGCATGATTCCTTAGAATAAAGAAAGTAAGTTCTATTCCTTGAATGATCCATTTCTTGCTTGTATTTGGTTTGCCTAAAATAGAATTTGTTCTATGTACTTCCTTGAGTGTACTTTGATGTTTAAATTGTAAGTAGTATAATCCATTTCCTTAGGGAAGTTTGGATTCTTAAAAGTGAAGGTATTTTTCTTAAAGTACATAGAGACTTGAAAAGGAAGTGGTTTCCAAATCTTTTGGCTAGTGCCTTAGTTCTAAAACCTAAAGGTCATTATAATGACTTTAGGGGAGTCAAAGGAGTGATTTACTTATTTGATTTAAAAGAGGAGAAATGACATGATTTAAGAGAAGTAACTTGCGTTAAGGGTGAAGTTACTTGAGGTTTAAAAAGTAGAAGAAAACTTGTTTTCTAACTATTAAGAGACTTGAAGTATTTTTGAAAGTTAAGAACTTGATTTGTAAGTATGTGATACTTGGTTTTAATAGTATAAGTCTCTTGGTTATTGGAGGAATGGATACGTCTAAAACCATAAAGGGTTATAACGGCTTTATGGGAAGTTGGTTATAACGGCTTTATGGAAGGTTTAGAAAGTTGTCTATTTTGATTAAATCGGCATAAGTTGCCTAGATTGTGAAAATTTGGAGTTACTTGATTTCAAGCTTTGAAATGAGTTTTCTGAAGTGTTGTAACTTACCTTGAAAAATAGACACGCCTTGATACTACGGTGTTAGTATCTTGGGGCTTTACATAGAAAGGAGTCTTTTATAAAAGAATGTATGTATGCCTTGCTAAGTACTTTGGCTTGATAAATTGAGGATTTGTCTAAGTGTGCCTTGATAAGTACTTTGACTTGTTAAAAGAGAATTATTCTATGTATGCCTTGCTAAGTACTTTGGCTTGATAAATTGAGGATTTGTCTAAGTGTGCCTTGATAAGTACTTTGACTTGTTAAAAGAGAATTATTCTATGTATGCCTTGATTAGTACTTTGGCTTGATAAATTGAGGATTTGTCTAAGTGTGCCTTGATAAGTACTTTGGCTTGTTAAAAGAGAATTATTCTATGTATGCCTTGATTAGTACTTTGGCTTGATAAATTGAGGATTTGTCTAAGTATGCCGCGATAAGTACTTGGGCTTGTTAATTGAGAATTGCCTATGTGTGCTGGAAATAGCCGGTTGTGTGCTATTGGTATATCAGTCGTTTCGGGGTCATTCCCCGGGTTTGTGGCATTTGCATAATTCCGTGGATTTGCTACCCACGATGCGAGGAATACCTCATGCGAGTCCGTAGGGCTTATGCGGGTGAAATAGTCCCACGTGCGGGGTCCACCTATCACGAGGAATACCTCATGCGAGTCCGTAAGGGCTTATGCGGTGAAATAGTCCTATCACGAGGAATACCTCATGCGGTCAGAAAGGGCTTATGCGGGTGAAATAGTCCCACGCGGGTCCAGCCTATGCGAGGAATACCTCACGCGGGTCCACGCGACCTATGCGGGTGAAATAGTCCCAGGAATAGGATTGCTAAATGATACTGCGGGCGGATGGTCCTGCTTGATCATGAGCTTCCTAGTTTATATTGTAAGGATACTACTGTTTACTCTCATTGTTAGTAAGGCACAATGTGTTGTATTTTGGCTATCATACATGTCTCCTGCTTTGTTTAGACTGTTATGATTTCATTACAGTACTTACTGTTCACATACTTGGTACATTCTTCGTACTGACCTCCTTCGGGGGGCTGCGTTCATGCCGCAGGTTTAGGTACGCTGTTTGGTGATCGGCAGGTGTAGGATCCTGCTCAGGGTTTTGGATAGCTCCCTCTGTCCAGGAGTTTATCTTTTTGGTATATATCCTTCAAGATGTGCTTTGTACGATTATGGGTACGGGGCCTTGTCCCGTCATAGTTGATTTACTCCTGAAGTCTGTATTCATATGTGGGATTGGACTCGTATGCGGTGTAGTGTCTTTTGTTTATGTATATATGGCGGCCTTATGGCTTTGCCTTGCGTCACGCTTGTTTTAAAAAAATGAGGTGTCATTTCATTCATGACTTAATTGTATTGTTAAGGTAGAAGGGTGCCCAGGTAGGGCACCAGTCACGGGCCCGGGGTTCGGGGTGTGACAAATGGAATCCACCATAATTAACTATCACTAACACTAATCACTAAATTAGCACTACACTAAACTAACACTACAAAGTAGCTAACAAGAGTTTTACTCTCAATTCATCAATCATCAATATCTAAGTAATGAAATGACCAAGTATGATATTTATACTAAACAGGCTAAAGAAGACTAGACTAGTTATTACAATAATACCTTAATGAAGTAAGAGTCTTGTTTGGTAGTCTTTTTTATGGATGATGACTTGAATTTAGAAAATAGCTTTTTTGCATGGCTAGCCACCATCGTTCCCCTCCATCTCATCTTCACTCCACGCGACCAAGCAATCATCCATACGTCATACACTCTCCTATAAAGCTCCTAAAAGGTCTCCAAAGCCTCTCTTTGCATCAACATGACTTGTAGGGCTTGAAGTTCCTTGGCTCAACCTCGAGTGAAACAATTTGAATCATGTGTGCTAATCGAGATCGTATCATCCCCCTTTCTTGAAAAGGATTCGTCATCGAATCCGTACCTTTCAAGACATAAAAGTGTATGAGTGCATATCCTCGCACGCAACAAATAAGGTAATCATCATAAGGTAAATGATAATACCTAAAGTAAGCAAAGCATACAACCAACATACTAGATGGCTCACTTTTATGATATAACCAAGCATCATAAGGATCTAGAAAGACTATGTATCCCAATAATGCCCAAGACACTTGGCTATTCAAGACATGTTGACAAAAGGGTAAATTAAAGAACCCAATGCATTTAGGAAAATAAACATGTAAATTCTCATTGGTCCTAGCAATCAGGAAGCACATATCTCCTCTTAAGTCAAGAAACAAGTGATCTCCCTCACGGCTAAGTGCAACATCACAAATAATATCAACCCAATTCAAGAGTCTAACCATTACACTAACCCATTGCAAGAAATGAATCATTCTCAAGTCAACATCGAGGTCAAATACAAAGGTATCCCCCACACTCTTTTCTCACATTCTCCATGAAAGGCCAACATGAACTCAAGTAATAACACTACGAAAGAATCACATGAATGATTATAAGTGCTACTAGTATACTCATCACGCACGAAAGTTACCTCTATGGCTTTAGAAATCCCAAGAATAAGCATGAGCCACGAGTACATACCGTGCGTGAAGGAAGTACAAAATGTGACGTCATACCAAGTTGTCTAATGAGGTTCCATGCAAAACTCCCTTTCAAGTATCCTCCTTTGATGAAGCTTTACAAATAAGTTAATCACATAATCAAGTTCATCAAAAGAGAGTGTTTTACCTTGAAGATCATCAATCCTATGCCAAACTTTGAGTAGCATCTCATCACCTTTTAGGTTAGGAGATCTAGCATAGTCCCTCCAAAAAGTATGCTCTTTTCCTTTCAAATCGATCCCCTTCTTTAAATAGCAATCTTCACTTCGGAAGCCTTTCCTAAATTCAGTGTTGGTCCATCAAGCGGGCCACAAACCCTAAAAAAAGACTTTCCATCATCGAGGAGGGCATCATCTTCCCATAGTGGATTACCAAATATTTTGTAGCCTCCAAAGGTGTCTACATGTTCATCATCACAACAAATACCACTATGCACCTCATTTTTACTAGTCATCTCATCATCAAATAAGACATTATCTTTAAAGAGAGAACAATCAATGAATGATGAGGATTACAAACATGTAATCTCACTCTCATAAAGAAAACTGTCATTTTTCAAAATATTTTTCTTTTCATGACTATCCACATGATAAACTATATCAATATCTTCACTAATTTGAGGTTTATTAAGCACATCACAAGGATCCTCAATTAGTGGGTTATCATAAAAATCAAGTTGATCAACACAAATATCCACACTAGTTGGACACAAATTAATCTTTCTAGAAGAATCAGTCCGGTCATCAATATGATCAACTAGTGGGTGAGCAATCTCAATACCTAACAATGAACAAACACTCTTATCATCCGTGTCAACACTGAGTGGAAACAAATTGATCTCATAAAAAGAATCAATTCGGTCATTAAAAGGATCAACTAGTGTTGGAACACCAATATCAACAACATTGTCAATAATCATTAGAGAATTATGCTCACAGTATGGTAAAGACTCACTAAGCTCATATAAGGACAAGCTATCATTCACACTCTAGTCAACAATATGAACATTCACATTAATTGAAGTGTCGATATTATCTATTTTATCTTGAAGTTCACACAAAGTATCTTCTTTACCGTGGTTTTCAATGGTGAAGTATATTTGCTCTTTTGGGAAGCCTTTAACTACCTCATGAGCTTTCAAAGTTTGAGGTTCATCTTTTGATTTGCTTCCATGAATACTTGCATCATGATCAAGACAAATAGAAAAGAAGGAAAATTTACATGAGTTAGAATTGAGTTGTGATAACCCTCTCACATCACTCCACACAACCTCTCTTTTTTCCTTTCTAGAGTTGTCACTTTTCTCTCTCTTACTCCTCTTAATATTTTCTCTCTCAATTTCATGGGAGTTGGGACAAGTGCTAAGAATCTTTTGTGAAGGATTTGGTGAACCATTCACTTCTTATTTCCCTTTGGCTTCACTTGGAGTAACTTTCTCTTCTTGTAGTGGTTCTTTCCTTTTCGAAATGTGTTTGGTGCTCTCCTTTTCATATGGATTGACAAAACGCCACCTCTAAATTCCTTCAAGGTACTTCAAGTCTCAATTGGGAGACTATTTACCTTCTCATGTTCCCAATGTTTAATAAGGACTCCTCTTAGGGTGTTAGAAGCTAACTCCACTTTCTTCTCCTCCAAGTAGTTGTAGCATTTAAAGATCTCATTCAACTTGTGTTTCCATTTGAAGTAATCTTCTTTACTAGATTTTGTACACAAATTTGGCCACTCTATGTTAGAATGTTTCTTACTTGAATTCGCCTTGCGATTAGGATGCATGGGTGGAAACAGAAATTTTACTCTAGCATCCACTATGCACTTGTACCATTCATGCTCATATGGAATCCTATGTTCTTGGAACCAAAGATATCCTAACATATGTGAAAAGTATCCATGAGAAGCATATCACACTAAATCTCATCTTGGTACTCACCATGTGTAATGAATACCTTCATGCTCCTATCAACCAAGTACTCTCTTTGATCATATTAAAGAACCCGTCTCGTCACATAAGGTATCATCAACCATTCAACCGATTGAGGTGTAATGTAGTTGCCATGACTACCATCATCAAGCACAAGGTAGTAACCCTCACAACCAAAGGCACTAACCTTCATTTTAAGAATTTGCATGTTCGAGTCATTTCCTCCCTAGAACA
Organism: Przewalskia tangutica; assembly: GCA_029844215.1. Classification (NCBI taxonomy): domain Eukaryota; kingdom Viridiplantae; phylum Streptophyta; class Magnoliopsida; order Solanales; family Solanaceae; genus Przewalskia; species Przewalskia tangutica. The sequence continues at coordinate 72,425,342 of CM056732.1, forward strand.
TGGTATTTCCTCCACTTCCATTGCATATCGATGCTCCCCTCCTACCTTCAACATCATAGCCATATTGAGAACATGACACACTTGTTCGAGGATAAGAAGCACCATGCATTGTATTTCTCGAAGTAGGAAATGTATATTTTCCCTTATGACTCATTTTCTTGTACCTACAAAACGGACAAACAAGTTAGTAGTAAAAGCTCCCCACGTCACTCGTATTTGCACTCAATTTTTACCACACTCTAGTGTCCTTCCAAAGATGGCAACAAATCTCTTATCCAAATCAATTCACAAGGCTGATAATTCTTTGTGGAAGAATAGATTTTTGATAATTGAAAGACGGACGACTCGGTTAAACTAAGGGACTTGATCAAAGAAGTTCCAACGAATTCAAAACGATAAAAACTTGAAAGAATTGGTACGAAAGGAAATGGGACTCAAAAACTAATTAATCAACCAATAAGGAACAATTACTAGTTTTTAATTAGCTTAGAGAATCAAGGAAACGAGATAAGAAGTAGACAACCTTGGACAAACACTTGGAAAAAAATTAGATTTTTTTTGGCCAACAATAGAAAATTGGGAGTTGCTTGTAGCGTATTTTAAAACGCACGTAACATTTTATGCTGAGCTCCGATTGACGAACGACTTGTTAATTTGGAAAGTAGACACGCTGAACTTGAATGTAGATATATTATGCATTTCGTAACTCCTTATACACACAAAGTTGTACCCTCCTAAAGTCGGGCCAAAATCTGTCAATACTTGGAAAAACAAATCAAAGTGTTTAAGATTTCACTCTCTGAAACTGGGCCCCAGGCGCCTGCAGGGGCGCGTCATGCTGATGTGTCAATTTCAGTTTTTTTTGTTTGTTGAAAAATCAGAATTTTGAACTGATTTTCCCTTCTTTGTTTTCCACTTTGGGCCACAACACCTTTCAACCTTTGACTTAAAAGATTTTGGATCAAACACTTTTTTTGGCCTTTTTCTTCAAGATGAATGTATGAAGATGCTCAAGAATATGTAGAACACCCAAAAATTCAATCCACCTCAAATCAACTCCAAATTGTATCAAAATTTGAATCTAAGCTCCTCCTATGAGTAGAAAAAAATCCACCAACTTTTGAGGCCAATATCACATTCCTTCACCAAAACACATCTTCAAGTTTCAAACATTCAAGGTCCTTCAATGGTAGAATGCTCAAAACACTTCCAAATTGAACGAAACTTGAAATTTAGGTTCAACTAACACTAGGGAACAACAATCTAGTGTTAAAACAACAAAATTAACAAAAAAAAAATCAGAATTTCAAATTTGCTTTTTGATTATTTACGATCTGACTTATGGAAGATACAAATTCAAACAACAAAAAAACGAAAACTAAAATAACAAGAAAATTGGGGATGAGAATAGAGAGATAGAAGCAAGACCCAAAGAGTAGTGATTCTATAGACAAACTTAGGTATATGAAACCTAAATTCTCCCAATTGGAATCAATCCTAAGAACCTATACTATTTGATCTTCAACAAAGATTAATCCAAATGAATCCACAAATGAACAACTCTATATGAAAATCAATGGAAAGAGTTTCAATAGCCAACAATGGAATCCACCATAATTAACTATCACTAACACTAATCACTAAATTAGCACTACACTAAACTAACACTACAAAGTAGCTAACAAGAGTTTTACTCTCAATTCATCAATATCTAAGTAATGAAATGACCAAGTATTATACTAAACAAGCTAAAAAAGAATATATTAGTTATTACAATAATACTCTTAATGAAGTAATGGCCTTGTTTGGTAGTCTTTTTTATGGATGATGACTTGAATTTAGAAAATAGTTTTTTTGCATGGCTAGCCACCATCGTTGCCTCCATCTCATCTTCACTCCACGTGATCAAGAAATCATCCATACGTCATACGCTCTCCTATAAAGCTCCTCAAAGGTCTCCAAAGCCTCTATTTGCATCAACATAACTTGTAAGGCTTGAAGTTTCTTGGCTCGACCTCGAGTGAAACAATTTGAATCATGTGTGCTCCTCGAGATCATATCCTTGGGGAACCCATTGCTAAAAGTTAGAGTTTCGCTTTCAGTCGAAATCACTTCGTTAAGGAATCAATTTGTCATCTGATTTCGTTAGCCTATTAACGACAGACATTTTGGAGGGAAACAAATTTGGCACGCCCAGTGGAACCATAGGTGACTCCATAGCGAAGTTTGATTCTCCAGGTCAGGATCACACTTTGCGTATGCGCCTAAGGTCTCGTAAGAAAAATGAACCCAGATTCCAGTCCATATCCTAAACAGAATCCTCCTAGAAGGAACAACGAGTCACCATCTTCTTCGGGTATGCCTACTGTTGCGATATTTCTAAGTGCTTACGCAAGTGTATGTATCATTCAAGTAATAAAGATCTGTAAGACCGAGTTTATCGTCCACATAGACTGGTTTATTAAGTACCGATTATCTATCCTATGGTATCTATTCGGCAATCGTTCTTTTGTTTGAGAATTATAACTAAGAATTATGACTAAGTGCAGGAAATAAACTAAAGATTATAAGACTTTGGGTTTATAATAGTTATGAAGGAAATAAGGTTCCAACCTCCTCAACTATCCACTCTTTCACGTGTTAATGCAATGCTAATGATTCTTCTTCTTATTAAGATAACAGGTTAACTAATCTGTCATTATATTCCGGTTAGGACATACAAGAGCTCAACCTAGTGCAGAAACCTTCTATATTTCTATGATAAGTTTTACCACACATGAGGATTAAGAGCAATAACCTTTAAATGCCACACAAGTATCGGGGTACTTTCGTCCACGATTTGAACCTATGTCTAGACAATTACAGCATATTCAAATCTCACCCTTCAGACTTTGATTCGAAATCATATAAGTGATGACAATTAATATCTAGTTAATTATCAAGCAATCATAACAATATTGAATTATGATGAAGAAGAAATCAATAATCAATGCATTAACTATATGAAAGAGTTTCAAGAAGATTCGACGAAAACCCTACTAAAGGAATTATCTCCTAAACATTGTCATGTCAAGAACTAAATTACAATCCAACATAAACTGAAATAAAGTAAAGGAAAGAAAATAACTTGAACAATGAGATGTCTCCAATTGTGTCTTGCCTCCTTTTCTCCAAAGTTGTGTATAGAATATGGTATAAGGTATGGTATATTAGCAGGGTTTAGGGATTTTATACTTGAGAAAAGTTGCCTTTCGGACCATAAAAACCCTCTCCAATTCGGCCCAGGAAACCTGAAAAATACGCGGCGGCACCGCGGTTCCGTTGGCAGGCACCGCGGTGCTAATTCTTCTGAAACCACTGTAGCTCACTGGACATATGGCACCGCGGTGCCTTCGACGGTGTTTCAGTTTCGGACTTTCGGCAATTTTTACGCCTCGGTGCTAATTTTCCTGACCGCGGTGCCTCTTTGATTTTTGTCCGAAATCTGCCAGATTTCTTCTGTTCTTCTTGGCACTTCTTAGGCTTCATTACATGGGTTGTGCTTGTGCAATTTTCATCCTCAAAAGTAGTATCTTCTCCTTTATGACCGCTGTGACACAAACGAAAGAAAAACACATCTAACACTACTAAACGCAAAATAAAAGAGTAAAATACTAACTAAAAAGGACTCAAAAGAGTGTATAAAATACACTCAACAAACACCCCCAAACTTACACTTTACTCGCCCTCGAGTAAAGCACTAAACAAAAACAAAAAATAAAAACAAAGACTCTATAAGATGGATCAAGTAGTTATAGCACTGCTTCTTCAAAATTATGGATGAAAGTTGGGATAATATGTTAGAACATACATAGCATGAATATTTAGCAAATCTAGAATTTCAAGTTAGATATTTCGCAAATTCATTTAGATCATGATCAATTGGAAATACAAATACATAACCTATGCATGTCAATCTCATTCCATCTTTCTCATTCGCTATAGATCTGTTTACTTGCTATTCTCCACTAATCATAGACATACATATTAAAGATCATCAGGACTTTCACTGGTTGTAATGTAGGCTTAGGCAGGGGTAGGTAAAAAGAGGTATTTAGGCTCAATTACGTACCATAGGCATTTTCATTCAACTCTTTTTCTTCTTTTTGACTTTCTTTTCAATTTCATACCTATTCTCTCCCCTCTTTTCTTTTGAGAGAATGAGACACATTATAAATAACAAGCACCCCCAAAACTTAGGCTTTTGCATATTTTTCATTGGGGTACATCAGATTTATACTCTCTTTTTTATTCTTTTTCAACACTTTTCATCCCAATAATTTCAATTATTTCTTATAGCACAAATCGGGAATCATATGGTGTCAAAAAAAGATCTTATTTTAGGCTCAAAGGGGCTGACTAGTGATACAATTTATGTCATGATAGATAATGAATTGTCAGAAGGGCTATCAAAGAAATGCCTGAATCATCTCCCTAAACATTTATATCTTAACTATTTCGCCTCAAATATCAAGCAAACAGATTTTCTAGATATTTTTCAACCTTTCTTTCAATAACTGACACACATAGGCTAAGCACTAATATCCAAATAATTAGATGTCATGAATTTTTGGCATATCTAACTTAAGCACACAGATTGTTGCTTTCAATTCCATTACATTATCCCACTTTATTCACTCAATATCTTTAGAAACTACAACATGCATGATCCATAAAAAAAATTACGACTCATCAACACATAAAACAACAAAAAGACTCAAAACAAAATAAGACACCCCCCACACTTAATCGACACATTGTCCCCAATGTGTGAAGACTAAAAATAAAGGAACAACTTACTGACACAACACAACGGTCATAACGGAGGTCTGGGAGGAAGGCCAAATTACTGTGCACAAAGCCGAAGGAGGCACCGCGGTTCTGCTCCAAGCACCGCGGTGCGAATAGCCGAAAAATTCCAGTGTCTTCAGTTTTCTGCATTGTTAACCATTCGCCCTTCGGAGTGAGTTCTGCCCTTCATCTGTCATAAAAAAACACTAGCATACCAGATCGTGAGACTGTTCAAGATAAAATAAAACAAACTGAAACAAAAATTGAAATAACATAATTAAAACAATGGGTGGCCTCCCAAGTAGCGTTGTCTTTAACGTCTTTTAGCCGGACGCATGTTACTTACTAGATCAAGGAGGTAGAGTGTCCCCTCCACATATCCACTTTAGCACCATTTTCCTCCTCCTTCTCCTTTTCTTTTTCACAGGGCTCATTTCAGGAGGGTTCATTCCCTTGTTCTTATCCATCACATCATTTAAGGGTGCATAATTCTTACCATTAAGGACATCAGTACCCTTGGAACTTTCATGAGGAGCCTTTTTATCAACTACACTAACAACAAAGCATCTAGCATCGACTTGAGGTTCAGTGGACTGCTTGAAAACTTTAAACACCATTTCCTCACCTTGAACTCTGAACTTTAACTCTCCCTTTTCAACATCAATGAGGGCTCTCCCTGTGGCTAGGAATGGTCTCCCAAGGATCATGAACATATTTTCATCTTCATCCATATCTAAAATGAGAAAATCAGCAGGAAGGATGAATTTACCCACTTGTACCAACACATCTTCAATAATTCCTTGGGGATGCACAACTGAGCGATTAGTTAGCTGCAAGGTGACTATGGTTGGCCTTGCCTCCCCCAAACCAAGTCTTTTGAACACAGAGAGGGGCATTAGGTTGACACTTTCCCCCAAATCACATAAGTCTTGCTTGCATGTCACATTCTCTATGGTTCAAGGAAGGGTGAAACTCCCTGGATCATTCAACTTTGGGGGAAGTTTCTTCTGCAATATGGCATTGCACTACTCTGTCAGCACCACTGTCTCATAATCTGTCAGCTTACTCTTCTTAAAAAGGATGTCCTTCATGAACTTCACATACGCTGGCATTTACTCCAAGGCTTTAATGAAAGGAAGGTTAATGTGCAGTTTTTTAAATACCTCCAAAAATTTCGAAACTGCTTATCCAAAGGCTTCTTCTGAAGTCTTAGAGGGTAAGGGATTTTGTCTGTGTATTCCCTCATCACTACAGGTGGAGCCTTCTCTAAAGTAAGGATGTCATCAGTAACCCCCTCCTTTACTACCTCGACTGTCTGCCCCACATCATGCTCCTTTCAACCACTGCTTGGGGTGCCCTCTGCTCTAACTGATTCCCACTTCTCAAATTGATTTTTTGGCATTGCTATCTAGGGTTCATCACTGTATCACTAGGGAGAGTTCCCTGAGGTCTGTTATTTAACTTCCCTGCCAACTTCCCCATCTGAGTCTCCAAGTTCCTAATGAAGGATCTTGTTTCTGTCATGAACTGATTGGTCTCTGTCATAAACTGTGCATGGGTATTGGTCAATGATGAAATTAAAGACCTAGTTTCTGCCATGAATTGAGTCTGAAAATTGGGCAAGGTCAACAATGTTGCTTTTATGTCATATGGCTTCTTTTGTGGGTCTGGTGGGCTGAACTGCTGTGAGGATGATTCTTGAAATGGTGGTTGCTGCCCTTGCTCATTCTTCCATGAAAAATTTAGGTAATTTCTCCACCCTGGATTATATGTGTTGGAGAATGGATTGTTGTAGGGTCTCTGAAAATTCCCCACTTCCTGAACCTGCTCTATGGGAACATTATTTGGGTCCACTGTTGTGCATCTATCAAAAGTATGGGGACCCCCTCAAATTTCGTGATCTAGGCGGTGTCCGAACCGCTTAATCGCCATGGTACTCACGTGACTGCTTTGTCAAAGTGGCTACCTGTGCAGTCAATGCAGTGATAGCATCTCATAAATCCCAGCCACTTTCCTGATGTTCATTGCTCTCTCATCTGCCCCCTGATGGTTGTTTGTGGCTATGTATTCTAACATATCATGTTCCTCATTGGCACTCTTTCTCATGAACGTACCTCCTGCTGCAGCATCAATGATGGTACGAGTTGTACCACTCAGCCCATTGTAAAATATGTAGAATAACATCTACTTCTCAATCCCATGATGTGGGCACTTCCTCTGCAAATCTTTGAACCGCTCTCATGCATCATAGTGTGACTCTCCATCCACCTGATAGTAATTATTAAGCTCTCCTCTGAGCTTTGCTACTTTGGATGGAGGGAAGAACTTGGGAAGGAAATTCTGGGCTAAGTCTTGCCATGTAGTGATGGAGTTTGCCTGTAATGAGTTCAGCCAACACTTTGCTCTATCCATGAGTGAGAATGGGAAAAGTCTCAACCGTATGGCATCATCAGTGACACCATTATATTTAAAGGTTGCACACAATTCCAGAAAATTTGCTAGATGCAAATGAGGATCTTCAGACGGTAATCCCCCAAACTGGACTGAACCTTGGACCATGTGCAAGATTGCTGGTTTGATTTCGAAATTATTGGCTTCAATAGCTGGAAGCCTGATGCAAGTCTGCACCCCTGTAATAGTAGGCATCATATAGTCCCCCAAGCTCATTTCTGCAGGGACTTGTCTTAAGACAGACGGTAACTCATCATCCACCAAATTGTTGTTTCGCTGATCTCCCATTGCTAAGGATTCAGCTGCTCTTTTCTCTTTCTTGTTATGTCTGCACAATTTTTCAATCTCAGGGTTCAGAGGGATAGGAGTGTCTTCTCCTCTCCTACTTCGCATAAACTAAGTTCCTGATACTAATCAAAAACAGCAAACAAATCACGGCAAACAGTATTAACCAAAAAAAACTGAAAATAAAAAAACCAAATTAGAAATAAGAATAGATAAATCGATATTAACAGTACGCCATTCCACGGCAACAGCGCCAAAAACTTGTTGCGATATTTCTAAGTGCTTACACAAGTGTACGTATCGTTCAAGTAATAAAGATCTGTAAGACCGAGTTTATCGTCCACAGAGACTGGTTTATTAAGTACCGATTATCTATCATATGATATCTATTTGACAATCGTTCTTTTGTTTGAGAATTATAACTAAGAATTATGACTAAGTGCATGAAATAAACTAAAGATTATAAGACTTTGGGTTTATAATAGTTATGAAGGAAATAAGGTTCCAACCTCCTCAACTATCCACTCTTTCACGTGTTAATGCAATGCTAATGATTCTTTTTCTTATTAAGATAGCAGGTTAACTAATCAATCATTATATTCTGGTTAGGACATAAAAGAGCTCAACCTAGTGCAGAAACCTTATATATTTCTATGATAAGCTTTACCACACAGGAGGTTAACTAATTATTCTGAAACCAATGTAGCTCACTAGACATATGTCACTGCGGTGCCTCTAGACATGACCGCGGTGCCTTCAACGGTGTTTCAGTTTCGGAATTTCGGTAATTTTTACGCCTCGTAATTTTCCTGACCGCGGTGCTACTTGGCCAGGCACCGCGGTGCCTCTTTGATTTGTTCCGAAATCTGCCAGATTTCTTCTGTTCTTCTTGGCACTTCTTAGGCTTCATTCCTTGGGTTGTGCTTGTGCACTTTTCATCCTCAGTTAAGCTCATTTCATCCTCAAAAGTAGTATCTTCTCATTTATGACCGTTGTGACACAAACGAAAGAAAAACACACCTAACATTATACTAAATGCAAAATAAAAGAGTAAAATACTAACTAAAAATGACTCAAAAGATTGTATAAAATACACTCAACACCTACATCGATTGATACCCCTCTACTTCCTCCATCAACCCAAGTTGTGGGTGAACTTAACCAACCTGAAGGTACGACTAGTTTTCTTTCCCTCTGACGAGTGGTGTTGTGCAACATGAAATTGTGACTCCATATGTTGTTCCTCAGCCGAATGTGTATCAGTCGGTACCTACTCAGGTACATCTGATAGCACACCTAGGAGCACAAACCCAGTCACTTGGTAACCAGTCTACTGTATGGTTGCCACCAAACGCTAGGGGGAGGAAACTATGCCACTCGACCAAGCGAGTCTGCAATATGGACATATCAATATGGCTCGGAGACCAGTTCAGGCATCTGGACACCTTGTCTTGCCGCCCGTTATGTCGTACACTTCTACAAACGGCCTTACGGTACTGGCAACCAATGTTGGCCAACTGAACTGGTAGTCAGTGGCCCCTAGCTATGAGCTCGCTCGGCTATCTAGTGACGTTGTCTATAGCAGGGCAGCATTCCAGTAGTCACAACCAGTACCTAATCCATACCATCCTGGAAGCGCAAACTTTCTAAGAACGACTGATGTCTGGAGAGAGCAGACACAGAACACTGTTACACCTTATCCTCATGCTCCGTTAGTTATTCCAGGAGCTCAGGTTGCAGGCTTTGGTGGCTATGCCCAACAACAGTAATGGGGATATACTTCATCTATTGGTAATGGAAAACAGAATACCTATAACTTTCAAAACCCTGCTCAACAAGGTACAGAATGGAGGCCTCCAGTTCAGAATGCCTACCAACCAGTTCCAACTGAGAATCGACAGGGGACTTCACAGTTGATGAACCATGAAACTATCATGAATACCATGAAGAGGTACTTTGACATCCAACTGAAATTCTTGAAAATGCCTATTTATAGGAAACCCTACCCTGATTGGGTAGATAAGATAGCACCAATACCAAAAGGCTTCAAAATGCTCGATTACACCACTTTGTCAGGTGATAATGAAAAATCTACTATTGAGCACATCAGCAAATTTATCGCCCAATGCAAAGAGGTTGGCCAAAATGAATATCAATAGATATTGTTCCCCGTTTCTCTAACCGGGACAACATTTGCCTGGTACTCATCCTTGGCCCCCGACTCTGTGCAGAGCTGGGATGACATGAAGTGTTATTTCCATGATAGATTTTATTGGCCCCAACCTCAGGTCACTATAACTAATTTGATAAATCTCAAGCAACAGGTCGATGATTCGGCTACCAATTACATCGAGAGATTCATAAGGAAGGTGGGGAAATGCATTGTACACTTCCCTGAATCAGAATGCGCCCACATGATAATTAACAATATGCATCCTTAACTAAAAGATAAATTAGTGGGACAATCCTTCTCTCACTTAAGCCAGTTAGCCGAGAAGGCTAGCCAAATAGAGCAGCATATCTAGGAGAATGAGAAAATAAGAGCAAACTGAAACCGAAGCTCCCATTTGGTATCTATTATTGAGGCAGATGAGTCTGACTCAGAGTCAGCCGATTACACGGCAAATGCAATGGTAGCCGGGATTGTCAAGGGTAAGGTTTATTCTTGCCCAGCCCTAAAAGACACGAAAGCAAGGAGACGAGTTCAACCGATGACAGGGTCGGTTACTCGTTTGACATTACAAAGGCAGATCAGATCTTTGACCATCTACTTAAAGATAAACATATTCGGTTGCTTGATAGCCATATGATTCTGCTTGCCGAAGAGCTCAAGGGTAAAAAGTACTGTAAATGGCACAAGTTATATAGCCACACTACTTCTAATTGTGTGGTCTTCAGGAAAGAAATTCAAAAGGGTATCAAGGAGGGAATGTTCAAATTAGCCGATAAATGCATAACTGAGATATCTGTTGATACTGACCCCTTTCCTACAATACTGATATCTATGGTATCCATGCTAAGCCGGATCAATCAAAGGATGTCAAGGGAAAACAACCGATGAAGAACATATGGGTCCCAAAGAAGCCCATTGGTAAGGAGAAGGCCACAGTGACCTCTGTGTTTGATTGGCTAGGCGGCTTACGTGACATCTATGAGGACACGGATAGGCCGCCAATTGGAATTAGTTTTCGTTGTCGCTCTTATAAATCAGAACACATTGCTCGAGAACCTCACAAGCAATACCCGAAATTCAAAAGGAACCCAGCAGACTCCAAGAACAGTCTTGGGGGGAAAACATGGCTACCAGATTGTGAGAAGTCAAATATGCCCTAGATAGATGAGGAAACACTCCCTATAGCTAAACAGATGGTGGCTGAATTCAACGTAAAAATGGGGTTTCTTCCTTGCGTATCACATTAAGGGAGGAAAGCCAAATGAAACCACATAGGATGATTAAGCCAACAACCAATATTGAAGAGGGGAAGTGGTTCGTTAATCAGGCTGCTGGAAAGAAAGAGGCACCGCCGAGTGTCTTATCCAGGACTCTGAAAAGAAGGTTGCAGCGTGCTAAAGCCTTGAGAAAGATGAAGCAGACGTTGAAGATGATATCCAGTACTAGAGAGGCCGATAAGTAGGAAATTCTTGAATCCGTCGTAGCTGAGGCCATCGAACTGGCATTCAGTTTGATCTCTTCAAAAATTGTGCAACATGAAGAAAGTTTGTACCAACCAGAGACGAACGATCATCCTGATAACAACCAGACAGAGGAACATCAACATAAGTCTACTATCAAAAAGAAATCCTTAGTTGAGACAGTTTCGTAGATTGCGCATAGGGTCCAAGCATTAGAATCTCAACCAGTACCTATGTGCCTCCAGGAGATGGAATATATTAACTTTTTGTCAGCTAAATCAGATGAGATGGAAGGCTCCATCCTTGATTTATTCAAACAGGATTCGACCGATGAGATTTGGGCAACCTTTGAAACGGTCAGCCTAATCCCGAACGAGTTCTGGGTCGGTCGCTCCGCATAGGATAGCCTGGAAGGCGATGTGTGTATGGAAGATTCTGAATGGGTGACTATAGACGATACCACGTCTAGGGACGCTTTGAGCACTGTATTTGGTGCGCCTACGGATGAGATGGTTAAACACTTCAAACCCCTTTATGTTAAAGCTTGCATTAACGACTAATCCATCAGCCGAGTGTTCATCAACAATGGGTTTGTGTTGAATGTGATTCCACTGCTCACTCTAAAAAACCTCAACAAAACCAGGGAGGACCTCATCCCAAATAATATGAAAATCGCTAGCTTTATGGGAGAGGCCTCTGAAGCCTTGGGGATCTTAGTGGCAGAAAACACCGTAGGTCCTAAGACGCTCAGATCTTCCTTCTTTGTAATAGATGGCAAGCCGTCTTACACCATTTTATTGGCCAGATACTATATTCATACCAGTCGATGCCTCCCTTCTACTATGCACCAAAAGCTCATTTTATGGGAAGGGGATAAGATAAAAGTCGTCTCGACCGATGATAACCCATTTCAAGTAGTGGTTAAGATCTTGGAGGTTGTCTTATACTCACCCTAAATGGCTTCCATAGCTTTTGCGTAGAAATACAAAGAAGGATCTTGGGAATCCTGCAATCTTACTTCACGAGATTTTGAGATAAAATAATTAGTCGAACCACTACTTACCTTGGAGGATTTAAATTATTAAGGAGACACAAATCATACGTGATTTATGGCATCATCTGACTACTTTAAGTTTTGAAGTAAGGATAGCCGAGACATTACAGGTAGAGGATTACAACAGAAAACCAACATTGGCCACTGACGACATCGAGTTGCCGATGGAATTTGAATCGCCCATAAGAAGAGTTATACCTATCTTTGAGTCTCATAACCCTCTGGAAGATATCAACTTGGGCACTGAGGAAGTCCCTCGGCTAACACAAATTAGTAGTTTACTGAGGAAGGAGGATAAGCAAAGCATAACAGCTCTTCTACTGCAGTATAAAGACTGCTTCACATGGGATTATCATGAGATGACTTGGCTAGCACGTACTTTGGTCGATCATATATTGCCTATTAAGGAGGGTTTCATACCTTATAAACAATCTTCTAATAGATATCACCCTCAGCTGATACCTCAAATTAAAGTTGAGATTGAACGACTGTTGAAGGTCGGGTTCATCAGAACGTCTAGGTATGTGGAATGGATGGAAAACATTATTCCAGTCAAAAGGAACCTAAATTTAGCCACTCCCAAAGATGAATACATCATGCCTATAGCCGATATACTACTCGATTCGGCAACCGCTAATGGTGTATTGACATTTATGGATGGATACTCTGGATATAATCAGATAGTAGTAACCGAAGAAGACATCCACAAGACTGCTTTTAGGTGTCCAGGATCCTTGGACATTTATGAGTGGGTAGTTATGTCGTTTGGTCTGAATAATGCTGGTGCTACTTATTAGAGGGAAATGAACACCATCTTCCATGATTTGATCGGTAAGACTGTGGAGGTCTACATTGATGATGTGGTGGTGAGGTCCAAGGATTTCAAAGATCATTTAGCCGACTTGGAATAAACACTAAAAAGAATGAGGAATTATAATCTTAAAATGAATCCAGCTAAGTGCATGTTCGAAGTATCGGCTGGCAACTTCCTTAGCCTCTTGGTACATAAGAAAGGTATTGATATAGATCGTAACAAAGCCCGAGCAGTAATGGAATCTGTACTACCCAGAACAAAGAAGGAGTTACAAAGCCTGTTAGGGAAGATCAACTTCCTAAGGAGGTTCATATCTAATTCAGCTGGCAAAATAAAGGCTTTCTCACATTTGCTTAAGCTTAAAGGGTCAGAAGAGCTAGTGTGGGGCTCGGAACAACAAGAGGCATTTGACTAGATTTAAAAAGCTCTAGCAACTCCTCCGGTGTTGGTGCCACCTAGACCAGGGAAACCATTGAAGTTGTACATCTCGGTTGCAGATGCGTCTATCGGATGCCTGTTAGCACATGATGCCGATGATGGAACTGAAAGGGCAGTTTACTACCTTAGCCGAATGCTTAATGAGGCTGAAACTAGATATACCCCTATCGAGAAGCTTTGTTTGTCCTTATTCTATGCTTGTACAAAACGCGAACATTATTTAATGCCACATGTAGTTCATGTTTTTTTAAAATTGACATCGTCCGGTACCTACTGAATAGACATGTTTCGTAAGGACGATTAATGAAATGGGAAATCAATTTTACTGTATCTTCTCTCGAGTATAAGACTCAAGGCTGTCAAAGGTCAGACGTTAGACGATTTCTTGGCAGATCACCCTCGTCTAGATGTGGAGGACCCATGCACCCCCTCCACTACATGTATGTACATCATCATTTGGACGCTAACGTTTGATGGATCGAGAACCCAAAGAGGAGTCGGAGTCATAATAATGATAACCAATCCTAGAGATGAAACATGGAGGTTCTCTTATTGGATGTATTCTGAATTTACAAATAACCAAGCTGAATATGATTCTCTCATCATGGGACTCAAACTCCTAACCTCTATGAAGGCGAGGTGCATCGATGTTCGTGAGATTCTCAACTGGTTATCAAATAACTGGCTGGGAAATATGACTACAAAGTCCCAAATTTGCTGGCCCATTATAGAATGATTAGAAGATTACTTAGCGGGTTCGCGTCGTCTACATTAAGTTATGTTCCTAGGGGCATGAATTTTAAGACTACCGACTTAGCACAAGAAGCTTCTGGCTTTAGGAAGTCTCTACTCACTTTAGAGTATGATGACATGCCAGCCGAAGTGCTAGCCGTAGACCAGACCGACTCGTGAAAGCATGTATTAATCGACTACTTAAAATATCCTTCCACTTACAAGGACCTTAAGGTTAGGATGAGAGCCTTGAAGTATGTGCTCAGTGATGATGATCTATACAAAGCAGTGTAAACGGGGTGCTACTCAAGTGCATTGATAATGCAGAAACCTTAAGAGTCATGGGAGAAGTTCACGAAGGAATTTGTGGAACACACAAAGTCGGCCCAACGATGAAATGATTGATTTATCTCCATGACTATTATTGGCCTACCATCAAAATCGATTGCTTTCAATACGCAAAAGGGTGTGAAGAGTGTCAGAGACATGGGCCAGTACAACGGGTACCAGCCGAGTTATTGCACCCAATCGTAAAGTCCTGGCCTTTCAGAGGATGGGATATGGACCTCATCGGCAAAATCAACCCGCAATCGGCTAAAGGCCATAATTTCATTATTGTGGCTACTGATTACCTCACTAAATGGGTAGAGGCATAGCCAATGAAGATGGTTCATCAGATATATGTCATTCAACTCATCTAACATCAGATCATATACATATATGGTATTACTAAGATAATTACAACCAATCAAGGGACGGTGTTTACTAGTTCTAAGGTGGTAGCCTTCGCTTAAAAAATTTAGGATCAAGATGATCACATCTTTGCCTTATTATGCATAAGCGAATGGACAAGCTGTGGCAGCTAACAAACTTATTGTGGACATTATCAGTAAACATGTGGAGGATAAATCGACAGTTTGTCATCTCACATTAGATGAAGATGTTTAGGCGATCAGAAATACTAAATGTACAACTAATGGGACAACAACTTATCAGCTAACTTATGTCCAGGATGTAGTGTTCCATTTGAAGATTAATGTTAAGTCATTACGGGTGGCCAAACAAAATTCTTTAAGCTTAGAAGAGTATCAACAGTCCATACTAATGGAATTAGATCAGCTAGATGAAGATCGATAGATGGACCTAGAAAGAATCGAGGTCGGTAAACGAAAAATGGCCAAAGCATGTTAAGCCTAAGAGGTTCGCTGAAGGAGACCTGGTTTCGAAAACCGTGTTGCCACTTGGAATGAAAAATCGTAAATTCAACAAATGGTCGCCAAACTAAGAAGGACCCTTCGTGGTAAGCCAACGAATTGCTGGCAATGCGTATCGACTGATAGACATGCATGACTAAGAGCTTGACAGAAATGTAAACGGAAAATACTTAAAAATATATTACCCTTCGATTTGGGGCATGCATGAGTAAATAACAAGTTATCGGCTGCCTGTCCGCACATGATAAACTAATTCCCTTCTATTTGGGGAATATATGATAAACACAGGCCAGCGGCCTGATCACAGTCATATGAAAAGGGATTTCCCTTCAATTTAGAGAAGACATGAGTAAAAGAACAACCACAGACCGACTGCTTAGTCACAAAAAACCGCTCGGTCATAGTCACACGAAAAGTACTTCCCTTCGATTTGGGGAACACACGAGCAAACAACAGCCACAAACTGACTGCATAATCATAGAAACAGACCCTTCGATTTGGGGTCGATAAAGCTAGGGAGCCGAGTTGGTCGACATTCCATCAGCTAGAGGTTGCAACATATCACCAGTAACAGAAGTCTCAGGATTAGCCGAGTTCACGGCTGCTTGGGCATCTTGGGTACCTGCAATCTCCCTTTCTCTTTCAGCTACACTAACGGCTACTACCTCAGCTGCTCTCACTCCTGCTCGGACCTCCATTCCAATACCCAGAAAAGGCTCAGTCACTACAGTCGATGGGACCTCGGTAAAAGCCTGAGTGTTGGCCGATACCTCTTGAATAACAGAAACATCCTATTTTCCCACATAGTTCATCGGTCAAACCGCGATGGCTTCGGATTGAAAGTCTATAAGGGTATCGGCTGACAACTCAGCAACATGATCAGCTGGCAATGGAGTAGTGAGGGTCGTCATTGCTTGAACTAAATGACTTTTCCATACAGTCCATTCATTCTCCAGTTTGGCCAGTCGTTTGCTACATGCTTTCTAATCCAGCTCCCAAACCACCTGCTGGTTATCGAGTTTCCAGATTTTCTTATCCAATTGAAGGCTCTGCCGAAATAAAGAAGAGCGAGAAAAGTCGTGGGCACTAATAGCCGATTCTAAGGCGCCTACGACCGAAGTAATAGCCCCTATCTCCGCCTAGATCCGCTCTAACTCAACTCACAGTTTGGATAGCTAATCCTACAAGTCATTTCTTTGGCTGACATTTTGTTGTCTTTCTGCATTCACCTCATTGAAAGAAGTCTGAATGCGGTTCTTCTCATGTCGAAGAGACCCCAAGTGTTGCAGAGCAGCGACAACTTCATCATGGCTATCTTTGACCATTTTATGTAAAGAAAATAAATTATTCAGAGCCAAATCCATGTCATTGTAAGCGGCTGCGAGAACTGGGGAATTCGTTATTTCTTTTGACAATCAGATCAAAGAAGCCCTCATAGCGTGAAACTCTTCTTTGTTGGTTGTAATTCCCCTAGGGAGAGATTCCTCGACTCGCTCTCGATGAATGCCAATAGGTGAAGCTGGTGAACGAGCAATGTCGACTAAACCAAAGTAACACAAAAGCACATCTTCCGGGATGATTTCCGCTGGTACCTCTGAGCCGTCAGTTGGGTGGGCTTCAGTCGAAGGATTATCTCCAGCGGTCTCCTATACAAAAAGGACATGTTCAATGTAGAGGCAAGAGCCCTGAGCAGTTAAAGACCAAGTATAAGAGAAAGGGTATACCTCTACGGCTGCCCCAACATAGGAAGCCTCGGTTGCCTTGGCATGAGAAACTGTGGCTTGGAGGGCAACCGACGATGGGTCTTGCTAGTGCATGGGAGCATGAGTCAGAGAAGATGATCCTCAAACATAAATATGGGCATCAGATGATTTATGCAGCCATCTGCGCCTTATCAATTATGGTTTCTAGAGGGCAAACAGAAAATATAAATATTGATAGCCGATGAGAAAGTGTTTTAGCCAACTGAGTAATATACCTCGATTTCCTCCGCTTCCTCAGCAGGAAAAGGAACTTTGGGTCTGTGGGGGTCTTTCTCGTTGTAATCTCGAATGACAACCCCTCTACTTCATTGGGGTTGCTTAGGCACTGGTTTCCTGAATGATGGGGACTCAGTGTAAAAAGTGGTCTCTAAATCAACAAATACTGGATGACATTGGGTTGCTGAAAGATACATAAGAGACGTTAGCCAAAAATTCACAAGAACAATTCGGTCGACACATATGTAGAATACAATTTACCTTTTCTCTTCGTCTGCCGCAACCGGACGAAAGACCTTGACGCAACAAGTCTAGCCTATTTAAGGGAAGTAGTTTTCAGAGTGGCTTCTTTTGGCCACATTTTAGAGGTTTTCGGGTTCTTATTTTTTCTCGACAGAATCAGCCGATCACAATAGACATCTAAAGTTGATTGAAAAAACTTCTCATTAGTCGTATCCCGCCAATCATCAAAAGCGACGGTAGTATTCACTCTCAGGGGAAATGACTGCCAGTCAACCAGGGCGAGCCTGTCAAGATTATGATCGGCTATCTTCTTTGCTTATTCTGCGTCAATAATGCAGTGTTTGGTTGAGCTGACAATACTACGATGGGACCACGACACGTGTTCAATGAGACTGAATTGACTTGCTACAAAGTTTGGTTGATAGGGCTCCACGGTCAGTTTATTGTTCCTAGAAGTGGGCTTCAAACCACCCAATAGGTCCCTGGCCGTGAGAATCTGCCCTATAAGAGAACAGTAGTTCTCCGCTGAAAGAAAGTAAGGTTTTCATCGGCTACATGACAGACCTAATTAGGGGTGGCCCATCTTTTTAGAACCGGTTGTCAATCTATGTAATGGTCTCTAGATAGACCATGTAGGGTGGAGGTTGCGGAAAAAACATCCTGGGGCACAAAGGGTGTTCTTCGAAAAGTATCGTCTAATACTGGTGGGTTTAACGGAAAGCGACGGTCATCAAATTTATCAGGGATAAACTCAAGGAATTAGAGGGTGATCCACAACTGAAGGAACCACAAGGGACTGCTAAGGTATCCAGGTTTTTGGAGTCCCTTAACCTCTCCTGAGCATCACCCAGAGCCATGTAAAGATAGGTCAAGAAGTGAGATGCCCAAATGACAACACTTCCCGAAACGGCTAGCGCCGCATAAATTTCTAGCTCTTTTACAACTGCACAAGAGCCCGTACAAACAAAGTATCGGCTAAACCAAAAAAGCAGAAAATCATGATACTTGGCATTATCGACTGGAAGAGGTGATAATCGGTGGTTGTTGGTCATAAACTGGTTGTATCCTGAAGAAGTCTTTGAGACTTTGATACCTAAATCGACAACATTTATATCGCTTAGGATAGGTTCTTCGGCTCCCAGTATCTAAAGGTCAAGTATCGTCGTCACATCAATTAGTGTGGGGATTGTCATTCCCCAAGGAAAAACAAAGGCATTGGCAGTGGTCAACCAGTAACCAAGAAATGCATATATAAGATCGATGTTGCATGGGGGAGTCAATCTCCGACTGCGCAATGGCGTCGTAGAGGTCTGTGCGCCTCCATTCGACTTCTTTGGCCGACTTCACCAGGTCTAACCAACCAGAATAATTGGTAATCTTGGCCGGCCAGGTATGCAGGCTAGCTGGACAACGGTCATCGGTGAACCAGTCACAAGTAATAGGAAGGTTATAGTTCACCAGACTTAGATGGTGAGATAGAAAGAGGTCACCTTGTTCAGATGTGCCAAAAAGGGTGATAACCAGTTGTTCATATATGAAGGCCAATGTGGGGGTTAGGTCATCAGCAGCCAAACCAGTGTTATCCGATTCCAGAGATAGAGAAGAAGATGAAGACATGGTTTTCTTTTTCTGATGAAGAAATAGTGTTTTTCCTAAAAGTGAGAGAAATTTGGGAATGGCCGAGAAGATCGAATAGAAAACCTTTTGGTGGGGATGTCTCTCCTAAGTATTTCTTTTTTCTTGGAGATATGACTGACACGTTGTTAGGATTCTTTTCTTTCAAAACGTGCGGCTAAATATTTATCATAAGTTAATTGTGGAAGCCGAGATGTTTCAGTAGAAGGAAAGAAAACATTTTAAAGATTGTCATTGCATGCATTTAAGGCAAAAATGATTGAAATGACACTTATGACTGCCACACAAAATGACAGCCATCTTGGAATACATCAACTCAACAGTCGTACTCGAATTAATGTAGGGGAAATTGTTAACACTAAAAAGTATTTAACCGAATCGAGTGAAAACCGAAGGTAGAGAAGGATTCTAAGTCAGTAACTGAGCAGAATCATAGCTGAATACGTTAGTCCTTACCCTCGGCTAGAAAAGTATCATCGACTATTATAGTAGTCTGTTCGAGTCATAATTCCGAGGAACGACTGAGACCCACACATATTCGAATGCCTCGAAGAACAAGTCAAAGAATCGTCTAGAAAATGTAGCAATCAGCAACAACCAGAAGTAAGTGTCGTCGATCGTGCTAGAAGACCGGGGAAAAAATCGACACCACCTCCTCATAGTTGGCTAATGGATTTATTGGGCGATATGATGTCTAACATAGGGGGTCACATTTATTTTTCTTGTACTATAAATGTAGGAATCATTTGTACAGAATAAACACAATCAATCAATCAAACAACTGATTTTACATATCTTTGTTTTATCTTTTTTACCTTTACTGCAATTTGGCTGTGTTTATATTTCTTACCACTTAATTTACTCAATCACCATCTCAACGCTTTCTGGAGTAGTTGGAGAACCCATTGCTGAAAGTTAAAGTTCTGCTTTCAGCTGAAATCGCTTAGTTAAGGAATCAATTTATCATCTGATTTTGTTAACCGATTGACGACAGACATTTCGGAGGAAAACAATAATATATGCGTATGATAAAAAACCCAAGGGGCCAATAAGTGCCTATAACCTAAAATTAGCCAAAAGCTACAAGTTGGTTAACTTGGAGTTATATTTTTTATGCTTATAATTCAAGCACTTTTTGTCCAAAACTTTTAAGTACTACTTTATCCCTAATATATTTTGAAATACAATAAATACATTCTCAAAACAAAATGACTAACTCCTTCTCCATTCCATTTTCGTCTTTCATCCTTCTCCTTGTAAATATACTTTTTCATTTACAACTTTTGTAAATAGCTCTTAGGGCATTTTAATCATTTTAACACAAATCCTTATGGACTTCTTTAGCAAACATATTAGTTGTTGTGCTTCTATCTACTCTAATTAGTTAAGCCAATCGGGTTCTTAGCTCACTTCGTGTCAACATAGGCAGTCCTATAGGATCACTATATTGAGGACACAAAAATGAAAGTATATTTATGTCCTAGAGACAATATGTATTAGGAAAAATGTACTTTATACACATTCTTATTTATATTAATGGAGATTAATTTTATGGCATTTGCAATTATTGAATTATTAGTTGATTGTTTATAATATTCTATAATATGCATCCCTAGAGATTACGTGGTTATTAATAGTGTGAGATATTAATATTATAACGTAACTCTAAAAATAGTCTCGACTAATGATCATCGAGATTTGGATATCGATGATATGTGATAAGTCGACATGTGATTTGCATCACATCCCCAGAGGATGTAGTATGTCTCACCTACTACGAGTAATGGTTACTCATGATGGACACATGGATACTTTAGAAGTATTGGTATGCTGATATAATGTTTGTTATACAATGCCTAAAGTATGATCAGTATGTGGGAGATAGAAGTCCTTAGACTTGAGGTCGATACGCACCTTGTCTGCAGATTCATATACTTTGATCTTGTCCTAAGCTCAAATGTCTTATAGGTTGAGATATGACTTGTATTGAGTATATTACGAAGTTGATTAAATGTGGTAGTTGAGCCAATATTAGGATCCATTCCTCGAATGTATATTCGAGAGAACACTCTGATTCTCATATGATATTAGGTTGACTAAGTCGTTGGCCAACGTAGAAGACATATCTAGGATATGATCTTGTTGTCAACTAATATAGAAGAGATATAATGATCAAGCCATTTGGATAGACACTTGGCAGATCCTAAGATTGATCGAGTGTGTCGTGAATAAAAGGATATTTTCCCACATAGAGGTTCATTTTACCAGATTTGTGTAACTTTACTTCACATATTGAGTTCGTATTCGGGCGCCGTCTAGGAGTTTCATGTAGACCCTAATGTAATTAGTGTCAATATTTGAAGGCATGTAGGGTAATACTAAGTCAATTGTTCCATCGATCTAAGGATGTAATAAGAGAATAAAAATGTTTGATTTATGATCGAGACATTTGAATGAATAATGATTATTTAATTAAGTTGAGATTGGATTTTGGATTTAATTAAAATTAAAATGAGGCAAAATTGTACTAGGGCCATGGCGCATGGGACCCAGGGCCGCGGTGCCACCTATTTAGCGCCGCCAAGGCAGAGGGCCAGTCAGACTGACCCACTGCACCTCATGTTTTGGGCTAGGCCCATGTGTAACCCTAGCTGCATTTTAGGTTTGAAATGCAACTATAAATACACGTCTTATATCATTATTCTAAACACTTGATTCCAAAATCATTCTAAGTCTTTGAGATTTAATCTTACAATATTCTCTCGAACCTCTGCCGAATTTCTTAGTTGTTCGAAAGAGGGATACATCGAAATTCATGGAACTTGCGAAGTATGATCAATTGCGTGCGCACCCTCGGACACTATACTAAAAGACTCCAGATATATTAAATCATAAGTATTCTATCGATGTATTACGGTTACTATACATGTTATATGATTAAATGTATTTACATTATTACATAATCGTCCAGGAGTTCATCATTTGTTGGGTTTGAAACATATATTTTCAAATTTCGCTAACAAAATCCTACAGTGGTATCAGAGCCTGAGCTGTTTTTGTGATTATATAATGATAATTAGTGATAATATGGGTTAGAGTTTGTTTAAATCTAAATTTTATATCGTTTAGAAGATTTTAAACCTAATGTCTTTAGAATGCATGATCCTTGTCTCCTAAACTGTTAAACAATGATATAATCGAAGAAGTCATTCCAATCTAACTCATCTAAGTCGATATGCGTAACCGGTTCATTACGAACATGGTGCACTGAAGCGAGGAACGAGAAGAGATTGGATAATGGTCGATGAACATTTTGTTTGATGGTGAAGGGGTACGAGGATTAATCTGCAGATCTGACCCTGAACCAGTTTTATGGTTTCGAAAATACAGATTTTGTGTTTTGGGACTGAGGCACCGCGACTCCACGGTGGAGCGTTGGATTTATGGCGGTGCTGCGGCTCCACAATGAAGTGTCGCGGCGCCTGTTAGGGTTTTATGGAGGTGTCACAGCTCCATGATGGAGCATCGCGGCGCTGCCTAGGTTTTGTCAGAAGCATCGCAGCTCCGTTCTGGAGCATCGTAGCGCGGCTCTGTTCATACCGAAAGATTAAAATAAATTTTTCTAACACACTGCCTCTGAGGCGCCGAAGCTCCAGTTTAAAAAAACAGAAACTGAATTTTTAAGTTTTCAGAATTCTGATTCTGAAGTTTAAAAGTTTCAGAATCTAAAATTAAAACTTTAAAATAAGCAGATTTGGTCCTTTGGGGAAAATCTGTAATTAAATAAAGTTTCTGAAAATCAGATTTTTAAAATTCGGAAATTGTAGATAGGTCCTTGAAACCTGAAAATATTTTCTGAAATTAAAATTGGATTTTCTGAATTTAAAGGGGTTCAAATTAAAATTTTAAATTCTTGAGGGACTAAACTGTAAATTCTGAAAAGTTTGGAATTTATAGAAATATCCTGAAAATCAGTTTTAAAAATCAAAAAGTGTTTAAGGGACTGTTTGACATAGACTTAGATTTTAGAGTTTAGACAAATTAACTCATGATTATCATTAATTGTATATTATGAATAATATACGAAATATATGCTAAGTGTTTTAAATGCGTGCATTTAATTATTAGCATATTGTCCGCCATAACTATCTAGGTAGGCGGTGTTTAGTAATTGATTAAAACCATTTTATATCATGTATATTGGGTTGATGGTTTTCTCAACTAAATGTGTTTTAAAAATTGCATGATAAGATGTCGTATATGATATGACATAAAACGTTGATCTTGGTTGAAATACTCGAAACTGAAAATGTTCCCCAAATTTTAAATACAAGTCTAAATTAGAACGTGTCGTCCATTATAATTGTTAGAGTGCAAAGTCCTTTTTGGCGATACTAGTATTTATACCAAAGTATTTGCTCTGAGTCTACAAGGACTCAGGATCTTTCATAGATGTGTTTAGATGTAAAAGTAGATGATAAACTTTTGTGGGTATTTACACCAAAGTGATTGCTCACAAAGGCCAAGTTTACTTAGATACATAAACGCAATCGTGTAATGGCGTTGCCTTGCTTAGACAAATCTTGGTGCCAAAGTGTCGAACTAATCTAAGGACGCAAGATTAAAAAGAAATATTTAATCAACCAAGAGTTGCAAATAAGTTTTGCAATTGGTTTAGAACCTACCAAAATGTGCTATTGAAGTTATCAGTCAAAGAAAATGCGGAGATAGCATATGATCGGATCTTGGCCCATTATGACCTTAAATAAATCTAGGTCCATATTCTACCATTGGGTTGCAAAAGTATGCTAAAATAGTGAGAGCTAATTAAATAAAAGGCCATATTGACTAGCCTAAAATCAATGTGTATAATAGGAAATAAATTTGATTGTAGTTTCATGTCTATCTAACTCTTCATATTGTCTAATGTCGAGCCTATCACTTAAAATGCTGATAGAAATGAACAAACTCACCGGACCAAACTATCTTGACTGGCCTAGGAATCTAAGAATTTTCCTAAGGCAAGAAATAATTGAATCTGCGAAATATGCCTCATTTGATAATGCAACCTATCAGAAACATCTAGATGACGCCAGTTCTGCCCAATGTGTCATGTTATCTTCCATGTCAATGGAACTACAGAGGCAACATGAGAACATGGGCCCTAACGAGATGCTAGAACATTTGAAGAGTCTCTATGATTCTCAGTCCCATATAATGGAATATGAACTGTTAATAGAGCTCTTCAAATTTAAGTTGATTGAAGGGGGTCAAGTGTCTCAACACGTGCTGAAGATGATAAGGCTGATAGTAAGGATGGCCTCAATTGGTATAAAGCTGCAGAGTCCTGTTGCTTCCACACTCATCCTGAACTCTCTCCCTCGTTCGTTCGAGAAATTTATTGTAAACTTCAACATTAACGGAACGAAGGCATGTTTTCCAGAGCTGCACAACATGCTCAAGACCTTTGAAACTTCAACCACCAAAGGCAAAATTGTGCTCATGGGGAGCTCTTCTGGCCAGCCCAAGCCGAAAGACAAAGAATGACAGACGAAGAAGGGCAAAACAGTCGCTGCGCCCTCAGGTACAAAGCCTAAGAGAGGCGTAAAGAAGAAGAAGGTAATCCTGACCAAGGATATGTGCTTCAGCTGTAATAGGAATGGGTATTGGAAGAGGGATTGCACTACTCCAGGAGGAGGAAAGGCACCAGATGCTCCTGGCTCTAATGGACAAGGTATGTACATCATTGAAATAAATTTATCTATAAACAACTCTCATTCCTAGGTATTGGACTCTGCTTGTGGCTCACACATTTGTACAAATTAGCAGGGGCTAACTGGCAGCAGGAAGGTTGGACCAAGAGAGATGGACTTACGCGTTGGAAATGGAGCACGAATAGATGTTGAGCACATAGGAACTTATAGATTAAATTTTCCTTCTGGCCTTTGTTTAGTGTTGAATGATTATTTTTATGTACCCTCGTTAACGAGGAACGTCATTTCTATCCCAGTTTTAGACATGGAGGGTTTTCCTCATATATATTTAATGGCAGTCAAGTACTGACTTTTGTAATATTATATATGGAACTACGCCTCTTGTGGATGGATTATATACACTGAATCGTAGTCGAAAAAATTTCAATGTACAAAACAAATGAGCTAAAATTAGTAATAGAAACTCTACCTGCTTTTGGCATTGTAGACTTGGTCATATCAATCAAACAAGGATAGTAAGGTTGAGGAAACTTGACTACCTCAAACCATTTGACTTGGAGTCTTATGGTAACTGTGAATCATGTTTGAAAGGTAAGATGACCAACAAGCCTCTTTCTGGGAAGGGTGTGCGAGCCAGGGAGGTGTTTGAGTTAGTACATACTGACATATGTGGACTATTTTCAACTCAAGCTATAGGAGGTTTCCCTTACTTCATCACTTTTACTGACGACCTGACAAGGTATAGATATATGTATCTTATGAAACATAAATCAGATGCCTTCGAAAAGTTTAAGGAGTACAAGTCTGAAGTTGAGAAACAACTCGCAAAAAGTATCAAGACCCTTCTATCTGATCAAGGAGGTGAATACTTAAGCAAAGAGTTTCTAGATTACTTAAAGCTACATGAAGTTCATTCAGAATGGACACCTCCTGGAACACCACAAATGAATGGTGTTGCCAAAAGGAGTAACCGAACCTTATTAGATATGGTTCTATCCATGATGAGCTTTACAACTCTACCGACATACCTTTGGGGACATGCTATACAAACCTCATTATATGTTTTGAACAGGGTTCCTTCCAAATCAGTAGAAAAGACACCATATGAGATATGGTGTGGCAAGAAGCCAACTCTTAAACACATGAGGCCCTGAGGGTGTCCTGCATATGTCAAGAAGATGCTCACTAATAAGTTGTAATCCAAAAGTGAGTAATGTTACTTCGTGGGGTATCCAAAGGAAAGTAAGGGATACTACTTGTATCTTCCTGGCGAACATAAGGTCATTGTTTCCAGGAACGCAACTTTCCTCGAAAAATAATATGTCTACAAGGAACAGAGTTGCACAGAGATAGTACTTGAAGAAATTCAAGAACCACGAGATAACATAGAGGTTGAATTCTTGTCGAATGACCAAGGCAAGAATTCAGTGGGAGCATTTGGCGAAGATTGGGTACTACGAGTACGCCCTTCGGCCAGTGGGAGTGGTGTGAGGAACAATACAGAATGCAAGATCATCATACACAACCCTTGGGAGCGAATGCAATGGCTGCACCTCCTCTCATTCAGTAAAAACATGAAAATGATATTCTTGAAAGCTCTCGAGTTAGTGAATTAACCAACACACAAGAAGTGATTGACCTACATAGATTCCATTTCGGATTTCATGGCTTCTTGCCATCTCTTCGAATAAATATCTACCATTGCTTCACTGTAGGTTGTAGGCTCATCATCATCTGAAATATTCATCTCACTGTGTGTTTCCATAAGTAGATTTAGTTTTTCTGGAGGACGATGAGTTTTAGTCGACCTACGAAGTTGATTGTCTTGCAGTTCAATTCTAGCTATGTTCTAACTGTGAGAAGGTTCTTGTGTGTTGGTTGATCCACCAACATGAGAGCTTTCAGGACTATCATTTTCATGTATTTCCTGAATGGGAGGAGGTGCAATCACTGCACTTACTCCCAAGGTCTGTGTAGGAGGGTCTTGCATTTCTGCATCATTCCTCACAACACTCCTACTGGCCGAAGGGCGTATCCTAAGTACCCAATCTTCGCCAAAAGCTCCCACTGAATTCTTGCCTTGATCATTCGGCAAAGATTCATCCTATATGTTACTTTGTTGTTCTTGAATTTATTCAAGTTCTATCTCTGTGCAGCTCTCTTCCTTGTAGACATATTCTTCTTCAAGGAAAGTTGTGTTCCTAGAGACAATGATCTTATGTTCTTTAGGAAGATATAAATAATATTCCTTAGTTTCCTTTGGATACCCTACAAAGTAACATTTCTCACTCTTGGATTCCAACTTATCAGTGAGCATCTTCTTGACATATGTAAGACACCCCAGGGCCTCATGTGTCTAACAACTGGCATCTTGCCACACCATACCACATATGGCGTCTTTTCAGCTGATTTGGAAGGAACCCTGTTTAGAACATATATCGAGGTTTGTATAGCATATTCCCAAAGGTATGTTGGTAAAGCTGAAAAGTTCATCATGGATCGAACCATATCAAGTAGGGTTCGGTTTCTCCTCTCGGCAACACCATTCATTTGTGGTGTTCCAGGAGACATTCATTCGGAATGAACTCCATGTAGCTTCAAGTAATCTAGAAATTCTTTACTTAAGTACTCACCTCCTCGATCAGATCGAAGAGTCTTGATACTCTTTGCGAGTTGTTTCTCCACTTCACACTTGTACTCCCTAAACTTTTCGAAGGCCTCAGACTTGTGTTTCATAAGATACACATATACATATCTTGTCAAGTCGTCTGTAAAAGTGATGAAGTAAGGGAAACCTCCTCTAGCTTGAGTCGAAAATGGTACACATACGTCAGTATGTACCAACTCAAACACCTCCTTGTCTCGTATCCCCTTTCCAGAAAGAGGCTTATTGGTCATCTTATCCTTCAAACAGGATTCACAATTAACATAAGATTCTAAGTCAAATGATTCGAGGTAGTTAAGTTTCCTCAACCGTTCTATCATTGTTTAATTGATATGACCAAGTCTACAATGCCACAGGTAGGTAGAATTTTTTTTACTTATTTTAGCTCGTTTTTTTGTATGTTGAAAGTTTCTCGACTACAGTTTAGTGTATATAATTCATTCACAAAAGGCGCAATTCCATACAACATCATTAAAAGACAATATCATACTGCCATTAAATATGCTTGAGGAAAAACCCTTCATGTCTAATACAGGAATGGAATGATGTTCCTCGTTAACGAGAGAACATAAAAACAATTGTTCAACACTAAACATTTGCCAGAAGGTAAATTTAATCTATAAGTTTCCACAGGCTCAACATCAACTCGTGCTCCATTTCCAACGCGCAGGTCCACCTCTCGAGGTCCGAACTTCCTTTTGTCAGTTAGCCCTTAGCCCCTGTACATTTGTACAAATGTGTGAGCCACAAGCGGTATCTAGTACCCAGGAATGAGAATTATTAATAGATAGATTTATTCAATTACAAACATACCTTGTACACTAGAGACGGAAGCACCAGGTGCCTTCCCTCCTCCTGGAGCATTGCAATATTTCTTCCAATGCCCCTTTCTATTGCAATTCATGCACACATCCTTAGCCGGAATAACTTTCTTCTTCTTCTCCCCTCCCTTGGGTTTCATTGTTGCGGGCGTAGCGTTAGTTTTGCACTTCTTCTTCTGCCATTCCTTACCTTTCGGTTTGGGATGACTAGAGAAGCTTACCATGAGCACAGCTTTGCCCTTAGAGATTGAAGATTCAAAAGTCTTTAGCATGTTATGCAACTCCGTCAGATTTGCTTTAGTTCCATTCATGTTGTAGTTAATGATGAAAATCTCAAATGAACGAGGAAGTGAATTTAGGATCAGCGTGGAAGCAACTCTACTTTGCAGATAAATACCACTTGAGGCCAACCTTTCAATTAGCCCTATCATCTTCAGCACGTGTTGAGACACTTGATCCTTCGATCAACTTATATTTAAAAAGGTCTATTAACAACTCATATTCCAGTGTCTGGGACTGAGAGTCATAGATGCTCTTTAAATGTCCTAGCATCTCATTAGAACCCATGTTCTCATGTTATCTTTGAAGTTCCACTAACATGGAAGATAGCATAGCGCATTGTGCAGATGTGGCATCATCAAGATGCTTCTGATAAGCAACCATGTCAAAAGCAGCATACTCCGCAGAGTCTTCAGTAGGCACTATGGGGAAAACCTTGTCCAATACATACTCAATTTTCTCTTGCCTTAGGACAACCCTTCGATTCCTAAGCCAATCTATATAATTCGGTCTGGTGAGTTTGTTCTTTTCAATAAGCATTTTCAGTGATATACTCGACATTCTGAAGATTTAGATAGACATGAAAATACAATCCAGATTTATCTTCCCTTTTATACACATTCGTTTTAAACTAATTCAACATGACCTTTTTTTAATTAGCTCCTACTATTTTAGCACACCTTTTTTTTAATTTGCTCTCACTATTTTAGCATACTTCTACGACCCCAATGTAGAATACGGACCTAAAACATTTTAAGGTCATAATGGGTCAAGATCTAAAACTATATTATATCTGTGTTTGCTTTGGCTGATAACTTCAACAGCATATTTAGGTAGGTCTAAACCAATTGCAAAGCTTATTTGCAACTCTTGGTTGATTAAATAATTCAATTTTAATCCTGCGTCCTTAGATTAGTCTGACACTTTGGCGCCAAGATTTGTCTAAGCAAATCAACCCCATTACATGATTGCGTTTATGTATTTAAGTAAACTTGGCATTTGCGAGCAAACACTTTGGTGTAAATACCCATAAAAGTTTCTCATCTATTTTTACATTTAACACATCTATGAAAGAGTCTGAGTCCTTGTAGACTTAGAGCAATTTTTTTGACATAAATACTCGTATCGCCGAAAAAGATTTTACACTCTAACAATTATAATGGACGACGCATTTTAATTTTAGACTTGTATTCAATGTTTGGGGAACATTTTCAGTTTTCGGGATTTCAACCAAGATCAACATACATGTCATATATCATACGACATTATATCATGCAATTTCTAAAACCATTTAGATGGGAAATCATCAACCCAATAGGCATGATATAAGAAGGTTTTAATCAACTAATGGGCACCGCCTACCCAGACAGTTATTGCGGTCATTTATGTAAATCAATTACTGGGCTTCGCCTACCCAGACAATAATAGCGGACACTACGCTAATAATTAAATGTTCGCATTTAAAACACTTAACACATTTGTATATTATACAATAATATACTATTAATGATAATCATGAGTCTATTTGTCTAAACTCTAAAATCTATGTCTATGTCAAACAGTCCATAAATATTTTTTGATTTTAAAATTCTGATTTTCAGGATTTTCTGTAAACTTTCAGAATTTACAGTTTAGTCCCTCAAGAATTTAAAAAAATCAATTTGAACGCTATTAAATTCAGAAAATCCAATTTAAATTTTCAAAAAATATTTTCAGGTTTCAGGGACCTGTTTACAATTTCCAGATTTTAAAAATTCAGTTTTCAGAAACTTTATTTAATTACAGAATTGCCCAAAAGGACCAAATCTGTTTAATTAAAAGTTTTAACTTTCAGATTCTGAAACATTTTAAACTTCAGAATCAGAATCTGAAATATAGAAAACATCAGTTTCTGATTCCGAAAATAATTTTTTTTATATCATCGTCGGCGTCGCAGCCCTTAGTGGTGGCGCTGCGGCGCCTCGGAGCTAGTGATGAAATTTTTTAATTTTAAACTTTTGGGATGAACAGCGTCGCGGTGCTCCATCGTGGAGTCGCGGCGCCACCGTCAAAACTCTAGCAAGAGCTGTGACGCCTCTGCTCCAGAAACGTAAAATCCTGCAATTCTGAAACCCTAAAACTGGTTCAGGGTCAGATTTACAGATTTAACCTTGTACCCTTTCACCATTAAACAACACGTTCATCGACCATCATCCAATCTGTTCCTGTTCTTCGTCTCAATGCACCATGTTCGAAATGAACTGGTAACACATATCAACTTTGAAGAGTTAGATCAGAATGCCTTCCTCGATTACATCATTGTTTAATAGTTTAAGAGACAAGGATTATGTGTTCTTGAGGTTTAAGGTTTTAAAGTTTCTTAACGACATAAAATTAGATTTAAACAAATCATAACCATATAATCATTAATATTCATTATATAATCACACAAAATAGTCCAGGCTCTGATACCACTGTAGGGTTTTGTCGGGTTTGTACACGCAGCGAAATTTGAAAATTTATATTTCAAACCCGACGGGCGGTCAAACTTGATGGATGATTATATATTGTAAAACACATAGAAATTATAATGCGTCGATAGAACACTTATAATTTAGCAAATCTTGAATCTTCAACTTCGATGTGTAATCCGAGGGTGAGCACGCAACTGTTCCTCGATTGCAAGTCTAAGATTCCGATGTAATTACTCCTTTGGAAAGCTAGAAAATCCAGCAGAGTTTCAGCAGAGAATAATTCTTGTGAATTGGGTGTATTAAAATAATGATTGAACCCTTTATTTATAGCTGAAAAATCAGCTAAGGTTTCCAAGTGGGCCAGGCCCAAAAACCGAAATAGAATGGGTCACTTCGGACCCACTGGACACGTGACACCGCGGCGCTGAGTGGGAGGAACCGGGGCCCTGGTCCAATTCTGTCTCATTTCTATTTTAATTAAATCTGAAACATCATCTCGATTTAATTAAATAATCATTATTTATTATAATGTCTCGATTATATACTGAACATATATATTATCTCTGATTACATCCTTGAATCGATGAAACAATTGACTTAGTGTTACCCTACAAGCCTTCACATATCGACACTAATGTCATTAGGGTCTACACGGAACTCCTAGACTGCGCCGGAAGATGAAATCAATATGTGAAGTATAGTTACATGAAACCTGTAAACTGAACCTTTATGTGGGAAGATAAAATCCTTTCATTTACGACACACTCCATCAATCTTAGGATCTGTCAAGTGTCTATCCAAATGACTTGATCATTATATCTCATCTATATTAGCTGACAACAAGACCATATCATATATATGTTCATTGCGTTGGCAATGACTTAGTCAACCTAATACCATATGATAATCTGAGTGTTCTCTCGAAGATATATTCTAGGAATGAATCCTAATCTTGGCTCAACTACAACCTTTAATCTACGTCGCAATATACCCAATACAAGTCGCGTCTCAACCTATAAGTCATTTGAGCTTAGAACAGGATCAAAGTATATTACTATGTAAACAAGGCGCGTATCGACCTTAATTCTAAGGACTTCTATCTCCCACACGCTGATGATACTTTATACATCCATAAAAAACAGTACATCAGCAGGGTATACCAATACTTCCACAAGTATCCACGTGTCTATCACGAGTTGTCATAACTCATAGCAGGTGAGACATACTACATCCCCAAAGGATATGATGCAGACCATATGTCGACGTATCAAATATCATCAATCTCATTCTCGATGATCATTAGTCGAGGCAATTTAAGAGTTACATTATAATATTAATCTCTCACATTATTAATAACCATGTAACCTTTAGGGATGCATTTATATAATATTATGAGCAATCAACTAATAATTCAATAATTGCAAATGTCATAATATTAATCTTCATTAATATAAATATGAAATGTGTATAAAGTACATTTGTCCTAATACATATTGTCTCTAGGACATAAATATATTTTCAGGAAACTGTCGTTACGCAATGGTTTGTGGAAGATACAGTATTTGTACAAATAACGGGCGATGTATTTGTCCGGCAGAGGAAAATTTCTTCAGGCCAGTTTCAGATAGGAAATCAGATCTTGGATGTTCACATATGATATTCATTTACTACAACTCTTCGCAGTATCATAGTTTCATAGAGCTCTAGAATACCGCATATTTTGCATTACAGTTCAATCATGAACTAAGTTCGAGCATATTTTGGCTTGAAGGGAAAAAGTTGGAAGATTGCAAAAGGGCCTGTCTGAGTAACTGTTCTTGCAAAGCTGCTATTTTTGAAAATGATTGGGACGGTAATCAAAGAGAGAGTTATCTGTTACTGAATGAAGTCTTCTCTCTCATAGACAATGGAAGGAAGAGGCAAGAAATTTTTTCTTAAGGTGCAGAATTCCTCAAATGCATTGATCAATCGTTCATTGATGATTTCCCCTACAGAAAAATCAAAGCCTTTCAAAGAGATAATAGGATCTACCGTTGCATCTTTTTTTGGGATAGTTTTGATTCTCACTGCTTGCGTTGTTCTTTCCAAAAGGAGGACAAGGTCCAACAAAGCTAGGAATTTTCTAGATCTAGAACCAAACTTACAGGGAATCTTAACTCGATTCTCTTACTATGAGTTGAAAGTAATTACCGAAGATTTCAGCAAAAAACTTGGAGAATGAGGATTTTGCTCTGTATATAAAGGAACATTGAGTAATGGCACCAAAATAGCTGTGAAGCATCTGGATGGTCTAGGTCATGTAATGGAATCATTCTTAATAGAAGTAAATGTAGTTGGTAGCATTCACCATGTCAATTTGGTAAAACTCATCGGATTTTGTGCCGAAAAAAACACAGGCTTTTGACCTATGAGTATATGGTAAATGGATCATTGGATAGGTGGATTCACATGAAAAGAAAAAAAAAGGCTTACCTGGCGCAGAAGGCAAAGGATAATATCATATATTGCGAAAGGGTTAGCTTATCTATATGAGGATTGCAGCCAGAAGATAATTCATTTGGACATCAAACCACAAAACATACTTCTAGATCAATGTTTCAATGTGTTACACCCCGTAAGTTCAGGACATGTGTAAGTGAAGGTACGTAAGGAACACAAGACTTGGAAATTTGTACTAAAGGAAGAATTGTTTTTCCGACGGAAAATGTTCCGAACGTCGGAAAGGAAAAATGTTCGTTGTTGAGAGTTGGATTCTCAAAATGTATTATTTGAAGAGTATGGAACTTATATTCATATGGGAATTTATTTTTACGGATTTGGTCACGTGGGGCCCACCCGAGGAATTTTACATTTTTGTGGGGCCCACGAGGTTCTGAATTTTATGGGACGAATGAGAGGCGACACGTGGCACTCCCACATGTGGTGTTGGACGAAAATTGCAAGGGTGTTATGGTCATTTGACCTATGTAGAAGATTAGTCTTGCTGGGAGCTTGACAAAGTTGACCAAGTCAAGAGCCATTTGGCTTGATCTCTTCCCTCCAATTTTAACAAGTGTTTTTATCCAAGCCCTCCATTGTGTTATAAGTATACTACTAGTAGCAAGACTTGAGCATTCTATACTTAGAAAAAATTGCAAGAAACTTTGAGCTTAGCCAACATTGCTCTCGGCTTAGTGCACCTCCCACACAAAAAATTTTGTGATTTTGATCCATTAGCCACAAGACTTTAACCCAATGTCCCTTAGGGTATTGTAAGGATATCTCAATAGAAAGATTTCGGAAAAAACGTATTTTTACGTTAGTCGCAAGGCGGAAACTAAGGGAGTTCTTCAACTTTGAAGTTGGAACTTGAAGATGGGTTCTTCATAGGCCTCTAAGGAGTGCTTGGAGCGGATTGGAACTTAAGGAAAGGAGCTCAGAATTGCTAAGGCGTGACTTTGGAATCTTGGAAATTTTAAGGGCTTATAAAGGTATAATTTTGTCGTTTTAGTAGTTAAGACTTACTTATTGTTGTAGCTATGGATTTTAGCAAGCATGTGTTATATAGTATGAAGTTTGATATGTTTATGGGCTATTGGAACCCTAATCCGAAAACTAGCATGTTTAGCTTTAAGATTACAATTCAAGTTGATTATTAGTCTAAGCGTCGCATGTTGTATAAAGAAGGAAATTGTAGTTGTTGAAGTTGTTTATGACTAGATAACATGTTAGACCTTAGAACTTGGAATTAGAAAAGGATTGGAAAAGACTTAGTGTTCTTTATGTAAGTTGGCCGAGAATTGGCTAGTGTGCCTTAGACTATTTCGTATGAATTGTGGGGCGGAATTTTACACGTAGTGTAAGGCGTGTAATCCCCTTTGTTTGGTTGTTGTTTGGAGCCTTAAATGTGGCTTGTTGGTTATTGTATTCGGCCTTGAAAAGGGGGCAAAGTGAGTAGAAACAAAGGAAGTCTTTGCCCGATTTTCCGTAGAATTAAGGTCGTATACTTAGTATTATTCTACGTTGAGACTAGAAGTTGATAGTCTTGTTGTGACCATTATAGGTTGACACTTCTCGCACGTATTCGGCAGCTTGTGGATTTAGTGAAAGGTATGTGAACTATCTCTTCTTCTAGCATGATTCCTTAGAATAAAGAAAGTAAGTTCTACTCCTCGAATGATCCATTCCTTGCTTGTATTTGGATTGCCTAAAATAGAATTTGTTCTATGTACTTGAGTGTACTTTGATGTTTAAATTGTAAGTAGTATAATCCATTTCCTTAGGGAAGTTTGGATTCTTAAAAGTGAAGGTATTTTTCTTAAAGTACATAGAAACTTGAAAAGGAAGTGATTTCCAAATCTTTTGGCTAGTGCCTTAGTTCTAAAACCTAAAGGTCATTATAATGACTTTAGAGTCAAAGAGTGATTTACTTATTTGATTAAAAGAGGAGAAATGACATGATTTAAGAGAAGTAACTTGCGTTAAGGGTGAAGTTACTTGAGGTTTAAAAAGTAGAAGAAAACTTGTTTTGTAACTATTAAGAGACTTGAAGTATTTTTGAAAGTTAAGAACTTGATTTGTAAGTATGTGATACTTGGTTTTAATAGTATAAGTCTCTTGGTTATTGAAGGAATGGATACGTCTAAAACCATAAAGGGTTATAACGGCTTTATGGGAAGTTGGTTATAACGGCTTTATGGAAGGTTTAGAAAGTTGTCTATTTTGATTAAATCGGCATAAGTTGCCTAGATTGTGAAAATTTGGAGTTACTTGATTTCAAGCTTTTAAATGAGTTTTCTGAAGTGTAGTAACTTACCTTGAAAAATAGACACGCCTTGATACTACGGTGTTAGTATCTTGGGGCTTTACATAGAAAGGAGTCTTTTATAAAAGAATGTATGTATGCCTTGCTAAGTACTTTGGCTTGATAAATTGAGGATTTGTCTAAGTGTGCCTTGATAAGTACTTTGACTTGTTAAAAGAGAATTATTCTATGTATGCCCGGATAAGTACTTTGGCTTGTTAAATGAGAATTTATTCTATTTGTGCCCGGATAAGTACTTTGGCTTGTTAAATGAGAATTTATTCTATTTGTGCCCGGATAAGTACTTTGGCTTGTTAAATGAGAATTTATTCTATTTGTGCGGATAAGTACTTTGGCTTGTTAAATGAGAATTTATTCTATTTGCCGGATAAGTACTTTGGCTTGTTAAATGAGAATTTATTCTATTTGTGCGGATAAGTACTTTGGCTTGTTAAAGAGAATTATTCTATTTGTGCGGATAAGTACTTTGGCTTGTTAAAGAGAATTATTCTATTTGTGCGGATAAGTACTTTGGCTTGTTAAATGAGAATTTATTCTATTTGTCTGATAAGTACTTTGGCTTGTTAAATGAGAATTTATTATATTTGTGCGGATAAGTACTTTGGCTTGTTAAATGAGAATTTATTCTATTTGTGCGGATAAGTACTTTGGCTTGTTAAATGAGAATTTATTCTATTTGTCTGATAAGTACTTTGGCTTGTTAAATGAGAATTTATTCTATTTGTGCTGATAAGTACTTTGGCTTGTTAAATGAGAATTTATTCTATTTGTGCGGATAAGTACTTTGGCTTGTTAAATGAGAATTTATTCTATTTGTGCGGATAAGTACTTTGGCTTGTTAAATAAGAATTTATTCTATTTGTGCGGATAAGTACTTTGGCTTGTTAAATGAGAATTTATTCTATTTGTGCGGATAAGTACTTTGGCTTGTTAAATGAGAATTTATTCTATTTGTGCCCAGATAAGTACTTTGGCTTGTTAAATGAGAATTTATTCTATTTGTGCCACGATAAGTACTTTGGCTTGGTTAATTTAGAACTTGCCTATATGTCGGGTAATAGCCTTTGAGTGCAAGTACTATATTTTATTACGTTGTCGCGACTCTCGGTTGAAGGGTGGTACATGCAGTTGTAAGTTCTTGGGACGTCTGACGGTGATGTGGGATTCCACGTATGCTTCCGTTATTTGTAGTACTTGGGTTAAATTCCTGATTCTTTTTATAAAAGACATGGTGGTGCTTATGTCTTGTTTGATGGTCACGAGATAGGGTAGAGTATATGTGAGTACACCCCAAGATGCTATACCACTTGTTTTACCACCTTCTCGAGGTAGAGTATATGTGAGGGTACACCCCAAGATGCTATACCACTGTTTACCACCTTCTCCGGTAGAGTATATGTGAGTGGTACACCCCAAGACGCTATACCACTGCTTTTCCACCTTCTCCAGTGAGTATATGTGAAGTACACCCAGACGCTATACCACACTGTTTCACCTTCTCGGGTAGAGTATATGTGAGGGTAAACCCCGAGATGCTATACCCTGTTTCACCTTCTCGGGTAGAGTATATGAAGTACACCCCAAGATGCTATACCACCGCTACCACCTTCTCCGTGGTAAGAGTATAAGTGAGGGTAAACCCCGAGATGCTATACCAGGTGGGACTTGGTGTTCATGTATGCCTATTGGTGTTGTACTATATCATGGATCGCCGGTGAGGAAAGATTCCACGGGCATGATTGATGTTATGGGCGTGAGACCCGTGGTTATATTTGGGTAATGACTACGAGGGCTGCGTCCCGACTTGATGTATCGCTTATGTATTGTGTATTGTAGGTTGGCTATCGCACATGTCTCGCTTTGTTTAAGTTATGATTTTATTACGGTACTACTTCTCACATACTTGGTACATTCTTCGTCTCGACCTCCCGGGTGCGTTCATGCCTGTGAGTTTAGGTACTGTTCGGTGATCAGCGGCGTAGGATCCTGCTCGGGTTTTGGATAGCTCCTCTGTCCGAGTTTATCTTTTTGGTATATATCCT
Organism: Przewalskia tangutica; assembly: GCA_029844215.1. NCBI lineage: Eukaryota > Viridiplantae > Streptophyta > Magnoliopsida > Solanales > Solanaceae > Przewalskia > Przewalskia tangutica. The sequence continues at coordinate 72,463,428 of CM056732.1, forward strand.
TGATGCAGGCTTTATGCTGATTTGGAGTACGGCGGGGCCTTGTCGTCATATTTTCGATTTAACTCCTGTGCAGTGTATTCATATGTGGGATTGGACTCATATGCGGTGTAGTGTCTTTTGTTTATGTATATATGGCGGCTAGTCGGCTTTGCCTTGCACGTCGTTGGGTTTAAAAAGAAAAAAAAATGAGGTATTATTAATTTCGCAATGTACTTAGTTGTTAAGGTAGAAGGGTGCCGGTAGGGCACGATCCGCTGGCTTCGGGTTGAGTCGAAAGTGGTATCGAGCGATCGGTCCTCGGAATGTCTACAGACGTGTCTATCGAGTCTTGATTATCGGTGTGTTGCGCGCCACACCATGCGAGGAGGCTACGGGACATTTAGGAGTTGGTTTCTATTCTTCTCACTCTAAGATCGTGCCATAGAGTTGTGTTAGTAAGATAATTCCTCTCGACGTATTGTTGTGTTCTGATTATGCCTCGAGGAGAGCGGCCCAGAAGGGCAAAAGGAGTAGCAAGAGCTACTAGTCAGACTCAGAGAGTTGATAGGGCTTATGCCCATGGTACACCGGATGTTATTCCGCAGTCGGCGAGTCCTTCTGCGCCAGGTTTGAGGCCCCAGCACCAGAGCCTCCAGTTTCTCGGTTAGGAGAAGACTATAGGGTCATGAGGGAAGCAGTTATGCTTTTGACCAAGATAGCAGTGCTAGCAGTTGTAAGTAATAGTACCCCAGAGGTAGGGATACTTTGATTAGTAAAGTGAGAAGTAAGAATGTTGACAAGAATGATAGGTGAACTGAGACTATAGTTGTATAAAGTTCACAAGTTGTAATTACCCCGTATAAGTGTAAGACCGATAGGGAAGATTGTGCAGTAGAAATACTTTGGCTTATGTGACGAACCTCTAGTGAATAGGGGGGTAGGGTAAGAAGTACCTTGAAATAAGAGAGAGATTTATTTCAGACTAAGAATGAGAAGTTAAATGTGACGATGAGTCGGGTTATGGACTCATTTCGGGTTAGCCGGTAGTATGGAATGGGGTGATGTCAGCTAGAAATGGTCCCGTTATGTGGTAGGGTCCTGGGGATGCCAGGCCCAAGTTTAGTTAATCATTGTACGAGTTTGTGGACGCGTTCCACCGGAACTAGGTCGTAAGGACCGAGAAGAGCCTTAGCGGAAATTCAAGTAGCATAATGGCCAAGTTGGTTAGTAACTCCAAGGATTGGGAGCAAAGAATTTGAGATTTTGTACGTGTACTAGATGAGTTTGAAAGTACGAGAAAGTATGACAAGTAAGGAAAGAAAGGAACCTCTAAGGATCCCGTGTTTGGGAAGACTGTAACCTTCGAGTTTTGTGAGAAGGGACCACGGACGGAAGGTCCATTATTATGTTTACGTATGTTGTGGTGGTCATGTGTGGCATCGTTGGGCTTGTGCATTTGATTGATAGGCATAGTATAGAGATTGTGCCGGAGTTTGTATAGTGTGACAACCGATTAAGAACATTCGAGGACGAATGTTTCTAAGGGGGGAAGAATGTTACACCCCGTAAGTTCAGGACATGTGTAAGTGAAGGTACGTAAGGAACACAAGACTTGGAAATTTGTACTAAAGGAAGAATTGTTTTTCCGACGGAAAATGTTCCGAACGTCGGAAAGGAAAAATGTTCGTTGTTGAGAGTTGGATTCTCAAAATGTATTATTTGAAGAGTATGGAACTTATATTCATATGGGAATTTATTTTTACGGATTTGGTCACGTGGGGCCCACCCGAGGAATTTTACATTTTTGTGGGGCCCACGAGGGTTACGGAATTTTATGGACGAATGAGAGGGCGACACGTGGCACTCCCACATGTGGTGTTGGACGAAAATTGCAAGGGTGTTATGGTCATTTGACCTATGTAGAAGATTAGTCTTGCTAGAGCTTGACAAAGTTGACCCAAGTCGAGCCATTTGGCTTGATCTCTTCCCTCCAATTTTAACAAGTGTTTTTATCCAAGCCCTCCATTGTGTTATAAGTATACTACTAGTAGCAAGACTTGAGCATTCTATACTTAGAAAAAATTGCAAGAAACTTTGAGCTTAGCCAACATTGCTCTCGGCTTAGTGCACCTCCCACACAAAAAATTTTGTGATTTTGATCCATTAGCCACAAGACTTTAACCCAATGTCCCTTAGGGTATTGTAAGGATATCTCAATAGAAAGATTTCGGAAAAAACGTATTTTTACGTTAGTCGCAAGGCGGAAACTAAGGGAGTTCTTCAACTTTGAAGTTGGAACTTGAAGATGGGTTCTTCATAGGCCTCTAAGGAGTTCTTGGAGCGGATTGGAACTTAAGGAAAGGAGCTAAGAATTGCTAAGGCGCGACTTTGGAATCTTGGAAATTTTAAGGGCTTATAAAGGTATAATTTTGTCGTTTTAGTAGTTAAGACTTACTTATTGTTGTAGCTATGGATTTTATGGCATGTGTTATATAGTATGAAGTTTGATATGTTTATGGGCTATTGGAACCCTAATCCGAAAACTAGCATGTTTAGCTTTAAGATTACAATTCAAGTTGATTATTAGTCTAAGCGTCGCATGTTGTATAAAGAAGGAAATTGTAGTTGTTGAAGTTGTTTATGACTAGATAACATGTTAGACCTTAGAACTTGGAATTAGAAAAGGATTGGAAAAGACTTAGTGTTGCTATGTAAGTTGGCCGAGAATTGGCTAGTGTGCCTTAGACTATTTCGTATGAATTGTGGGGCGGAATTTTACACGTAGTGTAAGGCGTGTAATCCCCTTTGTTTGGTTGTTGTTTGGAGCCTTAAATGTGGCTTGTTGGTTATTGTATTCGGCCTTGAAAAAGGTGGCAAAGTGAGTAGAAACAAAGGAAGTGCTGCCCGATTTTCCGTAGAATTAGAGGTCGTATACTTAGTATTATTCTACGTTGAGACTAGAAGTTGATAGTCTTGTTGTGACCATTATAGGTTGACACTTCTACGTACGGCGTATTCGGCTTAGCTTGTGGATTTAGCCGAAAAGGTATGTGAACTATCTCCTCTTCTAGCATGATTCCTTAGAATAAAGAAAGTAAGTTCTACTCCTTGAATGATCCATTCCTTGCTTGTATTTGGATTGCCTAAAATAGAATTTGTTCTATGTACTTCCTTGAGTGTACTTTGATGTTTAAATTGTAAGTAGTATAATCCATTTCCTTAGGGAAGTTTGGATTCTTAAAAGTGAAGGTATTTTTCTTAAAGTACATAGAAACTTGAAAAGGAAGTGATTTCCAAATCTTTTGGCTAGTGCCTTAGTTCTAAAACCTAAAGGTCATTATAATGACTTTAGGGGAGTCAAAGGAGTGATTTACTTATTTGATTTAAAAGAGGAGAAATGACATGATTTAAGAGAAGTAACTTGCGTTAAGGGTGAAGTTACTTGAGGTTTAAAAAGTAGAAGAAAACTTGTTTTGTAACTATTAAGAGACTTGAAGTATTTTTTGAAAGTTAAGAACTTGATTTGTAAGTATGTGATACTTGGTTTTAATAGTATAAGTCTCTTGGTTATTGAAGGAATGGATACGTCTAAAACCATAAAGGGTTATAACGGCTTTATGGGAAGTTGGTTATAACGGCTTTATGGAAGGTTTAGAAAGTTGTCTATTTTGATTAAATCGGCATAAGTTGCCTAGATTGTGAAAATTTGGAGTTACTTGATTTCAAGCTTTTAAATGAGTTTTAAAGTGTAGTAACTTACCTTGAAAAATAGACACGCCTTGATACTACGGTGTTAGTATCTTGGGCTTTACATAGAAAGGAGTCTTTTATAAAAGAATGTATGTATGCCTTGCTAAGTACTTTGGCTTGATAAATTGAGGATTTGTCTAAGTGTGCCTTGATAAGTACTTTGACTTGTTAAAAGAGAATTATTCTATGTATGCCTTGATTAGTACTTTGGCTTGTTAAATGAGAATTTATTCTATTTGTGCCCGGATAAGTACTTTGGCTTGTTAAATGAGAATTTATTCTATTTGTGCCCGGATAAGTACTTTGGCTTGTTAAATGAGAATTTATTCTATTTGTGCCCGGATAAGTACTTTGGCTTGTTAAATGAGAATTTATTCTATTGGTGCCCGGATAAGTACTTTGGCTTGTTAAATGAGAATTTATTCTATTTGTGCGGATAAGTACTTTGGCTTGTTAAATGAGAATTTATTCTATTTGTGCAGATAAGTACTTTGGCTTGTTAAAAGAGAATTATTCTATTTGTGCCTGATAAGTACTTTGGCTTGTTAAAGAGAATTATTCTATTTGTGCGGATAAGTACTTTGGCTTGTTAAATGAGAATTTATTCTATTTGTGCCGGATAAGTACTTTGGCTTGTTAAATGAGAATTTATTCTATTTGTGCGGATAAGTACTTTGGCTTGTTAAATGAGAATTTATTCTATTTGTGCGGATAAGTACTTTGGCTTGTTAAATGAGAATTTATTCTATTTGTGCGGATAAGTACTTTGGCTTGTTAAATGAGAATTTATTCTATTTGTGCTGATAAGTACTTTGGCTTGTTAAATGAGAATTTATTCTATTTGTGCGGATAAGTACTTTGGCTTGTTAAATGAGAATTTATTCTATTTGTGCTGATAAGTACTTTGGCTTGTTAAATAAGAATTTATTCTATTTGTGCGGATAAGTACTTTGGCTTGTTAAATGAGAATTTATTCTATTTGTGCGGATAAGTACTTTGGCTTGTTAAATGAGAATTTATTCTATTTGTGCCCGAATAAGCACGTTGGCTTGTTAAATGAGAATTTATTCTATTTGTGCCACGATAAGTACTTTGGCTTGGTTAATTTAGAACTTGCCTATATGTCTTTGGTAATAGCCTTTGAGTGCAAGTACTATGTTTTATTACGTTGTCGCGACTCTCGGTTGAAGCTGTCTGGTTGTAAGTTACTGGGACGTACCGACAGTGATGTGGGATTCCACGGGTATGCTTCCGTTATTTGTAGTACTTGGGTTAAATTCCAGATTCTTTTTATAAAGACATGGTGGTGCTTATGTCTTTTTTGATGGTCGGTCGAGATAGGGTAGAGTATATGTGAAGTGGTACACCCCCAAGATGCTATACCACTGTTTACCACCTTCCAGTAGAGTATATGTGTACACCCCAAGATCTATACCACTGTTTACCACCTTCTCCAGTAGAGTATATGTGAAGTGCACCCCAAGATGTTATACCACCTGTTTACCACCTTCTCCAGTAGAGTATATGTGAGTGTACACCCAAGATGCTATACCACGTGTTACCACCTTCTCCGGTAGAGTATATGTGAGGGTAAACCCCAAGATGCTATACCACCTGTTTACCACCTTCTCCGGGTAGAGAGATGTGAAGTGCACCCCAAGATGCTATACCACCTGCTTTACCACCTTCTCCAGGGTAAGAGTATAAGTGAGGGGTAAACCCCCAAGATGTTATACCACCGGTGGGACTTGGTGTTCATGTATGCCTATTGGTGTTGTACTACATCATGGACTGCGGCAGTGAGGAAAGATTCCACGGGCATGATTGATGTTATGGGCGTGAGACCCATGGTTATATTTGGGTAATGACTCTGAGGGCCTGCGTCCCTGACTTGATGTGACTGCTTATGTATTGTAATCGTAGGTTGGCTATCGTACATGTCTCCTGCTTTGTTTAGACTGTTATGATTTTATTACAGTACTTACTGTTCACATACTTGGTACATTCTTCGTACTGACCTCCTTCGGGGGGCTGCGTTCATGCCGCAGGTTTAGGTACGCTGTTCGGTGATCGGCAGGCGTAGGATCCTGCTCAGGGTTTTTGGATAGCTCCCTCTGTCCAGGAGTTTATCTTTTTGGTATATATCCTTCAGTACAGGCTTTGTACAGTTTTGGGTACGGCGGGGCCTTGTCCCGTCATATTTTCAGTTTAACTCCTAGAGGTCTGTATTCATATGTGGGATTGGACTCATGTACGGTGTAGTGTCTTTTGTTTATGTATATATGGCAGCCTAGTCGGCTTTGCCTTGCACGTACGTTGGTTTTAAAAAAGAAAAAAAAATGAGCTGTTATTAATTTCCGCAATGTACTTAGTTGTTAAGGTAGAAGGGTGCTCAGGTAGGGCACCAGTCACGGGCCCGGGGTTCGGGGTCGTGACACAATGCTAATATATCAGATGGTGTCGAAGCTAATTGAGAAAGACAAATGCAAAGTTGTGACTAGAATACCAAGGTATTTAACCCTGAATGGTTGAGCTCGGTAATTACTGAGAAAGTTGATGTGTATGCTTTTGGAATCGTACTCTTGGAAATTCTCTATGGACGAAAGAATTTGGATTGGTCCCAAGCTGATGAAGAGGATGTCCATTTTCTAAGTGTCTTTAGGAGAAAAGCAAAACAAGGGCAGCTCATGGATATTGTTGACAAAAACAACGAGGATATGCAGCTCCACAGAGAAGCAGTGACATAAATTATGAGCCTTGATGCATGGTGTCTACAGAGCGATTTTTCTAAGAGGCCTTCCATGTCATTGGAGGTTAAGAACACTAGAAGGTTTGGTGACTGTTGAAACTACCTTGGATCATAATTTCACAAACGTACACGAGGTTGGAGCAGGCAATCAACAGAGGGAAGCCACTATCAATTCAAAATTACCTTCAGTTTTATCGGGACCAAGGTAAATAATAAGCGTAAGAATTTATTTGAAAGAACCAATTTATGGTTTAGTAATGTCAAATATTGTAGTATTTCCAGTTGTAGCATAACTTTTTATATTGTATGAGATAATAATTCATGAAATGTAATGTTCATTAACTTCTGTTAGTGCCAATCTAGAATCTTCATATAAGCAAACACAATTGAATAATAATAACTCAATAATAATTGAAATCAACAACAAGTTTACTACAAACTGAAAATTCAATACTAACTTGATACGATAGACGTCTGCTGTCGCAGTGTCCTAAGACAGAAATTCGTCTCCACTTGTGTTGTAGTTTCACGGACGTCTATCTAAAGGATACAACTATCTGGTTCGAGTTTTTGCACAAGAACTTAACCCCTGACGAATTTACTTTATGTCTTTTTCAGAAATGTATTTAGGAAATATGAAGAAGAAGAAGAAACAATCTCAAATCATTAATTGTGTTAAATGATTGATTGTATTGTGTTCTGTATAGTTCTATCCGTCAATCAAGTGATCAACATGCTTTATATAGCATCATTTTCATCCATAGGCAGCCTTTCACTCCAAAGGTTGTGACTATTAAGAATAGATACAACTTTTGATGTTTTCCAGAATTTTACCGTTGGACAGCGCCACGACACTATGTCCTCAGCGCAGTGGCGCTAAAACTTCTGCATAGCTCTCTGAAGTTTCGTGCGCTTCCCGTCGTGTGGCTGAAACGGTGATTCCGCGCCGCGACCTCTTCACGAGCACATGCTACGCCAAAAATTCTGACACTTTATTTTGATCACGTGTTTTTTCTTATTTTTCTCCCTTGTATAAGTTAAAACAATATCCCACATTTTCTATTCAAACTTCTAACAATACCTCACATTTGGATATAAAATAAGATAATGAGGAACTTATCGCCATTTCTGAAAAACTCGATATGACATGCATTGGAAAATGTGTCTTTTGGACTTGAACTGTTCGTAGTGAATACCTATCGGGACTACTTTGTGAAATAGTGGACGTATGTCTTGAACTATTCACGTTTTGTAGTAAATCAAGACAACAAGTATCACACACATCATATCAACATATTTCAATTCCTACGGTTGTGTTCATTTCGGTCGTGAACAACTCCTTCTTCGTGAGAATTTCAAGAGAACGTAGCCATATCGGTTCTCATAGATGCGACCCCACATCAATCTCATATAGGTAACACTAAACAAGAATATCTCATACTATCCCACCATAATGGCTTTTAGTATTATTAAGAATAATATTCATTCCTTAATCATCAACGGATCAACACACTTAGTTCACCATAGGAATGAGCATATGTGTGTTTTCTATGCTCCTTGAGTCTTTCCCAACTAGTTGTCCTATTGAACCTAGACCATGAGATCTCCAATTTTGCTAGGTTAGGTTTCCGCCATGTAGTGACTCATTGTATTGGCTTTTAAGCCCATTCCCGTCGATGTAAGTACGACTTGCTCTCTGTTAAAGCCTTTTTGTCAAAGGATTTGTTATATTGTCCTTTGATTTTACATAGTCAATGGAGATAATTCTATTCTTTAGCAAGCTTCGTATCGTGTTATGATGTCGCCTTATATGCCTCGATTTGACATTGTATATTTGATTCTTTTCTCTCGTCAGAGCAGCCAACTATCACAATGTATGCAAATGGCTGTAACAGGCTTTGTCCACAAAGGAATACCCTCTAGGAAGTTTTTGAGCCATTCTGCCTCTTCGGCAGCTTTGTCTAAGGCTACAAACTCTGCTTCCATAGTTAATCGTGTATTCACAGTTTGCTTTGATGATTTCCAAGATACCGACACTCCACCAAGTGTAAATACATAACCACTTGTGCACTTACTTTCTGAATGGTTGGAAATCCAATTAGCATCACAATATCCTTCTAAAATAGGAGGGTATTTTGTATAATGCAACGCATAGTTCATTGTATGCTTTAGATATCGGAGTGCCCTAGTTAGTGCAAACCAATGATCCTTTCCAGGATTATGTGAGTATCGACTAAGTCGACTCACTGTATATACTAAGTCTGGTCGTGTACAATTCATTATGTACATCAAGCTTCTATGAACTTGTGTATATTCCAGTTGAGACACACTTTCACCTTGATTCTTCTTAAGGTAAGTAGCAGAATCAAATGGTGTAACAGTCGGTCGATCATCATAGCGTACAAACTTTCTTAGAACCTTCTCAACATAATGAGATTGAGTTAGTATGTAACCATCCGAATTATTCTTAATTCTAATACCAAGAATGACATCCGCTATTCCCATATCTTTCATATCAAAAGCGTCATGCAACATCTTCTTAGTTTGGTTAATTACATCCTTACTTGTTTCCATAATTAGCATATCATCAACATATAAGCATATAATGACACATGCATCTTTACATTGTTTAATGTAGACACATTTGTCACATTCATTTATTTGAAAACCATTTGATAATAATGTATTATCAAACTTTTCATGCCATTGCTTTGGAGCTTGTTTAAGTCCGTATAAAGACTTAATCAATTTACAAACCTTCTTTTCTTGACCTTTCACAACAAACCCTTCGGGTTGTTCCATCTAAATTTCTTCATCTAATTCACCATTCAAAAATGCGGTCTTCACATCCATTTGGTGTATTTATAAATTGTGAATCGCCGCTATAGCAATTAACGTCCTTATAGAAGTAATTCTCATTACTGTTGAGTAAGTATCAAAGAAATCTACACCTTTTTTTGTCTAAACTCTTAAGCTACTATACGAGCTTTGTATTTTTCTATAGTACCATCATACCTTAATTTCCGTTTGAAAATCCATTTATGGCCTATTGGTTTTTGTCCCGGATGGAGATCAACCAATTTTCATGTATTATTTTGGACAATGAATTTTACCTCACTTTGGATAGTCTTCTTCCAATAAGGTACTTCGGATGATTCCATAGAAGCCTTATATGTTTGAGGTTCTCCTTCAAACGAAAAGGTCATGAAATCCAGTCCAAAATCTTTGACAATTTTCCCACGTTTACTTCTCATTGGTTCAGAATTTTCTTCTTAAACAGATGAAGTAAGTTTTTCATCATTTTGTTTGGTTTGGTTTGATTCATCTCGAGGAAACGTTCTCTTCCTATGACTAGGAACAGTTGTATCCTTTTCCTTGTCTTTGTAAGGAAACATATCCTCAAAAAATTCTGCTTCAGCAGATTCCATAAGTGTGTTTTTGTGAATACTTTCAAAATCGGAATGATACACCAAAAACATATATGCTGCACTATTATTGGAAGGGCCAATATATATGTAATCCACCCTTTTTTGTCCAAGTTTAGTTCTCTTTGGTAAGGGAACTTGAACTTTCGCTAGGCAACTCCACACTTTCATCCTTTTGAAAGTAGGCAATCTACTTTTTCATAATTTATAAGGAGAATGATCACTTTTCTTATGAGAAATTTTATTTAGTATCATATTTGCAGTAAGTAACGTCTCTCCCCATAAACTAAAAGGTGCGCCCGAACTAACCAACATTGAGTTTATCATATTCTTCAATGTTCTATTCTTTCATTCGGCAACTCCATTTTGCTTTGGAGTATATGATGTAGTGGTTTGATGAACTATCCCATGAGTCGAACAAAATTCATTAAAGTCATTTGATTGGTATTCACCACCTCTATCAGACCTTAGAAGTTTAATTCTTTTCTCAAGTTGGTTCTCCACTTCCGCTTTATATGTTTTAAACATGTTTAAAGCATCGTCTTTGGTATGTATTAAGTATACATAACAAAATTTACTTCAATCATCTATAAATGATAAGTAATAATTTTTTCCTCCACGAGAAGGGGTGGTTTGATAATCACACAAATCACTATAAATTAAACCAAGCACTTCATTTGATTTCACTACAAATTTATGAGGATGACTTGCATATTTTGATTCTATGCAAACTCGAATTTTAAGAACCAATTGCTCAAAATTCATTTCCTCGGTTAGATGTTTAAGATAAACTTTAAAATCCTTCCAAGAAGGAGGTAATTTCTCAATAATAGCACCAACAGGAAAATTCGGGTTAAGACCCATACCTTCAACCTCTAACTCATGAACAATGACTTGGAGTTCCTCCACTTGCTTGACAACAGGTTTGGTATCGCTCATCATAAAGTTCAAAAACTTGTCGATGACGGACTTTTTGGAACAAGCAACCTCATTTATGTACTTGTTCTCCAATGACTGCCACAACTCCTGTGTTGTTCTGAACGTGGAGTAGATATCATAAAGAGAATCATTCAAGGCATTGAGAATATAGTTTCTGCAAAGAAACTCTTGAATCTCCCAAGTCTAAATAGCCTTGAGATTTTCAGTCTTCGCTTCCTCAGTAGGAGCATTCTCCCATTCTCCTTCTGGCAATGCCATAGGAGCCTCAGCTGTCAACATGTTTGCCACATGAAGAGTTGTCAAATAGAACAAAATTTTTGTTGCCAACGTTCGAAATCAGAACCTTTGAATTTCTCAGGTTTCTCAACATTTTTTCACCATCGACGATCCAAATTGATCCATCTTTGCAAATCAGGAAAATGATTCTCTAAATTTTTTGCAAACAATCAAAAAAATGAATTTTCTAAATTTTTGTCTTAGATTGTTAGTGTCAATCTAGAATCTTCATATAAGCAAACACAAATGAATAATAATAAATCAATAATAATTGAAATCAACAACAAGTTTACTACACAGTGGAAATTCAATACTAACTTGATATGATAGAGGCTTGCTGTCGCAGTGTCCTAAGACAGAAATCCGTTCCCACTTGTGTTGTAGTTTCATGGACGTCTATCTAGAGGATACAACTATCTGGTTTGTTACACCCCGTAGTTCCAGAGCATGTAAGTGAGAACGTAAGTTAGAATACAAGGTTGAGGGTTGGAAGGAATGTATAGTTACATTTTCTTATATGGAAATATTTTGGATACAATAAGTGTGACGACGAGAATTAATATTAGTGGTTGAATTCTTTTCAAATGGAGTTATCGACTTAGGATTGTATTATTAAATCTTGGGATTAAGAATATGAACCAATTGAAAATTTCACAATTTTGAGGGGGTGCCCATCGAAATTTTAAGTATTTTGGCTAAGTATGGAATTATTTTTGTTAAGAGAATTATGGGCAAATAAGAGGGTGACACGTGTCCCTCCCCACTTGTGTAACAAAGTTCTAATTATATATATGTATATGTATTGCAAGATTGGCTAAGCGTGGAAGATATTATAGTGAAGACAAGTGGACAAGTGGGTCCCCCTCCACTTGTGCTACATACACCTTATATTCAAGTCTTGCAAGACTTAGCTCACAAATATCTTCATCTTCAAACCCACATATATATATCTCTCCTTGAAGCTCTCGAAAAACCTAGCCAAAGTGAAGAACAAGATTAGTTTCTCTTCCAAGATTAAGCACCTTAACCAAGTTCTAAGCCAAGTTAACTCTCCATAACAGTGGGACATGGTGTTAGCCGAATCTGTCCAAGAAATCCTAAGCTTGGAGATGAACTTGTTGGAAGGAAAACAAGAAAGCAAGATGGTTACAATCTTGTAGAGGATACATGGATGTTGTGGTAGCTTGAAGGAGTGGTATGGAAGTGAAGCAAGTAGCCGAATCTATGTGGGCTATTTTGACTAAAAATTAAGGTAAGATTCCTTCTTCCTCTTGAATTAATTGGATATTACTTGTTGTTATAGTTAATAGATGAACTTGTGTTAAGATGAATAGAGAATAAGAAGTGATTGCGGTAGTTTGGTGGTTGGGCCGAATGTTGGACAATCTTACTACTTTGGATTTTGTTGGTTATTGTTGTTATTATCTTCACCTATTACATGTTATAAAATGAATGGAATCTTGATATTGAAAGTTGAAATGGATTATATTAAGTGTTGTAACGAATTGGATTATAAAGAGTTATGAAAAAGGTCTTTGGTTTGGAGTCTTGTGGTGCAGTTTTAGGGACTGTTTTGTGGCATTATAATGATGGAAATTCAGCGGCCATTATGAATGTTGAAATGTGGTAAAAGCTAATATAAGTCCTAAAGGATTAAGGGTATAGCAAGGTGTCATGACCCGACCTCGGGCCCGTGACTGGTGCCTTACCCCGGGCACCATAGTGATACAACATCAGAGAAAAACCAGCGGAAGTAAACTCATAAACATGAAACAATATAAATAAGAAACAGGCTAACCCAAAATGGTTACCTTTCGGCAACTATACATAACAACAGCTGAACAGTTACATCCTTTACAAAACCCAATTTACAACAGGACTACAGACCTCTAAGAGTTTGTAACAACTATGACGGGACAGGGCCCCGTCATACCCCTGAATGTACATGAATCTACAATGACAGGGAAACATACCAAAAGATAAGCCTCCGGAGAAACGGGGCTTCCCAAAGCAGAACGGTGATCCTAAGAGCGAGGATCAACAACCGATGTACCTCGACCTGCGGCATGAACGCAGCCCGCGAGGTCGACAAGTACCAAGTATGTGAAACGAAAATCGTAATGAAATCATAACATTTCCAAACCAAATCCACGATATGTATGAAAAACCAATTAACGCATGCACGTGCCACAACATAAATAAGAGTAAACAGTGTAACGCAACCGGTCATTTCTAGGCGCGATGATCGTAGCAGGCCATTCGCCCATAGTATCATTATATGAGCCTAATCACGGACTTCAGAGTCCGCGTAAGTCCGTGGACCGCATGAGGTACTCCTCGCGACGGGGTGGCTAACCGCGGCATATCTGGACTACAGTAGTCCGCGTAGCCACTAGGACCGCGTGAGGTATTCCTCGTGACGGCGTAATACACCCGAGTGATTCTGGACTACCGTAGTCAGATAGGTTATGTGGACCCGCATGAGGTACTCCTCGCATCGGGGGTAGCTAACCCGCGACATCATAACAAGTCGGGGGGTAGGTGATATACACAAGCACAATCAGCTTATCGTAAACGACATAAGCACAACGAGAGAACCCCCTTACCACAACAAAACTCAAGGCGCTAACACCCATAGTAACATAATATGTTTACTTCTCAAGCCAACTTACCACACATTCAGACATCATGACAAAGCTTCTACAAACAAGTAAGTAAACCATTCTTTTTATCTTCCTTAAGTCACTATAACTAACTTCCCATAAAGTTAGTATAACACTTAAACTTTGTAATAAATCAAAACATTCACATTTGTTTGGAAAACCAAAAGGACTTGTTCTTTTAAAACCAAGTATTAATTTCCTTCCGAATAATGATTCATAACTCTTTTTGAAATATTTCAAGATTCTTAACATTTAGAACTCAAGTCAAAAGATACCAAAGTGAAACCAAATTCAGTTAATACACGTACGTCTACCGTACTATATATTTACAAATATCATTCTCAAGAGGATAGGAAGAATCACATACCTCCTCGACTAAATCTACTTGCCAAGTCGAATATGCCGCGCGTAGAGTATCAACCTATAATAATCAAAATACGTCTATTAACGTCTATACTTCTTCGTCGAATATTCTAAGTATAAAGTTCCTTATGCTACGGAAAATTGGACACCACTTCCTTTGTTTCTACATACTTTTCCACCTTTTCAAGGCTCGAATTCAACTACCAAACGCCACATTTAAGGCCCAACAATTTAGCAATACAAGGGGATTACACGCCTAACTTGGACGTGTAAAATTCTGCCCCACAATACAAATTAAATAACCCAATAAGTTTAAGATAATATCTTGGCTATAACATGCTCACATATCATTCTTATCCAATCCTTTCAAATCCAAATCGTTATTCCTACATGCAATATACCTAAAAGCAATATTGACAACTACAAGTCCTTTCTTCCTCACATGCAACACAATTTACTTAAAAAGGAGAATGGATTGTTACCTTAGAGTTTACCCAAATTAATCCAACAAATTTTACTTGCCTTCTTTACACAATCACCTCCACAAACCTCCTACAAGCTTGTCAACAAGTTTCCTTCTTGCCACCTTTCCGAAATTTCTCTAGGCCTTGGTTCCTCCTTGAATTTTTAGAGAGAAGGGAGAGGAATATTTAGAGAGAAGGAAGAGAGATTTTTAGAGAGAAGGGGGTTTTGTGAAGAATGACCAAGTCTTCAAGACTTGGTCAATATATAGTGCTTCCACACAATCAGATAGGAGGGACACTTGTCACCCTCCTGTGGCCTTTTAAAAAATCTTACGATTTTTCCCAGTTCATAAAAATCCCGCCTCGCGCGGCCTGCGGCGGCGCGCGATCTTGAAACCTCCGAGAATTTCAAGATTTCCGCGCGCCCAGATTCTGGCCAGCGGCTGCAACTCGTGAGAACTCCCAAGAAACGGCGTCGCGGCGTTGTGGCCCCTGACCGAAAATACTTATCTGCTCGACTGCGCACTGAACTTGTAACGTCCATAACTTTCTACTCCGATGTCCTATCGACGAATGGTTTGTTGCGTTGGGAACTAGACTCAACGAACTACATACTAGGCCTTTGAAACACTTAGGAACTCCTAACACAACTGGACATAAACCGCCTCAAAGTTGACCAAAACCCATCCGAAACATTCCGTCAACCTATCTTTCTAAAATTTAAATCTTAATTACTTTCGTACGTTCTCATAAGCATGACCTGAATTACGGGGTGTAAGACAAGGTGTTGAAAGGCTTCACATTCTACCCTCATTGTTGTTGGATTATGGACTATTTTCATGGACTGTTTTACGTGAGAAATAGGTGTGCGAATCACCTTGGTTAACTGTTTGGTTGTGCCCTTAATTGGTGCTTGGTTATTGATGTTATTGGCCTTATTTATAAGGTGGAAAAGTATGTATAAATAGGGGAAGTATTGCCCAAATTTTTATAAGAAAGGAGATTCATTATGTGGTATAAGTGTAAACTAGTATCATGAAGTTGATAAACGTGTTATTGTTTTTATAGGTTGAAGTACTAATTGGGACGTAATTCTACTTATCATGTTGGTTAGTCGTCAATAAGGTATGTGAACCTCTTCATTCTCACTTTTGGCATGTTCTACGTATGAACCATAACTGTGGTATTGTTTCAAAAGTTATTCTACTCTTAGAAGTTAAGGAGTATTCATGTTATTGATTCTATGCTAAAGGCATGTCTAAATTATTCCTAAGTCCTTACCAAGTCTTATGGGAGATGTTGGTAAGAGTTTTTATGTCACGACCCGAACCCGGGCCCGTGACTGGTGCCTTACACCGGGAACCCTAGTGATACAACATCAGAGAAAAACCAGCGGAAATAAAAACTTAAACATACAAATAGATATGGATCAAGATAAAAGGAAATAGGTCAACCAAAACGGTTGCCTTTCTGCATATATATATATATATCGACATTTGAACAGTTACAACCCTGCCCACAACAGTGCTACAGACCTCTAAGATTTTTACAACAACTATGACGGGACAGGGCCCCGCCATACCCCTGAATGTACAAGAACTTACAGACTCAGGGTAACATACCAAAAGATAAGCCTCCGAAGGAACGGAGCTTCCCAATACGCTGAAATGTGATCCTATAAGCGGGGATCAACAGACGATGTACCTCTACCTGCGGCATGAACGGCCCGGAGGTCAAGACAACAGTACCAAGTATGCGGCCGAAAATCACGAAATGAAATCATAATAGTCTATATAAAGCAGGAGACATGTATGATAACCAAACTACAGTACACAACGTATAAGCAGTCATACCAAGTCAGGGACTCACGCCATCCAAGTCATCACTTAAATATAACAATGGGTCTCACGCCCACAACATCACTCGTGCCCGTGGAATTCCTTCCTCACTGCCAGCAGTCTATGATGTAACAACACGAGGGTATACATGAACACGTGTCCCACCTACCAATAATATTGAACAACAATATCATGAAGGCGACACGTGGCAAGTGCGAGAGCCTCCACCGATCCTCCTGCGCCACGTGGCGACGGGGCAAGTAACCAGCTAACCACCGATCACAACCGTAAGTCACGGCTCCATCCAAACACCGACTCGCGACCGACACGCGTGGCAAGTCGATAGCCTCCACGTGATCCTCCCGCGCCACGTAGCCGACGGGGCAAGTAACGAGCTACCCACCGATCACAACCGTAAGTCACGATGCGCCGCGCGAAGGCGACACGCGGCAAGTCGATAACCTATACCAGATCCACTGCGTCACGTGGCGACGGGGCAAGTAACAGGCTATGCACTCGATCACAACCGTAAGTCACGATACTTCGCCATAAATAAACATAATGGTCACATGCCCACAGAATCCATCATCGGTGTAGACATGCCCATGTAACAATAATAATGGAAGCATACCCGTGGAATCTTCCGTCACTGCCGGTACGTCCAAGTAAGTTCTCAACAAGTCAACCGACCCTCCATCGAGAGACGCGGTAGTATATAAACACAATTCTTGCACAACAAAGGCTATCACAACAAGTATAGGCAAGTTACACAACAACAAGCATAGGCAAGTTACACAACAACAAGCATAGGCAAGTTACGCACAACTCAAGGTACTTTCATTTTATGTCAAAGTCCGGGTTTTAACCCTAAAGTACTACGTACGTTAAATTCCTTTTAAAGATCCATTTCTTTTACGAAGATCACCCGATGCCCGTATTATATAAAAAAAAGAGTGACTAACATTTTTAAGTAAACCAAAACAACTTCCGTCCTTTCCTTTTTACATCAAAATTAAGACAATACCATGCCTTCTTTTTAGACCAAAACACTTCTCCTTTTAAAGTCAAGTTACCACTTTAAAACCACTGTTAAAACCATTCTTTTGTTTTCATAAAGTCGTTATAACTAACTTCCCATAAAGCTGTTATAACACTTTATGTTTTAAACCAATTTAAGACAAAACAATGCCTTTCTTTTAAACCAAAAACTCTTCAATTTCCTCAAGTCTCTTTTAGAAATCAAGTTCCTTACTTATTCTCATTTCCGAAATCAGTAAGACATTATTCTTTAAAAACCAAGTACTCATTACTCACGAATGAGGTTTCACACTTCTTAACAACTTTCACATCAATTCAATTAAGTCAAGTCTCTTATCTTTTAAGATTAAGTCTCTTAACTTCTAAAATCAAAAACCATTCTTTTATCTTCTTAAGTCGTTATACCTAACTTCCCATAAAGCTAGTATAACTTTTAAGCTTTCAAAACCAAGTATTACTCTTCTTTCAAAAACGGTTCTTAAATCTTTTGAAATACTTCAAGATTCTTATTATTCAGGCTTAAGTCAAAAGACATTGCCGTAAAACTACGTTCGATTAACACGTACGTCTACTATACTATATATATTCCTTTTAAAAGTATCATGCTCAAGAGTATAGGAAGAATCACATACCTCGCGACGATTATCGACTATTAGCAAAAAGCTCCAAAGTACTGTAGTCCTGTTAGCCTTTTCCACCCTTCGAGTAGAATTCGCTACTCGCAGTACTTCAACCTATAACGGTTATACAAGTCTATCAATGTCTAGACTACTCGGTAGAATAAATCTAGATACAAGATTCTTACGGAAATTTGGGCAGCACTTCCCTACCCGTCAACTTCACAAGTCTACTGTAGATACAGTCCTATGTAAGTACAGTTCAATTCCCTTCTTATATACCTTCCTTGTATATAACTTATACTTCAACAGTATGCAAACTTTAATTACAAAAGAAGGTCAAGCGTATTTACCTCGATAAGCCCAAAATTATCCAAGTTTAAATGTCGATCCTGAGCAACGTTTAGCTCCTACTCTGGGCGCTCCAACCCGCTCCAAACAACCCTTAGAAGTTCTACGCAACTTCTACTTAATACTTCAACCAACTATGAAGAGTTTCCTTAGGGTTTCGTTTAGAGACCAAAAGGACAAAAGGTAGTATTTCCGGGCTCTACGTATAGAGGTAACTTTTGGAATACTACAAGGTAAACGGCTAGGGTATTTTGGGGATAACAACAATACTTGGAGAATACTTTTCTACCAAGGGGGGGTGTATTTTACGAGAACAACTAGGCAAGGGGGGGGTACCTCTCGGCTTAGCACCACTAGGAAGGGGTACCTCTCGCCACAAGAGCCTTACAAAGGGGAGGAAGGCTCTTGGGCGAGCAACAAGAGGGGGGGAGGATTTTAAGACTTAGAACACATTTGTGGATGAAGAAGTCTTCAACAAGGGAGGGGTATTTATAGGACAACCAAAGGCCAAGATCAAGCCAAGTGGGGGGGGGGGGGGCAAGTGGAGGGTCAAGATCAAGCCAAGTGCACCCTAACCCTACTCCACAAATCCCTCACAAACATTGACCCATGGATTAGGCCATGAAACATGCCACGAAATGGGCACCAATCGGCCACCACAAACCGTCCACTTGAGGGTGACAAGTGTCGCCCTCTCGTTGGTCCAAAATATTTCGTCTCTCGGAAAAATCCGCAAAAATTATAAATGACATAGCCGGAATTTTCCCTTCGCAAGTTCTGTAAAACGTTTCATCGAAAAACGATTCTTTACGGGGGTTGTGCACAAAATTTTGCCCTATGCCTAACTTAAGGCTCAAACTTTTGTACGTACGTCCTCACGTACATACTCTGGAAATACGGGGTATAACATTCTCCCCTCCTTAGAAACATTCGTCCCGAATGTTCCTTCTCGAAACAGACAACGACAAAGTTCCTCATAACTTAAACAGGTTGCCAATGCCACAAAATAACATCCGCGCAAATACTTAACCCAAGTCAACGAGGAATCACTCCTACATCACAAAAGATTCCACCCTGGTCTATAGGATACTTCCTTCGCAATTTCACTTCACAACAAAATTATCACTTCTATGCTCTTAACACATGCTCGCTTCTTCCCTTACTCGTCGTACTCTTCTCGAACACTTGAACTCTTCTAGTATACGTACCATACTTCAGTCATTACTTCAGTTTCCAAAATCTCTGGAGTCACTACCTCCAAACTTGGTCATCTTACTAGCCTCGATCTCTCGCTAAGGCCGTTCGGCCTTCACGATCCGATTCGGTCGAACATATCCACGAACTCATACGATGGTCATCTAAACTTGGGCCTAGCACCTCGTGACCCTACCATCCGGGACCACCCAGAACTGACCCCACCTACATCCGGGCTACGGGTTGACCCGCAATACGCCCTCAACCCGACCCTCCGTCGCGCCAACTCTTGCTCCTCGATACGGAACAATCTTACTAATTCACATCATGAAAGCTACCACTTTCATTATACACAACTCACGGAATTATCCCATAATACATTTATACGCAAACCAAGTATTTTGACAAAGACTAACCGTAAAATCTTTTATTCAAGCCGGCCTTGCATCTAAGGTCTCAACGTGTAATATTCTAAGGTTCATCATTTTCTCACCCCCAGGCTTACCATTTTCACTAACCAGGCTTCTAAATCGCATTTTAGCACAAAGCTATCCGAACATAACACATCATCAATACATACAAGTCTTTAGAGGGTTAAGGATATACCTGAAAATAGGCGGTTCAAAGGACCGCTAAAACTGGGAACTTCCACCGCGACCTCTGTCGTGGCCTGCCGGTGTATGAACATCCTGCCTAGCTATGGAAGGTGAAGAACCCGCAACTAATCTCGTAGTCTGTGCTATCCCACCAGTGCTACCCACAGTGGCGATCTCGCCAAATGGCCCGATTGGCCAAGCATAACAATCTCCCAAACCAAGACGACATTCCCCATGGGCTTTACCAACGGCCACCGAGATACGGGTGGCCTCATCCGCGAGCACTTACTCCCGAAAATCTGAAACACAGGAGCCCCGACCGCCTCCCGAATATCCCGGCGTCCCGAAAGTGGAGGACCACTCATCGGGCGGAGGTACATAACGAGTCGGCTGCTGAGGCGGTCCGCCTCGAAAGTTATCAAAGGACCACATTGCTCGCCTCTTCTACTGATCTTGGTCATTCCGTCGACCTCTTCGCTCCTCACATCCAAGTGCATAAGCCTGCATGCGGGCAATGTCCATGCCCGGCTGAAGAGCTACTCCCGAACAAGCCTCTGCCAAGTAGTCATCGAGCCCGGTGATGTAGTGGTGCACTCTGTCCTCCATACTGGCTACTAACGCGGGAACATACCGAGCCAATGAGTCGAACTCCACATTGTACTCCCGAACCATACGCCCGCTCTGCCTCAACACCAAAAATCTGTCGGCCGAGCCCCTCGCCGCGTGGAGGCAAGAAATGTGCAAGAAATGCCTCGAGAACTCGTTCCAAACTGGAAGTGCATGCTCTCCCGACGACTCACGAATCAAACCGGCCGATCGCAGATCACGCGGCCGATGCGAACCCAAGACCACCGACTCGGTCTCCAAGCCTTGATCACTCTACGATCCAGAATCGCGTCGGATGAACTCCTGCGGATCATCCTCGTGCCTCGACCGTGAATTCTCGGGCTGACTCGAGAATGTCCCGTAGCCTCAAACTATCGATCTAGGTGAACCACGGTGCTCTTTGGCTGCTGCGTCCGGCCTATCCTCATGTCTGCCTGACCACGCCAATAATCGCCGACTCGCGTAACTCATCTCCTCTGCATCGGTGTGGATCGAGGCTCGTGTCTTGTGGTCTCTGTGAGGCATCGCCGCTACCGCAGCTCCTCCTTCGCCGCCACGGGCCTGGTTGCCTTTCGCAGAGGCATAATCGTAACAAAACGAAACACGTCGGAGGGTCCAACTTATCACACGGCTCTAAGGCACGATCTCGTAATGAGAAGAATGGAAACCAATCCTAAATGTCCTATAGCCTCACGATTATAGATGTGGTGCACAACACATCGATAATCAAGACTTACTAGACACGGTCGTAGACACTCTCCGAGGACTAATCGCTCGATACCACTTTTGTCACGACCGAACCTGCCCGTGATCGTGCCTTACACCGAACCCTAGTGATACAACATCGAGAAAAACCGGAAATAAAAACTTAAACATACAAATAGATATGGATCAAGATAAAGAAAATAGGCCAACCAAAACGGTTGCCTTTACGCATATATATATATATTTATCGACATTTGAGCGATTATAACCCCACTTGCAGCGATTACTCTGCACCTCTAAGATGTTTTACAACAACTATGACGGACAGGGCCACGCCATACCGAATGTACAAGAACTTACAGACTCGTGGTAACATACCAAAGATAAGCCTCAAGGAACGGAGCTTCCCAATACTGAAATGTGATCCTATGTCGGGGATCAACAGACGATGTACCTACTCGCGGCATGAACGCAGCCCGAAGGAGGTCAATACAACAGTACAGTATGCGGCAAAAATCAGAAATGAAATCATAGTAGTCTATATAAAGCGGGAGACATGTATGATAACCAAACTACAAAGACACAACGTATAAGCAATCATACCAAGTCGTGACTCACGCCATCCAAGTCATCACTTAAATATAACAACGGGTCTCACGCCCACAACATCACTCGTGCGTGGAATTCCTTCCGCCGCCAGCATGATGTAACAACACCAGCGGTATACATGAACACCGTGTCCCACCTACCAATAATCTTGAACAACCATATCATGAAGGCGACACGCGTGGCAAGTCGAGCCTCCACAGATCCTCCTCGCGCCACGTAGACGGCGGGCAAGTAACGGGCTAACCACCGATCACAACCGTAAGTCACGGCTCCATCCAAACACCGACTCGCGAAGGCGACACGTGGCAAGTCGATAGCCTCCAGATCCTCCTGCGCCCACGTAGGCCGACGGGTAAGTAACCGTGCTACCCACGTATCACAACCGTAAGTCACGATACCATCGCGAAGGCGACACGTGGCAAGTGCGATAACCTATATCGATCCACTGCGCCACGTAGGCGACGGGCAAGTAAACAGCTATGCACTCGATCACAACCGTAAGTCACGATATTTCGCCATAAATAACCATAATGGTCACATGCCCACAGAATCCATCATCGGTGTAGACATGCCCATGTAACAATAATAATGGAAGCATACCCGGAATCTTCCCACATCGCAGACGCCCAAGTAAGTTCTCAATAAGTCAACCTACCCATCGAGAGACGTAGTATAGAAACACAATTCTTGCACAACAAAGGCTATCACAACAAGTATAGGCAAGTTACACAACAACAAGCATAGGCAAGTTACACAACAACAAGCATAGGCAAGTTACGCACAACTCAAGGTACTTTCATTTTATGTCAAAGTCCGGGTTTTAACCCTAAAGTACTACGTACCTTAAATTCCTTTTAAAGATCCATTTCTTTTACGAAGATCACCCGATGCCCGTATTATATAAAAAAAAAAAGTGACTAACATTTTTAAGTAAACCAAAACAACTTCCGTCCTTTCCTTTTTACATCAAAATTAAGACAATATCATGCCTTCTTTTTAGACCAAAACACTTCTCCTTTTAAAGTCAAGTTACCACTTTAAAACCACTGATAAAACCATTCTTTTGTTTTCATAAAGTCGTTATAACTAACTTCCCATAAAGCTGTTATAACACTTTATGTTTTAAACCAATTTAAGACAAAACAATGCCTTTCTTTTAAACCAAAAACTCTTCAATTTCCTCAAGTCTCTTTTAGAAATCAAGTTCCTTACTTATTCTCATTTCCGAAATCAGTAAGACATTATTCTTTAAAAACCAAGTACTCATTACTCACGAATGAGGTTTCACACTTCTTAACAACTTTCACATCAATTCAATTAAGTCAAGTCTCTTATCTTTTAAGATTAAGTCTCTTAACTTCTAAAATCAAAAACCATTCTTTTATCTTCTTAAGTCGTTATACCTAACTTCCCATAAAGCTAGTATAACTTTTAAGCTTTCAAAACCAAGTATTACTCTTCTTTCAAAAACGGTTCTTAAATCTTTTGAAATACTTCAAGATTCTTATTATTCAGGCTTAAGTCAAAAGACATTGCCGTAAAACTACGTTCAGTTAACACACGTACGTCTACTATACTATATATATTCCTTTTAAAAGTATCATGCTCAAGAGTATAGGAAGAATCACATACCTCGCGACGATTATCGACTATTAGCAAAAAGCTCCAAAGTACTGTAGTCCTGTTAGCCTTTTCCACCCTTCGAGTAGAATTCGCTACTCGCAGTACTTCAACCTATAACGGTTATACAAGTCTATCAATGTCTAGACTACTCGGTAGAATAAATATAGATACAAGATTCTTACGGAAATTTGGGCAGCACTTCCCTACCCGTCAACTTCACAAGTCTATCAGAGATACAAATCTATGTAAGTACAGTTCAATTCCCTTCTTATATACCTTCCTTGTATATAACTTATACTTCAACAGTATGCAAACTTTAATTACAAAAGAAGGTCAAGCGTATTTACCTCGATAAGCCCAAAATTATCCAAGTTTAAATGTCGATCCGGAGCAACGCTTAGCTCCTACTCCGGCGCCCAACCCGCTCCAACAACCCTTAGAAGTTCTACGAACTTCTACTTAATACTTCAACCAACTATGAAGATTTTCCTTAGGGTTTCGTTTAGAGACCAAAGGACAAAAGGTAGTATTTCCTGCTCTACGTATGAGGTAACTTTGGAATACTACAAGGTAAACGGCTAGGGTATTTTGGGGATAACAACAATACTTGGAGAATACTTTTCTACCAAGGGGTGTATTTTACGAGAACAACTAGGCAAGGGGGTACCTCTCGCTTAGCACCACTAGGAAGGGGTACCTCTCGGCCACAAGGCCTTACAAAGGGGAGGAAGGCTCTGACGAGAGCAACAAGAAGAGGGGAGGATTTTAAGACTTAGAACACATTTGTGGATGAAGAAGTCTTCAACAAGGGAGTGGTATTTATAGGACAACCAAAGGCCAAGATAAAGCCAGTGGGGAAAGTGGAGGTCAAGATCGCCGTGCACCCTAACCCTACTCCACAAATCCTCACAAACATTGACCCATGGATTAGGCCATGAAACATGCCACGAAATGGGCACCAATCGCCACCACAAACCGGCCCACTGAGGTGACAAGTGTCGCCCTCTCGTTGGTCCAAAATATTTCGTCTCTCGGAAAAATCCGCAAAAATTATAAATGACATAGCCGGAATTTTCCCTTCGCAAGTTCTGTAAAACGTTTCGTCGAAAAACTATTCTTTACGGGGGTTGTGCACAAAATTTCGCCCTATGCCTAACTTAAGGCTCAAACTTTTGTACGTACGTCCTCACGTACATACTTTGGAAATACGGGGTATAACATTCTCCCATCCTTAGAAACATTCGTCCCGAATGTTCCTTCTCGAAACAGACAACGACAAAGTTCCTCATAACTTAAACAGGCTGCCAATGCCACAAAATAACATCCGCGCAAATACTTAACCCAAGTCAACGAGGAATCACTCCTACATCACAAAAGATTCCACCCTGGTCTAAAGGATACTTCATTCGCAATTTCACTTCACAACAAAATTATCACTTCTATGCTCTTAACACATGCTCGCTTCTTCCCTTACTCGTCGTACTCTTCTCGAACACTTGAACTATTCTAGTATACGTACCATCCTTCAGTCATTACTTCAGTTTCCAAAATCTCTGGAGTCACTACCTCCAAACTTGGTCATCTTACTAACCTCAATCTCCTTTAAGGCCGTTCCCGGCCTTCACGATCCGATTCTGGTCGAACATATCCACGAACTCATACGATGGTCATCTAAACTTGGGCCTAGCACCCTCGTGACTTACCATCCGCGGACCACCTAACTGACCCCACCTATATCCGTGCTACGGGTTGACCCGCAATACGCCCTCAACCCGACCCTCCGTCGCGCCAACTCTTGCTCCTCGATACGGAACAATCTTACTAATTCACATCATGAAAGCTACCACTTTCATTATACACAACTCACGGAATTATCCCACAATACATTTATACGCAAACCAAGTATTTTGACAAAGACTAACCGTAAAATCTTTTATTCAAGCCGGCCTTGCATCTAAGGTCTCAACGTGTAATATTCTAAGGTTCATCATTTTCTCACCCCCAGGCTTACCATTTTCACTAACCAGGCTTCTAAATCGCATTTTAGCACAAAGCTATCCGAACATAACACATCATCAATACATACAAGTCTTTAGAGGTTAAGGATATACTCAAAATAGGCGGTTCAAAGGACCGCTAAAATCGGGAACTTCCACCGCGACTGGCTCACGGCAGTATGAACATCCCGCCTAGCTATGGAAGGTGAAGAACCCGCAACTAATCTCTTAGTCTGTGCTATCCCACGGTGCTACCCACGGTCGACAGCTCGCCAAATGGCCCCGCTGGCGCAAGCATAACAATCTCCCAAACCAAGACGACATTCCCATGGGCTTTACCACAACGCCACACCGAGATACGGGTGGCCTCATCCGCGAGCACTTACTCCTCGAAATCTGAAACACGGGAGCCCCGACCGCCCCGAATATCCCGGCGTCCCGGCGCGTGGAGGACCACTGCATCGGGCGGAGGTACATAACTAGTCTGGCTGCCGAGGTGGTCCACCTCGAAAGTTATCAAGGACCTGCTGTTCGCCTCTTCGCTGATCTCGTCATTCCGCGACCTCTTCGCTCCTCACATCCAAGTGCATAAGCTCGCATGCGGGCAATGTCCATGCCCGGTGAAGAGCTACCCAACAAGCCTCGCCAAGTAGTTATCGAGCCCGTGACGTGGCGGTGCACTCGCCCTCCATATCGCTACTAACGCGGAACATACCGAGCCAATGAGTCGAACTCCACATTGTACTCCCGAACCATACGCCCGCTCTGCCTCAACACCAAAAATCTGTCGGCCGAGCCCTCCTCGCTCGCGAGGCAAGAAATGTGCAAGAAATGCCTCAGAACTCGTTCCAAATACCGGAAGTGCATGCTCTCCCGACAGCTCCTACGAATCAAACCACGATCGCAGATCACGCACCGATGCGAACCCAAGACCACCGACTCGGTCTCCAAGCCTTGATCACTCTACGATCCGTCAGAATCGCTTGATGAACTCCCGCGATCATCCTCGCCTGCCTCGACGTAGAATTTCGAAGGCTACAACTCAGAAAGTCCCGTAGCCTCAAACTATCTGATCTAGGGTGAACCATCGGTGCTCGGAATCGGCCGCGCCCACCTATCCTCATGTTCTGCCACAACCTCGCCAATAATCGCCAACTCCTTGTAACTCATCTCTCTCGCCTGCATCGCGGACTGAGGCTCGTGCATCGTGGTCTCTGTAGAGATCGCCGCTTCTACCCGCATCTCCTTCGCCGCTTGCCCTTCTGGGCCCTGGTTGCCTTTCGCAGAGGCATAACTGGTAAAAAAAACGAAACACGTCAGAGGGGTCCAACTTATCACACAGCTCTAAGGCACGATCTCAGAATGAGAAGAATGGAAACCAATCCTAAATGTCCTATAGCCTCCTGATTATAGATGTGGTGCACAACACATCGATAATTAAGACTCTACTAGACACTCTGCAGACACTCTCCGAGGACTAATCGCTCGATACCACTTTTGTCACGACCGAACCCGCCCGTGGATCGTGCCTACACCGAACCCTAGTGATACAACATCGAGAAAACCAATGGAAATAAAAACTTAAACATACAAATAGATATGGATCAAGATAAAGAAAATAGGCCAACCAAAACGGTTGCCTTTCTCGCATATATATATATTTATCGACATTTGAATAGCATAACCCCGCCTACAACAAAGGCTGCATGCACTTAAGATTTTTACAACAACTATGACGGACAGTGGCCCCGCCATACCCCGAATGTACAAGAACTTACAGACTGTGGTAACATACCAAAAGATAAGCCTCCAAGGAACGAGCTTCCTAATACGCTAAAATGTGATCCTATAAGGATCAGCAGACAATGTACTTCTACCGCGGATGAACGCAGCTTCAAGGAGGTCGATAACAGTACCAGTATGCAAATCGAAATATCAGAAATGAAATCATAGTAGTCTATATAAAGCAGGAGACATGTATGATAACCAAACTACAGTACACAACGTATAAGCAGTCATACCAAGTCAGGGACTCACGCCATCCAAGTCATCACTTAAATATAACAACGGGTCTCACGCCCACAACATCACTGCGTGCGTGGAATTCCTTCCTCACCGCCAGCCATGATGTAACAATACCAAGGCGTATACATGAACACCGTGTCCCACCCTACCAATAATAATCAACAACCATATCACGGTGACACGTGGCAAGCGGCGAGCCTCCACCGATCCTCCCCGCGCCTACGTAGTTGACGGGGCAAGTAACCAGCAACCACCGGATCACAACCGTAAGTCACGGCTCCATCCAAACACCGACCGCGGTCGACACGCGGCAAGCGCGATAGCCTCCACCGTGATCCTCCCCGCGCCACGTAGGCCGACGGGGTAAGTAACGTGCTACCCACCGATCACAACCGTAAGTCACGATACTTCGCCGTCGACACGCGTGGCAAGTCGATAACCTATACCAGATCCACCGCCACGTAGGCGACGGGCAAGTAAACAAAGCTATGCACCGATCACAACCGTAAGTCACGATACTTCGCCATAAATAACCATAATGGTCACATGCCCACGTAATCCATCATCGGTGTAGACATGCCCATGTAACAATAATAATGGAAGCATACCGTGGAATCTTCCGTCACACCGCCAGACGCCCAAGTAAGTTCTCAACAAGTCAACCGGCCCTCCATCGAGAGACGCGGTAGTATAGAAACACAATTCTTGCACAACAAAGGCTATCACAACAAGTATAGGCAAGTTACACAACAACAAGCATAGGCAAGTTACACAACAACAAGCATAGGCAAGTTACGCACAACTCAAGGTACTTTCATTTTATGTCAAAGTCCGGGTTTTAACCCTAAAGTACTACGTACGTTAAATTCCTTTTAAAGATCCATTTCTTTTACGAAGATCACCCGATGCCCGTATTATATAAAAAAAAAGTGACTAACATTTTTAAGTAAACCAAAACAACTTTCGTCCTTTCCTTTTTACATCAAAATTAAGACAATACCATGCCTTCTTTTTAGACCAAAACACTTCTCCTTTTAAAGTCAAGTTACCACTTTAAAACCACTGATAAAACCATTCTTTTGTTTTCATAAAGTCGTTATAACTAACTTCCCATAAAGATGTTATAACACTTTATGTTTTAAACCAATTTAAGACAAAACAATGCCTTTCTTTTAAACCAAAAATTCTTCAATTTCCTCAAGTCTCTTTTATAAATCAAGTTCCTTACTTATTCTCATTTCCGAAATCAGTAAGACATTATTCTTTAAAAACCAAGTACTCATTACTCACGAATGAGGTTTCACACTTCTTAACAACTTTCACATCAATTCAATTAAGTCAAGTCTCTTATCTTTTAAGATTAAGTCTCTTAACTTCTAAAATCAAAAACCATTCTTTTATCTTCTTAAGTCGTTATACCTAACTTCCCATAAAGCTAGTATAACTTTTAAGCTTTCAAAACCAAGTATTACTCTTCTTTCAAAACGGTTCTTAAATCTTTGAAATACTTCAAGATTCTTATTATTCAGCTTAAGTCAAAAGACATTGCCGTAAAACTACGTTCGCTTAACACACGACGCTCATCAGACTATATATATTCCTTTTAAAAGTATCATGCTCAAGAGTATAGGAAGAATCACATACCTCGCGACGATTATCGACTATTAGCAAAAGCTCTAAAGCATCAGAGTCATGTTAGCCTTTTCCACCCTTCGAGTAGAATTCGCTACTCGCAGTACTTCAACCTATAACGGTTATACAAGTCTATCAATGTCTAGACTACTCGGTAGAGTAAATCTAGATACAAGATTCTTACGGAAATTTGGGCAAGACTTCCTACCCACAACTTCACAAGTCTCTAGATACAAATTCTATGTAAGTACAGTTCAATTCCCTTCTTATATACCTTCCTTGTATATAACTTATACTTCAACAATATGCAAACTTTAATTACAAAAGAAGGTCAAGCGTATTTACCTCGATAAGCCCAAAATTATCCAAGTTTAAATGTCGATCCGGAGCAACGTTTAGCTCCTACTCTGGGCGCTCCAACCCGCTCCAAACAACCCTTAGAAGTTTTACGCAACTTCTACTTAATACTTCAACCAACTATGAAGATTTTCCTTAGGGTTTCGTTTAGAGACCAAAAGGACAAAAGGTAGTATTTCCGGGCTCTACGTATAGAGGTAACTTTTGGAATACTACAAGGTAAACGGCTAGGGTATTTTGGGGATAACAACAATACTTGGAGAATACTTTTCTACCAAGGGGGGGGGGTACCTCTCGGCTTAGCACCACTAGGAAGGGGTACCTCGGCCACGCCTGAGCCACAAAGGGGAGGGAAGGCTCTTGGGCGAGCAACAAGAATAGGGGGGAGGATTTTAAGACTTAGAACACATTTGTGGATGAAGAAGTCTTCAACAAGGGAGGGGTATTTATAGGACAACCAAAGGCCAAGATCAAGCCAAGTGCACCCTAACCCTACTCCACAAATCCCTCACAAACATTGACCCATGGATTAGGCCATGAAACGTGCCACGAAATGGGCACCAATCGGCCACCACAAACCGTCCACTTGAGGGTGACAAGTGTCGCCCTCTCGTTGGTCCAAAATATTTCGTCTCTCGTTGGTCCAAAATATTTCGTCTCTCGGAAAAATCCGCAAAAATTATAAATGACATAGCCGGAATTTTCCCTTCGCAAGTTCTGTAAAACGTTTCGTCGAAAAACGATTCTTTACGGGGGTTGTGCACAAAATTTCGCCCTATGCCTAACTTAAGGCTCAAACTTTTGTACGTACGTCCTCACGTACATACTCTGGAAATATGGGGTATAACATTTTAGTAAGCATTGAAGTCGAGTTGATCTTGCTAAGTGACAACACTAATAAGTATTAAGTGTTGAGACTGATTTTGGTAAATGTGTTAAAACAAGCCATTGCAGCGTTAAATAAAAAAGGTATCGACAATCAATTATATTGAAATGATTAGCACGCCATCTGCGTAGAAACTAAGATATAACCAGTTCGTTTTACATTTTCTAGTTCACAACTGATTAGATAAGATCATTATAAAAATATAACTCACTAACGGCTCATAAAATGAATTAATTTGGCAATTCGGATCTGTTATCACCATGCAAATGTTTTCATAATGTTAGTCAGAGGAGCGAGACGAATTTAGATTATCGAGTTGGTACAGACGACAAGCGGTATGTGAACTATCCTTTTTCTTTTGGCATGATTATTATTTATATAAAGTAAGTGCACGGCGGATGTACATAGTTCTATGGGATCCAAATCCTTAATGATGTGATAGTACTTTGGTGTTTTCCAAAAAAGGAAAGAGGTGATAAGTGCCTTGTGATTCCAAAGGATGTTTTTAAATGTACATGATATGAAAGTGCCTTGGCTTGGTTTTTCTAAAATGGAAGTTCATTTTAAAGGTTTTATTGAGAGTCAAAAGATGATTTAAATTGCATAAGGTTGCTCATGATAGTTATTCGTGCAAGTGTTATTATTCCATTACACCGAGTCCCACAAATGGGCCGGGTATGTTATGTGAGCCACCGAGTCCCACAAATGGGTCGGGTATGTTATGTGAGCCACCGAGTCCCACAAATGGGCCGGGTATGTTATGTGAGCCACCAAGTCCCACAAATGGACCGGGTATGTTATGTGATACACCGAGTCCCACAAATGAGTCGGGTATGTTATGGGATACACTAAGTCCCACAAATGGGTCGAGATATGTTATGTGATACACCGAGTCCCACAAATGGGCCGGGATACGTTATGTGTAAAAGAACACCGAGTCCCACAATGGGCCTGGATACGTTATGTGATTCCATCGAGTCCCTCACTAAAGGGCCGAGATACGTTATACACACAGTCATGATGGTTATATGGACCGAGTCCCACAATAGGCCGGGATACGTTATAATGATGATTCCATCGAGTCCCTCACTAAAGGGTCGAGGTACGTTATGCATACAATCATGATGGTTATAGGGGTCGGGTTCCAGAATGGGCCGGAATACATTATGTGGTACAGGGATACAGTGTTACAGTGATGCAAGGTACAATTGTCTCTTAATTTATATGGCACGGTTGGATCTGGTATTTGATTTTCATACTTGTCCTTGTTATCTTTTGTACAGTTATGATCTTATTTATTATATTTCATGTTTGCATACTTGGTACCTTGTTGTACTGACCCCCTTCGTGGGGCTGCGTTCATGCCCGCAGGTATAGGTACTCAGTTGGGTGATCCGCGAGCTTAGGATCCTTGCCCAGATCTTTGAGATAGCTCCACTGTTTCGGAGCTTCTCATTTTGGTGCAGGTCTTTGATCGGTGTATTTTATATACACCTTTTGAGTCATTTTTAGTTAGTATTTTACTCATTTCATTTATGTTTAGTATAGTATTAGGGTCGTTTTCCTTTCTTTTGTGTCACAGCGGTCAGAAATGGAGAAATGGCGAAAAGGAGATGAAATGAGCATAAATGAGATGGAATTACACACAAAAAGGGCCAAGAAATGAAGTCTAAGAAGTTTCGGGAATTATAGATGAGATCAGATGAAGTCCGGACGAAAAAAGGACGACGAAACGAATCCGAAAAACGTCACCGTGTCGCGCTGTAGCGGCCTTGGCTGGCGGCCAGCGCATGCGGCGCCTAATGTTTGAAAGTTCAAAGTTGTTGATTTTTTAGCGCGCATGGCTGATCTGAACGCGCGCGCACGGGATTTAAGTTCAGGCGAATTTGACATGTTTTCAGAGTCCTAAAGGGATAACTTTTCCTACCTTAAAACCCTTACCTAAAAGGATTCTAATAACTTTTCCTACCTACATAATTCTTAACCCTTCACCTAAAGGATTCTTGTTCTATAAATAGTCTCTACATCATTAGAAGAATTCATTCCCCACAATTCACCATTCTTCATCCACCATCCTACATTCCATCCACCATTCCATCTTGTAAATATTCCACAACACAACCCTTGGATGCTAGAAGGCTTGGAGACTCGTTCTTGAGTATTTTCTTTTCTTTCTTTTTGCTTTATTTATTTCAGTTCATGCATGGAGAGTGTATTAGTTCTTAGTGTGACTATGGCTAGGAGCTAATTACTTTATTAGGGATTTCCTTGTGATTCACTTGAAACTCTATTCATGAATTAATATATTAGTTTGGTTTCTTCTTCACTTATTTAAGATTTATTCAATAGTTGTTTTGATTGCTTGATAATTAATTGATCACTAATTATCATAATTCTTATGATTTCTAACCGAAATCCGAAAGGGGAGGTTGTGAATATGTTGTAGTTGGATAAACATAGGTTAAATCGTGGACGAAAGTACCCCGATACTTGTGTAGTATTAATAAGATTTTTGGTCTTAATCCTCCTCTATAGTCAATCTTATCACCGAAAGGTAGAAAGGTGATATATTGGGGTTGAGTGTTTATATAACCTTAACAGGAGTATAAAACGGCTTAGTTAACCTGCTATCTTAACGTAGAAGAAGAAGTCAGTCTAATTGTATTAAGGATTGAATAGAGTGGATAGTTGATGATCTTGGAAGCCCTAATTATCCATCATAACTGATTTAAATCAAAGTATTTTTATAATTAGTTTATTTCCTGCATTATTAGTTTAGAATTCCAATTCAATTGACGTTAACCAAATAGATACCATAGGATAGATAATCGGTACTTGAAAACCAATCCTTGAGGACGATATTCGGTCTTACCTAGACTATATTACTTGACACGACACGTGCACTTGCGTAAGTGTGTGCATAAATCGTGCATCAAGTTTTTGGCGTCGTTGCCGGGGATTGGCGTACTTTCAATATCGATTTATCTATTCTTATTTCTAATTTGGTTGCTCCAAGAACAAGTTTCTAACTTGTTCTGCGAGCATCTTTTTATCACCTTTTGTTGTTTTTCTTATTTTGCAGGTTAAATTCGGAAAAGAAAAAAACGGAAAAAAAACGGAAAAAAAAAATTCAGGACACATGGACTACTACTATCAGAGACAGTGGAGTCATCAACAGCAGCTTAACCCACAGGTTCCAGAGGAAGATCTAGATGAGTTGCAGGCAGGCATACTTATGCTCACCAAGTGCCAGACTCAGTTTATGGCTGAGACAAGGGAGTCCCTCAAAAATTTGGAGACCCACATAGGGCAACTGATGGATAAGATGAGCAATACACCTCAAGTAAATCTGCCTAGCGACATCATTATGGGAGGTGGTAAGCAAATTGAGGAGCCTGAACCACACCCAGCTATTGAGGAATCTGGCGAGATAGTTGGTGTAGAGAAGGAAAAGATTGCTGAGATCCAATTATTCACCTTTTTGGATTCTGTGGAAATTCTTTTTCCTGCACCTGTTACAGAAGAAACACCACTAGCTATCACTGTTGATCCCCAAATAGGAAGTCCATACCATCAAGGTCACCCCCTAAAGTTGAGAGATGTAGGGAATTTCAGTGATCCCTACATTATAGAGAGCCTAAAAGACAAGCTTGTCTTGTGTACTTGGGGGATAATCTTATGTTTGAGGCCCTTGTTTGAACAGATGGTTGTAGGAAAAGTGAGACCTGCAACAATAACTCTGCGGATTGCAAGCAGTTCGCAGAAGGATCCAATGGGCACTCGTAAAGGTTAATTACGTCCGGCTAAAAGACGTTAAAGACAGCGCTTGTTGGGAGGCAACCCAATGTTTTTTTTAACTATGTTATTTTAATTTCTGTCTTTAGTTTGTTTTATTTTTTTGTCTTGAACAGTCTCACGGTCTTGGGTTCTTGTTTTGTGTTGTTGGATGACAGGTGGACTGAAAGCTAAAACCGAGGAAAAAGGAGCAAAAAACACTGAAAAAAGGAAAAACCGTCGTCAGCGCCACGGCCTTTCAGAATCAGCGCGCGCCGAACTTCGCAGACATAAGATTACAGTACTAAGCGCGCTGATTTGAATCTCAGTCGCGCGCGGAACCTCAGAGAGCCATATTCCGTGCAAATTCCAGAATTTTTCCTCCTAGACCTCCGTTATGACCGCTGTGTTGTGTCAGTAAGTTGTCCCTATTTTCTTTGAGTCTTGCACACATTGGGGACAATGTGTGAATTAAGTTTGGGGTGATGTTTTATTGTTTTTTGAGTCTTTTTGATTTGTTTAGGTATTTTTGAGTATTTTTTTTTAGTCATAATTTTTTTTAAAGATCATGCATGATGTAGTTACTTAAAACGCCTAGTGAAGTAAAGTGGAATAATGTAATGGAATTAGAAGCAACCATCTGAACACTTAGGATAGATATACCAAAAATTCATGAAATCGAACTATTTGGGGTAGCTTGCTTGATTTATGCATTGTTAGTGATTAAACCTATGTGTCTGCTTGCTTGCTATTTGAGGCGAAATAGTTAGGATATGCATGTTAGGGAGATGATTCAGGCATTTCTTTGTTAGCCCTTTCTTACCGTCTTTGCCTATCCCTGACATTCAAATTATATCCCTAGTCAGCCCCTTTGTGCCTAAAAATAAGACCTTTCTTTGACACCCTATAATTCCATATTTGTGCCATAAGTGGAAAAAAAATTGAGATATTGGAATACAAAGTGTTGAAAAAGAGAAAAAAAAAGAGTGAATAATTTTTGATGCACCCCAATAAAAAATAAAAAAAAAATAGGCAAAAGCCTAAGTTTGGGGGTGTTTACTATTCATCAGACACCTCATTCTCTCAAAACAAAAGAGGGGAAAAATATGTATGAGGTTAAAAAGAGAATCAAAAGAAAAGGGAAGAATTTAAAGCAAAAGAGCTTATGGTACGTAAATTGAGCCTAAATGTCTATTTTTACCTACCCCTGCCTAAGCCTACATTACAACCCTGAAAAGCCCTGAAGATCTCTAATATGTGTATCCATGATTAGTGGAGAATAGCAAGTAAACATGTCATAGGATTTTGAAATTGACATGCATAGTTAGGTATTCTTACTTCCATTAAGCATGATTAAAATGAGTTTGCGAAATATCTAGCTTGATGTGTTTAGAATGCTAAAAATTCATGCTATATGTTCCTGCATATTATTCTGCTAACCTTCATATTTTTTCTAAGTAACACCAATGCAGTAAAGTGATCAATGTCGTTGAGTCTTTCTATTTTCTTTTTCCTTGTGTCTTTATTTCTTTCTTTTGATCTTTGCTCGAGGGCGAGCAAAGGTTAAGTTTGGGGGTATTTGATCGGTGTATTTTATATACACCTTTTGAGTCATTTTTAGTTAGTATTTTACTCATTTCATTTATGTTTAGTATAGTATTAGGGTCGTTTTCCTTTCTTTTGTGTCACAACGGTCAGAAATGGAGAAATGGCGAAAAGGAGATGAAATGAGCATAAATGAGATGAAATTACACACAAAGGGCGAAATGAAGTTTAAGTTCCGGAATTATAGAGGAGATCGGGATTAAGTCCGGAAAAAAGGACGACGAAACGAATCCGCCGTAACGCCACGCGCCGAGGCGCCCAATGTGCTGAAAGTTCCGAAAGGTGCTGATTTTCAGCGCGCGCTGCGATGTCGCGCCGACGCGGGATTTATGATGTTCTGAGCCGAATTTGACATGTTTTCAGAGTCCTAAAGGGATAACTTTTCCTACCTAAAGGGATAACTTTTCCTACCTTAAAACCCTTATCTAAAAGGATTCTAATAACTTTTCCTACCTACATAATCCTTAACCCTTCACCTAAAGGATTCTTGTTCTATAAATAGTCTTTACATCATTAGAAGAATTCATTCCCCACAATTCATCATTCTTCATCCACCATCCTACATTCCATCCACCATTCCATCTTGTAAATATTCCACAACACAACCCTTGGATGTTAGAAGGCTTGGAGACTCGTTCTTGAGTATTTTCTTTTCTTTCTTTTTGCTTTATTTATTTCAGTTCATGCATGGAGAGTGTATTAGTTCTTAGTGTGACTATGGCTAGGAGCTAATTACTTTATTAGGGATTTCCTTGTGATTCACTTGAAACTCTATTCATGAATTAATATATTAGTTTGGTTTCTTCTTCACTTATTTAAGATTTATTCAATAGTTGTTTTGATTGCTTGATAATTAATTGATCACTAATTATCATAATTCTTATGATTTCTAACCGAAATCCGAAAGGGGAGGTTGTGAATATGCTGTAGTTGGATAAACATAGGTTAAATCGGGGACGAAAGTACACCGATACTTGTGTAGTATTAATAAGGTTTTTGGTCATAATCCTCCTCTATAGTCAATCTTATCACCGAAAGGTATAAATGTGCTATACTGGGGTTAAGTGTTTATATAACCTTAACAGGAGTATAAAACGACTTAGTTAACCTGCTATCTTAACGTAGAAGAAGAAGTCAGTCTAATTGTATTAAGGATTGAATATAGTGGATAGTTGATGATCTTGGAAGCCCTAATTATCCATCATAACTGATTTAAATCAAAGTATTTTTATAATTAGTTTATTTCCTGCATTATTAGTTTAGAATTCCAATTCAATTGACGTTAACCAAATAGATACCATAGGATAGATAATCGGTACTTGAAAACCAGTCCTTGAGGACGATATTCGGTCTTACCTAGACTATATTACTTGACACGACACATGCACTTGCGTAAGTGTGTGCATAAATCGCGCATCAGTCTTCCATTATGGTTTATGTATATTCAGGGGTACGGCGGGGCCTTGTCCCGTCATAGTTGTTGTGATACTCTTAGAGGTTTGTAGTCATGTGTGGGTTGGACAAATGTACAGTTGTATTTCATTGGGTATTTAATATCTACAGTGGCGGCCTTGTCGGCTTGCCTGTTTTATATTACGGGTTTTGTTATGACAGTTCAGGGGATAAGATCCCCTTGTTATGAGATTATAAGTTTTTCTTAAGCTTCCGCTGATTTTTATGTGATGTATGGGTAGAAGGATATCCAGGTAGGGTGCTAGTCGTGGCCCGTCGGTTCGGGGCGTGACATGGTTTGAGTTCTTGCACAAGAACTTGACCCCTGACGAATTTACTTTATGTCTTTTTCAGAAATGTATTTAGGAAAGATGAAGAAGAAGAAGCAACAATCTCAAATCATTAATTGTGTTAAATGATTTATTGTATTGTGTTATTGATCGGTGTATTTTATATACACCTTTTGAGTCATTTTTAGTTAGTATTTTACTCATTTCATTTATGTTAAGTATAGCATTAGGGTCGTTTTCCTTTCTTTTGTGTCACAGCGGTCAGAAATAGAGAAATAGCGAAAAGAAGATGAAATGAGCTTAATTGAGATGGAATTGCACACTTAAAGGGGCCAATAAATGAAGTCTAAGAAGTCCCGGGAAGTATAGAAAAGATCAGACGAAGCCCGTATGAAAACTGGACGACGAAGCGAAGAACCGCCGAAAAAACACCACCGGCGCCGCGGCGCCGACCACTGAAGTTGTCCAAAACTCTATAATTTTCAGTGCAGGGCCACGGCGTCGACGCGATATTTTTGACGTTTTGGGCCGAATTTGACACGTTTTCAAGGTCCAAAAGGGATAACTTTTCCTACCTACATAATCCCTAACCCTTGACCTAAAGGATTTTTGGGCTATATATTCTCTACATCATTCTCTAGAGGGGGGATTAATTCCATCCATTGTACATACAACACAACTCTAGGAGGCGGAGATTTGAGACCTAGTTCAAGTATTTTCTTTTCTATGTTTATTTCAGTTCATGTATGGAGATTGTATTAGTTCTTAGCGTGACTATGGCTAGGAGCTAATTACTTTATTAGGGATTTACTTGTGATTCACGTGAAACTCTATTCATGAATTAATACATTAGTTGATTTCTTCTTTACTTGCTTAAGATTTATTCAATAATTGCTTTGATTGCGTGATAATTAATTGATCACTAGTTATCATCACTTATATGAGTTCTAATCGAAATCCGAAAGTGGAGATTGTGAATATGCTATAGTTGAATAAACATAGGTTTAAATCGTGGACGAAGGTACCCCGATACTTGTGTAGCTTAATAGGTTATTGCTCTTAATCCTCTTTGTAGTCAATCTTGTCATCGAAAGATAGAAGGGTTCTTCATTGGGGTTGAGTGTTTATATTACCTTAACATGAGTATAAAACGGTCTAGTTAACCTGATGTCTTAACGAAGAAGAAGAAGTCAGTCTAATTGTATTAAGGATTGAATAAAGTGGATAGTTGATGATCTTGGAAGCCTTAATTCTCCGTCATAACTGATTTAAATCAAAGTATTTTCATAATTAGTTTATTTTCTGCATTATTAGTCTAAAATTCCCAATCAATTAACGTTAATCAAATAGATACCATATGATAGATAATCGGTACTTGAAAACCAGTCTCTGAGGAAGATATTCGGTCTTACATAGACTATATTACTTGTAACAATACGTGCACTTGCGTTAAGCGTGTGTATAAATCGCATATCAAGTTTTTGGCGCCGTTGCCGGGGACTGGCGTACTTTCAATATCGATTTATCTATTCTTATTTCTAATTTGGTTGCTCCAAGAACAAGTTAGAAACTTGTTCTGCGAGCATCTTTTTATCACCTTTTGTTGTTTTTCTTATTTTGCATGTTAAATTCGAAAAACAAAAACGAAAAAAATATATACATGTCCATGGACTACTACTTCTATCAGGGGCAGCAAATTCATCAACAACAGCTTAACCCACAGGTTCTGGAAGAAGATCTAGATGAGTTGCAGGCAGACATACTCAGGCTCACCAAGTGTCAGTCTCAGTTCATGGATGAGACAAGAGTGTCCCTCAGAAATTTGGAGACACAAATAGGGCAACTAATGGATAGGATGAGCAATACACTTCAAGAAAGTCTGCCTAGCGACACCGTTGTGGGAAGTGATAAGCAAATTGAGGAACCTGAACCACACCCAACTATTGAGGAATCTGGCGAGATTGTTGGTGTAGAGAAGGAAAAGATTACTGAGATCCAATTATTCACCTTTTTGGATTCTTTGAAAATTCTTTTTCCTGTACCTATTGCAAAAGAAATACCACCAGCGGTCACTGTTGATCCCCAAATAGGAAGTCCATACCATCAAGGGCACCCCCTAGAGTTGAGAGATGTTGGGAATCTCACTGATCCCTACATTATAGAGAGCCTAGAAGACAAGCATGTCTTGTGTAGTTGGGGGATAATCTTATATCTGAAGCCCTTAGTTGAAAAGATTGTTGTAGGAAAAGTGAGACCTGCAACAATAACTATGCGGATTGCAAGCCGCAGTAGGATCCAATGGGCACTCGTAAAGGTTAATCGCCTCCGGCTAAAGACGTTAAAGATCGCTTGTTGGGAGGCAACCCAATGTTTATTAATTATGTAATTTTAATTTGCTTTTAGTTTGTTTTATTTTGTCTTGAAACCTCACGGTCTTGGGTTCTTGTCTTGTGTTTGTGGATGACAGATGGACTAGGAGCAGACCCAATGAAAAAGGAAAAACGCAAAAAAGGAATTCCATCATCGCCGTGGCGCTAAATGCGGCCAGCGCAATGTTGAGAGTCGGGATTACAGCGCCACGGCGCCGAAGTGCAGGGCCATGGCGCCGAAGGTTCAGAGACCCAGACGCGTGCAAATTCTAGAATTTTTCCTCCCAGACCTCCATTATGACCGTTGTGTTGTGTCAGTAAGTTGTCCCTATTTTTAGTCTTCAAATATTGGGGACAATGTGTCGATTAAGTTTGGGGGGTGTCTTATTGTTTTTGAGTCTTTTTGATTTTTTTTGTGTGTTTTTGAGTATTTTTGAGTCATTTGTTTTTATTCATTATTATTATTATTGATCATGCATGTTGTAGTCACTTGAAACGCCTAATGAAGTAAAGTGGGATAATGTAATGGAATTAGAAGCAGAAAATCTGAACACTTATAAGATCTTTCTTTGACACCCTATAATTCCATATTGATTGGCCTAAAATTCACCCAGTCCATGGGCTGGTAATGGCGATTTTCGTACGTGAACAGTAACTGCGCCAGATTTTTGCCATTTTCGGCCACCTCCGAAAGCCATTGGAGACGAAAATTATACCAATAGCTTCGTCTTCTCAAGCCCGTCAATTCCATAGTACCCTTGACCTTCGATTCAACCTAAATCACCGGAAATTTCAGATCGAAAAACTCCCCTATTTTTCGATCGATCTTTTCAATTTTCCGGCTAATTCCGGCAAGGTCGAGGTTCGGGGGTGGTACCAACAGCTTCACCATCTCCCTGCCGTCATTTCTATACCCACCACATTCGTTAATTCTTTCTAAATCGTCGAATCACCTTGAACCTGAAACCCTATCTGTCGCCTTGCACTTTCCGGCCACCTGGGCATTAGTCGATGGTAGAGGGTGGTGCAACTAGACTCACCATCACAAAGCCGAACTTTTACATCCACTCTCCACCTTCAATTCAGTTCTGCCGAGGTTGAAGTTCTGTGGTTCCATGACAGTGATGGAGACTGGGCGACCTCCCGGAGAGGTTGTCCAGTCATTGAACTCATCTTTTCCGCCTATTATCCAACCCCAACACTCTCAAATTCCAATTCTAACTACAGG
Organism: Przewalskia tangutica; assembly: GCA_029844215.1. Taxonomy (NCBI): domain Eukaryota; kingdom Viridiplantae; phylum Streptophyta; class Magnoliopsida; order Solanales; family Solanaceae; genus Przewalskia; species Przewalskia tangutica. The sequence goes on from CM056732.1 coordinate 72,504,828, forward strand.
AATGCCTACGGTTACAAACAGTAATTCATTGAGTTACTCTCAAGCCACAGGCATTGCTCTGGTAAGTTCAATCCAAGGCAGTCAACTAATGCCCCCGTTACCATCAAAACAGGTAACATACTTACACGGGGAACCTACATTCATGTTCGAACAAGCGGAAATTGATACCTTAGTTATGAGACAAAATCTCAAATGGGCTGTAATTGATAAATTCAGTCATGGAATGCCTGACATTGAATTCTTAAGGACTGAAATACCCAAACAACTGAAGCTTAAAGCATATGTCAATATTGGTTATCTGTGTAGTAGACATGTTCTCATTAGATGCTCCATTAAGGAGGACTGCGATGTTTTAATGTCTATCAATGGGTCTTTTGATATTAAGAAGAAGAACGTATCTCACCCGATGCGTTCTATGAAATGGGAGATTAATTTCGACCCCACTAAAGAGACCAGCATAGCTTGGGCGTGGATCTCTTTTCCCAACTTGCCGCCCAACTACTTTGAGGAGTCAACCTTGTTATCATTTGCTTCAGCTGTTGGTAGGCCTATATGTGTAGACAAAGCAACCAAAAATAAGACTCGACCTAGTTGTGCTCGTGTCAAAGTTGAGGTTGATTTGTTGAGGGAGCATCCCACTCAATTCCAAATCAAAATTGGTAAGAATGAGGAGATTATTACTAATTCATATAAAATTGAGTTTGATTCTCTTCCTAAATATTGTACTAAGTGTTGCCTACAAGGACATGATAAGTATGGATGTTGGAAACTTGACCCATCTTTGAGACCTTCAAAGGAGAAACCTACTCCCCCTTTGCCTCCACCCATTGTTAAACCTACTCTTACAAATAACAATCCCAACACTTCAAAACAAGTACCAGATTATATTCCAAACAAAACTCAACATAAAGGGAAGGTTCGAGACAATCAAAAGGAATGGCAAACCATCCAAAACAACAAAAATAAAAGATCCCACAAAAATCCTCAAAACCAAAACCACAGCCCTCTATCAAACTCCAATGCCTTTAATATATTGTGCGAGATGATGTCACCGCTGGGGATGTGGTTGATGTGGTCGTGATCGTAATCGCCGTGGTCACCGGTTTTGTTCAAAATGTTGCAGCTACAAATGCTGAATGTGCAGTTGTTGTTGGCTCTCATGCTGAATGTATTGTTGGCTCTCCAGCTAGTGTTGTGGATGTTTCCACTACATCTACTGATGTTGCTACCACTGATGGTGCTGAGATTGAGGTTGTTGTTGTTGTTGTGAATGTTGCAGATGTTGTGGAGCATGTTGGCCGCTTTGGTCAAGCCGTTGTTTGTGCTACTCTTGTTGCGATACACGACGCAGCAGCCGTCGCTTCTTCCGTGTTGCCGCACTAATCATGATGCTCCGATGTTGAGCTATCGCGCACACTTCCAATTTCGCATCGCTACGTAAATTGGCCGTGCTACCGGGAGGTCGTGGCTGTTGTTGTTGGTGATGCAGCTGAGACTGCATTTGCTGGTGTTGTTGGTCGAGAGCCAACAAATATTGTTGCTGGTATTAATGACGTTGTAGGGGGGCCAGCAGCTGGTGCAGACACAACTGTTGCTGCTGTGGATGCTGCTGCTGCCAATTCTGTAGGGACTGATGCAGCTGCTCAAACTACGCCATCGTTGATGCCGCCGACAGTAGTCTCCGCTTGGGGTTGCTATTGGTGTGGTTGCTGCACCAGATCTTGGGGCTACTGGTGATGAAGTTGAGATGAGCGATGACTTCCGGATAACAACAAATGCCGAGGAGATTGCTAAAGCTAGTACCACTACACACAAAACTCTATCAAAGCACACAAAATGCAGAACCAACAAAAAGAAGGACAACTATGATATTGAAAAGCAACAAAGAGTCGGTTCGCACTGCTTCGCACTGATGCCACACGATCCAGCTGATGATGCTGAAGCTGCTGCAATGGCTACTGGGGGTGCAATGGCGGAAGATGAGAATGATGACTCCATGTCTAGTTTGTTCGATGAGGAATCGGCCACTAGTCTGGAAGACGATAGAAAGGACTTGATGAAAAAATTGATCGATATGCCTTCAGACTTTCTCGGTGTATTATTTGAGGTACGGTTCATTCATCAGTCACAACGGATAGAAAAAACAAGTACTAGTCATATGGATGACGGACGTATACCCCTAATCATGATTGAAGAAGCAACCATACGAAAAAATAAACAAATCCCATTGGACATGCCTTTAGAGCATGAGATCAGTGATAATCAATTGAGATGTGGACGTCGATGTCTGCAACTATGGAATTTTAGTAAGTTTACTCAGAGATCCATAGAAGTGAATGCTAAAACATTCGACAAAATGATGGAGAAAGTCACAAGTCATCAACCAAAGAAGACCAAGAAGGATCCTGTAGCATCAACGATCATCACAAGGTCAAAGTCCAAAATATGATAAAGTTTTTAGAGTATTTGGGCGACGAGGAAGAAAAGGTACTAGAGTGGGCAGATTTTATAAGTCTAGAGTTTAGTGCGGTGAACTTTGTACTTCTATTATTCTGTCATTACTGTAGTATCATCATTTGTAACATCATCACAGAATACATTATAAATTCTGTGGTGATCATATCTTATTTGATTTTTTCTTCTTCTTACTTTCTGCACTCTTGCTAATCGAGGCGTGTGTGCCTCAGTCGGACTAGTCAGGTAGGTTCATGTACTTTACTTTTCACCCTCTGGGGCACCCTGTATCTTTATTTTCGATAAATAAAAATCGCCCGGGCCGCGAGTCCGGGAAGTGCTTATAAAAAAAAAATCCATATTTGTGCCATAGGTGGAAAAATTGAGTTGTTTGGAATATAAAGTGTTGAAAAAGAGATAAAAGAGATTGAACAATTTTGAAGCACCCCAGTGAAAAAAATAATAATAAATAGGCAAAAGCCTAAGTTTGGGGGTGCCTGCTATTCATCATACACCTCATTCTCTCAAAACAAAAGAGGGGAAAAATAGGTATGAGGTTAAAAAGAAAATCAAAAGAAAAGGGAAGAATCGAAAACAAAAGAGCTTATGGTACGTAAGATTGAGCCTAAAAGCCTATTTTCACCTACCCAGCCTACATTACAACCCTGAAAAGCCCTGAAGATCTCTAATGTGTGTATCCATGATTAGTGGAGAATAACAAATAAGCAGGCCATAGGATTTTGAAATTAACATGCATAGTTAGGTATTCTTACTTCCATTGAGCATGATTAAATTGATTTTGCGAAATATCTGACTTGAGTGTTTAGAATGATAAAAATTCATGCTATATGTTCCTGCATATTATCCTACTAACCTTCGTGCTTTTCTAAGTGACAATTGTGCAGTAAATTGATCAGTGTCTTTGAGTCATTTTATTTTATTTTCTTTCGTGTCTTTATTTCTATCTTTTTGAGCTTTACTCGAGGACGAGCAAAGTTTAAGTTTGGGGGTGTTTGATCGGTGTATTTTATATACACCTTTTGAGTCATTTTTAGTTAGTATTTTACTCATTTCATTTATGTTTAGTATAGCATTAGGGTCGTTTTCCTTTCTTTTGTGTCACAGCGGTCAGAAATGGAAAAATAGCGAAAAGAAGATGAAATGAGCTTAATTGAGATGGAATTGCACACTTAAAGGGGCCAATAAATGAATTTTAAGAAGTCCCGGGAAGTATAGAAAAGATCAGACGAAGCTCGGATGAAAATCGACGACGGCCAAGAATCAAAAAATGCCACTGCCGCGCTACCGTGATGCGCGGTAAGATGCACACACTTTAAACGCAAGTGCACGTTATCGTGACAAGTAATATAGTCTTGATAAGACCGAATATCGTCCACAAGGATTAGAGTTCAATTACCAACTATCTATCTTTTGGTATCTATTTGGTAAATTGATATTTGGATTTGTTGTTTATAACTAAGAATTATAAAAGCTATTTAAATATAAGGGTTTACTTCAGTGGTGATGAGAATAGGGCTTCCACGTCTCCTCACTATCCGCTTATGTTACTTATTAATGCAATAACTTATGGTCTTCTTCTTTTGGAGAAAGCAGGTTTACGAAATCATTTTATACTCCCGTTAGGGTTATATAAACACTCAACCCCAGTATTGCACCTTACCTACCTTTCGGTGATAAGGATAACTCTATAGGAGGATTAAGAACAAAAACCTAGTTAACCGTCACGCACCATGCGCAAAATTAGGGTTTTTAAGCCTCTCATTAACGCTACATAAATAATTTAGGTATTTTCATCCCCAATCCAAGAATGTCTACCCAATTTACAGCATATTCACAATCCCCTCCTTTCGGAGTCTGATTAGAAATCATATAGTGATAATTAGTTGTCAATTAACTACCAAGCATTCAATTCAAATATTGGATAGATCTCAACAAGAAGAAGAATAACCATAAGCATGCATTAAATCATAACATAAGTTTCTAGAGATTCAACATGGAAAGCCCTATAGAGGAATTAGTTCCTAGTCATGGACATGACAAGAACTAATCCCATGTTCTTCATAAAAACTGAAATAAAAACAAGAAAAGGAAAAGAAATTTACTAAACTATGGTCTCCAATCTCCAAGCAAGCAAGCCTTGTGTTGTGCAAGAAGGGGAACCCTTAAAACCGCCTAGGTTCTCCTTTTATAGCCGAAACCACCTCAACTTTTCCTCGCAGTTCGCCCAAAATCCGTCAAAACCTTATTTTTCCGCGGCTGCGCGCTGCAGCATGAGCCAGCGCTACGAAATACTGCAATCCGTCGGATGATTTGGCCGCAGCCTGTTTCTGGCTGCGAGCCGCGGCCGCAACTCAGTAGCTTCTCGGATGTTTAGGCGCTGCGGCCCTGCACTTGCTGACATGAGGCGCCGCGGTGCTGAGTCTTCTGCAGCCTCTCTGGATAGTGGGCGCCGCGGCCCTGCTTTAATCGCAGGAGGCTGCGGCTGGTCTGGTTTCGGCCTCGTTCGCCACTTTTCTGTTTTTAGCTCGAATCTCCTCTTTCGCCTCTTTAGCTCATTTTCCGCCAATTGGTCATTTTAACCACTTTGACTCAAAAGAAAGGAAAACTATCCTAATACGACACTTATATGTGCAAACGGGACAAAAGACTAACTAAATCGACTCAAAGGTGTATATAAAATACACCGATCAAATACCCCCAAACTTAACCTTTGCTCGCCCTCGAGCAAAGATAGAAAGAAAGAAATAAAAGATTCAAGAAACGAAAATAAAAGACTCACTGACATTGATCACTTTTGCTGCATTAGTGTTAACTAGAAAAACATGAAGGTTAGCAAAATAATATGCAGGAACATATAGCATGAAATTTTCAGCACACTAAACACATTAAGCTAGATATTTCGCAAACTCATATTCATCATGCTTTAATGGAAGTCAGTATACTAAATCATGCATGAAAATTCAAAAAAATCCTATGGCATGCTTACTTGTTATTCTCCACTAATCCTGGATATGCATAAAAGAGATCTTCAGGACTTTAAGGGTTGTAATGTAGGCTTAGGTGTAGGTAGGAAAAATAGGCTTTTAGGCTCATTTCGTGTACCATAAGCTCTTTAGCTTTTCAGTATTTCCCTTTTCTTTTTGTTCTTTCCTTCACTTCGATTCTATCTTTTCCCTCTTTTGTTTTGGGAGGGTGAAGTATATAATAATGGCAAGCACCCCCAAACTTAGGCTTTTGCCTATTTCTTATTACTTTTTATTGGGGTGCAACAAGCTCATTCACTCTTTTTGTCTCTTTTTTAACACAATTTTATTCCACAACTTCACATTTTTACTTATGGCACAATTTGTGGGAATATAGGGTGTCAAAGAAGAAGTTTCAATTTTTAGGCTCAATGGGGCTAACTAGGGATATATTTAAAGTCCGGGATAGAAAAGAGTGGTAAGAATTGGCTATGAAAGAAATGTCTGAGTCATCTCCCTAACATGCATATCCTAACTATTTCGCCTCAAATAGCAAGCAATCATAACACATAAGTTTTCATCATTTAGCATGCACAATTTAGGCAAGAACTCCAAATAACAGATTCTGTGAGTTTTTGGTATATCTGACCTAGGTGTTTAGATAGTTGCTTCAATTACGTTACATTATTCCACCTTACTTCACTAGGTGTTTCTAGTAACTACAGCATACATGATCTTTTGACAGACAATTATGACTCAAAAAGAAAAAAATTTGGTGACTCAAAAATACATAAAAACAATAAAAGGACTTAAATAAAACATAACAAGACACAAATAAAACAAGACACGCATAAAACACCCCCAAACTTAAATCACACACTGTCCCCAATGTGTGTAGACTCAAAGACAATAAAAGAGATAAGACACTTACCGACTTTATGGTGGTGGTGGCGGTGGCATGGGATAGTGCATGGACCACTGACTGAACAAGGAACTCATCTCGTTGATTTGTTGCCTCGTTTCTTGTTGTTCGTGGATTACTGTGTCCAAACTCTGCATCATCCTCATCTGATTCTGAAGCAATTGCTCCATCATGGGCACTGAAGGTTCTGCTTCTGTGGTTGGCTGGTGGCTAGGTCCTGCCGCATATTGAGCCCCTCTTTCAGGCTCATCTTCGCTCGTTGCGCCTCTGCCGCTGGCGGTGGTTGTACTCTTCTTCGCTGGGGGCTTGGTGCAGGAAAGAGTGCACTATCCCATAGGACACAGCGGTTGGTTTCTTTCATTAGTATCGATGGGTAGGATTGGGACCCGCTCATGTGACATAGCTTGGTGATAATCGAGCCATGTCCCAATCCGCGCTGTTATCAACCTGATTTCCTCAATGCTCGCACTATTTCTTTCCCACATCAATCGCCAACCCTCATAATTCCATATATCGGCTTAATCCTATCTTCCGCACTGGTGAAGTCGTGGATGGAATCACGCGGCGACGAAAATATAGTCAACCCTTGGCTGCTTTGTTGAACTGGCACCTGCTTAGTGCTCTTGACCCATTTCTCGCAATATCAAAAGCAGCCCGTGGTAGCTTACGATGTTCTGACGGTATCCTGCTTTATGTTGTCGGTGCTCTAGACCATGTTCTAAAATGTCTCCGATCACCAATTCCTCCTTCAACATCAATCGCTTTCAATTATGTATTTATATCTTCATCACACAGCACATAATGTCCCTTACAAAGCATCCTCTTTCCACCTTCTCCGGAAAGTTGGCATAGAACTCACGCACCATTGTTGTGTTCATTGGTGCTATCTTCTCCGGATTTACAAATCTCCTCCACTCCATTAACTCAATCATTGCCCGAATGGGCTCATAAACATCCTCTTCCCCAAACGAATCCTCGATAGTCCATTCCCTTTCGGGGATTAAGGGCTAATCTTAAGCTTTTGTATCTTTGGTAGGCTTCGTAGCTCACAAACCTAGTATCATCGTAATGTGGGGCTGAGGTGGACGTGGAGGCTCTTCTTTTTCTGGCGGACATGGTTAAAAATACTTTCTGCAGCTTACAACTTATTAGCACAAGTGTTCCCCAACACAATCAACAACTAGCAGCTCACACAATACCCCCAAACTTCAACTCTTCTACCCAATACCCACACCCTCCTCTTTTACTCCTTCTCCAAACTTCACAATCAATTTTTCAAAGACCCAAACTACTTTACAACTACAATACTCCTTCAAACTACTACCTCCTGTGACTTTAGTAAAGATCTCAAGAACGGAAAAAGATTACCTTTTTATGAGAAGATTCAAGCTGTTCTTGTTTCTAATGGTGGTTTGAGGCTATGGAGCTTTGTTGTTTGAGATAGCTAAGGGTTTTTAGGAATTTAAGAGTTTTGGTTGTGGTTGGGTTGGATTTGTGGAGGAATTGTGGGTAGATTTTTGGATTTTCGTGTGTTTTTGGAAAAGAAGGGTTAGGTTTTTGACATTGGACTTGGGGAAAATCGATTTACAGGCGTTTTAAGTTTCGATTTCGCCGACGTGGCCTGCTTTTAGCCGCGGCGCCCAATCTTCTGCATTCCTTCGATTTTCTCGCGCGGCTAAACTTGGCAAATTTTTCGCTGCGCCCGCTCTGCGCCTGGCGCTTAAACTTCAGCGCCTCTACAGCTCTTTTGGCGCCGCGGCGCTTACCCGCTTTTCTGGAAATCCTCGTTTTTCTTCAGTTCTTCGCCCTTCAATGTATTTGCCTATACCTGTTAATCACAACACAACACTAGAACCCAAGACCGTGAGATTGTTCTAGACAAAACAAAATAAACTAAAGACAGGAATTGAAATAACATAATTGAAAACGTTGGGTTGCCTCCCAAGTAGCGCTGTCTTTAACGTCTTTTAGTCGGACGCAAGTTCCTTAGCTTTAATAACCGTGGGGTGGATCAAGCCCCCAACTAATCCATTTCCTCCACATTTTGCGTTTTCTTTTTCTTCTTTTCTTCTTAGCGTTATCAGTAAGGGGGAGTTCAGGAACACATACCTCTTTTAGTGGAATTTCGGCAAACCATGCCTGCTTTCTTGGGCTCATCTCTCTTTGGTTGACTTGTATTGGCTCGCAGAGGGGTGTGATGGTGCTGATTGCAAAGCACCCACTCATGGTTGGTGGCTCAATGACGTGTTTAAAAACTTTAAACACCATTTCTTCATTCTCCACCCTTAATGTTAACTCTCCTCTTTCAACATCAATCAAAGCTCTCCCCGTTGCTAGGAATGGCCTCCCCAATATGATAGGGATTTCCGCATCTTCTTCCATATCAAGAATGAGGAAGTCTGCAGGAAAGAAGAATTTTCCTACTTTCACAATCACGTCCTCGATCTTGCCTCTTGGATGAACCACTGTCCTGTCGGCCAGTTGCAGGCTTACTGTGGTTGGTTTGGCCTCACCCAACTCCAATCTTTTAAATACTGATAAGGGCATTAGATTTATACTTGCCCCTAAATCACACAGAGCTCTGTTGCAAGTTACCCTGCCCACTGTGCAAGGTAGTGTAAAGCTTCCTGGATCCTTTAGTTTTGGTGGCAACTTCTTCTGCAAGATAGCACTACACTCCTCTGTCAGTGCTACTATTTCATACTCCGCCAACTTCTTCTTCTTCCCCAATATTTCCTTCATAAACTTGAAATAGGAGGGCATCTGCTCTAATGCTTCTATGAAAGGTATGTTGATATGCAGCTTCCTGAATGTCTCCAAAAATTTGGAGAATTGTTTATCAACCGCCTTTCGCTGTAGTCTCTGGGGGAAAGGGATCTTCTCTGTATACTCCTTCTCTGGAGTTTTCTCTACTACTGGGCTGGGCTCAATCACCTTCTCTTTTTCTAACTCTGCCTTCTTCTCAACTCTCGGGTGAGGTGATTGCCAACTCAATCTTCCACTTCTCATCGCATTTCGACACTGCTCCCTCGGATTTACCTCTGTATTGCTTGGCAATGTCCCCTGTGGCCTGCTGTTTGCCTGCTTTGCTAGCTGACCCACTTGTGTTTCCAAGTTCCTGAACGAGGATCTAGCTTCTGTCATGAACTGCGTCTGGGCGTTGGCAAGTGCTGTCACGGTACCGGCTCGTCGGCTTTCTTCTTGAACCGTGCATTGAATCGCTGAGGCTGTGGGGCTTGAATGAAGGGCTGCTGATTCTGGTTCTGCTGGTTCTGGTACTGGCCCCTGTATTGATTCTGCTGCCCCTGGTATTGATTCTGCTGCCCCTGGTCTCCTCTCCATGAGAAATTTGGGTGATTCCTCCACCCTGGATTATAAGTGTTGGAGTAGGGGTTGTTCTGTTGCCTCTGATAATTACCCACGGCCTGGCACTCTGCCTGCTCCATTGGTATATTATTGGGATCAGCTGAAGGACACCTATCGAATGTATGTGGGCCACCACATATCTCACAGCTTTTAGGCATCTGCACCGCATTCACTGACACTGTATGTTGCTGCAACTGTTTTGCTAGAAGGGCCACTTGGGCATTCAAGGCAGCAATAGCATCTATTTCGTGGACTCCCACTGTTCTCCTCCCACTTGTCGACCTCTCTTCTGTGACATGGTTGTTAGTGGCCATATCTTCTAATAACTCATGCGCGTCGTGGGCTGTTTTCCTCATGAATGCCCCACCTGCTGCTGCATCTATAATGGTTCTTGTTGTACTGCTCAGCCCGTTGTAGAAGATGTGGACCAAGTTCCACAACTCAATGCAATGGTGTGGTCATTTTATCCGCAAGTCTTTGAACCTTTCCCAAGCTTCATATAAGGACTCTCCATCTGCTTGGTAGAAGTTGTTCAACTCCCCTCTCAGTTTTGCTGCTTTGCATGGGGGAAAGAACTTGGCTAGGAATTTCGTGCCACTGTACATGTAAAAATTGAATCACCAAGCAGGAATTCAACCATACTTTGCTTTATCCCCGAGTGAGAAGGAAAGAGCCTCAACTGACGGCATCATCGAACGCCGTTATATCTGAAAGTTGCACATAGCTCCAAGAAATTAGCTATGTGCATATGTGAATCCTCCGATGGCAGTCCTCCAAATTGCACTGTATGTTGTACCATGCTCAGAATCGTCGGTTTTATCTCGAAGTTGTTGGCTCCTATTGCAGGGAGCCTAATGCATGTTTGTGCTCCATTCACTCTTGGCAGCACATAGTCTCCCAAGCTTCTTTTGCTCGACTAACTCTTTCTCGACATCCATAGGTACTTGCCGAGGTATGGCTAGATTGGGCTGATTTTCACCTAACCCTTCTCTCATCATGTTGTTCTGTACGCCGTCCATCTCTATCAAGGTTGCACTACCGATTCTTTCTCGCTCACATGTGTTTTCAATCTCTGGATTGAAGGGAACAAGAGTGTCTGCCCCTCTTCTCCTTCGCATAAACTGATTTCCTGAAATAGATCAAAAACTGACAACAAATCACGGCACCCTGATTTTTGAAATAAAAAAAAACGTGAAAATTAAAAATAAAAATAAAAACCAAATTAGAAATTAAAAAATAGATAAATTTGATATTGAACTAATGCCTAATCCCCGGCAACGGCGCCAAAAACTTGATGCGCGGTAAGATGCACACACTTTAAACGCAAGTACACGTTATCGTGAAAAGTAGTATAGTCTTGATAAGACCGAATATCGTCCACAAGGATTAGGGTTCAATTACCAACTATCTATCTTTTGGTATCTATTTGGTAAAATGATATTTGGATTTGTTGTTTATAACTAAGAATTATAAAAGCTATTTAACTATAAGGGTTTACTTCAGTGGTGATGAGAATAGGGCTTCCACGTCTCCTCACTATCCGCTTATGTTACTTATTAATGCAATAACTTACGGTCTTCTTCTTTGGAGAAAGCAGTTTAAAATCGCTTTATACTCCCGTTAAGTTATATAAACACTCAACCTCAGATTGCACCTTACCTACCTTTCTGATAAGGATAACTCTATAGGAGGATTAAGAACAAAAACCTAGTTAACCGTCACGCACCATGCGCAAAATTAGGGTTTTTAAGCCTCTCATTAACGCTACATAAATAATTGAGGTATTTTCATCCCCAATCCAAGAATGTCTACCCAACTTACAGCATATTCACAATCCCCTCCTTTCGGAGTCTGATTAGAAATCATATAGTGATAATTAGTTGTCAATTAACTACCAAGCATTCAATTCAAGTATTGGATAGATCTCAACAAGAAGAAGAATAACCATAAGCATGCATTAAATAATAACATAAGTTTCTAGAGATTCAACATGGAAAGCCCTATAGAGGAATTAGTTCCTAGTCATGGACATGACAAGAACTAATCCCATGTTCTTCATAAAAACTGAAATAAAAACAAGAAAAGGAAAAGAAATTTACTAAACTATGGTCTCCAATCTCCAAGCAAGAAAGCCTTGTGTTGTGCAAAGGGAACCCTTAAAACCGTCTAGGGTTCTCCTTTATAGGCTGAAACCGCCTCAACTTTTCCCTCGCAGCTCGTCCCAAAATCCGTCTCAAAACCTTATTTTTCCGCTGCCAGCGGCGCTGCATGGGCCATGCGCCGAAATACCGCAATCTGTCAGATGATTTAGCCGCGCGCTGCTTTCGTTGTTCGGAGAGCCATGGCGCTGCAACTTCGTAGCTTCGATGTTTAGCGCCGCGCCCTCGCACTGCCGACATGAGGCACCGCGTGCCGAGTCTTCGTAGCCTCTCGATAGTGGCACCGCGCCCGCTTCTAATCGCAGGAGTTTCGCTACCGGGTCCGGTTTCACTGCCGCCACTTTCTTTGTTTTTAGCTCTGGAATCTCCTCTTTCGCCCTCTTTTAGCTCCTTTTCCGCCAATTGGCCATTTTAACCACTTTGACTCAAAAGAAAGGAAAATTATCCTAATACGACACTTATATGTGCAAAACGGGACAAAAGACTAACTAAAACTGACTCAAAAGGTGTATATAAAATACACCGATCAGCCTGGCAGCAGCGCCGACCACTGAAGTTTTCCGAAACACTCTGATTTTCAGACGCCATGCCGCCCGTCTGCAGGTCCACGGCGCCGACGTGGTATTTTTGACGTTTTGGGCCGAATTTGACACGTTTTCAGGGTCCAAAAGGGATAACTTTTCCTACCTACATAATCCCTAACCCTTGACCTAAAATATTCTTGGGCTATATATATTCTCTACATCATTCTCTAGATGTGGGATTCATTCCATCCATTGTACATACAACACAACTCTAGGAGGCGAAGATTTGAGACCTAGTTCAAGTATTTTCTTTTCTTTCTCTTTTCTTTGTTTATTTCAGTTCATGTATGGAGATTGTATTAGTTCTTAGCGTGACTATGGCTAGGAGTTAATTACTTTATTAGGGATTTCCTTGTGATTCACTTGAAACTCTATTCATGAATTAATACATTAGTTGATTTCTTCTTCACTTGCTTAAGATTTATTCAATAATTGTTTTGATTGCGTGATAATTAATTGATCACTAGTTATCATCATTTATATGAGTTCTAATCGAAATCCGAAAGGGGAGATTGTGAATATGCTATAGTTGAATAAACATAGGTTTAAATCATAGACAAAGGTACCCCGATACTTGTGTAGCTTAATAGGTTATTGCTCTTAATCCTCCTTTGTAGTCAATCTTGTCATCGAAAGATAAAGGGTTCTCCATTGGGGTTGAGTGTTTATATTATCTTAACATGAGTATAAAACGGTCTAGTTAACCTGGTGTCTTAACGTAGAAGAAGAAGTCAGTCTAATTATATTAAGGATTGAATAAAGTGGATAATTGATGATCTTGGAAGCCCTAATTCTCCGTCATAACTGATTTAAATCAAAGTATTTTCAAAATGAGTTTATTTCCTGCATTATTAGTCTAAAATTCCCAATCAATTAACGTTAACCAAATAGATACCATATGATAGATAATCGGTACTTGAAACTCAGTCCCTGAGGACGATATTTGGTCTTACCTAGACTATATTACTTGTAACGATACGTGCACTTGCGTTAAGCGTGTGTATAAATCGCATATCAGTTATGTATAGTTCTATCCTTCAATCAAGTGATCAACATGCTTTAGCATCATTTTCGTCTATAGACAACCTTTCATTCCAAAGGTTGTGACTATTAAGAATAGATACAACGTTTGACGTTTTCCAGAATTTTACCATTGGACAGCGTCGAGGCTCTATGTCCTCGGCGTCGCGGCTCTGCCTTTTAGCGTCGTGGCACTAAAACTTCTGCAGAGCTCTCTGAAGTTTTGGTGCTGCTTCCCAGCGTCGTGGCGCTGAGCACGGTGATTTCGGCGACGCGGCCCTCTTCATGGGCGCCGCTGCGCTACGCCAAGCATTACGACACTTTATTTTGATCACTTGTTTCTTCTTATTTTTCTCCCTTGTACAAGTTCCAACAACTTCTACATAAGATCTTGAGCTTCATATTATTATCATGTAGAGGCCCCTCAATTCATGTGACAGAAGTATAATATTGTGTTTTAAGTGCTGGCATTTGAAGTAGGGACTTCAACAGGTAGTGTGCAGTAAGTTTTATTCTAATATGCTATCGGAAAAGATCCACAAAGCAAGTTTAGAGTTTTCTGTATTGAATAAATGATCATGTCCTAATCGAAGAACTAGAGGATGCACCAGGGATCAGCTCTTAGCCCATTCATATTTGCTCTAGTGATGGACGGACTGACGCAATAAATTCAAATGGAGGTTTCATGGTGTATGTTATTCACAGAGGACATAGTCTTGATTGATGAGGCTCGCAATGGAGTGAACGTCAAGCTGGAGGTTTGGAGATAAACTCTGGAGTGTAAAGGGTTCAGGTTGGGTAAGACCAAGACAAAGTATTTGGAGTGCAAGTTCAGCAACGAGAGCGACCTTGAGACAGGCGTGGAGGTGAGGCTTGATACTCAGGTCATTCCAAATAAATGAAGGTTTAAGTACCTAGGCTTTATTATCCAAGGTAATGGAGAGATTGATGACGATGCCACACATTGTATTGGGGCAGGTGGATGAAATAAAGGCTCGCATCTGGAGTTTTGTGCGACAAAAAGGTGCCACCAAAACTTAAAGGCAAGTTCTATGGGGTGGTGATTAGACCGACTATGTTGTATGGGGCAGAGTGTTGGTCAGTCAAGAATTCACACATACACAAGATAAAAGTTACGAAGATGAGAATGTTGAGATGGATGTGTGGGCATACAAGGAGATATATGATTAGAAATGATGATATCCGGGATAAAGTGGGAGTGGCCTCGGTGGAGGATAAGATGTGGGAAGCGAGATTGGGATGGTTCAGGCATGTGAAGAGGAGAGACACAGATGCCCAGTGTGGAGGTATGACAGGTTGGCTATGGACGGGTTCAAGAGTGGTAGAGGTAGGCTGAAGAAGTATTGGGGATAAGTGATTAGACGGGATATATGCAGGTGCAACTTACTTAAGACATGACCTTAGATAGAGGGTTGTGGAGAACACGGATTAAGGTAGAAGGGTAGTAGGTAGGCGAACGTAGTCTTACTTACGTTTACAAAATGATAGTTGTAATGTTATTACTGTAGGCCCGATTAGTCTATCACACTTATAGGCGTAATATTGCTTTATAGTCCCCTGTAGTTTGATTTCTACTGTTATGTGTTCTTTAGTGTACTTTGTTTATCTTATTTAGTTGTGTTAGCTGCTGCTTCCTGTTGTTAGAATGTGTTAACATGACGTATTCGATTTTGTTATCAACATGTTCATATTGTCCATACTGCTTTGATTCTTTGTCTGAGTCTCGTTTCTCTTACTTTGCCTTGCTTGTGACTATGCCGAGAGTCTCCCGGAAACAACCGCTCTACCTACCAAGGTGGAGGTAAGGTCTGCGGACACTCTACCCTTTTCAGACCCTACGTTGTGGGATTTCACTGGGTAATGTTGTTGTTTGTTGTTGTCCTAATCGAAGAACTAATGCAAAGTTTGCCTCTTTTTTGTGAGGGAAAATAATTAATCATCCATATGGTCTCATAACAGGGAGGTTTCAGTTTGTTCTTGTAAATCACGAATCCTCCTTTGTGTACATGCAGGTGTTAGTGAAAGTTCTTTTTTTTGCCCTTTATTTTGTTTTATAAATCTGTTATTTGGTGCAATAATCTGCAATATGAAACCTTACTCCAGCTTCAAAGGTAATGAAGCTCGAACGAAGTGAGAAATAAGCATTGGGAACTGCGAGCAAATAGAACACCTTTCAAGAGTATCAATACCGTCACATGAATCGTAAATGCATGAATGTGATGTACCAAGAAATCGGCGGTTCCTAATGGAATAGGCAACAAAGCCACATTTCCACCCACTGCCACTAAATCACCACCCCAAACCCCACTCCTCCCCTCCCCACAGTTAAACTGGTGCTTGTTGTTGCACCAGGAGTCGTGTCTGCTCAGAGATTTCATATCTCTCCCACGTTTGATTCATCTCATTATCTTCCTTTGTGACTAGAGAGGGGATGGTCTCAAGGATCTCATCTTCAAGCACCGAACCTTGAGAAGAAAGTAATGTATGAGCGTTAGTGCGATCATCCGTTGCTTGTTGCGCAATGGCTTTCGCGCTAGTGCGCTCATCAGCCGCTTGTTGCGTATGATTATTCCCATTTGTGACCGACGGTTGCTTGCAAGAGGTGGCGGGTTAGGATTAAAAAGACCAGCCCACATAGTATGAACTTAAAACTATTCTTTTTATTACCACAGCAAATACCCATACCAAATGCAGATAGCGAAAGAGATGAAGCCAACTCAGTTCTCTTATCCATCGGTCTAATGCACTGGGCTCATCTCATGGAGGGAAAAGCCAAAATGTAGTTGTCTTGTTCGCCGCCTCAACGCATTCCCTTCTCTCCCCGGTATCGTCCCACATAGAAAGAAAGAGCGCAGAGCCCCGGACCGACCTGTAGGTCCGCTAACGTAAAGCGAGGAGTTGAGCCTGAACTGGCGAACTTTCCTTCATTCGGAGAAGTAATCAGGAATGGAACCAGTGGAAAGTCGTATGCAGAAGATGCTGGGCAAAGACGAAGACTTTGGAAGCGGAATGAACCAGAGACCTCGCCCGTGAAGTAAATCATCGCACCTACTGTCCAACCAATTGGGCCGAATGGCTCATTCCACCTACCTCGAATCCCGCCTGCTGTTAAGCCCAATTTCTACTTCCTAGTCTTGATCTCCTTGACTTTCTTTTATAGTAAAGCTCTGTCACATGGTTCTTGATACTTTGATTTTACTTTTATAGAAAGTAGGAATCCCATTAGCATGCCAAAACGGATGAAAACTGGGTTTACAAGACCTCTTTAATGCTTCCTTTTTTAATCCCTACACTCACAGACTTAGTCTTGCTCAGTTAACCCTCCAAAACAGTTTCAAAACGCCCATCTACGTTGAGATGCACCATGTTGATAGGTTTCACTCCTCTCCTTACAGTCGAGCAGCTAAAGCTCCTTGTCATTTGATTTGCATGGTTAGCTGTTGCTTGTGGCGCCGCTGATGAAGCCACATCCGGAAAGTTTGAAGCTAACTGCATGTCGAGCGCTTAAGCAGAGTTGGTTCGAATCCCATTTCCTCCGGTACGGAAATGAAACGGGCGGGCGAAATTACGTGAGAGTTGAACAATCCACCCTGGTCAAGTAGTGATCTTACGCTACTAAAATGTATGATTTGCTTGCCTCTTCCTAGACCACAGTGAACCCAAGCAGCAACTTACTTTTCCTATGGAAAGAGGTATAACCAACAGCTTCAATGAGGAGAGTTCGTTCGTCTTGATTGAATTGACAGAGCAGAGTAAAGGAAATCGATTATCACGGCCTTTTTTATCCCCTAGAATCACAGTTCCAATCTTAGAGCTTGCTCTTGGTGGAATATCTTAATGACTTGTCTTAAGAGTAAAGAGATAATATATAGGCACAAAGAGTAAGGAACAACATATTACCTTCTCTAGTCCTTACATAGGTGTACGAGATTATAATTCATGAAAATTTAAGTTTGTTTGATAACCTCTACACTAGAGTTTCGAGCTTCATGTCACTATCATGTAGAAGCTCCTCAACACATATACTACAAGAAAAAAATTGTTTGATTAATATTATCTATTATAATCAATAAAGTATGAAAATCGTGTTACTATTGAAGGTAGCTCTGTATACGGATATACATGTATTCTCACAAGTTGTATCTCTAAAATCACTCAACTTATACCATATTTTCTATAAAATAACTCTGACCAGATCTGTTGCTTACTGCTCAAGGAAACATCCGACCTATAGTATAGTCAATGATAATTTTCACAGTACGAGCTCAGTTACTGCACAACTGGTAGCATCGCACCATGAGAGAGAGAGAAGAACAGAGGAAATAGAAGAAGATGGGGAAGATATTTTGTGGGAACTTTCTCCTAATTTTTTCATTACTGTAAATGTGCTCAATACACTTATTTATACAACTATCACTTTGGCTAATTAACTGACTTCTAACCACTAACTATCACTAACTATCTTTGCCAGCTAATCAACAAACTAAACAAGGTAAAATATTAGATGTGCTGCTGTATGCTATTTCACTGCACTTGAGCTTGTTACGTTGTATTCCAACACCCCCCTGCAAGCTAGGTACCGCAAACAGATTCTTCATACCTAGCTTGAATAACAAATGTCTGTGAACACCATGACCCAAGCTCTTTGTCAGCAGATCAGCAGGCTGATCTTCAGTGGCAATATATAGAGTAGAAATCAAACCATGTTGAATCTTCTCTCGAATGAAATGACAATCTATCTCGATGTGTTTCGTGCGCTCGTGAAACACTGGGTTCGCAGCAATCTGGATTGCATATTTGCTATCACTATACACAGAAATGGGCAGCTGCAACTGAACTCCTAACTCTGCAAACAAGCCTGAGATCCAAACTATTTCTGCAACCACAGAGGCCATGCTTCTGTATTCAGCCTCAGCAGAGCTCCTGGATATTGTAATCTATTTCTTGGACTTCCAAGATACGAGAGAAGAGCCAACAAACACGAGGTAACCTGTAACAGACCTCCTTGTATTTGGGCAAGATGCCCAATCTGCATCACAAAATGCAGTCATTGTGCTCACATCCCTGGCAGCCATGAAAACTCCCAGTCCTGGTGCTTGCTTCACATACTTAACCACCCTTTCAGCAGCCAATTGATGTGATAATTTTGGTGCCTGCATGAACTGACTCAGGCTCTGGACAGCAAATGCGATATCTGGCCTTGTGTTGGTCAAATACAAGAGCCTTCCAATAAGCTTTTGATAACTGGTAGGATTTTTTATCATCAATCACCCTTCCACTGCCTTCAGTAATCACCCCTCCACTTCCTTTAGGGGACCCTTCAGAGGACCTTTTGGTTTTCTCTAGCTGATCATAAGCAGTGGTAGTCAGTTTGACATTTAACTCCATTGGTGTCCCTGCAGGTTTTTCCCCTGTGAATCCCATATCAGCAACCAACTCAAGAGCATACTTCTTTTGGTGCATTACAATACCACTCTTGTTTCTAGCAAACTCAAAACCCAGAAAGTATCTCAACTCTTCTAAGTCTTTGATCTTGAAGTGTTGTTGTAAGTCACCCTTAGTCTCGGCTATCATCTCACTGTCATTCCCAGTGATAAGTAAATCGTCAACATAAACCAACACTAATACAATCTTATTGATGTCCTTCTTTGTGAACAAGAAATAATCCAAATGGCTTTGAATAAATTCAGAAGACAGTAATGCAGCAGTCAATTTAATGTTTCATTGTCGGGATGCTTGTTTAAGACCATAGAGAGATTTAATAAGCCTACACACATTCCCTTACTCATAGGGGACACCCTGAGGGGGATTAATGTACACTTCTTCATTGAGATCCCCTTGAAGAAAAGCATTAAACACATCCATTTGATTTATGACCCAATCTTTTTCAGCAGCCAAGGCAATAACTGTCCTAACAGTTACCATTTTCACAACAGGGGAAAAAGTATCCTGGTAATCAACTCTTTTTCTTTGATTGTATCCCGTTGCTACCAACCTTGATTTAAACCTCTCAACTTCACTTGTAGCTTTGTATTTGATCTTGTATACCTATTTGCAACATATTGCCTTCTTGTTACTAGGCAGATCAACAATGTCCCATGTTTTGTTGTCTTCTAGAGCTTGGATTTCTGACTGCATAGCCTCTATCCACCTCTTGTCCTTGATTGCCTCATTGTATGATCTTGGATCATACTCTTCTGAAATTTTGGCACTGAAAATTTGATATGACAAAGACAATCCAACATAGCTAACCACATCTGACAAAGGATATGAACATGGCTGTCCACTCCTTGTGGTTGAGGCAGCTGATCGGTGTATTTTATATACACCTTTTGAGTCATTTTTAGTTAGTATTTTACTCATTTCATTTATGTTTAGTATAGTATTAGGGTCGTTTTCCTTTCTTTTGTGTCACAACGGTCAAAAATGGAGAAATGACGAAAAGGAGATGAAATGAGCATAAATGAGATGGAATTGCACACTAAAAGGGCCAAGAAATGAAGTCTAAGAAGTTCCGGAAATTATAGAGGAGGTCGACGGGTCCGCATTTAAAAAAGACGACGAAACGGAATCCGCCGAAAACGTCAATGAGCCATACCGGGCAAAAGCGCCGCGGTGCCCAAAGTGCTGAAAGTCCCGAGAGTTGCTGATTTTCAGGCGCCGCGGCACCAGTCTGCAGGGCCGCGGCGCCGACGCGGGATTTATGAAGGCTGGGCCGAATTTGACATGTTTTCAGAATACTAAAGGGATTATTTTTCCTACCTAAAGGGATAACTTTTCCTACCTTAAAACCCTTACCTAAAAGGATTCTAATAACTTTTCCTACTTACAAATCCGTAACCCTTCACCTAAAGGATTCTTGGTCTATAAATAGTCTCTACATCATTAGAAGAATTCATTCCTCATTCTCCATTCCACCATTCACCATTCTACATCCATCCATCCATCAATCCATCTTGTAAATATTTCACAACACAACCCTTGGATGCTAGAAGGCTTGGAGACTCGTTCTTGAGTATTTTCTTTTCTTTCTTTTTGCTTTATTTATTTCAGTTCATGCATGGAGATTGTATTAGTTCTTAGTGTGACTATGGCTAGAAGCTAATTACTTTATTAGGGATTTCTTTGTGATTCACTTGAAACTCTATTCATGAATTAATATGTTAGTTGATTTCTTCTTCACTTATTTAAGATTTACCCAATAATTGTTTTAAATGCTTGGTAATTACTTGATCATTAATTATCATTACTTATATGATTTCTAATCAAACTTCAAAAGGAGGAGGTTGTGACTATGCTGTAAGTTGGGTAGACATAGGTCGGATTGGGGATGAAAATACCTCAATTACTTGTGTAGCGTTAATAGGGGTTTAAATACCTAAATTCACGCAAGGTGTGTGAAGATTAACAAGGTTTTTGTTCTTAATCATCCTATAAAGTCATTCTTATCACCGAAAGGTAGAAAGGAGCGCTACTGGGGTTGAGTGTTTATATAGCCTTAACGGGAGTATAAAACGGATTAGTAAACCTGCTATCTTAACGTAGAATAAGAAGTCAATCAAATTGTATTAAGAATTGGATAGAGTGGATAGTTGATGATCTTGGAAGCCCTAATTATCCATCATAACTGATTTAATTCAAAGTATTTTTATAATTAGTTTATTTCCTGCATTATTAGATAGAATTCCAATTCAATTACGTTAACCAAATAGATACCATAGGATAGATAATCGGTACTTGAAAACCAATCCTTGAGGACGATATTCGGTCTTACCTAGACTATATTACTTGAGTCGACAACGTGCACTTGTGTTAAAGTGTGTGCATTAAAACGCGCATTAGCAGCAACAGGTTAAATAAAATCTTTTAACCAGGTTGGTGGATTTCTTTACCTGGTAGATCTTCTGGCTGCAGATTGTATAGGAAGTGTACTTCCAGATAAATCAACATTATCAATATTTGAATGTGTAGGATCAGCAGCAACAATAGAAAGTCCCTGATCAGCATTATCAGAGAGCATAGTATCTCCAGAACCTTGAGCATCAGGTCCTACAGTAACAGCAGGTTCTTCAGAACCTTGAGCATCAGGTCCTGTAGTAACAGCAGGTCCTTCTTGCATATCATGTCCTGTGTCAACAGCCAATTCATGTATATCTATATCACTGTAGCCAGGGATATAACCTGCAACATATGTAACTTCTTCTTCCTTTTGATTGATCTGCTCAAAAGGAAAAATTTCTTCATTAAAGTTTACATCTCTACTAACAAAAACAGTTTTACTTTCAAGATCAAGTAACTTGTATCCTTTCTGT
Source organism: Przewalskia tangutica (assembly GCA_029844215.1). Taxonomy (NCBI): domain Eukaryota; kingdom Viridiplantae; phylum Streptophyta; class Magnoliopsida; order Solanales; family Solanaceae; genus Przewalskia; species Przewalskia tangutica. The sequence continues at coordinate 72,526,650 of CM056732.1, forward strand.
GAAACAGCATAGCCAAGAAATACTGATTTAATGGCTCTAGCACTAAATTTATCTCCTTTAGGCAACTGAGTAGCATAACATAGACACCCTACTACTTTCATATGAAGTATAGAAGGTGCCTTTTTAAATAACATCTCATATGGTGAGACATCTCCTGTAACAACAGATGAAACCCTGTTGATAATGTAAACTGCTGCTTCTATACAATCACCCCAAAATCTTGAAGGTAGTCTGCTCTGAAACCTGATGGCTCTAGCTACCTCTAGAATATGTCTATGTTTCCATTCCACCACTCCATTTTGTTGTGGAGTGTAAGGACAAGACCTCTGGTGAATGACTTCATGCTGGCTGAATAACTCATCACAAGAACTATTGATGAACTCTGTGCCATTATCTGATCTAACAGCTTTCACTACTGCATTATACTGTGTTCTAATAAGTACAAATAATTTTTTCAGAACAGTGGATACATCAGACTTAGCATGCATCAAGAATACACATGTCCATCTTGTGTAGTCATCAACAACAGTAAGAAAATATCTCATTCCAGAATAAGTAGGGACTTGGTAAGGTCCCATACATCAAGATGTATCAAGGAGAAAGCAGATTCAGATCTGTTGCTACTAACAGGAAAAGGTTGCCTTGTTTGTCTAGCAAGAGGACAAATATCACAATGTTTTATTGTAAAACTAGATTTATCACTAATACTACTAATCTTCCTTAGTGTACTCATTGGCACATGTCCCATTCTCCTATGCCAAATCCCTGCATGTAATTCAGAAGTTGTAACTCCAGTTGTCATATGTGTTTGTGCTCCTCTCCATTTGTGATCTATACTGTGAGACTCCAACATGTATAAGAAGCAGATTCAGATCTGCTGCTACTAATAGGAAAAGGTTGCCTTGTTTGTCTAGCAAGAGGACAAATATCACAATGTTTATTGTAAAACTAGATTTATCACTAATACTATTAATCTTCCTTAGTGTACTCATTGGCACATGTCCCATTCTCCTATGTCAAATCCCTGCATGTAATTCAGAAGTTGTAACTCCAGTTGTCATATGTGTTTGTGCTCCTCTCCATTTGTGATCTATACTGTGAGACTCCAGCATGTATAAGCCATCCACTTCCCTACCAATCTCATTCACCCTCCCAGTGAAGAGATCCTATAGGACAACAAATTCAAGGAAGAATCTAGCACTACAATGTAACTCCTTTGCCAACTTTGATACTGAGAGTAAGTTAAATTTAAAACTTGGAACACATAACACATGCTCTATCTTGTCATCTCCTGTTAACCTACAACTTCATGTATATGTAATAGATGTGGAGTCACCAGTGGGCAAATGTAATTTGCATGCACTCTCTATATGATCAACATGTTCCAGATATGTGTATTGCTAACCATGTGGTTTGTAGCTCCTGAATCTACTATCCAACTATCAAGTTTCTTAGGGATCGCAGGTATACCTGCCATGTGCACTCTGGGAGTATGTGTATTCCCCTAAAGATCTTCAGTGGCCTGATTCTGACAGTGACCATTTGCATTTACCTGTTGAGCATTGTAAGCACCTTCTCATATTTGTCTGGAGGACAAGTCTGCAACAGGTAAGCAACCTGCTTCTGCTGCTCCTGAGTAAGTTGCCTCTGATGTTGTGCTCCATAAGCCTGAGTCTGCACATCTACATTCCCACAGTATGTACCTGTAACCACCATATTTGCCTTTTTCTTCCCTTTATCATCTGTAGGATAACCTATGATTTTATAACACTTTTCCATTATATGTCCTTGTTTTTTGCAAAAATCACAGAACATTAATTTGTAACATGAATTCCTGGTGTGTCCTTTTAAGTGACAGTAATCACAAATCATATTGGAAGAGTAAAACCTCTACTTATTCTCTCCTGACTTGCTGAACATAGCATTTATCTCAGATTGATCTCCCAGACCTGTGTACTTTCTAGTAATAAACTTTTGGCTCTCATCCTGAGCAATAATGGAGTAAGCTTGATTTACACTAGGTATAGGAGTCATCAACAAAATATGACTCCTAGCTTGATTATAGCTATCATGCAGGCCCATTAAAAATTCTAGCAGCCTTTGGTTTGTTAAATGCTCAATATACACCCTCGGGCTGGTACAATCACATGCAGGAGGGGGAATAATAGAATCTATCTCATCACATAGATCATTTATCTTTGAATAATAGCCAGAGACAGGGGAAGTTCCCTGATGTAACATTGCTAATTCTTTCTTCAACTGATAGACACGCGACAAGTTGATTTTATCGAACCTTTCCTTTAAATCTTTCCATATTGAATATGTTGTAGATCTATATAAGACTCCACCGAGCAGATTCTTATTTACATTCTTCATTATCCACGAGATGACCATCGCATTGTAACGATCCCACTGTCGTACTTGAGATGCACCAAAGGTATCTCTCTGAACAGTTCTGTCGATAAAACCTATTTTGTTTTTCGTCAACAGTGTAAGTCGCATTGCCCGACTCCACAACATATAGTTTTCCATTCCTACTAATTGTATCTCCACCTGAACTGTCCCAGCTGTATCCGAAGCACTTAAGAACAACAGATGGTTATGATCAATAATATTTGAGTTCAAACTCGAATTCTCATTCAATGTCACTGTATGTGTGATGTGTGATTTATGCACACACTAAACGCAAATGCATGTATCGTTACAAGTAATATAGTCTAGGTAAGACCGAATATCGTCCTCAGGGACTGATTTTCAAGTATCGATTATCTATGCTTTAGTTTCTATTTGGTTAACGTTAATTGAGTTGGAATTCTAAACTAATAATGCAGAAAATAAACTAATTATGAAAATACTTTGATTTAAATCAGTTATGATGGAGAATTAGGGCTTCCAAGATCATCAACTATCCACATTATTCAATCATTAATACAATTAGACTAACTTCTTCTTCTACGTTAAGATAGCAGGTTAACTAGACCGTTTTATACTCCTGTTAAGGTAATATAAACACTCAACCCCAATGTAGAACCCTTTTATCTTTCGATGACAAGATTGACTACAAAAGAGGATTAAGAGCAATAACCTATTAAGCTACACAAGTATCGGGGTACTTTCGTCCACGATTTAAACCTATGTTTATTCAACTATAGTATATTCACAATCTCCCCTTTCGGATTTCGATTAGAAATCATATAAGTGATGATAACTAGTGATCAATTAATTATCAAGCAATCAAAGCAACTATTGAATAAATATTAAACAAGTGAAGAAGAAATCAACTAATGTATTACTGTATGAATAAGAGTTTCAAGAGAATCGCAAGGAAATCCCTAAATAAGTAATTAGCTCCTAGCCATAGTCACGCTAAGAACTAATACAATCTCCATACATGAACTGAAATAAACAAAGCAAAAAGAAAGAAAAGTAAAATACTCAAGAACAAGTCTCCAAGCCTTCTAGCATCCAAGGATTGTGTTGTGGAATATTTACAAGATGGAATCTGGTAGAATGATGGATGGAGAATGGAATGAATTATTCTAATGATGTAGAGACTATTTATAGCCCAAGAATCCTTTATGTAAAGGGTTAGGGATTATGTAGGTAGGAAAAGTTATGGAATCCTTTAGGTAAAGGGTTAAGGAAAAGTTATGGAATCCTTTAGGTAAAGGGTTAAGGAAAAGTTATGGAATCTTTTAGGTAAAGGGTTAAGGAAAATGTAGGTAGGAAAAGTTATCCCTTTTGCACCCTGAAAACGTGTCAAATTCGGCCCAAAACTCAGAAATACCGCGTCGGCGCCGTGGCCCTGCAGTCCGGCGCCACGGCGCTGAAGAATCTGCAACTTTCGGACTCCGCAGAACATTGGGCGCCGCAGCGCTTCTGCCAGGCGTCGCGGCGCCGGAGGCGTGAATTTGGCATTTTTTCGTTTCTTCATCCTTTTTTTCGTCCGGTCTTCGTCTGATTTCTTCTATATTTTCCAGAACTTATTAGGCTTCATTTCTTGGCCCTTTTAGTGTGCAATTCAATCTCATTTATGCTAATTTCATCTCTTTTTTGTCATTTCTCCATTTCTGACCGCTGTGACACAAAAGAAAGGAAAATGACCCTAATACTATACTAAACATAAATAAAATGAGTAAAATACTAACTAAAAATGACTCAAAAGGTGTATATAAAATACATCGATCACACCCATAAACTTAAACTTTGCTCGTCCTCGAGTAAAGCTCAAAAAGATAGAAATAAAGACACGAAAGAAAAGAAATAAAATGACTCAAAGACACTGATCAAATTGCTGCACAATTGTCACTTAGAAAAGCATGAAGGTTAGTAGGATAATATGCTGGAACATATAGCATGGATTTTTAGCATTCTAAGCACTTCAAGTCAGATATTTCGCAAATTCAATTTAATCATGCTCAATGGAAGTAAGAATACCTAACTATGCATGTCAATTTCAAAATCCTATGGCATGTTTACTTGTTATTCTCCACTAATCATGGATACACATATTAGAGATCTTCAGGGTTTTTCAGGGTTGTAATGTAGACTTAAGCAAGAGTAGGTAAAAATAGGCATTTAGGCTCAATTTACGTACCATAAGCTCTTTTGCTTTAAATTCTTCCCTTTTCTTTTGATTCTTTTTTTTTCACTTCATACTTATCTTTCCCCTATTTTGTTTTGAGAGAATGAGGTGTATGATGAATAGCAGGCACCCCCAAACTTAGGCTTTTGCCTATTTATTATTACTTTTTCATTGGGGTGCATCAAAATTGTTCACTTTCTTTTGTCTCTTTTTCAACACTTTATATTCCAAACAACTCAATTTTTCCACTTATGGCACAAATATGGAATTTTATGGTGTCAAAGAAAAGATCTGATTTTTTGCTCAAAGGGGCTGACTAGGGATTCAATTGTAATGTCAGGTATAGACAAAGAATGGTAAGAAAGAGCTAACAAAGAAATGTCTGAATCATCTCTCTAGCATGCATATCCTAACTATTTCGCCTCAAATAGCAAGCAAGCAGACACATAAGCTTAATCACTAACAATGCATAAATCAAGCAAGATACCCCAAATAGTTCGATTTCGTGAATTTTTGGCATATCTATCCTAAGTGTTCAGATTTTCTGCTTCTAATTCCATTATATTATCCCACTTTACTTCATTAGGCATTTCAAGTAACTACAGCATGCATGATCTTAAAAATAATATGACTCAAAAATACTCAAAAACACACAAAACAAATCACAAAGACTCAAAACAATAAAACAAAATATAAGACACCCCCCCCCCCAACCTTAATCGACATATTGTCCCCAATGTATGAAGACTAAAAATAGGGACAACTTACTGACACAACACAACGGTCATAATGGAGGTATGGGAGGAAAAATTCTGGAATTTGCACGGAATATGGCTCTCGGAACTTTCGGCGCCACGACCCTGAGATTCGGCGCCGTGGCGCCCCAAGTACTGCGGTTCTCTAAAGTTCCGGCGCCACGACGCTGATTCTGGGCGTCGTGGAGCTGACGACGGTTTTTCCTTTTTTTTTTTAGCGTTTTTGCTCCTTTTTCCTCAGAGTTAGCTTTCAGTCCACCTGTCATCCAACAACACAAAACAAGAACCCAAGACCGTGAGATTGTTCAAGACAAAATAAAACAAACTAAAGATAAAAATCAAACTAACATAATTAAAAACATTGGGTTGCCTCCCAACAAGCGCTGTCTTTAACGTCCTTTAGCCGAACGTAGTTAACCTTTACGAGTGCCCATTAGATCCTTCTGCGAACTGCTTGCAATCCGCATAGTTATTGTTGCAGGTCTCACTTTTCCTACAACAATCTTTTCAACTAAGGGCTTCAGATATAAGATTATCCCCCAAGTACACAAGACATGCTTGTCTTCTAGGCTCTCTATAATGTAGGGATCAGTGAGATTCCCAACATCTCTCAACTCTAGGGGGTGCCCTTGATGGTATGGACTTCCTATTTGGGGATCAACAGTGACCGCTGGTGGTATTTCTTTTGCAATAGGTACAGGAAAAAGAATTTCCAAAGAATCCAAAAGGGTGAATAATTGGATCTCAATAATCTTTTCCTTCTCTACACCAACTATCTCGCCAGATTCCTCAACAGCTAGGTGTGGTTCAAGTTCCTCAATTTGCTTACCATTTCCCATAATTATGTTGCTAGGCAGATTTGCTTGAGGTGGATTGCTCATCTTATCCATTAGTTGCCCTATGTGTGTCTCCAAATTTTTTAGGGACTCCCGTGTCTCAGCAATGAACTGAGTCTGGCACTTAGTGAGCCTGAGTATGCCTGCCTGCAACTCATCTAGATCTTCCTCTAGAACTTGTGGGTTAAGCTTATGTTGATGACTCCACTGTCTCTGATAGTAGTAGTTCAAGTGTTCTGATTTTATTTATTTTTTTCGAATTTACCTGCAAAATAAGAAAACAACAAAAGGTGATAAAAATAAGCTCGCAGAACAAGTTAGAAACTAGTTTTTGGAGCAACCAAATTAGAAATAAGAATAGATAAATCGATATTGAAAGTATGTCAGTCCCCGGCAACGGCGCCAAAAACATGATGTGCGATTTATGCACACACTAAACGCAAGTGCACGTATCGTTACAAGTAATATAGTCTAGGTAAGACCGAATATCGTCCTCAGGGACTGATTTTCAAGTACCGATTATCTATGCTTTAGTTTCTATTTGGTTAACGTTAATTGAGTTGGAATTCTAAACTAATAATGCAGGAAATAAACTAATTATGAAAATACTTTGATTTAAATCAGTTATGATGGAGAATTAGGGCTTCCAAGATCATCAACTATCCACTCTATTCAATCCTTAATACAATTAGACTAACTTCTTCTTCTACGTTAAGATAGCAGGTTAACTAGACCGTTTTATACTCCTGTTAAGGTAATATAAACACTCAACCCCAATGTAGAACCCTTCTATCTTTCGATGACAAGATTGACTACAAATGAGGATTAAGAGCAATAACATATTAAGCTACACAAGTATCGGGGTACTTTCTTCCACGATTTAAACCTATGTTTATTCAACTATAGTATATTCACAATCTCCCCTTTCAGATTTCGATTAGAACTCATATAAGTGATGATAACTAGTGATCAATTAATTATCAAGCAATCAAAGCAACTATTGAATAAATCTTAAACAAGTGAAGAAGAAATCAACTAATGTATTACTTCATGAATAAGAGTTTCAAGAGAATCACAAGGAAATCCATAAATAAGTAATTAGCTCCTAGCCATAGTCACGCTAAGAACTAATACAATCTCCATACATGAACTGAAATAAACAAAGCAAAAAGAAAGAAAAGAAAAATACTCAAGAACAAGTCTCCAAGCCTTCTAGCATCCAAGGATTGTGTTGTGGAATATTTACAAGATGGAATCTGGTAGAATGATGGATGGAGAATGGAATGAATTCTTCTAATGATGTAGAGACTATTTATAGCCCAAGAATCCTTTAGGTAAAGGGTTAGGGATTATGTAGGTAGGAAAAGTTATGGAATCTTTTAGGTAAAGGGTTAAGGAAAAGTTATGGAATCCTTTAGGTAAATGATTAAGGAAAAGTTATGGAATCCTTTAGGTAAAGGGTTAAGGAAAATGTAGGTAGGAAAAGTTATACCTTTTGCACCCTGAAAACATGTCAAATTCGGCCCAAAACTCAGAAATACCGCTGGCGCCAGGTTCTAGTCCGCCACTACCAAGAATCTGCAACTTTCTGACTCTGCAGAACATCAAGGCCGGCGCTTCGCCAGCGCCAAGCGCACGAGGCGTGAATTTGGCATTTTTCGCTTTCTTCATCCTTTTTTCGTCCATTGCCCGATTTCTTCTATACTTCCCGAACTTCTTAAGCTTCATTTCGCCCTTTAGTGTGCAATTCCATCTCATTTATGCTCATTTCATCTCTTTTTGTCATTTCTCCATTTCGATTGTGACACAAAAGAAAGGAAAACGACCCTAATACTATACTAAATATAAATGAAATGAGTAAAATACTAACTAAAAATGACTCAAAAGGTGTATATAAAATACACCGATCACACCCCCAAACTTAAACTTTGTTCGTCCTCGAGTAAAGCTCAAAAAGATAGAAATAAAGACACGAAAGAAAAGAAATAAAATGACTCAAAGACACTGATCAAATTGCTGCACAATTGTCACTTAGAAAAGCATGAAGGTTAGTAGGATAATATGCTGGAACATATAGCATGGATTTTTAGCATTCTAAGCACTTCAAGTCAGATATTTCGCAAATTCAATTTAATCATGCTCAATGGAAGTAAGAATACCTACCTATGCATGTCAATTTCAAAATCCTATGACATGTTTACTTGCTATTCTCCACTAATCATGGATACACATATTAGAGATCTTCAGTGTTTTTCAGGGTTGTAATGTAGGCTTAGGCAGGAGTAGGTAAGAATATGCATTTAGGCTCAATTTACGTACCATAAGCTCTTTTGCTTTAAATTCTTCCCTTTTCTTTTGATTATCTTTTTCACTTCATACCTATTTTTCCCCTCTTTTGTTTTGAGAGAATGAGGTGTATGATGAATAGCAGGCACCCCCAAACTTAGGCTTTTGCCTATTTATTATTACTTTTTCTTTGGGGTGCATCAAAATTGTTCACTCTCTTTTGTATCTTTTTCAACACTTTATATTCCAAACAACTCAATTTTTCCACTTATGGCACAAATATGGAATTTTAGGGTGTCAAAGAAAAGATCTTATTTTTGGCTCAAATGGGCTGACTATGGATTCAATTGTAATGTCAGGGATAGACAAAGAATGGTAAGAAAGGGCTAACAAAGAAATGCCTGAATCATCTCCCTAACATGCATATCCTAACTATTTCGCCTCAAATAGCAAGCAAGCAGACACATAGGCTTAATCATTAACAATGCATAAATCAAGCAAGATACCCCAAATAGTTCGATTTCGTGAATTTTTGGCATATCTATCCTAAGTGTTCAGATTTTCTGCTTCTAATTCCATTACATTATCCCACTTTACTTCATTAGGCATTTCAAGTAACTACAACATGCATGATCTTAAAAAAAAATGACTCAAAAATACTCAAAAACACACAAAACAAATCACAAAGACTCAAAACAATAAAACAAAATATAAGACACCCCCCCCCCCCCAAACTTAATCGACATATTGTCTCCAATGTGTGAAGACTAAAAATAGGGACAACTTACTGACACAACACAACGGTCATAATGGAGGTCTGGGAGGAAAAATTCTGGAATTTGCACGGAATATGACTCTCGGAACTTTCGGTGCCACGACCCTGAGATTCGGCGCCGTGGCGCCCCAAGTACTGCGGCTCTCTGAAGTTTCGGCGCCACGGCGCTGATTCTGGGCGTCGTGGCGCTGACGACGGCTTTTCCTTTTTTTCAGCGTTTTTGCTCCTTTTTCCTCAGAGTTAGCTTTCAGTCCACCTGTCATCCAACAACACAAAACAAGAACCCAAGACCGTGAGACTGTTCAAGACAAAATAAAGCAAACTAAAGACAAAAATCAAACTAACATAATTAAAAACATTGGGTTGCCTCCCAACAAGTGTTGTCTTTAACGTCTTTTAGCCGAACGTAGTTAACCTTTACGAGTGCCCATTAGATCCTTCTGCGAACTTCTTGCAATCCGCATATTTATTGTTGCAGGTCTCACTTTTCCTACAACAATCTTTTCAACTAAGGGCTTCAGATATAAGATTATCCCCCAAGTACACAAGACATGTGATCGGTGTATTTAATATACACCTTTTGAGTCATTTTTAGTTAGTCTTTTGCCCATTTTTGCACAAATATGTGTCGTCTTAGGATAAATTTTCTTTATTTTGAGTCATAATGGTTTAAAGTGGCTCATTGACGAAAAAGAGCAAAAAGAGGGCAGAAACAGAGGTTCCAGAGCTCAAAAAGCGAGAAAGTCATGAACCGGCACGAACAGCATGGCGCCATGGCCTCCAGCCAAGAATGTCATAGCGCCACGCACCCAAATTACGTAGAGTTGCAGAGTTTCAGCCGCGGGCGCCACTGCAGGCGCGCGCCGAGGCGGGATTTCTGCCAATTTTGAATGGGAATGGGCCAAGGCCTGGAAGGAAACCTGGGAAACGAGTTGGAGGCTATAAAAAGGAGATTTTAGGTTAGAATAAGGGTTCCAAACCCTTGGCAATTCGTCACAACCTTGAAGATCAAGATTGGAGACCACTTTTTGTGTAACTTCTTTATTTCTTTGTTTTATTTCTTTATAGTTTATGTTGGATATTAGTTTAGTTCTTGTCATGTCTATGGCTAGGAACTAACTTAATCTAGGGCTTTCCATATCAAATCACTTGAAACTTATTCTTATGAATTAATGCATGTTTTGATTTCTTCTTATCATTGTTGAGATTTATTCAATAATTGGCTTGAATATTTGGTAATTAATTGATCACTAATTATCATAATCTATATGATTTCTAATCGAAAGCCGAAAGGGGAGATTGTGAATATGCTATAGTTGAATAAACATAGGTTAAATCGTGGACAAAAGTACCCCGATACTTGTGTAGTTTAATAGGTTATTGCTCTTAATCCTCATTTATAGTCAATCTTATCATCGAAAGGTAGAAAGGTTCTATATTGGGATTGAGTGTTTATATTACCTTTACAGGAGTATAAAACGGCTTAGTTAACCTGCTATCTCAAAATAGAAGAAGAACCATAATTAAGTGCATTAACAAGTAAGATGAGCAGATAGTTGAGGAGATTTGGAAGCCCTATTTCCACCATATCTGAAGTAAAACAAAGTAGTTTAATTAGCATTCATAATTATAGTTATAAACAATTCATCAATCATCGGTTACCAAATAGATACCATAGAATAGAATTTGAGAATTGAACACTAATTCCTGAGGACGATAACTCGGTCTTCTAGACTATATTACTTGTCACGACACGTGCACTTGCGTTAGTGTGTGCATAAATCGTGCATCAAGTTTTTGGTGCCGTTGTCGGGGATTGGCGTAGTTCAATATCATTTTATCTATTCTTAATTTCTAATTTGGTTTTTATTTTTATTTATTTATTACTATATTTTTCTCTTTTATTCGTGAAACCAGTGTGCCGTGATCCGTTTGTTGATTTTGATCTGTTGCAGGCATCTAGTTTATGCGAAGGAGAAGAGGAGCAGATACACTTGTTCCCTTCAACCCGGAAATTGAAAAGACTTGCAAGCGAGCGAGAAACCAACGAAGTTTGGCCTTAATAGCAATGGGGTTTGCAGAACAACAATGAGATGAGCGGCGGTTAGGTGATCATCAACCTAACCAAAGGATGCCCAAGATTGCCAATGGATGTAAGAGAGGTCCAGTGTCCAAGCCGAGAAGCTTGGGAGATTATGTGTTGCCGGGTGAATGGAGCACAAACTTGCATCGCCCCGATGTGAGCGAATAATTTTGAAATCAAGCTGCGATCCCGGTATGGTGCGAATCGCTCGATTCGGAGGGTTGCCATCGTAAGATCCTCACACGCACATAGCGAACTTCGAGTTGTGTGCAACTTTCAAGTACAATGGTGCATCGACGACGCCATCCGATTGAGTCTCTTTCCTTCTCACCGGGGATGAGCGAAAGTTTGGTTAATTCCTTGCCCACGATTCGATATTCACATGGCAAGAGTCGCACGAAGTTTTTAGCAAAGTTCTTTCCACCGTCCCAAAGCCGCTGTCGAGAGGAGTTGAACAATTTTATCAAGTGATGGAGAGTCACTCATGAGGCTTGGGAGAGATTTAAAGATTTGCAAAGGAAGTGTCCACATCATAGCATTGAGTTGTGGAATTTGGTCCATATTTTCTACAATGGGCTGCGGAACCACCGTAACTATCATCGACGCATGCAGTGAAACTTTCATGAGAAAGACAGACACGAATCCCATGATTTATTAGAAGACATGGCCACCAATAATCATGTAACAGAGACAGAGGGTGAGTGGAAGAAGAGCGATAGGAGTTCGCGAGATTGATGCCATCACGGATTGAATGCACAAGTTGCTCTTGACCAAGCAATCGCAACAAAACACGGTCGTGAATGCGTTCAAATGCCATTAAATGCGATGTGTGGAGCTCCACATACCTTTGATAGGTGCCCATCGCCAGATCCTAACAACATCTCGATCGAGCAAGCGGAATGCCAAGCGCAGGGAATTATCAAAGGCCTCGAACAACCCCTATTCAAATACCTACAATCCAGTGGAGGAATCACCCTAAATTTTCAGGAGAGGTGATCAAGTGCAGCAGAACCAATTTCGAGGCCAGTACCAAAATCAACAACCATTCACTCAGGCCTCATCTTCACAACAATTCAGTGCACCTGCTCAACAAGAGAAGCTAGATGAGTTGAGAGCAGCCCTGTTGACACTCACCAACTCACGCACTCCGGTTCATGGCAGACCAGATCCTCTATCGAGAATTTGGAGACGAGTGGGACAACTAGCGAAGATGGCAAACAACGAGCCACATGGCACTTTGCCTAGCAATACGTAGATAAACCCGGAACGAAACGATCGATGCGGTGAGGAATGGAAAACAGTTAGAACAGATTACACCCCAGCCTGTGGTTGAATAGAGAGTAGATGCAGAGAGGGAAAGGGTTACTGAAGACCGCCCGATGTTAGAGAAAGCTCCAACCGTCCCAGTTAAGGAATATACTGAGAGGATTCCTTACCCGCAGAGGTTGCAAAAGAAAGCGGTTGATAAGCAATTCTCCAAGTTCTTGGAGATATTCAGAAAGCTACACATTAACATTCCATTCATTGAGGCATTGGAGAAAATGCCGACTTATTTTAAATTTATGAAGGAAATTCTTGGGAAGAAGAAGAAGTTGGCGGAGTATGAGACGGTGGCACTGACAAAGGAATGCAATGTCATCTTGCAGAAGAAATTGCCCCCCAAACTCAAGGATCCAGGGAGCTTCACATTGCCTTGCACAGTTGGAAAGGTAACATGTAATAGGGCCCTTTGTTATTTGGGGGCTAGCATAAATCTTATGCCCTTTTCTGTTTTTAAGAGGTTGGAGTTAGGTGAAGCCAAACCAACCACTGTGAGCTTGCAGTTAGCAGATAGGACATTGGTGCATCCCAGGGGAATGATTGAAGATGTCTTAGTTAAGGTGGGAAAATTCTTCTTTCCTGCGGACTTCCTCATCCTTGGTATGGAGGAAGATGATGAGATACCCATCATATTGGGAAGACCATTCTTGGCAACCGGGAGAGCCCTGATTGATGTGGAGAAGGGTGAGCTGACACTTAGAGTGGAAAGTAAAGAGATGGTGTTCAAAGTGTTCAAACACATCATTGAACCCCCAGTCATGAGCAAGTGCTTTGCAGTTAGCACTGTCAGCACATCGGTTGAGCCAGCACAAGCAATAGCAAGGGAAATAAGCCCGCCAAAATAGGTAAGTAATGTTAAACCTCCTCTTGGAAAAAAAAACAAAAGGAGGAAGCGAAAAATGTTGATAAAATGGATGGGCTGTGGGGTTAATCTACCCCATGCCTCTTGAGTAAAGAACTTGCGTACGGCTAAAAGACGTTAAAGACAGCGCTACTTGGGAGGCAACCCAAGGTTATTTTATTTTATTCAATGTAATGCATTTTAGTTTTTTTTACTTAGAACAGTCTCACGGAGGGTATTGTTTATATGTTGTGATGATAGGTGCAGGGCCAAAAATTTGGAGGACGAAAACTGGAAAAAAAATCAAAAGAAAAGAAAAAATCGGCACACATGTGCCAAGGCTGGCAGTGGTCGCGCCAAAAGTCCGTAAGAGCTGAAGTTTGCGCCACTACTGGAAGTTCGTGAGGGTCGCAGAAGTTGGGGCGCCACGACGGAAATTCTGAATTTTAAAGGAGCCCTAAATCCGATTTTCCTCTCTCCAAATCAAAACCCAAACCTTTCCTCTCTCCAAAACCCACGAAATTAACCCTTTTTTCTAAAAATCTTTCACAAACTAAACTCAATCACAACCAAAGTACTTAATTTCCTTAAACCCTTAACCATCTTAAACAACAACCCTCATTCCATTGCCTCAATACATCATTAGGAACAAGAAAATCTTGAAGAACACCGTCCAAGGTAACCTTTATCGCTTTTCTTGAAATCTTCAATACAATCAGGGGAGGTAATAGGTGGGGAGGTGCTTTATTGGTGGAAGGTGTGTGGTGTGTTGAAGTTGGGTGTGAGATTTCATGGAAGATTATACGAAGTGAGTGTGGGGTGTTGTACCGGAACTTTGAGTGAAGTGTGGGGGTTGAAGAGTGTTGTAGCTGCTGATTATTGATTGATAGTGTTGGGTAATATCATTGAAACAAAGGAAACGATGCTGAGCTTATCTAAAAATGTCTTCCAAAAAGAGGAGAGTTTCCACATCCACTTCTGTCCCTCAATATGATACTACTAGGTTTGTCAGTCAAAAAGCTGAAGATAGATATCAAAAACTTAGTACTAGACCCTTGATCCCTAAAAGAGGAATGGAGTACCAAAGGGAGTCATTTGAGGAGGGATATGCCTATGAGCCTATTCGGGCGATGATAGAGGTCATGGGGTGGAAGAGATTTGTTAACCCAGAAAGAATAGCACCGCAGAACACTGTAATGGTGAAAAAATTTTATGCTAAATTTCCAGAGAGGGTGGATGGTAGATGCTTTGTGAGGGGACGGTATGTGTCTGTGACGGCAGAAGTGGTGAATGTGCTATTAAAAACAGCCGATGTTGAAGAAAGAGGTGACGATCAGAGCTATTTCAGAACTTGGTCTAGAGACACCAACAAAATCAACTGGGATGTCGTCGCAAACACAGTAAGCTACCCTGGGGCTGAGTATGATATTGCAAGAAATGGATCAAGAGGATTGAGCAGATGTCAGTTCAACAAAACGCGGTTGGTTATATTTCGTCGATGCGCTTAATTCCATCGATGCACTTCACCAGTGCCGCAGATAGAATAAAAATGATATATGGAATCATGTCAGGGAAGACGATTGACGTTGGGAAGGAAATATTGCAAAACATTGGAGAAACCAGTAGGTTGGTAACGACATGTGGGTTGGGACATGGCTCACTTATTAGTAGTTTATGATCCAGACATGGGGTCCCAAACCCTACCCACTGATACATATGAGAAAGTCCAACCTCCTGTGTCATATGGGATAGTGCATTCCTTCCTGCACCCACTCTCCAAAGAAGACGAAGGAGACCAAAGACAAGGCAGCAGCAGCAGAGGTCGCCATGGATGAAGATGAGCACGAGATGAGGCTCAAAGATGAAGCGAAGCCAAAGAAGAACCCCTGAAATTTGAACCTCCAGTGCCTATAATGGAGCAGTTGCTCATGAACCAGAGGAGGATGATGCAGAACTTTGACATAATGATACAAGGTCAACGGGACCTGAGGCAAGGACAGCAAGAATTAAGGCAGGAGCAACAACAGTTGCACCAGAGATTTGATGAGATCAGTTCCTTGTTCAACCAGTGGTCCATGCATTATCCACCGCCACCGCCACCACTTTAAACCAAGTTTGTAAGATGTCCTGTTTTTTTTTTTTTTGAGTCTTGCACACATTGGGGACAATATGTGATTTAAGTTTGGGGGGTATCTTATTTGTCTTAGTGTTTTCGAGTCTTTTTTATTTGTTTAAAGTATTTTTGAGTCATAAATTTTTTTTAAAGATCATGCATGTTGTAGTTACTGGAATCGCCTAGTGAAGTAAGGTTAAATAATGTAATGGAATTAGAAGCAACAATCTAAACACTTAGGTTAGATATGCCAAAAATTAATGAAATCAGATTATTTGGGGTATTTTGCTTGACTTGTGCATTGTTTATGATTAAACCTATGTGTATGATTGCTTGCTATTTGAGGCGAAATAGTTAGGATATGCATGTTAGGGAGATGACTCAGGCATTTCTTTGTTAGCCCTTTATTACCATTTTTGTCTATCCCTGACATTCAAAATATCCCTAGTCAGCCCCTTTGAGCCTAAAAATTATACTTTTCTTTGACACCCTATAATTCCACACTTGTGCCATAAGTGAAAATTTGAGATGATTGGAATAGAAAGTGTTAAAAAAGAGATAAAAGAGTGAACAATTTTGATGCACCCCAATGAAAAAGTAATAATAAATAGGCAAAAGCCTAAGTTTGGGGGTGCATGTTATTCATAATACAATTCATTCTCTCAAAACAAAAGAGGGGAAAGAGAGGTATGAAGTGAAGAAAGAAAATCAAAAGAAAAGGGAAGAATTTAACGCAAAAGAGCTTATGGTACATAAAATGAGCCTAAATGCCTATTTTTACCTACTCATGCCTAAGCCTACATTACAACCCTGAAAAACCCTGAAGATCTCTTACATGTGTATCTATGATTAGTGGAGAATAGCAAGTAAACATGTCATAGGATTTTGAAATTGACATGCATAGTTAGGTATTCTTACTTCCATTGAGCATGATTAAATTGAATTTGCGAAATATCTAACTTAATGTGTTTAGAATGCTAAAAATTCATGCTATATGTTCCTGCATATTATTCTGCTAACCTTCATGCTTTACTAAGTAACAATGATGCAGCAAAGTGATCAGTGTCTTTGAGTCAGTCTATTTCCTTTTTCCTCTTGTCTGTAATTCTTTCTTTTGATCTTTGCTCGAGGGCGAGCAAAGGTTAAGTTTGGGGGTGTTTGATCGGTGTATTTTATATACACCTTTTGAGTCATTTTTAGTTAATCTTTTGCCCATTTTTGTACAAATATGTGTCGTCTTAGGATAGATTTTCTTTCTTTTGAGTCATAATGGTTTAAAGTGGCTCATTGGCGAAAAGGAGCAAAAGGAGGGCAGAAACAGAGGTTCCAGAGCTCAAAAAGTGAGAAAGTTGGCGAATCGGACACGAAACAGGGCGGCGTCGCGGCGCCTCCAGCCAGTAGTGTCAGAGCTCCGCGGCGCCCAAATTATAGAGATCTGCAGGAGTTTCGGCGCCGCGGCGCCAGTTGCAGGGCCGAGGCGGGATTTCTGCCAATTTCGAATGGGAATGGGCCAAAACCGGGAAGGAAACATGGGAAACGAGTTGAAGGCTATAAAAAGGAGATTTTAGGTCAGAATAAGGGTTCCAAACCCTTGGCAATTCATCACAACCTTGAAGATCAAGATTGGAGACCACTTTTTGTGTAACTTCTTTATTTTTTTGTTTTATTTCTTTATAGTTTATGTTGGATATTAGTTTAGTTCTTGTCATGTCTATGGCTAGGAACTAACTTAATCTAGGGCTTTCCATATCAAATCACTTGAAACTTATACTTATGAATTAATGCATGTTTTGGTTTCTTCTTATCATTGTTGAGATTTATTCAATAATTGTCTTGAATGTTTGGTAATTAATTGATCACTAATTATCATAATCTATATGATTTCTAATCGAAAGCCGAAAGGGGATATTGTGAATATGCTATAGTTGAATAAACATAGGTTAAATCGTGGACGAAAGTACCCTGATACTTGTGTAGTTTAATAGGTTATTGCTCTTAATCCTCCTTTATAGTCAATCTTATCACCGAAAGGTAGAAAGGTTCTATATTGGGGTTGAGTGTTTATATTACCTTAACAGGTGTATAAAACGGCTTAGTTAACCTGCTATCTCAAAATAGAAGAAGAACCATAATTAAGTGCATTAACAAGTAAGATGAGCGGATAGTTGACGAGATTTGAAAGCCCTATTTCCACCATATCTGAAGTAAAACAAAGTAGTTTAATTAGCATTCATAATTATAGTTATAAACAATTCATCAATCATCGGTTACCAAATAGATACCATAGAATAGAATTTGAGAATTGAACACTAATCCCTGAGGACGATAACTCGGTCTTCTAGACTATATTACTTGTCACGACACGTGCACTTACGTTAGTGTGTGCATAAATCGCGCATCAACATGCTTGTCTTCTAGGCTCTCTATAATGTAGGGATCAGTGAGATTCCCAACATCTCTCAACTCTAGGGGGTGCCCTTGATGGTATGGACTTCCTATTTGGGTATCAACAGTGACCGCTGGTGGTATTTCTTTTGCAATAGGTACAGGAAAAAGAATTTCCAAATAATCCAAAAGGGTGAATAATTAGATCTCAGTAATCTTTTCCTTCTCTACACCAACTACCTCGACAGATTCCTCAACAGCTGGGTGTGGTTCAAGTTCCTCAATTTGCTTACCACTTCCCACAATTATGTTGCTAGGCAGATTTGTTTGAGGTGGATTGCTCATCTTATCCATTAGTTGTCCTATGTGTGTCTCCAAATTTTTTAGGGACTCCCTTGTCTCAGCCATGAACTGAGTCTTGCACTTGGTGAGCCTGAGTATGCCTGCCTGCAACTCATCTAGATCTTCCTCTAGAATTTGTGGGTTAAGCTGCTGTTGATGACTCCACTTTCTCTGATAGTAGTAGTTCATGTGTCCTGAATTTTATTTTTTATTTTTTTTTCGAATTTACTTGCAAAATAAGAAAACAACAAAAGGTAATAAAAATATGCTCGCATAACAAGTTAGAAACTTGTTCTTGGAGCAACCAAATTAGAAATAAGAATAGATAAATCGATATTGAAAGTATGTCAGTCCCCGGCAACGGCGCCAAAAACTTGATGTGTGATTTATGAACACATTAAACGCAAGTGCACGTATCGTTACAAGTAATTTAGTCTAGGTAAGACCGAATATCGTCCTCAGGGACTGATTTTCAAGTACCGATTATCTATGCTTTAGTTTCTATTTAGTTAACGTTAATTGAGTTGGAATTCTAAACTAATAATGTAGGAAATAAACTAATTATGAAAATACTTTGATTTAAATCAGTTATGATGGAGAATTAGGGCTTCCAAGATCATCAACTATCCACTCTATTCAATCTTTAATACAATTAGACTAACTTCTTCTTCTACGTTAAGATAGCAGGTTAACTAGACTGTTTTATACTCCTATTAAGGTAATATAAACACTCAACCCTAATGTAGAACCCTTCTATCTTTCGATGACAAGATTGACTACAAAAGAGGATTAAGAGCAATAACTTATTAAGCTACACAAGTATCGGGGTACTTTCGTCCACGATTTAAACCTATGTTTATTCAACTATAGTATATTCACAATCTCCCCTTTCGGATTTCGATTAGAACTCATATAAGTGATGATAACTAGTGATCAATTAATTATCAAGCAATCAAAGCAACTATTGAATAAATCTTAAACAAGTGAAGAAGAAATCAACTAATGTATTACTTCATGAATAAGAGTTTCAAGAGAATCACAAGGAAATCCCTAAATAAGTAATTAGCTCCTAGCCATAGTCACGCTAAGAACTAATACAATCTTCATACATGAACTGAAATAAACAAAGCAAAAAGAAAGAAAAGAAAAATACTCAAGAACAAGTCTCCAAGCCTTTTAGCATCCAAGGATTGTGTTGTGGAATATTTACAAGATGGAATCTGGTAGAATGATGGATGGAGAATGGAATGAATTCTTCTAATGATGTAGAGACTATTTATAGCCCAAGAATCCTTTAGGTAAAGGGTTAGGGATTATGTAGGTAGGAAAAGTTATGGAATCTTTTAGGTAAAGGGTTAAGGAAAAGTTATGGAATCCTTTAGGTAAATGATTAAGGAAAAGTTATGGAATCCTTTAGGTAAAGGGTTAAGGAAAATGTAGGTAGGAAAAGTTATTCCTTTTGCACCCTGAAAACATGTCAAATTCGGCCCAAAACTCGTAATCACGCGCGCGTGGTTCAGATTCGGCGCCACTACAAGAATCTGCAACTTTCGGACTCCGCAGAACATTGGGCGCCGCGGCGCCGGAGGCGTGAATTTGGCATTTTTTTCGTTTCTTCATCCTTTTTTTCGTCCGGTCTTCGTCTGATTTCTTCTATACTTCCCGAAACTTCTTAGGCTTCATTTCTTAGCCCTTTTAGTGTATAATTCCATCTCATTTATGCTCATTTCATCTCCTTTTTGTCATTTCTCTATTTCTGACCGCTGTGATACAAAAGAAAGGAAAACGACTCTAATACTATACTAAACATAAATGAAATGAGTAAAATACTAACTAAAAATGACTCAAAAGGTGTATATAAAATACACTGATCAATGTGATGCAGTCTCCATCAATTGTAATTGTGAATACAAGTACTCGATTCAAAATAGAAATATCAGATATTGACTCAAATGTCGCACATGCAAAAGTAGATCTAATATTTGGAGGAATCAGAAATCGATTCGATCCAGAAAATCGATTGATATAAAGAGAATCAATTTGCAACTAGAAATTGATTCGAAATAGAACTAGAGAAATCAATTTACAACTAGAAATTGATTTGAAACAGAAATGGAAATCAATTTGCAACTAGAAATTGAATCAAAGCAGCAATAGAGAAATCGCGAAATCAGATCTTCAACGCGACTTTGATACCATGATAATTTTCACAGTACGAGCTCAGTTGCTGCACAACTGGTAGCATCGTACCATGAGAGAGAGAAGAACATAGGAAATAGAAGAAGATGGGAAAGATATTTTGTGAGAACTTTCTCCTAATTTTTTCATTACTGTAAATGTGTTCAATACACTTATTTATAGAAATATCACTTTGGCTAATTAACCGACTTCTAACCACTAACTATCACTAACTATCTTTGCCAGCTAATCAACAAACTAAACAAGGTAAAATATTAGATGTGCATGCAGCAATTTCACTGCACTTGAGCTTGTTACGTTGTATTCCAACAGTCAAGTCGTGCATATCATAGACATGAAAAGGAACATGCTAGTCCATGAAGCCTTTCAAATTGTTGCGTATATTTTGAGTCGAGTTGCGAGCAAGGCTATTCTAACAACACATTTTGAGTTATGGACTAGTCTGGATCATTTTCTAGTTTGGCCATGTCCTGCAAAAGACAAAATGTTTGATCTGCTGTAGAAGAAAATATATTCCAAGACTGTTGTTGTTATTTCTTGGAATACCTGGATCATTCCAAAGATTACAGGTGCTACAGGCACTAGAATTATTGAATCTCGTACTACTATTAAATTTCTAAAGTTGGATTTTGCTAAAGAAATTTGCAATCTGATGAGTCGGGAGGAACAACGCACATGATATTGCTCCTATGACGATAGAAAATGAAAATGTTCAAGCTTCCTAAAGTTCTAGAGTTTTCTTTGAAGATCACGAAGAAAGATCTACGTTATTACTAGTGATCATCATGTATATTTTGGGTGAAGTTGTTTATGAAAAGTGCATGTATGGCAATAGTGTATGGGAGACCTGGAGATATTGATCGTAAATTCGAAATGAGGCTCAATTGATGGCAAAAGACTTTATACAGTAAAAAGGAATAGATTATAGACCTTTTCACCGTTATCCATTGAAAATGCCTTCAAAATTATCACAACACTGATGACTCATTTTGACCTCTGCTTCACCAGATGAATGTTGAGAACTTTTCTCCATGGAGAATTGTCCACCTTGAAGGTTTCATCGAAAGTGAAGGGACACCTAGTGTGTAAATTGAATAAAATGAATGTTAATACAACTTTTCTCAATGGACAAATAATGGAGAATTGTCCACCTCGAAGGTTTCATCAGAAGTAAAGTTACTGTATAAAGTAAATAAGTCCATTTTACTGAAGCAAGCCTTTCTTCAGTGGTATCTCATGTCTAATAGTGTTATGAGATTGTTTGGTTTCATGGAGAATAAGTTTTGATGAATGCATCTAATGGAAAACAATATAGATTGTCTCTTCATACAACAGAAGCATATTCCCACAAGTGGGGTCTGGATAGATTGTCTCTTCATGCATATGTTAATTCACTTCGGCTACTCAAATGTTTAATTGGGAACTATTGGTGTTGTTGTTACATGTTTAACGCGCACAGATGCATTTCTGAGAGCAGTGTGTGTGTTCTTCAGACCTGAGTGAGCTCCTAACCACTTTATCATTCTTCATCTGTCGATGGATTCTCCACCTCACTCTCGCTACTTGAATCATCACTATCTGCTATTGAGGACCGACCTTTTTTCGAAAGAGAATTTTCATGAAGGCTATACTTGAGGAACTTCATCCTGCTTTTGTGTTCTGAATCTTTTCCTTCGCGCTTTCTTTTTTCAGGTTCTGCTGACTGCATTGTGTGTGCAGCAGAGACAAAGGCAGCACTCACAGATTCATTCATCTTTTCATCACCTTCTTCCTCATCTTCTTCTCCCTTATTATCTATGTAGAAAATAAGATCAGCGTCTGATTTTTTCTTGCCGTGTTTCAAAACTGGTTTTTCTAAGCCTTCCGTCATACTATTTAGCAGCAATTTAGCTCGGGTTTTTGACATGTTATTCTCAAAGATTCTTAACCCACAGTTTTCTATCTTCAGAATCCACCCTGCAATATTCAAGCCAATAGCACTTCTCATGCATGTTTACCAGTATAACATAAACAGTCTGTTCTAACTTGGTAGTTAGTGCCGAATTGTGTGATAAAAGGTATTTGATTTACTTACTCAATAATGTAGCAGGGGATGAACTACTTGGTTCGCTAGCTTTGTCTTCTGTACCAATCTCACTTCTTATCCACTTGATTATCAGAGAAGGTAAACTAGAACCAGAAAAGGCATTTGTGTAAGAGATAGCATTCGTCTGGTCCTTCTGTTTTCTGCAGACAAAGAAACAGTCAATCAAATTTCAGCATCTCAAAAGAACTTAAGAGCATAATACCCGAGCTTTCCTACCTATTCAACTCTATAGCTTCACCAGTAACTAACAGTCTTGCCATGATAATACTTTTCACATGCTTGCCAGAGAGCTGATCCATTCGCTCAGGTTTTAAGAAAGAATATTCCACCAGTACCACGGCATCATAGAGTATTTTTCTTAAACACCTCTCATCGTCTGAATTCTGCAGCAGAATAGGAGGTGAAAATATGAGAAAATCCACTGAATCCTCAAAATATAGTAAAAGAATAATTGGGGCAACTTCTACTTGAAGCCTATGACACACTAGAGTCAACTATCAAGCAATTTAAAAGCTCATTGTAAATTCAGAACATTCTTCTACAAAGTATTTTCTGCCAAAAGGAACCAGAGAATCCCCCCCCCCCCCCCAAAAGCTAGGATTTTGAAGCTGAAAATATCAGTTACTACGAGTGGGTTCAAAAGACTCAAAGACAGTGGGACCCTAGCGGCCAAGTGAGTTAAAAGGGAGATTTAGTTTTGTAGTCTATAAGAAATGTTATTTTTAGTGATATGACCTTTTCAACAGCAGATCAGTAAAAATAACACGAGAAATGTAAAAATAACATGAGATCTTTATATGGTCATTTCCTTTTATTCAAATTGTATGTGGGTAAAGAAGATCATTTCCTCGAGTTAAAACTGTGGCCAAGGTTATATCCAAACCTCTCAAGATGCTTTGCACAAATTTTAGCTCTTACTATTTGAGTAAAAGCTAAAGAAGTGGCGAAGTGAGCTCAAACTGTGACCAAGGCCACATGTTTGAACCTCTCGAAAAGCTGTTTTGCACAGGTTTTAACTCTTATTATTTATCAGAAAAAAAGAGAGAAAAGACTCAAAGACAGTGGGAAAAGATATCTAACCAGTAGGGAGGATGTTGGTAAAGATGGCTCCAGCAGCATCATTAAAAGGGTCTCTAATTCAACGACAGGAGAACTTCGTAGTTAGAAAATCACAAAATTATAGAGAAAACTGCAATACGGAGATGTCAAACAGATAACCAAACAGAATTCATGGAATATGGAAGAGCAAAGCCAACACACGGAATCAAATTCAGAGACAAACGAACAACAAATTCAACAAGCCACAGCAACGGATCAAGAACAACTCTATATCCATTCCTTCCCCATCTTATACAGTGTATTATTCTTGGGGATCAATTGAGTATGGTAAAGTTATTATTCCTCTTTGTTAAGTTAACATTCAGCAGGCAAGTAGCAGGAAGATCCATTGGGGGTTTGAAGTAGCGGATGAAGAGAGAGGTAGAACAGTCATTCTTATCTGATGATACTTTATTATTTCGTGGAAATATGATTTGATCATTTGAGGTTGTGTCACAGACCATGTATCATGGTATGAAAGTACAAGTTAGTACTAGTAAAGAAAATGCTGAAGATTTATACTTCTTCATGGATTTGTGGATTACAGAGGCAATAATTATCCATAACATTCTCGGGCCTGCCACTTGGGGAAATCTTAAAGTTGAATGATTTGTGGCAGCCGGAAGTTAAAGTTGTGAAAAGGTTGAGTGGATAAAAAGACAATATTAATCTAAGGAAAAACAGTACCTTATCAAAAAACTCTTCAAAGGAAAGTAACATTGCTCAAATCTACATTATCTAATATACCCATGTACTTTCTCCGCTCCTATTTCAGTGACATAGTTTGACTTCGTTCGGAGTTTACAAAGAAAGAAAGAATTTCAAAACTTGTGGACTTAAACATACAATAACATTTGTGTGGTTGTAAGACTTCTAAAACTTGTGGTATTAAACGTGTAACAATTGTGTGGCCATAAACATTTCTCATTAAGGATAAAATGAGAATTAAAGTTAAATTGTTTTCAAATATAGAAATGTATCATTCTTTTTATTTATAAGAATGGTGTCTAGGCCAACTTGCAAGCACCTCGACGAATTTGACGGGGTACCTGCTAACTCCCACCAGCACGTACCGAGTAACTCTGTCCATGCGTCCATCAGAAAAGATGTCTTTCATTTTAAAAATGACTAATAAGGAAACAATTCCATGTCAGAAAAAACCCCTCCTTAATAAAACCAACATTTAAATTATGTTTTGACCTTAAAGACCCAATAAATCTTGGTGCTCGTCCATGCTTCCACACTGACAACAATAGGATAGTATGAAGTTAACCAGAATAGAAAATAGAAAAGAGAGTTCAAACAGAGGAGTAGCGTTAATAGAAATTATAAAAAGCGTTCCTAATTCTCAGAGATTAGGCACACAGTCACTTCACAAAGATTCTGTTCTTTAAACTATCCAACGAGGTAAATTTGCCTGTTATTTAATCACCAGCATCACAATTGCTGGGTTTTGAGAATATTGGGTATAATTTGTCACTTTGACAGGCAGTCCCTGGGGCTCTTTACCCAAAATGTCCACGTTTCAACAACAATGATAAGAATAATAAGTTATATAGAGAATAATACTGTGATTCGGAAGGTATACTGCTCATACAGCCTCAAAAATGAGATTGAAAAGTCGAACACTTCCTCATAAACACAAATTGTGCAAACTTCAATAGGAAAGTGATTTCAATCATAAACACTAACCGAAGAAGTATGGATTCTTAATCCCAGTGATGGAAGCAACGACCCATGCCCTCAACTCGTCGTGTAATTCTTTTCTGGAACCATCCTCCAGAAACCTCAAGCATAACTTCAACAAAAAGCCTCCGCAATCACACAACCAGCCAATGCACCCAACTCACACCCTTCACCATTAACTTTCTCAACAATCTCATCACTCAAAAGTGAGAAAAAATCTCTCGTGCATCCGTTATCCCTATTATCCCACATCCAAACAGTAACTAACTCCCTCACTGGCCTAACGAATCCCTCCGAAACATCACAAGTATTCTCTACACTCTCAAAGCATACATTAATATACCCAAGAATTGAATCAACCAACCCCTTTACCTCTCTCACTAACTTCTTCTCTTTCTTACCTTTCTGCTCAAACCCTTTCAAACCCAGTGCCAACTTAGCCACATTATACATAACGGGTGCCATTAACGCAACGCTTTTAAACGTATCACACGAAGCAGAACAAGAAACTATAACCTAAAACAAATCTTTTATGGCTGCAATTCTTTTCAAAGGGTCATTTTCTGGCGAGCTAAAGCCTCGATAAAGTAGAGCTGAGTAGACCCACATAGCTTCAAATGGAGGGTCGATTCTACGTTGTAGTAATTTCTCGAAATTTGAGATCAAAGATGATAACTTTACAGAGTCTTGCTCGTGGAGCGAATCCAATACGACTTGAATTTGATTATTTAGTGCAATTTCATAGTTTTTGCCAAGGAGATTATTGGAAAATTGAGGATTTAGGGATTCCATTGGAATTGACACCATGCTTCTGGGGAAAATTCACAGGTTTTTGTGAACGAAAAGCTAAAACCCTAATAGTCAGTGGCTAACAAGAAGGAAGGGAGTAGGGTTTTAGGATGATGGGTGTTTTTCCTATGCATCAGTAGTGTAGTTCGAGAAAATATCAAATATGGTCCTTTATGAGAGTAGGCTTAAAATAGTTCCTTGTATATGCACTTAACAGTTTTGATCTCTTAAGTTTGTCAAAAGTTAAATATTTTTAATTTTTGTAAAATGTTGGTAGAGAGAGTAAGATACGTCGGTGTGAAACATTTTCGTAGATTTGAACGAAACTATAAAAAAGAATAGCAGGAACTCACATTAAGAGGTATAATTTTTATAGTTTTTGTAATTTTTAATTTATTTTTTGTATAATATTTTGAGATATAACTTCTATTTTTTTTATATCCGGTGTAGTTTTTGTATTGCATATTTTAAGATTTATTGAGACTTTTTGGTGTTTATACAACAACAATATATCTAGTGGAATCTGGGGAGGTTAGCTAATACATCTACCTTGGAGATAGATAAGTTATTTTCGAAAGACCATCGGCTCAAGCGAAAGCATGATAATAAAAGGTGAGATAAGAATTAAAGAAAAGTAAAGAGATCATGACAAAAATACTATAGATGAGCCATTAATGAAAAAAAATAATAGTAAATGCATCAAACTAATACGGTAATCGAAGTATAAGAAATAGCAGACAGGAAATCGAAGGACAAGAACCTACAAAGGTACTCTAGCTTGTTAGTATGGAAGGACACGAGGCCTAACCTTCTACCTTAATATGCGCCCTTCACAACCTCTTATTTAAGGGCATGTCCTCGATAAGTTGCAACTGCATCATGTCCTGTCTAATCACTTCTCCCCAATACTTTCTTGGTATTTATAATTTTAAAAAAAATTATTGTGTTCATCAGATTTAATAGATAGAGTTGGATAAATACTTTTTAAGACTAAATATGTTGAACTTTTGATAAGTCTAAGGGATCAAAACTGTTAAATGCAAGAGACTGTGTTAAACCTACTCTCAAATCTAAGATGTCATTTTCTCAGTGTAGCTCCTCATTGTGGGCGAAGCGCATGACACGTGCGTGTTTCCGTTCAACTGGCTGAATGTGGGGTCCTGGGACACGTAGGATAGCAACAGCCAATAGGAAACAACTAGACACGTAAGAAGACCAACGACGTCGTATGAGGTCTCCTCCTTAAATCTTAACAAACTCTTCAGTGAGTGATACCGGAAATCTTTGTTGACTGAATTAATGGTTAAATTTGATAATGTTGCATTTTTATTGCTGTTGTCATCTTTCATGGTGATAACAATAATGTTTCCGATTGTTCAATGCTCAAAGAAAGCAGTAGGGGTGGCTAGAAAAGAAGACATTCCGTATATAAAATGTGAGGTGTGTGAGAAGCTGGCGTATCAGCTACACCATCAAGTTCATAACAAACAATCTGAGATATCTCCAAAGAAGGTAACTTTCTCATCTGGGGTTCCCTTTTCTTGATAGTTTGGTGTTCTTCAAAGTTCAATTGATCACAATACTGATTGGACATGTAATTAGGTTTCTTAATGGTTATTGGATTATATATTCTACTCCGATTATCGTACTAATTTGTTCTAGTTACTACTCTTTTTTCAGTCTGCTATATCATGCTTTTGTAGTATTTTGTCATGGCTTATTCGCTTGCGTGGAAACAACCTCTCTACCTCCTAAGGTAGGGGTAAGGCCTACGTACATTATAAGATTTCACTGGATATGTTGTTGTTGTATATTGATATTTGCTTTTAACTATATTGTTTTGCTAGAGGTTGCTTTTATTTCGTTTGATTCCTCTGTTTGTCTGATGCAATGGATTTGGTTTGATGATGTCAGATATTGGAGTATGAGATAATAGAGATTTCAGAGAATGTATGTAATTTGAAAAAGCAAGAAGCTGATTGGATCCTTAAAATTGACATAGTTGAACAAGGAGACAGGTTGGAGGTAAGAATTCTGCAAGCCTGTTTTTCTTTACTTATAACTTCTTTTTGGGGAATTGGGCTTAACTGTGTTAAATCTCAAAGTGCTACTTTGGGATTGGGTGCCCAGCCAATACCTTTGTATGGGTGCTTGTGCCCCTAGTAGCTACAATATAAGCCCACCATTGTTGGTATATAATCAGGGGTCGCGTGATTGCTAGTTAGAGTTATACACGTATTAGTAATGGAAGGATTAGTTATGCAGGGTTTAGTTATTAATGAAATTACTTATTCTTGCATAAAATAATACATAAATCGACTCATAACTTGTACATGTTTTAGTTATGCGAGATTGTAGATAGCAACTATAATGCTACCAAACATGGTACTAGTTATGTTGGTTTTAGTACATAAATAATTCACTTCCTAACAAGCAACCAAACCACCCCTTAGTGTAGCTTCTTCTAATTGGGGCTTCTTTCAAGTTAAACACATCTATGTTTCATTCATTGTCAGCAATTGACGACTCTGTCGTTAAACACTGTATTCCTATGCTATTACTTGCACAGTGCAGCTTTTTATTTGAAAATTTTTATGAAGTTTTGATGGTGGCATCAAGTTCATTATTTTATATATTTTTGAGAGGATTCTTATTTGACTTTGCCAATGCTCAGCTGGTTGAACAAGACTCTGAAGGACAATGTAATTCAGAATGCAAAACAATAGAGCGTGCTTGTCAAGATGTAAGTTGTCCTACTTAAAGTGCATTTGATGTTAACTTTTTTCCAAATAAAATGCTCATCTCTAGGGGTGTTCACCGGTTCAGAACCGGACCGGACCGGACCGGAACCGGAATCCGGAAATTTTCCAGACCGAGGACCGGACCGGAATATTCCGTTCCGGTCCCGGTTTTGGACGGGTTTTTTTTTTTTTTTTTGTTAAATGCAATTTATAAATTATAAATTTTTAACAATGTGTTCGTTTATCAATCTCATTAAATATGTTTGTTTTTTTCCTTATCCTTCAATATACTTTATTTCATTAATATGACTAACTTAAAGAAAACCACCAAATGTACTTGGTTCGTATACGAACTACTGAACTACTCATTAATTAAAGTTACACACCACATTTATATTTTCTATTTTCTATTTGGAATTTGGACATTCCTGAAGCATCGACATAAATTATAGGTAGGGAGAGAAGAAAGTAAAGTAGTTGTAAATTGATCAAACTATATATGATCATAACTTTGCGCTCGAACGTTCGTTTCACCTATTTATTTATTTTTGCGTATTTTTCGATACGGGGGTGGTCAAACCGCGACCAGGCCAATTTTCTGAAAAACGTCTTTTTCCCCGCTCAATTTGAATTTTCCCCCAAATTATTACGTTTTTTCTATTTTCAAAGCTAAATATCTCGCGATATACAATAGATTTCAACGTTCAAATTTCATGGTAATGTGTCCGGGAATGTCAATTTCAATATTGAAAATTCAATTTTTTTTTTTTTTAAAAAAAAAAAAAAAATCCGGACCGGAAAATTCCGGTTTTTACCCTGACCGGAAAACCGGAATCCACCATTTTGACGGACCGGGGACCGGACCGGAATCCACCGGTCCGGTCCATTCCGGTCCGGTTCCGGTCCGGTTTTGTACACCCCTACTCATCTCCTTCCCCATTTCCTCTCCTTGTGCAACTATGATTTGATGACATTTATAATGATACCCATACTCATTGGCTTCCTACGTTAAAAGATTGACAGTATAACTTGTCTTGTAAATAGGTTCTAAATGTTGCTGTCTTGAGTAAGACAAAACAAACTATTATCTTACAGCAATTATCTTTCTTCATATTTGCAGGTCATGGACTATTCTGATACAGATGTGGCAGAATATTTGTATAGCAACAAACCAGACCTTGATTCTTTGAAAAGTTTCCTCTGCAAGGATTTGACTAAAGCTTGTAGTAAGGCACCACCTCCAGTTCCTAAGGTAATGTCAAGCTTTATGATACTGAGGTGTAACCGGTACATTCATCCATTATCCGGATTTCTGTGCTTTTCTTTTCCTTTTTCGTGACTTGTGGCTCCACTGTTATCTGGTTTTGTAAAAAATATAGCACATAGTCCTTGTTCTTTAGCTTTATCAGTAAAATAGTCCTTGTTCTTTAGACATGAAAGATAGACCACATCCAAAAATGTTCGCATCTTTTGTTGTGAGATTCGACTGCTAAACTGCATTTTCTATCAGACATATACTTGGTTTATGCCAGTAATTCAACTGTAGGAAGATTGAGCTGTGCTTGAGCACATACTGTTTCAAAATATTTGGTTATTGGATACACAGAAATATGTGTGAGTGATGTGATGACAAATTAGACATGTAATATATTGCTTCTTTTTTGGAGAAAAAGAGGAAATTGGTTGCTAGCTATACTGAGAGACTGCTTCTCAAGAATAAATTGATTGATTATTAACTAAATAATAGAAAATAAGTATGGCCATAGTCGGGGAAATATGGTAAGGTGCTAATTTTAAGGACGAAAACCTTTTGGAAGTGCTGGGCTAGAGGCATATATTATTGTGAAAAGTTATGCAAGTATAATGTAGATCCCATCACTTGGAAACAGGAAGCCATCTGAAATCTGCTTTTGTGCATCGCAGCCCTTAATAACGGACTTCTCCCCATGAAGAATATGTCTCACCTATTCATAATTATTTAGCTGGAGGCTGCTTATTCTTCTAAGCATAGTATAGCTTGTTCTGTGATAAATTCTTGACTATCTAGCTTTCCCATTCATAGTTTGGTGATTCTTTCTTCTTTTCCTTCAGAATAGGGCCCCAGGAGAACCTTTTGTTGCTAAGTCCTCAAAAGAGGCTGAAATGGAAAAGCTAATGCGATCCATGCAGGTAATTTTCTTTATCTTTTTTTTTTTTAAAAAAAGGTAATTTTCTTTATCACGAGTGTCAACTGCATGATTTTCTTCTATATTATGCCTGTGATTGAAAAGTTGACATTTACAACATTTTGCTTCAGGGTATGCCTGGAGCCCCCCCGGTATGCAAATGTATTCCAGGGAAGATTTAATGAACCAAAAGTTTGGTGATGAAGATGCTGATGACTATGATGATGATGAAGGAGACTTCCCACCAAAGCTGGTACACACTAGTAGTCTCTTTTGCTAGACTGATTTTAAATCAATCAAAAGTGCTCAATGTATATGGAAATCCTCTGCAGGGAAAGGTTATGAAAGAAAAAGAAAGTAAGAAGAATGATTGGAAGCAACGGATCACAAAAGGAATTCAGGAAACAAGTGAGACTCTGAAGAATCATGCTAACAGAGTATCCCACAGGATGAGAAAGTTGTGGGGAGCCAAGAAAGCACAATGGAAGAAGAGTTCAAAAACCGGTAAGGGAGAGCTATAAATGTAGTCTGATGAGAAACTGAGGAAATCTGTAATTCTCATCTTTTGGCTCTACCCACGAGATTTTTGTTTCTCTGCCACAATCTTTAGAGATTAGATATCATGTACACGTTTAGTTTGGGTCTGATATTTTCTGAGTCTTTTAACTTTGCTAGAAATGTATATATTAGTAAAAAATGTTGAACACTTCTATTACAAACATGAGTTCAAATGGAGTAACATGAACTTTACTTGGGTTTGAGGTACAGTTGTTGTTGCCAACATTTTCAATAGGACAGTCCTCGTTTATTTGTACCAATATATCAGTTTTGTCCGCTCATAGATTGAATCGACATTTGCTGCTTACCGGACATGCAATTATGCATTCTAGCCCAGGAGGCAAATCTGAAGAGGCGGAGCTAAGGTTGTCCACAATGGAGCAAGAGGGATTGGGGCGGGGAAGGGGGTATTCGTTCTTGTCTAATAATGTGTTTTATTTGGAGCTTAATGGTCATGTACGATCCTCTTTCATTCCCTTTTACTTGTCAAATATACTTAAACTTAAAACTTACACAAATCAAAAGAAAATTATTATTTTTCAATTTACAAGTATTAATTTTTCATAGTATCGTTAACAATGATAATTTAGTAAATGAACACTTAATGATTTTTACAAATGGACTCCTAATAAGGAACGTTGGAGTTTGGGGTCAATCAAGGGAAAGCCGGACTTCAACGATAGCTGTCCATCCTACAAGACTGAAACCTTGGACCAGTATAGTAATAAAACCAATAAGAGTATCATCGTTTCATAATACCCTTTAAATTGCATTTTGGCCTAAGATACAAAATGCAGCCAAAAAAACTTGTTGTGTAACGGACAGCAAATAGAAACGAAATTAACCCACAACTGGGTAGGAGAATGAATCAGCAGAAACGATACGCATAAACTCGTATTTGCCTTTTGGGAAGAGTGACCGGATTGAAAATGATCAGCTCTGAATATAGATATCCGGTGCAACAACCGTTATGCTTTACAGCAAAGATGGACAAGCAGAAAAACATATGCTCTCCAACACAAAGCATCATCGCATCCGATAAGACTGAGTTCTTGAAACATAACAACGCCGACCATTTACTGAGTAATTGAGCATTATATTAAGATCACGAGGATTCTTGTGGGGCACCACATGTTGGAACTTGTAAAAGAAGAAGTGAAAAGTGATCGAAAATCTGGAAAAAATGGTCGAGCGCCGTGGCGCCCAAGGACAGGGCTACGGCATCGGAACAGTGCAAAAAAGACCGTCGACAGCTCCACGGCGCTGAAACTTCAGAGAGGTCCGCAGGTTTTGTAGCGCCACGACGCTGGGGCTTAGGGCCGCGACACTAATCCAACGGAAAATTCCAGAATGCCCAAAAGGTGTGTCTCTTCATGTAAGGTCACAACTTTTGATGAATGGCTGCTTAAAGGACGAAAATACATGCTATATAAGCATGGTGATCACTTGTTAGAAGATAGACAACACATAATACATTACAATCAAGTCATTAAACTCAATTAATGATCTAAGATTGTGCTATATCTTCATCTTCTTCTTCAAGAACATTTCTGAAGAACACATATAGTAAATTCGCCAGAAGTGAAGTTATTGTGCTAGAACTATCACTTAGATTATTGTATCCTCAAGGCAGACGTCTGAAGAACTACAGCACAAGTGGGAACGAATTATTGTCTTAGGACACTCCGTCATTGCAGGCCTCTATCTACACCAAGTTAGTATGTGTTGTGCATACTGTTGATTTCATTGTTGTTAATTTCAATTTAGTTGAATTATCTATATATGTTTGTGATTATTCATTGAAGGTCTAGATTGGCACTAACAATCTAAGACAAAAAATCTCAAAAAATATATATTTTTCTGACATTGTTGAGTTTGCAAAATTATTTTCAAAGAATACACTTCCTGATTTGCAACCAAATGGATCAATTTGGATCATCAATAGTGAAAACCATGTGGAGAAATCCGAGAAATTCAAAGGTTCTGATTTCAAGCGCTGACAACAGAAGATGTTGTTCTATTTGACAACACTTCACGTGGCAAACGTGTTATCGTTGAGGCTCCAATGCCTTGTCTCGGAGGAGAAGGAGAGAATGCTCCAACTGAGGAGGCAAATGCCGACAGGCTGAAGGCGATTGAGACTTGGTGGACACAAGAATTTTTGTGTAAGAACTACATTCTCAATGTCTTGGATGACACTCTCTATGACATATACTCCACGTTCGGGACAACACGGGAGTTATAGCAGTCACTTGAAAACAAGTACAAGACAGAGGTTGCTTGTTTAATGAAGTTCGTCATCGACAAGTTTCTAAACTTCAAGATGAGCGATGTCAAAGCCGTTGTCAAGCAAGTGGAGGAACTTCAAGTCATTGTTCATGAACTAGATGTTGAAAGTATGGGCCTTAACCAATATTTCCTTGTTTGTGCTATTATTGAAAAATTACCTCATTCTTGGAAGAATTTTAAGGTTTATTTGAAGCATCTAACGGAGGAAATAAATTTTGAGCAACTGGTTCTCAAACTTCGGGTTGAGGAAGATAGCGAGAAAGAGTGATGAAGCGTATGCGCTTCCTTGGAGCCAAATGCAAATGTGGTGAAGGAAATTCATCAAAAGCCAAGTTTCAGAAGGGCAAAGGCAAATTCAATGGTGCCAAGCCGTCATTTGCTGTCGGAAGAAGCACACTCGTCCCACAAAAGGTCAATACGTTCAAGAAACAAGTTGGTGTTTGTCGGGTGTGCGGAAAGTCAGGGCATAGAGCAAAAGACTGCCGCATTCGCAAGAGCCAAGGTGGTGATGGTGGAGGTTCGAGTAATGTCAACCAGTCCAACCGTGCTGAAACTAAGAATCAATTCATTGGTGTTGTCACTGCTCAAGCAAATCTGATTACAAATTCAACCGATTGGTGGATGGACACATGTACAACTATGCATGTATGTTCAGAGAAAGACATGTTTTCATCCTACCAAGCCATCAAAGATGAAGAACAGTTGTTTGTTGGGAATCCTGCTTCTATAAAGGTGGAAGGCAATGGGAAAGTGACTTTGAGGCTCACTTCCAGAAATGATCTTGTACTCACCAATGTACTACATGTGCCTGAAATTTGTAAAAAATTAATTTTTGGCCCTGTTCTTAGCAACAAGGGCTTTAAGTTAGTTTTTGAATCTGACAAATTTGTACTCACCAAAGGTGGAGTGTATGTAGGCAAGGGCTACCTCCGTGAGGGGCTCTTCAAACTAAGTGTTGTATGTACTAAGACATTTATCGTTATCAATGAAAATGCAGCCACTAGCACTGCTTCTGAGTATGTGATTAATTCTCTTCCTTCTTTATGGCATTCTCGAATAGTCCATGTAAATTATCGTTCCTTACAAAGAATGGTAAAGATAGGAATGTTGCCAAAATGTTCCATAAACAAAATGACTAAATGTGGGGTTTGCATAAAATCAAAATATGCAAGTCATCCTCATAAATCTGTTGTAAAATCAAATGAAGTGTTTGGTTTAATTCATAGTGATTTGTATGATTACCAAGCAACCCCCTCTCATGGAGGAAAGAATTATTACATATCATTTATTGATGATTGCAGTAAATTTTGTTATGTATACTTAATACATACCAAAGATGAGGCTTTGAACATGTTTAAAACATACAAATCAGAAGTGGAAAACCAACTTGACAAAAGAATTAAGATTCTAAGGTCAGACCGAGGTGGTGAATATATATCGAATGAGTTCAAAGAATTCTATTATACTCATGATGTCATTCATCAAACCACTGTGTCATATACTCCACAACAAAATGGAGTTGTCGAACGAAAGAATAGAACATTGAAGAATATGATAAATTCAATGTTGATTAGTTCGGGTGCACCTCTCAGTCTATGGGGTGGGACATTAATTACTGCAAATATGATATTGAATAGAATTCCTCAAAAGCAAAATGATCAATCTCCATACGCATTATGGAATGGAAGATAGCCTACTTTCAAAAGGATGAAAGTGTGGGGTTGCCTAGCGAAAGTTAAGGTTCCTTTACCAAAGAGAACTAAACTTAGATAAAAAACGGTGGATTGCATATATATTGGTCATGTCAATAATAGTGCAACATATAAGTTTTTGGTGTATCATTCCGATGTTGAAGGTATTCACAAGAACACACTAATGGAATCTGCAGAAGCAGAATTCTTTGAGGAGATTTTTTCTTACAAATATAAGGATAAAAGTGTTCCTAATAATAAGAAGAGGACACTGCCTCAAGTTGAGTCATACCAAGACACTCAAAATGATGATAATCTTACTTCATCGGTTCAAGAAGAAAATTCTGAACCAAAGAGAAGTAAACGTGGAAAAGTTGCCAAAGATTTTGGACCAGACTTTATGATATTTTCCGTTGAAGGAGAACCTCAAACGTATAAGGATGCAATGGAATCATCCGAAGCACCTTATTGGAAGGAGGCCATCCAAAGTGAAGTAGAATCTATTGTACAAAATAATACATGGATATTAGTTGATCTATATCCGAAATAAAAACCAATAGGCCATAAATGGATCTTTAAACGGAAGTTGAGACCTGATGGTACTATAGAGAAATACAAAGCTCGGATAGTAGCTAAAGGATTCCGACAAAAAGAAGGTGTAGATTTCCTTGACACTTACTCACCAGTGTCTAAAATTACGTCTATAAGGACGCTAATTGTTATATCAACGATTCACAATTTGGAAATTCACCAAATGGATGTGAAGACTGCATTCTTGAATGGTGACGAAGAAATATACATGGAACAACCCGAAGGGTTCGTTGTTAAAGGTCAAGAGTAGAAAGTCTGTAAATTGGTTAAGTCGTTATATGGACTTAAACAAGCGCCAAGCAATGACATGAGAAGTTTGATAATACATTATTATCAAATGATTTTCAAATAAATGAATGTGACAAATGTGTCTACATTAAGAAATGTAATAATGCATATGTCATTATATGCTTGCATGTGGATGATATGCTAATAATGGGAACAAATAAGGATGTAATTCATCAAACTAAGAAGATGTTGCATGCCGCTTTTGATATGAAAGATATGAAAATAGCGCGGATGTTATTCTTGGTATTAGAATTCAAATGAATTCTGAGGGTTATATATTAACTCAATCTCATTATGTTGAGAAAGTCCTTAGAAAATTCGGACACTATGATGATAGGCCGGTTGTTACGCCATTTGATCCCGCTTGTCACCTTAAAAAGAATGAAGGTGATAGTGTGTATCAATTGAAATATACGCAAGTTCTTGGAAGCTTGATGTACATAATGAATTGTACGAGATCGTATTTAGCATATACAGTGAGTCAACTTAGTGATACTCACACAATCCTAAAAATGATCATTGGGTAGCGCTAATACGGGCATTACGATATCTAAAGCATACAATGAACTATGGGTTGCATTATACAAAATATCCTCCCGTGTTAGAAGGATATTGTGATGCTAATTGGATTTCCAACCATTCATAAAGTAAGTCCACAAGTGGGTATGTATTTACACTTGGTGGAGCGTCGATATCATGTAAATCATCAAAGCAAAAGGTAAATACGAGATCAACTATGGAAGCAGAGTTTGTAGTCTTGGATAAAGCTGCCGAAGAGGGAGAATGGCTAAGAAACTTCCTAGAAGGTATTCCGTTATGGACAAAGTCAGTGACCGCCATTTTCATACATTGTGATAGTATGGCTGCCCTGACGAGGGCGAAGAATCAAATATATAATGGTAAATCAAGACACATAAGGCGACGTCATAATACAATACGAAGCTTGCTGAAGAATGAAATAATTTCCATTTATTATGTAAAGTCAAATGACAATATAGCGGATCCTTTGACAAAAGGCTTTACACGAGAGCAAGTCGTATTTACATCGAGGAAAATGGGCTTAAAGCCAATACAATGAGTTGTGAACTGGTGGAAACCTAACCTATCATAATTGAAGATCCCATGGTTTAGGCTCAATAGGCAAACTAGCTGGGGAAGACTCAAGGAGCATAAAACACACATATGCTCATTCATATGGTGTACAAGTGTGTTAATCCGTTGACGATATAAGGCTGAACCTTGGCTCTTAATAATATTAATAGTCATTATGGTGGGATAGTACGGACTATTCTTGATTAATATTACCTATGTGAGATTGATGTGGGGTCGCATCTGGGAGAACTGAGATGGCTACGTTCTCTAGAAATTCTCATGAAGAAGGAGTTGTTTATGACCGAAAAGAACACAACCGTAAGAATTGAAATATGTCGATATGGCATGTGTGATACTTGTTGTCTCGATTTACTACAAAACGTGAATAGTTCAAGGCACTACGTCCACTACTTCACAAGTAGATCCAATAGATACTCACTACGAGCGGTTCAAGTCCAAAAGACACCGTCTCAGATCATGCCATATCACGTTTGACAGAAATAATGATAAGTTCATTTTATCTTATTTTCTATCCACATGTGAGGTATTGTGAGATGTGTGAATAGAAAATGTGGGGTATTGTTGGAACTTGTAAAAGAAGAAGTGAAAAGTGATCGAAAATCTGGAAAAAATGGTCGAACGTCGTGGCGCCCAAGGACAGGGCCACGGCGCCGTAACAGTGCAAAAAAAACCGTCGACAGCGCCACGACGCTGAAACTTCAGAGAGGTCTGCAGGTTTTGTAGCGCCACAGCGCTGGGGCTTAGGGCCGCAACGCTAGTCCAACGGAAAATTCTAGAATGCCCAAAAGATGTGTCTCTTCATGTAAGATCACAACCTTTGATGAATGACTGCTTAAAGGACGAAAATACATGCTATATAAGCATGGTGATCACTTGTTAGAAGATAGACAACACACAATACATTACAATCAAGTCATTAAACTCAATTAATGATCTAAGATTGTGCTTTATCTTCATCTTCTTCTTCAAGAACATTTCTGAAGAACACATATAGTAAATTCGCCAGAAGTGAAGTTAGTGTGCTAGAACTATCACTTAGATTGTTGTATCCTCAAGGCAGACGTCCGAAAAACTACAGCACAAGTGGGGACGAATTTTTGTCTTAGGACACTGCGTCATTGCAGGCATCTATCTATACCAAGTTAGTATGTGTTGTTCATACTGTTGATTTCATTGTTGTTAATTTTAATTTAGTTGAATTATCTATATATGGTTGTGATTATTCATTGATGGTCTAGATTGACACTAACACCACAGTCATGCTCCCAACTACAGCTTCCCCTTGGCATACAGTAAGCACCTCTTCCAGGTTAGAACCGTTTGCTTCCAGTGTGTGCCACGAGACCTTGGTCCTGCATATAAACCTCATGGTCAGAAATAACTATATACTATATTTCCCCCTTTTTCCTCTCCTTTATTTTATTTGGACAAGGAGAAGTTGAGTGGACTTTAAATGAGTTAATAAGTTTCCACTCCCCCCCCCCCCATCCCCTCTACCTCCTGCCCTCGCCCAGCAAACCTCCCCATCCCCACCCAGCACAAACAAAATAAAACTAAAACAAAAGATAATAACACAAAAAAGTTCCACCCACAACCACAAGCAACAAATGCAAGGAAAATAATTATGAATCCCCCCGTCAACACCTTCTTGATTGAGTCTGTCATACATAGTTTGTCAAGTGTGGTTTACCTGGCTGCATGGTTTGCAGGCTATTACGTCAGTCCAAGGGTTTACCCAGTACGCACTTATAAAAAGAGTAGCGGATGTGGTTCCCCCGTCATCAAAAAATCAAAAAAAAAAGGAAAAAAATTATGAACCTGTGGAGAAGCCCATCAATTTGTGACACTTCGTGAAAGAGACATCAAAGTAAGCTACAAGGGCATGGATGTAATCATCACGTTCTGCGACTAGCTTAAATGGAACTGTGAAGGAAGCATCACCAGAAGCCATCTTAGAGATGTCCATTGTTTGTAAAATAAGCACTGTTGTAATGTAAGCGAAGTAAAAAAGACAACTCCACAACACAATTTAGGGCTACTCAACATAGCAAGTTTGAAGACATATATATGTTTTTAAAGGAAGTTTGAAGACAACTATATTAGATCTAATTACCTTGAGCAATTGGCAATTTGTAACAATCTGCTTCTGATCTACATTATCAACAAGTGGTTCCATTATAGCTTGCTTCCGGATACAGCTCATATCAAAACCATACACACTATTCCAAACTGCAATAGCATATAAAAGAAAAAACTAGAGGTACTAATTCTCTCTGTCATAAGAAAAAACAAAATTTTCAATTTTGAATTACACGTACCCATTTTCATAATCTTAAGAATACACACTATTCCAAACTGTATTCAATTTTTCTTGAATACAGTGTTTGACATTTAAAAAAAATCTTTTGTTGGTGGTTGCGGGGGTTCAACTTGGTGCTGGATGGAAGGGAGAAGGATCAGCATGAAGATTTGATCAACGCAGGAAATGTGATGATAGCTGAAATATGTTTGACTGGTGGGGATGCCATGTTGGGCAAAGTATAGATTAGCATTCAATGGTAGAATGCAACTCACGCCTTTTTCTTTGAACCCATTGCCAAGCTCAATCGATAAGCTTGGTCTAATTAATATAGAAGAGGTTGCGCATGTCACAGTGTCATGACTTGGAAAAGGACAGGGGCCCTCTTCGTTATTCCCCACTTATATTTCATTGCTACCAACACTTCTTCCTGGTCATACCTTTTACTTTTCCATCATTTCCGTTCTCCATTAAAAAGACAACCCAGGCTGCATGTGTCCAGGTTCCCACACAGTATGTCAAAAGTTTTACTTTTTCTTATTGCATAAACAAGAAAAACTCAAGAAAGAGGTACTCTTATGTAAGTGATGCCAGCCAAAAGCCAAGGAGATTTATGAAGATAGGCATCTTATTAATACCTCTAGTTGTAATTAGCTCGTGGCATTTACTGTTATAAGCAGAGAAAGGATGATTAGTTACAAATTCCATGGGAAAATTCTATTATGGTTCAAACAATAAATGTGTATACTCCAACTATTTACATAAAAACAGTAAAATCATATCAGCAGAGAACAAAAATTTCAAGAACTGAATGTTGCATTAAGCAAAGGCAACAAGTACTAAACCAGTCACGAGTAAAAGCAACTTTTGGAAGTTCACAATAAAAGCAGCTTACCAGCCATTTGTCACGAGCATACAAGACTGTATTTAACATGTTCTCATAAAGTAGAAAGTATCCCATCCACTCAGAAATAATTATATCCACTTGTGGAACTGGAAGGTCAATCTCTTCTACCTTTCCCTTGATAACAGTTATAGCTAAGAAAGCAAACAGACTCAGTAAACTATATAGTACGAAAGCACAACAGAAATGTGTCACAAGGTTCATGACTTGGTGATAAAATCAGCTCACCGTCTGAGAACCCATTGAGTTTTACAATTTCCTGGGCCATATCAGCCATGCTGGAATACTCGATCTGAAAATGTCAAAATGGAAAAGATAAGTCCGATTGCATTACATAGTTTAGATTTCTTCTTCAAGCTAATAACTTTGTTCAACATCAACTTATGAAGTCATGCTGCAACATCTCATCAATGAAGAGCATAGTAGATAGCATTTAAATATGTAGTGTGTGGTGACCAAGACAGCCACTATGCTACAATCAAGAAAAAACAAGAATAAGCATGATATAGAAGTGATAATATGGCCCAAGAACAAGAGATGAACTCCATACCGCGTATACATGTTTCGCGTCAGCTTTTGCACAAAAGAGTGACAGGATTTCCGTCCCAGCACCCACATCAAGGACCACTTTATCCTTGATTAAGGAGTTTTTATCAATAACATTTTGGTAAGTCTTAGTTCTCACCACATCCTTTAACATCTCCTGGTATAGAGTAAGAATTACTATTAGAACCATGAATTAAGATTATTTAAAGCAAAATGCAGCGTCAACTGCAGACCACCACACTTTAAGATGGAATATGAGTACTTCATGAATACCTGCAAAAGCATCAATAGGAGGAGGAAATTAGCTTCTATAAGTGATTTCCAATTAAAAGACAGCAATAGTTATAAAATTCAAAGGTCAGGAAGTTGCTACAAGTATGATTATGAATATGGTCAAGTTCAACGTGTAAAATGATATTTAATAAAAACAACATTTGGGAAGCAACCAATTATATGAAAATATAGCTTATCTAGAACCAACTAGAGTCTTCCCCGTGAGCTTCTTTTATTATTTTAGTGTATCCTAAATAAAACTCTACATTAAAATTCACAAGGACATAGAAAGCAAAACCAAACGACAATAACAAAAATAACCGCAAAATTTCCGTTGCATCATTGTCATTTCTTTAAGAGCGGCACAATTGAAATTTTCATTGAATGAGGAGAGTACATTTTCATAATCCTGTTTATCAAAAGCATCAGGTTCAATATTTCAAAAGTGACTAACTTGAATCACGGCATGGTTAGCCTCATTTCAAATGATCTAATGGTTTCTAACAACGCCAACACATTAAATTGTGCACTACACGTAAAGTGCACTACAAAGGATCCCTATCCCATTAGGACATAGGTTGACAGTGTAAGTGAGGGCAGCCTAAACATATGAAATGTGGATTCTTCAATGCTGGTGGAATGCATTAACTAATATCAAACATGGTCAGTATTCCTCACGTGATGTGCTGGTGCGGGGACCAATCAGTCCCATCATCGACATGTAAACACAGTTTTTTTGTATCACACTAGGGTGTTTGGGCAGAGATTTGAGAGGATTTTAATCTCTGAACTCTGAGTTCAGAAAGTAAGAATTGAGTGTATTAAAATTATAGGTTAAGTGCTAAATATATAGTGGAGGAGAAAACTAAATCAGACTTGGATCAGGCTTAAAACCTGATCCAAAATCAAAAATGATGGGCGATCGTGGGCCATGCCTTGCGGCTTCTGGCGTCGTACTCCGCCTATTTTCAATATTTCTGCACGTTTTAATTTTGATTAAATCTAAAATCCAATTTTAACTTAATTAAATAATTTCATCAAATGGAAATTATCTCATAATTTATTATTGATTAAAATATATCGACTCTAAATTTAATATTTTATATTCTCTCAATATACCCTTAGATCGAAAAGACAATTGACTTAGTGTGACCGCTTAGCGCTTACACATCGACACTTAATCAAATTAAGGTTCACACGAAACTCCTAGACTACGTCATATGACGAACTCAATGTGTGAAGTACGTTTACAAGACTCTAGTAAACACAACCTCTATGTGGGATGATAAATTTCTTTCATTCGCGACACACTTGATCAAGCTTAGGATCTGCCAAGTGTCTATCCAAATGACTTGATCACTTTATCTTATCTATATTAGTCGACAACTAGATCATACCCTAGATATGTCTCTTGCATTGGTCAATGACTTGGTCGACCTAATATCACTGAGAAGCTGAGTGTTCTCTCGAATATCTAATCGAGGAATGAATCCTATTCTTAGTTCAACTACCACCTCAGTCTGTATCGCATTGTGCCCAATTCAAGTCATGTCTTATCTTATAAGGAATTTAAGCTTAGGACATGATCAAAGTACATTACTCTACAAACCGGTGTATTGCCTCAAGTCAAAAGACCTTTATCTTACGTCGATAATACTCTAGACATGTATAACAAATAATTTATCAGTAGGGTATGTCAATACACTCTAAGAGTATTCATGTATCCATCACTAGCAATCATTACTAGTAGTAAGTGAGACATACTACATTCTCTAAGAATGTGATGCAGACCACATGTCGACTTATAATATATCATTGATATTTCATTCTCAATGATCATCAGTCGAGGCTATTTTAAGAACTACTCTCTATCATTAATATTTACTCTATCAATGACAACGTAAGCTCAAGGGATGCACATTAATGAATAATACAAACAATCAAATAATAATTCAGTAATTGCAAATGCCATAAATATATTAATCTCATTAATAATACGAATGTGTTCAAGTACATCTGTCCCTAAAATGATTTTCTCTAGGACATATATACTTTCAATCTCCCACTTGGCCTAGAGCCAATATCCAAAATAT
This sequence comes from Przewalskia tangutica, assembly GCA_029844215.1. Taxonomy (NCBI): domain Eukaryota; kingdom Viridiplantae; phylum Streptophyta; class Magnoliopsida; order Solanales; family Solanaceae; genus Przewalskia; species Przewalskia tangutica. Next base: position 72,570,380 of record CM056732.1, read on the forward strand.
CTAATGCCCATGTTTTCAAAATGACCATTATACTTGACTAAGCTAAATGGTTTAGTAAATGGGTCTGCTAGATTTTCATCTGTGGGAACGTAGTCTAACTTTATTTCTTCAGTTTCCACCATCTCCCTGAGTATGTGGTATTTCCTTGATACATGCTTATTTGTGTTCGTTGATCTTGGTTCCTTATCTTGCGCAATCGCGTCAGTGTTATCATAATAAATCGTTATTGGACAAGTGGCACTTGGAACAACCCTTAGTTCTTTTAAGAACTCAGACATCGCGACAACTTCTTTATCAGCTTCCGATCCAGCAATGTATTCGGCTTCAGTAGTTGAATCAGCAGTTGTAGCTTGTTTGGAACTTTTCCAACTCACTATTCCACCATTTAAAATGAAGGCATAACCAGACTGAGATTTGAAGTCATCAAGGTCTGTCTGAAAACTAGCATCAGTGTACCCAGTAGCTACTAGCTTTTCTTGTCCACCATAGACTAAGAAATATTCTTTATTTCGTCTAAGATACTTAAGAATACCCTTGATTGCTTTCCAGTGTTCCTCCCCAGGATTCTGCTGGAATTTACAAGTCATGCTAAGTGGATAGGCCACATCTGGCCTCGTACAGGTCATGACATACATGATTGATCCTATAGCTGAAGCATATGGTATCCTCTTCATGCGTTCAAGTTCTGCAACAGTAGAAGGACTATCCTTCTTTGATAACTTGATGCCTTGACCTATAGAAAAATTTCCTTTCTTGGAATTCTCCATAGAGAAACGTTTTAGCATTTTGTCTATGTATACGAAATGTGACAGCCCCATAAATTTATTAGGTCTATCTCTTTAGATCCTAATTCCAAGAATGTAGCAGGCTTCACCCAAGTCCTTCATCATGCATGTGTTGGATAACCATTCCTTGACTGATTGAATGAGAGTCTTATTATCTCTTATTATCAATATGTCATCTACATATATGACAATGAAGACAATACTCTCATATGTACGTTTACTATAAACACATGGGTCTTCTTTGCTTCTAACAAAGTCAAACGATTTGACTGCTTTGTCAAAACAAATATTCCAACTCCTTGAGGCTTGCTTAAGTCCATAAATTTACTTCTGTAGCTTGCATACTTCTTTGGGTTGAGTTTTGGATGTAAAATCCTCTGGTTGTATCACATACATCTCCTCAATTAGATTACCATTGAGAAAGACAATTTTAATAACCATTTACCAAATATCATAATCATAGTATGCAGTTATTGCAAACAAAATCCGAATGGACTTAATCTTTGCAACATGTGAAAAGATTTTGTCATAATCGACCTCAGACCGTTGATTATAACCTTTAGCCACCAATCTTTCTTTATAAGTATATACATTGCCATATTTATCAATCTCCTTCTTGAAGACCCACTTGCATCATATGGGTCTAACCCTTGTTGGCAAATCAACCAAGTTCCATACTTGATTCATGTATATGGATTCCATTTCGAATTTCATGGCTTCTTGTCATCTCTGTGAATCAATGTCTAACATTGCTTCGCTGTAGGTAGTAGGCTCATCATCATCAGGAATATCTATATCATTGTGTATTTCAATAAGGAGGTTAACTCTTTCAGGTGCACGATGAGTCATAGTGGTCCTACGGAGTTGAATATTCTGTGTTTCAGTGTTTGTTGTATTTTGATTGTGAGAAGGTGTTTGTGTGTTGGACAATCCAGCACCTTGAGAGCTTTCAGGAATATCATTTTGAATAGGATCATCTTTCATTGGTTGTGTATGAGAGTCTTTCATTTCTGCATTATTCCTCACATCACTCCCACTGGTTGAAGGGCGTACTCTAAGTACCCAATCATCATCAAATACTCCCACTGAATCCTTGCCTAGGTCATTTGACAAGGGTTCATCCTCTATATTATTTTGCACTTCTTGAATTTCTTCAAGTTCTATGTTGTTGTAACTCTGTTCGTTGTAGACATAGTCTTCTTCAAGGAAAATTGCATCTGGAAACAATAACCTTATGTTTGCCAGGAAGATAGAAGTAGTATCCCCTTGTTTCCTTAGGATACCCCACAAAATAATACTTCTCACTTTTAGTTTTTAATTTGTCAGTAAGCAACTTCTTTACATATGCAGTGCACCACCGGGGTCACATGTGTCTAAGTGCTAGCTTCTTGCCGTTCCATATTTCATATGGAGTTTTCTCTACTGACTTTGAAGGAACTCTGTTCAAAATATAGATTGAGCTTTGTAATGCATATTGTTGAGTCTATTTTATATACACTTTTGAGTCCTTTTTAGTGAGTATTTTCCTCTTTTCTTTTGTGTTTAGTATAGTGTTAGAGTTGTTTTTCTTTCTTTTGAGTCACAGCGGTCATAAAGGAGAAAATATTGCTTTTGAGGATGAAATTGCACAATAAAAGGCCCAAAAATCAAACCTAAGAAGTCAAAAAGAAATCGACAAAGTCTAATCGACAAAAATGACGAAAAAAATAGCCGCTCGAAGACCGAGAGCCGCGCTAGAATATTCACGTCGACAGCGCCGCGGCGCCGAAACTCCTGCAAGGTCTGATTGTTTTGGGCCAAGGCAGCGCCACGACGCCAGCCATTAGGGCCGCGGCGCCGACGCGTATTTTTGCTAAAACTGGGCCGAATTTAATAAGGGTAAAAGGGTCTGAAACACAGTTTTGCTCAGATATAAAACCCTGAAACCCTTTCATACTTTATATCATACTTTTGGAGGCTAGAAAGGAGGCAAGAACACAATTGGAGACTTTTGTTCAAGTGTTTTTTTTCCTTTGTTTTATTTCAGTTTATGTTGGAATTGTTAATTAGTTTCCTAGCATGACAATGTCTAGGAGCTAATTTCTTTATTAGGATTTTCCATCGAATCAATTTGAAACTCTTTTCATACGTTAATGCATTGTTAGTGATTATTTCTTCATCTATTTAAGAGCTATTCAATTTGTTATGATTGTATGATAATTAACTGATCACTAATTGTCATAACTTATATGATTTCGAATCGAAATCTGAAAAGGGAGTTTTGAATATTCTATAGTTGTTTAGACATAGGTTAAAATTGTGGACGAAAGTACCCCGATACTTGTGTAATATTTAAGGTTATTGTTTTTAATCCTCTTGTGTGGTAAAACTTATCATATAAATATAGAAAATTTCTGCATAAGGTTGAGTTTCTATATGTCCTAACCAGAATATAGAACAGATTAGTTAACCTGTTATCTAAATAAGAAGAATGATCATTAATTTTGCATTAACAAGTGAAAGAGTGGATAGTTGAGGAGATTGGAAGCCCTAATTCCCTTCATAAATGTCTTAAACCCTAAGTATCCTCACCTTAGTTTATTTTCTACAAATTACTTTAGTCTTAATTCTTAGTTAAAATTATCAAACAAAAGAACGCTAACCAAATAGAAATCATAGATTAGATAAACAGTAATTGATAAACCAGTCTCTGTGGACGATACTTGGTCTTACCAAGATTTATTACTACATTGCGATACGTACATTTGCGTAAGCACAGAAATATCACGAACAAGTTTTTGGCGTCATTGCCGGAGACTGACGTAATATTAATATCGACTTAGCTAATCTTATTTCTAATTTGGTTTTTATTTTATTTTTATTTTTAGAACATTTTTGCCTTGATTTGTTTGTTTGTTTTTGATCGATTTCAGGAAGCTTAATTTATGAGAAGCAGAAGAGGAGCAGAAACATTTGTCCCTCTTAATCCGGAATTGAAAATTTTTACAAACAAAACAGGAAAAACAAAAGGATTTATGATTCTTTAGCGATGGAAAATCAACATAATTAGAACGGGTTGAATGAAGGAGCAGGGATGAGAGAACGAGTCCAGCTTCCTGCTGAGAGGAGCTTGGGAGACTACGTTCTACCTACAGTCACAGGTGTGCAGACATGCATCAGGCTTCTAGTTGTTGAAGCCAATAATTTTGAGATAAAACTAGCCATTCTGAGTATGGTTCAGAACACAGTCCAGTTCGGGAGTTGTCGTCTGAAGACCCACATATGCATATTGCCAATTTTCTGGAGTTGTGTGCTACGTTCAAGTACAATGGCGTTACTGATGATGTCATTCGATTGAGGCTATTCCCATTCTCACTCAGGGATAGAGTCAAGAGTTGGTTGAATTCTTCGCCAACAAACTCCGTCACTACATGGCAAAACTTAGCCCAGAAGTTCCTTGCAAAATTCTCCCACCATCGAAGGCAGCAAAACTCAGGGGAGAGTTAAATAATTTATATCAGATGTATGGTGAGTCACTGTATGATACCTGGGAACGATTCAAATATCTGTAAAAAAAATGCCCACATCATGGGATTGAAAAGTGGATGTTGGTCCACATCTTCTACAATGGGTTAAGCGGTACTACTCGTACTATAATTGATGCTATCGTAGGGGGAATATTCATGAAAAAGAGTGTCAATGAGGCACATGAGTTGCTAGAGGATATGGCCACGAACAATCATCAGAGAGCCGAAGAAAGACCTGCAAGTGGCAGAAAAACAATTGGAATACATGAGTTGGATGCTATCACTGCATTGAATGCTCATGTTGCTTTATTGACAAAACAGTTGCAACAGAATACTATGTCCGTGAATGTTGTCCAATTGCCATCAGTGTGTGAAATTTGTGGGGGTCCACATACATTCAATAGATGCCCAACCACAGACCCCAACAATATACCTATGGAGCAAGCTCAATGTCAGGCCATAGGGAATTTTCAGCGCCCGTACAACAACCAGTTCTCCAACATGTATAATCCGAGGTGGAGATATCACCCCAACTTTTCATGGAGGAATGACCAACGGCAGCACCATAATTTCAGGTCTCATCCTCACAGCAGTTCAGACCACCAGCCCCACAAGAGAAGCCAGATGAAGTGAGAGCAACACTGTTGACCTTGGCCAACTCCCATACATAATTTATGACAGAGACCAAGTCCTCTATTAGGAACTTGGAGATGCAAGTGGGACAATTGGAAAACATTCTGACTAACAGACCTTAGGGGAACTTACCTAGCAATATAGAGGTGAACCCAATAGAGCAGTGTCAGGCAATCTGCTTGAGGAGTGGTAAACAAGTAGAACAGGTTGCACCCCAACCACTGGTTGAAAAGAAGAATGAGTTGGAGAAGACATCTGATGCAGAAAAAAAGGGGTTACTGATGACCGTCCTATTTTAGAGAAGGCTCCACCAATGAGGGAATATACAGACAGAATTCCTTACCCTCAAAGATTTGTAAAGAAATCACTTGACAAACAATTTTCCAAGTTTTTGGAGGTCTTCAAAAAGATGCACATCAATCTCCCTTTCATTAAAGCCTTGGAGCAAATGTCAGCGTATGTCAAATTCATGAAAGATATCCTCTTTAAAAAGAGGAAGCTGTCAGACTATGAGACAGTGGTGTTGACGGAGAAGTGCAGTGCAATTTTGCTGAAGAAACTTCCCCCGAAGTTGAGAGATCCATAGAGTTTCACCATACCTTGCACTATAGGGAAGGTGACATACAAGCAGACTTTGTGTGATTTGGGGGCAAGTATCAACCTGATGCCCCTTTCTGTATTTCAAAAACTTGGGTTGGGGGAAGCAAAGCCGACAACAATTAACTTGCAGCTAACAGACCACTCAATCGTACATCACTGAGGTATAATTGAAGATGTATTGGTGAAAGTGGGAAAATTCATTTTTCCTGCTGACTTCCTCATTCTTGATATGGAGGAAGATGAGAATATGCCCATTATCCTTAGGAGACCATTCCTAGCCACAGAGAGAGCCCTCATTGATGTCGAGAAAGGAGAGTTAAAGCTCCGAGTCCAAGATGGGGAGATGATATTCACTGTTTTCAGGCCACCAACTGAACCACAAGCCGCTGACAGATTTTTGCTATTAGTGTAATTGATAAAGCTGATCTTCATGAAAGCTCCAAGGGTACTGATGCTCGTGGGGTAACATTAAAGCAACGTGAATAACCTGAGAGTAAAGTGAATGAAACTGTGAATGATGTCCAAGGGGTGAACTCTTCTGAACTTAACCTTGTAAAGAAGAAGAAGATAAAGAGAAATAAGAAGAGAACAATCCTGAAGTGGATTTGTTGTGGGGGTAATATACCCCCCTTGATTGAATAAGAGAACTGTGTTCAGCTAAATGACGTTAAAGACATCGCTAATTGGGAGGAAACACAATGTTTTAATTATGTTATTTTAATTTTTATTTTAGTTTGTCTTGAATAGTCTCACGGTCTTGTGTTTGTTGTGTTTTTATGACAGGTGAAGCTGGGACTAACTCCGAGCGGAAAAGGGCGAAAATGATGAAAACTGGGAGAAATCAAATATTTCAGTGAATTAGCACCGCGGCTCCTGGAGCAAGGGTCGCGGAGCCTCAGAGGCAGTGGCTACAAGGATGATTTCAGTGAATTAGCGCCACAACGCCAACCTGCAGGGCCGCGGCGCCAAAAGTTCAGAGAGTCCAGATGCCTGTGCAATTTCAAGAACCTCCTCCCAGACCTCCATTGTGACCGTTGTTGTGTGTCTGTAAGTTGTCCCTTTATTTTTAGTCTTTACACATTGGGGACAATGTATCGATTAAGTTTGGGGGTCTTACTTTGTCTTGTGTTTGTTTTGAATCGTTTTGTTGTGTTTTATTTGTTTTATGTATTTTGTTAGTCAATTTTTTTTATGGATCAAGTATGTGATAGTTGCTAAAGATATTGAGCGGATAAATTGGGATAATGTAATGAAATTAAAAGCAAAAATATGTGTGCTTAAGTTAGATATGCCAAAAATTCATGGACATCTAATTATTTGGATATTTGTGCTTAGCCTATGTGTTGTCAATTATGGAAAGTAAGGTTGAAAATGTCTAGAAAACCTGTTTGCTTGTTATTTGAGGCGAAATAGTTAAGATATACATGTTTAGGAAAATGATTCAGGCATTCTTTGATAGCCCTTCTGACCGTTCATTACCTACCCTGACATAAATTATATCCTTAGTCAGCTCCTTTGAGCCTAAAATAATATCTTTGTTTGACACCCTATGATTCCCTATTTGTGCCATAAGTGATAATTGAAAATTATTGAGATGAAAAGTGTTGAAAAAACAATAAAAAGAGAGTAAAAATTTTAGATTCTAATTTGTCAGTAAGGAACTTCTTTACATATGCAGGGTACCCCCAGGGTCGTATGTGTCTAAGTGCTGGCTTCTTGTCGTTCCATATCTCATATGAAGTTTTCTCTACTGACTTTGAAGGAACTCTGTTCAACATATAGATTGAGCTTTGTAATGCATATCCCCATAGGTATGTTGGTAGAGCTAAGAAGTTCATCATGGATTTAACCATATCTAATAAGGTCTGATTTCTCCTCTCAGTAACACCATTCATTTGTGGCGTTCTGGGAGGTGTCCATTTTGATTGAACTCCATGAAGCTTCAAGTAATCTAGAAATTATTTACTAAAGTATTCATCTCATCGATCTGATCGAATCTTGATACTTTTTTCAAGTTACTTCTCTACTTCTAACTTGTACTCCTAAAATTTCTCAAAAGCTTCAGACTTGTGTTTCATCAGTTACACATGCTCAAATCATGAGAAATCATCTATAAAAGTGATGAAATAAAGAAAGTCTCCCTTAGCTTGAGTTGAAAACGGCTCACATACATCGGTATGGACTAACTCAAGCATTTCTTTGGCACGTACCCCTTTCCCAGAAAGTGATTTGGTTGTCATCATTCCTCTTAAGCAAGATTCACAATTACCATATGACTCTAAGTCAAATGGTTCTAGGTAATCTAATTTCCTCAATCTTGTTATCCTTGATTCATTGATGTGATCAAGTCTGCGGTGCCATAAGTAGGTGGAATTTCTTGGATTACTTATTTTAGCTCGTTTATTATGTATATTGAAAATTTTATGACTACAGTTTAGAACATACAATCCATCCATAAGCGGTGCATTTCCACAAATAAAACCATTAAAAGACAATACATAACTGTCATTGGTAATGAATGGGGAAAACCCCTCAATGTCTAACACTAGGATAGAAATAATATTCTTCATCAATGAGGGAACAAAATAACAATTATTTAGTTCTAAACAAAATCTTGAAGGTAAATCTAGTCTACAAGTTCCCACGCGTTCAACATTCACTCGTGCTCCATTTCCAATGCGCAGGTCTACCTCCCATGGTCTGACATTTCTGCTGTTAGTTAGACCCTTCACATTATTACAAATGTGAGAACCATATGCGGTATCTAATACCCAGCAGTGAGAGTTATTTATAGACATATTTATTTCAATGACAAACATACTTTGTCCAACAGGTCCAGAAGCACCTAGTGTCTTGTCTCCTCTTGGATCTATGCAATGTCCCTTATAAGCTTTTATCATGTTGTGAAGTTTTGGAAGATTCACCTTGGTTTCATTCATGTTGAAGTTCACAATGAAATTCTCAAATGAACCAGGAAGCAAATTCAGGATCAGGTTGACATAGACATTTATAGGCAGCTTTGTTCCAATTGAAGCCAATCTCTCTATTAACCTAATCATCTTCAGAACATGTCGCGACTTTGGACCCGCCGTTCGACACACTGAAAAGATCCATCAACGATTCATACTCCATTATGCGGTGAGTCGTCATAGAGACTCTTCAAGTGTTCTAGCATCTCGTTAGAGCCCATGTTTTCATGTTGCTTCTGTAATGCTGTTACACCCCGTAATTCCAGGACATGTGTTTAAGAGAATGTACGTGAGAAGATACGACTTTAAGTTTGAAACGAAAGAAGGATTGTTTTTTCCTACATAAAATTATTTCGAGCCTCGTGAAGGAAAATGTTTAGTAATGAGAATTGGGTTCTCGAATTTGCTATTAGAGACGTTTAGAATTTATCAGAACTATGGAAGTTTATTTACAGAGTTGGATACGTGGGGCCCACCCGAGAAATTTTACGTTTTGTGGGGCCCACGAGGTTTCCGATATTTTGACTAATTATGAAAATTTCGGGAAACGAAATATTATAACCAATGGGAGGGCGACACGTGTCACCCCCCCACTTGGACTTGGTCGATTTTAGCCAAGGCTAAAATGGTCAAATGACCAAGGTAAGATGATCAAGTCTTGACTAGCCCAAAGCTTGATATAATTGACTAAGTCAATGAGCCCACTTGACTATAGATATTTAAATCCTCTTCATCCAAACCCCACAAGTGTTTTAATCTTAACCCTCCATTTAATTATATATTCATCCAAGTAGCAAGACTTGTCTCAACACTTAGAAAAAAATTGGAGAAACTTGAGCTAGGGAAAGAGGTGCTCTCGGCTTTGCACTCTCATGAAGAAGAAAAAATTCTGTTTGTTGTTCATAATTCACAATACTTCAACCCAAGGTTCCTAGGGGTATTGTAAGGATATCTCAATAGAAAGATCCCGAAAAAGCTACGTTTTTACGTTAGTCGCAAGAAGAAAACCTAAGTTGTTTTCATAAGTTTTGTTTGGAAATTGAAGGAAAGTTGTTTATGAACTTCTAAGGGCTTCAAATAGCGGATTGGAGCGTGAAGGAAATGAGCTAAGTTGCTAAGGAGCGACTTTAAATCTTGGAGTTATATTTGGACTTAACAAGGTAATGATCTTCATCTTACTTATGTAATTAAAGATTACATGTGTTAGTAGTTGATATATGATCATGTGAATTATATAATGAAGATTGACAAGTGTTGTGAATATTGGAAGCCTAAATCCGAGAATGGCCTTGTTAGTCATTGAAATTGAAATACAATTTGGTCGATAGTTATAATCGACGCATGTTATCTAAAGAGAAGATTGTAGTTGTTATAATCGATTGCGGCTATATAACATGTTAGACTAAACAACTTGGATTAAAAAGGAATTGGATGAGACTTTGCATTGTTGTACATTGTAGCCGAAAATGGCATTGAAATGTTGGACTATTTGGATATCAACTGTGGGGCAGAATTTTACACGTCCTGTGCGGCGTGTAATCCCCTTTGGCTAGTTGATGTGATGAGCTTTAAATGTGGCATATTGGTTATTGATTTCGGACCTTGAAAAAGGTGGAAAAGTATGTAGAAACAAAGGAAGTGCTGCCCAATTTTTCGTAGAATAAGAGTCCTTATACTTAGAAATATTCTACGTTGAAAGCTAGAAGTTGATAGGCGTATTGTGGTCATTATAGGTTGACATTCTACGCGCGACGTATTCAACTTGGCAAGTGGATTGAGTCGGAAAAGTATGTGGGACTTTTCTTATCTCTTGAGCATGAGTAGTTATAAATGTATAGTACGGTAGACGTACGAGATTTAAATGAATTCAGTTTCATTTGATATCCTTGACTTGTTTTTAAGAATGTCCAAGTTGGTTGAGTTAGATGATTAACTCACTTGTTTTTAAAGGATAAAAATGTCTTAGTTTCTAAAACATAAAGTTAGTATAACGACTTTATGGGAAGTTGGTTATAATAACTTTATGGAAAGTAAAAAAAGAATGGTTTACTCTAGTAATGTAAACAAAGATAAAAATGACTTGAAATAAGAAGGGCAATTTGATTTAAAGGCATCAATTGCTTAAAGTTTAAAGTAAAGGTCACTTGGTTTAGAGGCCTAAAAATGTATTTCTAAAGTTAAGAAACTTGATTTCTAAAGTTAAGAGACTTTAAGTATTCTGAAAGTTATGTAACTTGATTTGAAAATATATGATACTTGGTTTTAAAAGTATAAGTCTCTTGGTTATAAAAAGAATGAATTTGTCTAAAACATAAAGAGTTATAACAACTTTATGGGAAGTTAGTTATAACGGCTTTATGAAAGGTTAAGAGAGTGGTCTATTTGATTGATAGGCATGAGTTGCTTAGGTTGTGAAATTAGAAGTTACTTGGTTTCAAAGCCTTGAAATGAATTTCTAAAGGTGTACTAACTTAATTTGAAAAATAGACATGCCTTGATACTACGGGTGTTAGTATCTTGGGGTTTTATATAAAAATGAGTTTTTTGAAAAGAATGGAAGTACGTAGTACTTTGGGTTAAATTCCCGGATTTTTATATGACGAAAGTGCCTTGAGTTTATAAAATGAAATTCATTTTTGTACGTTAATGAAAGTCTAAAAGATTTTATGAACTTGCCTATGTTTGCTTGCGATAGCCTTTTAGTGCAAGTATTATATTTTTACGCTGACGTGACTCTCAGTTGGAGGGCCGGCTGTCTTGTTGTGAATTTACTTGGGCGACGCAAGCGGTGATGAAGGATTCCACGGGTATGCTTCCATTGTGATTGATCCATGGACATGCTTATACGATGAGGGATTCTGGGGCATGCAACCATGATGCGGGTTAAATTCCCGGATGCTATTATTACTCCATGGATTAGCTCCCCATGAAGACATGTACCCGAGATGAGGGATTCCACGGGCATGTTATATACTATTATTACTCCATGGACATGCTTATACGATGAAGGATTCCGGGGCATGCGACCATGTTATATACTATTACTCTATGGACTAGCTCCCCATGAAGACATGTACTCGAGATGAGGGATTCCACGGGCATGTTATATACTATTATTACCCCATGGATTAGCTCTCCATGAAGTCATGTACCCGAGATGAGGGATTCTACGGGCATGAGATATATATATATATATATTGCATATGTGCACGCCGACAGTGAGGTAGGATTCCACGGGCGTGTTACATGGATATATTTTACACTTACGGTTGTCGGCAGTGATGGAGGATTCCACGGGCACGCGTAGATGTTTTGCGGGCTTGAGACCCTTACTGGACTGTGTGATGGTTTTGAGGGCTTGTGTCCCTAGCCATGGTGTGACTATTGTTCATGTGTTGAAATAGTCTTTAAAAGGTAAAAATGAATTTCATTACTTTCATTTCGACAAGGCACGGTTGTATTGTTAATTTGATTATCATACTTGTCTCCAGCTTTTTATATATATACTTATGATTAAATTACAGTACTTTCAGTTTTACATACTTGGTACATATTTTGTCGACCTCGCCGGAGGCTGCGTTCATCTGCGAGTTGAGGTACATAGCTCGTTGATCCTCACTCTTAGGATCACTGTTCAGTTCTTAGAAAGCTTCATTTCTCCGGAGGCTTTGTCTTTTGGTACAGTTCCCTGAGGTTGTAGATTTATGTACATTCAGGGGTATGGCGGGGCCCTGTCACAGATTGTTATGTCAAAACTCTTAAGTGCATGAGTCATATCTTGTGGGTCGGTTTGTAAAAAAAAAGGAGGTAACTGCTTTTTCTTTTACGTATATATATATCCAGGGAGGTAGCCTTACCGGCTAACCTGTTATTTATTTTTTGTTGAGTTTATGTATGTTCCGCTGATTATCTCCGATGTATACATGTAAGGGTGCCCAGGTAGGGCACCAGTAGCGGGCCCAGGGTCGGGTCGTGACATTTGCAGTCATAGAGAACAACATTATACATTGTGCCAGGATAGCATCGTCTAGATGTTTTTGATAGGCTATCTTGTCAAACAGGGGTAACTCAGCAGAATCTTTAGTAGGGACTGTGGGGAATACTGTGTCTAACACATACTTAATTCTTTCTAGTTTTAACACTAATCGCAGATTTCTTAACCAGTCAGGATAATTAGCTCCGGTCATCTTGTTTGTTTCAACCAACATTTTAAGTGACAGATTCAACATTGTAAACTGAAGAAAGATAGACTTGAAATTAACATTCTAATATAATTTCTATTGAACACATTCGTTAACTAACTAACATGATCTATAGTTTAATTAGCTCCCACTATTTTAACATACTATTTTACCCCATGAAAGAATATGGACTCATATCAAATACGATCATAATGTCCCAAGATCCAGACTCATGTTGTCTCCGCATTTGCTGAGGATGATAACTTCAACAACATGATCTGGTAGGTCTCTAAACCAATTACAAATAATTTGCAACTCTTGGTTGATCGAATGTTCTAAACATACGATATACGTCCCTCGGTTTGTCTGACACTGAGGCGCCAAGACAACCTAGCAAGCCAACCCCATTATGTGACTGCAATTATGTATCTAAGTGGGCTTTTGCCTTCATCAAGCAAACACTGGGGTGTAAATACTCACGAAGGTTTATCACCTACTACAACATTTATATGCATCTATGAAAGGGTCTGAGTCCTCGTAGACTTAGAGCAAATGTTGGGGCATAAATTCGCATCTTGCCGAAAAGGATTTTGCACCACAATCAATTATAACGGACGACACGTTCATTTTAAATGAGACTTGTATTAAATTTTGGGAAACTTTTAATTCAGGGTTATATTCAAGATCAACTATCACATGTTTCAAACATTACTCAAAGCATTTAAACATGTATTTGGGCGCCGCCTACCCAAGCATGATTGCAGACTCTAAACTAGTTTTGGGGCCCGCCTACCCAAGCATGAATTGTGGACTCTAAACTAGTTTTTGGCACCGCCTACCCAAGCATGATTTGCGAACTCTAAAACTTAGTAAAGTAAATGACGATTATTTAGCACGTAAACAGTATACCAACATACTGTGTAATAAAAATCATGGATTAAATTTTGAAAACTGAGATTTTAACTTTCTGGACGTCAGGCGCCGCAGCGCTTAACAGGCAGAAACTTTTGGTTTATGTTTCTATGAATTAGGGCCGCGGCGCTTCAGTTTCAGTAAGCTCCGAATTTTAAACGAAGGTTTTAATCACGACCCCTGATAATTACTGTGACCGACATCGGGACGCTCCGACATGGACCCGCGGCATCGCCGTGAAACCTTAATTGGCGTTGCGGCACCCTACAATAGGGTCGCGGCGTTGACATTCTATTCAGAGCGGTTTCTGTGCTGATTTTCTAAAAATTGTCCAACCCCTAAATCTAATTTAGGGTTCAGATTATGGATCTTTTACTACCACCCGCCATTATCAATAACGCACATGTCGACCATCATCCATTCCTACATGTTCTTCGTCGTGCACCATGTTCGCAATGAACCGGTTTCTGCATAAGGCTCAATTCGTGCTAGAACGGAATGACTTCCTCGATTTAGCGTAGTTGATAATTTAGAGTGATTACAAAGGTTAATCGCTCAGTCAAAGTATGTCAGATTTCAAGTAGCCTTGTTTTAATTCAGATTAAAATCAATTTTACGTTTAACTCATATTATTATGTCTTTCAATTGTTACGTAACCATTGAACCAGCCCGGGCTCTGATACCACTTTAGGGATTTGTTGGGTCTAAAACACACAAGTAAGGCACAACGGAAGTTTAAAATTTTATTAACTTACTTGCCCCAACAAATTCGTCTGGTATGTTTATGTTACAATTGAAATCTGCAAAGACACAAGAAAACTTACAGTTTATGTTTTGCAGTCTCTATTAAAAGGCGTGCACGCGATTGTCTACTCGGGTGGAAGCCTAGCTTCGGTATATCCCTCTGTCAGGAAAGATATGAAATCTTGGCAGAGATTTGAGAGGATTTTAATCTCTGAACTCTGAGTTCAGAAAGTAAGAATTGAGTGTATTAAAATTATGGGTTAAGTGCTAAATATATAGTGGAGGAGAAAACCAAATCAGACTTGGATCAGGCTTAAAACCTTATCGAAAATCCAAAATTCAGTGGGCCAGTCGGACTGGGCCCACTGTCGTACCAGCGCCGCGACGCCTCCCCTGTTTTCAATATTTCTGCACGTTTTAATTTTGATTAAATCTAAAATCCAATTTTGACTTAATTAAATAATTTCCATCAAATGGAAATTATCCCATAATTTATTATTGATTAAAATATATCGACTCTAAATTTAATATTTTATATTCTCTCAATATACCCTTAGATCGAAAAGACAATCGACTTAGTGTGACCCTTTACGCCTTCACACATCGACACTTAATCAAATTAAGGTTCACACGGAACTCCTAGACTACGTCATATGACGAACTCAATGTGTGAAGTACGTTTACAAGACTCTAGTAAACACAACCTCTATGTGGGATGATAAATTCCTTTCATTCGCGACACACTCGATCAAGCTTAGGATTTGTCAAGTGTCTATCCAAATGGCTTGATCACTTTATCTCATCTATATTAGTCAACTAGATCATACCCTAGATATGTCTCTTGCATTGGTCAATGACTTGGTCGACCTAATATCACTGAGAAGCTGAGTGTTCTCTCGAATATCTAATTGAGGAATGAATCCTATTCTTGGCTCAACTACCACCTCAGACTATCGCAATGTGCCCAATTCAAGCCATGTCTTATCCTATAAGGAATTTAATCTTAGGACATGATCAAATTACATTACTCTACAAACCAGGTGCGTATTGACCTCAAGTCAAAAGATCTTTATCTCCCACATGCTGATAATACTCTAGACATGTATAACAAATAGTTTATCAGCAGGGTATGTCAATACCCTCTAAGAGTATTCATGTGTCCATCACTAGCAACCATTACTAGTAGTAAGTGAGACATACTATATTCTCTAAAAATGTGATGCAGATCACATGTCGACTTATAATATATCATTGATATCTCATTCTCAATTATCATCAGTCGATGCTACTTTAAGAACTACGCTCTATCATTAATATTTCACTCTATCAATGACAACGTAAGCTCAAGGGATGCACATTAATGAATAATACAAACAATCAAATAATAATTCAGCAATTGCAAATGCCATAAATATATTAATCTCATTAATAATACGAATGTGTTCAAGTACATTTGTCCCTAAAATGATTGTCTCTAGGACATATATACTTTCAAGTAGCAACTTACCAAAGTGAGAATATGAGTCGAAGTAATAGTCAGTGCTAGTCTTGTCGGTGTCCACACATAGCGGTGTCTTCCTCCACCTCAACATTGGAGCTTTCCGTGATAGATTTGCTTCCATTTTCATAGTTTCTTCGACAATCCATTTTCACAAGAATGGGTCTCCAAGTTTAGGGTTTTAGGCTCCTGTTTAGGGTTTATGGAAAGATCGGTCTGTTGTGTGGGCTTTTCGTTGTAAACCATAACACACCAATGCAATAACTTGGCCTACTGCCTCGGTTGTTCACTCATCGTTTTAGGAGATGTGCTTTCTTTTTGGATTGTCATCTGAAGTCCCTACTTTTTCTTTCTCTTTTTCTTTTCATCAACCCCTCAAGTATACCTGTCTACCGGTTCAATCCGGTCAGGACCGGTTGACCGATACCGGATTGAACCGGTTACCGGTAGGCCCGTGCGGTTCCAAGTCAATCCGATCGGACCGGTTCAAATTTTGTTTTTTTTAATGTTTTTTTATTCCAAAAATGTAAATTAAATTCAAATTAAATATCTAATATAATATAGTTTTATATTTTAAGTTTAAAGTTAACTTTGTATTTTATAGTTTATAACTTTATACTTTATATTGTAGTTATACTTTTATTAATTTATTAAATTATAAGGCATAAGTTAACAACTAAAAAAACAATAAAATAAAAATTAATGATAAGATGTAAACTTTCGAACTTTCATTATTCATAATGCTAAAAAGAGTACATAATGAAGTAATAATATTTCATTTATATATTATGCACCCTTCTAACAAGTGCTTCATAATTTATAGGTTGATTGAATGTTGTGGCCTCATAGCCTCTAAATTTGGAGTATTAATTCCAGTCCCGCTACCGCCACAACTTGTGCTCCCGCTTTCCAAATGTTGTTGATTTCTTCATCTTCCGGATCATCAACGTCTACGTATCCTTGATTTCTTCTCTCTGATCTGATTCAATCCCTTAAGCAGACTAAGACTTCTAATGTGGTTCCGCTCAATGAGTAACTCGTGTCTCTTATTTGGTCTCGTGCTTGGCTGAATGCACTTTCAGAAGTCACTGTTGAGATAACACATTAAGAACATCCTGTGACATAGATGCAAGTACCGGAAATTGTCTTTTGTTATCCTGCCACCATTGTAAAGATTGAAAGTTCTTCTTCGACTCCATTGACTTTTGTAAATAAAATTGCATCTCATCACAATTTCGACTTGTGGTTGCTTGTGTTGTTGTAAAAGTTCTCCAGATATCTAAAGATTCATTATCATCGTCTTCATTGAATCCTACAGATTTAGACACAAAACCAGAGCTAGAAGGAAGATTAGTAGCAGAGTTGTTGTTATCAAATAATGTAGCATAATATTCAGATAATTTAGTTAAATTACTATCAAGTTTACTTATGAAATCAATTGAAGATGAAGTTTTTGTTGCACCTACTTCCATATAATTATATAAATTAAATATTAAATTATGACAATCTACTTTTTAATAGAAGGATTTAAGATTGCACCAATACAATAAATATCAGGAATATGAAAAAAATATTTTTAAACTTTTCAAACATAACTGTAACTGCAACTTTATATTTTATATTTGATTTTAAACCCCAAAGTAAATATGAAATTTCAGCTATATGAGCTAAACCATTACAAACTGTTGGGTAATAAGATCTTGAAAATTCAACAGTAGCAGTGTAAAATTTACGTAAATTTTTTAAAAGTTCAGAAATTGATTTCTAATGTTCGTCGGTTAACATATAAATCACGTTCTTATAATGAGCATTTGAAATATGTGTTATGAGGTCTTTAAACTTGTAACATTCTTTTAAAAATAAATAAGTATAATTTCATCGTGTAACAACCTCACCTGACATGTATTTTGGTCTGAAATTAAATTGTTTAGATTTTTCTTTAAATTTTATTATTCTATTTTTTTTATTATTACCCTGAATAACTCCAACAGCTCTTCGGACAAGAGATAATTCAGTTTCAAATAAATTAAGATCACTTTGAACAATTAAATTATAAATATGACAAGCACAACGAACATGAAATATATCAGGAAGTGGCGGTTCTAATTCCACTTTTAAAAGATCTACAACAGCAGTATTATTAGATGCATAATCGAATGGTATACAAAGTACTTTTTTATAAAGATTCATATTTATTGCAACAACACAAATAGTTTCGCTTATATATTTTTCAGTATGACTTTGATCCTCGTCATACGGAAAAGAAATAATACGTTTTTCCATTCTAAAATTTTCATCAATCCAATGGCAAATAAGTGTTAAATAATCTCTACCGTTTACAGCATTCTCAATGTCTGAAGTAAAACTAACTAGGCATGGAAGGTTAGCTAACAAATGTTTCAAATAAATAACATACTCAGTATAAATTCTAAAAATATCGGCTCTACAAGTAGTACGAGGAACACCTTTAAATAAAGGATTATATACTCTTTGAATATATGTAATTAAATATGAAGAAGAAGCAAAACAAAAAGGTAAACAACCTCCGAAAACCATTTTTGCTAATTCAATGCGATCCTTCTTTGGATCGTAGTTAACAATCCCCCGTTAATTGATTAAGTTGTTGTTGACCGGATTCTAAATCAAAGACAGTACCCCACTGTGTCGGATGATCTTTCAATAAATGTCTACCTATAGTGCCCGTCCCCCCGGTACCACGCCCTCTCTTATGTTTATAAGTTTTTCCACAAATATTACATCTAACTCTATCAGTGTCCCCAATTCTATAATAAAATTTCCACACTTTACTCATTTTTCTCCTACTCGTTACTTCTGATAAAGGAGGTCTACCACTAGTAGTATTAACATTGACAGAAGGCACACTAGTAGGTGTAGGAGTTTCAGTTTCAACAATATTATCTATATGAACATTATCATATTCATTATCTTCTATTCCAAAATCTTATTGCATTTGATCATAATCTATTTTGATTAGATGATGAAGAACATTTAAAAATTTTACCCCTTAAAATAGATTTACCTTTACCCATTGATCTCTTTATCATAACCATTATAAACAATTTAATTTAAAATTTAATTTAAATAATCAATAAATAAATATGACAATTTAATAAAATAATTAGAGAATGAAAGTATTAAACGAGTGTACCAAACTTCGGAATTCAGAATTCAATTGAAAATCGAAGCTCGAAGTCTTGCATCTTGCTACTTTGAAAACTAATAATAATAATAACTTGAGAATTGATAATAGAGAGAATTAGGAGTGTATGAGAATTGAGAAAATTGTAGAAATAATTGTGTGATAAAAATGAGAAGAATATAGAGTATTTATAGAATTTTTAAAGGGTAAAAATGTAATTAATAAATAATAAATAATAAAAAATAAAAAAGACCAACGGTCCACTGACCCTTGTCCCCCCAAGCTTCTATCCCCCAGGCCCCAACGGTAATGTTACCGTTGGGCAACAACCCTTTTATTTTTTTATTACGTTACCAGATCGGACCGGATAACCGGTAGCGTTACTGATTTCCATTACCGGTTCCAACCGATCCGGTCCTTACCAGATTTTATCATAACCCGTGCGGGTTGGGGTTGGGGGCCAAACCAACCCTCAACCCGTTAAAGCCTACCGGTCCGGACCGATCCGGTTACCTGTTAACCCGGACCGGTTGACACATTTACCCTCAAGTCCCTAATGTTTCTTTTCATCAACTCTTCAGTCATGTCAAAAAAATTATACCGCTAGTAATATAGGTTTCACCTAGATCCATACTCTTATATATGTGTTGTTTCATTTGTTTTGTATCGTGATATCTTGCTGTCTTATTTTTCTTGAATTTCTGTATTAACTATGTTTATTTTGAGTCGAGAGTCTATCAAAAACAACCTCAAGTAGAGGTAAGGTCTGCGTACATCATACCCTCTGCAGTTCCCACTTATTGAATTACACTGAATATGTTGTTGTTGTTGTTGTTGTTACTAATATAGTAATATCTCATTCTTGTTAAAATTTTACTTTTTTGCTAAATCAACTAAGGCTTTGCGCTTAATGAAGTTTTTAATGTTAATTATTTAGATCTCTGATTGGTTTTTAGGTCTGAATCTTAATTATTCAAATTTTAACCATTAAGTATGTTTGTATTTTTTTTGTTACAATTATTATGGATCTGAATAGATCTGAATAATTAAGAATTGAAATAAAATTTTAATATCATTAGGATGTTTATTCAAAAAAATTATAAAGATGACAGTTTACCAATCTCATCCATTCACAGTTATTGTCATCGCCCGCCATTATCGATTACCATCACCGTTGTTACTATCACCACCGTCACTATCAATCGCTACAATCAGTCATCACCACCATTAATCACCATTTACAATCACCACTATCTACTATCATTACAACAACAATCACCAATCACTACCAACTATCACTATGATCAGTCACATCACTATTTATGACTGCCATCATTATCTTACGCCACAACTATCAATTATTACCACCAACTCAACCATCAAACACTATTAATTACCACCATATTGCTAGCTACTACCACAACACCATCAACAGTCAATACCATTTCCAATAGGCACACACATTCACCAACCGCTAATCGTAATCATCACCAACTGCCAAATAATTTCTTAAAATATTTTATTAATTTAGTATTTTATTATATTTTAAATTTATTAATTTTTAAATAAAAATAAGTTTTACACATGTTGAAAAGCATACAATCTATTATTTAGTATTCAAATTTTAGTAGACATCTTAATATTCATATTTGTATTTTAATTCAAATATTTAAATCTTAATACACATCGTAACATTCACATATATATATATATATATATATATAAATTCGGACGTTTGATGCATGCTAATGTAAGATAACAAACTTGGATAAAATATACGTCAAGATGTGCTAGTTGATCAAGAAATCATCATTATTAGAAAAGAAAATAAAAAATATTGATGACTGCCCACAACAACATAGCCACATATTGTAGCATACGAATTCGGAATTGGACAAAACCAGTTTCTGTGTGTAATAAATAATAATACGGATCTACTCATATGGTAATATGTTCCAAACCTCCCCCACTCCCCACACCCCCACCCCCGATCACCTCAAAATCTAACCAAGTTTTTTAGTGATATAAACCTATTGGAACCTTCAAATCATTAATCCTATTGTAGGGAGTTAGGGTGAAAGTCCTATTCTGATAGTATTTTGAAATGGTGCTTTCTCCCTCTTTTGTGATTCATTACAGATAAAGGCCTATATTTATTACTGTATATGACAAAATTCATATAACACAGCTGAGCGAATTATGTCATGACACGTAATAATTGACGTTGAGTCAGATACAACTCAATTTTTGGCACTACCGATTGAGCAGGAGTAGTAACGGTGGCATCAAAAGGTCGCGAGGTACCAAAAATTGAGAAGGTCAAGTGAACGATTCGAATTCCAACGGGTAGTCGTTACTCGTCTGATTCCACACCTTCCAAAGGAACATTGATGACATTTATGAAGACACTAATTGTCAAATTATTACAATACTTATTTATTTGTATTAATAATGGAGTATATCGTGGGGTGTGTACCCATAAGCTCAAGTATAAATAGGACTTATTGTTCCATTGTAAATCATCATATGCAAGTTATTACAACACACTTTTCGATATCATTCTTTGAATCAGTACTTGTGCTTTCATACTAGTCGGATTTACTACTCTGAAGCCTTATGGATAAACTCATAACAGGCTCAGGCTAATTATCTCTTAACTTTATCTTATTCTTACTTATTTTCATCGTATATTAGCTAACAGTTTTCTAAAAGTAGTCACTTGAGACCTATGTGTCCTTGACCACGTGAACAAATTTAACTATACTATTTTACGGGTAAACAGTTTGGCCCACCGTGGGGCCTGAGCAGTAGTGGTGTCACAACTAACCCATCTTCACTAATTTAATCTTTTATTGAGTATTGTTTTTGTCAGAGGGCATGAGTGGAAGAACTTAGAGGCAGCTGCAACATTAAGGATAACATTGACAGTATGGCAATCAGACCAGATACTAAAGGATCCAACAGTCACACACGGAGCCACCTCTAGAGGCAGACAAACCCGGGAGGAGGATGTTCCCAATGACGAAATGCATGAAGAAGACATGCAGGCCCAAGGACACAGAATGTCGTGATGAGCGAGCAGTTATACACCCTAAAACGTTTCTTCTCTGAGTTTGTGTCCAATAATACTTGCAGCAGACCATCAGCTGCAGCCACGCCACGCCACCAACAAATGACACATGTGCTGTGAGGAATGGTCAGAACAGGCCAAAACTTAATGACGCCTTATGAAGTGAAATCATTCCTGAAAATCCTTTCCAGGAGCATGTGTTGAAATTTATAAAAGATATGACAAACAGAGTGGATACCAACGCAAAAGAGGAAAAGAAAAATGCCAAGGAATTCCGGCACCGATTAAATCAGATATTAGGAGCCCCTCATGTAACTGAAGGACCGGATGCGAAGAGTATATGCAGTTAGAATACAAACCATAATATATGCCCCAACTAATTCCCAAAAGGTTTAAAATGTTGTTCATACCCAAATATGATGGAACTATAAATCTGCATGAGCATATAACGACATATACTACAGTCGTCAAAGGGAAAGATCTAAAAGAACATGAGATAGAGTCGGCCCTGATAAAAAAATTGTTGAAACGCTCCTGAGAGAGCCTTAACATGGAATTCACTTCTCCCTGAGCACTCAATTGGATCGTGCACCATGTTTGTCGATATGTTCATAAAAGCACATGTGGGAGCACGGAAGATGAAGACGAGAAAGGCGAATATCTTCCGTATTGCATAGGGAGAAACTAAACTCCTTAGGGACTTTATTACACAGTTCTAGAAGAAGCGTATACTACTACCCGTGGTCGTAGACGAATGGGTTGCAAAGTCTTTCACAAATGGTTTGAACCCATTGAATTCGGATGCCTCACGAAAATTCGAAGAGAATCTTTTGGAATTCCAAGATACTACTTGGAAAGTGCACAATCGATATAAGTCAAAGATTCGATTAAAAAATGATCTACTCGGGATTCATACCGAGAGCATCTTTCACAAATCAGATAAAGGAGTTGGATAAGAATCATTTTCAAACTTATCCTACTCCCGGGAAACAAGGGAGAGGACATGGCTTTTGTTCCCTTGAAAAATGAAATAACAATAGAGGCCCTAGAAGAAATAATCTAGGACTGGTGAATTACAACAAAGGAAATTCATCTAGCTCCTCAACAAAGGACCTGGATACCCAAAATTATCTTAATATAACATCAACATCAATGAAGATCAGATGGTGGCAGTACTAAAAACTCATCCGACATCTCAACCTTCTAAGCCACTATGATCCGATATAAATTCTATAGTTCAATCCATTTGGTGTGACTTTCATGACACTCACGGACATAAAATCATAGATTGCAGACACATATGGGAAGATGTAGCAGGAATGTTAAGCAAGGCCACCTATGAGAATATTTGAGTGAATGAGCTCGCAACAACTATGAGCGGGGACCTCCCGTTGAAGGCAAACCTAATCTGAATGCCCTACCATATGTGATAAACACGATCTTCGGAGGATCTATGATCGCTTCTACATCTTTTACTACGGCTAAAAAATAAAAAAATTAGTTACTCAGAGAAGAGATTCCAGGAAATACCATATGAACATACAATTATTTTCACCGATGAAGACACTACGAGTTTTATCCCCCCCCCCCCCCCCCATAATGATGTTCTGGTCATTACGGTACCTATTGGTTGCTTCCAAGTAAAGAGAATTTCGGTCGACCCAGGAAGCTCTGCTAACATCATCTGGCTAAAAAGGTTGTAAAAGAAATGAAATTGGCAGAAAAAATTATTTCAGCAACCAGAACACTCTTCGATTTCAATATGTCCAGTGAAATCACTAAAGGTGAGATTGACCTATCGGTGGATGCTATGAGAGTCGTGAAGGTAACCAAGTTTTATTTCATCGATGGTGATATAAGATATAATTTTATATTTGGGAGGACGTAGATACACGATATGAAGGTGATCCCATCAACGTGCATTTGCTGTTGAAATTCCCAACATAGGAATGAAACCAACAAATTACGAGGTAATGACCCTATGTCAGGAAGATGTATGTCATAGAGGAACCAGAAGCAGCAGTGGACCCAAAATAGCAATTACAAGAAGCAGAACCCTCATCAAATAATGGCCATCAGGTTCTGCCAGGAAAAAGCAGAATCAACATATCTGAAAAAGAGTTTTCAGATCGATACCAAAAAAATGTACATAGCTGTTCCAGCTGAAATATAGAACATCGGTGGAAAGGTCGAGAAGGCACCTAAAAATTGCTTTAGAAGCTAGATTAGGAAAGTGTTTTCCGAGTTCGAGCAAATGCAATCTTTTCGCTCTTTTCCGCTTCTCTTCTTTATGGTGTCTAGATATTTTTAGGTACCGGATGAGTCGGATGCCACTAAATATATGATAGAAGAGCTTGAGTAGATAGATCTGTGTGAATAAACTCCTAACAAGAAGGTATACCTGGGCTCGGGGCTAACCCGAAGCTTAGGAGTTTAATTCTTAATTATATTACAGCTAATAGTAATTGTTTTTTCTTAGTCGCATAAGGATATGACAGATATCCCTTCAGAAGTCGTAACTCATAGGCTATATTTGGATCTCAGTTTCCCTCATGCGCGGCAGAAGAAACAACATATCCTCGATGTCCACAATAGGTTTGTAAAAGAAGAGGTAACTCTACTTAATGTAGGATCAATTCGGGAGGTAAAATATCCAGATTGGTTAGCAAACGTGGTTGTTGTTACCTAAAAATGGGAACAAATTTATAATGTGCATTGACTATAAAGATTTAAATAAGGCATGCCCTAAAGACTTGTTCCCGCTTTCGAACATAGATTAGATGATTGACGCTATGGTCGTACATGAGATATGTAACGTCTCGGAATTTTGGATAATGATTTGAGCACCTAAATGAAGGAAATAGACCCGAGTGTTGGGAGAATTTTGTTATATTTACATATGCTAATAAGGAAATTAGTTTATAAAAGGATGTGATCCCGAAATAATTTTGGACGTAACAAATGTGACGATGGGGATGTGAAAATAAATTTGGAGTATGCATAAAAAACTTATGGACTAGTGTCATTTACAAGAATTATGGCATTGAATATAGAAGATTTTATGAATTATTAGGATTTAAATGAAATGAGATCTAGAATTAATTATGTGTGTAATTGATTAATTACGGGATGTATTAATTATTAATGGAGGGAGGACTACTTAATGAGGACAATACGTGTAGAATTTTGGGAAAGTTCCTAATGACTAAGTGATATTTTTTTTTTGTAATGGCAGTTAGTAGCATTTCGTGGGAATTGGGATAGGGAACAAAATGATTAGAGAGTAATTGGCTTCACACGGGGAGAGTATATTATATATCTCTCCATTGGGAATTACTTAAAACAATAAGAAAATAGTACCACTAACATTCAGCAACTCCCTTATAGGGGTGCACAAAGGGTTAAAACCGGACCGGACCGAAGACCGGACTGAATTTCTCGGTCGGTCGGTCCAATCATTCAGTCGGTCAGTTTCGGACGAATGGACTTGATCCTCACCCAGTCCCCAAATGACTGACCCCGGCCGGCCCACCACCCCCACCCCGCTGACCCACGAGCGTGACATATGAAATATAGGTTGTAAATTGATCAAACTTTATACTGTCATAACTTTGCGCTCGGACGTCCGTTTTACCTAATTTGTTTTTTATTTCGCGTATTTTTTCGAGACGAATAATCCATTCGTTTGCTTCACCGGATTTCTCAAAAAACGTCCATATTGCCCCTCAATTTCTCTTTTCCCCCAAATCGTTACGTTTTTTCCATTTTCAAATCTAAATATCTCGCGATGTACAATAGATTTCAACGTAAAAATTTCGTGGCACCGCGTCCGAGAATGTCAATTTGTATTGGTAATTCAATTTTTAAAAAAACGGGCCGGAACCGACCGAATTATATAATATTATATATTAGAAATTTAGAAAATTAGGAATTATATATATTAGGAATTTAGAAAATTATAAATTATATATATTATATATATTAGGAATTATATATATTATAAAAATAAAAAAATAAAAAAATTCGTCCGACGACCGGACCAAAACCGAATTCTTAAAAACGAGGACAAGACCGGACCGAATTTCTGATCGGTTATCCGGTCGAACCAATTTTGTGCAGCCTACTCCCTTACTATTTTCAATTAGTAACCAATTCATTCTCTATTGTTGATCCTCCATTTCAGACCTTTTTATATTTATAACAAAAAAAAATCAGCAAAATAAATTCACTTTGATATTTGAGAAAGGAAATGAGGACGTACTGTTTATCAGCAGTGTGGCATCCTCTACAAATTTGTGGGCATTAACAAAGAAGCAAAGATATCACTATAATATGAGGCCAGCTCAGCACATTGAAAAAGGAAACGAGGATTGTCTCTGATATGCAGAAAAGGCATACTAAAATGGGCTATGATGATTATTTTTCTGGTCTACCTACTTACTAGCTTTGAGAAAAATCTGACATTTATTTGTGGACATTCGAGATCATGGAAGAGAAACAACGTGAAAAGCAGAACGGAGATTCATTTATTGAGAAGTTATTTGAAGAGTTATAAGCGAGGTATGTTAAGATAAATCATTCTTTCTTTTGGCATGTTCTACGTACAAAATATAACTGTGGTATTGCTCCATAATTTATTCTACTCCTAGAGTTAAGGAATATTCATGTTATTGATTCTATGCTAAAAGGATGTCTAAATTATTCCTAAGTCCTTATTAAGGTATATGGAAAAGATGTTGATAAGTGTTTTTAGTAAGTATTAGAGCCTAGTTGACTTTGCTAAGTTAAAGTAACCGATAAGTATTAAGAGCTCAGACTAATTTAATAAATAAGTGGTATTTTTTTAGTAGACATGTTCAAATAAGTCATTGCGGCATTAAGTGAATAAGGTATCGACAAACAAATTATGTTAAAATAATTTGGTCCCCTTAAGATGTTCACACTATTAGAAACACAGTTATTTCAAGATTTTAGAATGTCATTTGCATAGAAACTAAGATATAATCAATTTGTTTTACATTTTCTAGTTCATAGTTGATTAGATAAAATTATTATAAGTATAAATTACTCACGGCCCATATAAGAATTAATTAGACAGTTCGGATCTGTTATCACCAATCAGATGTTTTCATAATGCTAGCCAAAGGAGCAAGGACATTATTGTCATCCAATAAATTCAGGGAATATTTTATTACCATTCATGCATTTCATTTGCATTGCATTCCTATATGACCTTTGACCACTGGTGCTACGCACACTATTGTATATTATATATATGTAGGAGATATGGAAAAAGAGGGAAAGGTGTTATATACGCACACCACCTGCAACTGGTACAAATTATCATAAAAGAGACCTAAGATGCCACATATCGAGCTTGTGTGGTCAAAATGGATGTCTGTGTGGACAAGACGATATGATAATGTTGAATCATGTGTGGCTTATATGATATAACTGAATGCTTGTGTGGTGGTTATGTATAGGATTCATGTGTGGAAATTAGTACACCGCATTTGCATCATGCATACATTCATATTGAAGCCTGTGTGGCATGTCTGTGTGATCGATAAGACTTGTCTGTGTGACCGAAATAGCCTGATGCCAAGAGGCCGATATTAAAATCCTGTGTGGCATATCTGTGTGATCGATATCAGGTTGTCTGTGTGACCTATATAACCTAACACCCATATAGGATGTCATGAAAATGAAGATGCAAGTTTGGCCAATATTATACCGCATTTGCATTGCATACCATTTAGACATATGTATTGGGGTCTCAGAGGTATGTATTGTTGGTCAGTTATTTCTGGTTTAGTTGTTGTTATACTCATGTTATGATATTATTCGTATCTAACATACTCAGTACATTAGTCATACTGACGTCCCTTTTGTCGGGGACGCTGCGTTTCATGCCCGCAGGTTCAGTTACAGAGAGTGATGGTTCACACTGGTAGGTTGCTGGTTCAGCTGATGTCGGAGCACTCTATTTGTTCCAGAGTTGCAGTCTAGTCTTGGTATGATATTTTGATGTCATATACTCTTTAGAGTCTTGTAGACAGGTGTCATGTGGATAGTGGTTTTGTATGGCCTTGTCGGCTTTGGCGTAGGCATGTATATATGTATAAGTCAGTTTTCTAGTCAAGAGCTTTCATAATATTTTTCGGCTTAGTCCGTGCTTATTGTGATTATATTGTGATGATGTGATTTGAGGTACCCGGCGGGTGAGATTCGGGCGCCCGTCGCGGCCCTCCGGTTTGAGTCATAACAAACTTGGTATCAGAGCATGTCTGTCATAGGGAGTCTACAAGTCGTGTCTAGTAGAGTTTTGTATATGAGTATGTTGTGTACCATACTTATACGCATGAGGCTTCCTGACATTTAGGGATGATTTATATTCTTTCATCTTCTAAATCATGCAATAAAGCCGAGTTATGAGTATTCCACTCCTAATCCATCTCGTGGTTACGAGTTCAACAATGTCTTCAGCGAAGGAGAAGTCCAGGAGTGTGAGGGCTATGTAATAAGGATTAGATATGTCACCCCAACATTCGAGGATGAATGTTTCTAAGAAGGGAAGGATGTAATGTCTCCGAATTTTGGATAATGATTTGAGCACATAAACGAAGGAAATAGACCCGAGCGTTGGGAAAATTTTGTTATATTTACATTACGCTAATAAGGAAATTAGTTTATAAAAGAAAGTGATCCCGAGTCAGTAAGTGGAGAAGGACAACTACATGGAGGAGAAGACAGATAGCAAAGAAACTCTTCTTCTAGCACGAAAGGAAACTGATGATGGCCAAATAAATTTCTGGTATCTTGACAGTGGTGCAAGCAATCACATGTTTGGAAATAAAGACAAGTTCGTGGAGTTAGACGAGTCAGTAAGTGAAAATGTTTCATTTGGAGATGATTCCACAATAGCAGTGAAAGGGAGAGGTAACATCCTTATTTGTTTGAAAGATGGAAGACATCAGTTTATTTCCAATGTATACTATGTGCCCAATATGAAAAGTAACATACAACTGTTAGAGAAAGGTTATGATATTCATATGAAGGATTATAATCTTTCTATAAAATATGATAAGAATAATTTCATTGCTAAAGTGTCAATGTCAAAGAATAGAATGTTCCTGATCAACATACAAAACGATGTTGCAAAGTTCCCGAAATCTTGGCACAGGGATGCATCATAGCTTTGGCATCTTCGATTTGGGCATCTCAATTTTAGAGGTCTAGAGCTGCTATATAAGAAGGATATGGTGAAGGGACTACTTCGCATAAACCATCCTGACAAGCTTTGTGAAGGGTGTCTAGTCGGGAAGCAATTCAGGAAAAGCTTTCCAAAGGAGTCAAAGTCAAGAGCCAAGAAAACTTGGGTATATTTCTTGAAACATAAGTCAGTAGTTTTCAAGAAGTTCAAAGCTACAGTGGAGAGAGAAAGTGGTATAAAGATCAAAGCCATGAGATCCGACCGAAGTGGAGAATTTACTTCCAGGGAGTTTCAAGAGTTTTGTGAAGCAAATGGAATTCGTCGACCAATGACAGCTTCTAGATCCCCCAGCAAAATGGCATGATAGAAAGGAAGAATGGAACAATCCTCGACATGGCACGAAGCATGCTCAAAAGTAAGAAACTTCCCAAGGAGTTTTGGGCCGAAGCAGTAGTGTGTACAGTCTACTTGTCAAATCGATCTCCAACAAAAAGTGTATGGGGAAAGAAAACGCAAGAGGAATGGAGCGAACGAAAGCCTGACATTTTCCACCTGAGAACCTTTAGAAGTATAACCCATGTTCACATACAATACGAGAGAAACACGAAGCTTAATGATAAAAGCGATAGCTTTATCTTCATCGGCTATGATGATAATTCGAAGGGCTACACGTTGTACAATCCAGACAATAAGAAGATTGTGATTAGTCGAGATGTGGTATTCAACGAAGAAGGAGAATGGGATTTTAACTCTCATGCAAATGACTTTAATTTATTTCCTCAGTTTGAAGAAGATGAGAAAATAATGAAGGAGCAACTAGGTGAACCTCAACAAGAGCTTGCAACTCCACCCACTTCACCAATATCAAACACTCAAGAAGACTCATCACCTTCGTCATCTTCGAGAGGGAGTCAAAGTGAAAGAATTGTGCAACATACAAGAAGCCTTAGAGATCTCTATGAGGTAACTGAACGACAAGATAATCTTACATTAGTTTGTCTATTTGTTGATTGTGAACCAGTGAACTTTCAAGAAGCAGTACAAGAAAATAAGTGGAGAGATGCAATGGACGTCCATCGAGAAGAATGACACATGAAAACTTAACTCACTTCCCAAGGGACACAAGGTGATAGGTTTCAAATAGGTGTACAAAACAAAGCAAAATGCTAAAGGAGAGATTGAAAGACACGTACGAGGCTAGTTGCTCAAGGCTATAATCAAAAGGCTGAAATTGACTATGATGAGGTATTTGCTCATGTTGCTCGATTGGAGACTATTTGACTAATCATTTCTTTGGCAGCTCAAAACAAGTGGGAGATACAACAGATGGATGTAAAGTCTGCCTTCCTAAATGGAGTTCTTGAAGAGGAAGTCTACATTCATCAACCATCAGGCTACGAAGTCAAAGGCCATGAAGACAATGTGTTGAAGTTGAAGAAGGCTTTTTACGGGCTAAAACAAGCACCAATGGTATGGAATAGTCGAATCGACAAGTACTTCCAAGATAATGGCTTCAAAAAATGTCCCCTATGAGCACGCTCTATATATATCAAGATCAAATATGGAGATTAATTGATTGTGTGCCACTACGTGGATGATTTGATCTTCACCGGAAGCAATCCAAGCATGTTCAATGAATTCAAGAAAGTAATGATGAAAGAATTCGAGATAACAGACATGGGGCTCATGGCGTACTACCTTGGCATTGAAGTTAATCAACAAAATAATAGAATTTTCATTTCACAGGAAAGCTATGCAAAGGAGATCCTGAAGAAGTTCAAGATGGAGAATTGTAAGACGATAAGCACACCGACGGAATACGGAATCAAGATGTCCAAACATGAAGAAGGCGAAAGTGTAGATCAAACATTCTTCAAAAAGTTTGGTGGGAAGTCTTTGATATCTTACTTTAACGAGGTCCGATATTCTTCACGTAGTTGGATTGGTTAGTCGCTACATGGAATCTCCAACAACCACCTATTTTAAAGCCGCAAAGAGAATTCTTCGTTATCTGAAAGGTACAATTGATTGGCTTGTTCTATTCAGTTTCTAATGATTACAAGCTTGTTGGATATAGCGATAGCGATTGGGGTGGAGACATAGATAATCGAAGGAGCACTTCTGTATTCGTATTTTTCATGGGAGATATTGCTTTCACATGGATGTCAAAGAAACAACCGATTGTCACATTGTCCATTTGTGAAGCAGAATATGTTGCTTCTACTTCATGTGTTTGTCATGCAATTTGGCTTAGAAATCTATTGAAGGAGATATGCTTGATACAAGAAGAGCCTACCAAGGTTTGTGTCGACAACAAGTCAGCCATTGCCTTAGCAAATAATCCAGTATTCCATGATCGAAGCAAGCACATCGATATTCGCTACCACTATATAAGGGAGTGTGTTACAAGAAAGGATGTGCAAGTTGAATATGTGAAGCGACAAGATCAAGTTGCTGATATTGTTACCAAAACACTGACAAGAGAAGACTTCATAAGATTAAAGAACTTACTAGAAGTCACAAGATCAAGTTTAAGGGGGAGTGTTGGATCATAAACTTGATCCATTATGGGAACCCAAAAAAATTGGAGTCCAAGTCCATAATCAAGGTCCAAAACTACAAGTCTTCTACCTAGAATCTTCTAGGGTGTGGTAATTATGCATGTGAATCATTTGGTAATTTAAAATATTATTATAAAGATGGAGAAGCATGAGGTGTATGGTTATTATAATTTTTGGTTAGTTTATTTGTGTGGTGTAGGATTGTTCTTAAGTAGTATAAATACTCACCCCATTTTAGTTTAGGGATCAAGAAAATTAAGAGCTTCTAAGTGATTGAAGAAGCAAAGTCTTATAAGAGTGAGCCGCTCTTGTAATATTTGTTTGAGTTTGAATAAAAGTTATTTGTCATGAGAGTGTTTCATTTCCAATAGGATGATCTTGAAATTTTGTCCCCGCTTAACAAAGTCTTTAAAAGATAACCTCAACTTAAAAAATCTGGTGTGCAGAACTTTTGTTGCTCGTCAGGCTTAAGTCTAGTTGTAATGTGCGCATAAGTTAATTTTACCTATGATACAAGATTTCAGGACATTTCACTAAATTACAAAGATTGAAGATAGTGTAATTTTTTTCAGTTGTATTGACTGACTTACTTTTTATTTTTAAGTAATCATGATCAAATTCAATTGTATTTTCCAACATTAATTTAACAACATAGATTTTCAGTTAAAAAGGAATAGAATATTATTGTGTGATTTATAAGAATGGATCCTTATGAAATGGAGGAAAAAGTTGTGAACAATTGGAAAATACAGGTAACCTTTTCCAATATATCACGACTTACGACTAATTTAACGCGAAAGAAAGAATGAATAGTACCAAGTGTTGCTCGTCCGTCGTAACTTGTGAGCAATTGAACAACACATGCAATTTTTGCCTATGACGCTGAACTTGTGGTCAATTGAGAAGGTCCACGCTCTGACTTACTGAAAAATACCAACTCCCGCCTCATGGGCAAAACTAATTTATACCCATAACTTACGCCTAATGGGCAACAGAAGTTTTGCCTACACTACTACAGATTTCTGCTTGGGTAATGATGCTTAGATAACACTTTTAAAAAGTGTTAGCTAAGTAACAACTTGCATAGCGCTTTTTCAACTTTTCAAATTAAAAAAAAATATCTAACAAAAAATACTTGCATGGCGCTTTTCGGAAATTTTAATCGAAGCTCTATGCAAGTTACTCCTTGCATAGCGCTTATTTAAAGCGCTATTATAATTTGTGTTACCTAAGTAATTTATTAATATAATGATATAAATATTTCCATTTAGATAGCACTTGTGGAAGCGTTATTGAAGTAAATGTTACCAAAATAAATTGGCAAAATTTCTATACTCAGCCAAAAAAACATGTTTTCTCTCAATTTTGGGCGAAAATGGCGCATGAACAGTGATTCCGGCAAAGATTTGAATTTTTCGGCCAATTCATGAAAGCTCAGGTGATGTGGTACATACCAAAAGTTTCGTCTCTTAGAGTCCGTCATTTATATATCAGCCACACACGTCGATTTTACCTAAATCATCGGGAATTTCAGTTTAAAAAACACCCAATTCTGTGATCTGATTTTTCGCGATTTCCGGTGGATTCCGGCAACTTCAGAGTCCGACGGTGGTACCATTAGCTTCGCCATCTCCTCCCCATCATTTATATACCAATCACACAATTCGATTCACCCCTATAGCCACTTCCACCAATTCGAAAGATTCGAAAGCCTAGCCGCCGCCAAACATTTTTCGGCGACCTGAGCAACTTTTGAGGTTTGTGATTGGTACCACTACACTAACCTTCATCTGCTCTACATTTTTATACCATTCCTGTTACACCCCGTAGTTCAGGTCATGCTTTTGAGAACATACGAAAGGAATTGAGATTTAAATTTTAGAATGATGGGTTGACGGAATGTTTCGGACGGGTTTTTAGTCAACTTTGAGGCGGTTTATGTCCTGTTACTTTGAGAGTTCCTAGGTGTTTCAAAGTCCAAGTACGTAGTTCGTTGTGTCTAGTTTCCAACGCAACCAACCGTTCGTCGATAGGACATCGGAGTAGAAAGTTATGGAAGTTACAAGTTCGGTCTGTGATCGAGCAAAAAAGCAACATCGGTCGGGGCCACAGCTCGCGGCCGGAGCGCAGCGCGGAAGTTCTGAAAGGTTGGGGTGGTTTTAGCGCCGGGGCGCCGCGGCGGAGGTTTTGGGGAATACTGAGGAAAAATCCTATTTTTTTTTTTAAAAAGGCCATTGGAGGGGGTCAAGTGTCCCCCATCCGATTTTTGCATGTCCTATTTATTGACCAAGTCTTGAAGACTTGGTCATTCTTCAAAGCTCCTTCTTCTCTCTAAAAAGCTCTTCCTTCTCTCTAAAATTCCTCTCCATTCTCTCTAGAAATTCAAGAAGAACCTAAGCCTAGAGAAATTCTGAAAATGTGGCAAGAAGGAAGCATGTTGACAAGCTTGTAGGAGGTTTGTGGAGGTGATTGTGGAAATGAGGCAAGTGAAATTGTTGGACTAATTTGGGTAAACTCTAAGGTATGATCCCTTCTCTTTGCTAGTAAATTAGGTTGCATGTGAAGAAGAAAGAGCTTGTAGTTGTCAATATTGCCTCTAGATTTATTGCATGTAGGAATGGGATAAGAATTTGGATTGAAAAGGAATTGGATAAGAATTTATGTTGTTATACCTCAAAATTGTCGAATTGGACCTTGTAGTTGTACTAGTTGATATCAATTGTGGGGCGGAATTTTACACGTCTAGTAGGCATGTAATCCCCTATTGTTAACTACATTGTTGAGCCTTAAATGTGGCGTGTTTGGTTATTGAATTCGGCCTTGAAAAAGGTGGCAAAGTATGTAGAAACAAAGGAAGTGCTGCCCAATTTTCCGTAGAATAAGGAACGTTTCTATTAGAATGTCCTACGTTGTAGATAGAGGCTAATGGACGTATTATGGTCATTATAGGTTGACATACTGCGTGCGGTATATTGGACTTGCGAGTGGATTGACCCAAAGAGGTATGTGGAAACTTTCTTATCTCTTAAGCATGAGTAGTTATAACTGTATAGTACGGTAGACGTATGTGATTTAAATGAAGTAAATCCATTTGGTATCCTTGACTTATTTTAAAGAATGTCTAAGTTGGTTGAGTTAGAGAATTAACTCATTTGTTCTTGAGGAATGGTTTATTCTAATAAGGTAGACAAGGATTTCTTGACATGAAAAAGTATAGAATATTTGGTGTGGAAAGTATTGAGTATTGAACCACTCTAAAGAGGAGACACCTGAATTTTAAGTTAAGAAACTTGTTTTCTAAAGATAAGAGACTTGAAGTATTTTGAAAATTGTGTAAACTGATATGAAGTATAAGTCTCTTGGTTAATAAAAGAACGAAATTGTTTGAGATATAAGGAGTTATAACGGCTTTATGGGGAGTTGGTTATAATAACTTTATGGAAGGTTAAAGAGTTGGTTTTTCTTGAATAAGGTAAACATAGATGAAAGAATTGAAACTAAGAAGGGCAATTCGATTTAAAGGCATCAATTGCTTAACGTCTAAATGAGGGTCACTTGAGTTAGAAGCCCGAAACATATTTCTAAAAGTATAGTGACTTGTTTGAAATGTAGATAAGTCTTGATACTACGGGTGATAGTATCTTGGGGTCTTATGTGAAAAAGGGGATCTTTGGAAAGAATAGAAGTACATAGTACTTTGGGTTGAATTTCCCCGGAATTGTTAAGTGGTATGAAAAGTACCTTAAGGTCATAAAAATGAGATCCATTTTGTATGTTAATGAAAGTCTAAAGAAGTTATGAAATTACTTGGACGTACCGCCAGTGATGGAGGATTCCACGGGTATGCTTCCATTGTCTTAGTATGAGTTTACTTGGGCGACGCATCGGTGATGGGATTCCACGTATGCTTCCATTGTCTTAGTATGAGTTTACTTGGGCGCACCGACGTGAGGTGGGATTCCACGCACGCCCATTGTCTTAGTATGAGCTTACTTGGGCGTGAAGCGGTGAGGTGGGATTCCACTGTCGCTCATGCTTTGTGGTTGACCGCACGACATGCTTACGAGGATTAGGCATGCACCTCGACACGCTTACGATGAGGATTAGAGGCATGCACCTTGGACATGCTTACGATGAGGGATTCCGAGGCATGCGACCAGGATGCGGGTTAAATTCCCGGATACGATTATTACCCCATGGATTAGCTCCCCATGAAGTCATGTACCCGAGATGAGGGATTCCACGGGCATGAGATATTTATATATACATGTGTTGTATGTGTGTACGCCGACAGTGAGGTAGGATGCCACGGGCGCGTCACATGGTTAGCTTTTATACCTAGCGGTCGGCAGTGATGGGGGATCCCACGGGCGCGTTTCGATGTTTAAGGGCTGGTGTTCATGGCCCTGGTGTGACTATGGTTCATATGTTGAAACAGGCTGTACAGGGTAAAACTGACTTTCATTACTTTCACTTCGGTAAGGCACAGTGTACTGTTAATTGGGTATCATACATGTCATCAGCTTTATTTTAGACTACTATGATTTAAATTACAGTACTTTCAGTTTTACATACTTGGTACATGTTGTACTGACCTCCTTCGGGGGGCTGCGTTCATGCCGCAGGTTGAGGTGCATAGCTTGCTGATCCGCACTCTTAGGATCACTGTTCGGTTCTTGGAAAACTCCATTTCTCCGGAGGCTTTGTCTTTTGGTACGGTACCCTGAAGTTGTAGACTTTTGTACATTCAGGGGTATGGCGGGGCCCTGTCCCGTCACAGTTGTTATGTAAACTCTTAGAGGTCTGTAGTCATATGTTGTGGGTCATTGTAAAAAAAAAAGGGATTTGAGGTAACTGCTTTTGGATTTGTATATATATCCCGGGAGGTAGCCTTATCGGCTAACCTAGTATTTATTTCATTGTTAAGTTTACGTATGTTCCGCTGATTATCTCTGATGTTTACCTGTACGGGTGCCCAGGTAGGGCACCAGTCGCGGGCCCGAAGTCGGGTCGTGACAATTCCCATCCTTCAATTACTACCATCAAGTCAACCAAATCATTTTCGGTTTTGCCGAGGTCGAAATTCAGTAATTTCATGGCAGTGATGGAGATTGGGCGACCTCCAGGGGAAGTTGTCCAGTCATATAACTCTTCATTCCGCCTATGATCCAATCCCAACAATCTCAAATTCCAATTCAGATTACAGGAACACCAAATAGTTGGTTTGCTAAGAGATATATAATTCTTGATACTCATTCTTTGCTACTCTTTTCTTTGCATGACTTGGTGGGAATTCTCCATTCGTCAATGCTATCGTCGCTCATTGATGCTGCAAGCTTGGTCACTTGTTGTGGGAGTGTTTTACTGCTGTAACTTGGCCATTTCGCTGCATTTTTATGAGCCATCATAAGATATTGTGTCATAGCAGTGGACTAAGTTGCTATAAACAACTATTGGGTTGTTGTGCTGCACTTGAGATCACTGCACTTTAGCTGCTATATTTTGAGACATCATACCCAATGAGAAATGTTTCTTGTCATATGAAAGTATTGGCTGGTGCATTTCTGATCGTCTGCTGCTGCATTTTAGGCAGATTTTAAGGCCAAATTGTTGCCATATTTTCTTGGCCAAATCTGAACCAGCTGTTGCTCTGATTTTCGAATCTCTTAGTGCTGCAGTTTACTAAACATCTGTTGTTTTCTTGGCTATTAGTTAGTATTTTGATGTAATTAGTGATTATGTCGTATTGTTATTAGTTAATGATGGTAAGCTACTAATGATTGAGATACTATTTTAAATATATTATTATGTTTTATGCGAATGATTATATTATATTATATTTTGAATGAGTATTCTTTTTGTTATCTTTTTTGATATTTTATTTTTTAGAGGAAAAAACGGCGCGGGGGGAGGGGAATAGGTACCAAAACAATAAAAAAAAACAGATAAAAATCTTGCATAAATAAAAGTAGCGCTTTTTTAAGCGCTATTTAAGAGCTATGCAAGCTTGCATAGCGATAGCTTGCAAAAGCGCTATGCTTCTGCACTAGTGGTGGAACGAAACATAAACCTCAAATTCTGGTGGTTTATATTACTTGTTGCTATCAGTATTAAGCCCATGCAAGAGAAATAGTAACGATGTTCATGTTGCTCGGTACTGATCAAACAAAACTTCCTTAATATCATCAGTATAGAAGACCTGGGTAACCTTGTACTTTTCCTGAAAAAGACCAATGTAAGAGTAAACCATATCCTTGCATTGCCTTTCATTTGATGAACATGATCAGTGATGAAATACAAGTTAAAAAATGAATAGTTACCTATAGTGAGAAAGTGGTTTTATCTCTCCCATCCAAACAACATAGTCAGTCGGTAACCTAGGAGCGAAGAGCATAGATTTTCCACTTGATATATCCTTCATCAAGAGAGAAATATTCAAGGATGCTTCAAATTTGTAAGCACAGAAAGTTAAATACAAGGCTCAACAACCACTATCTCTATTAAATTACCTTACATTAAAACATTAATATTGTAGAAAAAGGAAGAATCGCATACTCCCAAGAAACTTCAACTTGTAACACTTTTCACATGGTTTTAGAAATTACGCAAAGCTCCTCACTCATCTTTAGTTTAAGAAAACTATATGAAGACGTAACGCATGGAATGTGGTTCCTCTTGCGATGAAGACGGTGGCTGGGAGAGATATATGAGAGCTTTTAAGGAGTAGAGTCAAGGTTTACTCAGTTGAGGAGTAGCCTTCAGTCTCTTTTTCTTTTGGTGCACCCATAAAGTTCCTAGTTGTATAAAAGAATGAGTGATGAGTGGATTTTGTAAATAATCATGTTTTGTAGATTTTTTAGCTTTTGGTATACCCCTTGTATATGTTGAGTGTATTTTATACACTCTTTTGAGTCATTTTAGTTAGTATTTTACTCTTTTATTTTGCATTTAGTATAGTGTTAGGTGTGTTTTTCTTTCGTTTGTATCACAGCGATCATAAATGAGAGAATACTACTTTTGAGGATAAAATTGCACAGTAAAAGGCCAAGAAATGAAGCCTAAGAAGTCTCTGGAAGAATAGAAGAAATCAGACGAAATCCTAACAAAAAAATACACTATAAACCGGACTGGGTCTACAGGCTTAAAGCGCCGTGGCGCCAGAATACAGGGCCACGACGCCGGAACTCCTGGGAGCTGCAGTACTTTTGGCGTCGCGGCGCCGAGGCGGAAAATCACGATGCTGGGCCGAATTTTACCAGGGTTTTTAGGGTCCGAAAGACAATTTTTCTCAACTATAAAACCCCTAAACCCTGAATAAACATATATCATACTTTGGAGAGGAGAAAAGGAGGAAACAAGCTACAATTAGAGACTCTTGTTCAAGTTATTTTCTTTCGCTTATTTTATTTCAGTTTATGTTGGATTATAATTTAGTTCTTGAGATGGTAATGTTTAGGAGCTAATTACTTTAGTATGGTTTTCCGTCGAATCTTCTTGAAACTATTTCATATAGTTAATGCATAGTTATTGTTGACACCCAATTTTGACCCTCCCGTCCAGTCATTAACTATAAAATTACACTAATTTTGTAAAATAATTTTTAGGATTTTTATAATAAAATACAACAATAAAACATAAATACAGGCATTAATAATTAATTTAATAATGACATCGCGTCTTACGTAGAGTTTTAAGCACTTAGAGTCTCGCGCCCGCATTAATTAACTTTAAGCTTTGTCGTAATTCTTAAATAATTAATAAATGCATAAAATAAATAATTTAGCGATAACGTCGTGTCAGGTAGCATAGCCGCATTTATTAGTAATCATTTGTAATTTAAAGTCAATTTTTTTTTAATCTAAATACATGCATTTAAAAGCGTCGCATTTATAAAAGCTTTAAACAATTCTTAAAAATCATACTTGCATTTAGCATTTAAATAATTTAATCTAAGCTCATTTTAATTTTAATTTAACTTCGCAATAATGCACAATAATAAGATTTTAAATAATAGCGTCGCATTCTAAAATATTAAGCACTAATTAAATAACACGCCCGCATTTATTATGGTAATTAGACAGATTTAGCACCTAAATAATTTAACTAAATCAAATAATCTAATCCTAATTAATTAATACACTTGCCTAGAATTAATTAGCTAATTAATTAACTCCTAGAATTAAGCCTAATTAAAACTACCTAACTAATACCCTAATTCTACCCTCAGCCCAATCCATTCTCGTCGCCCCGGCCCAGCACCCGCGAGCCCACTCACCTCTCTATTATCACGCCCAGCCCAAGAAGCCAGCAGTCCTCTTTTACCTTACCCATCGTCCTCCACACACAAAAAACCTAACGAAGCCCTAGAAACCTGCAACCCTAAAACCTTCTTCAATCGCCGCCCGGATTCTCGCCTGAGAATCCGGCGCAATCAA
Organism: Przewalskia tangutica; assembly: GCA_029844215.1. NCBI lineage: Eukaryota > Viridiplantae > Streptophyta > Magnoliopsida > Solanales > Solanaceae > Przewalskia > Przewalskia tangutica. The sequence continues at coordinate 72,610,647 of CM056732.1, forward strand.
GCTTTCCTTCACCCACGCACCCTAGCCAGCTTCCCTTACCCATGCACCCACATCCAGCGAATACCTTACCATATAAACACCTAATCGCACCAAATCTCCTTCAAATCAACCTAAAATCAGAACTTACCTTAATCGATTTTACACCCAAAGAATCGTCCAAAATCAATATCGAATCAATACCCAAATAGCACAAATCTGGTCGAATCAGCACCAATTTTAGCCCATTCTCAGCCTTACCAATTTTAGAACCCGAATGAGGGCTATAAATACGGAGGCTATATCGTCTGATAGACGGTGGTTTTAGGGGGGATAGCATCGACCCTTAGCAGCAGTTAAAGAACCACCAGGGCGACGCACAATAGAGCATACCCATAGCATAGAAATAGGAGGAGAGCATCGATTAGGGGCTCAGTCAGGGGGAATCGTTTCTTTAGGAGCACAGAGAGACGGTAGCACAGAGGGGAGAGTCAGGGAAACCCTTAGCATCACAAGAATAGGAGGTTCAAATCCCTTCTCTTTTAATTCCAGCAAAGAAACCTACCAGCACACTTTACCCTTCTATTCGCATCGCAAACCCAAAACCCGTCGAGTGGCTCCGACGACTTGATACGCTGCCCCGGGTCGCTGTCCGGAGAAGGTAAACCCGTTCTCTTTCAGATTTCTTGTATGATTTACGCTTTATAACCTGTTTGAGTAATTTGCTCTATGGATAATGCTAATGCTTCTAATCATTCTTTGTTATGGTCGAAATTCTTTGGTTTAAATGTCGCCACCGCTACTTATCGTTAAACTTATCTAACATCTGTCTCTACTCTGTTTTGCAATAATTGAAGGCTTGCCATGTTAACCTATTCAAATGCTTCCCTAATCAAAAGATTTGACTACTAGAATGTCCATGCCTGCTTCATGTTTGGTTATAGAGGAATCTACCTCTTAGCTCTGTTTGAAATATCTATTGTCTATTGTTAAGTGTTTCTTATTCATTGCTTGAATGGGATCTTCATGTCTAAATTGCCTACTGTGATGTGTGTGCACACGCTTTGGATTCTGAATGTTGTTTATAAATGTCATATCATAATCGCATGTTTAGTCCAAGCTAAATGGATCTCTGCCATCACGATGATGTTGCGTCGAGTTTATCCATTCCTGTATCCTTTTTGCCCCCTTGCATACTTGTTAGTTGATCAATGTTATCCGACCTTAGAGGACATCAAGCAAGCTTGTAATTGACCTATAAATGAATTGAATACATGGCATCTAGAATAAAAGTTCATTTGACCCATCTTCGTGAATGTCTAGCAAATCGCAATAGATGTCGCGACCAGGTCAATCAGTCCAGGGAATAACTACACATGTTGAGCTGCTTTATGCTAAAAGACTACCTAACAAAATGAAGTCTTGTTTCCACTTTTGGTTTGCCGGCCCGACCATATTAATTTGTTTTCTCCTTGCACATGCATTGTGTACTTTATGATTGATGGAATAGTTAAGTTAAATGAAACTACATTGATTTTGGGCAAGTTATTTCCACGAGGTCATTTTTTTGACTAAAGGCACTGTCGATCATTCACTGATCCAGCGCCACGCTTGTATTCGCCATCGCTCACTGCCACTGCCCCTGCCACTGTCTCTGTTTGCATACTATTTAGTGTCTTTGTCTCTCGTTTCTACTTCTTTGTTTGCATCTTGTCTTACTTGGAATTGTCGGGGTTATGTCTGATGCTACTTGCGGGTCGCATCCTTATTTGATATCGCTTTTGTTTGGTGTTTATATACATGTGTTGGCTTAAATGCAAACTACGTGTCAAGTGCCTGCTTTGTTTAATGAATTTGGGCATGTACTAATCCTTATCATTTTCTTCTTTTTTACATGGCACGCCGGAGCAACAAAGAGTCTCATAACGAGACTGCGTGGCAAACGTAAGGCATGCATATACATCCATCGAGTCCCTCTTCGGCCATTCCTAGACAAACAAATAGGACGTGGTCATCCGCTCCAATCCCTTCACTCTCTTAATTTACTTGTCTCGTTTTTATGCCATTTATTCGTTTTTCTATTATCTAATTTGTAATTAATAGGGGAACTTCTAGCAAGTAGTTTTTTTTTAAACATATAAGTGGGAGAGATAATTTAAAGTTCATCGCTTAATTTACTTGCCTTTTAAGATTGTCATGCATGTCTAATTTTTGCCAAAATGAATTAACTTGCATTATAAAACCAACATTTTGCGTATTAAAATTCATAACAGGTTTCTTCCTAAACTCTCAAAAATCATCTTAAAGCATCGCTTATATAACATTGTACGTAGGCTAGGCAAGATTAATTCAGCTAGCATGAGCCTATAATTAGTCTATAAAACACTTTAGCATCTAGCACTTTCTAGCATCTTAACAGTTTTTTAGCCCTTCTTTAAACTTTAGTAACATTTAGCACCTTCCTAGCATTCTTTGTACTTTAGCATATAGCACCTTTTGCCCTTTCAATACTTCAAGCACCTTTTAAAACATTTTAACATGCTAGCATCTATTTTCTAACATTCAGCACTTTAGTATTTAACACTTTTAAGCACCTCTTAGCATCTTTAGCACCCTTCTATCATTAAATGTCTTTTAGCAACCTTTAGTATTTCAAGCACTTTAAACATTTAGCATTTGGCTCTTTTATTTATTTACAACACCTTTTGCCCTTTTTTATACTTTAAACACCTTTAAACATTTTAACATTTTTAGCATTTTATTAAGCGGGAAGATCTTTTACTTGCATTTTTTAAGATATAATAATTACCCTAGGTTTGGCAGGACAACCGCAAGTTAGCGGATCTTAGAGGGTGCCTAACCCCTTCCCTCTAGATTAATAAAGAACTCTTACCCAGAATCTCACTAAGTTTAGCAGACCATAAAATGGAGTTAATGTTTTACTTTAAACTAGTTAAACATTTAGGTGTCCTAATTCACCCAAACTAATTAGGTGGCGACTCCGCGAACCCTTAGCATTCTAGCAACCCTTTAGCATTTTAGCACCCTTTTAAACTTTAGCACCTTTTGCAATTTTAGCATTCTTTTAAAACATTTTATCTATTTTTATTTTCTAACCTTTTTATTTGAGCAGCAGGAGTTTAGAAAATAAATGCCGCACTAAAAAGGCGCGTAAATGGCGACTCCACGGGATTTTAGGTTCTTAACCACAAATGTACCTAGGGCTATTATTTGGCAATTATTTTGCATTTAATTTTTGTGTATGGTATTTGTTTATTTGCTACTTGCTTTATCGCTTTCTTAAAGCGGCATTCCGCTCATATTTCTTCCATTCTGGAAAATTCACACAATCACACACTCACGCGCTGGTGTGCTCCGCGCATCCGCAAAATTCTTTCAAAAAATATCCAAATTGTAGGAGAGTTGGCGCCTGCGCGGAGTTAGATCGGTTCGTCGATCACCGCGTAGCCTTCTCACTCGAGTTGTCCGCCGAACTCAAGGCCCGTAAAAGCCAAATCTTAGAAACTTAGGATAGAGCTATACCACCCTTTATTTTAGGGCATGCATGCATTTACCTTAGGTGGGTTGGTCCTTGGCATCGACACCACAATTAAGAAGACACCAAACTTGTCGACGGGTTTCTCAACCCAACGACCAACCAAAGATATTATGTGTAGCGTGGCAATGATGGACAAATCCAAACCCAATCATGACATGCCGAAATTGGGAAAAGTGCACCGTCGTTTGGTCGCCATTTCCAACAAAGGCATTATAGTTGGACGACTTGGACAAATCCGTCATAATCTCGCGTAAGTGGCGAAACCTCACGGCATAAAGAGGCCTCCTGCGTGTTAGGAAAGCGTTTGAATATGAATATGCTATGTGCAATATATCCATACATGCAAATTACTGCAAATTATGTGCTTTATGCTAACACCGCGTTTATTGCATTTTAGAAGAAAATTTATCATCCTCCCGAAAGTGGTTAAATAAGTTGACTCAACAATGTTGACATCCACACTTCCCAATCCATTATTCCCTCAGCAGACAACCTTCGAAGAATATCACGATCGAAGAATGTATTTATTGCCACAAGATCCGCTGCAATTGGCGATATGCGAGTTGAAATGGTTCTGAGTCGACCAAGAATGGATCATTATACCCTCAATTTCCCGGATAGGCCTCATACCGCGTATCTCCCAGAAACTCTTGCAAGCCACCAGATATCAGAACAAACCGCCATAGCCCGGCCCGACCTCAAACCGCGCCAAAAATGATCCTCACTGCCGTGCCTGACCCCGCCACGCTTACTTCACCATAATCAGCCCTGTCGCCGGAGCCAGCAATACCCGCACCACACCCGTTGCCCGGCCCGTAAGCAACGGGCGGCTAAGCATACGCGAAGCCCGACCACCGTCCCAGTGCGCTTCACGAAGAGAGATCGTGCAGAAAGAATGGAGAGGAAGTCAGGCCAAAATGGACGAGGACGTGGCGTGGCAAAGAAATTCATAGTTTGAAAAGTTGAGCGTTGATCGAGACAAAGGTCACGGTGGACTGAAGCTACGAGGACGCTGCATGCGTCGAGCGTGGGCTTACATGGGGTACAAGTGCCAAAGAGGGGCGTGCACGAATACATTCGATCGAGGTCACGGTGATTCAGACTACACGGGACGCTGCGTAAAGACGTGTGGAACCACTACCTGGCGGGTACACGCCACTTTTGAACTATTTGATGGAAAAGGGAACCCCGTGAGGTTTGGGTCATATTATGGCGGTACCCGGTAGGGAAGAACTCGTTGGTCATTACGGTTGTTCATTCGAGTCAATTTGGGCTTGGAATTAGATCAGTATACCACCAAGATCCGCTGAAAACGGAATAGTCGAATGCATTAGTCCCACCCCGCATTCCCAGAGTATGTAGTCAGTGATCGACGCAGGGAAATTTGAACTTCAAGTAGGCTTGGCGATTTAATTTTGCCTGACACGGTTAAGTCGTTTTTAGTAAACGTTTTCCTGACTTTCGTAGGGAATTTCCGGCTATGTCATTTTTAATTTTGCGGATTTTTCCGAGAGAAAACATTTGGACCAACAAGAGGCGCCACTTGGCACCCTCCAATTGGGCTGAAATCGTCAACTTGGACGAAAGGGACAAGGTAAGGCACGTTTTTTGTGCCTTGACAAAGTCAAGGGTAGGTAGGATATTTGTGTTTGGTAAATCCTAGCCCTACACTTGCCTAACACATGGATTGATCTTGGCCTTTGGTTGGCCATCCCTTGACCTATAAATACCCCTCTCCCTTTGAAGAATTCTTCATCCCTTCCACAAATCTTTAAGTGTTAAACTCTCCCCCTCCCTTGTTGTGTTTTCCCCCTTTGAGGCTTGGAGAGCACCCTTCCCTCGCCGAGTAAGTACCCCTGGGGGGGCAGAAAGGTATACACCCCTCTGGTGCTAGCCGTGGGGTACCCCCCCCTAGCCTAGTTGTTTTCATATAATACCCCCCTCTTGTTAGAAATACTCTCAAAAGTATTGTTATAATGCCCAAATTACCTTAGCCGTATACCTTGTAGTATTCTAAGGTTATACTTATACGAAAAGCCCAGAAATACTATTATACTTCCTTCACCACAAAACCAAACCCAAGGAAAATCTCCATAGTTAGTTGGAGTAATAAGTAGAAGTTGGTTAGAACTTCTAAGGGTTGTTTGGAGCGGAGAGCGCTGAGCAGAGCTAAACTTGCTCGAACCGACATTTAAACTCGGATAATTATGGGCTTATCGAGGTAAATATCTTGTCCTCTATTGTAATTGGAAATTACATGATTGTTAGACTATATAGTTGAAGTATACTATATATTTAGAACTGAACGTATTATCGGCAATGTCTTTTGACTTAAGCACGAATTTAAAGAAGATTCTTGAATCAATTACTTAGGGTCAGACATGAGACTTGTGAAGTAGTGCCGTGGAGTAGAATTGTACTAGGGTTAGATGTATAACCCCTTGGCTTGGTAGCCTCGATAGAGGAGGAGATTTACGCCATGTGGAGGAGTCGAATTTTACGTAGAATGTTCTCTGAAGGGATCTAAATGTTAATAAGCGCCTTGTGGCCTTATAGGTTGAAGTACTACGTATGGGCGCGATCTATGGCTAGGAGTAGCCGACGGTTTGAAGTACTTGAGCGTTTTGCTATTAGTCGATACCGTCGCGGTATGTGAACCTCTTCCTATCTCTTCTAGCATGATATGTGTGAACTATGTAGTACGGTGAGCGTACGTGTGCTAAATGTATTTGATTGGTTTAAAACATAAAGTGTTATAACGGCTTTATGGGAAGTTGGTTATAACGACTTTATGTTGGTAAGAAAATACTTGTGGTCTTTAAAAGTAATCGATTTGAACTATAAGCGCTTGTTATGTGTTAATAAAGAACTTGAAGTATTTCAAAAGATTTTTGAATCATTTTGAAAGAAGAAGTAATACTTTGTTTTGAAAACTTAAGAGTTATGCTAGCTTTATGGAAAGTTAGGTATAACGTCTTAAGAATGTTTTACTGATTTTGGAAATCAGAATGTGTATCGACAAACCATCATGGCGTTTATAAGAGGAAATGTTTTTAATAATTAAGTATTAATAAAATCAAGAGAAACTTCCATCCGCATGTAAGCTAAGATGAGACAAAATGATATATCTAGATCATGGTCATTGTAATAAGATTGTTATAAACAAGAATATCCTACTCACATATAAGACTTATGTTTCTCAGATAGTTTAAAGGAGAATTATATTCTTAAATGAATAAGACTATGAACTACGAAACCTTTCTAAAATGAGAAACTTGAACATTGGAAATTAGGCAAACTTGATCATTGGAAAAGAATGTTGCTACGTGATTTTACAAAGAGAAGTAATGGATTTACTTTAAAAGGATAGTCACTCTCTGTTATACTACGTATTGTGTGACATTGTGAAAGTAACGTATCTTTTAAAGAGTTAATGTATGAAGTACTTTGGGGATAAAACCCCAACTTGTTGGCATATAGTAGAAAGTACCTGTGTGTATAACTTGATTGTGTTGGTTTGTGATAGCCGTAATACTTTCTTGTTGATTGATAAGTAAACGTGCTAGGATGCTACGTGTGTTAGTATCTTGTGATGTGGTGTAAAGGGTTTCCTTTGTTGCTTATGTTTAACGATAAGTTGTGTTAGTATTTTACATCGCTCATCTCTTGAGATGATTAGGGGTTAAGCGCCCCGACGCGGGTAGACTCAGCGGTCGATGGACCTATGATTCGAGAATACCTCACGCAGTCCCAGGCCTATCGCGAGCTACGAGAGTTCCGTGTTAGTGCGTCCTTTATGGGCATGCGTCCACGTGGCCATGCGATCGCGAAGTCGGGGCGACGCCGGAGCTACCCTCGATGCGGAATACCTCATGCGGCCGATGAGATTGGCCTATCGCGAGTCGCGGAGTTCGAGGTTAGACGCGTACATCGATATCGGGCAAGTGCCGCCTTGATCATGTAACGGTCAGACAGATCTTATGATACGCCTACGACCTTTGCACCGTAGGTTTTAGTAGTCGGCTATGCCTTCGCATTTACCCCGCACAGTTTTATTATGACACAGTGGGACACGGTGTTCATGTGTGTTCCTTGGTGCTTTTATATCATGACGCTGGCGGTGAGGAAGGTATTCCACGCATGATTGATGTTGTGGGCACGAGACCCGTTGTTATACTTGAGTGATGACTTGAGGCGTGAGTCCACGACTTGACATGGCCGCTTTGTAAATCGTAGTTTGGTTATCATACATGTCTCTCGCTTTATATGATCGCTATGATTTCATTTACGATGTATTTTCGTTTCACATACTCTGCATTTTTGTTATCGACCTCCTTCGGCTCATGCCGCAGTTGAGGTACACCAGCCGTTGATCCTAGCTCGTGGTCGCGATTTATTTGGGAAGCTCGTTTCTCGAGGCTTATCGTGGTATAGTCCTCGCCGTCGTAAGTGTTTACATTCGGGTGTTTGGCGGCCCCGCCCCGCCATTGTTGTCATATCATTCTTAGGTCCGTAGTAATCTTGTTGTGGCGGGGTTTGTAAAAAGGATTAAACTGCTCATGTTGAAAAAGTTGCTATTTATATTTATACCGGCGTAACCGCTTTGGTTAGCTTGTCTTCTTATTTCACCGTCTTATTACACCGGTTTCATGTATTGTCTTTATGTTCACCGATTACTCGATGTATGTCTACTTGGGTGCGTAGGCACCCAGTCGCCCGGTTCGGTGGCAAAGATTGCCCAAGATTTTGTGGGCGGTTCAGTTCAACACAAACCGCGATGTGGGCGTTCTACTTAATGGCCGAGAAGACTACAGAAACATTCAGAGAATACGCCATGAGGTGGCGTTCAGAGGCAGCGAAAGTGCAACCACCCATGGTGGAGAGTGAGATGACCGCATTATTCGTACAACCTTTGAAGGATGCAACCTACTATGAGCGGATGATAAGCGTCATCGGGCGGAATTTCGCGGAAGTGATTAGAATGGGCGACTTCGAAGAAGGTATTAAACGGTAGGATTACAAATCCGCGGATTACAGCAACTAATAAGGCGATTGATCGGGGACACTGGAGTACTTCACAGAGGAAGAAAGAGACAGTTTCCCCTTCCATGTTTGTACAAGAACGCAAACCCGAAGCATTCATAACATACCAAAACCCATCATACTACCACAACTACCACACACAGCCTATATATAACACTTCACAAGCACCCGTTTATCCTGCCCCGCATAGATCCACCCATCAAACCCGCCAATGAATAGAGCACACAATGCAACCAGAGCAAATAAGAATTTTGAAGGAAAACCACCCAAAGTTCGCACCCCACTAGCTGAACCCATACCTCAAATATATGAAAGGTTGCGAGCTGCAGGCCTAATCCAACCGATTCCAGGAAGGATCCCTGACCCTATCCCGAGATGGTATGATGAGAACAAGCGCTGCCAGATCACTCCAATAGCCCAGACATGACAAGGTTGCCACTCCTCGGGACAGAATCGAGGCGTTAATCGAGAAGGGTAATTCAACAAAGGATCTCGCCCCAAATGTGCATGATAACCCTTGCCAAACCACGGCCACGTCAATGTGCACTGATAGCCTTAGATGAGGAATACACTCGCCTATGCCCATTCCGCCTCGAATCGGTCATTTATCCGGCGTGCACCACGCAGAGGCCGTAAGAGGGAGATAGCGAGCAAAGACCCACCATCCACGAAGCATGAAGGCATATTGATTGGATTTGCACCCTCGCTGGTCCGCCTAGAGCACGGATAGGAAAAACGATTTATTTTAGCGTAATAATTTATAAACTCATATTTAAGCTTTAATAATGTTTTCTTTCGTTTATTGTAATGAACTACGTTCGACTGATTCCGTAGTGGATACGTGGCGCCGCCTCGCCGGTCCCACATCTAGAAATTTTAATTTTCCCAATATTCGCTTGTAATGAACTACGTTCGACTGATTCCTCATAGGGATACGTGGCGCCTAAATCGCCTTCACACCATTAGGAAACTCTCCCTTTGCTTTGAAAATGACAAGAATACACATAGCCTACAAGCGACTACATTGAGACCCATTTTAGGCGGACACTTTTCAAAAGCGGGACGTGTAGGAAACTGCATGCGGGTTGCAAGTCCAAACAAGCTGCACGCAGATATCGAACAAGGCAAAGAAGTCAAATATGAATCGACCCCCAAAACTCACAAATTTTCTTTGGCGCAGTCTTTTTAATGAAGGTAAGTGCAATAAGCGAAAATACGGCGAAAGTCTCTTCGCAGATAGAAAAGCAGCAAAGGCAGAGGATGACAACAATCCAAAGTCCGCAGCAAGAGCAGCAACGGCAGAAAGGGGCATCAACAATCGGCAATCAAAGTTCAGAGTTCCGCAACAAAACCTAGCGCGTCAACTCGGGCATAAAGTCAAATTGGCAACCCACGCATCGCACACAAAGAATTGGCCACCGCAACGTTCAAAGATGTCCGCAAAGACAACATCTCGGGGATGACATCTCTACCCGTAAAATTGCACTCTCATATGTATTTATCATTTTGTTTAAGCAGTATACACTAACGCTTTTCTCGCTTAGCTTGCGGGAGCATTCATTCTAAGGCGAGCAGAACATCGCCCAGCAACGGCGTTATCGACCAAAGAAGTCTACGCAGCGGCGCCGAAGAACACGCCCGCACAACGGCGTAATCAGCAAGTCTACGCAGCGACGCCAAAGAAGAACACGCCCGGACAACGGCGTAATCGCAAGTCCATGCAACGACGCCAACAAAGAACACGCCCGCATAACGACGTAATCAACAAGTCCACGCAACGGCGCCAACAAAGAACACGCCCGGACAACGGCGTAATCAAGAAGTCCATGCAACGATGCCGGCGGAATACGCCCAAACAACGACGTTATCGACAAAGAAGTCCACGCAACGACGCCAAGAAGAATACGCCCGAGCAATGACGTTATCAAATCGGCAGTCACGCAGCGGCGCCCGGAAGAACGCGCCCGCATAACGACGTAATCGAAGTCCATGCAGCGACGCCAAAGAAGAACACGCCCGCATAACGACGTAATCAAGAAGTCCACGCAGCGACGCCAGCGGAACACGCCCGGACAACGGCGTGTCGCAAGTCCACGCAACGACGCCCGGCAAGAACACGCCCGGACAACGACGTGTCGGCAAGTCCATGCAACGACGCCAAGCAGAATACGCCCAAACAACGGCGTTATCGGCCAAAGAAGTCCACGCAACGACGCCAAAGAAGAATACGCCCGAGCAATGGCGTTATCGGACAAAGAAGTCTACGCAACGACGCCAGCAGCAACACGCCCAACAAGTCCGAAGACGACGCCATCATCAGCATATCACGCAGGGACGATTTCTATACTCCCGAAATTGCATTTCTACGCATGCTTTATTATTCTGTCTTAGCGATTATGCACTAACTCTTTCGAGCTTTAGTCTACAGGGGCAATTGCAGCAAGGACAACGTATCCGCATTCACAATCGCAACACGTCCGTGCAAGGGCGAAATCACAGCATTTGCAACATCGCATCAACACAGCAGGCATCATATTTTTGCAGGATAACCTTTTCTACTCACAGTTGCATTACTTTAAAATTATGCATCATTATTTTGCCTTAACAGTTATGCACTAACCGTTTGTTCAAGTCTTAGCATGCAGGAGCAGGAGCACAACGTGGATTTTCTCTTCTGACCGGGCAATCTGTTGGGGGCCAACCTTCCCAACGATTGGCGGCGACCTCAAGCGTCGGTCCACTCGCTCCACCGTAGAACCCAGCACCACAAGCCATAGCAGTACACCCCAGGTTCAAGCCAGTTATTTTCTTTTACTTTTTGCACCATAACCCAGTGTCATCATAACTCGACACTGGGACAGCTTTAAGTCCGCGTTAACCGCCTTGGTGTTTTGACCATGGTAACCCAGTGTCGTCATAACTCGACACTGGGACAGCTTTGAGTCCGCCTTAGCCCGCCTTAGTGTTTTGACCATGGTGACCCAGTGTCGTCATAACTCGACACTGGGACAGTTTTGATTTTTGCGTCAGCCTTGTCTAACTGCCCAACATTTTTGCAATTCTGAAGATCGAGACAAAATTGGCTATGAGTCAACGTCTTTGTCCGAAGATTCTTCCATCATCTCCATACAAAGAGGGACATCTGTTGACACCCAATTTTGACCCTCGTCGGTCATTAACTATAAAATTACACTAATTTTGTAAAATAATTTTTTAGGATTTTTATAATAAAATACAACAATAAAACATAAATACAGGCATTAATAATTAATTTAATAATGACATCGCGTCTTACGTAGAGTTTTAAGCACTTAGAGTCTCGCGCCCGCATTAATTAACTTTAAGCTTTGTCGTAATTCTTAAATAATTAATAAATGCATAAAATAAATAATTTAGCGATAACGTCGTGTCAGGTAGCATAGCCGCATTTATTAGTAATCATTTGTAATTTAAAGTCAATTTTTTTTTAATCTAAATACATGCATTTAAAAGCGTCGCATTTATAAAAGCTTTAAACAATTCTTAAAAATCATACTTGCATTTAGCATTTAAATAATTTAATCTAAGCTCATTTTAATTTTAATTTAAATTAGCAATAATGCACAATAATAAGATTTTAAATAATAGCGTCGCATTCTAAAATATTAAGCACTAATTAAATAACACGCCCGCATTTATTATGGTAATTAGACAGATTTAGCACCTAAATAATTTAACTAAATCAAATAATCTAATCCTAATTAATTAATACACTTGCCTAGAATTAATTAGCTAATTAATTAACTCCTAGAATTAAGCCTAATTAAAACTACCTAACTAATACCCTAATTCTACCCTCAGCCCAATCCATTCTCGTCGCCCCGGCCCAGCACCCGCGAGCCCACTCACCTCTCTATTATCACGCCCAGCCCAAGAAGCCAGCAGTCCTCTTTTACCTTACCCATCGTCCTCCACACACAAAAAACCTAACGAAGCCCTAGACACCTGCACCCCTAAAACCTTCTTCAATCGCGCGATTCTCGCGAGAATCCGCGCAATCAAGCTTTCCTTCACCCACGCACTAGCGACTTCCCTTACCCATGCACCCACATCCAGCGAATACCTTACCATATAAACACCTAATCGCACCAAATCTCCTTCAAATCAACCTAAAATCAGAACTTACCTTAATCGATTTTACACCCAAAGAATCGTCCAAAATCAATATCGAATCAATACCCAAATAGCACAAATCTGGTCGAATCAGCACCAATTTTAGCCCATTCTCAGCCTTACCAATTTTAGAACACGAATGACGGCTATAAATACGGAGGCTATATGCGTCTGATAGGGACGGTGGTTTTAGGGGATAGCATCGACCATAGCGGCTTAAAGAACCACGCAGCGACGCATATAGAGCATACCCATAGCATAGAAATAGGAGGAGAGCGTCGATTAGGCTCGATCGAGGGAATCGTTTCTTTAGCACGCAGAGACGGTACAGAGGGGAGAGTCGGAAACCCTTAGCATCACAAGAATAGTATGTTCAAATCTCTTCTCTTTAATTCCAAAGAAAGAAACCTACCGACACTTTACCCTTCTATTCGCATCGCGAACCCAAAACCCGAGTGGCTCAAAGCGACGATCTGATGCCGGATCGCTGTCCGGAGAAGGTAAACCCGTTCTCTTTCAGATTTCTTGTATGATTTACGCTTTATAACCTGTTTGAGTAATTTGCTCTATGGATAATGCTAATGCTTCTAATCGCTGCTGTTATGGTCGAAATTGCTGGTTTAAATGTCGTCACTGTTTACTTGACTGTTAAACTTATCTAACATCTGTCTCTACTCTGTTTTGCAATAATTGAAGGCTTGCCATGTTAACCTATTCAAATGCTTCCCTAATCAAAAGATTTGACTACTAGAATGTCCATGCCTGCTTCATGTTTGGTTATAGAGGGATCTACCTCTTAGCTCTGTTTGAAATATCTATTGTCTATTGTTAAGTGTTTCTTATTCATTGCTTGAATGGGATCTTCATGTCTAAATTGCCTACTGTGATGTGTGTGCCTGCCTGCTGGATTCCTGAATGTTGTTTATAAATGTCATATCATAACTGCATGTTTAGTCCAAGCTAAATGGATCTCTGCCTATCCTGATGATGTTGCATCAGGTTTATCCATTCCTGTATCCTTTCTGCCCCCTTGCATACTTGTTAGTTGATCAATGTTATCCGACCTTAGAGGACATCAAGCAAGCCTGTAATTGACCTATAAATGAATTGAATACATGGCATCTAGAATAAAAGTTCATTTGACCCATCTTCGTGAATGTCTAGCAAATCGCAATAGATGTCGCGGCCAGGTCAATCAGTCCAGGGAATAACTACACATGTTGAGCTGCTTTATGCTAAAAGACTACCTAACAAAATGAAGCCTTGTTTCCCTTTTGGTTTGCCAGAACTGACCATATTGGACTGTTTTTCTCCCTTGCCTGTCTGTTGTGTACTTTATGATTGACTGGAATAGTTAAGTTAAATGAAACTCTACATTGATTTTGGGCAAGTTATTTCCCTGAGGTCATTTTTTTGACTAAAGGCACAACTGATCATTCACTTGATCCAGTGACCACACATTGTATCGCTGCTCACGCCATCGCCCTGCCATCGTCTCTGTTTGCATACTATTTAGTGTCTTTGTCTACTGTTTCTACTTGCTGTTTGCATACTGTCTTACTTGGAATTGTCAGGGGTTATGTACAATGCTACTTGCTGGCTGCATCCTTATTTGATATCGCTTTTGTTTGGTGTTTATATACATGTGTTGGCTTAAATGCAAACTACGTGTCAAGTGCCTGCTTTGTTTAATGAATCTGGGCATGTACTAATCCTTATCATTTTCTTCTTTTTTACATGGCACGCACCGGAGCAACAAAGAGTCTCATAACGAGACTCGTCGTGGCAAACGTAAAGGCATGCATATACATCCATCGAGTCCCTCTTCGGCCATTCCTAGACAAACAAATAGGACGTGGTCATCCGCTCCAATCCCTTCACTCTCTTAATTTACTTGTCTCGTTTTTATGCCATTTATTCGTTTTTCTATTATCTAATTTGTAATTAATAGGGGAACTTCTAGCAAGTAGTTAGTTTTTTAAACATATAAGTGGGAGAGATAATTTAAAGTTCATCGCTTAATTTACTTGCCTTTTAAGATTGTCATGCATGTCTAATTTTTGCCAAAATGAATTAACTTGCATTATAAAACCAACATTTTGCGTATTAAAATTCATAACAGGTTTCTTCCTAAACTCTCAAAAATCATCTTAAAGCATCGCTTATATAACATTGTACGTAGGCTAGGCAAGATTAATTCAGCTAGCATGAGCATATAATTAGTCTATAAAACACTTTAGCATCTAGCACTTTCTAGCATCTTAACAGTTTTTAGCCCTTCTTTAAACTTTAGTAACATTTAGCACCTTCCTAGCATTCTTTGTACTTTAGCATATAGCACCTTTTGCCCTTTCAATACTTGACACCTTTTAAAACATTTTAACATGCTAGCATCTATTTTCTAACATTCAGCACTTTAGTATTTAACACTTTTAAGCACCTCTTAGCATCTTTAGCACCCTTCTATCATTAAATGTCTTTTAGCAACCTTTAGTATTTCAAGCACTTTAAACATTTAGCATTTGGCTCTTTTATTTATTTACAACACCTTTTGCCCTTTTTTATACTTTAAGCACCTTTAAACATTTTAACATTTTTAGCATTTTATTAAGCGGGAAGATCTTTTACTTGCATTTTTTAAGATATAATAATTACCCTAGGTTTGGCAGGACAACCGCAAGTTAGCGGATCTTAGAGGGTGCCTAACCCCTTCCCTCTAGATTAATAAAGAACCCTTACCCAGAATCTCACTAAGTTTAGCAGACCATAAAATGGAGTTAATGTTTTACTTTAAACTAGTTAAACATTTAGGTGTCCTAATTCACCCAAACTAATTAGGTGGCGACTCCGCGAACCCTTAGCATTCTAGCAACCCTTTAGCATTTTAGCACCCTTTTAAACTTTAGCACCTTTTGCAATTTTAGCATTCTTTTAAAACATTTTATCTATTTTTATTTTCTAACCTTTTTATTTGAGCAGCAGGAGTTTAGAAAATAAATGCCGCGGCCGAAAAAGGGCGCGACAGTTATTGATTGCTTCTTTAGTCATATTAAGATCTACTCAATATTGTTTTGATTGCTTGATAATTAACTGATCACTAATTGTCATCACTTATATGATTTCGAATCGAGATCCGAGAGGGGAGATTTGAATATGTTGTAGTTGTTTAGACATAGGTTAAAATCGTGGACGAAAGTATTCCGATACTTGTGTAGTATTTAGGGTTATTGTTCTTAATCCTCATGTGTGATAAAATTTATCATAGAAATATAGAAGGTTTCTGCACAAGGTTGAGCTCTTGTATGCCCAAATCGGAATATAGTGACAGATTAGTTAACTTGCTATCTTAATAAGAAGAAGAATCATTAGCATTACATTGACAAGTGAAATAGTGGATAGTTGAGGAGATTGGAAGCCCTATTTTCTTCATAACTGTTATAAACCAAAGTATTATCAATCTTAGTTTAATTTCTGCACTTTCTTAGTTCAAAATCCAAAAATCAAAGAACGTCAACCAAATAGATACCATAGAATAGATAATCGGTGTTTGACAAACCAGTCTCTGTGGATGATAACTCGGTCTTACAGATCTTTATTACTTGAATGATACGTACACTTGCGTAAGCATTTAGAAATATCGCAACAGTATACGACCTGTTTTGTGGCCATGTTTATTGAGAAATTAGAAGGAGAAGAGTAGAGTATTTGGGAATTATTGTCTTGATTATTCCCTCAAGCTAATGGGATTGTATAGATGTTACAGAGAGTGTAAATATAGAAAGAAAATACTATACAATCTCCTAGTTGCCTAATTCTAGGGATTTGGAGATATTCTCATATTTATATTATTATTACAGGGATTTGAGGATATTCTCATATCTTCGTTACATTCCCCATCAAGCTGGAGCGTATAAGTCATATGATCCTAGTTTGCCACAAATATAGTCAATTTTGGATCCTCAAAGTGATTTTGTGAAAACATCTACTAGTTGATCTTTTGAGTTGACAAAACTCGTGGTGATGTATTCAGACTCGATCTTCTCTCGAATGAAGTGAAAAACTATCTCAATGTGCTTCGTTCTATCATGAAACATGACATCAGAAGTGATATGTAGTGTAGCTTGGTTATCACAAATCAATTTCATTGGTTCAACTCCTCCCATCTTCAATTCTTGGAGAAGTTGTCTCAACCATATAAGCTCACACGTAGCCAATGCCATAATTCGATACTTTGCCTCTATGCTTGATCTAGCCATAATATCTTACTTTTTACTTTTACATGATATTAGATTGCCTCTCATTAGAACACAATAACCTGAAGTAGACCGTTTATCAGAAGGAGATCCTACCCAATCTGCATCAGAATACCCAATAATGTGGGTGTGTCCCTTGTCTTCATATAATAAACCTTGTCCTGGAAAGCTTTTGATATATTGCAGAATGCGAATCACTGCATTCCAGTGACTATCACAAAGTTATTGCAAAAATTAGTTAAATACACCAATAACAAATGAGATGTTTGGTAGTGTGATCGTAAGATAGTTGAGTTTGCAACAAGTATTTGATATCTGCTAGGATATTTTAGAGGCTCCCCTGTCTTGGAATAAGCTTAGTATTTGGATCCATCAGAGTGTCCACATGTTTGCAATTCAACATACCAGTGTCTTCCAAAATGTCTAAGGCATATTTCCGTTGATTAATAACAATACAATTGTCACGCCCCGAACCGACGGGCCCGCGACTGGTGCCCTACCTGGGCACCTTTCTACCCATACATCACATAAAATCAACGGAAGCTTAAGAAAACTCATAATCTCATAAAAATAAAAACAGGCAAGCCGACAAGGCCGCCACTTTACATAGAACCAAAACGAGCTACAATTGTACATGTCCAAGCCACACATGAATACAAACCTCTAAGAGTTTGGACAGTAAACTATGATGGGATAAGGCCACGCCGTACCCCTGAATATACATAGCCATAATGGAAGACCTGTGCCAAAATGACAAGCTTCGGAATATTGGAGCTATCCCAAAACGCTGACCAAGGATCCTAAGCTCACGGATCACCCAACTGAGTACCTAATACATGCGGGCATGAACGCAGCCCCCCGAAGGGGATCAGTACAATAAGGTACCAAGTATGAAAACATGAAGTACAGTAAATAAAATCATAACTGTACAAAAGATGACAGGGACAAGTATGAAAATCAAATACCAGATCCAACCGTGCCATATAAAATAATAGCCAATTGTACCTTTTACCACTGTATCACTGTACCACTGTATCACTGTATCATTGTACCACTGTACTTTATAGAAATGAGAGTCATTGTATCTGTTTTCATATAACGCATCCCGGCCCTTTAGTGAGGGACTCGGCGAACTCACTATAATGTATCCCGACCCTTTAGTGAGGGACTCGAGGAAATGGAATAATAACACCTGTACGAATAGCTACCATAAGCAACCTTGTGCAACTTAACTCATCTTTTGACTCTCAAAGGAATAAAACCAAGGTACTAACATCTCATGTACCAATCATATATGAACTTTTCATTTTAGCTATGTCAAGGTACCAACATATCATGTACCAAACACATATAAAATCTTTCATTTTAACTAAAACTAGGTACCAACATCTCGTGTACCAAATATTAAAATGAACTTTCCTTTTAGAAATGCGTGGTACCAACATATCATGTACCAATCACATATAATAAACTTTTCCTTTTAGAAATGTGTGGTACCAACATTCATGTATCAATCACATATAATAAACTTTTCCTTTTAGAAATGTGTGGTACCAACATATCATGTACCAATCACATATAATAAACTTTTTCTTTTAGAAATGTGTGGTACCAACATATCATGTATCAATCACATATAATAAACTTTTCCTTTTAGAAATGTGTGGTACCAACATATCATGTACCAATCACATATAATAAACTTTTCCTTTTAGAAAAAAACCAAGACAATACCATGCCTTCCTTTTTAGAACTACCAAGGTAATACCATGCCTTACTTTTTAGAAATACCGAGGCACTCTCATACCTTTCATTTTTAAATCCTCATTTGAAAAATCAAGACACTTATCAAATCAAGTATCACTTTAAAACCTCATTTGGTAAATCAAGATACTTATCACATCAAGTATCATTTTAAGATTAAGATCCAATAAAACTATGTACGTCCACCGTACACTTACTTCAAACAAACAACTTTCAAAAGAGGAAAGGATAGTTCATACACCGTTTGTCGTCTGTACCAACTCGATAATCTAAATTCGTCTCGATCCTCTGGCTAACATTATGAAAACATTTGCATAGTGATGACCGATCCAAATTGCCAAATTAATCCATTTTATGAGCCTTTAGCAGGTTATATATTAATTATGATCTTATCTAATCAGCTGTGAACCTAGAAAGTGTAAAACGAACTGGTTATATCTTAGCTTCTATGCAGATGGAAATTCTACTCATTTCAATATAATTGATTGTCGATTCCTTTTTCATTTAACGCTGCAATGGCTTGTTCGATACTTTTTCTCATTAGTGCTGTAACTTAGCAAGATCAACTCGACTCCAATACTTCCTAAAAACTCTTACCAACATCTTCCATAAGACTTGGTAAGGACTTAGGAATAATTTAGACATGTCTTTAGCATAGAATCAACAACATGAATACTCTTTAACTTCTAAGAGTAGAATAACTTTTGAAACAATACCACAGTTATGGTTCATACGTAGAACATGCCAAAAGAAAGAAGGAAGAGGTTCACATACCTTATTGACGACTAACCAACACGACAAGTAGAATACGTCCCAAATAGGTACTTCAGCCTATAATGACAACAACACGTCTATCAATTTCATGAGTACTAGTATACACTTATACCACATAATGAATCTCCTTTCTCATAAAAATTCGGGCAGCACTTTCCCTGTTTATGCGTACTTTTTCACCTTTTCCAAGGTCCAATTCCATCAACAAACAAGCCCCATTTAAGGCACAATTAAAAAATCAACCAAAGAGGATTACACGCCTACTTGACGTGTAAAATTCGGCCCCTTAATCTATACAAAACAGTCCATAAAAGAGTCCACAATTCAATCAACAATAAGGGTAAAATGTGAAGTCTTTTACACCCTTATTCCTTAGGACTTTCATTAGCAATTCACCACATTAAACATGCATATTGGTGGCTGATTTTCCAGCATTATAACACCCCAAAACAGTCCCTAAAACGACACTACAACGTCTAACAGTTTTCGGCAGTTTTCGGCCAACAACAACAACAACAATCAAAAGCCCTTTTCCATAATTCTTTATAATCCAATTCACATTTCAACACTTATATATACTCCATATCACTTATCAATAACAATATTACTTCATTTTAAGATGCAACAAGTGTAAATACAACAATAATAACCAACGAATCCAACGACGCCGAAAATGTCAAGTCTCGGCTAATCACCACATCTATCACTTACACTTCTTATTTTCCATTTCTTTCTTAACACAAGTTCATCCCTTTAACATAACAACATGTAATATCCAATTACTTTAAAAGAAGAAGAACTCTTACCTTATTTTTGTGCCAAAAAACGTCCAAAACAACCCGCACTATAATGACCCGCAGTTTCGTCTTATCTCCACTTCTTCAAGTTCCAATCATACCCATGTATCCTCTACAAGATTATAACCATCTTCCCTTCTCGTTTTACTTCCTAAAAGTTTATAACAAGCTAGGGTTTTCACCCACACTTATCGGCCAAACCGTGTGTTCCAAGGTTGGATATTGATCTTGGCTTAGCACTTTGTTTAGAAGCTTAATCTTGAAGAAAGAAACTTAATCAACCTTGTTGTTCTTGGCTAAGAGACTCTCGAAAATATTGAGCTCAAAGGGAGAAAGATGAGAGCTATATGGATGTAAGTGAAATAATGATCCAAGTCTTGCAAGACTTGGATATGTACAAGTGCAAAGCCAAGTGGAGTGGGACCCATGTCCACTTGTCTCCTTTGTCTCAAAATATCTTAAGTGTATCATCTTTGCAAGACAAGTGGAGGGGTGACACGTGTCGCCCTCCTATTGGTCCAAAAATAATTTTTATACTTGGCCAAAATATCTCAAAATATCGTGGGCCCCACAAAATGGTGAAATTTCCGGTGGGCCCCACATAGTCAAACCAAGACTTCATAATCCAAAACTAATTCCATAACTCCAATTAGGAGAATTAAACTCCAAGTTAATAAATTGTCGTCTTCACATATTTGAAATATTTCCTTCAGAAAATGTAATTTTTCTTTCTTTCCAAAAATTCAAATCTTATTTCCTTACGTACGTCCTCATATACATATCTGGGAACTACGGGGTGTAACAACAATTGTCAGACTATGCCACTTCGATGCCTAGAAAGTATTTCAGCTTGGCTAAATCCTTAGTCTGAAAGTGACTTGAAAGATGTTGTTTGCGTTGAGCACTACCGTCATGATCATCAACATAAACTATTAAAAACATATGTTTGCCATGAGATAAATGTTTATAAAATATGGAGTGATCAACTTCTGTTCGGATCATTCCAAATTTTCGGACAACGACTCGAAAATGATAAAATCATGCGAGGAGACTACTTGAGACCATAAAGGGATCGACGAAATCTACAGACTAGTCCAGACTCCCCCTTTGTTATGCAATGTTTGCTTTGATTGTGATTATGCTATGTCTTGAGCTGAGAGTCTCTCAAAAATAACGGCTCTACCTACCAAGGTAGAGGTAAGGTCTGTGTACACTCTACCCTCCCTAGATCTCACGTGGTGGGATTTTACTGGGCATGTTGTTGTTGTTGTTGTAGCCTTGACTCCCTCTGAGGAACAAACCCCGGTGGTTTCTTCATATAAACCTCTTTAGCAAGTTCTCCATGAAGAAATATGTTTTTGATGTCCAGCTGATAAATGGGCCAATGATTCATTATTGCTATAGAGATGAGAAGACAGATATAGGCAATCTTGGCAACTAGTGAGAAAGTATCTCCATAGTCAATGCGATAAATCTGAGTGTATCTCTTAGCAACCAGTCCTCGCTTTGAGATAATCAATAGCTCCATCTGATCCTACCTTAACTGTGAATACCCAACGACAACCAACATTAGTTTTGCCTTTAGGTAAGGGAACAAGCTCCCAAGTACCATTATCATGTAAAGCAGTCATCTCTTCAATATTGTATGACGCCAATCTGGATGAACCAATGCTTCTACCAGTCTTGGGAACTTTGACAATGGATAAGCTAGTAATAAAGGCATGATATGAAATGTGACAAGCGATAATAACTTAAACAAGTATAAATGGGAGTTTAATTAGCAGTAGTTCTAGCACCATTGCGAAGAGCAATGAAAATATCATCTGATGAGTGGTCGATCGATGTAGGAGACAATGTTGGAGAAGGTAATAAGTCATCAAAAGTGCTTTGTGTACCTGTATTAGAGTTAGAAATACTAACTGGATTAGAAGGCTCAGAATGAGGTTGAGATCATCGGGAATAGACCTTAAGATACAGAGGTGGAGCTAGGGTGAAATAATTGGAAGGACTGTTGATATGGCCTTCTGATTTTCCGTATTTGAAGAAAAATATGGAGAAGTCTCAAAGAAGATAAAATCTACAGAGATCAAATAGTTATTGATAGAGGGATCAAATCATTTGTAACCTTTTTGCAAATGAGAATACCCGAGAAAGACACATTTAAAAGCCTTGTGTTGAAGTTTGTCTTTTCCAGGGGTAAGGTTATGAACAAAACAAGTGCAACCAAACACACGTGGAGGAAGGGAAAGTGAATTCTGGTCCAGATAGAGAACTGAGTGTGGACTTTTGTACTGCAAAACAACTTAATGTATACGATTGATTAAATAACAGGCAATAATAACAACATCACCCCAAAAACGTAAAGGGCCATGATTGTGAATGAGCAATGTCCGAGCTATTTCAATTAGATGTCTATTCTTTCGCTCAACAACTCTATTTTGTTGAGGAGTATGTACACAAGAAGACAAGTGCCCTGAGGTGACATAAAATAAGAGAGAGAAGTAGAGAAATATTCTCGTGCATTATCACTAATTAACTTCTTAATGAAAACACCAAATTGATTGCGAATTTCAGCATAATTGTTTTGAAAGATAGAGAATAACTCAGATCTACTTTTCATTAAAATTAACCACGTGCACCGAGAATAGTGATCAATAAAAGTTACAAAATAATGAAAGTCTAAGAAAGAACTGACACGACTTGGACCTCATATGTATGCATGAATAATTTCAAACATAGAGGTGACCTTATTGTTGACGTGTTTTGGGAAAGAGACACGAGTTTGCTTACCAAGATGACACGACTCACATTCTAACAAAGATAAACTAGATAAACTAGGAACCATCTTTTACATTTCAAGAGACTCGGATGACCCAGTTGACTATGGAGCAGTTCAGAGGAAACAACGAAAGTGAATGCAACATGTGATGTTGGAATGGATAGCAATTACAATTCTTGTGACTCGTATCCTTTTTCAATTATTTGTCATGTGCCTCGATCGTACACAAAAACAGAATCATCAAGGAAGGTTACAACACATTTCAGGTTTTTGGTTAATTTGCTAATGGAAATAAGATTATATGGACATTCAGGTGCAAAAATGATTGATCTTAAAGGTATGAAAGGCATAGGGTGAGATATACCTATCCCTTTTACAATAGTTTTTGATCCATTAGCCAAAATAACAGTAGAGAGGGTCGAAAGTGTAGTAAGAGTAGAGAGAGTATTTTTGCTACTAGAAATATGGTCAGAAGCACCAGAATCAAGAATCCATTATTCCTGATATGAATAATGTGCGACATGAGCAAATGGGTTACCAGATTGCACTAGACAAGTAGCTGATGAAGTTGATGATTGTTGTCTTAATGCTTTGTACTGAAGGTAGTCATGATAGTCAGCTCCAGTTATAGATGTAGATAATTCCCAAATACAAGGTGTAGTAATTGTAGCTGATAGTGTGAAAGATAAAGTTGATCTTCCAATATTCTGACTTTTATTCTTTTCAAACAGTTATACAATATAAAACAACAACTACTCTTGATTTATCACCAAAAAGATACAAAAATCAGCAGTAAAAGAACAAAACAAAGGCAGGACAGAGGAAACAGTAACACATCTGACAGACAAATATGCTTGATGCACAAAAATTCAGAACAACTCATATCACCAAGTGAAAGAAGAGATTCAGTCGATCAAATAGGAACCAAATTTTATTGGTTAGAGTATTGTACCAATATGGTTGAATTAACAAATCTGATTTTGGGAAACTCTATTTTCCCATCTTTCTTTATTTTTCTTTGATTCTGATTTGCAGAATATACTGAATCTATTTTTTTTTGTGGTAAAAAAAGAGAATTAGAGAAATGATGGCTCTGATACCATGAGAAATTAGAAGGATAAGAGAAGAGACGAGTATTTGGAAATTAGTGGTTTGATTATTCTCTCAACCTAATGAGATTATATAAGTGTTAGAGAGAGTGTAAATATGGAAAGAAAATATTACACTATCTCCTAATTATTTAATTCTAGGAATTTGGAGAGATTCTCATATCTATACTATTATTACATGGATTTGAGGATATTCTCATATCTTCGTTATTTAATTATATCATATCTAACAAAAAGAATATACATTCTTCACATTGTATCAGAGCAGGACATAGCTTGAACCATGAAAACAATCAGGTAAGATGAAATATTGAAAGTGTACTCTCTCTAAATTGTAACACACTTCAACATGGTATCAGAGTCAGGCTCATTCCAATACTTTGTTAACCGATATAGAGACCCTAAATTATATTGTCCACGCTTCAGTTAATAAAGTCTGGGCGTGTGAGAGAGTGTTAAGAGTCTCACATCGGATATGAAATGAAAACATGGACTTCTTATATGGACGTGGACAATCCTTACCTTACAAGCTAACTTTTGGGGTTGAGTTAGGCCCAAGAATATCTATTCGTCACATTTATAAATGAAATACTTTTACATGATCAAGAAAAAAACTACATGGAAATTAAGTGTGACTAATATGTATTGATTTAATAATCTTTTTCCTTCTATTTTTTGTAAAAAAAATTATCTTATATTATTTAGACATTTTTTCTAAAATGATGAATCACAATCGACATCTTTAATTATATCCTCATGAAAAAAGTGAAAGCTTATTATTGAAATGGCATGGGAGATTCAACAAGGAGGACAATGCCCTCTGTAGGAGAACCTTCGTGGAAAATTCTCTTATGAGGATCAATGGTGCGCCAAAGTATCCACATCACCTCATGGTACTGGAGTCTCAAAGAAAATTGAAACAAATTTAGGCTTCATTCTTGGAAATGGAAAGAGCGTAAGGTTCTCAGAAGATTTACCTTATATTATTTGGACATTTTTCTTATATTGTGCATTCTTTCGAATTCTTAGTGTAAGAATGAATCTTGGGCCTAACTCAACCTCAAAATCTAGTTTGTAGGGTGATGATTGTCCAAGTCCATATAAAGAGTTCATGTTCTCATTTCATTACCGATGTGGGACTCTTAACACTCCCCCGCACGCCCAGATCCCGTCAACTGGAGCGTGAATAATATAATTTGGGGGCCCAACATCAGTGAACAAAGAATTGGAATGTGTCTGGCTCTGATATTATGTAAATATGCATTCTTCACATCAAACTGATGGATCGGCCAGTGTTTGCCCATGGCAATGCTCAAAACTGTGTGAATGGTAGCCGTTTTGACAACCGGGCTGAAGGTCTCTCGACAATCAATGCCCTCCTGTTGATTTGTGTCATTAGCCACAAATCGTGTCTTATACCTCTAAAGATCTCCACTGTCTTTGAATTTGTGACGAAATATCCACATGCAACAGATCACATTCACCCCCCTTCAGGTCTAGGTATTAGATCTCATGTGTGTTGTTAAGTCAAAACATTGAATTCCTCAGTCATAGCCTCATTCTAATTAGGGTCCTATTTGGCCAATTTGATATTTTTGAGAAGTGGAGAGATGGTTTGGACAGACAGGTTAAATTGGACTTTGGATTTGAAGATCCCATGTCGAGCACGAGTTTCCATATGGTGAGTGGGGACAGTGGGGAGATCCGAGACAGATGGTGAGGTCGGATAAGGGGGGTGGATAAAAACTCGTCGATGGTGTCGCGGCTCCATTGTCATCCAAGAACTGGGTGCTCACTGGAAGAGAGGCGTAGCGGCGCATCCTGGAGGGGCAGCGGCTCTAATTCCCTAGTAGAATTGGTTTGCTCACTGGAATGAAGGCGCCGCGGCGCTTCCTCGATGGGTCGCGGCGCTGACGTCATGTATGATTTAGTGAGCTGATCAAGGATAATGGGAGAGATGGCAGGCTCGTCAAGAAAGGAGTAGTCCGGTTTTTGGAATTTCTGAAGATTCGAAAACGGAAATGTAGTCTCGTCGAATGTGACGTGACGAGAGATGTGAATTTGACGAGTTGACAAGTCGTAGCATAGATAACCCCTATGATTTGACGGGAATCCTAGGTAGACACATGGGGTTGACTGGGGATCTAGCTTGTGAGGGGAAATAGAGGCAAGATTGGGATAGCAGAGACAGCCGAATATCCGTAGATGATCATAAGAGGAGACTCTATGATATAGAATTTCGATAGGGGTCATATTGTGAAGGGTGCTAGTAGGGAGAATATTTAGAGTGTATTCTGACATTTTAGCAGCATAGACCCAGAAGGACGGAGGTAGGGAGACATGAATCAATAGAGTGTGAATCATATTATTAATGGTGCGGATGATTCTTTCATCTTTACCATTTTGTGGAGAGGTGTGGGGGCAGGAGAAGTGAAAGACCATGTCATTATTAGTACAAAAATGGTGAATCATAGAGTTGTTGAATTCACGACCATTATCGCACTGAAAATATTTTATACCTTTTTCAAACTGTGTTTGAATGAATGTTCGAAACTCAAGAAATTTGACAAACACTTCCGATTTAAATTTGAGAGGATACAACCAAACAAAGTGAGAAAAATCATCTAGTAATATAAGATAATATTTATGACCGAGAGAACTAACAACATGTGATGTCCATTGTCACGACCCGACCTCGGGCCCGCGACTGGTGCCTTACCCCGGGCATCCTAGTGATACAACATCAGAGAAAATCAGCGGAAATAAAAACTCATAAAAGATAAACAGTGAAATAAGAAAACAGGCTAACCAAAACGGTTACCTTTCTGTATATATAAATGATTAAACCTGAACAGTTACATCCTTTTACAAACCCTGCCCACAACAAGATTTACAGACTTCTAAGAATGTAACCACTACGACGACGGTGGCCGCCATACCCGAACGTAAGTACCAACGACGGGGACTATACAAAAGATAAGCCTCGGAGAAACGGCTTCCCAAACGCTGAATTGTGATCCTATGAGCGAGATCAACGGCCAGTACCTCTGCCGCGTGAACGCAGCCCGGGAGGTCGACAACAGTACCAAGTATGTGAAATCGAAATCAAATGAAATCATAATAGTCTCAGAAAAATAGAGACACGTATGATGACCAAACTACAAGACACAATATATAAGCAAATATGTCAAGTCGTGACTCACGCCTCAAAGTCATCACTCAAATATAACCATGGGTCTCATGCCCACAATATCAATCATGCCCGTGGAATTCTTCCTCACCGCCAATCCATGATATAATAACACCAAGGAATACATGAACACGTGTCCCACGTGTCATAAAACCGTCTGGGTAAGTACGAAGGCATAGCCAACTACTAGAACCTACCGTACTAACAATGCTATAAAATCAGACGCGAGGTCTTTCTAGACCGCAAATGATCGCCGGGTCATTCGCCCTCGATTATCAGGCGCGTCTAACCCCGAACTCCGTAGTTCGCATAGCCACCTAGGCCGGCATGAGGTACTCCTCGCATCGGGGTAGCTAACCCGCATCTTCCTGGACTCCCGCAACTGCATTGCCACACATGGACCGCGTGAGGTATTCTCGACGGGCGTAACACCCGGAGTGATTCCCTGAACTCCGCAGCTTCGCATAGGTCACATGGACCCGCATGAGGTATTCTCAGACGGGAGTAGCTAACCGCGACAACATAACAAGTCGTGGGTATGTGATGTAATACAGCGCAACCGGCTTATCGTAAACAACATAAGCACAACAAGAAAAACCCCTTCACATAAAAGTCCCAAGATACTAACGCCCGTAGTATCCTAGCATGTTTACTTATCAAACCAACAATAAAGTATTACAAGGCTATCACAAGCAAAACATAGGCAAGTTACTCACACAAGGTACTTTTATTTCATGTCAACAAATACGGGTTTTAACCCCAAAGTACTACATACTTCAACTCTCTTAAAAAGAACCCTTTTTAAGTACAAAATCGCGCGATACTAATACCCGTAGTATCATTTCATAGAGTAACTATCATTTTAAGTAAATAAAAACAACATCATGCCCTCTTTTTAAACCAAAACAAGACAATACCATGTCTTCCTTTAAAACAAAGACACTTTTCCTTTTTAAAGTCAAGTAGCAATATACTTTTTAAACCAAGTGTCTTACTCTTTTCAAAACAAGTAACCTATACCTTTAAATCAAGTTACTTCTCCTTTCCAAAATCAAGTTGTTATAAGTCAAGTTTCTTTACTTTCAAAAATCAGTCTCATAATCTTTAAATCATATCTCATATCTTTTAAGGAAACCAACCTCCAACTTTTAAAATGTCAAGTTATCATTTTAAATCCAATAATAAAACCATTCTTTTGTTTTCATAAAGTCGTTATAACTAACTTCCCATAAAGCTATTATAACACTTTATGTTTTAAACCAACCAAGGACAACTATTCTCATTTCCGAAATCAAGATAATATTATTCTTTAAAAGACCACACACCCATTACTCATGAATGAGGTTTTACAACTTTTTAACATAATTCAAGTCCTTAATATTTCATAACAAGTCACTTAACTTTAGAATCAAGTCAAGGACACAAAAGGAAAATCAAATTCCTTTAACACACGTGTGTCTACCGCACTATATATATTTCACAAATATCATGCTCAAGAGAAAAGGAAGAATCACATACCTCTTCGGCTTAATCCACAAGCCAAGTCGAGTATGCCGCGCGCAGAATATCCACCTATAACAATCACAATACATCTATCAACTTCTAGACTTCTTCAGAGAATATTCTAAGTATACAGCCCATATTCTACGGAAAATTGGGCAGACCTCCCCGTAACCACATAAATACCTCCTATAACAGGGCCCGCTACCAAGCCAACAACTCCAAGGGGATTACACGCCTACCCGGACGTGTACAATTCTGCCTCACAATAATACTACAAAAGTCTACTGTAAATACAGTCCAATGTAAATACAATTCAATTCTTTTTAATATTCTTTCTACATATAGTATACTCAACTATACATTACTACAATATGTAATTTCCAATTACAATAGAGGACATAAATCATTACCTCGATAAGCCCAAAATTATCCAAGATTTATAAGTCGATCCTGAGCAACGTTTAGCTCCAATTCCTTACGCTCCAACCCGCTCCAAGCAACCCTTAGAAGTTTCTAAACAACTTCTCTTAACACTTCATCCAACTATGAAGATTTTCCTAGGGTTTCGTTTTGCGACTAAAGAAATAAAGTGGTATTTTCGGGATCTTAGTATAGAGATAACTTTGGAATACTACAAGGGATTTAGGCTAAGGTATTTGGAATAATAACAATACTTGAAGAAATTTCTCCACAAAGGGGTTCGTGACACTACTACAAGGAGGAGTATTTTGTGACTTGAAATCTCTAAGTGTGGATGAAATAAGTCTTGCAATCAAGGGGTATTTATAGAGAAATCAAGGGCTAGGATTAAAGCAAGTGTATGGTGAGGATTGGGGACATGTGTGTGTGGATTCTACCAACCATATGTCCACCACAAAAATGGGACAAGTGGCTTGCCACTTGTACACCACAAACGCCGAGGACACTCATTCACCAAATATTCGGCCAACATGGCCACATGGGGGTGACACGTGTCGCCCCCTACTCGTCCAAAATATTTCATCTCCCGAAAATATCCGTAATGCCAAAAATCCAAAAATAAAGTGGGCCCCAAAAAACCGTAAATTTTCCCCGTGGGCCCCACGTGACCAATTTCGGAAATAAAATTCCATAATTCTAAAATAAATCCCAGAAGTCCGAATACCAAATCTGGGAATCCAATTCCCATTAACGAACCTTTTTCCTTCACAAAAACCGGAAACTTTTTCGTCGAAAAAAATCACATCTTTCTTTCTTTCCAATATTAATGTCGTATTCTCGTACGTACGCCCTCACATACATACCCTGGAACTATGGGGTGTAACATTCTTCCCCCCTTAGAAACATTCGTCTCGAATGTTCCTTATAAGTCTCTAAACACACACATGCACTGTTATAGTCTTCACTACTATACTTACTACATCAATTATGCCACGTTTGGCCATAATATAACACCCATGCCTGTACGTCAATCCAATCGACAAGTAGGGAGGGTGGGTTTTCCTGGAGGTATAGGTAAAAGGATGAGGATACCTCTGTATTATGTCATCATCTGCCTCCGTAGACATCTCCTCCCTAATGCACTATGTCACAACTCTTTGACGGAAGCCCCATCCCTATCTCGTAATGGCCTGGCCTGTTGTTCACGCATCGCTATAGGACTATCCTCATACGATAACCCCCCCTGTCATCCGGTCATCATTAACTGGGAACACTCTGGATGGATCTCCGATACTCTTCCGAAACATAGCAACATGGAAGACCGAACGTACTGCCTCCTAAGTCGGACGGCAGTGGTAACTTATAGGCAACCTGGCCTATTCTACAAACGATCTGAAAAGGCCCAAAGTACCTCGGGCTAAGTTTCCCCTGCTTTCCAAATCTCGTCACACCGCCGGTGGTACCTTGAAGACTCACCGGCACGAACTCCAAGTGTCGACGCCGATTATCCGCACGACTTCGCTGACTCGAGCTAATAACCTCTTCTCGATAAGCTTCACCTTATCCACATCCGTCCGAATCGGTATGGACCAACTATCTGAACCTTGCCAACATCGAACCGGTCTGACAACCTACACTTCCGCCCATACAAGGCTTCATAAGGCGTCATCCGAATACTGAAATGGTAGCTATTATAATACTCACTCAACAAGAGGCAAATAATCCTCACAGCTACCCCTGAAATCAAAACACCGGCCCGTAAACTATCCTCAAATGTCTGGATAATACGCGTTGTTTGTCCGTCGACCCGAGGGTGGATGCACATCGAGACTCACCGAGTTCCTAACCCGCTGGTAAAACCTCCGTAAAAGAAATAGCCGTAAACCGATCCACCGTCATTATAAAATAAAAGTAGGAACCCCGCGGCGCCTTACAACCTTCCCGATATATAACATCTCGCATAACCTCCACGAGTAAATATCCGATCGAAGACAAGATGGGCTGACCTCATCGGCCCGACTCATGGTCGACGCATCCACGAACTCGTCGATGGTTACCTAAACTTGGGCCTAACACCTCGTGACTTATCATCTAGCGGGACCACCTCAACCCGACCACATTCCGGCCGCGGGTTGACGCGATATGGCCTCAACCCGACCACTTCAGACTAAACTCTCGTTCTGGTCCGAACAATCTCACTATTCAAGTCGCGAGAACCTAGTGGTCTTCTAAGCTCAACTACCCACTTCCATTTCACACCACTCATGGACTTATCACATGAATATACCCCACGTATACAATGTATCTCGACAAGGATCAAAAACGTAAAATCTTTTACTTAAGACGGTCTTGCATCTAAGGTCTCCACGTGTAATATTCTAAGGCTCACACCTTCCATGTCCCCATACTTACCTTTTCAACTACCCATGTTTTCTAATCACAACTTACACAATGCTATCCGAACATAACACTTAACATTAAGTCATCATATCACGCATACTAGTCTATAGAGGGTTAAGAATATACCTGTAACTACTGCTTCACTTTCCCTTTGTCTCTCCAATCCAAATCCTGCTCTGCTGGGCGCATAGCTATAGAAAGTGATGAACCAACCGCTGATCCCGAAGGCTGAGTCGTAACATCCGCGCCACCTCTGGTCGGACAATTTCTCGCAAAATGGCCCTGCGCCATGAAACATAACAAGTTGTCGGTAGCACGACACTCCCACAATGACACCTACCACAACGCCACACCGAGGTGGGGTGGCCTCTCGCTAACACCCTTCCTCTCCGAACCACCGAATCGAATCGACTGGTAGGCTGAGTCATCCCACCTGTATCCCTCCTACTAGGACATTCTCTCCTCATATGGACCTGACGGCCGCAGGTAAAACAAGCATCAGTAAAAAGACGACATTTCCCGGGATGACGCCTACCACATAGTGAACACTGAGGGAAAACTGAATCTGGCTGGCTAGAACCTATGTAAATCTGTGAACCAGAAACCCTGGAGCTCGACCAACTCCCGTACCCCGAACGTCAAGCTCGGAGGACCACTCAGATCTTTGGGCGCGCATAACCACGCTCTGAGAAGGTCCGCCTCAAAGTTACCAAAGGACCTGCTGCTCGCCTCTTCGCGATCTTGGTTAATCTGCCGATCTCTACGTTCGCTCGCTGCACGCGTAAGCTGTCGCGGGCAATGTCCATGTCTCGATCAAGAGCTACTCTTGTACATCCCTTCACTAGATAATCATATAGACCCGTGATATATCGGTGCACACTATCCTCCATGTCCGCCACTAAAGCGGGGGCATAACGAGCCAACGAGCCAAACTCTACATTGTACTCCCGGACCGTCCCCCCGTTCTGTCTCACCATCATAAATCTATCTGCCCGAGCTCTCCTCATCTGCGAGGGCAAGAAGTGTGTAAGAAATGCCTCTGAGAACTCGTCCCAACCAGCCGAGGCGCGTGCTCCCCGGATAGTTCCGTGAATCAAACCGATCGCAGATCACGCCGATGTGAACCTAATACCACCGACTCTGTCTCTGAGGCCTTGATCACTTTTCATGATCCGCTGCAACTGTCGAATAAACTCCTAAGGATCTTCCTCAGTTCTCAATCCATAGAACTCGGTGGATGACTCGAAGTCCCAAATCTCAAACTATCGGATCTAGGGTGAACCATCGGTACTATCGAACCTCCGACTCGTCCGTCTCATTCCTGCACAAGCCTAGCTAGTAATCGCCATCTCCTTATAACCCATATCCTCGGCTCCGGGTCGTGGGCGGAGACTCAGGTATCGTGGTCTCAGTAGCTACTGCTGCTGCTCTAAACTCTCCTGGGGCTAGCGGCGTCGCAGAACTCCCCATCTGAAGTACCACCTTAGATAAAGACTGGGCCTGTGCCCATGTAACCCTCTGTGCTCTACTCGCAGCTCCCTCTCGCCGCTTGCACTGGGCTCTGGTTGCCTTGCGTAGAGGCATAACTGGTGAAAAGAATACGTCAGAGGGAGTCCAACTTATAACACAGCTCTAAGGCACGATCGCAGAGTGAGAAGAATAGAAAACAATCCTAAGTATCGTGTAGCCTCCTGATTATAGGTGTGGTGCACAACATGCCGATAATCAAGACTCTACTAGATACGGTCTGTAGACACTTTCCGAGGATTAACTGCTTTGATACCACTTTTGTCACGACCGACTCGGGCCGCATGGTGCCTTACCCCGGGCACCCTAGTGATACAACATCAGAGAAAATCAGCGGAAATAAAAACTCATAAAAGATAAACAGTGAAATAAGAAAACAGGCTAACCAAAATGATTACCTTTCTGTATATATAAATGATTAAACCTGAACAGTTACATCCATTTACAAACCCTGCCCACAACATTACTACAGACCTCTAAGAATGTAACCCTGACTACGACGACGGGGCCCGCCATACCCCCGAATGTAAGTACCTACAACGACAGGACTATACGAAAGATAAGCCTCCGAGAAAACGGCTTCCCAAACGCTAAAGCGTGATCCTATGGCGAGGATCAACGCCAGTGTACCTCTACTGCGGCATGACGCGGCCCGGGAGAGGTCGCATAACAATTACAGTATGTGGGAAATCGAAAGTCAAATGAAATCATAATAGTCTGTAAAAAAAATAGGAGACATGTATGATGACCAAGCTACAGTACACAATATATAAGCAGTCATGTCAAGTCAGGGACTCACGCCCTCAAAGTCATCACTCAAATATAACCATGGGTCTCATGCCCACAATATCAATCATGCCCGTGGAATTCTTCCTCACCGCCTGATCCATGATATAATAACACCAAGGAATACACGAACACCGTGTGTCATAAAAATCGTCACGGTAATGGAAGGCATAGCCAACTACTAGAACCTACCGTACCAACAATGCTATAAAACTGTATCGCGAGGTCTTTCTAGACCGCCAAATGATCGAAGCTGGGTCATTCGCCCTCAGTATCATTGTGCGCGTCTAACCCTGGAACTCCCGCAGTTCCGCATAAAGCACCTAGGCCCGCATGAGGTACTCGCATCGGGGTAGCTAACCCGCATCTTCCTCGACTCCCGCAATCCATGGGCCACACACGGACCGCGTGAGGTATTACTCGCGTCGTAACACACCCGAGTGATTCACGAACTCCGCATTCGCATAGTCACATGGACCCGCATGAGGTATTCCTCGACGGGGTAGCTAACCCGCGCAACATAACAAGTCGTGGGTATGTGATGTAATACAGCCAACCGCTTATCGTAAACAACATAAGCACAACAAGAAAAACCCCTTCACATAAAAGTCCCAAGATACTAACGTCTGTAGTATCCTAGCATGTTTACTTATCAAACCAACAAGAAAGTATTACAAGCAAAACATAGGCAAGTTACTCACACAAGGTACTTTTATTTCATGTCAACAAATCCGGGTTTTAACCCCAAAGTACTACATACTTCAACTCTCTTAAAAAGAACCCCTTTTAAGTACAAAATCGCGCGATACTAATACCTGTAGTATCATTTCATAGAGTAACTATCATTTTAAGTAAATCAAAACAACATCATGCCCTCTTTTTAAACCAAAACAAGACAATACCATGCCTTCCTTTAAAACAAAGACACTTTTCCTTTTTAAAGTCAAGTAGCAATATACTTTTTAAACCAAGTGTCTTACTCTTTTCAAAACAAGTAACCTATACCTTTAAATCAAGTTACTTCTCCTTTCCAAAATCAAGTTGTTTATAAGTCAAGTTTCTTTACTTTCAAAAATCAATCTCATAATCTTTAAATCATATCTCATATCTTTTAAGGAAACCAACCTCAACTTTTAAAATGTCAAGTTATCATTTTAAATCCAATAATAAAACCATTCTTTTGTTTTCATAAAGTCGTTATAACTAACTTCCCATAAAGCTATTATAACACTTTATGTTTTAAACCAACCAAGGACAACTATTCTCATTTCCGAAATCAAGATAATATTATTATTTAAAAGACCACGCACCCATTACTCATGAATGAGGTTTTACAACTTTTTAACATAATTCAAGTCCTTAATATTTCATAACAAGTCACTTAACTTTACAATCAAGTCAAGGACACAAAAGGAAAATCAAATTCCTTTAACACACGTGCGTCTACCGCACTATATATATTTCACAAATATCATGCTCAAGAGAAAAGGAAGAATCACATACCTCTTCGGCTTAATCCACAAGCCAAGTCGAGCATGCCGCGCGCAGAATATCCACCTATAACAATCACAATACATCTATCAACTTCTAGACTTCTTCGTAGAATATTCTAAGTATACAGTTCCATATTCTACGGACAATTGGGCCGCACCTCCCCGCAACCACATAAATACCTCCTATAACAGGCCGCCACCAAGCCAACAACTCATGGATTACACGCCTACCCGGACTTGTAAAATTCTTACCCAAAATACTACTACATAAGTCTACTGTAAATACAGTCCAATGTAAATATAGTTCAATTCTTTTTAATATTCTTTCTACATATAGTAAACTCAACTATACATTACTACAATATGTAATTTCCAATTACAATAGAGGACATAGATCATTACTAGCCCAAAATTATCCAAGATTTATAAGTCGATCCTGAGTAACGTTTAGCTCCAATTCCTTACGCTCCAACCCGCTCCAAGCAACCCTTAGAAGTTTCTAAACAACTTCTCTTAACACTTCATCCAACTATGAAGATTTTCCTAGGGTTTCGTTTTGCGACTAAAGGAATAAAGTGGTATTTCCGGGCTCTTAGTATAGAGATAACTTTGGAATACTACAAGGTATTTAGGCTAAGGTATTTGGAATAATAACAATACTTGAAGAAATTTTTCCACAAAGGGGGTTAACGAGACTACTCTGAGGAGGAGTATTTTTGTGACTTGAAATCTCTAAGTGTGGATGAAATAAGTCTTGCAATCAAGGTGGTATTTATAGAGAAATCAAGGGCTAGGATGAAAGCAAGTGTATGGTGAGGATTGGGGACATGTGTGTGTGGATTCTACCAACCATATGTCCACCACAAAAATGGGACAAGTGGCTTGCCACTTGTCCACAAAACGCCCGTCGAGACACTTGTCCCAAATATTCGCACACGGGCCACGTGGGGTGACACGTGTCGCCCCCTACTCGTCCAAAATATTTCATCTCCCGAAAATATCCGTAATGCCAAAAATCCGTAAATAAAGTGGGCCCCAAAAAACCGTAAATTTTCCCCGTGGGCCCCACGTGACCAATTTCGGAAATAAAATTCCATAATTCTAAAATAAATCCCAAAAGTCCGAATACCAAATCTGGGAATCCAATTCCCATTAACGAACTTTTTTCCTTCACAAAAACCGAAAACTTTTTCGTCGAAAAAAATCACATCTTTCTTTCTTTCCAATATTAATGTCGTATTCTCGTACGTACGCCCTCACATACATACCCTGGAACTACGGGGTGTAACATCCATAAATCGGTATGTATAATATCAAATGGTGCAAAGGTAACACTAGTAGATGATTTATACGGAAGACGAGTATGCTTTCCTAAAGAACAAGAAACACAGTTTTGGGCAAGCTTCCCATTATTACAAGTAATGAAATTATTGTCTCTAAGAAAATTAAAAATTGGGACTCCTGGATGACCAAGTCTATTATGTCATGTTGAAGAAGAAGTGACTACTAGAGAGACGGGAGAGCAAGATCTGGCAGCGGGGGTGGGAGTGAATGGATAGAGATCCCCCGTGTTATTGCATCTCGTAAGAGGTGTCCCCGTATGAAGATCCTTCACAATGAAACCAAAAGGGTCAAAATCAACAGAGACAGAATTATTATGAGTGAATTTGCGGATAGAGATTAGGTTCTTAATTATATGTGGGGCATATAGGGTATTCTTAAGGGGGAACGGATGAGTAGGTGGTGTGTAGGATGTACCATAGCCCTTTACTGGAATGCGGTGGCCACTACCAACTGTAATGAATTGAGGATGCTTTAAACTGAACAGTTTGGGAACATTACCTGCAGACTGGGTGAGGTGTGATGTGGCTCCGGAGTCCATGTACCAATTGTTGTCATTGCAGATTGAGATCACAAAGTCACCCAAGTCGGAGAATTATGCCGCGCCGAGCTGCTGGAACTGTCCTTCCATGAAGTGGGTTTAACTCAACCCCAAAAGCTAGCTTATAGGGTGAGGATTGTTCAAGTCCATATAAAGAGTTCATGTCCCCATTTCATTACCGTTGTGGGATAACACTTAGGCCTAACACCCTTCCTTATAATATTATATTTTTAAGGAAACACCCTTCCTTATTATACCTCTACAACCAATTATAAAATAACCTCTTTCAAATTTTCAAATTCTTAGTCTGAATCCCTCTTCCTGGTTTAGTAGTATCATGTTCTTCCACCTATTTAGGAGAATTTTGTTGTGTTGACTATTTCCTTGCCACAAGAAGTTTATTTCACTCCATCAAGTTGTTTCTCTAACAATCTCTGCAATAGAACTAGGGACACAGTACAGGTGGGATGATTGTACAAGACATCTCCAAAAGAAATTGTTGTTTCCATGTGGAGAGTCTTTCTTAAGCTACTCTGCTACACCCTGTTATACTGCTAATGCTTTATGTTTGGAACCAAAAGGGAGACCCAAATATGTTGAAAAGAAGCAACTTAGAGACCCAAAATGATATACTAGTTGTTGCAAGTTGTCAACCTCATTATCTCAATATGCAACTTCTGCAAGCCTGAGACTGCATCAAAAACCAATGGACCCATTTAAGATGCGTCAGCTTACTTTTGTCCATTCCAAAAAAAATAGGTATCATCAATCATCAACATATAAAATATGTGACAGTTATAAAGTTGCCCCACTTTGTGGGATTACACTACATATGATGTTGGTGTTATAAAGTTGGTCTTGCTTCCAACTCTGAACCCCTTGATCCAGCCACTTGCCAAGTCCCAACATTCTACTGAATACCTCCACTACTAATGTACACCTTGCCCAAAACCACTTTGAGAAATGAAGAATCATGTTGGTTCACCATTTACTAGGGAATAGAACTTCAGTGTTGATACACAGCTGACCATGCCTTTCCAAATTCCATCTTCCTAAACATGGAAATTTGAATGACTAGTTTACATGGTCATACAACTTATCCACGTCAAGTTTATAGATGAGCCCTGATTTCTTCTCACATCCATGCACTATTTACCACTAAAGCAGCATTTGTTATCTCTTTGTCAAAGACAAAGGCCATATGTGACTTAGAAATCAATTTAATTAATCTTTTTTAGCCTTTCTGACTTATCGTAAAAATTACTATCACCAAACTTATGGTATAACAGTGTTACCAAAGCGAAAGCGTAAAAAATCGCTAAGGTCTGTTGGAGCTTTAAGCGCAAATAAAGGACGGGTTTTAACGAAAAAGGCGCAAATAGAGAAAAATACAAATATATATGTTTAATCCAAGACTAATAATTGACACAACATGTTTAAGGGGAGGTGTCGTGGTGTATGTTATTCGCAAATGACATAGTATTAATTGATGAGACACGCAATGGAGTGAATGATAGGCTGAAAGTTTGGAGAGAGGCCATAGAGTCTAAAGATTTCAGGTTAACTACGACCAACATTGTTGTATGGGTGGAGTGCTAGTCAATCAAGAACGCTGACGTTCAGAAGATGAAGATAGCGGAGATGAGGATGCTCAGATGGATGTGTGGGCATACCCGAAGAGATATGATTAGGAATGAAGTTATACGGGTCAATATGAGAGTGACATCAGTGGCACACAAGATGAAGGAAGCGAGACTGAGGTGATTCGGTAATGTGAAGAGGTCTGAGGATGCGCCCGTAAGGAGGTGCGAGAGGTTAGCGGTAGAGGGAGTTAGGAGAGGTAGAGGTAGGCCGAAGAAGAATTAGGAGAAGTGATTAGACACGACATAACACAACTTCAACTGACGAAAGAAGTGACCTTAGATAAGAAAATATGAAGGTCGAAAATTTGGGTAGAAGCCTAGTAGATAGTAGAGTGTTGTTGCACTCTTATTTTTAAATGTGTATTAACATTTGTTGATGCTTGTGTTTTTCCCCTTGTTATTAGAAATACATTTAGTACCCGCATAATTTTTTTTACTCTTCAATGTACGTTATCATCTGTTGAACATTTGCATTATATCTTGCTATTTTGTTGCTATATTTTTTGTATCTGCTTCAAATTACTTTTCTGTTCCTTTCATTTTCTTCTCTTTTTCTTTCTTTGACCCGAAGGTCTTTTGAAAATAGCCTCTCTGCCCCATAAACGCAGGGGTAAGGTCTGCATACATCCTACTCTACCCAGACCACACTGGTATATTGTTGTTGTTGTTGTTGTTAGTCCAAGACTAATAATTATAAGTACGAATAACAAATATATGGATACCGAAATTGAAAAAAATAATGGTAAAGTGAAATATCAATTGTTTAGTGTAACCTCTCTAGGAAATGCTCTTTGGCAAGGAAAAGTATGTCTTATAGCCTTGATGACGAAACCAAAGTGCACATTAAGCGAGAGAGAAGCACTTAACATGTTTTGAGCCTTGCTTCATGACTTAAGCACGTCTTTGATAACACTGATCTATAATCAGTAAAACATGAAAAAATATTTTTAATAAAAAATAAATAGAGGCTTAAGGGACAAATTTGTCTGCTTGCATATTAAAATATAGCTTTTGTCACAAATAATTAAAAGAGAGGTTGTTAGCTTAAAGGGGAGATATCTTATTAGGGGTGACAAAATTAGCCCAAACTCAAATGATCCGTTCAATCCGCCCAAGATTTTATAGGTTTGGGCAAGAGTGATTTTAATGATGGGTTGGTTTGGGCTAGTCCAAGTTGACCTATAATAAATTAACAACCCAAATGAACCCATGATGATGCTCAAACTTGACCCACGAAAATGCTCAATTTTAACGATTAGAGCTCCATTCTAAATTAATTTTTTTTTATATAAATAATTATTTAAAAATTTCCTTTATTATTTCGGAACAATAGAAATACACCAACACACCCCAACCATACTATCCATCCACCCTACCTCTCTCCTACACCAACCCCCACCCCAAGCGCTGAACCACCCTCACATCTCAGTCTCCTACCTTGCCTATTTCACCCCACCCCCTACCACCCCTACCCACTTCTAACCCACCTACCCCACCTCCCGCCCTACCTCCGTTGTCCTACCTACACCTACCCCCTCCACCCCCACCACATTGCCCTACCTCATCCTTAAATTTCTATTTCATTTTTTTTTTACTTTTATAAAAAATATAAAATTATTTCTTACCTCCCCCTACCGCCTTAACCCCACCTACCCTCTTCACCCCCACTTCATCCACAAATTTCTATTTCATATTTTTTTGTTACTTTTATAAAAAAATTATTAAAAATATGATATTTTTTATTACCCCTACCCTCCCCTCCCCTTCCGCCCTACCTCATTCTCAAATTTCTATTTTTTTACTTTTATAAACAATTTATAAAAAATATGAATTTTTTTCTCCTCCCGTCCTACCCATCTTAGCCCACGTAAGTTTTGACGAATTGGGCATTGACTCAATCTATTGATTCAGCCCATCTTGACCCGCCCAACTTCAGCTCAAACGACTCATCTATCACCCCTATCTCTGATGCACAATGAAGTCTCAAAAAAGAAAAGAATGATTGCATAAACGTATTCATCGAGGATGACTAGAATCAAACAATAAGTAGCATGGAGTGATTTAAGTTCCTTAAACCTCTTTGTAAGAGGAAATTTGATCCTAGAGAAGCTCAAATAATTGAACATTTAAGTTCATTTCTTATCCTATGAGCTACGTTGACTTCAAGAATACAAGCAAAATGTAATCACCTTCACCAAGAAACAAAGAGGAATTTTAGCAATTTAATCACTCTGGAATGGGAGAACATGGATACAATTGAACCTAGACAACATCAGTTACCACATCAAAGGTGACTGGGATGACGTCGCCCTATTTGCAATTTGGGTTTGACTCAATGAGGGCGAGTGGTATTAGGTTTCCCTATTTGAGTTTGGGTTGACTAAACGAGAGCGGGTGTATAGTTGTCGCCCTAATTGATAAAATTAAATCAAGACATTTTTTAATTCTTGTTGGTATAAATCAGTCGCCTCGCCTCAACCCTTTGAGTCGATTTGTTGTAGTGTAGATGCAAAAAAAAATCAACTTTTATTTATATGATATCTTACAATAGCTCCATAACATCCAGGCTCTTCCACTCCAAACAAGTAAGCGAAATAGCTCTCCTATCTATAAGCAAGACAAAAGCAAGGTATTTCATGGTGGTCCTTATACGGCCTTTGGGAAAAGTTTGATGCTAAAATTGGTCGATAAGGACGTTTTGCTTACGGATGATCTTTTCATGGACATCCCGGTCTAGGTAGTACTTCGTGATGTTCCATTGTCGGTCTGGAGTGCATCCGGGTTAAGTAAGATAGCCTCACGAGTGGGGAAGCCCTTGTATACGGACCAAGTCACGAAAGAGAGGTCCAAAATGAATTATGCACGGGTATTAATTGAAGTTAATGTTAGCAAGGAGCCGGTCACGGAGTTTAATGTAAAATTACCAAGCAATATCAAGTATGTTCAGAAGGTGGAATATGAGAATTATCCCGACATCGCTTTTCCATCGCAGCATTCGGACATAATCATTTCAAGTGTAAGAAATTGGAGGAACATGTAACGCCTATGGAGACTATGAGCACTCGGGGAGCCTATGGTTGTTTGGACAAAGGAGTAGATCCGGAAATGGTGGTTGTTCAGGAACCTACACGCCCACTCCAAACCAACCCCCTATTTGTTCCACTACCAGTCGGTGGATCATTGAACATTGGTAGGGACATGGGTGTGATGACTAAAAGGTTACCTAATTCGCCTTTGATTCCGGATGCTTCTGGAGGTATTTCGGTGTCAAGGCAAGGTGATGAAGATGGATGGCAAGAGGTTACTTCAAGAAAGAATTCCCTAAGAAACAGTGCTAAAAGTCCAAGTACGAAGATTGGAAGAGTATTTCACTACCCCCGATTAATTAAATGAAGATACTATCTTGGAATGCCCCGGATAGAAAACATTTAATTTTCATGTTTGAGTTTATTTTCTTGTATTATTTTGCTTTGTTTAAATTGAGGCTTGAGAACCCTCGATGATTAATTGTACTTTCCTGTTTTTTATTATAATAAAATTTATTTACCCAAAAAAAAAAAAAAAAATTAGTAAACAGTTCAATCATCGTCCTCAGTGAGCAGATAGTTGTTAGAACACATAAAATTGAAGATCAGCTCTAAGACGGTTGACAAAAATTCTATAACGAAATATATAATTAAGAAAATAAACGAGATGAGAGAAAAATTGCATGTGGAGTCTCAAGATCCCATCATAGTATAAGGTGTTCGTGTAAGTATTACCTTAATTAGTCCTATTCTACT
The DNA here is from genome assembly GCA_029844215.1 of Przewalskia tangutica. Classification (NCBI taxonomy): domain Eukaryota; kingdom Viridiplantae; phylum Streptophyta; class Magnoliopsida; order Solanales; family Solanaceae; genus Przewalskia; species Przewalskia tangutica. The sequence goes on from CM056732.1 coordinate 72,653,479, forward strand.
TCTAAAACTTTATTTTATTTAAAGATTAATTATATAATTACGGTAAGTATACAAGACTAATTAAGGTAATACTTACACTAAAATATTACAACACCTTATTTACAAAACATGCCCAACCCGTGGGATTGCTACAGTAAATTCCGAGAGCCAATATACATAAGTATACACATGTATATTGTGTATACTTATGTATATTTAACACACACCCGCATTCATAGCGGGCGGTCTTCGAACGCTGAGGTTGTCCCTAAAATCTTCAAAAAGGACTGTGGGAAGACCCTTTGTAAATGTTACACCCCGTAATTTCAGGGCATAAAAGTGAGAACGTAAGTGAGAAAATGAGATTTGAAGGTTGGAAGGAAAGTATGTTTACATTTTTCGAATATGGAACATTTTTGGATACAATAAGTGTGACGACGAGAAGTAATATTAGTAGTTGAATTCTTTCCAATGGGGTTATGGACTTAGGATTGTATTATTAATCTTGGCATTGAGAATTATGGGTGAAAGCGTGCCATGATCTGGACGGTAGGACAGCGGTGCCAAAACTTCGGCGACCACGATTTGAAGAGCGGTACCATTAGACAAGATCTGCGGTGCCTATGCGGAATTTTCCAATCCGAAGATATTTTGAGATTAGTGGACCAGCGGGTCCCCCTCCACTTGTATAGATGTGTGTTGAAAGACTTGGATCATAAGAACATCTTCATCCTTCAAACCCTCTTCTCCTTTCTCTTCTCCTTCAAGGTTTTCGAAAATTCTAGGCTTGGAGATGAACTTTTTGGAAGAAAGACATGGAAGCAAGTTGGTTACAAGCTTGTAGAGGATACTTGTGTGTTATTGCGACTTGAAGAAGTGGTGCAAAAGTGAAGTGTTGGCCAAGACTAGTGGACTGTTTTGGAATAAGTTTAAGGTAAGATTTCTTCTTCCTCTTGAAGTATTTAGAAGTTACATGATGTTATAGTTAATAGATGAATTTGTGTTAAGAAAAATGGAGAATAAGAAGTACATGTGATATTTGGCATGTTAGCCGAACTGTTGGACAGTTTTGTATATATTGAATTCGTTGGTTGTTGTTGTTATTATTGTCACTAAGTGCATGTTAGATTGAAGGAAATCTTGTTGTTGAAAGTTGATATGGTTTATATGAAGTATTGGAATATGAATCGGGTTTTAATGAGTTATGGAAAGGGTTATGGTATTAAGTCTTGTTGGCCAAGATTTGCATGAAACTATGGGATATTATCGTGCTGTTTTAGGGGCTGTTTTATGCGTGTTTATGCTGGAAATTTAGTCACTGTTTATGCATGTTTAAATGTGGTAATTGCTAACGTATGTCCTAAAGGGACGAGGGTGTAGAAAGGTGTAGAAAGGCTTCATTTCTTACCCTCATTGTTATTGGAATATGGATTGTTTTCGTGGACTGCTTTAGTAAGGATTAAGGGGTTGTTTTACGTGAGAAATAGGTGTGTGAATCACCTTGGTTAACTGTTTAGTTGTGCCCTTAATTGGTGCTCGGTTATTGGTGTATTTGGCCTTATTTGTAAGTTCTGGATGAGAGCATTTATAGGGGAAGTGATGCCCAAATGTTTATATGAAAAGAGAGCCCTTACTTGGTATATGTCTTATACTAGTAAACATGAAGTTGATAGACGTATTATTGTTGTTATAGGTTGAAGTACATTGAGACGTATTCTACTTATCGTGTGGGTATAGCCGATAAGGTATGTGAACTATCCTTTCTTCTTTTGGCATGTTCTACGTACGAAATATACTTGTGGTATTGTTTCATGATTCATACTACTCTTAGAAGTTATGGGGCATGCCACAAGGAAGGAGCAAGGGCTGCAAAAGTTGATGGCAAAACTTAACTCGAGAGACCGGAACTTGCGTGATAGGATAGAGATCTCCCCTACTATCACACATCATGAGATGACTCCCCGTCTTGAAATCCTTCACAGAAAACCCAAACGGATCAAATTTAACAAAAACGGAATTATCAGTGGTGAATTTACGGACTGAAACCAAATATTTAATCAATTTAGAGGCATGAAGGATACTTTTCAAGATAAGAGGTGGATGGGGGGATAAAGTTTTATGACCATAATCACGAAACGAAATTGAATTACCATTATCAACAATTAAGTCACGAGAGTTGCTCAAATTGGAAAAAGATGATAGAGTACCTTCATCGGATGTCATATGAGTAGTAGCTCTGGTGTTCATGTACCAATTTGGGTTCGATGGAGTTAGACCAAGTGTGTGCATAGCGACTTCAATATCGATCGGGGTGGGGCCAGCTGCGTGATGGGCCTACGGAGGTCGGGGCCTAAGAATACCTGCGTGTTGCCCTAGTCCAGTATTGTACCCACTGGACAGTGGTTGGAACGCTGGAGGAATGTGGGTCGTTGGGCCACTGCCTACGGCCAAAGAGCCCAAGGTTGGGCCGAGTGGGTCGGTGATGCACTGTAGTCGAGATGGGGCCCACCGCCATTATTTCATCCACTGTTACCACTATCGAAACCGTCACATTTTCCCCCGCGATTTTTGCCATTATTTTTCGGACTATTTTTGCCGCCCAGAGGCGGTTTGGGGCAATTGGCACCAAAATTTTGAGAATGAGAGGAGGACGTCATCATGACCACGAGACTAGCACTAGTAGTCGCCTTTTTAGCCAAGCAGACTTCTTCCAAAGTAAGCATGAAGCAGGCTTGATAGAACTTTAGGAGAGGATTACTTTAACGAAGGAGAGTACCAACGCCACTATAGGCCTCAAAGAGGCCAGTGACTATCTGGAGAACAAGACAATCGTCGCTAACATGTGCACCAACGTTGCGGAGTTGGTCCGCCAATTCTTTCAACCTTTTGCAATACGCTAAAACATTTGGGAAATTTTCCATATGAACGTGGGAAAATTCCTGCTTAAGTGTAACAACTCTGGAATTTCGATTATCTTGGAATATGTCACGTAGCCTATCCCAGCCATTGTCGTAGCGTCCGGCTCAATAATCGTCTGCAACAGGTCGGTAGAGATAGTGGAGTAAATCCAATGAAGGACAGTGGCATCTAGAGTCGTCACACCTTAGGATCATCCTCGCGTTTAGGCACCTCCGTATCCTTGGGAGCCGCGGGGATTATGTGATGGATGACTTGATGCGAACGTGCATGAATTTTGAATAGTTCGGCCCATGTCGCATATTGGAAGTTTTCTATTTCAAGAATAAGAAGGATATGATTCTTGATGTTAGAAATTATAAGGGCAGGGTGAAACATATTCTTTGAGGTATACATAACGAAAGAGTAATATGAGATTGAAGGATTTGGAAGAGAGAATTAGGGGATCGAAAATAGTTGCACGAAAAAAGACGTAGGTAGTGCTCGGAACCGACGCAAATAGGAGGAGAAAAAAATTCAACCTAAACTTCTGATACCATGAAACTAATAATCCCCTGATTATTTTCATTAATTGAAAAAGAATATATACAATTTACATATTTCGATAATAGGAAAATCCTAGTCATATTCTACTCCTGAAACCTTATTTTATTTGGAGACTAACTATACAATTATGATAAGTGTACAAGACTAATTAAGGTAATAATTACACTAAAATATTACAAAACCTGCCCCACCCGTGGGATTGCTACAGTAAAATCCGAGAGCCAAATTTTTAATCAAATTAGAGGCATGAAGGGTACTTTTCAAGATAAGAGGTGGATGGGGGGGATAAAGTTTTATGACCATAATCACGAAACGAAATTGAATTACCATTACCAACAATTAAGTCACGAGAGTTGCTCAAATTGGAAAAAGATGATAGAGTACCTTCATCGGATGTCATATGAGTAGTAGCTCTGGTGTCCATGTACCAATTTGGGTTCGATGGAGTTAGACCAAGTGTATGCATAGCGACTTCAATGTCGGTCGGGGTGGGGCCAATTGCGTGATAGGCTCACGCGGTCGGGCCTAAGAATACGCGTGTTGCCTAGTCCAAGATCGTGTCGAGCCACCGCCTAGTTGGCATTGGGCCGATAGGGCTGTTGTGAAGCCCACTGGCCAGTGGTTGGAACGCTGGAGGAATGTGGGTCGTTGGGCCACTGCCTACGGCCAAAGAGCCCAAGGTTGGGCCGAGTGGGTCGGTGATCCACTGTAGTCGAAATGGGGCCCACCGCCATTATTTCATCCACTGTTACCACTATCGAAACCGTCACATTTTCCCCCGCGATTTTTGCCATTATTTTTCGGACTATTTTTGCCGCCCCCTTGAGACTGGTTTGGGGACGAATTGGCACCAAAATTTTGAGAATGAGATGAGGACGTCATCATGACCACGAGACTAGCACTAGTAGTCGCCTTTTTAGCCAAGCAGACTTCTTCCAAAGTAAGCATGGAGCATGATTGATAGAACTTTAGGAGAGGATTACTTTGACGAAGGAGAGTACCAACGCCACTATAGGCCTCGGAGAGGTCAGTGACTATCTGGAGAACAAGACGATCGTCGCTAACATGTGCACCAACGTTGCGAAGTTGGTCCGCCAATTCTTTCAACCTTTTGCAATACGCTAAAACATTTGGGAAATTTTCCATATGAACGTGGAAAAATTCCTGCTTAAGTGTAACAGCTCTAGAATTTCGATTATCTTGGAATATGTCACGCAACTATCCTGGGCGACCATTGTCGTGGCGTCGGCCAATAATCGTCTGCAACATGTCGGCAGAGATAGTGGAGTAAATCCACTGAAGTACAGTGGCATCTAGAGTCGTCCACACCTTAGGATCATCCTCGCGTTTAGGCACCTCCGTATCCTCAGGAGCCGCGGGGATTATGTGATGGATGACTTGATGCGACGTCGTAATTTTGAACAGTTCGGCCCGTATCGCGCATATCGATGTTTTCTATTTCAAGAATAAGAAGGATATGATTCTTGATGTTAGAAATTATAAGGGCGAGGTGAAACATGTTTCTTTGAGGTATACATAACGAAAGAGTAATATGAGATTGAAGGATTTGGAAGAGAGAATTAGGGGATCGAAAATAGTTGCACGAAAAAAATGTAGGTAGTTCTCGGAACCGACGCAAATAGGAGGAGAAAAAATTTCAACCTAAACTTCTGATACCATGAAACTAATAATCCCCTGATTATTTTCATTAATTGAAAAAGAATATATACAATTTACATATTTCCATAATAGAAAAATCCTAGTCATATTCTACTCCTAAACCTTATTCTATTTGGAGACTAACTATACAATTATGATAAGTGTACGAGAGTAATTAAGGTAATAATTACACTAAAATATTACAAAACCTTGCCCCATGGGCACTCTGATAAAATCCGAGAGCCAAATTTTTAATCAAATTAGAGGCATGAAGGGTACTTTTCAAGATAAGAGGTGTATGGGGGGGATAAAGTTTTATGACCATAATCACGAAACGAAATTGAATTACCATTACCAACAATTAAGTCACGAGAGTTGCTCAAATTGGAAAAAGATGATAGAGTACCTTCATCGGATGTCATATGAGTAATTACCGTGTCCATGTACCAATTTGGGTTCGATGGAGTTAGACCAAGTGTATGCATAGCGACTTCAATGTCGGTCGTGGTGGGGCCAACTGCGTGATAGGCCTACGGAGGTCGGGGCCTAAGAATACCTGCATGTTGCCTAGTCCAGTACTGTGTCGGGAGCCACTGGACTAGTTGGCATTGGTAGAGCATTTGTTGTGAAGCCCATCGCCGGTGGTTGGAACACCGAGGAATGCGGGTCGTTGGGCCACTACTGCGCCAAAGAGCCAGTTGGGTCGAGTGGGTCGGTGATCCACTGTAGCCGAGATGGGGCCCACCGCCATTATTTCATCCACTGTTACCACTATCGAAACCGTCACATTTGCATCCGCGATTTTTGTCATTATTTTTCAGACTATTTTTGCCTCCCCCTTGAGACTGGTTTGGGGACGAATTGGCACCAAAATTTTGAGAATGAGAGGAGCACGTCATCATGACCACGGGACTAGCACTAGTAGACTCATTTTTAGCCAAGCAGACTTCTTCCAAAGTAAGCATGGAGCATGCTTGATAGAACTTTAGAAGAGGATTACTTTGACGAAGGAGAGTACCAACGCCACTATAGGCCTCGAAGAGGTCAGTGACTATCTGGAGAACAAGACGATCGTCGCTAACATGTGCACCAACGTTGCGAAGTTGGTCCGCCAATTCTTTCAACCTTTTGCAATACGCTAAAACATTTGGGAAATTTTCCATATGAACGTGGAAAAATTCCTGCTTAAGTGTAACAGCTCTGGAATTTCGATTATCTTGGAATATGTCACGCAGCCTATCCCAAGCAGCCATTGTCGTAGCGTCCGGTTCAATAATCGCCTGCAACAGGTCGGCAGAGATAGTGGAGTAAATCCACTGAAGGACAGTGGCATCTAGAGTCGTCCACACCTTAGGATCATCCTCGCGTTTAGGCACCTCCGTATCCTCAGGAGCCGCGGGGATTATGTGATGGATGACTTGATGCGAACGTGCATGAATTTTGAACAGTTCGGCCCATGTCGCATATTGGATGTTTTCTATTTCAAGAATAAGAAGGATATGATTCTTGATGTTAGAAATTATAAGGGCGGGGTGAAACATGTTTCTTTGAGGTATACATAACGAAAGAGTAATATGAGATTGAAGGATTTGGAAGAGAGAATTAGGGGATCGAAAATAGTTGCACGAAAAAAAATGTAGGTAGTGCTCGGAACCGACGCAAATAGGAGGAGAAAAAATTTCAACCTAAACTTCTGATATCATGAAACTAATAATCCTCTGATTATTTTCATTAATTGAAAAAGAATATATACAATTTACATATTTCGATAATAGAAAAATCCTAGTCATATTCTACTCCTGAAACCTTATTCTATTTGGAGACTAACTATACAATATGATAAGTGTACGAGACTAATTAAGGTAATAATTACACTAAAATATTACAAAACCTGCCCCACCCGTGGGCTTGTTACAGTAAAATCCGAGAGCCAAATTTTTAATCAAATTAGAGGCATGAAGGGTACTTTTCAAGATAAGAGGTGGATGGGGGGGATAAAGTTTTATGACCATAATCACGAAACGAAATTGAATTACCATTACCAACAATTAAGTCTCGAGAGTTGCTCAAATTGGAAAAAGATGATAGAGTACCTTCATCGGATGTCATATGAGTAATAGCTCTGGTGTCCATGTACCAATTTGGGTTCGATGGAGTTAGACCAAGTGTGTGCATAGCGACTTCAATATCGATCGGGGTGGGGCCAGCTGCGTGATGGGCCTACGGAGGTCGGGGCCTAAGAATACCTGCGTGTTGCCTAGTCGATTGTACCCACTGGACAGTGGTTGGAACGCTGGAGGAATGTGGGTCGTTGGGCCACTGCCTACGGCCAAAGAGCCCAAGGTTGGGCCGAGTGGGTCGGTGATGCACTGTAGTCGAGATGGGGCCCACCGCCATTATTTCATCCACTGTTACAACTATCGAAACCGTCACATTTTCCCCCGCGATTTTTGCCATTATTTTTCGGACTATTTTTGCCGCCCCCTTGAGACTGGTTTGGGGACGAATTGGCACCAAAATTTTGAGAATGAGAGGAGGACGTCATCATGACCACGAGACTAGCACTAGTAGTCGCCTTTTTAGCTGGCATTTCTTCCAAAGTAAGCATGGAACAGGCTTGATAGAACTTTAGGAGAGGATTACTTTGACGAAGGAGAGTATCAACGCCACTATAGGCCTCGAAGAGGCCAGTGACTATCTGGAGAACAAGACAATCGTCGCTAACATGTGCACCAACGTTGCGGAGTTGGTCCGCCAATTCTTTCAACCTTTTTCAATACGCTAAAACATTTGGGAAATTTTCCATATGAACGTGGGAAAATTCACGCTATGTAACAACTCGAATTTCGATTATCTTGGAATATGTCACGAGCCTATCGACCATTGTCGTGGCGTCAGGCCCGATAATCGTCGCAATGTCGGTAGAGATAGTGGAGTAAATCCAATGAAGGACATTGGCATCTAGAGTCGTCACACCTTAGGATCATCCTCGCGTTTAGGCACCTCCGTATCCTTGGGAGCCGCGGGGATTATGTGATGGATGACTTGATGCGAACGTGCATGAATTTTGAATAGTTCGGCCCATGTCGCATATTGGAAGTTTTCTATTTCAAGAATAAGAAGGATATGATTCTTGATGTTAGAAATTATAAGGGCAGGGTGAAACATATTCTTTGAGGTATACATAACGAAAGAGTAATATGAGATTGAAGGATTTGGAAGAGAGAATTAGGGGATCGAAAATAGTTGCACGAAAAAAGACGTAGGTAGTGCTCGGAACCGACGCAAATAGGAGGAGAAAAAAATTCAACCTAAACTTCTGATACCATGAAACTAATAATCCCCTGATTATTTTCATTAATTGAAAAAGAATATATACAATTTACATATTTCGATAATAGGAAAATCCTAGTCATATTCTACTCCTGAAACCTTATTTTATTTGGAGACTAACTATACAATTATGATAAGTGTACAAGACTAATTAAGGTAATAATTACACTAAAATATTACAAAACCTGCCCCACCCGTGGGATTGCTACAGTAAAATCCGAGAGCCAAATTTTTAATCAAATTAGAGGCATGAAGGGTACTTTTCAAGATAAGAGGTGGATGGGGGGGATAAAGTTTTATGACCATAATCACGAAACGAAATTGAATTACCATTACCAACAATTAAGTCACGAGAGTTGCTCAAATTGGAAAAAGATGATAGAGTACCTTCATCGGATGTCATATGAGTAGTAGCTCTGGTGTCCATGTACCAATTTGGGTTCGATGGAGTTAGACCAAGTGTATGCATAGCGACTTCAATGTCGGTCGGGGTGGGGCCAATTGCGTGATAGGCCTACGCAGGTCGGGGCCTAAGAATACATGCATGTTGCCTAGTCCAGTACTGTGTCGGGAGCCACTGGCCTAGTTGGCATTGGGCCGATAGGGCTGTTGTGAAGCCCACTGGCCAGTGGTTGGAACACTGGAGGAATGTGGGTCGTTGGGCCACTACCTACGGCCAAAGAGCCCAAGGTTGGGTCGAGTGGGTCGGTGATCCACTGTAGCCGAGATGGAGCCCACCGCCATTATTTCATCCATTGTTACCACTATCGAAACCGTCACATTTTCCCCCGCGATTTTTGCCATTATTTTTCGGACTATTTTTGCCGCCCCCTTGAGACTGGTTTGGGGACGAATTGGCACCAAAATTTTGAGAATGAGAGGAGGACGTCATCATGACCACGAGACTAGCACTAGTAGTCGCCTTTTTAGCCAAGCAGACTTCTTCCAAAGTAAGCATGGAGCATGATTGATAGAACTTTAGGAGAGGATTACTTTGACGAAGGAGAGTACCAACGCCACTATAGGCCTCGGAGAGGTCAGTGACTATCTGGAGAACAAGACGATCGTCGCTAACATGTGCACCAACGTTGCGAAGTTGGTCCGCCAATTCTTTCAACCTTTTGCAATACGCTAAAACATTTGGGAAATTTTCCATATGAACGTGGAAAAATTCCTGCTTAAGTGTAACAGCTCTGGAATTTCGATTATCTTGGAATATGTCACGCAGCCTATCCCAAGCAGCCATTGTCGTAGCGTCCGGCTCAATAATCGTCTGCAACATGTCGGCAGAGATAGTGGAGTAAATCCACTGAAGTACAGTGGCATCTAGAGTCGTCCACACCTTAGGATCATCCTCGCGTTTAGGCACCTCCGTATCCTCAGGAGCCGCGGGGATTATGTGATGGATGACTTGATGCGAACGTGCATGAATTTTGAACAGTTCGGCCCATGTCGCATATTGGATGTTTTCTATTTCAAGAATAAGAAGGATATGATTCTTGATGTTAGAAATTATAAGTATGCAGTGAAACATGTTTCTTTGAGGTATACATAACGAAAGAGTAATATGAGATTGAAGGATTTGGAAGAGAGAATTGTGGATCGAAAATAGTTGCACGAAAAAATGTAGGTAGTTCTCTGAAGCGCGCAAATAGGAGGAGAAAAATTTCAACCTAAACTTACGATACCATGAAACTAATAATCCCCTGATTATTTTCATTAATTGAAAAAGAATATATACAATTTACATATTTCCATAATAGAAAAATCCTAGTCATATTCTACTCCTAAAACCTTATTCTATTTGGAGACTAACTATACAATTATGATAAGTGTACGAGAGTAATTAAGGTAATAATTACACTAAAATATTACAAACCCGCCCCTTAGTGGGCTTGCTACAGTAAAATCCGAGAGCCAAATTTTTAATCAAATTAGAGGCATGAAGGGTACTTTTCAAGATAAGAGGTGTATGGGGGGGATAAAGTTTTATGACCATAATCACGAAACGAAATTGAATTACCATTACCAACAATTAAGTCACGAGAGTTGCTCAAATTGGAAAAAGATGATAGAGTACCTTCATCGGATGTCATATGAGTAACAGTTCTGGTGTCCATGTACCAATTTGGGTTCGATGGAGCTAGACCAAGTGTATGCATAGCGACTTCAGTGTCGGTCGGGGTGGGGCCAACTGCGTGATAGGCCTACGGAGGTCGGGGCCTAAGAATACCTGCATGTTTCCTAGTCCAGTACTGTGTCGGGATCCACTGGCCTAGTTGGCATTGGGCCGATAGGGCTGTTGTGAAGCCCACTGGCCAGTGGTTGGAACACTGGAGGAATCTGGGTCGTTGGGCCACTACCTACGGCCAAAGAGCCCAAGGTTGGGTCGAGTGGGTCGGTGATCCACTGTAGCCGAGATGGGGCCCACCGCCATTATTTCATCCACTGTTACCACTATCGAAACCGTCACATTTGCATCCGCGATTTTTGTCATTATTTTTCAGACTATTTTTGCCTCCCCCTTGAGACTGGTTTGGGGACGAATTGGCACCAAAATTTTGAGAATGAGAGGAGCACGTCATCATGACCACGGGACTAGCACTAGTAGACTCCTTTTTAGCCAAGCAGACTTCTTCCAAAGTAAGCATGGAGCATGCTTGATAGAACTTTAGAAGAGGATTACTTTGACGAAGGAGAGTACCAACGCCACTATAGGCCTCGAAGAGGTCAGTGACTATCTGGAGAACAAGACGATCAAGCCGCTAACGTGCACCAACGTTGCGAAGTTGGTCCGCCAATTCTTTCAACCTTTTGCAATACGCTAAAACATTTGGGAAATTTTCCATATGAACGTGGAAAAATTCCTGCTTAAGTGTAACAGCTCTGGAATTTCGATTATCTTGGAATATGTCACGCAGCCTATCCCAAGCAGCCATTGTCGTAGCGCCGGTTCAATAATCGTCTGCAACAGGTCGGCAGAGATAGTGGAGTAAATCCACTGAAGGACAGTGGCATCTAGAGTCGTCCACACCTTAGGATCATCCTCGCGTTTAGGCACCTCCGTATCCTCAGGAGCCGCGGGGATTATGTGATGGATGACTTGATGCGAACGTGCATGAATTTTGAACAGTTCGGCCCATGTCGCATATTGGATGTTTTCTATTTCAAGAATAAGAAGGATATGATTCTTGATGTTAGAAATTATAAGGGCGGGGTGAAACATGTTTCTTTGAGGTATACATAACGAAAGAGTAATATGAGATTGAAGGATTTGGAAGAGAGAATTAGGGGATCGAAAATAGTTGCACGAAAAAAAATGTAGGTAGTGCTCGGAACCGACGCAAATAGGAGGAGAAAAAATTTCAACCTAAACTTCTGATATCATGAAACTAATAATCCTCTGATTATTTTCATTAATTGAAAAAGAATATATACAATTTACATATTTCGATAATAGAAAAATCCTAGTCATATTCTACTCCTGAAACCTTATTCTATTTGGAGACTAACTATACAATATGATAAATTATGCAGAGACTAATTAAGGTAATAATTACACTAAAATATTACAAAACACGGCTTTAGTGGGCTTGTTCTGATAAAATCGAGCCAAATTTTTAATCAAATTAGAGGCATGAAGGGTACTTTTCAAGATAAGAGGTGGATGGGGGGGATAAAGTTTTATGACCATAATCACGAAACGAAATTGAATTACCATTACCAACAATTAAGTCTCGAGAGTTGCTCAAATTGGAAAAAGATGATAGAGTACCTTCATCGGATGTCATATGAGTAATAGCTCTGGTGTCCATGTACCAATTTGGGTTCGATGGAGTTAGACCAAGTGTATGCATAGCGACTTCAATGTCGGTCGTGGTGGGGCCAACTGCGTGATAGGCCTACGGAGGTCGGGGCCTAAGAATACTGCGTATTTGCCTAGTCGATCTTGTGTCGAGCCACCGGACTAGTTGGCATCGGGCGATAGGCAAATTGTGGCTCATCGCCGATGGTTGGAACACTGGAGAAATGTGGGTCGTTGGGCCACTACCTACGGCCAAACAGCCCAAGGTTGGGTCGAGTGGGTCGGTGATCCACTGTAGCCGAGATAGGGCCCACCGCCATTATTTCATCCATTGTTACCATTATCGAAACCGTCACATTTGCCTCCGCGATTTTTGTCATTATTTTTCTGACTATTTTTGCCGCCCCTTGAGACTGGTTTGGGGACGAATTGGCACCAAAATTTTGAGAATGAGAGGAGCACGTCATCATGACCACGGGACTAGCACTAGTAGCCGCCTTTTTAGCCAAGCAGACTTCTTCCAAAGTAAGCATGGAGCATGCTTGATAGAACTTTAGGAGAGGATTACTTTGACGAAGGAGAGTACCAACGCCACTATAGGCCTCGTAGAGGTCAGTGACTATCTGGAGAACAAGACGATCGTCGCTAACATGTGCACCAACGTTGTGGAGTTGGTCCGCCAATTCTTTCAACCTTTTGCAATACGCTAAAACATTTGGGAAATTTTCCATATTAACGTGGAAAAATTCTCGCTAAGTAATAACTGAATTTCGATTATCTTGGAATATGTCACGCAGCCTATCCCAAGCAGCCATTGTCGTAGCGTCCGGCTCAATAATCGTCTGCAACAGGTCGGCAGAGATAGTGGAGTAAATCCACTGAAGGACAGTGGCATCTAGAGTCGTCCACACCTTAGGATCATCCTCGCGTTTAGGCACCTCCGTATCCTCAGGAATCGCGGGGATTATGTGATGGATGACTTGATGCGAACGTGCATGAATTTTGAACAGTTCGGCCCATGTCGCATATTGGATGTTTTCTATTTCAAGAATAAGAAGGATATGATTCTTGATGTTAGAAATTATAAGGGCGAGGTGAAACATGTTTCTTTGAGGTATACATAACGAAAGAGTAATATGAGATTGAAGGATTTGGAAGAGAGAATTAGGGGATCGAAAATAGTTGCACGAAAAAAATGTAGGTAGTTCTCGGAACCGACGCAAATAGGAGGAGAAAAAATTTCAACCTAAACTTCTGATACCATGAAACTAATAATCCCCTGATTATTTTCATTAATTGAAAAAGAATATATACAATTTACATATTTCCATAATAGAAAAATCCTAGTCATATTCTACTCCTAAAACCTTATTCTATTTGGAGACTAACTATACAATTATGATAAGTGTACGAGAGTAATTAAGGTAATAATTACACTAAAATATTACAAAACCTGCCCCACCCGTGGGCTTGCTACAGTAAAATCCGAGAGCCAAATTTTTAATCAAATTAGAGGCATGAAGGGTACTTTTCAAGATAAGAGGTGGATGGGGGGGATAAAGTTTTATGACCATAATCACGAAACGAAATTGAATTACCATTACCAACAATTAAGTCACGAGAGTTGCTCAAATTGGAAAAAGATGATAGAGTACCTTCATCGGATGTCATATGAGTAACAGTTCTGGTGTCCATGTACCAATTTGGGTTCGATGGAGCTAGACCAAGTGTATGCATAGCGACTTCAATGTCGGTCGGGGTGGGGCCAACTGCGTGATAGGCCTACGCAGGTCGGGGCCTAAGAATACATGCATGTTTCCTAGTCCAGTACTGTGTCGGGAGCCACTGAACTAGTTGGCATTGGGCCGATAGGGCTGTTGTGAAGCCCACTGGCCAGTGGTTGGAACACTGGAGAAATGTGGGTCGTTGGGCCACTACCTACGGCCAAAGAGCCCAAGGTTGGGTCGAGTGGGTCGGTGATCCACTGTAGCCGAGATGGGGCCCACCGCCATTATTTCATCCACTATTACCACTATCGAAACCGTCACATTTGCCTCCGCGATTTTTGTCATTATTTTTCTGACTATTTTTGCCGCCCCTTGAGACTGGTTTGGGGACGAATTGGCACCAAAATTTTGAGAATGAGAGGAGCACGTCATCATGACCACGGGACTAGCACTAGTAGCCGCCTTTTTAGCCAAGCAGACTTCTTCCAAAGTAAGCATGAAGCGGGCTTGATAGAACTTCGAAGGAGGATTACTTTGACGAATGAGAGTACCAATGCCACTGTAGGCCTCAGAGAGGCCATCAACTATCTGGAGAACGAGACGATCGTCGCTAACAGGCGCACCAACGTTGCGGAGTTGGTCCGCCAATTCTTTCAACCTTTTGCAATATGCTGAAACGTTTGAGAAATTTTCCATATTGACGTGGGAAAATTCATGCTCAAGGGGAACAACTCTGGAATTTCGATTATCTTGGAATATGTCACACAACCATCGCCCTAGCGTCTGGTTCAATAATCGGCTGCAAGAGGTCGGTAGAAATAGTGGAGTAAATCCACTGAAGGACAGTGGCATCTAGAGTCGTCCACACCTTAGGATCATCCTCGCGTTTAGGCACCTCCGTATCCTCAGGAGTCGCGGGGATTATGTGATGGATGACTTGATGCGAACGTGCATGAATTTTGAACAGTTCGGCTCATGTCGCATATTGGATGTTTTCTATTTCAAGAATAAGAAGGATATGATTCTTGATGTTAGAAATTATAAGGGCGGGGTGAAACATGTTTCTTTGAGGTATACATAACGAAAGAGTAATATGAGATTGAAGGATTTGGAAGAGAGAATTAGGGGATCGAAAATAGTTGCACGGAAAAAGAGGTAGGTAGTGCTCGGAACCGACGCAAATAGGAGGAGAAAAAATTTCAACTTAAACTTCTGATACCATGAAACTAATAATCCTCTGATTATTTTCATTAATTGAAAAAGAATATATACAATTTACATATTTCCATAATAGAAAAATCCTAGTCATATTCTACTCCTGAAACCTTATTCTATTTGGAGACTAACTATACAATTATGATAAGTGTACGAGACTAATTAAGGTAATAATTACACTAAAATATTACAACTAGGGTTGTTAGTGGTTCGGATATACTCGAGAACCGGACCGAAACCGGACCGAAACCTTAGGTCGGATCAGTACGAAAAATACGGACCGATAAGGGGGAGCGGTAACTTAGATAAAATACCGTAACACCCTCCCCTCCACCACTCCATCCATTCTCCAGCCCAGGCCAGACCAAGCGATCCCCCGGCCAAATCTACAATTAGTTGTAAATTGATCAAACTTTATATGGTCATAACTGCGCTCGGACGTCCGTTTTACCTAAAAAATTGATTTCGCGTATTTTTCGATACGGGGCGACCCAACGCTTCATGGTTTGATTCCGCCGATTTCTCCAAAAACGTTCATCTTGCCCCTCAATTTCACTTTTCCCCCAAATCGTTACGTTTTTCCCCTTTTCAAATCTAAATATCTCGCGATGTACAATTGATTTCAACGTAAAAATTTGGTGGCACCGCATCCGAGAATGTCAATTTCAATATTGGAAATTCAATTTTTTTTTTTTTTTTTTAAAAACGGTCCGACCCGGAAAATTCTTACCGGTCCGGACCGATAAGGTTTCGGTCCGGGACCGGATCTCGTTCCAGGACCGAAACCTTATCGGTCCGATCCCGGTCCGGACCGGTAAGCTTATCGGACCGGTTCCGGTAAGTGGATACCCGGACCGGTCCGGACCGATAACAGCACTAATTACAACACCTTATTTACAAAACCTGCCCCACCCGTGGGCTTGCTACAATAAAATCCGAGAGCCAATATACATATGTATATTTAACAAGTTTGTTCCTCGCCACCATAATTGAAATTTGAGTTCCGTCAGGAGAGAAAGCTGAAGCGAGTCAAGGTTAGGAGACGAAAAAAGCAATAAAGAGACCTATACTATATCAACTTATTTTGAAAAGTAATTTTTCAAAAATAATATTTTTAATGAGAAATAATTTATATTTTCAATTAATTTAAAAGTTATTTTTAAATAGTAATCAGTATTTGGTCAAGCTCTTACAAAGTGCTTTTAAATATATTTTTTATAAAGTATTTTTAGGAAAAAGTTCAGCTACACTTTTTTTCTCCCAAAAGATTGACCAAATATCTTATTTTTTAAAAAAAAAACATTTTTGGCCTCCAAAAACTTGATATTTGCACAAGTTTATAGTCCAACCCTCTGTATTGCATTATATGAATGCGCATGTAACAATTACAAAATGTTAACTAGAGCTTGATGAATGATTATAATTGAACTTGGGGCTTCAAAATTAGAAATCAATTAAGTAAATATCATGCTTGGATCGACCCATTATAGTCATTGAAAGAGGTAGAATTTGCACAATATATTTATTATCTTTCTTGACAGTATTAATCATCTTTATTAAGTACATTATAATGATCGAACATTGCATCTCGCTTGACCTTTTATATAAAACGAACAATGTCAATAGTATAAAATTCTTTTGGATAGTCATGAGATTAAACAAAGAGTTTGGGTGTGGAAATTAATGATCTTTTATCCAGATAGCCGGCCAACGAAAATGTCCTAATAGACATCAGCAGGGTGGTAAGATTTTGGAACAATATTACTACTAATATAAATATAAGTTGACAAGTATTGGTGAGTAGGGATGTACATAATCGGATTGGTTCGAAATTAATAACTCACAAGTAAGAAATCGCATTAAGCGGATATTGCTAATTAATAACTCACAAGTAAAATAATCATAATCTAAAAATACTAAATCGTGATAAAATAGGCATGACTAATAAGCATTAATTACATCACTAAACATTAAAGAAAAAATAGATCAATGCAAAACTGAAGAATAGATATCCAATATTATTGTCATTTCTAGTATTGAATTGAATTTCTTTGTTGGCATTGGTATTAATTTGGTTTTGATTTAGTTGTTATTTGAGTAAACTAACATTTATGAACGGTAAAATTTATTGGACCATTCAAAATTCTAAGTCAAAATTTGAAATAATATGTGAAAATTATGAAAAGTTCAAAAAATATTTATAAATAGCATTACAATAAATAATTTTATGTATAAAACATCTATAAAATTGTATACATGTCAAGTTGATTTTGTTCGGTTTAACTTTTTTTTAGTTAAAACCAAACAAGTTATGATCGCTTTTCTTTTCAATACCAAATCACTAGTCATACTTCTGGTCCATTTGACTCGAATTATCAATTTGATGTGGTTTGTGGGTTTTTTACACCTACGGGCTGAGGCCAAATTTGATGATATTTTGTCCCCTTTGTCCTAAGATGGTCTTAAACATCAAATTTGAGAGGTATAGAATAAAATTTCACAGGAGATGGTTCAAGTTTCAACACCACTGCAAAGTGTACTTGCAAAGAGAGCAAGTCCTATTACGGCAAGATTGACAGAATTACTGAGTTAACTACAAACCAAACATCCAACATCACAAGTCATGCACAACCAAAATTTCGAGTGTGAGCATATGGAACTTCCTTCCTAGTTCTATATCTATTCTATTACAATAGTTGGTATCCAATATAGTCAGTCACATCTCCAAGGGAATTTATATTCAGAATCACTCTCGTCGATGATGGCTGGAACAAGCAAGAAATGGCAGTATATGTCATTTAGTACAACACGACATTTGACTGTACGCAACTGCCAATCCAGAGCACATGACTAACTCTCATAGTCCCCCTCAGAAAACTTGTCCTCTGAATAAAAGACAGCAATAACTTGATTTCCACCAAATTTTCTGCCATTCAACCCTTGTTGAGCTCTTGAAGCACTCTCCACATCAGCATACTCCAAAAACACCTAAAAATGAGTAACGAACATACACATCAACCCACAATACTATCAATATGAGTGGTTTACACTGATGAAACATCACCAGCTGGAAAAAAAAAACAAGGCACTAGTTGGAACGAATCCTAATAGTATTGGTGCATAATAATGCCAGAAGTGCATACTAACCTTTCCAACCCCTGGAGTTGGTTCATCATCGGGCTTTGGTCGTGGAATCACTAAATTCACTAAATTACCTGCGGAAAAAAAATGAAGACCATACATCTGAAATAATGAAATACAATAGCAAATTAAGGTCAACCAAAGGGAGAAAAGAATATAGACTAATAAAAAAGAAAGCTTGAAAAGCATTGCTAAAGGATGGAAAAAACATGATCAGTATGTGCACATCTGAAAAGTTGGAAATATTTACCAAACTTTCCACATTCAGTTCTCATATCTTCCATTATGTCTTCATAATCTTCATCGTCTTTGAGCTCATCGGCACTAACCACATGTGTTAGGCACAAGATTTTTGTAGGTAGTCCACCAGGTTGTAACATGAGTCGCTGTAGAAGTAGATGAATATAAATAAGAAACAGGCCAGACAATCAGTTGCCAATGTCGAGCTTAAATTAAAGGATATAACACATTGAAGGAGCTGAATATAGTACTGGAAAGAGCATACTAGTGTAGTGTAGGCATTGACGTCAACAAATTGAATAATATTCATTTTACCTGTAGTGCTATTTGTTGTTGAACATGCATTAAAACACTCTCCTGCTCAGGTTTAGGCTGTAGGGTACCTTGGCTTGCACGCCTGACAGTAAGAGTTTTATCACCCATCTTTATGCCATTAAGAGCGGCACAAGCAATGTCTGTAACTGATACATCCTGGTAGACACAGAAGGCATAGCCTTTTGAGTTTCCAGTTTCTCTATCTTTGACCAGGTTAAAACCCCGGAGAGGACCAAATGACTCCAGCAACTCCCTAATCTGTGCTTCAGTGAAATAATAAGGAAGACCACCGACAAATATACGATCAGGACCCTCAAGCCCACCAGCAGAACCCGGTGATAATCCTACGGCAGCAAGGTTCAGGTTTGGATTTGGTTCGCTGGGACCAAGAGCGGCAGCCAGGGAAGGATTATAGTCAGTTGGTCTTCTAATCTTAACCGCTGTTCCCTAAGACCAAAGAGACAAAATATATTCACATGAGTCTAGTCCGATATCGAGTTAATATAATTTAAGTCTATTTTCAAAATACTAAACAAACACATCATGTGTATAAAGAATGAACAAAACTCTAAGCAAAATAAGGCAAGCAGTTAAAGTGGACACAAGATGTACAAAAGAGAAGCAAGACTTAAAAGACACCACCATTCAATACATGCAGCCTCATTGGAAAGTCAATGTCTCAAGACAAATTCCCATATGTTACAAAAACCAGTTTACAGATTAAACAAAAAAGGCCGCCCTGTTACATTATATGTCTAAGCGAGCGCAGTTCAGAAACCTTCATGATACACATTGACCCATAAAATTGAAAAGAAGCTTCTCAGGTTACCTCAAAGATAATGCCGTCTAAGGCCATAGCATTACTAGCCTCCTCCACAGATCTCATCTCAACAAAAGCAAACTTCTTCTCATAATTTATGTAAACATTAACAACAGCATCTCCTGCAAAACAGAGTGAAATGTTTAAGCATTCAATAACATGTGCTGTAAAGACGTTATAAAACATGAAATTACATAATTTGACTAACCTGGACCAGCAGTGTTCCCACTAATTGCAGACATCACATGATTAAAGTAGGTTGCCACAGACTGCAAATTACAACAGATATCAGAAGAAATGAACAAGACAAACAGAAGCACCACAACAACTGAACAGAACCTTAATCAAGATTCTACATAACAAATCGTGAATCATCGATTAGTTATAGACGGATAAGTTGTCTCAGAAATCTTCAACTCTCTTAAAAGTTATCAGAACAATAATATAACTCTCAAGATCCACTGGAAATTAAGGAATCGCGTTAAAAATTAAGGGAACTGCACTGTGTGGTGCTTCAAAATATACAATCTGCAAAGGCTAAAGAAATTTGAGAGCTATGAGATGATCCCTCTCCACTACCTGTATATCTCCGATGAAGCCTTATTGAAAAGCTTTATTACAGTGCTCACTACCGAATTCAGTTGACATACAATAAAGAGGAAACAAAATTTTTAAAAAAAAGATAGAAAAGAGGAGCTGTAACTTATGGAGATCAGTTTGGAACTCAACCTACTCTTTCCAATATCAAGGCCTAGAAGAAGAGGTTCACACCCTTGTTCTCCCTCCAATCTACCATATTAGTAACAACTTGAAAACATAAAAACATAGGTGATCTGGGAACTTGAGACTTTTTCAATAAAGAGAATGGATTCATTTCATATGAGACTATCACTAACGGATGGATGAAAATTGAAGAAGATAGATCAAGGGAAACAAATCATGGAAATCCCCAAGCTGCTTTTGTGGTTGAAACACGCCATCTACTTGTAGAGAGGTTGTCTATGGAAGTTCAAAATTTCTTGACAGACTGGTAATCATGGAGAGCTATTTAACCCCTTTATACAAGCAGTGACCATGATTTAGAGAATAACATATAAAGAATAATTCCTTTAGACTTTTGTTGGGTAGATTAATAAAGAAATAAATAATACAGGGAGTCCAAACGACTCTAAATCCAACCACTTGTAAGAGTAAATTAAATCAAAGTATCCAAACTGCAATAGGATGAAGAAGATTACCTGCTCATTTGCACTTGGAGGAAGTCCACCAACATAAACTCGGCGTGCATGTCTAGTTGCCTGAGAACTAAGCACCATTAGAAAGTTCATAAAAATAATCTATCACGTTCCATGAGAATACCTCCACTTTAGACATGAAAATCAAAAGAAGATGGAATTCACAAATTTCAATTAGTTAAGATGGGAACGAAAAGAATCCTGCTACAGATGAAGCAGAAGAAACAACGAAAAGTGCCACAACATCAACCTCAAGTAAGAAGTTACCAGCCTGGCATGTCATCAATAGTAATCAAAGCATCCAATTGAGATGGTGGGAATTATACTCATAAATATCTAATAAAAGAAAGATGATAATGGAGAAGAATATGACCTGTTGAGTCATCGCCTGAACTGGCATAAGAGGAAGAGCTCCTAGCTGCTACAAACAAATTTTTCTTTTTATAAGGTGCATTCCTCATGGACATCGGCATCGCATGAGCCCGACCGGCCCAAGAGGGCACGGCTGGGTCCAAGACGAGCACGACCGTTAATAATTCAAAGGCTTAGAACAAGCAACTCAGAACAAGAGAGATAGAATACCTGCCCAGAAGCCAATGGGAACATGTTAGGAAGTATTCCAGGAATGACTGGGCCAGTGCTTGGAAGTTGACCTGAAAAATGATCTCACATAGATAAAAAATGAGAACAATTTTCTTAGTTCATTGGTAAGGGAGATCTAACAAACAATATCTGTTTTTATAGAAGATAAGATAAAAGGATTTTTCATCTTCCAACCAAATGAATCTTCAGTAAGTATTACAAAAATAATGCTCAACATATTCAGGTAATTGAAAAAAATACTTGAAAAGCTACCAAACAGGAAATTCTTGGTTGAAGATGAACGAGACCTTTTATTGTCTTCCTTGAACATAAAAGCTAGAGTGGTCGGCTCACGCCCATTGTCAGCACAGTGGGACTACTAGCCCAACATTGCCTTCTTAGTTCATTAGATATGACATACAAAAAGAAGAAACAACACCAAAGACAACAAAAAAGCAAGATCCTCTCAGTCCCAGAATTATTTTACTAAGTAAACAGTAAAATAAAATGTCAATAGCTGATCTAGTAACAAGGACTCATTATTGGTCTTGGTGCAAATTAAAGAACAAAACCAAAAACTCTTACCGAAATGAAACCATGCACTTTGATAAGAACTTGCCACACTACGTTCAAAGAAACAGGATAACAGTTACCAAAATATTTGCAAATATAAAAGAAAAGATGAGCAAATACCTGCAACACCAGGAGCAACAGGTAACAGTGCAGAGGCAGGAGGTGCCATGTCAAAGCCACTGATCCTTTTGCTGCAGTTGTGCATAGCAATATTAAGAATGTAATGAAAATGTGGTATCACAAAAAGTACAAAAAAGCATCGATTAAGAATAAAATATTGCCCAAGAAATGATAGACCAATATATCTTATTAACAATCTAGACACATCAGGCGAGGGCTGCCTCCCCTCGAACCTAAAAGCGCAGCGACCTCCTTTGGACTGGTTCTCCGGTCAGCTGAGGAAGACCTTTCATCAAGGCCCGATCCCGCGAAGCCGGGCGTCTTTGTGAAAGAACTCCGATGAGAAGAAAAAAGAAGGCGTTAAGAGACCCTCCTGGCCCAACCCTAGACACTGACAAATCCTTTTTCAAACCTGCTCCCATCATACTAGTGTCGTCCTCTATGAGAACTGTTCTTTTGACCAGTAGATATCATAACTATATATTCTCCATAAAAACTCACAAACTAGCTGTGGAAGTAGAATAACCCATAGTTGAATTCAGCATTAGACAGAAAATACCTCATCAATATGCACGGAGAAATTCCTTGACAAAGTTCAATTACCCACCCATCGATCTTTTGTTGTTCATTTATATCTCTTTTCTAGAAAAAAGATTATATATATGTATGATCTCTAGTGGTAGTGAAACCACCCATTCTCAAACTCTTTCTTCTGGTCGTAGTTGACCACCCCGGCAACAGTTATAGTTCTTACTCCAAGATCAAACCCCTCCCAGGAACATAAAACAAAGAGGCACAGCAATAAGAAGTTCAAAAGAACTTTTTATCCAAAAATTGGAACAACTAAAAGTGGGTTATAGTACAGATCCCAAAAGAGCAACAAAGAGATATCAAATGAGAGTGCAAGGTGACACTTGACTTATTGGTCATTACGAGTGAAATCAACAGTCGTCTTTACCTTTCCCCAAAAAAAAAAAAATCAAAAGTCCTGATGAGTGTAGCAAAGTCATCAGGAACAACACTGAACTGGAAATACATAAGGCAACAGACACAAAATGATTTGGAAAGTAGTAGGGTGATAAGGAGAATATCATATTAATAATAGTTGGTCAGATTATTCAAGAAACATAAAAAAGTTTTGAAGAAAATGTCGAGTTCAACCTATCATATAACCCCTAAAGTAGAGGTTTTTACTCCCGATCTATGTTGGTCGGCTCTTCAAAAATGCCGCTTGGTGCATGTCGGATCCTCCAAAAATAGTGCATTTTTGGAGGATCCGAAATGGGTGCGGCAACAGTTTTGGAGAGTCCGAGCAACATAGCTTTCTATAACCTATTCAGACACTAAATATTGTTAAGTGAATACAGTGTCAAATGACTCTAGTGATACATTGCAAAATCATGGTAAAGATACATGTGGAAGAATCCACACGTTTTTTAGAAGAACAAAGGGAAGGTCAGCTTACATTCCCCAAACTGTTAAAAACAGTGTTAAATAACTCTAGTGATCCATTGCAAAAATCATGGTAAAGATACATGTGGAAGAATCCACACGTTTTTTGGGAAGAGTAAAGGGAAGGTCAGCTTACATTCCCCAAACTGTTAAAAAATCATCTTTCAATATTTTCCTTTCCATTAGCTCTCCACATGAGGGGTACAATGTAAATCAGGTGTTAATCCTGGGAAATCATACCATACAGAATTTGCAGGACAAGACATGAAAGAAATAATGTTGATTTCTTTAAGAAAAGGAAAATATATTTTCATCAAAAGATAAGCCCTAGGTATCAATCTGACTTCCCCTCCATATAACCATTGGCAAAATAGTTGTTGAAAAGAACAATATTCACCAAAAGGACTCCCAAAAAAACAATTTAAATTTTATGTAAGGGACGAGCTACCTTTTGGAGCGTGAACGAGACCGAGAGCGAGATTGCGATGTTGATCTATGCCCAGATCTTCCCTTTGAATGAGATCTGCGTCCATGCCTTTCCTCTCTATCCCTGTCATAGGATTTAGATCTGTGTCTGTGCCTTTCCTCTCTATCCCTGTCATAAGATTTTGACCTAGGTATGTGCCTCTCATCTCTATCTCTGTCATAATCTTCGTGCCTGCAAAGAAGAATAACATAATAAATCAATTGGACAGAAAGAAAACACAACTTCTCTCCCAACAGAAACTAAATGAAAAGGACAAGTCTCAGAGAAGCAACAACAAAATTATTTTGTTTCAATTTTGAAGTCTTTGTCATTGGCCTTTTGATTACAGTGATTACAATGTGTATGCTCCTGTAAAAGCTCCGTCAGCAATCTATCCAAGAGAATGCAACTCTCACCAATTAAAGGAATAGGAAAATATATACCGAGATCCTTAGGATAAATTAAGGAAAACCAACTACACTAAAAATTAAACACCTGTCGTAATCATCATCTCTATCTCTGGTCCTCCGCCTCTCACTCCAGTCTCGATGGTGACGATCACGATCCTTATCTTTATCCTTCCCTTTCTCCCTCTCTTTATCCTTGCTTCTTGAAGATTCCTTTTCATCCGCATAGTCATGGGCACTATGCTGGAAGGAGTAAAACATTGGGAACGTCTTAGCAAAGAGAGAAGAAGTACAATAGATCAAAACACCAACAGATTATCAGTAACGAAAACCATAATTTCTTCTTCTTTTTTTGTTTCTTCTGATAAGTTAAAGGAAACCATAATCTTTAAGCATCCAACTAACCATCTCTCTTTCACTCTTTCTAGGCCACCTAAATGATAGACAAATTATACCAAAAGAGAACAACCATAATAGAAGTTACTACATGAATATGAAATTCCAGCAGAACCAGGATGACTCCAAAAATAATAAGATAGAAGCAGACTATACATCTTCCAACACAAATCCTATTCTTCGTCTCCAGGAACCTAAGTCAGTCCTACTTTTATACCAAAGCACTAAACTTCCGTGATCGCAGGCATAATTAGAACTTAACCATGCAGCACTCACTTGATTTTTAAGAATTTATAAACCTAAAGGATCTCACTGACTAACTTTTTCTCAATCTCACTAACACTACATGGATCATGCATGAACATTCAACAGACTTGTTAAGTTACTGGATCAGAAGGGGAGGGAGCAAAAGCCAAAAGAGATGGTGGGGGATTATACCATCTTGCATCTGGTGGACTGTGTGGAGGGAGAGAAATGATAGATGTTTTGAAGATAGATCCAATTCCATCCAGAAAGTTAAATGGAATTGTATTGTATCTTTATTTTCTTGGCGCAAACAACAATGTATAGAGGATGCAGATCAAATTGTAGAATTTTTAGGATCTCTGTAATTTTTTGGAGGTAGAGCATATCCTTCCTTAATGCTGAAGAATACAACTTAACCAGTTTTAAAAAAAAAAAGAATTTATAAACCTAAATACATTTCAAATATTTAACAGATACAAGGATACTAGTCTCATAGAGATTTTTTATGATAAAATCTCATCTTTCATCTTCAGTATGCTCAACCTCAAATGGTATACCATTAAGTCCAAGTACAAATAGAACAAGGATGTTAACCCTTGTTCCACAAGGACAAGCTTAAGCTCAGGGCTATGAAATGTTTAAATATCTAGGAAACTTGTGGCAGATGGTATCCTATAAAGGTTTGGAAGTGTCTTGGACAAGTTGGAGTAAGACGGCTTACCAAGCTATTTAGTGCTATACCAAGAAGCTATGTTGCTCGGACACTTCAAAAATGTCGCACGGGT
The DNA here is from genome assembly GCA_029844215.1 of Przewalskia tangutica. Lineage (NCBI taxonomy): Eukaryota > Viridiplantae > Streptophyta > Magnoliopsida > Solanales > Solanaceae > Przewalskia > Przewalskia tangutica. The sequence goes on from CM056732.1 coordinate 72,679,437, forward strand.
GCATGCTGGATCGTCCAAAAGTAGTGCATTTCTGGAGGATGTGACACAGGTTACGACAACATTTTTGGAGAGCCCGAGCAACATAGCCAAAAAGTGGTAGGATGCACGACGAATGGATAAAGAGTATCATGAGTCCAATTTATAAAATAGGGGAGACATTCAAAGTAGTTCGACCTATTGCAGTATTAAACTTATCATATGACGAAATACTGGAAAAGAGTGATAGGGACACTACAAGAGTGGCAGCGAACCAATTTGGATTTATGCCCGTTAGATCTACAACAGAGGTTATATTTTTGTTAAAAAGGCTACTAGGGATTCTTCCTTATATTCTACTGATGTAACCATTTTGGGGTTTTATCAGTGAAATTATCTGTTGTTTCCTTAACTTAGTTTAGCATTAGTTGTAGCTTTCTTCTTTATTTTAGCTAGTTTTGTTAGCTCAATTTTCAAATTGCAATATTTTATCAGTTGAATCATTCAAACAACAATCACTGAGAGCGCCACACCTATCATAAGTCACTCGAATAACTTCCCAAACTAAAATCAGAAGTTCCCCTGATGAGTCTAGCCAGTTTTAAACTACATCTGAAATTGAACAGTTGCAATATCAATAGGCAATAGCAATGTAAACCAATGAGAAAATTTCATTAATACCTTAGAACTGGATCTTCTTTTTCTGGAATTGTTTTCTTCATCTCGGTCATCCATAACACCTACTTCATTCTCAAAACCACTATGAGTGGGAGTAACTTGAGTAGGCCCGTTTTCATTAGGATTCATTGATTACTTAAAGCAAAACGACCTGATATGAAACCAAAAGGAATTAGGATTATGAATTGAATCAGAAGTAAAGGAGAAAGCTAGACATACACTGCAATTTGCAAAAGTTGTCACTTCTAAATCCTACAAGACAAATTATGATGATGTAACTAAAGCATGATAAATCATCAATGCATAGTTTGAGAACATCCAACAACAACAACAACATACCTAATGTATTCCCATAGGTGGGATCTGGGGAGGTAGAGTGTATCAAACCTTACCCCTACCTCATGGAGATAGAGAGGTTGTTTCCGAAAGACCCTAAGCTCAAGACATATAACCCAGGGCAAATTTATATATAAATTACGGGGCACGTGAATCCATGGTCTCCTCGTAAAATTAGATATTTTATGTACATATTTTCTAGAACTGATATAATATTAAATGTTGGCACACATGCCTTTTTAATAAGGCACTTGTTTGAAAGTTGAGTTGTTTACCTAGAGTTTTAGGGATCAATTCTCACTTACTACTGTTCTACTTTTTTAAGTGGTACACCCATGATTTAATCCTAGATTCGCCCCTGCATATAACAAGGCAATTTGAAAAAACAATACAGAAGTAAACAAGGCAGAGCAAATAAGAGAAAGCATAACATAATTTGAGAACATCCAGATGATGTTTTCCAACAATTAGAGCTCACTTCTGCATTATCAAGAGTTATAGAGCAGATTCTCATGTAATATCCATAAGAAAATCTACAACAACAACAACATAGCCAGTGTAATCCCACAAGTGGGGAGGGTGGTGCGTAGGCAGCCTTATCCCTACCTTCAAAAGGTAGAAAGGTTGTTTACGATAGACTCTGGACATTCAGTAAGCGTACCTTTGAAGGAGAAAACTAAAGATGCACAGAGAATGGTGGTCGGCAGGGTGCTAGGGCTCGTAAGCGTTCTTAGCAGAGTGGAGGAGGAACAAAAGAAGTGAGAAAGACAAAGTAGTGTGTAAAATCAGTCTTTACTCATATTTTACGAGTCGGGTAGGCCCTTAAAAAACAAACCGTACCCATGCAAAATTGACTTATTGATTACTCAACTTATTTCGAATAAACTATTAAATTATATTTTAATATTCGTAAGTATATAAAATTCTTACTTTCTAGAAAATAACCCCTCTTCAACTCTTCTTCAGATATGGGCTATTGAGTGTGTGACAATTGCTACCCAATGAGACTAGCAATTTAAAACTAAATTTGGATCCCAATCACTAGAATTAATTCTACATCTTTGTGTAAATTAGCAGCTGGGTTGGCAATCTAATATTGGTTCTGTGAAGTTGTAGTAGTAATTTATATGTGGCACTGAGCATATGATTATACACTTATTTGTGAAGTGTGTTTTTCTTTTCTTTTTCGTTTGAATATTTGCATAAATTATAAGACTAATTGTGATGTTGTACTGAGATCATGCAGATAAGGGTACGATTTTGAACTCAAAAATCATATGAACTGCTTTCTGGATTCTCTTGACTAGCCCCATCTGTATTGCATTTGAATATGCCAACACTGGTAAGTTCCACTTTATAAAGTAATAGCGTAGAGTGGGCTTATAGTGACTGACCATATTGATGATTGAAGGTCATTCTGTTGGTATTCTGGTTAGCCATGAATATCATTTGAGTCATTGTAAGCTGAATCTGATAAAGCATGTATGATGTATTTCCTCCATGTTTGAACTGTTGTGTATATGACCTTAAGCTTGAGAGGTGCAGTTGTTGTCCACCATTTTATTAATAGTTGTTGTAGTTGCAGGCCTTCTATATTCATACATGCACAAGAAGGAAAATGTCTCCAAAGCTTAAAAGTTATTGGAGATGTTAGAAAAAATGAGACATTATTTCCATTTTGTCATGAACACAACACCAACACCTTGACACCACTAGGATCCTCATTCTTTTTACGTTGTCATCTTCTGATAACCTCTTTTTTCATACTCTACACAAGAAAAAACTGATCTTTATTGGTAGTTCTTTGATCCAGATAAAACTATATTACACAGATTCTATTTGTTTCTGTCTCAACTCATCTCAAGCACTCCTAACCGTGAAGACTCCAATTATGTTGCCCATCCACCAAGTCTTACCATTATCCACCTGTTGCAGCACTAGTTTGATTGTATCAACAATATGTTGTACAATTTCTTTTGGAAGTAGCCTTCTCAATTCTGTCAAGTTCCATTGCTTATCATCAATATATTCCTGCACCACAAAATATAAAGCTCCTAGCTTTGTCCAATTATCAAATCAAAAGCTGGAGTTTTCAATTTTTATCTGCAATCATATATTATGTTCCACTTCTTTTCTAACTTCCATCATTATCTTCCAAACATTTGAAGCATCCTTTGCCTGTGCTATAGTTGGATGTAACTTTTTACGATATTTATTCACCATGTAAGATCCCTATAAAGTAGGATAAGTTTTCATATTTTACCAGAGATTTGCAAATAAAGCCTTAGATATATCATGCAAAGATCTGAATTCCAATCCTTCATCATTCTTTGGATAACACACCTGATCCCATAACACCCAATATTTTCCCTTTACACCAGAATTGTTACTCTAGAAGAACTTTACAAAAATTCTATGTAACTGTTTTACTATTCCAATTAAAAGATTCATTGCAGATAACTGGTAAACACACATAGTTTGTAAATATGAGCTATTAAAATATATCTACCACCAAAGGACAGAAACCTATTTTGCCAAGACATGACCCTTTTCATTGCTTTCTTGATCAGATCTTCAAAATAGACTGTCTTTCTTTTTTCATAAAACACAAGGCATCCTAAATAAGTAAAAGGAAATGAGCCTTTTGTCATACCTGTCTTTCTCTTTATTTTTGCAATTACTGTCACTAAGTATTTTAATGAACATAGAATGAACTTTGTTGTTGTTCACCATCTGACCTGAAGTTGCTTCATACTTCCTAAGAATTGTCCTCATATTCTTCAATGATTGAGAATCAACTGAGCAGAAAAGTATTGTGTTATCTGCATAGAACAGATGATTGTTTTGTGGACTTCATTTAGCAAGACAAAACACTTTAAACTCTATATCCTCATGCAGTTTATTCATCCCTCTTGCAAAAACCTTTGCAACTATTATGAGCAAAGTTAGAGACAATAGGTCTTGCTATTTTAGACCCCTAGTGGACTGGAAAAAAAAAATCATGAGATTTTCCATTAAGAATGCCAATTGTTAGAGAGTAATCTCTAGACCATATCAACTATAATTTCATAGAGATCAAACTTTCATAACATCTTGTTTGAAAAGATCTATGACACCTTGTTATATGTTTTTATCATGTCTAATTTAATCACTACATTAAATAATTTGTTTCTCTGATTTATATCTCTAATTGTCTCCTGAGCTATCAACACATTTTCTACAACACTCTTATCCTTTACAAATTCAGACTGTGTGCTAGAAATAATTTCAGATAGTACATTGACAGTTCTTTCATACAAAACTCTAGAGATAATTTTATTAGCAAAAACACTCAAGCTAATTGGTCTCAAGTCTGCTATTGATTTTTCTTCTTCTTTGGGATGAGAAACAGATTCGTGTGAGTTATGAACCTTAGAAGCTCATGACCATAAAAAATGCTTTGACCATCCTTGTGACATTCTCTCCAACAATGTTCCAACAATATTGGAAGAAGTGTCCTAAAAGTCCATCTGGACCACTTGTGTTATCCCCATTAGACTGCTTTTATGACTTCTTCTAGGCAAAGTTACAAGTGATTTATTCTGATCTTCTATAATAAGGGGGATTTCCTCTAATATAATTTAAGGTTCTTAGCTGCTCAGTAAAATGATCCTGGAAGAACTGAATTGCTTTGTTGCCTATATGTTCACCTGTTATGTTTCAATCTCCTTGTTGTTCTGTTGCCATGCAGTGTAAGCTTCTTTGTTCTACATTTGACATAAGAGTGGAAGAATTTAGTATTTCTCTCTTCATCTTTAAACCACTTCATGAATGATTTCTGTTTCCAGTACTTTTCTTCTAGATGTAAGTACCTGTGAAGATTAACTTATCTCTATTCATCATTGTAAGATTTATTTCTATTTGCAGCTCCTTAACCTTGCTCCCATCTTCTAATGTAGATATCTGCTGAAAAATATTACCATATGTCTCCTTACTTCACCTTGCCAAAGCATGCTTCACTTTCTTCGTCTTAGCCTATAACTTAATAAATGGATTTGCAGCATAATCTAGGGATCAGGTTTTTTTTCACCGCCTCCATAAATTTATGATGTTTGGTCAAACATTTAAGAACCAAAAAGGTCTTGCAACTATTTCTTCATTGATGTCACAACTTACATGCAGGGGAGCATGATTAGAACCATGCCTAATTATATGAGACACTTCACTGGATGGATATAATAACATGAATTCCTTGTCACCAAACACCCTGTCTAATCTATTGAATGTATAATCCTTATTAATTCTCACATTTCACCAAGTGTATTTGCTTCCTAGAAATCTTCAGCTCCTCCAATCCATAATTGTTGATAAAATAGGCAAAGTCAAAAGTTTCTTGATAATGCACAGGAAGCCCGCACAACTTTTTTTTCCAGACAGACTGATATTAAAGTCTCCACCCACAATTCATGATAAATGGTATTCATAGCAATTTGCCCCACTGACTCCCACAAATCCCTTCTCTTCATGACATTGCACTTTACATATCTTGTTGTTACCAACACTTCCTGTTGTAATATAGTATTACTACGTTTAAGAGTTATATGTTGGACATCATCTTCAATCACCTGACTAGTCCATTCTTCTGACAAAAAAAGTCTAGATCTTTCCTAATATGTTGACCATGGCATTGTGTAAACCCAATATCCTTTTGTATGATTCAAATTCTTGAGGCTCTTGGAAAGGCCTCATAAGAGCTATTAAAGTTTAGTGATGTCTCCTATTAAGTTCAATCAACTTCTCAAAAGAATATGTGTTGACTAATCTTATGTTCTAAAATAATAGGTTGTCAATCATTGTTCATGGATGGGAGGTTTTACCTTACTACTCCTTATAATCACATGGAATCCTCACGTTGTGGGATTTCACTGGGTATGTATGTTGTATGCTGTATGTTGTAATTGTTATACTGTATTTGATTTTTCCTTCTTGATATCACTCCTCATGGTCTTCTCAAGTCTTGATGACAAATCTGCAGCTTTTGATATGTGGTTATGTTCTGGTCCATTGTCTCATCTTTAATTATATCTTTGATTAGATCCAACTGCTCTTTGCTAACTATTCATCTGAATCTTTCACTGGTAATATTATCTGAAGTTGTGCATTCTTTAAGCTCATTCTCATATTCTGCTCTTCATTTGGTATCTACCCCTCCATATTACTTTCCGATATCTGATTTTGCTCCTAATCTGCCCCTATATCACTGTGCTTCAAACCACTGTTGGAGGTATTTTCATATGGATATATTATCTACAAATGTTAATCATGATGCAAGTTATGCTCATCCATTCTATCTTCTGATGAGTGTCTATACTGATCTGCACCATTCAACAATTCTTCTTTTGAGGATCCACTCTCTTCATGAACAATTTGTCTTTCATTTATTTCAGTACTCTTGGTTGTTTCATCTGTAGCAGCTACTAGATTAGCTACATTAGTTTCCTTTTCTTATTCATTTACACCCTCTTCCAACACCTTGCTAGATTCACTCTGGATGGCTTTACTAAAAGACTTTTCTGCCCAAGGCTTGCTTGATTCTGATTTCTCTGTCTGTCCCTCTCTTTTTTTCCCTGGATTCATTTTCAACAGAATCCTTATTTATGGTCTTCCACATTCACCACTTCTCTCACACTATTGACATCATGTTCAATGCTATGCTTCTTTATTTTGGCTTCTTTCGCCGTGGTTTTCTTATATTTTGTTCCCTTATTCACGTCATCTTTCACTCCATTGTCTTGAAGAGAAGCAAATTTGTCATTAGTGGCAAGCTTTGTCACGACTCAAAATATCATTGTGACATGAGGGCATCTATCCTAACACGTAGGCGAATCCTAATCATTCAATCATAAGAATACAAATTTAAATGTGGAAATTAAAGAAATACATGAGAAACAATTAACAAGTCTTATAACATAATATATAAAGCAACTCGATTCTAAGCTCCGTATCTTGTGAGTGCAGGAAGGGCCGGACCATAATGATCTATTATACGCAGTCTTACCTCACATTTCTGCAAGAGGCTATTTCCACAGCGAAAGTAGCAAATATGAAGTACAACATAATACATTATATGTAAGAAATTCCCAAATGATCTGGTAATCATGAGTACAAAGCTCTAAATTCGAATGCAAGTCTGACTATGAAATGCATAAGTTGTCTAAAAATAGTAAAAGACAGAAGTAGTAAGATAGAGGGAGTTCCAGTGTCGGGGAAGGAACTGCAACTCCCCCTGAACTCCGGTAATTTTTCCCCAACGCCGCGAATCAAGCTGCTTCTGGATCGTCAGACTCGGTACCTGCACATAGAGTACATCAAGCATAGAGTGAGTACGGAAAATACATATACTCAGCAGTATCATCGACCGACCCTAGTGGCGAGGGTTGATACTTTTTTATACCTCTCTACTAATTAGTTAATTAAGCATGATTAAGAATCAGTTAACCAACCTATCAATAGTTCTTTCAATAATATAAAAGTATTTACAAGTTCCTCAGATATATACTATGATTACGCCACAAAGTTACCAAATTAGCTAAACCCTATTGAGGGCGTCTAGTCCCATCAAGTCCTTCAACTCAACTATCATAACGCAACTAAGTATAAGTTATAAGTAATTTTTTCTACCAAACCAGAAGAGTATAAGTATATCAGAAATCAACATCGAGCACACAGAGCACTAAATACATACTAGAATATGGATGAACATAATGCAAATGATAGGTATGTATGCAATGGTCATATGTATCTGATAAACACACGTTGCTGCAGTAGATGTCAAGTGACCCATCAGTGACTCATGAGGTCCATATACCCATCTGATCTCATCGAATACCAGCTCTGTGATTGTAGTATCATCATCAGTCATCACTCTCGTATCATATACCATATCTAACAACAATTTTTCAAGCCTTTCTCGGCAATGTCTCAACAGTTCAATACCAATTATAATATGTATGAATGATATGGATATGTGTACACCATGAAATCAACATAATCAATACAATAAGTGTTTATCAGTTTCTTTTAAGTATTTAGACGAGATGTAAAGTGATGAATGCATGACAGGTTCAATCAATGATATAATATCAAATACACCTACAAGCTCAACAACAAACATACCAACATAAGCAGATTTATGTACCACGCTCACGATCCAAAGAGCTAAACACATAATCTCTGTCAAATATATCAAACTAGTTCATTAATTACCCAAGTTAAATTCACCGGAACCCATATTAGTGCTCATCACCTCACTAATACGGGACCTCCAGTTCTCCATTACTCCTATTAATTCATTAACAGCATACCAACACATAAACGATATATTATAGTCTAGAAAGTCTCAACTTGCCTGATTCAAAGTCAAAGACTCACACAACAACCTTGCCCTTTCTCTGAGCCTCTTCTCGAGCCCACTCTGATCAATTATATCAACTACATGAGATTACGGGTCTATCAGTGCCCATAATGCTAAATAATCCTAGAATCTCCATATTAAACTACAAAGGAACTCCGGGCCCACATTAACAAATATATGAACTTTATCACTCACATAGTCTTATAACATTCTATAGACATAATCTCAAGTTAATTTAACAACTAAGCACAATTGGATCCTTAATTCAAGATTTGGCAAACATCTTCAATTCCAACGCTAGAATTCCCCCCTCCCCCAATTTAAAAAGGAATTTTAACATACAATTGATTGATTAAATATCACCCACTAGTCTTATACAATACTAATTTACAATATCAACAATAATAATCCAATAATCCACCCCCAAATTTCACATTTCACCCTCTTATTCTTTACAAAGGAGTTCTCTAATTTTCCTCCAACTAAGACTCATACTTAGAATACATTTTAACTAATACACATTAATTAATAGAGAAAAGTTACCTTAGATGATGAATTTCCCTTGATTCTCCAAGAATCCTACTGCTCAAGCTTCGAGGAATGCTTTTGGAGAATGAGAAATAATTCTCGGTCATCAACTCTTATAATTTCAACAGTGTTTCCACTCCAGCAGAATCGATACCGCTGGCGCGGACCTGTTTCAGTATAAAACTCATCCGCCAAGACGGAATCACTTAAAATCTCTAATTATGTTGGGGCGGAAGGAAGCTCCGCAGAGACTCACTCGTCCCGACAAAAAATATGTCCCGAGAAACATGTTTGTAGAGGCGGAACCTAGGATGCTGGTTAAATCTCACTTCAGCAAGCCAGAACTCTACATAGGCATACCCGCATAAGTGGATGCAAGGGCGCTGGGGCGAACACCAGACACCATGTGAAGTCCCAAATTGTTGTACAATAACAATAATAATAATAGTAGGGTGTATTAGAAAATTAAGAATTTAAGTTATACTATATTAACATAGTATTAACTTTTTATGCTATCCCATTAAATAAATGATGATGACTTCTCATATTACATGATTAAATGGAGTGAAGTTGAAGAATGAGTTACAATGCAGTGAGCTCTTCGGCTACCAATTCAGAATTATCATCACCAATTGAATTGTGATCTTTGGATGTATCCTATTAAATAATTGATCCTCAACTCTTTTCATTCTTCTTCCACCTCCCATAGGTTACATACACATACACCTCATTATATGTATTATACTTGGCACAAAACAAAGCACTTAACACAAAGAATAAAAATCAGAAAAATATCAAGAGAACAAGAAGAACAAGAATTAGAAAATTCAAGGGAGCAAGGATCACCTTTAGCAACCAAACTGCAAATCCTTTTCGTGCTTACGGAAAAAAAACAAGGTGAGTTTTCTCACTCATAAATTCTTAGTGAAATCCTTTTTTTAAGTTCGATACATGTTAGAATATAAATCGGGTGTTGAAGAGAAATCATGAACTTTTGATTATTTAAACAACTAGTTGAGTCATGAACATTCAAACTGTTTTGTAGGGTTGTACAAGTTAGAATTGAATGAAATTAGGAAGTGTTGTACACCTCTCTATTACGGTCAAATCGATCCAAAGAGGGGATGAAACGGACTTACGGTTTAAGAGTTATCATAGTTTAAAGTTTCTGTCTCGGATTGATCGGAATCCGGAAAGGCAGAACACAAAAATATAAAACTGTACAAATCGGTAAGGAATCTGAAAATTGGTGCTAAATAAAAGTTCTATATTTCTCTGTTGTTGACATTTTGAGACCTTACGGAGGTCTATCCGACTTACGGATTGAGAGTTATCACTGTTTAAAGTTTCTGCCTCGACTTGACTAAAACTCGGGAAGACAGAACTTTACAACTTGTTTTCACTAAGTTATAATTGTTAGAATTTGGTGGAATTTGGAAGTGTTGTACATCAGTATGTGAAGGTTAGATTGAGACAAAGAGGGATAAAACAGACTTACGGGTTGAAAGTTATTGTAGTTTAAAGTTTCTGCCTCGGATTGATCGGAATCCGAAAAGGCAGAACACAAAAATGAAAAACCGTACCAACTGGTATAGAATCTGAATTGGTGGTTCACGTGGGGTCATATAACTCTTTGTTCTCGTCGTTTTGAGATCTTATGGGGCTTGATCGGGCTTACAGCTTAGAAGTTATGACTATTTTAAGATTTGGCCCTGTTTTAATAAAATTCGGGCGAGACTAGTTACATCATACATGTGGCTGTTTTGCAGATGAATTTGTACTAGTTACCCAAAATGTTTTCAAATGAAATTTGGTATAGTGAAAGTTCTACCGTATTACCTTCGTTTCAGCGTAAGAAACACCTTAGTCGAAGTTACGGTTGAAGAGTAAGACCATTACAAGTGTGAAAGGCAAAATATTGAAAAAAAGGAATATTATTTATTTGATCTTCTGAAAATACAAAGTGAATATATGTTCACAAACATGTAAATGCATCGGATCGGGTTGCACGCAGCAACAAATTTGTAAATGCATCGGATCGGGTTGCACGCCGCAACAAATATGTAAATGCATCGGATCGGGTTGCACACCGCAATAAATATGTAAATGCATCGGATCGGGTTGCTCGCCGCAATAAATATGTAAATGCATGGGATCGGGTTGCACGCCGCAACAAATATGTAAATGCATTGGATCGGGTTGCATGCCGCAACAAATGTAAAAAAAATACAAAGGAATATCTTAATGTGTGATATGGGTTAAAACAGAATATTGGTTAAATTAAGAATTACCGATAAGGAGTTGAGAAGAGATGTTGAATACTTGTATGATAAAGGTGTTGTAACCTAATATTTTTTTTTTTTGCAACATTCTTATTATGTTATAATGTGATTGTACTTAGAATATTGTGAGGTTACTTTGAATTGCATAGCAAGGTTCTCACTCAGCCCCGGATGGTAGGGCCAACTCTTTATTTAACATGTTTCAGGAAAACACGATAGAGGAAGACTCCACATCAAGGCTAGCGATCGTCTCGCAGCCTCATTGCCGTACCAAATCCATTGCTTCGGACTTGGAGCTTGTCGTGCTTAATATAGTTGACAGGTTTAGTTTAAGTATCTCTGTAAATGCCCGTGTGAGATTGTCTCCTTTCAAACTTGAAATATTCACTTTCATTAAGTCTAGATAGAAACAAAGTTTGCACGAGCATGGACTCGCACTATGATTAATGAAATTCTTAGAAAAATTTCTTCACTTTTAATATTGTTACTATTTCTGCATTTAAATACACGTCTGAATTCATAAAGAAAGAGAGTTAGATGGTGCTCCTGGAAGGAGATAGTTATCCAGGTGTCATCACGTCCTAACTGAAGACTTGAGAAAAGTCGGGACGTGACACACCAGCAATGGCCAAAACCAACAAACTCTCCGTCAAACATCTGAAACACTCCCGGGATCTCCCAAACACAAACCAAATATGCCTTCCTATCAGAAAACACATTCCAGACCTGCTCACACACTCGGAATTCTCGGAACGTCTCTAAGGCTCGGGTTTGACTAAAGTCAACTATTAAGTTCTAATTCCATAATTTCACAACCAAACCCCCAAAATATACCCGATTTCCTCGGGACCTAAACCAAAGGTTCGACTAAGTCATAAATGTCGTTCTGGAGCTAATGGAACCGACAAAACTATGAAAAGAGTGTTTACTCCAGAGTCAACTATGGATCAAATTATTCTATTCTCTAAACTTGGGATTTCTCAAATCTATCAAAATGAGTCTGAAACCTACCCGATCACCTCGTGAACTGTGCCATCCATTACCGTAAGTCACACAGAAGATAATTTGGACCCGAGAAGAGTAATTTAGGGGTTTTAAGGCAAAATAAGTAAAATGATTTCTTCAGTCGTTATAGCTTTATACTGTCACCCTCCTTTATTTGGCTCATGCTTCTTTGTATCTTGTTGGTTCATCCTCTTCTTTGTTCTCTTGTTAACGAATGGATTCCAAGCCTGACTATTCTTATTTGGTCCTCCATGATATTTGTATTGCCTCTCCCCATTACCTTCAGGTTTTTACTATGTTTTTCCCTGTATTTTCTCTTTCTGCTTTATTTTCCTTGTTCTCTGATATGTTCTTCTCTTATTCTCTGTTTTCATATCCTCTTCTTCCTTATTATACAATTCAGGATGGATCACAAATCACTTTAATGCATTATGATCCTGAAGTTTACACTTTATATAGTATTTGGGAACATGATCATATTTTATTTGAATCCATTTTTCAATTACCTCTCCAAATTTTTTTCCATTTAAATATTGACTCTTTTATGAAATTCACTAAATAGATTCACCTCCACCTTAGCCCTAATACAACTAGGTCTAGTCTGATTACATGTCCACTTGTAAAGGCTTACCAACTACTGCAGTAAGTGAAAAAATGGCATCTTTAACAAAATAGGTTGGTGGAAGATATTGTAAAGAGATCTAAGCAATAGTAGTTTTTGTCTCTTCATCTGGATCAAACCCTGAATGTCATTTCAATATTCTCATCCGATATGACCAATTCATATGAGTGATATAAAAAGTTTGTTATGATAACATATTCACATAGTCTTCCAATAAGGTTGGACGAATAAGAACATACCTATTTCGGAGTAATCCAACCTTGCATTCCCTTTTCAATTCACATTGTTTCGGAATGAGTTTGCGTAATTCTTTGATGTCTTGTCAATCGTAAGAGAAGTTCAACGATTGCGTATTGTAGGTTTTCTCTGATGATCATCTGCTCTACTTCCTCCTCATCTCAGACTATTCATGGTTCACCATGTAAATATGATATTGGCCTAATTGAGATTGGATTGACGATGGGCTGTGAATCTGGAAATAAGGTTGTAGCGTATGATTGAGAGGAAAATTGATGGGATGGGTTGTGAAGATGGAAATGAGGTTGTAGCATATGATTGAGAGGAAAATGGACGGGACGGGTAGGAGGATATCCAGTGGTTTCACAGTCGTAGTCGCCGGTGAATTTGAAAATCAATTTCTAACTAGGACATTTTCGTTGTCACTAGTTTAGCACAATGAAAATAAGTTCTTTTTTGTGTGGTAAGGTACGTAAATTTTATTGAAAATCATGTACGCTGAAGGTATTGTAAAGTGATAGTTACATAATTTAGTCGATAATTGCTATCCGATACCGAACCAACCAATATGTATCGGCTGGCTAGAGAATTAGTACATTTAAAAGTCAATAACTAAATTATGTAATTTTTATGAAATCTTAAAACGAAGATAAACATTTTAAGAAAAAAAATTATTCATGCCTTTGATTTAAAAAAATATTTTTTAGCAATTATCTTTCAAAACTTATAAATAGGAAATGAATACAAATTACTTAATAAGATATATCAATTATTAGTAATAAACCTTTTGCACTTTATATACATGTGTTATTTATAATTTTATTTGATATTTTATTATATGTAAATTTCTTTTTTAATTAAGTGTTTTATTTATTATTCCGCTTCAAAAGTATCTTAAATATGCTTGGTGAGATGAAACTTTATTTGTGAAAGATTTTCATTATATAAAAGGTTCAAATATTTTTAGAAAATAGAGATAACATTATAGGGGTGAAAGTGTAGGATTTTCATAATATATGAGGTGTAAGTGTTTGATTTTAAGATACAAGGGTTCTATTTGTAACTGAGTAATAGTACAAACGTGTTTAGTATAATTAACCCAATTAGTAGGGTTCAAATTATTTCATTTGCTATGAAATATGTACTATTTATATTGTAACGACCCATCTGGTCTTTTTGAGTATTAGAACACATTTTTTCTATTTGATACTTCCCCAGATTATTTTATGATTTATGACTTGCAGGTATGAATGACACAGATCCTGAGGAGTTCGGGTGTATTTTGGAACGATTGAAACTAAAGTAGTTGTCTGATAAGTAAAAGAATTGACCAAAGTTAAATATGTGACGAAATGGGTTCAGATTCATGGTTTGAAGATTTTTATAGATTTGTATATCAATTTTGGACTTGTACTTATGAATTGAAAATCGATGGGCTACGAGTGATTTTCGAATGTCTTATTCCATTTCAGGTGCACCAAATTTACTTTTTCTGGTGCAACAGATTCTTGTTCTTCGCTTTTGTAGGAATGGGTATCGCGAGGCTTGGGTTTGGATGAATCGCAGTTGTGTGAAGGACCTTCACAATTGTGTTGGGAGCCCACCCGATCGTGTAGGGAGTCCACCTGATCACACTTTGCGATCGCGTAGGGAGTCCACTTGGTCGCACTTTGAGATTGCAGGCATGCCTCTTGCGGTCACGTAAGGTAAGATGCTAAGTAAAAATTTGAGATTTTCATTTCATTTTAACACATTTGGAGATTTTGGAGCTCGGTTTTAGACTATTTTAAGGGAATTTTTACCATTTAAATTGGAGTAAGAATTCTAACCTTGAAATTGAATATTTTATTTAATTAGTAATTTCGAAGTATGAAATGAGATTTCTAGCCCTAAGTTAAGAGGCTATTAATTGTTAATTTGAAGGTCAAATTGAGATTAGATTGAGTTGAATTTCAGATTTAAAACCCTTAGAAAATGACACCCTAATTTTGTAATCAATTTCAGATTTTGACCCCGAGGTTTGGGTTTGACCTTTTGGATTGGTTCTTTTATATTGCAATATGAATATAACTCGTTTAACTTTGTAGAGTATACTTTTTAATAGATTGAAAGTGTTCGAAAGCTTTGAGAAAGGAAAGGCAAGGTGGTTGAGAGCCTTCCGCTGGAGGTAAGTTAAGACTTTGACTTTGGGGAGTTTTTCCAATTAATGATAAATGAAGCTATCTAAGGGTAGGGGGTAACATATGTTGACGCCAAGTTTGGCCCTACATAATTTTCATTAGTTAGTCAAGCTTTTTAAATTATAAGAAGGTTAAATTAAGTATTTATAAAAGGTCAAAAAAATTCTAAAAATATTTTGGTGGTATTTTGTAATTTCATTTGGCAAAATATCATAATATAGTATTATGTATATCCTACATATAATTTGTTTTAAGTATATAATTTTAGAAACCAATTCATGGTTAAACAAACATCTAATTGAGCACATGTTTTCAATTATATAAATCAGTTCATTCATAGCTTAATTATTAGAACTAATATGCATTTGTAAATAAAAAAAATTCTATTAAGTTAAGAAGCTTAATTAGTAAATTAAATAATTAATTTATCTCAATCTTATTTCAATTTAATTGACTTTTGAAGTTTTGGTTTTGATTTAAAAGTAATTGATTTCAAATTAAGTTCAATCAGGCTATTACACTAATTTTTGGTTATAATTGAAACGGGGAATGCTATTTCACAAACTAAAATCAACCATTTTTAAAATTTAAAAAAAACTCAGATTTGTTTTTCTTGGATCAATGGTCCAACCTCTAATCCGCCTGGTCCAATAGACTCGGGTCCGGCCCATACCAACTTTAAAGGGATAATTTCATCATTATACAACTCATAAATATATATATCGCAATATAATAGCCCAAATACAACATTGCAAATCGATAGCCCAAGGACCTGATCTGAAAAAGGAGGTTTCTCCCTATTACCATCAACCTTCAATAACAATACTCCAAACATTTATCTTGAATCTTTCTAAATTAACATACTTCTTACTGCAAAAGCCTCTAACCCCAACAACAAATAAATTAACAAAAAATAAAATTGTTAATATGCAAGAAAATACAACTAATGGATGAGTTTAAATTAAACATCGTTAGAGATAAATAAGCTTCTGCTTGTCCTTTTCTTGAATATTGACAACACAAAAAATATCAATTTTACCGATATATATATATATTCTTAGGTATATACATAATTATATCAAACTATATACGATCAAAAAAGAAAGTTGGTGCCTCGTCAGAAAGACTTGGTTCGTAGAGTAGAGGTCTTCCCCAAGATATTGGTTTCTTGCTCCTCTCCTTCCTTACAATCAAGCAAGTGGCTTTCACTCCTTATAGTTCAAATTGGAATTTGAGTTTCTAGTTGAGTTGCGAGCAAGAAAACGGCTGCAGCAAAAAAACGGATGCGCGTGAGCAAGAAAACGGATGTGTGTTACTAACACTTGGCGGCTTTTTCGCTAGTGCGCTCATCCGTGCTTATTTGTTGTTGAATAACGAGCGCACATATACAGATTTATACAATATATACACATGTACATATAATGATTAACAATGTAATTATATTACACACAGAGAGAAAAGAAGAATAAGAAGAAGTAAAAAATCCACCAAATACCCATAAATGATGTATCAATCTTGTATAATAGTGTATAAGAGATGTTTATATACCCATATACATTATTATATAATTGTGGAGAAACCTTACCAGACTTAGCAATCACAATATATGCTGGAAGATTGTAATGTAAAGAATGGATCTTGGGACTAACTCAACCTCAAAAGTTAGCTTGTAGAGTGAGGATTGTCCAAGTCCATATAAAGAGTCTATGTTTCCATTCCATTTCCGATGTGGACTCTTAACACTCACCGCATGCCCAGACTCCGTTAACTGGAGCGTGGATGACATAATTTGGGGATGCAACATCGGTGAACATAGAATTGGAATGAGTCTGACTCTGATACCATGTAAAGAATGAATATTGGGTCTAACTCAACCCCAAAAGCTAACTTGTAGGGTGAGAATTGTCCAAGTCCATATAAGGAGTCCATGTTTTCATTCCATTTCCAATGTGAGACTCTTAACATATAGCAAACAGAAGTTAAAATAAAATAAAAAAGGACAGAATTCGTGAAGAAAAAACTCAAATGGGTAATGCTAGAGAAGCCCGGAAGAATTGAGAAGAGCACCCAAAGAAAAAGTGATGTGGCAACTCTCTTTGGCCAATAATTCTATTTTAAAAATAATAATTTTCTCTATTATTTTAATTTTTTTATTGTACAATAATAAATATGACAATTAGGGTCTGTTTGGCCAAACTTCTGAAAAGGTGTTTCTGTTTCTCAGAAGTAGTTCTGCAGAAACTGTTTCTGCAGAATCAGTTAGGGTGTTTGACCTATAATTATAGAAGTGCTTCTGAGAAACAGAAACAGTTTCCTGTTTGACCAACATTTATGCAAATTTACTAGAATATTCTATTTAATAGATTTAAAACTATTTAAAATATTCTTTTCTATCATATGTTTCTAAAAATTAGTATATCTTTACAATTTAATAAAAGAAAAAAATTAATTACAACATTTAATCAAAAAATAATATTATATTGTACATAAAAAATGTAACGACAATATGATAGTTAATGACTCAAATATGTCCAAACCTACCCCCCCCCCCCCCCGCCCTACCCACACCTACTCCACCCCATCCTCAAATTTCTATGTCATATTTTTTTTTTTTTTTATAAAAAATATAATTTTTTTCTTCCCCGCCTTACCCCTCCCCCCCTCCCTACCCCCAACCCCACCCCATCCTAAGATTTCTATTTCATATTTTTTGTTACTTTTATAAAAAATGATTGAAAATATGAAATTTTTTCTTACCCCCCACCCTACCCATTGCCCTACCTCATCCTCAAATTTCTATTTCATATTTTTTGTTACTTTATAAAAAAAATTATTAAAAAATATGAATTTTTTTCTTACCTCCCGCCGAATTTCTTCACCCCACCCCACCCCACCCATCATCAAATTTCTATTTCATATTTTTGTTACTTTTATAAAAAAATGATTTTTTCTTACCCTCCCCTCTACCTCACCCCACCCCATCTCATTGCCCTACCCATCCTCAAATTTCTATTTCATATTTTTTATTATTTTTATAAAAAAAATGAATAAAAATATGAATTTTTTTCTTACCCCTACCCCACCCCCCCCCATTGCCCTACCCATCCTCGAATTTCTATTTCATATTTTTTGTACTTTTATAAAACAAATAAATGAATTTTTTTCTTACCCCCCGCCCTACCCCCACCCCACCCCACTCCAAATCCCGACCTATTCTCAAATTTATATTTCATATTTTTTGTTAATTTTATAAAAAAAATGAATTTTTTCTTACCCCCGCCCTATCCTTATTCCCAAATTTTTAATTTATACGGGGATATTATATGAGATTAAAAGAAATTTTGTGAAAAGAAAATGGTAAATGGGTCCAAAAAACAATTCAATGAATGAGCAAAAAAGACTTCTCCAGAAGCACCAAATTGGTGTTTTTTCTTCTCTTCCCATCTAAAAATACTTTTTGACCCATTTTAAGATACTGACTAAGAGCGCTCTTCCATCCTAATCGGGGAATACATGAGATAGCTAAAGTAACTGTCAAGACATTTTAAGATCGCATGATACGGGGATAACTAATCCATCCAAAGAATAGTATCAAAATCTACCATATCTAACATCTTCAAGCCTACATGGGTACCATACCCCATGAAAGTAACTACACAATGAAGATATACTCGGTCTACCACTATGAAATCCTCAATAAGTGTAGAAACATAAATAGGCATGACTAGGGAATCACACATCAAATTCAAACTCAAAGCAAAGTAAAAGTATACACATAAGAATAGGTAGAGCCTGAATCAAACAAAATCATAGTAGGACAATGGCAAACTGAAAAAATACATGTGATGACTGCATCAGTGGCCTCTGCCTCAAGTCTGCCTATGAAAGCATAGAAATGAACATAATCACTCGAAGTCTAAGTACATCCATGATCATTATCTCAGACGGACTGAGAACCACCCCTACCTGCCTGAAGGCCACTTCTGCTACTATGAGAATGTAATGACATGTCTGGTTGTTTTTAGTTAAAGATCCTTATTTGACTATTTTACCCTTCTCATGGATTTTGTGTGGGATTTGTGATGCGGAGGGATGGGTGGCACGGATTCCGAGCGCCATTTATGTGAGTTTCGAATGAAAAATCCAAAATAAGAATCTTAGAGTTGATTAGTTTGACTCAAGGTTGACTATTAAGTATATGAGTGTAGGCGCTTTTACGGGTTCGTACACGCAGCGACATTTAAAAATTTATGTTTCAAATCCGACACGACGGTCAAACTATGGTATGATTATATAATGTAAAACACATAGTAAAATGTAATACATCGAAAGATTACTTACATTTTACTAAATCTGGAATCTTCAAGCTTTATGTGTAATCTGAGTGTGCGCACGCAAGTGTTCCTCGATTTGCAAGTCAAGAACTCCGATGTAATTTCTAACTCTTGGAATGCTAGGAATTCCAACAGAGTTTTAGAAGAGAATACTATATTGGTTTTGGGGTAGAAAATATGTGAGGGGAACCCTCTTATTTATAGCTGAAGAGGACAGTTAGGGTTCCCCAAATGGGCCAGCCCATAAAACGCGCTCTGGCACCACGGCCCTGTTCCATTTTATGCCTTGTTTTCTATTTTCTTTTAATGTCTCGATTATAAACCGAACATATACATTATCTCTTTCTAATTACATCCTTGAATCGACAGAACACTTGACTTAGTATTACCCTTCAGGCCTTTACATATCGATACTAATAACATTAGGGTCTACACGGAACTCCTAGACTGCGCCGAAAGACGAACTCAATATGTAAAGTTTAGTTACACGAAACATGTGAACTGAACCTCTATGTGGAAGATAAAATCCTTTCATTCATGACACACTCAATCAAGCTTAGAATTTGTCAAGTGTCTATCCAAATGGCTTGATCATTATTTCTCATATATATTAGTTGACAATAGAACCATATTAAAAACATGTCCATTGCATTGGCCAACGACTTAGTCAACCTAATATCATATAAGAATTCGAGTGTTCTCTCGAAGATACATTCGAGGAATGAATCATAATCTTGGCTCAACTACCACCTTTAATCCGCTTTGTAATGTACCTCAAACAAGCCGCATCTCAACCTATAAGGCATTTGAGCTTAGGACAAGATCAAAGTACATTACTCCGTAAACAAGGTGGTATCGACCTCAAGTCTAAGGACTTCTATCTCCCACACGCCGATGATACTTTAGACATATATAACAAAAGTGCATCAGCAGGGTATACCAATACTTCAACAATTATCCATGTGTCCATCACGAGTTGTCATAACTCGTAGCAAGTGAGACATACTACATCCCCTAAGGATATGATGCATACCACATGTCGACGTATCACATATCATCGATATTCCATTTTCGATGATCATTAGTCGAGGCAATTTAAGAGTTATATTATAATATTAATCTCTCACACTATTAATAATCACGTAAACTCTTGGGATGCATTTATAGAATATTATAAGCAATCAACTAATAATTCAATAAATACAAATGTCATATCATTAATCATCATTAACATAAATACGAATGTGTATAAAATACATTTTGTCCTAATACTGATTGTCGCTAGGACATACATATACTTTTAATGAGTTTGTTTCTATGTTCCATCACTTCTGGTAGTTCCGGAGTGTTATTTATGACTTAGTCGAGTCATTGCTTCTAGATACAATCAGATATATTTTGTGGCCCTATTTGTAAAATTATGATATTTGGTTAGTTGGGAGATTCTTTAGAAATATATGTCTCAACTTGGTTAAATGGGAAATTTGAGGGTACAAGCGAGTTTGTAGAACTGTTTACCCTGGAAGAGCATGTATGGTTTGTGTTCGAGGGGTCTCGGGAGTGTTTCAGGTGTTTGGTGAAAGTTTGAGTTAAAATCCAAGTTGTTGGTGTCTAGTGTTTGCCCCAGTGGGTGGGTTGTCTACTCTTGCATGTCAGTCTATGTGGAGGTTGGCTCGTAGAAGCGGGGCTTGAGAGTTTGGTAAGGTTCTCCTCGGTAGAGGTTTTCTCGTGAAGGTGAATGCACCTCTGCGAGATGTTGTCTGCTTCTGCGCTGAGGCGAGGAGTCAAGTGACTGCGCCTTAGTGAGCTTTAGTTTGACAAAGTAAGACCTCACATGCGGAGTCGATTTCACAGGAACGATATCTCTAGATTAGGCCGTGTATTAAATGACCTAACTCGAAATCATTTTCCCAAAACATTCTTATCTCATTTCTAGAGTTTCTTGTGGGGAGATTTTCTTTGAAAGATTATCTGGGTTCTTTATCTAAGGTATAATTTCACCATCTCTTTATCATTGCGGTTCTTTAAATCCTATTCTAGACTTGGTTTGGGGGGAAAATATAAGTTCTTAGGATTTCATGGTGGAATTTTTTAGAGTAAAAGCTTTGATTTAAGGGTCTTTTATGGATTCATTTACCTTAATATTGTGAATTAGTAATGGAATATGTTAGATGATCATATTGTATCCTTTAATTTGATTATAGAAACTCTTTTGAATTGGGGGAAATTCTAGAGTTTATGAAATTGGGGATTTTCTTATATTGAGCCATTGAGGGTCTAAATGAGTTTAGATTTCTAATTAACATAAGGATATGATTATCTAATATGTGTTTATGCTTTTTGGGTAATAAATTTTTGGATCTTGATGATGTGGACTCAGATGAGAGTTGTATGGAAATGCTATGGGTCCAAGATATTGGAAAAGTAAAAACACTTATGAGATTATGACAATATTGAGATGATGGTGATACACGAGGATCAGAGCACGCCTCCAATAATTATTCAACCAAGATCTAGGATCCGTTGAGAAATTTCGAAGGAGTGTATGGACTTCGCGGCTCCCCCATGAGTGTGTTGTTCATAGAATTTGAACACCTGTATATTGAAGATCAAAGATACATGGCATATGCATTGCATTCATAACATTCACATATTCATTCATATTGTGAATACTTATTATTTGGTAACGTGATACAAATTGGTATTGGAACTTGGATGACTTCTTGATTAAATGGATTTGGATAATTAGATTGATTATATTGGACCGGATTGATTGCTATGATTGTCTTGTTCTATGTGTAATGAATTTAGTAGTTACACATTTATGAGTCTTAAGTATTCGCTGTGGAACTATATTGTGGTTAGTGAATTTTACCGGACTATCTTGTTGATCATAAAAACATGTGCATGTCTGGTATTGCTTGATGATTGATAATGTTATTTGATAAAGAGAGTAATGAATAATTAGTTGAAGTGTGGTAGTTAAATGACTTGTATGTTATGCATGTGTAGATCCCCTCACTAAACAATGATAAATAACATAGATTTGTACTTAGAGTATAATGTGGAAGTTAAATGAATAAATATGTGTTTTGGAATAAAAAGCTAGTATTGTTTTAATTAAGCTAATCGTGATACCCTTGAGAATGATTGTGATTTGATGTGTGTGCTAGGGTCAACCTGTCTTAGTGGATTATTTGATAACTTAGTAGGTGGTGACAACATGTATATGACTTAGAAGTGCTGGATTGGTAATTGATGACTTGATTGATTCTGGATAAATGAGGATTTAGAACTGATCATTAAGTACTTGAATACTGCTATTGAACCTTTTTGGAATTGGATAACTCTTGTGAATATGAGGTCATATGTGAAATAAGTGACTTGTTGATTTCAGTGAACTTGTACATTAACTACGTGGCTTATCTAGATTATGTAATTGTCTAGTATAGGATTTACTTGGTGTCAACTCGATATTTATCTCTTGTTGCGTATCTTGCATTGTTGTTGGCCTATGATGCCTACAGGGGTATGTTGTGTACTCATACTACACTTGCTGCATTCTTTTTAGATATAGATATAACTTTTTCTACTAGTTTGAGACCTCGAGTATGAGTCTGAACCGATTGATTATCAGTATTCAGGGTGAGGATGCTAGCTTCCGGCATACCCTTGAATGCTCTTATCTCTTTCCTATCTTTTATATACTGGAGAGACATGTACATATATTTAGACTATGTTGCTTAGGCATTTGGCATATGTTGTCCCGTATTCAGACTTTGTATTTAGTTTAGAGCTCTTGTATTATTGACCAGATCATTTAGGGGTTGTATTAGATTTTCATACTTATGTTCCGTATTTTTACGTTATGATAGACAAGGTTTATAAGTATTTTGTTATTTTTGCATTTCTTTAATTATTAGTACTATTCATATGGGAAGTGATTTGCCTACCAGTGAGAAAGTGTAGGTGTCACTATGATTTCTAAAAGGAGTCAGGACAAAGGTAGTATCAAAGCTTTAAGTTAAACGGTCTTAAATACAAGAGCAATGTCTAGTAGAGTCTTGTGGATCGGTGCGGAGACGTCCGTACTTATCTTCGAGAGGCTATGTGACATCTAGAAATTTTCACTTCTTTCATTCCTTTCATGCTATGTTGAATCAAATTGGTATTTGAAACTTCTTCATATTCTATTACTGATGGTGGTAACATGCTCTTAAATTCGTGCATGAGTGGTTTAATATAGCGTTGCATGGTAGGGTACGAGATTTGCTACCATGATACAGATGCGTGACCATGTCCAATCTTAGATGTGATCTGGTTTGGCAAATGAGGTAAGGGTTGGTTCTTCGTGGGCAAAAATCATATAAGACTATCAAACAAGGTGTTGGTCAACGGGGATATTACAATAACAAATTGGTGACAATTTGATCTAATTTTGGTTGTGAAAAGCTTCGGGTATCGAGGATCATGTTAGTAATTTATGAACCAATACAAAAGAAAAATTATTTTGGTTGGAGATTTTTGGCAAGGGTACTTCGATGAAACTATATGAGAATCTTAGCAGGAGTATATATTCGATAATTAAGGATCAACTTTCGTATTATGGTCCAGTTTAGTGATGGTTTGGGTTATCGCTTGGGTACTAAATGATTGTCAGTCAAAGCAGCCTGAGTGGGCTGATACCTTATCTAGTCGAGAAATTTTACAAAGTATGGTACGCGGAATATGCCGAATCTGGGAGGAACTTTCAGTTAAAAAGTTCGAGTGAGGCGAGAAAATCTCTCTATGATGGGTATGCAGTGTTCTACTAATTCTAAGATTGGTTCGGTTATT
Organism: Przewalskia tangutica; assembly: GCA_029844215.1. Lineage (NCBI taxonomy): Eukaryota > Viridiplantae > Streptophyta > Magnoliopsida > Solanales > Solanaceae > Przewalskia > Przewalskia tangutica. The sequence goes on from CM056732.1 coordinate 72,703,844, forward strand.
TTATGGGGCCTATGATATTTCAATACACTCTGGGACCTGTTTGAGTAATGATCGATTGTTAGTGGGGAATGTGATTGAAAGAAAATGTAGAAAATTTAGGATATCATAGGTGCATGTTTGAGCTAATTTGGGATGAATGAGGTGTCTCTTTGAGATAGGAGAGGATTCAGATTAGAAACAATGGAGATTCTTGGGTTAGATGTGGACCATATGGCATTATTTTCGCATCTTTCAGATTGGGGGAAAATTGTTTAGTATGCTTGGAGGAGTAAGACTATGGTAATTGACTAAGTATTATGACAAATATTCTATAGGGTTCGTGATGGGCGACTGGTGGTAGACTGTGTAAAGTGTTGTTGATAAATGGTGATGAAGAGTATTTCAGGTATTAAGGACTTGGAAGTAATTGCGCAAACTAAGTGCAAATATTGAAGGCTGATATGTTAGAATTTTGTAAGGCGCGAGGGTAGTGATAGAGGATAGTGAGGTCTTACTATTAGCGACTCGATGGGTGGAGGTGTAGTAAATGAGACAGCAAGCCTTATATTGAAATGTTCGAAGTTGTGGTGAGCTAAGAGAAAGTACAAAAAGGGTTCAATGTATTAGAGTTCATGGGACTTTTTCAGATTTGCATATCAGGTGTAAGTTGAGAAATATGCAGATTACAATCATAAGGTATAGTTCTTCGGTACCACATGAATGACTAGATATAATCTAGTTTTTGAGTCATGGATGATGGTACATGTTTGATTATTCATGAGAAAAGAAATTTTAAAGGTCACCTCATGTTATTGAAAGCCTATCAGTTATGTTGGAATAAGTTCGGGTGAATATCGATGGGTTAGAACTTAGAGCTTTTATTATCGGTTTAGAATTATTCAATTAAGTTCAAGTGGCTTATGGTGATATAGACTGGATGACTTATGATAGTCTAGTAAACCACCAATAATGGTTCGATAAATTTCGATTCTAAATGGAAGTATGACAGTGTTACCACTTCTCATTGAAGTTTGTAAGTAGGATTGATGATATTTCTCAGATGATAACAATTCAGATAGTTTCATGGTTTACACGGGTACTTAGTGTGTATTAAGAAGGTACAAATAGTTATGTGAAGTATTAGAGTAATCAGTTGATTTTGATGGATTGGGCAATGAGTTTTGACTAATTGGTTTCAACTTCGAGATACAAACTAAAGAGAATGAACATGCACAATCGGACTTGGATTAGATCAATTTTTGAATGAAATTACTTAGAGTGTTCTCAGATAAAGCATGGATTCTATTATGGTGAAAGGAAGCCATGATGTGAGCTTGTGGCGTGTGTATATGTATTTTTACGGAATCTTGTTATGAAGAACAACATTGATGGTTGGAAAGAAAAACTAGTAGAATCAGACTATGTTATTGGTACAGGTTCGACAATGGTTGTGGCTACAAGTAAAGGATGGTGGTGATTATTGTGAATTCAATCGAACACGTATAGAGGTACAATTATGATTATATCAGGAAAATTGAAAGGAGTCAGTGCTTACATTCGAGGATCAGTTGTGAAAGAATTTCAGGTATTAAAGAATGAATAGTTGGATTTTGAACATAATTAAAAGTAGTCTTAACGGATACAGTGAACAAGCGGTACTACATGTATAATTCTTGCTTGTTGGGGCTTCTTGAGGTTATGATGAGGATTCCTTGGTTACTCATCGTCCATCATACTTTCTTTCTCTCCGTTCGAGGATGGACATTTGTTTAATTGGTATCTGATGTAACGACTCATCCGGTCATTTTTTGCTAAATACCCTTATTTAATGAGAATCAACAAGATTGTAGCATTGTTTACCTTGAGATAGTGTGTCTGGTTTGTGACCAAGGGGGTTTCGGGAGTGTTTCGGGTGTTTGGTGGAAGTTTGATTTAACATCCAAGTTGATGGTGTCTGGTGTCCACCCCAGCGGGTGGGTTGTCAGCTCATGTATGTCCTCCTCTGTGGAGGTTGGCTCGCAGAAGCGGGGCTTGCGAGTTTGGTAAGGTTCCATCTCGGCAGAGGTTTTCTCGTGGAGGCGAATACGCCTCTGCGGGATGTTGTCTACTTCTTTGTTGAGGTGAGGTGTTAAGTGACTACGCCTTAGTGAGATTTTGTCCGCCGATGAAAGACCGCACCTGCCGAGTCAATTCCGTCTGAGTGAGATAGTTGGATCATGCAATATATTAAATGTTACACCCCGTAATTCCAGGACATGAATAAGAGAATAGACGCGAGAACACAAGACTTGAAAATTGGTACGAAGGAAAGAATTATTTTTCCGAAGGAAAATCTTTCGAACTTCGGAAAGGAAAAATGTTCGTTGAAGAGAATTAGATTCTCAAAATACATTATTTGAGGAGTATGCAATTTATTAGCATTGTGGAAATTTATTTACGGATTTGGTCACGTAGGGCCCACCCGAGAAATTTTACGTTTTGTGGGGCCCACGTGGGTTACGAAATTTTATGAACGAATGGGAGGGCGACACGTGTCACCCCCTTTGCATAGTCTTGGACGAAATGGACAAGGGTATAATGGTCAAATGACCAAGGAGATGATCAAGTCTTGACAAAGCCAAAACTTGAGATTATTGACTAAGTCAACTTGCCCACTTGACTTGATATTTAAGCTCCTTCATCCAAGCCACACAAATGTGTAAATCTTGACCCTCCATTGTGTTATATATACTACACTAGTAGCAAGACTTGTCTTCAACACTTAGAAAAATTGAGAAAACTTTAGGTGCTCATTAGAGTGCTCTCGGCCAAGGAGAATTTTTGAGAGATTTTTTTTGCAAATGTGGATCATAATTCACAAGACTTTAACCCAAGGTTCCTAGGGGTATTGTAAGGATATCTCAATAGAAAGATCCCGGAAAAACGACGTTTTCACGTTAGTCGCAAGACGAAAACCTAAGGTGTTCTTCAACTTTGAAGATGGAACTTGAAGAGGAGTTCTTCATGAGCTTCCAAGGAGTGCTTGGAGCGGATTGGAACATAAGAAGGGGAGCTAAAAGTTGCTAGGATCGACTTTGATGCTTGGATCTTATTAGGGCTTATTGAGGTAAAATCTTCATCTTCTTAATGTAATTGAAGATTACATGTCTTAGTAGTTAAGAAATGAGCATGTGGTATATAGAATGAAGTTTGAAAAGATTTGGATCATGTCGACATGTTAAAATCGAAAATGGACAAGTTAGCCATTAATGTTGTAATCAATTTGGTTGATAGTTACAATCGTCGCATGTTAAGGAAGAAAGGATTTATAGTTGTTGTAATTGTTATTATGTATATAACATATTGGAATAACAACTTGGATTGAAAAAGGAATTGAAAGAGAATTGATATTGTTATGGATAGTGTTATTGCCGAGAATGTGCCTTAAGGAATGGACGGTTTTATATTGATTGTGGGGCAGAATTTTACACGTCCTATTAGGCGTGTAATCCCCTTTGTATTTGTTGAATTGTTGGGCCTTAAATGTGGCGTTTGGTTATTGATTTTCGGCTCTTGAAAAAGGTGGAAAAGTACGTAGAAACAAAGGAAGTGTTGTCCGATTTTTCGTAGAATTTGGTGACTTTACACTTAGAATATTTTACGTTTGAAGCTAGAGGTTAATAGACATATTATGGCCATTATAGGTTGAAGTACTACGTATAGTGTATTCTACTTAAAGGATGGAATAACTATCAAGGTGGATGTACTTTGGAGCATTTTGCTACTTGTCGATAATCGTCGCGAGGTATGTGAACCTCTTCCTCCTTTTGGGCATGATTCTATATATGAAATATACATGTGGTGTTATTTCATGATTCCTTCTACTCTTAGAAGTTAAGAGGTATGTATGTTGATTTACTCTATGTAAAAGTTATGTCTAAGTTATCCTAAGTTCTTACCAAGTCTTATGGGGGATGTTGGTAAACGTCGTTAGGAAGTATTTGGAGTCGAGTTGACTTTGCTAATTTACCGTACGAATGAGAATATGTATCGAACAAGCCATTGCAGCGTTAATAAAAGAAATGTACCGACAATCAATTATATTAAAATGAGTAGAATTCTCCATCTGCATAGAAACTAAAATAAGACAAAATTGTATTACATTTTCTAGATCATGGCTGCTTTAATAAGATCGTTATAAACGAGTATAACCTATTCACAACGTATAAAAGTATATGTTACTTAATTTAAAGAGTTTACGTTGTGAACTTTTAAAGACTATGAACCTTGAATTCTTAAAAGGTTAAGAGACTTATTATTCTAAGTTAAGAGATTTGATATTCTAAGTTAAGAGACTTGATATTCTAAAATTAAGGGACTTGATATTCTAAGTTAAAGAGACTGGATATTCTAAGTTAAGAAACTAGATTTCTAAAGTTAAGAGACTTGAAGTATTTTGAAAGTTATGTAACTTGATTTGAAAGTATAAGTCTCTTGGTTATGAAAAAAAGAATGAATTAGTATAAGGCATAAAGTTAGTATAACGGCTTTATGGGAAGTTGGTTATAACAACTTTATGGAAGGTTAGAAGAATGGTTTTCTCTAGTAATGTAAACAAAGAAATGACTTGAAATAAGGAAGGGCAATTTGATTTAAAGGTATCAATTGCTTAAAGTTTTAAAGTAAGGGTCACTTGATTTAGAAGCCTTGAAATGTATTTCTAAAAATGTAGTGACTTGTTTGAAATGTAGGCATGCCTTGATACTACGGGTGTTAGTATCTTGGAATTTTATATGAAAAAGAGTCTTTTGAAAAGAATGGAAGTACGTAGTACTTTGGGTTAAATTCCCGGATTTTTATGTGAAACGAAAAGTGTCTTGAGTATATAAAATGAAAGTCTAAAGATTTTATGAACTTGCTTATGCTTGCTTGTGATAGCTTTGAGTGAAAGTATTATATGTTTACGCTGTCGTGACTCTCAGTTGGAGGGCCGACTGTCTTGTTGTGAATTTACTTGGACGTCTGGCGTGTGAGAGGCTTCCACGTATGCTTCCATTGTGATTGATCCTTGGACATGCTTATCGATGTGGGATTAGTGGCATGCGACCGTGATCGGGTTAGATTCGGATTGTTTTATTACTCCTTGGACACGCTTATCGATGTGGGATTCCGGCGTAACTGCGCGGGTTAGATTCGGTTGTTTTATTACCCCATGGTCATGCTTATACGATGAGGGATTCCAGGGCATGCGACCATGTTATATACGATTATTACTCCATGGACTAGCTCCCCATGAAGACATGTACCCGAAATGAGAGATTCCACGGGCATGTTATATACGATTATTACTCCATGGACTAGCTCCCCATGAAGACATGTACTCGAGATGAAGGATTCCACGGGCATGTTATATACGATTATTACCCCATGGACTAGCTCCCCATGAAGACATGTACCCGAGATGAGGGATTCCACAGGCATGTTATATACGATTATTACCTAATGGATTAGCTCTCCATGAAGTCATGTACCCGAGATGAAGAATTCCAAGGGCATGAGATATATATATATATATATGTTGTATGTGTGTACGCTGACAGTGAGGTAGGATGCCACGGGCGCGTCACATGGTTATATTTTACACTTACGGCTGTCGGCAGTGATGGGGGATTCCACGGGCAGGGTATATATATATATATATATATATATATATATATGTTGTATGTGTGTACGCCGACGGTGAGGTAGGATGCCACGGGCGCGTCACATGGTTATATTTTTCACTTACAGTTGTCGGCAGTGATGGGGGATTCCACGGGCACGCTTTGATATTTGAGGGCTTGTGTCCATAGCCCTGGTGTGACTATTGTTCATGTGTTGAAATAGTTTGTACAAAGTAAAACCGACTTTCATTACTTTCACTTCGGCAAGGAACAATGTACTGTTATTTTGGTTATCATACATGTCTCCAGCTTTATATAGACTGTTATGATTTCATTCTGATATTTTGATTTCACATACTTGGTACATATTTCGTCTCGACCTCGCCCGGTGCGTTCATGCCGCAGGTTGAGGTACATAGCTTGCTGATCCTCATTCTTAGGATCACTGTTCAGTTCTTGAAAAGCTCCCTTTCTCCGGAGGCTTTGTCGTTTGGTACAGTTCCCTGAGGTTGTAGATTTATGTACATTCAGGGGTATGGCGGAGCCCTGTCCCATCACAGTTGTTATGTCAAAAATTCTTAGAGGTCTGTAGTCATATCTTGTGGATTGGGTTGTGTAAAAAAAAAAGTAACTGTTTTTGGGTTACGTGTATATTTTTGGAAGGTGGCCTTATCGGCTAGCCTGTTATTTATTTCTTTTGAGATGTATGTATGTTCCGCTACTATTCTCTGATGTATACCTATAAAGGGTGCCCAGGTAGGGCACCAGTCGCGGGCCCGGGGTCGGGTCATGACATTAAATGACCTAGCTCGAAATTATTTTCCCAAAACATTTTTATCCCGGTTCTAGAGCTGCTTGTAGGGATTTCTTAGAAAGATAATATAAGTTCTTCATCTAAGGAATAATTTCATCCCCTATGGATCATTGTTGTCCTTTAAATCCTATTCTAGACTTGGTTTGGGGGAAATATAAGTTCTTAGGATTTCATGGTGGAATAAGAGAGTAAAGTTCGATTTAAGGGTGTTTTATGGATTAGTTTACCTTAATATTGTGAATTAGTAATGAAATATGTTATATGATCATATTGTAGCCTTTAATTTGATTATAGAAATCCTTTTGAATTGGGGGAAATTCTAGGGTTTATAAAATTGAGGCTTTTCTTAAATTGAGCAATTGAAGATCCAAATGAGTTTAGGTTTCTAATTATCTTAAGGATATGATTATCTAATAAGTGTTTATGTTTTTTGGGTAATAAAGTTTGGATCTTAATGACGTGGGCCCATGGTTGGTTTTGGGAGCCTTGATATATTTAAGGACTACGTCCTTGTATTATGTATTAGCTTTATATTGATTGACGTATAATATATATATATATATGTTAGACTATGATTACTATGAGTCGCTCAAGAAGGGCAATGCTTACATGAAGGGTCAACCGTTCGTGACTCTTGCTCGGATTTGAGGTAGGGTACGATTTACTTTTACTAAAATCCAATAGAAGTACATAATTAGATATAAATGTTGAGGGGTATTGGACGTGTTTGGGGGTCCCATTCAGACGCTTGTGATGACCATTTGAATGACTACTAGTGTTAGAACTGTGATGATGCATTTGAGGAATCAGCCTCATGCTGATTCCGACTGCTGTTTATTTGGGCTTGTATCCATACTTGATATTGCATGTTTATTCATCACACATGCTTTCAATTTGATATCTCGATTTGTACTTGGATTATGTTTTATTGAATTCTTAAAAGCATGTGATATTCATCTCTATACTTGATTGTATCTCATTACATCATGATTTCTTGTCTTATAATGTCATTTGCATTCATACACTCATGGTTATGTAGGTATTAATATAGAGTGATATGGAAATGATATGGGTCCAAGAGACCGGAAATGTAAGAATACTTATGAGATTATGACAACATTGAGATGATGGTGATATACGGGAAACTGAGTTGCACGCCTACAATAGTTATTCAACCAAGAGATGACTTTATTGAAAATTTCAGAGGATTATATGGACTTCGCAGGTCCCCATGAGTGTGTCGTTCATAGAATTTGAACACATGTATACTGGAGATCAAAGGTACATGGCATATGCATTGTATTCATAACATTCACACATTTATTCATACTATGAATACTTGTTGTTTGGTAACGTGATACGAATTGGTATTGGAACTTGGATGACTTCCCGATTAAATGGATTTGGATAATTGGATTGATTATATTGGACCAGATTGGTTGGTAAGATTGGCTTGTTCTCTATACAATGAGTTGAGTGGTTACACCTTTATAAGTCTGAGTACTCGCTATGGAACTATATTGTTGTCAGTGGATTTTACTGGATTATCTTATTGATCATAGAAAACCATGCATGCCTGGTATTGATTGATGATTGATAATGTTATTTGATAAAGAGAGTATTGAAGAATTAGTTGAAGTATGGTAGTTAAATGACTTGTATGTTATGCATGTGTAGATCCCCTCCCTAAACAAAAATAAATAAAATAGATTTGTGCTTAGAGTATAATGTGTAAGTCAAACGAACAAATATGTGTTCGACCCTTGTTTATGTGAATTGTAATTAAGCACAGGGGTCAGAGAGAATAAAAATCTAGTCTTCTTTTAATTAAGCTAATCGTGATAACCTTGAGAAAGATTGTGATTTGATGTGTGTAGGGTCAACCTGTCTTAGTTGATTATTTGATAACTTAGTAGGTGGTGACAACATGTATATGACTTAGAAATGCTGGATTGGTAATTGATGACTTGATTGTTTATGGATAAATGAGAATTTAGAACTGATCATTAAGTACTCGAATAATTCTATTGAACCTTTTTAGAATTGGATAACTCTTGTGAATATGAAGTCATATGTGAAATAAGTGGCTTGTTGATTTCAATGGACTTGTACATTAACTACGTGACTTATCTGGATTATGGAACTGTCTAGTATAAAATTTACTTGGTGTCAACTCGATATTTATCTCTTGTTGCGTATCTTCCATCATTATCGGCCTATTATTCCTAAGGGGGTACGTTGTGTATTCATACTACACTTGATGCATTCTTTTTAATGCAAATGCAGCTCTTTCTACTAGTTCGGAACCTCAAGTATGAGTCCGATTCGATTGATTATTCGTATTCAGGGTTAAGATGCTACCTCCGGCATACCCTTGGATGTTCTCATCTCTTTCCTATATTTTATTTATCCTAGATACATGTACATACATTTAGACTATGTTGTTTAGGCATTTGGCCTATGTTGTCTTGTATTCAAACTTTGTATTCGATTTAGAGATTTTGTATTGTTGAACAGATCATTTGGGGGTTGTATTAGATTTTCAGACTTATGTTTCACATTTTTATGTTATGATAGACAAGATTTATAAGTATTTTGTTATTTTCGCATTTGTTTAATTATTAGTACTGTTCATATGGGAAGTGGTTCGACTTATCGATGGAAAAGTGTAGGTGCCACCATGATTCCTAAAAGGGGTCATGACGGAGAACCACCTCTAGCAATATGAGAACTCTGATGCTGCCCTATGTTTTTTATTAGTTAGTGTTGGTAAAGCCCTAAGAGGGCGTATTTTTTTGAAATGAGGTCTGGGACACTTTCTCGTGACATGCTCAAGATCACCAAACTCATAACACCCTCTAGGAGCTTCCGATGGCTGAGAAGAAAAACTAGCACACGAATGTCTATCACGACCAAATGGTCTATAAGAACTCGGGCTCAGCTTCCCCAAACCATATGAAGTACACACGATTGCCCTCCCTTAAATACTAGTATAGTTGCAATAACCGGCCTCACACTCAAATGGTGATGACCCCTACCTCTAGATGAGGCACCCACATGAGTGCTAATACAAGGCCTCTAACCACCCGCTTCTCATAATCCTTATGCCTAATGAACTCAACCTCTCAAACCGCATAAAAAACTGCTGGATGGAAGAACCTGTGGCTGCCATCTATGATGCAATCAAACAAATAGGACAAATCAGCACATTGGTGAACCTCCTCACCTCTTGATCTCGTCTGGAAGAATCATCAAAGCATGGCAAGATAATGCATGAAACTATGTCTCGTACTCCGTCACAGTCATACACCACTGGCGTAACCCCCTCAAATTGAGCTCTCCTCCTCTCTGTAACATTGTGAGGTATGAACTTCTCCAAAAATGCCTAGAGAAATGAAATCTAAGTGAGAGGAGGGGACCCTACTGGTTTGGTCTCTACATATGACTCCGCCACTGCTTGGCAGATCAAATGTCTACTCCATGCGACTCTACTAACTCGAGATAGTGTAATCTCTTATGAAAGCTAATAAAAACATCTTCCGCCATCATATCTAGAAGGATCCAACTTCTTGAACCGATCAAACATCTTCCACTCATCCATGAACATTGTGGGCTGAGTAGTTGGGGGTGAAGCAAGACCATACACTGTCATGCCTAAGAATAGAGAAACCCCAGCAGGTGCTGGCTGAACCCATAGTGTCTGGACTCCAGACATAGCCAAATGATCAAGAGTCTGTCCTTCGACCCTAGTCTATAATAGGGCTGTCCAGTGGGATGGAGTGTACCGACCACGCCTCGACCCCACCCCCACTGTATCGGTAGCGGTATACAGGTATACGGTACCGGTAATGGTACGGGGTCGACAAAAAATGTCGACCCCGACCCATCCCACCCCCTCCCCTTTCTAGCCGTTGCCAACGGCTTTGATGAAAATTAAGGTCGTTGGATAATGGCTTTTTTCCCCTTCCCCCCTCCCCCAATCCCCCCTTCACCCTAATATTTATTTTTAACCCTTAATTTATTATATTTATACTTTAACCCAATTTTTTCAACTATAAATACTTCATTTTCTCTTCATTCTTTCTTACAAATCTTCCTACAATCTCTTATCTCTATAAAAAAAATCAATCTATCTCTCTACAAGTTTACTCTACTAAATATTCAATTTTATTTATTCATTCGGGAGTGAAGTTGGCAACTAGCTTGAGGATCATCCATCGAACAAAGTTTCAATTTTCAACATCTCGATTACACGTTGACATTACGTCGACATTTGGTACATTCGTTCCTTTATTAAATTATTATTGTTTCTTTATTTTAATTAGCGCACTTAATTTCATTATTTTTAACTATTTATTAGCATAAATTATAATGAAAGGAAAAAGACTAAGAGGTATGTTGGGTTTGTCTGGTTCTAGTAGGGGTGACAAGGGCAAGAGTCCTTCTTCTAGTCATCCTATTTCTCCTATACATGATGATTTTATTGTTACTCAAAAATTTTCTGAAGTACCAGTAGATTTAGACGATGAGTTATTTTCTGAAAATCAACAAGAGTTTAATTTAGAAGAACATCTAGATGACTGATCGGTGTATTTTATATACACTTTTTGAGTCATTTTTAGTTAGTATTTTACTCATTTTATTTATGTTTAGTATAGTATTAGGGTCATTTTCCTTTCTTTTGTGTCACAGCGGTCAGAAATGGAGAAATGACGAAAAGAAGAGAAAATGAGCATAAATGAGATGGAATTGCACACAAAAGGGCCAAGAAATGAAGTCTAAGAAGTTCAGGGAATTATAGAGGAGTTCAGACGAAGTCCGGACGAAAAAAGGGCAACGAGACGGACCGCGAAAACGTCACGGAGCCAAGGCGCAAGTGGCAGCGCGCCAAAGTGCTGAAAGTCCCGAAGTTGTTGATTTTCAGCCGCGCTGATCATATGAAGCCGCACGACGCGGAATTATGAGTTGGGCGAATTGGACATGTTTTCAGAATCCTAAAGGGATTATTTTTCCTATCTAAAGGGATAACTTTTCCTACCTAAAGGGATAACTTTTCCTACCTAAAAGGATTCTAATAACTTTTCCTACTTACAAATCCTTAACCCTTCACCTAAAGGATTCTTTGGCTATAAATACTCTACATCATTAGAAGAATTATTCATTCTCCACTCCACCATTCACCATTCTACATCCATCCTTCCACCAATCCATCTTGTAAATATTCCACAACACAACCCTTGGATGCTTGGCTTGGAGACTCATTCTTAAGTATTTTCTTTTCTTTTTCTTTACTTTATTTCAGTTTTTGTATGATGAACTTTGAATTAGTTCTTGTCATATTTATGGCTAGGAACTAATTCTCTTATAGGGCTTTCCATGTTGAATTGCTAGAAACTTATGTTATAAATTAATGCATGCTTATGGTTATTTTTTCTTATTGTGAGATCTATCAAATAATTGAGTTGAATTCTTGGTAATTAATTGACAACTAATTATCACTATATGATTTCTAATCAGATTCCGAAATGGGGGGATTGTGAATATGCTGTAAGTTGGGTAGACATTCTTGGATTGGGGATGAAAATACCTCAATTATTTATGTAGCGTTGATGAGAGGCTTAACAACCCTAATTTTGCGCATCAGGCGTGACGGCCAACTAGGTTTTGTTCTTAATCCTCCTATAAAGTTATCCTTATCACCGAAGGTAGGTAAGGTGCGATCATCAGGTTGAGTGTTTATATAACCTAACGGGAGTATAAAACGATTTCAGAAACTGCTTTCTCCAAAGAAGAATACCATAAGTTAATGCATTAGTAAGTAGCATAAGCGGATAGTAAGGATACATGGAAGCCCTATTCTCATCACCACTGAAGTAAACCTTTATATTTAAATAGCTTTTATAATTCGTAGTTATAAACAACAATTCGAAATAGCAATTTACCAAATAGATACCAAAAAATAGATAGTTGGTACTTGAACCCTAATCCTAGAGGACGATATTCGGTCTTATCAAGACTATACTACTTGTCACGATAACGTGCACTTGCGTTTAAAGTGTGTGCATCTTATCGCGCATCAAGTTTTTGGCGTCGTTGCCGGGGATTAGGCATAGTTCAATATCAAATTTATCTATTTTTAATTTCTAATTTGGTTTTTATTTTTGTTTCTTTGAATTATTTATTTTATTTTCTTTTGAAAAAAAAAAAAAACAAATTTCCCGTGATTCGTTTTTGGTTTTGATTCATCTCGTGATCCTTAAGACATGGATTTCTCATCAATATGATCGAGCTCCAACCATAGAGGAAGAGAGGAGGAATTGCGGAAGTTATACTCGCCTCACGGTACCAAGCTCGATTCATGGACGAAACGAGAATGGCCATGAAGAAGTTGGAACGCAAATAGCGGAACTCGCAATCATATTCAACATGAACAACAAATTGAGGAGCAACCAAACCCAACTATCGAGGAATCAGTGAGATAGTTGGTGTAGAAAAGGAAAGGATAGCAGATTCAATTATTTACCTTCGATTCGTGGAAATTCTTTTTCTTACACCTATTACAGAAGAAACACCACTAGCTATCACGGCTGATTCCCAATTAGGAAGCCCATACCATCAAGGGTACCCCCTAGAGTTGAGAGATGTAGAGAAGTTCACGGATTCCTACATTATAGAAAGCATAAAAGACAAGCCTACTTGGGGGATAATTGTATATGTAAGACCCTTGTTTGAAGCAATTGTTGTAGTTGAAGTGAGACCTGCAACAATAACTCTGCGGATTGCAAGCAGTTCGCAGAAGGATCCAATGGGCACTCGTAAAGGTTAAAGGCGTCCGACTAAAAGACGTTAAAGACAGCGCTTGTTGGGAGGCAACTCAATGTTTTTAATTATGTTATTTTAATTTCTGTCTTTAGTTTGTTTTATTTTTGTCTTGAACAGTCTCACGGTCTTGGGTTCTTGTTTTGTGTTGTTGGATGACAGGTGGACTGAAAGCTGAAACCGAGGAAAAAGGAGCAACAAACGCTGGAAAAAAAAAGCGATCGTCGGCGCATGGCTGATCGAGTCGCGCGCAGAATTCGTAAGAGCCACAAGATTAGCAGCAAGTGCGAATCTCGTGCGCATGGCGAACTTCAGAGAGCCATATTTCCGTGCAAATTCCAGAATTTTTTCTCCTAGACCTCCATTATGACCGCTGTGTTGTGTCAGTAAGTTGTCCATTTTTCATTTTTTTTTAGTATTGCACACATTGGGGACAATGTGTGATTTAAGTTTGGGGGTGTTTTATTTGTGTCTTGTTATGTTTCAGTTAAGTCTTTTTTATTTTGTTTTGTGTTTATTTTTGAGTCACAATTTTTTTTTCCTCTTTTGAGTCATAATTGCCTGTCAAAGATCATGTATGCTGTAGTTGCTAGAAACACCTAGTGAAGGAAGGTGGAATAATGTAATGGAATTAGAAGCAACTATCTAAACACCTAGGTTAGATATGCCAAAAACTCACAAAATCTGTCTATTTGGAGTTTCTTGCTTAAATTGTGCATGCTAAATAATGAAAACCTATGTGTTATGATTGCTTGCTATTTGAGGCGAAATAGTTAGGATATGCATGATAGGGAGATGACTCAGGCATTTCTTTGATAGCCAATTCTTACCATTCTTTTTCTATCCCGGACTTTAAAAGTATCCCTAGTCAGCCCCATTGAGCCTAAAAATTGAAACTTTTTCTTTGACACCCTATATTCCCATATTGTGCCATAAGTAAAAATGTGAAAGAGTGGAATAAAGTGTGTTAAAAAAAAAAGACAAAAAGAGTGAATAAGTCTGTTGCACCCCAATAAAAAAGTAATAAGAAATAGGCAAAAGCCTAAGTTTGGGGGTGCCTGTCATTATTATACATTTCACTCTTCCAAAACAAAAGAGGGAAAAGATAGAATCGAAATGAAGGAAAGAACAAAAAGAAAAGGGAAATACTGAAAAGCTAAAGAGCTTATGGTACACTAAATGAGCCTAAAATGCCTATTTTTACCTACCTATACCTAAGCCTACATTACAACCCTTAAAGTCCTGAAGATCTCTTTTATGCATATCCAGGATTAGTGGAGAATAGCAAGTAAGCATGCCATAGGATTTCTTTGAATTTATATGCATGATTTAGTATATTGACTTCCATTAAGCATGATAAATATGAGTTTGCGAAATATCTAGCTTAATATGTTTAGTGTGCTGAAATTTCATGCTATATGTTCCTGCATATTATTCTGCTAACCTTCATGTTTTTCTAGATAACACTAAATGCAGCAAAAGTGATCAATGTCAGTGAGTCTTTTATTTTCCATTTTCTTGAGTCCTTTATTTCTTTCTTTCTATCTTTGCTCGAGGGCGAGCAAAGGTTAAGTTTGGGGGTATTTGATCGGTGTATTTTATATACACTTTTTGAGTCATTTTTAGTTAGTATTTTACTCATTTTATTTATGTTTAGTATAGTATTAGGGTCGTTTTCCTTTCTTTTGTGTCACAGCGGTCAGAAATGGAGAAATGACGAAAAGAAGAGAAAATGAGCATAAATGAGATGGAATTGCACACAAAAGGGCCAAGAAATGAAGTCTAAGAAGTTCAGGGAATTATAGAGGAGTTCGCATAAGTCCGACGAAAAAGGGCAACGAGACGGAAAACGCGAAACGTCACGAGCCACGGCGCAGCAGTGGCGCGCGCGCAAAGTGCTGAAAGTCCCAGAAGTTGTTGATTTTCAGTACGCTGGCTCATATGCGTCACGCCGACGCGGAATTATGAAGTTTGGGCCGAATTGGACATGTGTGCAGAATCCTAAAGGGATTATTTGTCCGACCTAAAGGGATAACTTGTCCTACCTGAAAACCCTTACCTCCAAGGATTCTAATAACTTGTCCGACTTACAAATCCTTAACCCTTCACCTAAAGGATTCTTTGGCTATAAATACTACATCATTAGAAGAATTATTCATTCTCCACTCCACCATTCACCATTCTACATCCATCCTTCCACCAATCCATCTTGTAAATATTCCACAACACAACCCTCGATGCTTGGCTTCGAGACTCATTCTTAAGTATTTTCTTTTCTTTACTTTATTTCATTTTGTATGATGAACTTTGAATTAGTTCTTGTCATATTTATGGCTAGAACTAATTCTCTTATAGGCTTTCCATGTTGAATTGCTAGAAACTTATGTTATAAATTAATGACGCTTATGGTTATTTTTTCTTATTATGAGATCTATCAAATAATCGAGTTGAATTCGTAATTAATTGACAACTAATTATCACTATATGATTTCTAATCGATTCGAAAGGGGGATTGTGAATATCTTGTAAGTTGGGTAGACATTCTTGGATCGGGGATGAAAATACCTCAATTATTTACGTAAGCGTTGATGAGAGGCTTAACAACCCTAATTTTTGCGCATTGTGCGCGACGGCCAACTAGGTTTTGTTCTTAATCCTCCTATAAAGTTATCCTTATCACCGAAAGGTAGGTAAGGTGCGATCTTGGGTTGAGTGTTTATATAACCTAACGGAGTATAAAACGATTTCGTAAACCTGCTTTCTCCAAAAGAAGAATACCATAAGTTAATGCATTAGTAAGTAGCATAAGCGGATAGTAAGGATACATGGAAGCCCTATTCTCATCACCACTGAAGTAAACCTTTATATTTAAATAGCTTTTATAATTCGTAGTTATAAACAACAATTCGAAATAGCAATTTACCAAATAGATACCAAAAAATAGATAGTTGGTACTTGAACCCTAATCCTAGAGGACGATATTCGGTCTTATCAAGACTATACTACTTGTCACGATAACGTGCACTTGCGTTTAAAGTGTGTGCATCTTACCGCGCATCAATGACACACCAACTAATCTAGATGACACGCCAACTAATGCACCTCAAACTGGAAGGCCTCCTATTCCCCCTAGTATGAGACGAGGCCCACCAGAACGAAAATTAACATCTCTTGTATGGACTTTTTTTGATAGAGACGTACAAAATCAAGTTGTTACATGCAAAATTTGTAAAATTGTTTATAAATTTAAAATGGGAAAAGGTCAGAGTGGGACGGGAGGTTTAACTACGCATTTGAATACCAAACACAAAGCTAGGTGAGATGAATATAAGGCTCAAGTGAATGGTGAGTCAACAATGCCCTCTCAGTCGAGACAAGCTTCACATACTGTCCCGCACCAGGTACAGGGTCAAATTGACCCTATGATGGGGGCAGTTGTAGGCCCTAAATACGATAAAATGAAAGATAGGAAAGAATTATCAAAATTAGTTGCAGTGGAGGGTTTGCCTTTTTCATTTCTTGAATCTCCTGGTTTTATTCATTATATAAGATCAATGTACAATGCTGCTTATAACGGTTTTCCTAGATCAACTGTTAGGAGAGATGTTTTTAAATTTGCACATGAATATTAATAATATTTATGTTATTATTATATCATTACCCTGGAAAAATATCTATCACATCTGATATAGGCCGTAGTACTAACGGTCATGATTATTTAACTGTAACATGTCATTGGATAGACCATAAATGGTCTATGCAAAAATGTATTTTAGCATATAGATATATTGATGAAAGGCACACTGATATTTATATTCAAGAAAATATTTTTTCTGTTTGCGTTTATTATGGCATAAGTGATAAAGTCCTGACTATTACATTAGATAACGTTTCTTCTAATATTTATGTTGTTAGAAGATTAAAAATTGTCTTAACTCCATCTTTTCCAGATAATTTTCATATAAAATGTGCAAGTCATATTTATAACTTAGTTGTAAAGGATGGTATAAAACTTTTTGAAGACATTCTTGCAAAAATTCAATTTGCTATAAACTATATTTTAAAAAATAATAAAATACAACGACTAAAAGAATATAAAAAAGCTTGTCACGATTGTGGTCTATCTTACAAAAAAGTTTCCGAAGAAGTATGCACTAGATGAAATTCTTTATACAACCAACTACGTGTTGCTTATAAGTATAGACAACATATAACCCAATTTTTTAACGCCCGTAATCGAAATCTCAGTGATATGCTTATAGATTCCTATTGGGATACAATTTTAGAACTTAATGTATTTTTAGAGAAATTTTATATAGCTACTAAAGAATTTTCCGGGATTTATTATCCTACTATTTCATCAATGTTATTTTATATAGCTCAAATATTTATATTACTTAGTGAATATATGGAAAAATCAGCTTATAAGGAACCTATTAAAAAATGTTTTAAAAATGATTTTTTTATTCCTATTCCCCCAATATTTTTTATTAGTGTTGTATTAAATCTATCTATTAAAATAGACGGTTGTAAAAATCTTGTTGATACTATTTACGATTGCATAGATACACTTCCACCTCCAACTCTTAAAAATCCAAATGACCCACCACCTGTTGAAATAAGTAGAGAAGAAGTGTTTTCTAGCATTCAAGATGAATGTAAAAAAGTATATACACATTACAAACAAGAAAGTGCTAGCAACCAACCGGCTTCCATGCCATCTTCATCTTCTTCAACACAACCTCAAAAACAACATGTTGTTTCTGCGGCTAGTATTCAAAGCCTCAGACAGAGAACGTTTAGTGGTACCGTTTCTAATCAAATTAGCGAGTTTGATGTTTTTGTTTTGCAGGGTGTTGTATCGTACAAAACAATTGAAAATGAAGAGGGACGTGAAGACTTGCTAAAATACTGGAGGGAGAATGAGAAGAATTTTCCAACACTAGCGAAGATGGACCGAGATGTGTTGAACATTCAAGCGTCATCAACAACGTCCGAAAGCACATTTTTTGTGGGAAGATTTCAAATAGGGGAGCAGAGACATTCATTGGCAGGAGACTCATTAGAGATTGCAGTTCTATTCAGAGACTGGATTCGTGCGGAGCGTAGGAGGTGCGGCCAACCGGAGATCGACGAAGAAGAAGACTACAACTACAACGAAATCTTATCCGATGGATGTGCAAGCGACGTCGTCCAATTTGATCAAGATATACCAATTCCAACCGAAGAACCACAAGACATTATAAAGAAATTATAAAATATGTTTCTTAAAATGTAATTCTTTTAATTGTAATTTTAGTATTTTATTATGTTATTTATTTACAACTTTCAATATCACGAAGTTGCAATTTTGAAATTGTATTACAAAAAAATATATACTTCTACTCGAATAATATAAAAGGCACAAAAACAGTCTTGGGATGTTTTTATTAAACTATCTTTGTTGTGTATGTGTGTTATTTATTTATTTAATTTAAAGACAAATAAAAAATACCCGACCCACCCCGACCCCAACCCCGACCCCCTCTGGATCTGGACGGGGTGGCGGCACACCCCGCCAACCCCGATCTCGCCAGCCCCACCAGACCCCGACCCCGAACCTACCCCCAGCCCTGCCAGACCCCACTCACCCACCCCGCCCCGTTGGACAACCATAGTCTGTAATCCATCAGAATGACCAACAGAACACCCTGAGATATAGTCTCAAGAAAGCTCATCATATGAACCAAAGTGTCTTGAAGCACATATGTAGAAATAAAACCCGAGGGCACCTGAGTTGACTCTGCCGCATCGAACCTATTCATCCTCATCAACCAAAATCTTATCCTCCTCTGGAATAACCTCCAGCTCTGGAGATGATTTCCTAACACGTGTCTTAATAGTTGTTGGTGCTCAGCCCCAGGCTGGTGTGGCAACTTAAGGTCTACCTCTACTTTGCCATCTGTCTCTACCCCTGCCCTGTGCACCCTCTCTAGCAATGGGTGCTGGTGCAAGTGCAGGTGTAGGTGTTGGTTCTTGATCTCCCTCTGCGGCCGAATGCGTTTTCACCATTTGTGAGAAAGCGTAAAAATAAAAGAGATTTATAATTCGATAAATTTGAGAACACGTGATAAGAATAAAAAAAAAGAACTTTCTAAAATGTCCTATAACCTCGCGAAGATAAGTAAGGACGTCTACGTACCGATCTGCAAGGCTCTTCTACTAGAAATTGCTCTTATGCTCATGAGACCAATGAACCTAGTGCTCAGAAGCCTCTGTCTATGGTCTACTTGGGAACACATAGCACGACCATTCTCGGTCTGAGAACCTATTCCATGACCTAAATAAGAACCACCTCTACCTGGAGACTTACTTTACTACTCTGCGCACCGCCTCTAGTTGGTTGTACTTGTGTCCTAGATCCAAAACCTTGAGAACCAGAGTGTCGACTACTCTGCCTGAGCATGGGGCTGTCCCAGACAAAATTTCCCAACTCACCATACTTATAACATCCATGAGAATACATAGACGACTAGGGAGAGCTAGAATGACCACATTGACCTCCAAGTCGGGAATAAGAACCCCATGAACCTTGACCCGAAGATCCACTGGTCGAAGTATGCATCACTTCCTAAATTGGTCTGGTGAATTGGAGGTGATAACCCTTACCATGATAACCTCTACCTACAGATGAGGTACCTTCATAACTGCATGACCTGTAGGGCTTCTTTCTAGATCTATCCCTAAACTCCTAACGCCTGATAGCCTCAACATTCTTAATGGCATCCACCACTACTTGAAAAGTACCAAGTTACCATATGCATCGCTGCAAGTCTAAGATGATATTACAATCCTCTCAAAAACTTGTGGATCCTCTCTGTTTCATCTGGAAAAATAGTCAAAGCATGGTGAGAGAAAGAGTGGAACCTCATCTCATACTCAGTCACAAACAAACTAACTAGTCTAACTGCTCCTGTCTCTCATCCCTTAAGATACGGGGAACCCACTTCTCCAAGAACAATCTAGAAAACACAACCTAAGTAAGTGGAGGTGACCCAACTGGTCTACTATAAATAAATACCCTCCACCACTACTTGGCAGGGCCAATCATTTGCATCAATGTGACGTCAACTCCGCTGGATCCAACCAACCCCAAATTATGCAACCTCTCATGGTAACTCACTAAGAACTCAAAAGCATTATCATTATTAGGATGTCCATCATATTGTGGTGACTTCAACTTCGAAAACTTACCCCACATCTTCTGCTCATCAACATACATAATTGGTTAAATAACTTGACAAATAGCAACATACTAACCTGGATAACCTAGAAAAATAGGATCTATAACAACAGTTTATTGGGCCCCTGAGGTCTTATAACTTGTAGCCCCTAATCAATAGTCTAACCCCCGACTCTGGCATGTGAGTCATCTAGAGAAAGTGGAAGTGCTCCTGCCTGAGTTCAACCCTTAAAGACACTGAGAATACGCGCCAGTGGATCATGAAAAAGAGAAGTAGTAATAAATACCTCGAGTGCCTAGGTGGGTCCATTCTCCTCCGCATGCACTGACTCATTCTCTTGAACTTCCTCTGGCTCTGGACTCAAATATCTAGCACGGGCTTGAGTAGCAGCTGGTGCTATGCCTCTGACTAGCACAGTAACAAGGGCTCCATCCTAAACATGACCTCTACCTCATCCCCTGCCTCTCTCTCGAGCAACGGTTCCGACAATATGTATGGGCATTGGTAAGGGCTTCTGATCTCCGACTGCAGCTGAATGTATCCTCACCATTTGTAAGAGAATGAAAAATAAAGAAACTCTTAGCAACCATTAGAATCAAGTATGCATGATAACGAATGAAAGATTAGAGTTTTCCCTAAATGTTTATAGCCTCTCGAAGATAAGTACATATGTCTTTGTACCGATTCGCAAGACTCTAATAGACATTATTCTTGTACTTGTGAGACTAGCGAACCTAACACTCTGTTAAAACCCAAATTCAAAGGTTGTGATGGTACCAACTCGCACAAGTCAGTAATACAACCATTACCCATTTCCCTAAATTGATAAAGAAAACAAATGCAGAATAATAACAAAGTAAGCAAGTTTTTCAGTCTAATTACGAAGAGTAAGAAAACCCCCAAAACTGAGTGTCACGAGTACAAGAACTAACTAGGATGTATTACAAGTCTGGGAATACCTCTCGATAATACATAAGCTATCCAAATATAAAAGACAGAAATTAAAAGATAAGAGGGAGGATCTGGTGCCATGAATATCTATAGTTGCTCACCCTAAATCGTCCAATCAAGCTCTTCAATAGAAAGAGTAATCACGTGCTCCGCTGGTATTAGTAATTGATCCTACACATAAAAGGGCACAACAAGTGTAGCATAAGTACGGGAAACAATGTGTAATTAGCAACATCGTCAATCAACCATATCTTAAACGGAGAAAAGGGTTGGCCTTCCGATTACTACTTCCACACTAACCACCATTAGTTTACCGTAATAATTATAATATACTAAATCACATAAATCATCAGTCCATACCTAAGGTATATCATCTAGTTCCTCAAGTCTAACAATGTTTCCACATAGACAAGATAATAGAATCTAATCCACGAATCAGGTACTAAACACAAAATTTTGATGTAATATGATGAGATGAAAATGAAATACAATGCAATGCAAGGCCTTTCCATCATTGGTACACATATGTTCGAACATAAACAAATCATGACTCATGGGAGACTCGCGAGGTCTATATACCACCCGAAATCCTTTCCCTTCAGGTTCTCAGTTATTACTAGGCTTACAATACCTATCTCTAGAAACTCGGGCTTATATTAGTGCATCACTCTGTACGAAATCATTTTCCATCCAACACACATATGTATCCCTAAGTAACATGCATGAGATACCATATAAAGCATGAATATGACATGCACAATATTAAGAAGCCAGGATATGCAATAAAGATTCAACCTTTAATCAATTTATTCTATAAATATCCACCTTTTACACAATAAAGACTCGATTTTTTAATTCTTTTTTACTTTTAAACGAGTATAAAGGAGATATATTCACATATAAGACAAGTATATAATAATTATGTAGAAAGTACGGGCTTCATACCCCAATTACAGATTAAAAGGATTAGAGTATTCTATCAGCTAATGTCAAACAAGGGCATTCACTATATAATTTAATAGTGCAAGTAACCATAACATGTTACCGGTACCCGATATAAGTGCTCGTCATATCGTAAGTATTAGGACCGCCTTACTATCCCTATTATGCCCTCTTATTTTGTTAAGTAGATCAACTATGACACTTTAAATAAAGTACAAGATCTCAACTTGCTTGGAATTAAGAGTTTGAGAATCACAATAAAGTTTTGCCTTTACATATTGCCTCTGAAATGTGCCAAATATTTAAATATGCATAGTACATTAACACACGATTCTATCGATACCCATATTGCTATTTGAAACTCCCAAACCCAAAAAATTACCCAAAAATAGAATCTCGAGCCTCGAAGGATAAAACAGGAAATGCATTCCAAAATCAATTTAGCTATCATCTATGGAGTCTAGATATCAAATATGAACCAAATCCAATATCAGTTTCATAATTTATTAGAGAAAATTATATTTCCAATTTAGGGGTCATAAACCTATGAAACTCCCATCGCAAATCATAGTTTCTACCATGAAATTCTTTACTAATCAATGAAATTATCATAAAAGGAAGGTGAGAAGCTTACACCCTTAATGAATCTTGAGAAACCCCTCAAAAATCACCTTAGGCTGAGCTCTCAAACTTCAAAAATGTGAAATGAAATGTCCAAGTTGAAATAGGGCTTAAATTCTCAGACCGGCCAGCGATCTCGCAGGTGCAAACCAATTCATCACACATGTGGGCCAGTATCTGCGGCCCAAGCCTCACAATGAGAGGTTCACTAAAATAGCCAATCTCGCAGGTGCAACATCCCTTGTGCAGGTGCGCACTCGCAGGTGTGAGGCATTCATCGCAGGTGCGACCTCTTTGCCCCAACTCTAACTCTGCACCTACAGCCCACCTTGTGATTGTGTGGCTTTGCAGGTGCAAGCTAATCCTCGTAGGTGCACTGCACCAGATACCAAAAAACTCAGCCAAGTCCCAAACTTTTATCCAACACCCCAAACTCATCTGAGACCTCTTGGACATAAACTAAATATACAAACCACTCCTAAAATATGCAAAGACTTGCTCGTGCACTCAAAATACTCATACAAAGTCACCTTGACCCAATGTTGACTATGGTCAACTCCAATTATCTTAATTAACTAGAATCTCAATCAAGAGCCCAAAATACACCCGAGTTCCTCAGGAATTAAACCAATGACTCGACGAAGTCATAACAACATTTCTAACCTAATGTAATTGACAAAACTTCAAAAAAAAAAACTCAATTGCCCTTGATATTGACTTTAGTCAAATAAAATAATCTCTTAACTTAAGAACTCTCCAAAATCCATAAACTTACCCAAGTCACTCGAGACTCATTCAAACCATCCTTCAAAGATAAAAATCACATTCACACTCTAACGGAACCATCGAAATTCTGAGTTTGTCTTCTCAAAAGTCAAATCCAAGTCAAACTTCTCAAGCTTGAAACTTTCAAAACTTAATATTTATATTTTCTTCTATTATTTTCATATGATTGCCTCGGAAAACGCATCACCCATCCCTGCACATCAAATTCATCAAAATAAAACTATGGGAACCAACATTTATGTAAAAAGCAAATTATTTGAAATGACCTACCAAGTTGTTACACTCGAAGATATCATTGTTTGTGTGAGGATCGAATAGAAAAATAGATCCGCAGAGAGGAAGGATTATGGAAGTTAACAATAAATGGAGCAAGTGTTATTGAGACTACTCCACCAAATTAAAACATATGTTTTTCAATTGTCGTGGCCAAAAGAAACCTTCTGGATCAAAGAATTGCCTCAACCAAAAGAAGTTCAAGAGAAACTGTTACAACTATCGCAAGGTTAGACATATGTTTGTGGACTGTCGTAGCCCAAAGAACCCCAAGAAAAAGAGTGAAGCAAACATGGTTGAAGTGAAGAAAATTTTCCAAGGAGTTATGTGTTATACTCTCTTAATGTAACTTGATAGGAAATCTCAATAAATGGTGGATTGTTTTTTAAGCCACCTGCCATGTTTGTACAAATAAATAGATGTTTGCTTCATATGCTCCCAATAGACACGAACATACGATTTTCATGGGATACTCCACAACATCCAGAATTGAAGGAGTTGAGAAGATATTCCAAAAGATGAGTTCAAGCAAGGTTGTGATACTATAGGATGTTTTTCACATTCCTGAAATAAACAAGAACTTGGTCTCTGCCGTAATTCTCGTCAAAACGGGATCAAGTGTGTGTTTGTCTCTGTAAACATGTATATTATAGAAACAATTGTATCCCTACCCATAATTAGAATATTTCCATATATTGTGTAAATATAATTATGGTAAGACTAGGATTCCTCTTTTGTATAGGCTTAGGATTCTATTGTATAAGGGATGAATATTGTACTTTATATATATGTTGATATTAATGAGAAGACTCCCTAAGGGAGATTAATATCATCTTACATGGTATCAAGAGCCTAAACTCCAAAAACCCTAGAAATTTTCCTCCCCAGCCGCCGGCACCACCACCCCTCTCACGGCGCCGCGGCTCCCTTCTTCTCTTCAAAAAATTTCTTGGTTTTTCTTTTCTTCATCTCTTCTCTAAATGGATATTCAGGATTCTCCCACTGTTATTGATGCTTCTACCTCCACAAATCCCACCACCAAGTCGTCACCCTCTTTTCATCCTGCTCTCACTGTTTCCAACATCAAGAACCATATCCCCATCTGTCTTGATCAAGAAAGAAGTCAGTATTATCCTTGGGTTGAACTGTTTCGCAATCATGCATATCTCTATAACGTGCTTAATCATATTGATGACACCATTCTGCGTCCTTCGGAGGTTGATTATTCTACTTGGCGTCGTCTAGACGTCGGCGTCAAACAATGGATATATGGTAGTATTTCTCAGGATCTACTTCTTACTATCATGAAATCTGACTTCACAGCCCGTGACCTGTGGAATCGTTTGGAGGAAATTTTTCAGGACAACAAGCACACCAGTGTTGTGTATTTAGAGGAGCAATTTAACAATACACGTCTTGAAAACTTTTCCAATATGACTGAGTACTGCAAACAGTTAAAGCTCCTGAAGGATCAACTTGCTGTTGTCGACTCGCCTGTTACAGACACCAAAATGGTGTCACAATTGATTGATGGCCTCCCTACAGGCGAATATGATACAATGGCCACCATGATTCAACAAGCGGATCCGTTACCCAGCTTTAATAAAGCTCGCTCACAGTTTCTGCTCGAAGAAACCCGCCGTGCTAAGCAGCAGCAGGGAAATCAGCAGATCAGCGCCGCGGCGGCTCCCCAACATCAGTACAACGCCATGGTGCCTCAGTACAGAGTCGCGGCGCCTGCCCCATTCTAGTACCAGCAGTCCTTTAACCCTTATTCCCACTACGGGTTGTTAGGTCCACTCGGCGACCACAAAGAAGCCCACTTCATACGAGGGCGATTCTAGCACTCCTCCGTCATGACACTCACTGAGTTGGGTCAGGCTTTCAGCACCCTTAATATGCAACAGCCTGACAACAATTGGTACATGGACTCCGGAGCCAATCTCACATCACCCAGTCTGCAGGTACTATTCCCAAACTGTGGAGTTTAAAGCATCCTCAATATATTACAGTTGATAGTGGACAACGCATTCCAGTAAAGGGTTATGGTACATCATACACACAACCTCCTCATCCACCATTCTCCGTTAAAAATACCTTATATGCCTCACACATGATTAATAACCCAATCTATGTCCGCCAATTTACTCGTAATAATTCTCTCTCTGTTGACTTTGACCCTTTTGGTTTCACTGTAAATGATCTTCGTATGGGGACACCTCTTATGAGATGCAATAGCACGGAAGATCTCTATCCATTCACATCCACCTCCACTTCCAGATCTTGCTCTCCCATCTCTCTAGCGACTATTTCTTCTTCGACATGTCATAATAGGCTTGGTCACCCAGGACTCTCAGTCTTTAATTTTCTTAGAGGCAATAATTCCATTACTTGTAATGGGAAGCTTGCCCAAAATTGTGTTTCTTGTTCTTTAGGCAAACATACTCGTCTTCCGTTTAAATCATCTACTAGTGTTACCTTTGCACCATTTGATATAATACATGCCGATTTATGACACCACATGTTGCTAGTTCCCTCGGTCATAAATATTATCTTGTCTTACTAGATGATTTTTCTCACTATATCTGGTTGTACCCTCTCAAATATAAACCGGAAGTGTTTACCAAATTTCTTGAGTTTTGACAATTCATCCAAACACAATTTGAAAAAAGTATCAAATCATTTCAGTGCGATAATGGTCGTGAATTAAATAACTCTATGTTTCACCATTTTTGTACCAATAATGTCATGGTATTTCGCTTCTCCTGCACTCACACCTCATCACAAAATGGTAAAGCTGAAAGAATCATCCGCACCATTAACAATATGATTCGCACCCTATTGATTCATGCCTCCTTCCCTCCATCCTTCTGGGTATATGCTGCTAAAATGTCAGAATACATTCTCAATATTTTCCTTACTAGCACTCTTCACAACATGACCCCTATCGAAATCCTCTACCATAGAGTCCCCTCCTATGATCATCTACGGATTTTCGGTTGTCTGTGCTATCCCAACCTTAGCTCTATCACCCCTCACAAGCTCGCTCCTAGGTCCACTTCATGTGTCTTCCTAGGCTTCCCACTAAACCATATGGGCTATCTATGCTACGACATGTCCACTCGTCAAATCCATATCTCTCGTCACGTCATAATCGACGAGACCACATTCCCATTTTCGAATCTTTAGAAATTCCAAAAACTGGATTACTCATTCCTTGACGAGCCTGCTATCTCTTCCATCATCCTTGATCAGCTTATCTCTTCTGACTCGTCGACAGTGTCGCGACCCAGTGATGAGGCGCCGCGACGCTTTCCAGAGAGGCCTGTCACTCAGACAGCGCCGCGGCGCTAGATCCAGGCGTCGTGGTGCCTCCGACGGCTTAGCCCCCACCTTCTCCTTTTTCGACCCTTCCATCAGTCTCAGCCCTCCCTACTCAGCCAACACCACCTCCCATTGTCCTCACTCACCAAATGGAAACTCATGTCAAGCATGGAATCTTCAAACTCTAAGTCCAATTTAACTTGTCTGCCCAAACCATTTCTCCAATTCCCCAAAACCTATATTGGATAAACAAGACCCTAATTGGAATGCGGCTATGTCTGAGGAATTCAATACTTTAACTAAATAGCACACATGGGATCTAGTACGTAGACCTGAGGGGGTGAATGTGATTCGTTGTCTGTGAATTTTTCGTCACAAATTCAGAGACAATGGAGATCTTGAGAGGTATAAGGCACGACTTGTGGCTAATGGCACAAATCAGCAAGAGGGCATTGATTGTAGTGAGACCTTCAGCCCGGTTGTCAAACTGGCTACCATTCGCACAGTTTTGAGCATTGTCATGGGTTAACACTGGCCGATCCATCAGCTTGATGTGAAGAATGCATTCTTACATGGGGATCTGAGAGAAATAATCTACATACATCAGCCGCCAGGGTTCACCCATCCAGCAGTTCCTCACTATGTGTGTCGTCTTCGTAAGTCACTATATGGCCTGAAATAGTCACCCAGTGCGCGGTATGATCGATTTGTCAGGTATATCTTGCAGATTGGGTTTGTATGCAGCAAGAGTGATACATCACTATTCATTTTTTTCATCGAGGTAGTAGCACTTCTTACTTATTACTTTACGTGGATGATATTGTTCTTACTGCCTCCTCCGATGGATTGAAAAATGAGATTATTGCCTTGCTTAAGTCCGAATTTGCAATGACTGATTTGGGGAAGCTGAGTTACTTTTTGGAGATATCAGTGACCAGGTCTGCCAATCATATGTTCTTGTGTCAGCGTAAGTATGCAGAGGATATTGTGTACAGGGCTAAGATGACGAACTGCAAAGAGGTTCCTACTCTAGTCTCTGATCCTACTCTGTATAGGAGTCTTGTAGGTGCACTTCAGTATCTCACCTTCACCAGGCCAAGCATAGCTTATGTTGTTCAGCAGGTGTGTTTATTCATGCATGCCCCCAGGGAGTCTCATTTCACTGCTGTTAACTGTATCATTTGATACATTAAGGGCACTATTGATTATGGTTTGCACCTATACCCGTCTGCACCAAACAAGTTGCTTTCATATACGGATGCAGATTGGGTAGGGTGTCCGGACACGCGACGCTCCACCTCCGGCTTTTGTGTTTTTAAGGGGATAATCCGATTTCTTGGTCTGCCAAGCGACATGCTACCCTATCTCGATCTAGTGCCGAGGCTGAGTATAGAGACATTGCAAATGTGGTCGCTGAGATTTGTTGGCTCAGAAATTTACTATTAGAACTTCAGTATCCTTTGCGTCAAGCATCTATTGTGTATTGTGATAACATCTCTGTCATCTATCTTTCTCATAATTCGGTTCAACATCAGCGAACCAAGCATATTGAGATATACCTATACTTCATTCGTGAGAAAGTTGCGCTAGGCCATGTCAGAGTGTTACATGTTCCATCATCCTATCACTATGCAGACATATTTACCAAAAGACTTCCCAGACAGTTATTTCTTGACTTCAGATCCAGTCTCAGCGTCCGGCCTCCCCCCGCTCCGACTGAGGGGGTGTGTAAACATGTATATTATAGAAACAATTGTATCCCTACCCATAATTAGAATATTTTCATATATTGTGTAAATATAATTATGATAAGACTAGGATTCATCTTTTGTATAGGCTTAGGATTCCTATTGTATAAGGGATGAATATTGTACTCTATATATACGTTGATATTAATGAGAAGACTCCCTAAGGAAGATTAATATCATCTTACTGTCTCTAATAAAATTGTAATAATTAAAAATAGTATGCATGTTTGAAAGGTGATCTTATTAAGGGTCTTTTAAAACTAAATGTAATAACAATTTATATTAATAAAGTTCAAACTTCTACTTACTTAATTGAGTCAAATAACTTACACATGCATGCTTGAGACATACGAAAAATGATAAACTTACAAGTATTTCAGAGTTTGAATGTAGTAACTCAAATGTCAACTATGTGTTGAATCAAATATGTAAAATATCCATAGAAGTCAATGGAAAGGACCTCTAAATTTTTTGAACTTAATTCACACTGATATGAAGTCAACAGAACATCTCACAATGGAAAGAATTATTTAAAAACCTTCATTGATAGTAGCACTTGATATTGTTATGTTGACTTACTTAGTAGTAAAATGAAGCTATTAATTTATTCAAGCAATACAAAAATAAAATTGAAATGCAATCAACAAGAAGATCAAAGTGATATAGAGTAATAGAAGTTGTATAGGAATCTCATCTCAAAGAAATATGCTTAGAATATGACACTATTCATCAAACAACTGCATGATACATGCTAAAATCAATGAAAATGCTGAAAGAAAGAATGAAATTGTTACACCCCGTAATACCAGAGCTACTAATTGAGAACGTGATTAAGGAATCAAGATTTGAAGGTTGAAAGGAAAGAATATTTACATTTTCCTCCGAAAAAAATTTGGAAAAATGTGACGTCGGAAAAATTATTAACTTGGAGTTTAATACTCCTAATTGGATTTATGGGATTAGTATTGGATTACGAAGAATTGGAATTGATAATATGGGGCCCGCCGAGAATTTCACAATTTCGCGGGGCCCTTCGATTTTAAGATATTTTGAACAATATCTAGATATTTTGAAGAGGAAATTATTGACCAATGAGGGGGCGACATGTGTCCCTCTCCACTTGTCTTGCTAAGGGAAATATCTATATAGAAGATAAGCTTGCAAGACTTAGAGACATTTTCATAATATTCTATCTTCCTAAACATTATCTTCTCTCTTCCTTAGCCTTATATTTCAAAATTCATGGATAAAGAGAAGATCAAAGACAAGTTATTTTCCTAGATTAAGAACACTAATCAAGTTCTAAGACAAGTTAACTCTCCAATAAGTTACGCCACTATACTTTAAGGAAAGAGAAGCGTAGAAGCCACTTGACTTTATGTAACAGGGAAAGGAGCTAAAACAAAAAGACTGTAAGTCGAGTTGCTGAAGCGACATCATCTCATTGAACGTAGATATTTGTTACGTAGCAGTTCGAATCAGGTATGAAGAGGGAAAAGATAATCTCCAAAATCCATGTTGGGCCAAAAATGGGTTGAAAACCCTAGCCTGTTCGTCGACTTTTTGGAGGTAAAACGTGAAGGGAAGTTGGTTCTAAGGTTGTAGTGGATACATGGAAGTGATTGGATCTTGAAGAAATGGAGCAAAACAAAATTACGGGCCAAAGTGGAGCGGACTGCCTAGGGAAGTTTTTAGGCATTTTAAAGGTAAACATTCCACATTCTTTTGAAGTAATTGGGTATTACTTATTGTTATAATGTATATATAAGCCTGTGCTAAAAGGAATGAAGATTAAAAAGTGTTTGGACCAATTTTGGTGTCTTGGTCGAGAATGGGACAGTTTTGGTGTCATTGAGTTTCGTTGGTTATTGTCGTTGTTATCTTCATCTATTGAATGTTATAATGGAGTAATGTCGTTGTTAATAAGTTGATATAACTTATATAGAAGTTTTGGAACTCGAATTGGAATAAAAAGGATTAAGGAAAGAGTTGTCGAATTGTAGTTGTTGGCCGTGGAATCTATAAAACTGTTGGACGTTATTATGCAGTTTTTATGGACTATTTTGTGGTGTTAGGCTGCTGAAAAATCAGTCACCTTAATGCATGTTTAAATGTAGTAGTTGCTAATGAAAGTCCTAAGGATTAAGGGTGTAGAAAGGTGTTGAAAGGCTTCACATTTACCCTTGTTGTTGTGGGATATTGGGCTGATTTGTATGGACTATTTTATGTGATTGTGTGGCAGAATTTTACACGTCTAGTAGGCTTGTAATCCCCTTTGGTTAACTGTTGGTTATGCCCTTAAGTTTGGCTTGTTGGTTGTTGAATTTGGGCCTTGGAAAGGTAAAAAAGTACGTAGAAACAAAGGAAGTGCTGCCCAATTTTCCGTAAAATAAGAGACCCTTAGTTGGTATTAATCTACCTTAGAAAGCTTGGAATTGATAATCGTATTATTGTTGTTATAGGTTGAAGTACTTTTAGACGTTTTCTAGATTGTAGAGTTGGTTAGTCGCCAAAAAGGTATGTGAACTATCCTTTCTTCTTCTAACATGATTCCTAATTTTAAAGTGAGTGTATCCTACTCCTTAGTGATGTAATTCTTGATAGTACTTTGGATATCCTAAAATAGAAGTTGCTTTATATACTTTCTTGATAGTACTTTGATTTTATAAAATGGAAGTGGTTCTATCCATTCTTTTGATAGTACTTGGGGTTTCTAAAATGAAAAATTGGTATATCTATTCTCTTGATAGTACTTTGGGTTGTCTAAATGAAAGTATTTCATTTTAGTTCATTGTAGTATATGAAAGAAGTTACATGATTGAAAGGTATAAATTACTTGGTGTTAAAAGTATACTTGTCTTGGTTTGAAAAGTATAACTTACTTGAGTTTAAAAGTGTAGTAACTTGATTTTAAAAGTGGAAGTGTCTTGATACTATGAGTGTTAGTGTTTGAAGGTTTATAAATGAGAAGATGTACGGCGGACGTACATAGTACTTCGGGTTCAATTTCCCTATTATTACTAGATGTGATATTGCCCTGAGTTCTCTTAAAATGATAGTTCATTCTATTAGTACTAATGAGAGTCGGAGATGATTTAAAATTGTATAGTTGGATCATGTGAGTACGTCCACGATTACGATATAAATCTTATTGTGAAAATTGTATAGTTGGATCATGTGAGTACGTCCATGATTATGACATAAATCTTATTGTGTAAATTGTATAGTTGGATCATGTGAGTACGTCCATGATTACGACATAAATCTTATTGGGAAAATTGTATAGTTGGATCATGTGAGTACGTCCATGATTACGACATAAATCTTATTGTGAAAATGGTATAGTTGAAATCATGTGAGTACGTCCATGATTAGGACTTGAACATTATATAAACTCATGGACAAGATCCATGATGCGAGTACAAATACTCTTTGCGATTGATCTAACTCTTAAAAGGCATAACTTAAAAGGTAAAGTTGACTCTCTTTACTCTCATATTTGCAAGGCACAGTGTACTGTTATTTTGAATTACCATACTTGCCTCCTGTTATATTTGGACTGTATGATCTCCTTTACAATACTTATTGTTTCACATACTTGGTACATTTTTCGTACTGACCCCATTTTCTCCGGGGGGGCTGCGTTCATGGCGTAGGTGTAGGTACGCAGTTTGGTGATCTGCAAGTGTAGGATCATTGCTCAAAGTTTTTGGGATAGCTTCATTGTTCCGGGGCTTATCATTTTGGTATAGATCTTTCATTACAGGTTTTTGTACAATTATGGGTATGGTGGGACCTTGTCCCATCATAGTTCTGTAAAACTCTTAGAGGTCTGTATTCATATGTGGGATTGGACTCGTGTACAGTGTAGTTTCTTTTGGATTATATATATATAGCAGCCTTATCGGTTTTGCCTTTGCATGTTTGTAAAAACAATAAGTGTTATTTAACTTTCGGGTAACTTGGGTTGTAGAGGGTAGAAGGGTGCCCAGGTAGGGCACCAGTCACGGGCCCGGGGTTCGGGTCGTGACAAGAGTGGTACCAGATCAGTCAGTCCTCGGAATGTCTACAGACCGTGTCTAGTAGAGTCTTGATTATCGGTGTGTTGCGCGCCACACCCATAAACAGGAGGCTACAGGACATTTAGGATTTGGTTTCTATTCTTCTCACTCTGAGATCGTGCCATAAAGCTGTGTTATTAAGATAATCCCTCTCTGAAGTATTATTGTATTACAGTTATGTCTCCAAAGAAGGTAACAGTTGCCAGAAGGGCAAATCAGTAGCGGGAGCTACTAGACAGACTCAGAGAGTTGATAGGATCATCAAAGGTAGAAATATTTTGTTTATTAATGAGTAGAATGAAGGATGTTGACAAGAATGATAAAGTGAATGAGACTATAGTTGTGTAGGGTTCACAAGGTGTAATTACCCCATAACAGTGTAAAGACCAATAGTAGAGGAGGTACAGTAGGAATACTTCGGCCAAATGTGACGAACCTCTAATGAGTGGAAGGATAGTATGAGAAATACCTTGAGATAGGAGAGAGACTCATTTTAGACCATGATTGAGAGTTAGTTGTAATGATACACACACCTTAGATTCAGTAACATTGTCCATAAGTGTTCGTGATTTAGATACTACTAGTATAAGAGTTTACACCGATTAGTAAACAAAGCTAGGTAGACAATAGGATCATTCACCAACCAGTAGTTTGACTAATGTCCGAAGAAGAGAAGTTGACACGAGGGAACACATCAGTTAGTTGAGTGGGAGTCCGACTGAAGAATTCAGATAGTGATAGCTTATGGCTTAGAATACGGCAGGGTCATCCCTAGTACGGGAAGAGAAAAAGAACGTCTAAAGATCCCATTTTGGAAAGGACTGCAACCTTCGAGTATGGTGAGAAGGGACCTCGGATAGAAGGTCCATTGGTGTATATACATGTGATATATTGTGGCCGCGTGTGGCATCGTTGGTTTTGTGGAGTATTGGTTGATAGGTATAGTAAGGAGACGACGCCAGAATCTGTATAGTTTGAGACCCACTATGAACATTCGGGATGAATGTTTCTAAGGGGGAAGGATGTTACACCCAGTGATACCAGGGCTACTAATTGAGAACGTGATTAAGGAATCAAGATTTGAAGATTGAAAGGAAAGAATATTTACATTTTCCTCCGAAAAAAAATTTGGAAAAATGTGACGACGGAAAAATTATTAACTTGGAGTTTAATACTTCTAATTGAATTTATGGGATTAGTATTGGATTATGAAGAATTGGAATTGATAATATGGGGCCCACCGAGAATTTCACAATTTCGCGGGGCCCTTCGATTTTAAGATATTTTGGACAATATCTAGATATTTTGAAGAGGAAATTATTGACCAATGATAGGGCGACATGTGTCCCTCTCCACTTGTCTTGCTAAGGGAAATATCTATATAGAAGATAAGCTTGCAAGACTTAGAGACATTTTCAAAATATTCTATCTTCCTAAACATTATCTTCTCTCTTCCTTAGCCTTATATTTCGAAATTCATGGATAAAGAGAAGATCAAAGACAAGTTATTTTCCTAGATTAAGAACACTAATCAAGTTCTAAGACAAGTTGGCTCTCCAATAATCTCCAAATTCCATGTTGGGCCGAAAATGGGGTTGAAAACCCTAGCTTGTTCGTCGACTTTTTGGCGGTAAAATGTGAAGGGAAGTTGGTTCTAAGGTTGTAGTGGATACATGGAAGTGATTGGATCTTGAAGAAATGGAGCAAAACGAAAACTACGGGCCAAAGTGGAGCGGGTTGCCTAGGGACGTTTTTGGGCATTTAAAAGGTAAAAATTCCTCATTCTCTTGAAGTAATTGGATATTACCTATTGTTATAATGTATATATGAGCTTGTGCTAAAAATAATGAAGATTAAAAAGTGTTTGGACCAATTTTGGTGTCTTGGCCGAGAATGGGACAGTTTTGGTGTCATTGAGTTTCGTTGGTTATTGTCATTGTTATCTTCACCTATTGCATGTTATAATGGATTAATGTCGTTGTTAATAAGTTGATATAACTTATATAGAAGTTTTGGAACTCGAATTGGAATAAAAATGATTAAGGAAAGAGTTGTCGGATTGTAGTTGTTGGCCGTGGAATCTATAAAATTGTTGGACGTTATTATGCAGTTTTTATGGACTGTTTTGTGGTGTTAGGCTGCTGGAAAATCAGCCACCTTAATGCATGTTTAAATATAGTAGTTGTTAATGAAAGTCCTAAGGAAAAGGTGTAGAAAGGTGTTGAAAGGCTTCACATTTTACCCTTGTTGTTGTGGGATATTGGACTGTTTTATGTGATTGTGGGGCAAAATTTTACACGTCTAATAGGCGTGTAATCCCCTTTGGTTAACTGTTGATTATGCCCTTAAGTGTGGCTTGTTGGTTGTTGAATTTGGACCTTAGAAAAGGTGGAAAAGTACGTAGAAACAAAGGAAGTGCTGCCCAATTTTCCGTAGAATAAGAGACCCTTAGTTGGTATTAATCTACCTTAGAAAGCTTGGAATTGATAATCGTGTTATTGTTGTTATAGGTTGAAGTACTTTTAGACGTATTCTAGATTGTAGAGTTGGTTAGTCGACAAAAAGGCATGTGAACTATCCTTTCTTCTTCTAGCATGATTCTTTGTTTTAAAGTGAGAGTATCCTACTCCTTAGTGATGTAATTCTTGATAGTACTTTGAATTTTCTAAAATAGAAGTTGCTCTATATACTTTCTTGATAGTACTTTGATTTTATAAAATGGAAGTGGTTCTATCCATTCTTTTGATAGTACTTGGGGTTTCTAAAATGAAAGATTGTTATATATATTCTCTTGATAGTACTTTGGGTTGTCTAAATGAAAGTATTTCATTTTAGTTCATTGTAGTATATGAAAGAAGTTACATGATTGAAAGGTATAAATTACTTGGTGTTAAAATTATACTTGACTTGGTTTGAAAAGTATAACTTACTTGAGTTTAAAAGTGTAGTAACTTGATTTTAAAAGTGGAAGTGTCTTGATACTATGAGTGTTAGTGTTTGGAGGTTTATAAATGAGAAGATGTACGGCGGACGTACATAGTACTTCGGGTTCAATTTTCCTATTATTACTAGATGTGATATTACCTTGAGTTCTCTTAAAATGATAGTTCATTCTATTTGTGCTAATGAGAGTCGGAGATGATTTAAAATTGTATAGTTGGATCATGTGAGTACGTCCATGATTACGACATAAATCTTA
Source organism: Przewalskia tangutica (assembly GCA_029844215.1). Taxonomy (NCBI): domain Eukaryota; kingdom Viridiplantae; phylum Streptophyta; class Magnoliopsida; order Solanales; family Solanaceae; genus Przewalskia; species Przewalskia tangutica. The sequence continues at coordinate 72,740,226 of CM056732.1, forward strand.
TTGTGAAAATTGTATAGTTGGATCATGTAAGTACGTCCATGATTACGACATAAATCTTATTGTGAAAATTGTATAGTTGGATCATGTGAGTACGTCCATGATTATGACATAAATCTCATTGTGTAAATTGTATAGTTGGATCATGTGAGTACGTCCATGATTAAGACATAAATCTTATTGTGAAAATTGTATAGTTGGATCATGTGAGTACGTCCATGATTACGACATAAATCTTATTGTGAAAATGGTATAGTTGAAATCATGTGAGTACGTCCATGATTAGGACTTGAACATTATATAAACCCATGGACAATATCCATGATGCGAGTACAAATACTCTTTGCGGTTGATCTAACTCTTAAAAGGCATAACTTAAAAGGTAAAATTGACTCTCTTTACTCTCATATTTGCAAGGCACGGTGTACTGTTATTTTGAATTACCATATTTGCCTCCTGTTATATTTGGAATGTATGATCTCCTTTACAATACTTATTGTTTCACATACTTGGTACATTTTCCGTACTGACCCCCTTTTCTTCGGGGGGCTGCGTTCATGGCGTAGGTTTAGGTACGCAGTTTGGTGATCTGCAAGTGTAGGATCCTTGCTCAGAGTTTTTGGGATAGCTCCATTGTTTCGGGGCTTATCATTTTGGTATAGATCTTTCATTACAAGCTTTTGTACAGTTATGGGTATGGTGGGACCTTGTCCCGTCATAGTTCTGTAAAACTCTTAGAGGTCTGTATTCATATGTGGGATTAGACTCGTGTACAGTGTAGTTTCTTTTAGATTATATATATATATAGCAGCCTTATCGGCTTTGCCTTTGCATGTTTGTAAAAAAAATGTTATTTAACTTCCGCGGGTAACTTGGGTCGTAGAGGGTAGAAGGGTGCCCAGGTAAAGCATCAGTCGCGGATTCAGAGTTCGGATCGTGACATAAACAGTAAAGGAGATGGTAAATGTCTTATTAATAAGTTATTTCTTACTCCAGAACTTATGAGGGAAGTAATCCTAATGGCTAAGTTAAATACTCAATTAAGTACCCCATAGTAAAACACAATCTATTCAATATGATCAATGGAAATGAAAGGAAAATCCGAAAACTCTTTATTATGGTGGTTATAATGCCATAATCTCAAGTCGAAAGCAAAAATTGAATGACTTCAACTTTTGATTCACAAATCAGAAAATTTCAACATTCATATTAATATGATGATGGAATCAGATAATGTTTATGGTGAAGAAATGACCTCAAGAAGGAACAATATAAAATACTCTTAATGAGCATATTTCAAGATATAGCAAACAACAACGGATACTTACTACCTTTGGATTAGATTTTTTACATTCTTTTTTAAAAATAAGTCTCAAACTTTTAAAGAAGTCATGTCTTCCTCAGGATCACAAATTTTCAGAGAGATAGTCAATAATTAAATAAAATTCAGATTGATATCCATATATGTGAATTGATTGATCTTCCTCCCAAGAACAAAACCTTTAGATTCCAAAATGAATTTATAAGAGGAAGATGAAAGATGATAGAACTATTGACAAATATAATGCAAGACTTGTCATTAAAAGTTTTAGCAATGACCTTAAGAAATATTTTTTGTTTTTTTTGTAAAGCGGAATTCTCCTTTGACTCGATCTTTAATTGAAGGCATTGACTTATTTGATAAATGCTCGTCATTTATGAGGATTACATCCATTAGAGTCTTATTAGCATCGATTGTTGTGTACGGTCTTAAAATACATTAAATAGATTTAGAACAACTTTCTTAAATGGATATTTGGAGAAACAAATCTTCATTGAGCAACTAGAAGGATTTGTCATTCTCGAAAAAGTAAACAAAGTGTGTCCATTTGTTAAGTTTTTTGACGGACTAAAAGAAACACCCAAACAATGGCATGCTACATTTGACTATATAATGTTGTCAAATAGTTTCATGGTTAATGAATATAATAAATTGAATGTGCCTACATTAAGATAATTCAAATCAAGTAGTCATTGTTTGTTTATATGTGGATGATATGTTGTTAATGAGTAATGATATTGTCAATATAAATTCTATTAAGCATATGCTAATTAGAAAGTTTGATATGAGAAACTTAAGGATTGTCTGCAACAGGAGCTGAATATGCAACAACAATCTAAGGTCGCATACTCATATGGAAACTAATTAAGCTCCCACTCACGACCCATGTAATAAGTTACGCCAAGTAAGAAGTGTAGAACAATTAGTTCATAAGAACCACCATTGTATAATCATTCATCAACGGATGTCGCTCCCCAGATTGGTAAAAATGTAAACCTATAGCTGCAGAAGTGGGAATAATGGCATCGAAAATAATATTTTTTCCGTAAAGTAGAGACCCTGAAATAGGTTCACGAATATCATCAACGTCTACTGGAGGAGTAGCAATGAAGGCAATAATAAATACAGAAGTTATCGTCTATAAGGTAGGGATATTCAAAACACCAAACTATCAAATGTAAAGACAATCTTTAGTGCTAGTTATCCAGTTACAGAAGCGGCCCCATAGACTTTCACTTTCGCGTCTCTCTAAAATTACAGTTATGATAAAAATCTTGGTACTAGATTCTGAGAATTAGATCCATATTAAATCTCAACCTCAAATTAACATCAAATCATATTAAGTCAGTTGTCAATTTCATAAATTACCCAATTTATGAGTTTGGTTAATTTTTGCGATTTCATTTGAACACCCCTGGATCTACCCTTGAAATTGTCTCTACTTGATAGCTTAGGCTTGGCTAAACTATATTTATGAATTTTTCAAAGACTATCAAATTTGCATCATGACATCATCATACAACAACAATACGAACGTACATAGTAAAGTCTCATAAGTGTGATCGGGAAGGGTGGGGAGTATGCGGACATTACTCATTCTTTAGGAGTAAAGAAATTGTCTTTGATAGACCATCTGCTAAAGAAAAATATTTTTAAAGAACAAGTTTAAAAGAAATACAAGAATAATAAGCTATAATGAAAATATTTAATGAAGAAATTTACTGACAGTAAAATATTAAAGATAACCAAAGTAACAGAAATAACATTAGTAATAACATTGAAGAATAATATAATGCTAGCAAAATGATAACAATAATAATAATAATAATTATTATTATAATAATAGGACAAGTAGGTGTTCTAGAACCCTACTCTACTATTGAGAAGAGAGAAAACGCTCGATTACTTACTACCCATCTAACCTAGTTCCCGTCTTCTATGCTCTCCTATCTAGTATCCTCGATGATATGAAAATGTGGCATGTGTTATCTAATCACCTATCTCTAATTCTTTTTCGGTTTACCTCTACCTCTTCTTAAACCAATCACTGCCAACCTCTCACACCCCTTACTATGGTATTTGTGCTCCTCCTTTTCACATGCCCGAACTATCTCATCCACGCTTTCCACATCTGGTCCACCACGAAATCTTTTCCTATATTATAATGTATAGCTTCATTTCTAATCTTGTCTCTCCTAATATGCTTACATATCCATATAAGCATCTTCATCTTCTGAATGTGAGAGTTCATGATTGGCCAGCACTCCACCCCAATTTAGTCTAACAAACATTCTATAAAACTTATCTTAAAGTGTTTGTGACATATTCTTATAACAAATGACATCATATGTGAGTTTCATTTCATCTACCCTGCTCCAATATGATGTGAGACATCCTCGTCTATCTCTAAAATTTCTTGGATTATAGATCCAAGATACTTGAACCTTCCTCTCTATTGGGGATGAGTAGTGTATTAATCCTCACTTTTCCGTCTACCTCTTGTGATGCGACATTGAACTTGCACTCCTTATACTATGGGCTAGTCCTACTCAGCCTAAAGCCTTCAGACTCTAAGGTCTGTCTCCAGACATCCAGTTTATCGTTAACTCTATTGTGTGTCTCGTCAATCAATACTATATCATTTGCATATAACATATATCATGGTATTTCCTCTTGAATATGCCATATCAATTGATCTATCAACATGGCAAATAAAAATGGATCGAGAGTTGATCCTATAACATCCCATATTTCCGGGTAATGGTTTGAGCGCATAAACTTAGGTGAGTGGACCCGGGGCCTGGAAAGTTTATGTTCTACTTACATATGCTAATAAGGAAATTAGTATATTAAGAATGTGATGCAGAAATAATTTTGAATTTAACAAATATGACGACGGGGATTAATAATAATAATTTTATATTCCCAAAGTGCGGGAATTATAACATTATGTATAAAAATGTTTTATAAGTCGTCAGGTTTAAGTGAATCGGGATGAAGAATTAATTATGTGTATAATTAATTAACTGTGGGTTTAATTAATTATTAACGGGGATAATACCAAGTGGAATTCCACGTGTAGATTTGGAACCGTATTGTGGAATGACTAAGCTTTAAAACCTTGGATGGCAGCTTCACAAGCCCTAATCGATTTTATCTTCTCCATATACAGAGCCATCCTTCTTCAAACTCCTTCTTCAATCCTTAAAGCTTCTTCTTCAATATTTAAAGCTCCTAAAGATATCCTTTTATAGAACAATAACTATTACACTTCAATTAGAAATAAATTCCAGCGGGTGAAACCTCTGAAACTCTCGACCAAATTGGGAAATTTTCTGTAAGATTTTGCTTAATTAAGGAAGGAGATATTAATGGCATTTGGGTCCTAAATTTCAGCAATATCAAAACCTTGAGGCAAGGTTGAAGGCTTAGAAACCAAGACGAGACTTTGAGTCTCGGTGAAGCTCTAGCAAATCAAATTCGAGGCTTCTGGTTCTGCCTGTCGGAATCCGGTACGGGCGAAAGACTTTCCGATGACTTTCATCGCAACTTCTAACATGGGTAATTCTTCTTATCCCTTGGTTTATACAAATTATAGAACATGATTTGTACTAGGTTCAAAAAGGATTATCGAAAATGTGGGATTGTTGGGTATTGTCGAAACTGGTTGTGTGAAATTGGGAGTTGCTTATGTAATTGCTGAACTATTTGAGTATTGTAGAAGTAAGGAGAAAGATTAAAAAGGTTGGGTGTTTCACTAGATGCATAGGTTTTGATATATAAGAAATATAGATTATACGCGTATAAGATATTCGATAAAATGTCTCAATGACTCCATTACTGGTGTATTGGTCTAATTGTGACTTAAATCATTCATATGTTGTAGATAATCACTTATAGAGCTTATAAGGACTCGCGAAACTTAGATAATTTCGACAACAAGGTATGTGAAGGTAATACATCCCTTTCTTTTGGCATAATTCTATGTACAAGACACAACCATCATGTTGCTCCATAAGTACTCTACTCTTAATAGTTAAAGAACGATTATATCATTTGTTCCTATGCTAAAAGAATGTCTAAGTATGATTCTAAGTCCTTATTAAGGCAATACGGGAAAAAGATGTTGATGTTCCCAATGTTAACCAAATGTATAAAGGATGTTGTGCATTCAGGGTATTTTATGGTTATTCATGCATTTTCATTTGCATTGCATTCATATATTACTCTGGACCACTGGTGTTATGCACACAATTATATATTATATTTATGTATGGGAAATGAGAAAAAGAGAAAGGTGTTATATACGCACACCACCTGCAGATGGTACAGACTATTACAAAAGAGCCCTAAAAGGCCAATATTATGTGATGATGTGATGATGTGATGCATGTGTGTCTTATTGAGACGGGTTTCACGATCCGTAACATTATCATATATTGAGATGGGTTGCACGATCCGCAACAATAACATATACATATATGTACCGCATTTGCATTATGCATACATTCATTAACCATCATATGGTATGATGCCTCTAGAGGTTGTTATGGTAAGAAAGATTTCTCGATGAGGCCGAGGTATGTGTATACTATATTGTGCATAACATTTAGGCATATCCATTAGGGCCCTCAGAGGCAATTCTGTTGGTCAGCTGTTTCTGTTTCAGATTATGATATATCTCTGTTATGTTATTCTTTATGCGTAACATACTCAGTATATCAGTCGTACAGACGTCTCTTTTGCTGGGGGACGCTGCATTTTAATGCCCGCAGGTTCATGTTGAGAGAGTGACAATTCACACTAGTAGGTTGTTGGTTCAACTGGTATTTGGAGAACTCTACTTATTTCAGAGTTATAGTCTGATTATAGTACGTTATACTCTTAGAAGTTTGTAGATAAGTGTCCTATGATTAGTTATCATGCATGGCATTGTCGGCCTTGGAATTATTATATAAGTTAGAGTTTTCATGTTAAAATTTTACCTAATCTTTCTCAACTTAGTCCGTGGATAATATGGTTAAGTATGAGATGTATGATCAGTGGTGCCCGGCCGGTCAGGATCGGATGCCCGTCGCGACCCTCTGATTTGGGTCGAGACAAACTCGGTAGTAGAGCATGCCTGTTTTAGTTAGTCTACAAGTCGTATCTAGTAGAGTCTTATTTATAGGTGTGTAGCGCACCACACTTATAAGCAGGAGGCTACAGGGCATTAAGAATTGTATCCGTCTTTCAAAATCTAGATCGTTCGATAGAGCTGAGTCCTAAGAAATATTTGTTCCTACTAGTCCACAAGGTTTTTAAATTAGTTACCTTTAAGTAAATCAGGTATTATGGTTAACCGGTATATGGTTATATATTTGGATTAATCGAAGGAATAATGTATTGTGTATATGGATTGATACGATTGTTGTACCACTTAGTGATGTGAAGTATATTAGTTGAGATTGGTATCTGATAATTGAGTTGATTGTGTTAATTATGTGCCAACTTTGCTAAATGTTTGTTCTACCTCTGGATATGCCTCAAAAGCAGAATATCGTAAGAGATTTTAGTTTATGGTTAGGGATCCTGATAGGTTTGGCCTCATATTTGTCAATCTAAGTTATGATAACATGTTGATTAAAGTGTGTGATATGTGTATAACTATATAAGCACCATGTTAAAAATAATCATAAATTAATAGTATAACCTGATTGTGATCACATTATCTGATATGAGCATCTAACACATGTCGCTGGTAGAAGCCTGCATGTTTCTCTCAAATATGTGAAATATATGCAATGTGCCTAGATGATAATCAAGATGTGTTTTCTGTTTGAATCTAACCACATGTCAACATAAGCATTTTAACCTATGTATGAGTTAGTTTGTTTTGTATATTCATGTCTATTCTGCATACTGATAGTTGTTTTAAATGTCACATGTGTTCCTGGGAAGTGATCAACCTAGTTTGAGTACTAGGTTTATTTGTGGTTGGTATGGTTCTTGCAGTTTCATATTTAAATGTGTTACCCTAATTTACAAATTTGAATTCTGGTATAGAGTATGTTGGCTTACTGTTTTTTTTTTGTCTTTCTATATGGTATTTCTTCTGTATATCTGTTAAGATTAAGTGTGGAGTTGGGATCAAATATGTTATAGAAATAGCCTTAACATGAATTTAGGAGGAACTTATGGGTTGTGAAGTACTTAAATAGTTATTGAATCATATAGACTTGCATGTCTATGTTACCATCTTTGTAGTCTGAAATACATGAATGTTTATTTTGAATTACAAATGATAGCATATTGAGTTGGTATAAGCCATTCATGTCTCTCTTATGACTCTTACCGACAATTTAAGTTAGGCAACCATTTGTATGCTCTAAATGTTATTCTTATCCCACTCATATGTGTATTTCTTGTGTGCTGGTGTGTGTATAATTGCCTCAGCGTCAGTGTGATATTGGGCCATCTTGCTGCACATTTTGAGCTACTATGTTCAGCTTGTTGTTGAGGTATGAAGCAGAACCTACTAGTTTCTATTAGAAACAGAACTGTCATATTTATGGCTAAGCTACTGACTGTATTTTGGAATTGTTGTTGTGTTTTTCTAGGCTGGTGAAACTGGCTGTACTGGGATGCCATTTGTTATTACTATTAGTGGCTGTTATTTGAGCTATGCTACTGCTATATTGTTGCAAAATGTGGCATTTTGGGTAAAATAGTTATGGTGAAGGTTTCGTAGACTTAAGATCAGTTCATCCATTACCGCATAACTAATGGGAGTTGTCAGTTCATGTTCACTTCTATCTATGATTGGCACATTGTGTTGACTATAAGGAGTATGTGGAAGGATTTGGAATTTTTTTAACTCCACCATCCAAGGACCGTGGATTCTTATGGGAGACTATAATATTATTACAGAAGGATGAGACAGGATAAATGGTGATGAGGTGTAGGAGAGTGAAGTTAGAGATTTCAGGCAATTCCTCCAAGGCATTGGGTTGAATGAGCTGCAAGTTACTAGAATATAGTAAGATTGATAGAGTATTGGTGAACTCAACATGAATGCTTAGTGATTTACCAACAAATGTGACTGGTACGGAATCCTTATTTTCATATCATTCTCTATTATAGTGTTGGAAGATACATGAAGGAACCAGCATAGACCCTTTAAATTTTATGACTATATGGCTGAGCATGTAGGTTTTGCTGATAATGTGGAAAACTGCAGGAAAATCTACTCAGTGTATCCTTCTCTTTTACAAGTCTGGGTCTGGAAACAAAAGTCAAGGGTGCAGCAACTTCAGCTAAATGAACTATCATGGAAGGGGAAGCATTACACTTGGATTAATAAATAGTTGGGAGGTGACAGGGTCCTGAGTAGAATTGACAGACTGGTTGTTTCATCATAGTTATGTCATCACAGAGTATGATGATCCCTCTATATCTGATCACTGAGCTTCAATTTCAATCAGAATAACCAAAGCATTACAACGCCATTTATATTCTACAATGTTTGGGCAGAACATTCTCAGCTCTTGCCTATAGTAGAATCTAGATGGAACAATAATACAACCTATTGGAGGATGTAACCTGTTTGGGATAGCTTAATAATACTCAAGCCTCATCTTAGTCAACTCAGCAATGAATATTTTAAAGGCATTACTACCAAGGCTGAGCAAGCTAGGCAATAACTACAAGTGCAACAAAAAATGAAAATCGATATAGTCATGTTATATTATTTGACACGGACATTGCTTGTTGTGTATTCTGGTTACGTGACGAGGATTAGATATGTCACCCCAACATTCGAGGTTGAATGTTTCTAAGGGAGAGACGATGTAACATCCCGTATTTCCGGGTAATGATTTGAGTGCATAAACTTAGGTGAGTGGACCCGGGCCCTAGAAAGTTTATATTGTACTTACATATGCTAATAAGGAAATTAGTATATTAAGGAAGTGATTCCGAAATAATTTTGAATTTAACAAGTGTGACGACGGGGATTAATAATAATAATTTTATATCCCCAAAGAGATTATAGACTAGTGTCATATTGTGGGAATTATGACATTATGTATAAAAAGGTTTTATAAGTCGTCAGGATTTAAGTGAATCAGGATCAAGAATTAATTGTGCGTATAATTAATTAATTATGGAATTAATTAATTATTATCGGGGATAATACCAACTGGAATTCCACGTATAGCTTTGGAAGCGTATTGTGGAATGACTAAGCTTTAAAACCTTGGCTGGCAGTTTCACAGGCCTTAATCGATTTTGTCTTCTCCATATACAAAGCCATCATTCTTCAAGCTCCTTCTTCAATCCTTAAAGCTTTTTCTTCAATCTTTAAGCTCCTAAAGAAATCCTTCTATAGAACAATAACTATTACACTTCAATTAGGAATAAATTCCAACGGGTGAAATCTCTGAAACTCTCGACCAAATTGGGAATTTTTTTGTAAGATTTTGCTTAATTAAGGAAGGAGATATTAATGGCATTTGGGTCCTAAATTTCAGCAATATCAAAACCTTGAGGCAAGGTTGAAGGCTTAGAAACCAAGACGAGACTTTGAGTCTCGGTGAAGCTCTAGCAAATCAAATTCGAGGCTTCTGGTTCTGCCTGTCGGAATCCGGTACGGGCGAAAGACTTTCCGATGACTTTCATCGCAACTTCTAACATGGGTAATTCTTCTTATCCCTTGGTTTATATAAATTATAGAACATGATTTGTACTAGGTTCAAAAAGGATTATCGAAAATGTGGGATTGTTGGGTATCGTCGGAACTGGTTGTGCGAAATTAGGAGTTGCTTATGTAATTGCTGAACTATTTGAGTATTGTAGCAGTAAGGAGAAAGATTAAAAGGGGCTGGGTGTTTCGCTATATGCATAGGTTTTGATATATAAGAAATATAGATTATACGCGTATAAGATATTCGATAAAATGTCTCAATGACTCCATTACTGGTGTATTGGTATAATTTTGACTTAAATCATTCATATGTTGTAGATAATCACTTATAGAGCTTACAAGGACTAGCGGAACTTAGATAATTTCGACAACAAGGTATGTGAAGGCAATTCATCCCTTTCTTTTGGCATACTTCTATGTACAAGACACAACCATCATGTTGCTCCATAAGTACTCTACTCTTAATAGTTAAAGAACGATTATATCATTTGTTCCTATGCTAAAAGCATGTCTAAGTATGGTTCTAAGTCCTTATTAAGGCAATACGAGAAAAGATGTTGATGTTCTTAATGTTAACCAAATGTATAAAGGATGTTGTGTATTCAGGGTATTTTATGGTTATTCATGCATTTTCATTTGCATTGCATTCATATATTACTCTGGACCACTGGTGCTATGCACACAATTATATATTATATCTATGTATGGGAAATGGGAAAAAGGGAAAGACGTTATATACGCACACCACCTGCAGCTGGTACATACTATCACAAAAGAGCCCTAAGAGGCCAATATTATGTGGTGATGTGATGTGATGCATGTGTGTCTTATTGGGACGGGTTGCACGATCTGTAACACTATCATATATTGAGACGGGTTGCACGATTCGCAACACTAACATATACATATATGTACCGCATTTGCATCATGCATACATTCATTAATCATGATATGTTATGATGCCCCAGAGGTTGTTATGGTAATAAAGATTGCCCGATGAGGCCGAGGTATGTATATACTGCACTGTGCATAACATTTAGGCACATCCATTAGAGCTCTCAGAGGTAACTACTGTTGGTCAGTTATTTCTGTTTCAGATTATGATATATTGTTGTTATGTTATTCGTTATGCCTAACATACTCAGTACATCAGTCGTACTGACGTCCCTTTTGTTGAGGGACACTGCATTTTATGCCCGCAGGTTCATGTTGATAGAGTGATGATTCACACTAGTAGGTTGCTGGTTCAGCTGGTATTTTGAGCACTCTACTTATTTCAGAGTTGCATTCTGAATGTGGTACGTTATACTCTTAGAGGCTTGTAGATAAGTGTCCTATGTTTAGTTGTCATGCATGGCCTTGTCGGCCTTGGCATTATTATATAAGTTGGAGTTTTCAGGTTAAAACTTTACCTAATCCTTCTCGACTTAGTCCGTGGATAATATGGTTAAGTATGGGAGTGGTGTCCAGCGGGTCGGGTCTGGGTGCCTGTTGCGGCCCTCCAATTTGGGTCATGACAGATCCCTAGTGCAACCCCATCTCGACTGGGAAGTCTGGGTTTGCTTCCTCTATCCTCACTCAGTGAACATGTCCTTAATTACTCTAATATGCTTAATCACTCTAATGTATGTCACATGTACACCTTTATACTCCAAGCATCTCCATAAAATCTCCCTCGGGATTTTGTTGTATGTCTTTGCTAGGTCAATGTACACTGTGTGTAAGTCTCTTTTCGTCTTCTTATACTACTTCAACAATCACCTTAAAAGGTGAATGACTTCTATTGTTAATCACCCCAACATGAATATATAATTGGTTCTCGAAAATAGACAAATTCCTCCTCATCCTCATCTTGATCATATTCGTCCAATCTTTCCTAGCGTGGCTTAATCGTATTTTGGTAAAATATAACTATCAACAGATAATCCTATCTTAGCTGATGATCATTACCATAAACCCGTTATGGTAAAGTCAACTGTCGTTTATTTCTAATATATAATATAATAAGCTGATCTCGTTCGTACAAGCAAGATTTTGGAATATATAATTTTCTAAAATTCTAAGACAAACAGTTGACATTACAATAGAAGTATTGTGAACTTAAGAAGTCTAATCTCACTTCAAGATGCAATTAGGTGGGTTGACTCTAATGGCACTGTCGAGCTTCAAAATTAAGCAAAAGGTAATACAATAACTGCGCGCTAACGAAAAACTTTCATACCCTTTTGGATCTTTTGCTATTGAAAGGACACTAATCTTACATAAGTCGTTTAAATTTTATTTTAACCATCTAGTATGCTTTCAGAACTCACTGATTCAACTAATATGGACTCATATTATAGAAAAGCCCACGATGTATGGAAGTTTTACTATCTGATCTAAAAGCTTAAGTTATTATAGATAACACACTTTTATTTTATTATGTTGCGACACACCCTCTCACATGAATATGATTTTCTTCATGAGCCAAATACGTAAATTCTTTTGTTTTTTCCCTTTTTGGTTAGCGGTGAAATTTGAATTCAAGACCTCTATGTTCTTTGATACCATGTTGTAGCTACTAGAAACATAGGTTCTTCCCATGTGAAAAATTCTCATGGAAAGGATGGAAAACTTCTTAATTTTTTCATGTGAAAACAATACTATTTAGAGGGGTTTTCACCGATATTTAGTAGAATGAACATTTTTCAGTGAAAAAATAGAGATTGTTTGATAGTATGTGATCTACTCATCTAAAGGCCTAAGTTATATATTAAAGAGAAGACACTTTTATTTGCCATGGCTCAACATGTTGCAGCTCTCTTTACCGAAGGAGATTCGATCCTATTTATCCTCATGCGAACTCGAGATTTTTGATTAAGAATGAAAAAATCATCATTACCGTTCGATCTCCCCCCTTTGAATTCCTAAAATTATTGCAGAAAATCAGGAAATGACTCTGTCCTCATTAATGTTGTTGTCTTAGCTGATTAAGCAAAAAGCACAATCTTAATCACAATTGGAAAGGGAGAATCTCTCGAGTCTAAGTCTCTAATAAGTAATAACAACCCTACCTAAGTAGAGTTAGATTTGCAATATCAGCATAGGTAATGTCTCTTTCTCTTGTATTCCACAAGCGCAACATGAAATAACCAGCTCATTAATGTTGTTGTCTTAGCTGTTTATTAATGTTTGATATTATTTCAAACAGATTAACTTTGTTACATGTACGTAGTGTTGTTCAAACAAGTCCAGTTGTCTCATAATTTCCATATCTCCTTAATTAGCGTTTGTTTGTGGATAACTTTTTGAAGTCCTTCAAAAAAGATTTTACAATTTTCTGAACATGTGTTTGTTGAAGTTTTGTAATAATTGTTTGCAACTTTTTGAGGATGTGGTTTTTAGGGTGTTCTTCAAAGAAATATTCTTCCTCTCACAACACAAACATTTCCATTTTCTTTTTGAATACCTTTTCTGAAAAAGCTGTCAAATGACACCTAAAAATCAACTGTATATTTTTTCAAAAATTAGTACAGTAATAAAAAAAATGCCAAAAAAATAAAAACAGAAGCTACCAAATGATACTGAATTCCCATCTCTAGGCAGACATATATAGTTGTATTGACACAAATTTTCATATACCGTGAAACCTCTCTATAATAATATCCTTATATAGCAATATCTCACTATAATATCTAAGTTTTTTTGCACGGAACATATTGTTTATGTTATATTTTACCTCTTTATAACAATTTTTTATCTATAACAACGGCAATTGTCTTTATAACAGTACACTCTTTAATTTATAAAATTACCCCTCTATAACAATTATCTTCTTTTTTGATAAATATAATAATTAACCATGAAAGCAATTGGAAATGCGGAAGACGACAATGGAAGCTATGCTGACGAAGAACCTCAATCCATTGATGCTTGGGCTGGGAAAGAAGATTCAAATGTTAAAACTCTTTGATTTCCTTCGAGAGAAAGTAATTGAATACCCTTTTGCTGCTGAAAGTTTAGATACAAATTTTCGTTAATTCAAGCGTTATATAGCTACTAAAAGATAGAAATATACTAAACAAGCTACAATTATAAACTTCTTTCATCAATCTTAAAAGAATTAAATTTTCAAGTAGATTTAAAATGTGTGCCTTGGAGAATAACACTTAGTTATGAATTTATGCATATTCGAGATTTAAAATCTAAATGATTTTTTATAACATAAAAAAGATTTTATGTTTTTTGCTGGTAACAGTCAAGTATTATTTAAATGTCAAATAATATTATAGATATATCAATCAATCGCTATAACAATTAAAAATTCTAGAAATCAATAATGTTGTTACATACAGGTTTAACTGTAATAGTGGTTGTTTCGATTCTCACGGTCCTCCCCATTGAGAATCCTCCTCCTTAGTCCCCATTAGTTCAATTTCTATCCAGGTTTGCTCAACAGACCACTCTTTGATGATTAGGTCTTTAATACTAGGGTTCTTTGCTAAAATGCCTATCTAAAACTTATTTAGAAAAAAGTCCTTAGTTTCAAATAATTAGATGGATAGCCTCCATTTATGACGTCAACAATATTAAATTTTGTCGCGTCCAAATCTAGCCCTAAAGTTTTGAAAACTACACTTTGGTCCCAACCCCAACTATTTAATTATCCGAAAAAATTAATAAAAAGTAGAATATTTCCCTTCATTTTAATTACCCTAAAAATAAATAAATAATTAAATATTTTGCTCCAAAAATTCATGATTCTCCACTTTTCAAGATCCCGTTTTCGGAAAAAATTCTAGCTTTTCATCAGAAAATTGGTTCCCAATCCCAATCATTTAATTACCCGAAATAATAAATAAAAAGTATAATATTTCCCTTAATTTAATTACCCAAAAAAATTAAATATTTTCCTTCAAAAGCTCCCGATTTCTCCAATTTTCAGATTTCGTTTCCGGCGAAAAATATTGCTTTTCATAAGAAAAAACAGTCCCGGATGACTTATTATAGCGTCGAGTACAGTCATAGACCATAGCTATAGTCTATTATGGCGTCGATTGTAAAATATATTATAGTAGGTGGTGATTACATTGGTGAATGGGAGGAGATCTCAAAATGTTGGAATTAGATTTATATGAGCAAGGTGACACGATGATCCTCGTAGTGATGACGAAAAGTGTAACGAACAAAAAAATGAAAATAAAAATGAAATCCCAACACCAAACCACAACCCTAAATTGCACAAATATAAGGGATGTAGATAAGTATACCATAAACAGACCATCGTCAATAGCTAAGAATTATCATTTATGTCCGACTTCACGCATGGTCAATAATTTTCCACATGTTATATATAGATCAAGGATAATATTTGTCTAAAAAGTCATAAATAGATAAAATAAAATAAATAATAGGGCATGCCACTATTTAAACACTATAATAATGCTTTAATACAACATATGAGAGTCCATATCCATTGAATACATGATCAAAAGAAATTGTAGATAGATATACAATAAACCAATCATCGTCAGTAGCTAACATTTATAATTTAGGCTCAACTTCACGCATGGTCAATAATTTTTCACATGTTATATATAGACCAAGGATAATATTTGTCTAAAAGTCATTAATAAATAAAATAAATAATAGGATATTCCACTATTTAAACATTATAATAAAACTTTAGTACATCATATGGGAGTCCTTATCCATTGAACACATGATCAAAAGAGTTTTAGGACAAGTATTGATACTTAAAAGGTCAATATTTGTCTTAAAATCATAAATAAAAAAAAATTGATATTATTTAAACATTATAATAACACTATAATACATCATAGGAGGGTCCACATCCATTGAGAACATGATCAAAAGTATGTTAGGACAAGTAACGGTACTTAAAATGCTAATAATTGTCTAAAAAGATCATAAATAAATAAAAAGACTTGATACTATTTAAATATTATAATAACACTTTAATGCATCATATGAGAGTCTTCATCCATTAAACACATTATCAAAAGAGTTTAAGGATAAGTAATGGTACTTAAAATGTCAATATTTATCTAAAAATGTCATAAATAAAATAAAATAAATAAAAAGAATACTATTTAAATATTATAATAATACTTTAATACATCATATTATAGCCCTAATCCATTGAACACATGATCAAAAGAGTTCTAGAACAAGTAATGGTAATCATAACACTAGTATCCAATTAGTCTGATAACAAGTTATTGTTCTCAAAGCACAACCTTGTTCTAAGGACAACCATTAATTGTGCTTAAATTCTTTGGATCATATGTCTAGGAGTGGCAGATGGACCGTTTGGGCTGAAGTTAGGCGGGTCAAGATGGGTTGAAGTTGTAGATGGGTCAATGTCCAACCCGCTCAAAACTTACATGGGCGGGTCAAGATGGGCTAAAATGATGGATCATAACCCATATTGCTCAACTTGACACATTACTTTTACAAAATTCAAACTTACCTTCTATGATATTATTTTATTTGTATGATATTTGATTTTTCCATATCTTTATTTTTAAAATAAGAATAATATTTTAAAGATTTTTTTCGTTTTTTATAAATGCAAAATAATTATGAAATAGAAATTTGAGGATGGGGTGGGGATGGATGGGGTAGGTGTGGATAGGGGCGGGGGTAAGAAAAAAAATCATATTTTTTAGAAATTATTTATAAAAGTAAAAAAATATAAAATAGAAATTTAAGAATGTGGTAGGGCGGGGGGGAGGTAGGGCGGGAGGTGGGGTAGGGAGTAGGGAGGTCTGAATTTTTTTATTTTTATAAAAGTAACAAAAATATGAAATAGAAATTTGAGGATGGGGGTGGAGGGTAGGTGTGTGGTTATGGGGTAAGAAAAAATTCATATTTTTATAAATTATTTATAAAAGTAAAAAAATATAAAATAGAAATTTGAGAATGGGGTGGGGTGGGGTGGGGTAGGACATAGAGGTGTAATAAAAAAATCATATTTTTTATAATTTATTTATAAATGTAAAGAAATATAAAGTAGAAATTTGAGAATGTGGTAGGGCGGGGGTAGGGGGAGGTATGAAAAAAAATCATATTTTTAATAATTTTTTTTATAAATGTAACAAAAAATATGAAATAGAAATTTGAAGATGGGGTGGGGTGGAGGGGGTAGGTGTGGGGGTATGGGGTAAGAAAAAAAATCATATTTTTATAAATTATTTATAAAAGTAAAAAAATATAAAATAGAAATTTGAGAATGGGGTGCGGTGGGGTAGGACAGAGGGGTAATAAAAAAATTCATAGTTTTTATAAATTATTTATAAAAGTAAAGAAATATAAAGTAGAAATTTGAGAATGTGGTAGGGCGGGGGTAGGGGGAGGTATGAAAAAAAATCATATTTTTAATAAAAAAATTTATAAAACAAAAATATGAAATAGAAATTTGAGGATGGGTGGGGGTGAGGTGAGGGGGAGGGGGTTAGGGCAGAGAGAGTAAGAAAAAAGGACTTTCTCTATATTTATATCTATGCAACTAATTCTTTCACTTGCTTCCAAATCCATCCATCTTACTTACTCAAATTTCATATGATACTCGAAATCTTGGTGATCTTCTCTATCTAATGAATGGGGAGTCCGCTTTAAAATCTTCCGCCCTGCACCCACCCCCCGAGTATATGCCCATTGATTGATCACGCGAGTATCGTCGGTCAGTTGTTCCTTTTGTGAGGCAGATAAGAAATAAGAAATATTTCAAAGCGATTACTGTCACGCGACCCGACCGGGCATGGCCGTGCCCTACAGGCACCTTGCTACGGTATACATCAGAGATAATCAGCGGAACATACATGAAACTTATAAAATAAAACAACAGAAGTAAAACAACAGGTTAGCCGATAAGGCTACCTTCCTGGACATATATATACAACCGAAGCAGTTGCCTCGTTCCCTTTACAAACTGACCCACAATATGTGACTACAGACCTCTAAGAGTTTTAACATAACAACTGTGGCGGGACAGGGCCCCGCCATACCCCTGAATGTACATGAATCTACAACCTCAGGGGAAACCATACCAAGAGATAAGCCTCCGGAGCAAATGGAGCTTTTTCCTAAAAAAAACTGAACCGAGATCCTAAGAGCAAGGATCACCAACCTGTGCACCTATACCTGCGGGCATGAGCGGCCCGAAGAAGTCGATCTAACAGTGCAGAATATGGAACAGAAATAAGGTACATTAAACAAAACATATCTGGAAAAAAGCATGACAGGGGTAAGTATAAAAAGGGTTAAAACCTGAACCTACCATGTCATTACCATCACGTGAACTTAATCGTACCTTATTATCTTTTCCCATTTCTCAATAAAAGTTATAGTCACTTCCTTACGTACTTACTTCGGAAAATCATCAAGTCCACTACCAAATAACTTACTTACCTTACATAACCTACTCCGGCCCTTTTATGGAGGGACGCCTATACTGCCCGGCCCAATCTAGGACGATAATATCATATAGTCTGCCCGTAAAGGTATACTGCCCGGCCCATTCCTGGGACGATAATGTCATATAGTCTGCCCGTGAAGGTATACTGCCCGGCCCATTTCTGGGACGATAATGTCATCTGATGCGCGTGAAGGTATCTTTGCCGGCCCGTTACGGGGCGATAATGTCATATAGTGCGCGTGAAGGTATCGCCGGCCCGTTACGGGGCGATAATGTCATATAGTATGCGCGTGAAGGTATCTTGCCCGACCCGTTTCGGGACGATAATGTCATATAGTCGCGTGAAGGTATCTTGCGGCCCGTTTACGGGGCGATAATGTCATATAGTGCGCGTGAAGGTATCTTTGCCGGCCCGTTTACGGGACGATAATGTCATATAAAATCCGGGAATTTAACCCAACGTACTACGCACCTCTACTTCTTTAGAAAGACTCTTTTTCAAATAAAACTTCCCAGATACTAACAACTATAGTATCAAGTCCTATCCACCTTTCAAGACAAGTCACAATACCTTTTTAGAAATACAATTACCGGCTTCTAAGTCAATTGACTTCTTTATTAAAAACCTTAAGCAATTGGTACCTTTAAAACAATTTGCCCTTCTTTATTTCAAATCATTTCTTTACTTACATTATTAGAGAAAAACATTCTCTTAACCTTCCATAAAGCCGTTATAACCAACTTCCCATAAAGCCGTTATAACCCTTTATGGTTTTAGACCAACTCATTCCTTTTTATAACCAAGAGACTTCTACTTTTTGAAACCAAGTATTATATACTTTCAAATCAATTCTCTTAACTTTCAAAAATACAATTAGTCTCTTAACCTTTAGAACTCAAGTGGCTCCTTTTATATAAAACCTTAGGCAATTAATGCCTTAAAATCAAGTCATTTATCCTTCCATAAAGCAAATATAACCAACTCCCCATAAAGCCGTTATATTCACTTTATACCTTAGCCAAAAATATAATTTCCTATCCAAGGGACTTATACGTTTAAAACGGAACAAGTCTCACATACTTTAAAAATCTTCAAGTCCCTTAACTTAATAAAACTTAAGACATCATTTATTCTTTCAAAGAAGTGAGTTAATCTCCTAACTCACCCGACTTGGCTATTCATAAAACTAGTAAAGGATATCAAGGTCTTGTACGTCTACCGTACTATATACATACAACTAGTCATGCTCCAAAGATAGGAAAGTTCTACATGCAGTAAATCACACAACTACCTCTTAACTTCTAAGAGTAGAAGGAAACATGAAATGATACCACAGGTATATTCCATACATAGAATCATGCCAAAGGAAGGAAGAGGTTCACATATCTCGCGACGATTGTCGACAAGTAGCAAAATGCTCCAAAGTACTCCAACCTATAATGTCACAATACGTCCATTAACCTCTCACTTCAAACGTAGAATATTCTAAGTGCTAAGTCCCTAAATTCTACGGAAAATCGGACAGCACCTCCTTTGTTTCTACTCACTTTGCCACCTTTTTCAAGGCCGAATACAATAACCAAACACGCCACACTTAAGGGCCCAACAATACAATTAAATCAATAGGGGATTACACGCCTACTAGACGTGTAAAATTCCGCCCCACAAACGATAACAAACTAATACAACTACTAGTCCAATTTTCGGCCATAATGAATACAACAATACCAATTCTTATCCAATTTCCATTTCAATCCAAATTGGTAGCATAACATGATATCTAGTCGCATTTGATTATAACTACCATAATCTTCAAGTAAGTGACATGAGACGATTTCTAATAAACGACCAATTAGTAATCCAATCTTCAAGTGGCTTGTATAACATTTCGGATTTAAGCTACAAGCAATCCATAATACTTATAAACTTCAACATATCAACTTCATGCTAGCAACATGTAAAGCTAACAACAACAATATAAATACTCTTGTGACACTTTTAAGAGACAAGATTATACCTCAACGAAACTTAATCCAACTCCAAATCCGAAGTCGCTCCTTAGCAACTTAGAGACTCTTCAAGACACTTCAATCCGCTACTTGAGACCCTTAGAACCATACCAACAACTTTCCTTCAAACTTCCAATCCAAAACCTAGAAAGCAACTAGGTTTTCACTTTGCGACTAATACGAAAACTCTCTTTTTCCGGGATTTTTCTATTGAGATATGTTTACAATACACATAAGAACCTTGGTTTAAAGTGTGGAGCTAAATGGATCACAAACAAAGATTTTTTTTTTTTTTTTATAGAACCCGAGAGCAAAGCTCCTATGTTCATCCATTTTTTGTGAAATTTCTCTAAGTGTTAAGCTCTCTCTTGCTACTAGTAGTAATATAAAGCACATTGGAGGGTCATGATATAAACAAATGGGTGGTTTAGATAATCTCCTAGCAAATATCAAGCCTTGGTGGGTCCTTTGACTTAGTCAAGATAATCAAGCTACAAGTTGCAAGACTTAGTCATCCAAGACTATGGTCAATGACCATTATGGCCATGCCTATTTCGTCCAAGGCATCACAAGGGGGTGACACGTGTCGCCCTCCCATTCGTCACAATAGTACGTTTTCCGACAATTTCATAATTCCGATAAATTTTTACAAGTCTCAAATCTTAACACTTGTGAGTTCTTACGCACGTTCTTAAAACATGTCCTGTAAATACGGGGTGTAACATTCTTCCCCCCTTAGAAACATTCGTCCCCGAATGTTCTTTCGGAGTCAAACTTATAATTAGCGACATCGTTTCCTTTCACTATCCCGACATACCAATAATGCCACACATGGCCCTAATACCTCGCACACGCATATCCGTCCATCATAAGCCCAAAAGAGATTATATTTTCGTACTTCCAACTCTTTCTAGCATATACATAGTCTCAATATAATCTGTTTATGACATTTAAACATACTACAACTTTATCATGCATACAAATTTCTAAAGGGCCAAAGACATACCTGAAATCATATAGGCGGTTCAAAGGACCGCTAAAGCTGGAACTCCCACCACGACCTGCTCGCCACTGTCGGTGTATGAACCTCCCGCTTAGCATGGAAGGCGAAGAACCCGATCGATCCGAAGACGGTGTTGTCCCACCAGACCCTCAATAAGGACACTTTCTTAACATATGGCCTAGACCACAAGAAAAACAAGCACCTGCACGCGCGACATACCCCGTAATGTAATCTACCACATCGGGCGCGTTGAGGCACAGTGGCCTCGATCGACCAGGACCCCCGTCTCCCGAGGCTCAAGCTCTAGAGACTGACCGCCCTGCATTCCCGGGTTGTAAAACCCTCCACGGAAAGCGTGGAGGAGCACTCGGTCTTGGGCCGATGTAGACCTAGTTCGCCGAGGCTGTCACGCTCAATCGCCCTGAGACACGATGTCACAGCCTC
This sequence comes from Przewalskia tangutica, assembly GCA_029844215.1. Classification (NCBI taxonomy): domain Eukaryota; kingdom Viridiplantae; phylum Streptophyta; class Magnoliopsida; order Solanales; family Solanaceae; genus Przewalskia; species Przewalskia tangutica. Next base: position 72,762,103 of record CM056732.1, read on the forward strand.
TTGGTGGCTGAGTCAATCTGGTCCTCCTCTCTCTATTCTCTATCCTCGCAGATAGGCTGCATCCGGGCGATGTCCATACCGGGCTGAAGAGCCACACCCAAGCATGCGGTAATCATATGACGGTCTAGCCCCATCACATAACGATGAACCCTATCCGCCATGTCAGCTACAATAGTATGCGCATGTCTAGCCAAAGAGTCAAACTCCAAGCTATACTCCCTGATAGTCCTCCCGTTCTGCCTCAAGGTCAAGAATCTATCTACCCGGGCCCTCTTCATCTCAGGAGGCAAGAAGTGATCCATGAAGGCCTCTGTAAACTCCTCCCAAACCGCTGAAAGAGCATCATCACCTCTCGAAAGCAACCACGACTCAAACCAGTTCAACGCAATATCGCGTAACCGGTAGGAGGCTAGCGTAACAGACTCTGTCTCTGAAGCCCTAAGAACCTGCGTGGTCCGCTGTAGCTGCCGAATAAACTCCTGCGGATCCTCCTCAAACCTCGAACCATAAAACTCAGGTGGATGACAACCCAGAAAATCCCTAATCCGCAAACCGCTTCGGCTCTGGGTGGTCGCTTTTCTCCTTGCCGCCGACTACTATATCGTCAATAACCGAACTGTTCCCGTAGTCTCTATACTCGACTCACGGTGTGGGATGGAGGCTCGTGCCGAACCTCTGGAGCTCCGCCGCTCCCGCCTCTAATCTTTGGCGTGGCTGAACTTCGCCGACCCGCCTACTACCTCACATAGTCCGTGCTCGAGTCCGAGTAACCTCTCGAGTACCGCCAGCGCCTCGCCGCCGCTTGCCCTTCTCGGGCCCAGTCGCCTTCCGCGAGGCATAATCATTACATAAGAAGGGTCGAGAGGATTCAACCTACTATGACAGCTCTCATCGCACGATCTCAAAGAGAGAAGAATGGAAACCAATCTTAAATGTCCTGCGACCTCACGATTATAGATGTGGTGCACAACACACCGATAATCAAGACTTACTAGACACGGTGCAGTAGACACTTTCAGAGACTAAGCGCTTCGATACCACTTTTGTCACGACCCGACCTGCTCGCGATCGGTGCCCTACACAGGCACCTACAGTATACATCGAGATAATCATGAACATACATGAAACTTATAAAATAAAACAATGGTAAAACAACAAAGTTAGCCGATAAGGCTACCTTCCCGACATATATATACAACCGAAGCAGTTGCCTCGTTCCCTTTACAAACTTACCCAAAATATGTGACTACAGACCTCTAAGAGTTTTAACATAACAACTGTGGCGGGACAGGGCCCCGCCATACCCCTGAATGTACATGAATCTACAACCTCAGGGGAAACCATACCAAGAGATAAGCCTCCGGAGCAAATGGAGCTTTTTCCCAAAAACAACTGAACCGAGATCCTAAGAGCAAGGATCACCAACCTGTGCACCTATACCTGCGGCATTTAACGCAGCCCGGCCGATAACAAACAGTGCAGAATATGGAATGAAATAAGGTACATTAAACAAAACATATCCAAAAAAGCATGACCTGGGTAAGTATAAAAAGGGTAAAAACCTGAACCTACCATGTCATTACCATCACGTGAACTTAATCGTACCTTATTATTTTTTCCCATTTCTCAATAAAAGTTATAGTCACTTCCTTACGTACTTACTTCGGAAAATAATCAAGTCCACTACCAAATAACTTACTTACCTTACATAACCTACTCCGGCCCTTTTATGGAGGGACGCCTATACTGCCCGGCCCAATCTAGGACGATAATATCATATAGTGCGCGTAAGGTATCTTGCCGCCCATTCACGGGGCGATAATGTCATATAGTGCGCGTGAAGGTATCTTGCCCGCCCATTTCGGGACGATAATGTCATATAGTCCGCGTGAAGGTATCTTGTCGGCCCGTTTCGGGACGATAATGTCATATAGTGCGCGTGAAGGTATCTTGCCGGCCCGTTTCGGGACGATAATGTCATATAGTGCGCGTGAAGGTATCTTGCCGCCCATTTCGGGGCGATAATGTCATATAGTGCGCGTGAAGGTATCGCCTTGCGCCATTTCTCGGGACGATAATGTCATATAGTCCGCGTGAAGGTATCTTGCGGCCCGTTTCTCGGGACGATAATGTCATATAGTGCATCAGTGAAGGTATACTGCCCGGCCCATTTCTGGGACGATAATGTCATATAAAATCCGGGAATTTAACCCAACGTACTACGCACCTCTACTTCTTTAGAAAGACTCTTTTTCAAATAAAACTTCCCAGATACTAACAACTATAGTATCAAGTCCTATCCACCTTTCAAGACAAGTCACAATACCTTTTTAGAAATACAATTACCGGCTTCTAAGTCAAGTGACTTCTTTATTAAAAAACCTTAAGCAATTAGTACCTTTAAAACAATTTGCCCTTCTTTATTTCAAATCATTTCTTTACTTACATTATTAGAGAAAAACATTCTCTTAACCTTCCATAAAGCCGTTATAACCAACTTCTCATAAAGCCGTTATAACCCTTTATGGTTTTAGACCAACTCATTCCATTTTATAACCAAGAGACTTCTACTTTTTGAAACCAAGTATTATATACTTTCAAATCAATTCTCTTAACTTTCAAAAATACAATTAGTCTCTTAACCTTTAGAACTCAAGTGGCTCCTTTTATATAAAACCTTAGGCAATTAATGCCTTAAAATCAAGTCATTTATCCTTCCATAAAGCAAATATAACCAACTCCCCATAAAGCCGTTATATTCACTTTATACCTTATCCAAAAATATAATTTCCTATCCAAGGGACTTATACGTTTAAAATGGAACAAGTCTCACATACTTTAAAAATCTTCAAGTCCCTTAACTTAATAAAACTTAAGACATCCTTTATTCTTTCAAAGAAGTGAGTTAATCTCCTAACTCACCCGACTTGGCTATTCATAAAACTAGTAAAGGATATCAAGGTCTTGTACGTCTACCGTACTATATACGTACAACTAGTCATGCTCCAAAGATAGGAAAGTTCTACATGCAGTAAATCACACAACTACCTCTTAACTTCTAAGAGTAGAAGGAAACATGAAATGATACCACAGGTATATTCCATACATAGAATCATGCCAAAGGAAGGAAGAAGTTCACATACCTCGCGACGATTGTCTACAAGTAGCAAAATGCCCCAAAGTACTCCAACCTATAATGTCACAATACGTCCATTAACCTCTCACTTCAAACGTAGAATATTCTAAGTGCTAAGTCCCTAAATTCTACGGAAAATCGGACAGCACCTCCTTTGTTTCTACTCACTTTGCCACCTTTTTCAAGGCCGAATACAATAACCAAACACGCCACACTTAAGGGCCCAACAATACAATTAAATCAATAGGGGATTACACGCCTACTAGACGTGTAAAATTCCGCCCCACAAACGATAACAAACTAATACAACTACTAGTCCAATTTTCGGCCATAATGAATACAACAATACCAATTCTTATCCAATTTCCATTTCAATCCAAATTGGTAGCATAACATGATATCTAGTCGCATTTGATTATAACTACCATAATCTTCAAGTAAGTGACATGAGACGATTTCTAATAAACGACCAATTAGTAATCCAATCTTCAAGTGGCTTGTATAACATTTCGGATTTAAGCTACAAGCAATCCATAATACTTATAAACTTCAACATATCAACTTCATGCTAGCAACATGTAAAGCTAACAACAACAATATAAATACTCTTGTGACACTTTTAAGAGACAAGATTATACCTCAGCGAAACTTAATCCAACTCCAAATCCGAAGTCGCTCCTTAGCAACTTAGAGACTCTTCAAGACACTTCAATCCGCTACTTGAGACCCTTAGAACCATACCAACAACTTTCCTTCAAACTTCCAATCCAAAACCTAAAAAGCAACTAGGTTTTCACTTTGCGACTAATACGAAAACTCTATTTTTCCGGGATTTTTCTATTGAGATATGTTTACAATAAACATAAGAACCTTGGTTTAAAGTGTGGAGCTAAATGGATCACAAACAAAGATTTTTCTTCTTTTTTTTATAGAACCCGAGAGCAAAGCTCCTATGTTCATCCAATTTTTGTGAAATTTCTCTAAGTGTTAAGCTCTCTCTTGCTACTAGTAGTAATATAAAGCACATTGGAGGGTCATGATATAAACAAATGGGTGGTTTAGATAATCTCCTAGCAAATATCAAGCCTTGGTGGGTCCTTTGACTTAGTCAAGATAATCAAGCTACAAGTTGCAAGACTTAGTCATCCAAGACTATGGTCAATGACCATTATGGTCATGCCTATTTCGTCCAAGGCATCACAAGGGGGGGGGGGTGACACGTGTCGCCCTCCCATTCGTCACAATAGTACGTTTTCCGACAATTTCATAATTCCGATAAATTTTTACAAGTCTCAAATCTTAACACTTGTGAGTTCTTTCGCACGTTCTTAAAACATGTCCTGTAAATACGGGGTGTAACAGATTCGATTTCATACTAATGTAGTAGTATAGGAACTATTCAAATTCATATTTTTTATAAATTATTTATAAAAGTAAAGAAATATAAAATAGAAATTTGAAAATGTGGTAGGGCGGGGGTAGGGGAGGTATGAAAAAATTCATATTTTTAATAATTTTTTTATAAAAGTAACAAAAAATATGAAATAGAAATTTGAAGATGGGGTGGGGTGGAGGGGTAGGTGTGTGGGTATGGGGTAAGAAAAAATTCATATATTTATAAATTATTTATAAAAGTAAAAAAATATAAAATAGAAATTTGAGAATTGGGTGGGGTGGGGTAGGACATAGGGGTAATAAAAAAATCATATTTTTTATAAATTATTTATAAAAGTAAAGAAATATAAAATAGAAATTTGAGAATGTGGTAGGGCGGGGGTAGGGGGAGGTATGAAAAAAATTTATATTTTTAATAAAAAAATTATAAAACAAAAATATGAAATAAAAATTTGAGGATGGGGTGGGGCGAGGTGAGGGGGAGGGGGTTAGGGCAGAGAGAGTAAGAAAAAAGGATTTTCTCTATATTTATATCTATGCAACTAATTCTTTCACTTGCTTCCAAATCCATCCATCTTACTTACTCAAATTTCATATGATACTCGAAATCTTGGTGATCTTCTCTATCTAAAGAATGGGGAGTCCGCTTTAAAATCGTCCGCCCTGCACCCACCCCCCGAGTATATGCCCATCGATTGATCACGCGAGTACGCATTCAGTCAGATTGTTCCTTTTTGACAGGAATCGATAAGAAATAAGAAATATTTCAAGGCGATTCGATTTCATACTAATGTAGTAGTATAGGAACTATTCAATTTCATATTTTTTTATAAATTATTTATAGAAGTAAAGAAATATAAAATAGAAATTTGAGAATGTGGTAGGGCGGGGTGGGTCGCATTTTATTGAATTTCTAAGCCTAAGAACTCAAATTCATGAATTTTTACACTTTCGGCGGGTATTAGCATTCTGATTGGCCTAAAATTCGGTGGACGGGGGGTAGGGGAAGGTACAAATTTTTTTCATATTTTTAATATTTTTTTATAAAAGTAACAAAAAATATGAAATAGAAATTTGAGGATGGGGTGGGGTGAGGTAAGGGGGTTAGGGCAGAGGGGTAAGAAAAAAGTCATATTTTTTTATATATTGTGTATAAAAATAAAGAAATATAAAATAGAAATTTAAAAATGTGGTAGAGCGGGGGGGAGGTACAAAAAAAATTCATATTTTTATAAAAGTAACAAAAAATATGAAATAGAAATTTGAGGATGGGGTGGGGGTAGGTATGGGTAGGGTGGAGGGGGTAAGTGTGGATATGGGTAAAAAAAAATATATTTTTATAAATTAGTTATAAAAGTAAAAAAAAATATAAAATAGAAATTTGAGATTGGGGTAGGGGGTAGGGGAGGTAAGATAAAAAAAAATTATTTTTAATATTTTTTTTATAAAAGTAACAAAAATATGAAATAGAAATTTGTGAATGGGGTGGGGGTAGGTGGGGTTAGGGCGGTAGGGGGAGGTAAGAAAAAAATCCATAATTTTTTTAAAATTAAAAAAAAAGTATATGAACAGAACTTTGAGGCTAGTGTGGGGGTGGAGGGGTAGGTGTGGGTAGGGCGGGGGTGGAGATAAGAAAAAATTTCAAATTTTTTATAAATTTTTATAAAAAAAATATAAATTTGGGAATGTGGTAGGGCCCCGCGGGAGGTGGGGTATGTAAGAAATTTAAGGATGGGGTGGAGGTAGGGGAGGAGGTAAGAAAAAATTCATATTTTTAATAATTTTTTTATAAAAGTAAAAAAAAATGAAATAGGAGACTTGGATAAACAATAGAATAATAGATGGGTTACTTTTGGCCAATATAATGAGTTGATTTGGGTTGTTCAAAATGAATGATTTAAGTTGGGCTAGCCCAAATTTAGCTCATTTAATAGTATGTCATTGTCCAAACCCATTAAAATATGGGCGGGTCAATTGAGCTTGAATTCAATTTGTCACCCCTACATATGTCTAATAGATGGGTACTCTCATATGATGCATTAAAGTATTATTATAATGTTTAAATAGTATCAAGTCTTTTATGTATTTTTTATTATTATTTATAACTTTTTAGATAAATATTAGCCTTATAAGTATTATTACTTTGTCTTAAAACTCTTTTGATCATGTGTTCAATAAATGAGACTCGATATTAAAGTATTATTATAATATTTAAATAGTATCCAGTCTTTTTATTTACACTGGCTAGTAAATAAAGATGACTAGTGTATCTGACAGCAACACTCTAGAAACCTTACCCTAACCACCTTTTTTTCACAAAACCTTACACTGTCGTCGCCGGCCACCATGACCACTACGGCCGGTGGTCAAATCCCCTACTGGAATTGTTCCACCCTTAACAGTCAATAATACTCCTATTCCCAACCTTTATCCAACACCTATTGGAGTCTGCGATCCCAAAGTTTGCCTAAGACTAATCCAGACATACCATCAACATCCATCAAACCAAATACAATCAATATTAATGATTTGCATACTACGAATCAAAAAACTTATCACAAACCCTAACAGTTTGCGAAATACGAATTTGGCAAATATGTTGAAACCTAATACAACAGTAAGCACACAAGTAGTGCCTCCAAAACCAGTTGTGTACATACAAGGAGAACCTTATGTTGCTTGGAATTCAAAAGAAATTAAACAATTGATTTTGCAAGAAGATCTCCCAGTATGTTGTCTTGGGCAAGTTTTCTTATGACATAATTGACATAAAATAATTAAGGACAGTTATACCAGAACAATGTGGTATTAAGGGGAGCTGCACAATCGGATTGATTGTGGATAGAGACATATATTGATCAGGCTTTCACTATTTGAAGACATTAAAGTACATTCTAGATCTTGTCAGATGAGACCATTGATATGAAATTCTTGGTTCAAGTCTGATGAGGAGATCTATAATAATTGCCTAGATTAGTTTTCCGAAGTTACCACCAAACTTATTTGCAAGGGAGGCCGTTTTCTCAATGGCCTCAGCAGTTAGCAAACCTCTGACAGTTGATCTTGCAATAAACATAACTAGATCTAGTTGTGCAAAAGTGAAAGTGGAGATAAATCTGTTAGTTGAACTTCCAAAAAGAATTAACATTGCAGAAGTAGATGATGAGAAAGGACAAATAAATTCTAAATAGATAAATATACAGTATGATTACCTCCCAAAATATTGTAAACATTGTAAGTTAAAGGGTCGTGATGAAGCTGAGTATAGAACACTATATCCAGAACTAGAGAAACAATACAGAGATGCACTCAGAAAAGATATAGTAGAAGAAAAAAGAGTGTACAAGCAGGTAATATAACATAGCAAAGGAGAAATTGGGATAATGAAAAGGCAAAACAGAAATGGATGCAAAGAAGAAAAATAAGTACATCAAAGACAAAAGTGGGGTCATAATTGGAGAAGTGGAAGATAGTTAAGAGCAAGGGGTGAGGACTCAGAATGCTTTTGAAGTCTTAAATGATGGAGAAGGTGTTGAAGGGGATAACACATAAATCACATGAACATAATATAGCAAAATCAGCAGGTAACACAGTACATAGAAACAATAAGGACAATGAGAGTATGACCATGAGATAAAAGCTTAGTCCAGTCAAGTGTAATATGCAGTAAGCAAGTAGTCAACAAATGGGATAAGTAGTAGCCTAGGAACAGTAGCAAGGATTGAGGACAGTCAACACAAAAGTGAAAGCATTCCACAATAAAGGAAAGATAGCCCAGTTCCACAAATGACAGGAGATAAGAATCAAGTGGAGACTCCTAGTAGATCATCAAATTCAGTAGATAAGGAGAAGGGGAAAGTTGACAAGGATCAAGTAAGCCATGTTTTGAGAGACAAACTAGATTCTTCTACTGAGAATCAGACAACAAAACCACCAATTGGTTCTACACTACAAGTAACTAACATAACATAGTTGAATGATACTGGATAAATAGTTACTGTTACAGGGTAGGAAAAATTAGAGGATAAAATGGCGGATAAACATGAAGGCAAGGATTTAAATTTCCATTCATTAGAGAAAAATGTGAAAGTAATTACCAAGGTAGGGGATATGTCTCCTAAACATTTTGACAAATGAGGGGTGAAAGCCAAGAAGAAATCAGTTAGAAATCACATTGCTCCTCCAGGAGGAGTTCAAACTAGAAGCAATTTTAATAAATCTAATAATCTATGATGAATGTAGTCATATGGAATATTAGGTCTGTTAATACAATGAAAGCTTTTATAAGATTGATTAAAATGCAGCAACAAAATCATTTTTATTTCATTGGGCTCATGAAACCTTTTCAAACTGCTGACAAAATTGAAGGATTGGAATAGAACATGTTGTGGTGAATATATCTGGTAAAATATGGACTTTTGTGGAGGATATATTTTATTATCAGATCATGGTTGACCATCCTCAACACTTAGCCTTAAAATTACGTGTGAGGTGTGCTCCAGATGAAATGATAGTCTCATTGATTTATGCTAAATTTAGACAGGAGGAAAGAATGGAATTATGAACTTCTTTAGAATATATGGCAACAACAATAATGATACCATGATTAATAGGAGGAGATTTTAATGTGATAATTTTAGAAGAAGAGAAATATGGAGGTCTTCCAGTCACAATTTATGAAGTTTAGGACTTCAGGCGTTGTATATAGAGTTGTGGAGTTACATATTTGAGATTCAAGGGAAGTACACATGGTGGAATGGGCAAAGTGGTGATGATTGTATTTTTAAAAGTCTTGATAGATGTTTGGAAAATCATACTTTGCAAATGAAATACCTGGTATAGAGATCTCTCACCTTATCAGAACTGAATCTGATCATGATCCTTTATTGATATCATATGTTATAGATTCTATACCCGTGAAAAAGCCCTTTAAATTTCTGAATTTTTGGGCAAAACATGATTCTTTCATTGTTAAAGTAAGGATCCAGCGATCAACTAATTTCATGGCAAATCCCTTCATACTTTTTCATCATAAATTAAAAAATATGAAGGCAACATTGACACAATGGAGCAGGCAGACATATGGAAATATATTCCAGGAAATACAAGCTTTGGAGGATGTAATAAAGGTTCATGAAATACAATTTGAGAGCATGCCTACCCCAGCAAACAGAGAAATATTGCATAGAGTTCAAGCTGATTTAAATAGATATCTCCATTTGGAAGAGGAATTTTGGAAACAAAAAGCTGAAATGCAGTGGTTTCAGGATGATGACAAAAATACTAGGTTCTTGTATGCATATTTACAAGAAAGGAGGAAAAAATGACAATTAAAAATAATTCAAGAAGAGGGGAGAAACTGGTTAGAGAAGTCAGAAGATAATTCAAAAGAAGCTATCAGATTTTTTAGGAAACAATTTACAAAGGAAGAAGATCTAACAGATTTTGAAATGATTAACCATGTCCCAAAATTGATCACAGCAGAGCAAAATTTGGAGATTGAGTAGTTGCCTACAAAGAAAGAAGTCAAGAAAATGGTTTTTAAACTGAATGAAGAGAGTGCTGCTGGACCAGATAATTTTACAGGAATGTTTTATCAGTCCTGTTGGGAAATTATTGGAGATGATGTTTACTAATATGGTGAAAGACTTTTTCTGTGATGCTGAGCTTTCCAAGTTCATTACTCATACAAATATGATCTTATTACCAAAGAAGGATATATTTAACACATTTTATGATATGAAACCTATTATCTTGAATAATTTTGTTAATAAAATCTTCTCAAAGCTATTACATGAAAGATTGGTGGACAAATTAGAGAATATAATTTTTTTGATGGTTTGTGAAAGATAGAAACATAGTAGAAAAGATTCTGTTAACTCAGAAAATCATTTCAGATATCAGGTTGAGACCTAAAAATGCTAATGTGGTCATGAAGTTGGATATGGAAAGTGCATATGATAGGTTATCTTGGTTTTTCTTAATAAAAGTGTTGAGAAAACTGGAATTTTCAGAAAGCTAATAGACATGATTTTCAAAATCATAAGCAACAATTGGTATTCAGTTTTGGTGTGTGAAACAAGGTGATCCACTCTCACCTACTTTTTTCATATTTGTTATAGAGGTGTTGTCCAAAACCTTAAATCATCTATATAAAGTGCCACAATTTAAGAGTTTTGAAATGCCTAAATGGAGTTCTAAGATGAATTATCTAGCCTATGTTGATGATATGATCATTTTTGCTTCAGTAGATGTGCAATCTTTGTTACTAGTTATGGAGATCTTGGAGAAGTATGAGAAAACTTCTGGTAAAAAAATCAATAGGGACAAGAGTGGGGTGTATATGCATAAGAATGTACCAGGGGATATCAGTATTACATTGAAAATAATAACTAGTATAATTAGAAAATAGTTCCTATTTGTATATCTGGGTTGTCCTATCTATCACAGCAGGATGAAAAATAATTTTTTGAATGTTATACTAATGACGATTATGAAAAGATTACAGGTCTGGAAAGGAAAGATGTTATCTTTTGGAGGAAGAGCAATTCTGATTAAGCATGTGTTTTCAAAGCATGTCTATGCATTTGCTTTCTGTGGTTAATCCACTAGAAGGAATCATTAAATAGATGCACAAGATGTTTGCTCAATTTTTTGAGCAACACTAACTGGGGGAAGAGTACACTGGGTAGAATGACACAAGATGTGTGTACCAACCAGTGAAGGAGGATTTGGCTTCAGAACACTCCATGATGTTTTTTGGCTTTGTATTGTAAACTATGGTGAAATTTCACAACAAAATCATCATTGTGGAGTGCTTTCTTAAGTAACAAATAATATAAGAAGGAATATAGTGTGATTGTCCCATGAAAATATGGATCACAAATATGAAAGAAAATGCTTCATGCAAGAAATTTAATAGAACATCAGATTTGGTGGCAAATCAAAATAGGAAATTTCCAATTTTGGTATGACAATTGGATTAGAATGGGAGCTCTATATTTTGCATGTGTGCAGAAGACAATGGGATGAAAATATAAAAATATTCATAATGTGGTGGTGAATGGAAGATGAAATAGGGACAAGTTCATAGAGATGCTGCAAGAAGAGATTTTTCAGCACATAACAAGTATTATTATACCTCCTAATGCAGAAAGAGGGATGGACAAACCAGGGTGGTTATTGAATAATAATGAGGACTTTCCAATGAATTCAACATGAGAATATGTCAGATTGAGGGATCAGGAGATGAACAAATATAAGTACATGTGTGAAAGAATTTCCTTTCAATATATTATTTTTTATGGAGGTGTTGGCAATATAAGTTGCCATTGGATGATGTCCTAAGAAGAATGAGTTACAACATGGTGTCCAAATGCTTGTGTTGCTCAAATCCATAGGAGGAGACAATCCAGTATTTGTTCATCAATTCTTTTATAGCTAACAGGACTTGGTCCTACTTTTGTTCATGTGCAGGTATCAATATGGAGGGGCTACAAATTCAGCAATTAATAGTGAAATGGTGGCATGCACTTGTTACTGGGAGATTAAAATAGATATACATTGCAGTGTCAGCTATTATAATATGAGAATTGTGAAAGAGAAGGAATTACATCAAATATGGAGAAACCATCAGGGAATAGAGTGATATATCAGATTTTCTTAACTACGCAAAGACTTGTACAATTGAGAAACCCTTCTCTCAGCAATATACCAAATAGATGGAGTGATTTGATATAGATGATGGAGAGTGTAAGGGCAAAACAAGTAATCTAGAATCCCCCTCCAATAGATTGGTATCTATGCAACACATATGGAGCTTCAAGAGGGAATGTAGAGAGAAGTGCATATGGTTTTTGTGTGAGGGATGAAGAAGGAGATCTCATCTATGATAAGACTGAAGAGATTGGAAATATAACAAATACAGAAGCAAAAATGATGACAATCAATGAAGCTTTAAGATATTGCAAGAAAAAAGGGTCTAAACAAGGTTATAATTCAAACAGATGATACAGAAGATTATAGCAGAAGGTTAAAAACCACCATGGAACATTGTTATTTGGATTGAGGAAGCAAGGGATTTTGCAAGTGACATGGAAGTGAGTTTCACACATATTCTAAGGAAAAGTAACAAGCTTGCAGATGGTTTGGCTAATTAAGCACCGGATAGGGGATCTTTTTAATGTCATAACTTCCAAGACTTGGATATTGACTTGAGAAAACCCTAAATAGTGATAAAATCCAAATATCATATCTTAGGATCAGAGTTCAACATTGAATGGGGGTTTTGCTGAATTATGCACAACATTAGCAAACACAGAGCAGCAATTGAAGATTAAAGTATATTTTGACAGAGATACAAACACAACACCATTCAGAGATATAGATAGAGAGAAAAGCATAAAGTATTGGCAAAGAAGAGGAGGCACCAACAACTCAAATGGCACGTGCAAAATAGTCCAACAAAACCAGGCCCAATCGGACCTGGTCCAAAAAAAAAGACCAATCCAAAATGGATTTAGCTCTCACGTCAACACAAAATATATTATTTACGCTCATTAAATAAAAGGCTCAATCGGCCAAAATTTAATTAAAAATTATTATATTTTTTTATGACTTTTTTAGATAAATATATGCCTTTTAAGTATCATTATTTATCATAAAACTCTTTTAATCATGTGTTTAATGGATGGGGACTCATATATGATATATTAAAGTATTATTATAATATTTAAATTATATGAAGTCCTTTTTATTTATTTTGTTTTATTTTTTTATAGCTTTTTAGACCAAATATTGTCGTTGGTTATATATAACATGTGGATAATTATTGATCATGCATGAACTCGAGCCTAAATGATAATTGTTAATTATTGACGACGGTCGCTTTATGATATACTTATCTACAATCCTTTAGATTTCTACAATTTGGAATTTGGGGTTAAGGTTAGGGTTTGGAGTTTGGTGTTTGAATTTCATTGTTTCTAAAAATAAATTCCCATTGGACTAGTGAAAATTCAACAGTCGCCTTTATTTCTCTAATTTATCATCGATCAAAATGGTTTAAAATTGTCCTAAGCACTCAGTTATTATACAGTAAGATGGTTTATTTCCAGTTTGGCGTATTTTTTATTTATTTCCTCCATTGTCTCTTTTTTTTTATCAAACTCCTCCATTATCTTTCTTGATCAAACTCCTCCATTCTCTTTTCATAAATAAAAGTTTTACAAAAAATTGCATAAAAATAATAGTCTATTAGGGAGTCGGAAGATAATGATCAGATCATCAGGCTCTTTCCTGAGCCTTTGAGAGATTATACACGGAGAATGTGCATTTTCAACCGTTGTATGTCATCTCTAAGACGCATGAAGAGATGCTCCATATCATTTCTCAAGAGGAGTACATCGGGTGATAGGCGTTGACGGCGGTGACAGTGATTGCATCATAGTCGAGCTTGAATCATTCTCGTCAGAACAGGGGATCAATATCTTCATCAGAACCATATTTCTTTGAACCATCCTCAGAAATATAATTATGACGTTGATCATCTTGATGTTCAGCCACACTATGCTCATTTATGGGGTCTGAGTAGGTCTCACTATCAGCTTCTACGGTTCTTTTTCTTTTTCCTTTTCGTCTAACAACTTCTTCACCATATCTTTTTTTTATCTTTATCATTCGCATTAGAACGGATTTGAACCATATCAACAGAATAATAGACTACTTTTCCTCTTCTTCATCTACATCTACGCATTTTATGATCTATATACAAACAATAGAGTGACGTTGATCAACCATGATACAATAACAAGAATAATCGATCAAAAGTCTAGTATAGACCATAATTCATTTACATAAAGCAAAAATAGAAAAAGAAAGACCGGAACAAGCAAAATAAGTATAAATAATACATAAGCAAAAACAAAACAAAAAAGAAAGATCGAAACAAAAAAATACAGGCTAAACTTCTAAAATTTTGAATAAAATAGGAACTTTATGAACACCATGAATCGAAAAAAAAAAACTTCCGGGGCAATATGGAGCTCAAAATGCTCTGAACTAGTTATTAAATTAAAAAAAATACACGGAGACGGTGACTGAACAATATCGAAGCTTGGGGGAGAGGAAGAGTAAGTTAGAAGCTTGAGAGAATTCAAATTTCAGAAAGTGATATGAAGTGAAGCTAGAGAGAGAGAGCTTTGTATATTTTAATATAGGTTAAAGGGACTTAAGTGTATAAGTTAAAACCTCCAAACTTTTAAAAATTATGAAATGTACCTATAGGTGTCTACCGGTTCAATCCGATCAGGACCGGTTGACGGGTACCGGATTGAACCGGTCCGAATTCTTGGACTACCGAGCCTACAGGACCGGCTCTTTATCGGATTTTCGATAGGCCCGTGCGGTTTCGGGTTGAACCGGTCGGACCGGGGCAGATTTGTTTTTTTTTTAATTCCAAAAATGTAAACTAAATTCAAATTAAATATTTTATATAATATAGTTTTATATTTTATATTTTAAAATTTAAAGTTAACTTTGTATTTTATAGTTTATATTATAGTTATACTTTATTAATTTATTAAATTAGAAGACATAAGTTAACAACTAAAAAAACAATAAATAAGAACTAATGATAAGATGTAAACTTTCGAACTTTCATTATTCATAATGCTAAAAAGAGTACATAATGAAGTAATAATAATTTTATTTATATATTATGCATCATTTTAACAAGTTCTTCGTAATTTATATGTTGATGAATTGTTGTTGCTCCATAGCCTCTAAATCTGGAGTATTAATTCAGTTCCGCTTCTGCCGTAACTTGTGCTTCCGCTTTCCAAAATATTGCCGATTTCTTCATCTTCCGCAAATTTAACGTCTTTCAATCCTTGATTTCTTTTTTCTGATCTGATTCAATCTTTTAAGCATACTAACACTTCTAATGTGATTTCGCCTAATGAGTGACGTGTGTCTCTTATTTGATCTCGTGCTTGGCTGAATGCACTTTCAGAAGCCACTGTTGAGATAGACACATTAAGAACATTCCGTGTCATAGCTGCAAGTACCGAAAATTGCCTTTTGTTATTCTTCCACCATTATAAAGGTTGAAAGTTCTTCTTCGACTCCGTTGGCTTTTGTAAATAAAATTGCATCTCATCACAATTTCAATTTGTGGTTGCTTGTGTTGTTGTAAAAGTGCTCCAAATATCTAAAGATTCATTATCATCGTCTTCATCGAATCCTGCAGATGTAGAAACAGAAGCAGAACTAGAAGGAATATTAGTAGCAGAGTTGTTATTATCAAACAATGTAGCATAATATTCATATAATGTAGTTAAATTACTATCAAGTTTACTTATGCAATCAATTGAAGATGAAGTTTCTTCTGGCCCTACTTCCATATAACTATATAAACTAAATATTAAATTATGTAGTCTACTTTTTTAATAGAAGGATTTAAGACTGCACCAATACAATATATATCGGGAATAGGAAAAAAATATTTTTTAAACTTTTTCAAACATAACTGTAACTGCAGTTTTATATTTTTTATTTTATTTTAAACCCCAAAGTAAATATGAAATTTCAGCTATATGAGATAAACTATTACAAACTGTTGGGTAATAACATCCTGAAAATTCAACAGTAGCAGTGTAAAATTTACGTAAAAATTTTAAAAGTTCAGAAATTGATGTCCAGTGTTCGTCGGTTAACATATGAATCATGTTCTTACAATGAGCATCTAAAACATATGTTATGGGGTCTATATACTTATAACATTCTTTTAAAAATAAATAAGATTCCACCGTGTAACAATCTCACTTGACATGAATTTTGGTTTCAAATTAAATTGTTTACATTTTTCTTTAAATTCTATAGTTTTATTTTTTCTATTATTAGCCTGAATAACTCCAACTGCTCCTCGTACAAGAGATAATTCAGTTGCAAATAAATCAAGATCACTTTTAACAATTAAATTATAAATATGACAAGCACAACGAACATGAAATATAGCAGGAAGTGACAGTTCTAATTTCGCTTTTAAATGATCTACATCAACAGTATTATTAGATGCATTATCGAATGATATACAAAATATTTTTTTATAAAGATTACAATTTTTTGCATAAGCACAAATAGTTTCGCTTATATATTTTCCAGTATGACTTTGATCATCGTCATACGGAAAAGCAATAATACGTTTTTTCATTTTAAAATTTTCATCAATCCAATGACAAATAATTGTTAAATAATCATTACCGTTTGCAGCATGCTCAATGTCTGAAGTTAAACTAACTATGCATGGAAGGTTAGCGAATAAATATTACAAATAAATAACATAATCATTATAAAGTCTAAAAATATCGGATCTACAAGTAGTACGAGGAATACCTTTAAATAAAGGATTATATACTCTTTGAATATATGTAATTAAATATGAAGAAGAATCAAAAGAAAAAGGTAAACAACCTCCGACAACCATTTTTGCTAATTCAATGTGATCCTTCTTTGGATCGTACTTAACAAGCCCCCCGTCGACTTCTAAATCAGAGACAGAAAATCAGTGTGTCAGAAGATCTTTTTCTACATGCCTACCTATAGTGCTCGTCCCCCCGTCACCACCTCTCTCTTATGTTTATAAGTTTTTCCACAAATATTACATCTAACTCTATCAGTGCCCTCAATTCTATCATAAAAGTTCCACACTTTACTCATTTTTCTCCTACTCGTTACTTCTGGCGGTAAAGAAGGTCTACCACGAGTAGTACTAACATTGACAGAAGGCACACTCGTAGGTGTAGAAGTTTCAGTTTCAACAATATTCTCTATATGAACATTATCATATTCATTATCTTCTATTCCAAAATCTTCCTGCATTTGATCATAATCTATATTTTGATTAAATGATGAAGTATAATCTTTAGATTTTTTACCCCTTGAAATAGCTTTACCCATTCTCTTTAGCCTATCCATTATAAAATATTTAATTTAAAATTTAATTTAAATAATCATGAAATAAATATGACAATTTAATAAAATAATTAGAGAATGAAACGAGTGTACCAAACTTCGGGATTCAGAATTCAATTGAAAGTCGAAGCTCGAAGTCTTACGTTTTGCTACTTTGAAAATTAATAATAACTTGAGAATTGATAATAGAGAGAATTATAAGAGTATGAGAATTGAGAGAATTGTAGAAATAATTGTGTGATAAAATGAGAAGAATATAGAGTATTTATAGATTTTTAAAGGGTAAAAATGTAATTAATAAAGAATAATAAACAAAAACAAACAAAAAATATATAAGGTCAAACCGTCTAAATGACCGTTGGAACCCCCCCCCCCACAAACGGTAATAGTGTCGTTGGAAGCAACCCTTTTTTTCGGACCTTACCGAATTTTACCACAATCCGTGCGGGTTGGGGGCCAACCAACCCCAACCCGTTAAAGCTTACCAGATCGGACCGGATTCGTTACCGGGTCGACCGGACCGAATTTGTTACCGGATCGACCGGTCCGGTTATCGATTAATCCGGACCGGTAGACTAGTATAAATGTACCCCATGCCCCCTTTTCTAAACTATAATTCAAAAAAATAAATAAAAAATAAATTAAGTGCCTTCCACTAAATTAGAAACTTGGAATGACCTCATTGCCAAGTCTTCTCTAGTCACTTGGCATATCCATCAAAATAAAATTTTCTAAACCCCAATTAATAAGAAATTTAAGATTTCAAGACTAACTTTTAATTTTCATTTTCTTATGTTTATACTTTTATACAAAAAATATACTATAGGTAGGATTTGTGAAGGATTAAAAGGTTGTTTAACTTTACGTGAGCATTTTGGTCTTTTAATTGGTATTTATTCCCGCCTTTATGTTTACTGGGAGGTAGAAAGGTTGTTTGCGGTCCCATTTATATATTAATTTAACTTTAAACTTCTCATTTTATCTTGAATAATTTTTTTATAGCTACACAAATATTAGCATAAATTTTTATAAAATATTTTTTTCTAAAATTTTACGCCAAATCAAATTATATCAATGTAAATTGAACCGGAGGGAGTGTAAAAGAATCTAAATAGAGAGGCAAAAGAAATTAAGTTTACATGTTAGAAAATTGGAGGTACTTAAAGTTAAAATTTAACACCCACCCACATCGACCAACAATATTATTTGATTAGGGGATCTTGTAGAGATTGAAATATACAAAAAAAACTCTGAAACTAACCGTTGTCACCAGCCATTTAAACTATATTTGTAAAAGCTTAGCGTCGATCTTGCTTCCTCTACAAAATCAATCATTGGTTCCTTCATATATATTTTTTGGTGAGAATTTATCATCTCCATGTAAGTTGAGGGCCCCTTCTTTATAGGGGAAATTCCCAAAAGCCAACCCCCCCCCCCTGCACCAGAACCCTTGGCCTGTAAATGCCCCTTCTTTATACTACTCCTACTCTATAAGGTGCTCTTTGGCGTTCCATTCAAACAGTACTTCTCTCTTCTGTTCTCTCCTCCAATATTTTTTCCCACTATCCACATTTTTTTTTCCATAGCCTCTTGCTTGATTAAGACCCCAAAGAAAACGAAAAAATTAAGAAGAGCAATTAAGCTTATATGGCCATAGAGATTGAGAAACGTCCAACAGTTGGTCTGTCAAAAGTTGGCACGTCAGATACTCATGGAGAAGACTCACCTTACTTTGCTGGGTGGAAAGCATATGATGAAAATCCATTTGATGAAGTTTACAACCCATATGGAATTATTCAAATGGGATTAGCCGAAAATCAAGTAAGTCATATGGATACAATGAGTTTAGTGCATTCATTAGGATTTCACAACGTAACTCGTGTTGTTTTTTCTTGGATTATAGATGTCATTTGATTTGCTGGAAGAGTACTTGGAAAAGCACAAAGAGGTAGCTAAATGTGGTAGTGAAATTTCTAGCTTCAAGGAAAATGCTTTGTTCCAAGATTATCATGGACTTCTTTCTTTTAGAAAGGCCATGGCTAGATTTATGGGACAAGTAAGAGGTGGAAGGGCAACATTTGATCCTGATAGAGTTATTATTACAGCTGGTGCCACTGCAGCTAATGAGTTATTAACTTTCATCCTAGCTGATCCTGGTGAGGCTTTGCTTGTTCCAACTCCTTACTATCCCGGGTAAGTACTATACATAATAATCATGTAGTAATTTTTTTCTTTTATATGCCAAAGGAAAAAAGGACACAAGAATCGAACTTACACATTGTTTGTGAAAAACACAATTTATATTAATTACTACTTTCGTCCCAAAAAAAGATTGTTTTGGTTTGACTTAGCACGAAGTTTAAAAAATAAAGATTTTTTTAAGGGAAAAGGGGCATATTTACCTTCCGTCAAAGTTTGATGATAAATATACCTTCTGTTAGTCTAAACTTGTTATATTTGCCCATTTTTAACAGAAATGTCACGCGTACGCCACGTGGACGCCACGTGGAACACATCAGCAGGTGGGACTCACATCACCTCCAAGAACAAGGAGCAACAATGGTGAAATGCAATTTAGGAAGAATTGAGGCACGGGGTTGGGTGTTTATTGTAGAGAATGATGCCACGAACTCAGTGATACTATCCACTGCCGACGTCGATGGCTGAGTTTACCGGAAAATTCGAAAAATCCGCCGGAGTTTTGATTTGGCCGACGTGGTATGTGAGCGAATTGAGAGCGGGGCTTAGTGATTATTGTAATCTTGATCAAGGCGAACTCATCGGTACCAACCACGAGCTTCGATTATTACTCAGTTCGCCGAAAAATCCACGACGGGGTCTAGGGTTCCGCAGCAATGTGATTTGGTCGTCGGACCTGTAGAGGTTGAGTCGACGGACGGCGTTGGTACCAAAATGACCGATGTGATATGGCGGTCACAGTGGTCTATCCCTCCGCCATCGATATTACCTCAGGCGACCGAAATTTGTAAAAAATTGAACAATAGTGAACGAGATTTCGATATGAAATTGATCGCGATTAGGGATGAATCGACGGTGGTGGTTGGTATGAAAATGACGGGCTAGATGAGACGAAGCTAATGGTATAAGTTTCGTCTCCAATGGTGTTCTGTGGTGGCCGAAAAATGTAATTTTCCGACGATTTTACTGTTCACAGCCGGAGAAGAAGAAGTTCTTGGAGGTGATGTGGGTTCCACCTGCTGATGTGTCTTTCACGTGGCGTCCACGTGGCGTACGCGTGACATTCTGTTAAAAATGGGTAAATATAACAAGTTTAGACTAACGAAGGGTATATTTGTCCCCAAACTTCGACGGAGGCAAATATGCCCCTTTTTCTTAAGTTTGAGGGCAAATATGTCATTTTCCCTTTTTTAAAATGTGTGGTCTAAAACAAGTTTTAGATATTTGTGTGGTTGTAAATCATCTCATAAAATTAAATTATTTCTAAATATAGAAATGTGTCAATCTTTTTGGGATATCTAATAAAGAAAGTAGAACAATCTTTTTGGGTTAGATGTGATATTATTTATTTGATAACAACAATAAAATATTTAGTGTAGTTTCACAAGTGGGTCTGGGGAGGATAGTATATACTCAGACATTACTTCTATCTTTGTTAGGCAGAAATGTTGTTTCCAGATTTATTTGATATATTATGCTAAATCGCTTATTTATTTATTTTACAGATTTGATAGAGACTTGAGGTGGAGAACGGGTGTGAATATCATTCAAGTCCATTGTGACAGTTCAAATAATTTCCAAGTGACTCCACAAGCCTTGGAAGAAGCGTACAAGGAAGCAGAATCCAAGAACATCAAAGTGAGAGGGCTTCTTATAACAAACCCCTCAAACCCTTTAGGTTCCACCGTTCAAAGATGTGTTCTTGAGGAAATTCTTGAATTCGTCACAAGGAAAAACATCCATTTTGTGTCTGATGAAATCTACTCAGGTTCCGCCTTTTATTGTTCCGAATTCGTCAGCATTGCTGAAATACTTGAATCAAGAAATTACAAGGATTCAGAGAGGGTGCACATTGTGTACAGCCTCTCCAAAGACCTGGGACTCCCCGGGTTCCGAGTTGGCACAATCTACTCATACAATGACAAGGTTGTGACAACGGCAAGAAGAATGTCGAGTTTCACATTGATTTCTTCCCAGACACAACAGCTCCTGGCTTCCATGTTGTCTGATGAGAAATTCACCAAAAATTACATAAAGACGAATCGCGAAAGGCTGAGGAGGAGATATGAAATGATCATTGGTGGATTGAGGAGTGCTGGGATTGAGTGTTTGAAAGGGAATGCAGGGTTATTTTGCTGGATGAATTTGAGCCCTTTGTTGGAAAAGCCTACAAAGGAATGTGAATTAACAGTGTGGAACACAATATTGCATGAAGTGAAGCTGAATATTTCTCCAGGTTCTTCTTGTCATTGCTCAGAGCCTGGTTGGTTCAGGGTTTGTTTTGCCAACATGAGTGAAAATACGCTACAAAATGCACTCAAAAGAATACATGATTTCATGGAAACAAGGACAATAATACAAAAACACTTAACTCATCATCATCATCATTTCCCAAAATTTTAATTTCCTGGTTTTCCTTTTTTTTTTTTTTGGTTTGGGGTAAAAAAAATCCAGTTGGGACTGCTTCTGGATTATTCTTCGATTATACCCATTCCAAGAATTGTATTTTTTCCTCAGGCATTGTACCTCGGGTTGAATTAAAAGTTATATATATATATATATATATATATATATATATATATATATATATATATATATATGGCATAATATTTCCTACAAAGACAACAATAATATACCAGTGAAATTTCACAATAGGGATCTGAGAGGATAAAGTGTACACAGATATTACTTCATGTTTACAATTAATTAAATTTGGATGTCATAATTATGGTAACTTGTCTAGTTTGTATCTGGTACTCTCCTTAAAAAACATTAATCAAGTGTTTATTTTACTATGTTTTGAACATCCTGACTATTGTACTCCAATAAGTTTAGGAAATTATTACTTAACGATAAGGATAGAATTGAAAAAAATATAGCAATAATTTTTCTCTTAATTTGTTAAAATAAACAAATAATAATAGTTTTAATAAACTGATCAAGTAAAAAGAAACCAAGGGGGTAATGCTTTATGTTTTAGACCAATTAATTCAGTTTAATCAAGAAATAAAATGTGTTTCGTTTTGAGTTCCTTTCCTTGAGCAAAAAAGGCTAGTTACGCAACGATTGACTTTTAAAAAGAAATAAATAATATCTAGTAATTTTTTTGTCGAAAGAAGAACGTTGACCCACAAAGCCCAAAAATACTCAAATATATATATATGGCATAAAAATGACAATTAACCTGCTATCACAAGTTAAAATCTATATAAAAAACTTTGCATTATATGTATATTTTATTTTAATTTATCTTAAAATTCCACACAAAGGATGGAGTAGCAGAAAAGATAACTATAGACAGCATAATGTTATCGTTAATCGTTCACCCGCATCAAGAATTTCTACCGAGTTATACGATATGAAAATGATTTATGCATTTTCTTAAAATATCATTGTTTACATTGTCATGACATAAAGTCAAACTCCTTTACTTACTACTTTTTTTTTTTAAGAAAAATGGATAGTGAAGACGTGGAGGAAATGAAGTTTTGTTTCCTTTTAAATCGATTGACTTCTAAAATTTCTTTATCTACTGTAATACTTAGTTGTAATATTTAGTTGAAAGATTGCATCATTTACTTTGGAGGTCTTGTGTAAACATTCCTCTGACAAATTTTAATATTGTTACTAATTATACAATTACTTGTCAAAAGTTGTTAAAGCTACTCATGGCGTTAATTGTCCAGGTTAGAATGAAAGTTAAATATCTAATGTTTGACATAGACAATTTGAATATCATATCATCATTTTTGTCGCAATCAACTCAATGTGGCATTGATTAGGACTCCTTAATCTAATCATAATGGTTTGTCATCCTCTCAAATTAGCAAAAACAACAGTTGCTACACCAAACCTAATCACATCATTGGATAGGAAATTATCTTAATTGTTCATCGACCAAACTTCTGTTAAGAAAATAAATCACGGGATCAGCATTAGGATTAGAATATCATTATTATTTCAATTCCCTCACTTGAACTATATCTAGTCGGATTTAATTATTTCAAGATTAGGTGATTATCCTTGTTCATTATTATGACGACTTACTTTAATATTACGTAGAACTTAAACGAATACGGTAATTTGACTTTTGGAAGTCATTAGAGTAATCATGCAGGTAAAATGTACCTTTGCATTACTCACAAAAGCTTTTGACTAAATCACTAATTTTTAAATGGAATTAGATGATGAGATGACATTTCAATTTTTCTGAATATTTAAAACGAAATGTTTATAGACGCACACAATGTACGATGTGCGTGTTTGACTGTCTTAACTTCATGCATTCATCACATGCATGTTCAAGATAATAAATGTAGGAGACTTTTTTTTTTTCCTTGTATAGCACAATCGTTCCAATATTTATACCAAGTCAACCATAACATGACATGTGTATTCTATATGTAAAGTATGAATTTTGAGTCTAACTCAACCCCAGAAGTTAGTTTGGTTGGGTGAAGATTGTCTCAGTCCATATAGGAGTCCATGTTCCCATTTCATATCCGATGTGAGACTCTTAATACTCACCGGCACGCCCAGATCTGATTAACTGAAGCGTGTATAATATAATTTGGGAGTCCAACATCGGTGAATAAAGAATTAGAATGAGTTTGACTCTGATACCATGTAAAGAATGAATATTGGACATAACTCAACCCCAAAAGGTAGCTTGTAGGGTGAGGATTGTCCAAGTCCATATAAGGATTTCATGTTCTCATTTCATATCTGATGTGGGACTCTTAACACTCCCCCGCACGCCCAGACCTGGTTAACTAGAGCGTGGATAATATAATTTGGGGGTCCAACATCGGTGAACAAAGAATTGGAATGGACCTGACTCTGATACCATGTAAAATTGTATTAATCTCCCTTGGAGAGCCTTTCTCATTAATATAATATATATACCATAATTATACAATAAAAATATGGTAAATATACATATGTACACGTGCTAACACCCCCCCCCCAGTCTGAGCGAGAGGAGGTCGGACGCTAAGACTGGAAATCGAAGTCAAGGAAGAGCTGTCTAGGAAGGCCCTTTGTAAATATATCTGCATCTCTGTCACGACCCGACCTCGGGTCCGCGACTGTTGCCCTACCTGGGCACCCTTACAGGTATACATCAGAGAATAGTAGCGGAACATACATACATGAACTTAACAAGAAATAAATAATAGGTTAGCCGATAAGGCTACCTTCCTGGATACATATAAATATGTAAAACCAAAAGCAGTTACCTTTTTTTTTTTTTTTTTTTTTTACAAAGCGACCCACAAGATATGACTACAGACCTCTAAGAATTTTCGACATAACAACTGTGACGGGACAGGGCCCCGTCATACCCCTGAATGTACATAAACCTACAACCTCAGGGAGCCGTACCAAAAGACAAAGCCTCCGGAGAAATGGAGTTTTCCAAGAACTGAACAGTGATCTAAGAGTGTGGATCAACAAACTATGTACCTCAACCTGCGGCATGAACGCAGCCCCCCGAAGGAGGTCAATACCAAATATGTACCAAGTATGTGGCGAAAATCATAATGAAATCATAACGATCACATAAAAACTGGAGACATGTATGATAACCAAAATAACAGTACACTGTGTCTTGCCAAAGTGAAAGTAATGAAAGTCAGTTTTACCTTTTAAGGACTATTTCAACCCATGAACAATAGTCACACAGGGCTACGCCCTCAAATATCATAGCGTGCAGTGGAATCCCCATCACGCCGATACCATAAGTGAAAAATATAACCGTATTCTGTGGCATCCCACCTCACCGTCATACACATATACAATGCAATATATATATATATATATATATATATATATATATATATATATATATATATATATATATATATATATATATATATATATATATATATATATATATATATATATATCTCTTGTCAGTGGAATCCCACATCATCATAACAACCTTAAGTGTAACATATAACCACGTGACGCGTGGCATCCCACCTCATCACTGTACAGACACACACAATACATATATATATATATATATCTAAGCCCATGGAATCCTCATCTCGTACATGACTTTATGGAGGCTAATCCATGGGGTAATAGTGCATATAACATGGTCGCCTGCCGGAATCCTCATCGATATAAGCATGGCCATATGGTAATAATCGTATATAACATGCGTGGAATCCTCTCGTCTAATTTTTATGTCTTCATGGGGAGCTAGTCCATGGAGTAATAGTCGTACATAACATGGTCGCATGCCCCGAAATCCCTCATCGTATAAGCATGGCCATGGGTAATAAAATAAGTCCGGGAATCTAACCCGCCTCGGTCGCGTGTCAATCCTCATCGATAAACATGTCGAGGAGTAATAAAAACAATCGGGAATCTATCCGCGTCTGGTCGCGTGCCCCGAATCCCACATCGTATAAGCGTGTCGGATCAATCACAATGGAAGCATACCTGGAAGCCTCGTCGCTTTGTCGATGCGTCCAAGTAAATTCACAACAAAACAATGCCCTCCAACTGAGAGTCACGGCAGCGTAAACATATAATACTTGCACTCAAGGCTGTCACAAGCAAGCATAGGCAAGTTCATAAAATCTTTAGACTTTCATTTTATATACTCAAGGCACTTTTCGTTTCACATAAAAATCCGGGAATTTAACCCAAAGTACTATGTACTTCTTTTCCTTTAAAATGACTCTTTTTCATATAAACTTCCAAGATACTAACAACCGTAGTATCAAGTCATATCTACTTTTCAAGACAAGTCACGATACCTTTTAGAAATACATTTATAGGCTTCTAAATCAAGTGACTTCTTTCTTTTGAAACCTTAAGAAATTGATGCCTTCAAATGAATTTGTCTTTCATTATTTCGAGTCATTTATCATTACTTACATTACTTAGAGTTGTCACGCCCCGACTTTTCCTAAGTCTTTACTTAGGGCGTGATGGCACCTGGACAATTATTTTCCACCAGGAGCACCATTTAACTCTCTTTATTTAGAAATTTAAACTTATATTCAGATACGGAGCTATTAATAAAAATAACAATAAAGAAACTTGTTCATGACTTTATTGAAAATATAACGCGAGCCCATGCTCGTGCAAACATTGTTTCTACATAGACGTACTGACAAATATTATTCTAAGTTGGAAGGGAGCCCATTCCACGCATTTCCGAGACATCGAACCGACATTCTGAACTCGACGAGTACCAAGCCCAAGCAATGGACTTGGTATGACAAGGGTGCGGGACGATCGCTAGCCTTGGCGTGGAGCCTTTCCTCTATCACGCTTTCAAACATGTTAAATAAAGAGTCACTACCATCCAATTTGAGTGAGAACCTTACCTCGCAATTCAAAGTAACACCACAATATTCCAAGTGCAATCACATTATAACGTAATAAGCATATTGCAAAACATATCAGTTACAACATCTTTAAACATGCAACAACTCTTCATAGGAAATTCTCGGTTTAACCAACACTTCATTTTATCTCGTATTACGTTAAGACATTCCTGCATTTCCACATGTTTATTACATTTATATATTTGTGAACGCGTATTCACTTTTCATATTTATATATAGGTGAACATGTATTCATCTTTCATATTTGTTGCGGCGTGCAACCCGATCCATTATATTTACGTATTTGTGAACACGTATTCACTTTACGTTTTGTTGCGGCGTGCAACCCGATCCATTATGTTTACGTATTTGTGAATGTGTATTCACTTTACGTTTTTTTGCGGCGTGCAACCCGATCCATTATATTTACTTATTTGTGAATGTGTATTCACTTTACGTTTTGTTGCGGCGTGCAACCCGATCCATTATATTTACGTATTTGTGAACATATATTCACTTTACGTTTTGTTGCGTCGTGCAACCCGATCCATTATGTTTACGTATTTGTGAACGCGTATTCACTTTACGTTTTGTTGCGGCGTGCAACCCGATCCATTATGTTTACGTATTTGTGAACATATATTCACTTTACGTTTTGTTGCGGCGTGCAACCCGATCCATTATGTTTACGTATTTGTGAACGCGTATTCACTTTACGTTTTGTTGCGGCGTGCAACCCGATCCATTATATTTACGTATTTGTGAACATATATTCACTTTACGTTTTGTTGCTGCGTGCAACCCGATCCATTATGTTTACGTATTTGTGAACGCGTATTCACTTTACGTTTTGTTGCGGCGTGCAACCCGATCCATTATATATTTATATATTTATGTGAACACGTATTCACTTTTCATATTTTTCAGAAGATCAAATAAATACTATTATCTTTTCTAACATTCTGTCATTCATACTTGTAACGATTATAACTTTTAACCATAACTCCAACTAAGGTGTTTCTCAAGCGGAAACTAAGGTAAGACGGGATATTTCACTGTACCAAATTTCATTTAAAACTACTTTGGGTAACTAACACAAATTTATCCTCAAAACAGCCACATGAAATTTATTTCGGCAGAATATTTATTAAACAACACCCAATCTTAGAATAGTCATAACTCCTAATCTGTAAACCCGTTCAAGCCCCATAAAATCTCAAAACGACGAGAACAGAGAGCTACACGTCTCCATGTGAACCATCCTTTCATATTCTGTACCATTTGGTACAGTTTTACACTTTTATTCGCTGCCCTTCCTGAATCTCGATAGATCCGAGGCAGAAACTTTAAACAGCGATAACTATCAATCCGTAAGTCGGATAGACCCCCGTAAGGTCTCAAAATGTCCACAACAAAGAGATATAGAAATTTCATTTAGAAACAATTTTCATATTCCCCACAGATTAGTACAGTTTTACGTTTCAACGTCCTGCCCTTCTGGATTCCGACGAATCCGAGGCAGCAACTTCAAACTACAATAACTCTCAACTCGTAAGTCCGTTTTAATAAATCTTTATATATATCTGTCCGTAACAGAGAGACTTACAACCATGGAAATTTTCATATAATTTTAATAAGTAAAACTCAATAAAACAGTCCGTAATTATGCCTTTCCGAATTTCGACCAAATCTAAGGCAGGAATTTTGAACTATGATAAATTTCAAACCGTACGTCCATTTTACCTCATTTTTGGTTCTATATGATCATATTAGAGAGGTGTACAATTCCTCCGAATTTCATCAAATTCTAACAATTATAACTCAGTGAGAACAGTTCGTAAAGTTCATGACACAACTAGTTGTCTAAACAATCAAAAGTTCAATATTTCTTTTCAACACTCAATTCTTATTCTAACATGTATTGAACTAAAAATAAAGGATGTTACCAAGAATTTCTGAGTGAGAGAACTCACCTTGTAAGTGTGAAAAAAACGATTATCGGTTGCTACAAGTGGTCCTTGCTCCTTAGTGTTCCCTAATTTTCTTGTTCTCCTTCCTCCCTTGATATTTTCTTGATTTTTTCCTTCTTGTTCACTTGTTTTTTTCTGATTTTCTAACCTTTATGTTATGTCCTTTGTTTGTGTGTAAATACAATGTATAAATGAAGGAGTTTTCTATAACTTATGGGAGGTGAAAAACCAAAAGATTGAAGGGAAATGAAAAGGGGGGGAAGGGTAAGGGAAGGACGTGCATCTACAATCTGCATGCATCTTCATTTTTTTTTTTCTTTTGTTTTTTTGTTTTTGTTTTCTTATTTTTCATTTTATCTATCTATTTTATCCAACTTTAACACCAACTCTATCCCATGCAATTTATTCTTTATTTTCTTCTATATATATATATATTTATTAACCCAACCACAACTATATATTATTATTATTTTTTTTTCCGGATTTTACATTCTCTCCTCCTTAAGCAACATTCGTCCTCGAATGTGAATAAGACCGTAACATAATCACATAGACCCAATAATGTTTATTGTTATTGTAACAAATTTGGGGCTTCACAAGAGTAAACCACTCTTATAATCTTTCCATAAAGCTATTATAATCAACTTCCCATAAAGTCGTTATACTAACTATATACTTTAGGCAAATACATTCTTTTTATAACCAAAAGACTTATACTTTCGAAAACCAAGTATCGCATACTTTCAAAATACTTCAAGTCTCTTATCTTTTAGAAATCAAGTTTCTTACTTTAGAAGTCAAGTCTTCTTATCTTTTAGAATGTCAAGTAATCAATACTTTCCAAATCAATTATTCTATACTTTTAAATCAATTCATTTCTTCCTTTAAGAATCAAGTCCCATAACTTGAAAAAAATAAAGTCTCTTAACCTTTTAAGAATTCTTAGTTCATAGTCTTAACACTTCATAACGTAAATTCTTTAAGTTAAGCAACATATGTCTTATGTGTGTGAGTATGTTATACTTGTTTATAACGATCTTATTAAAGCAGCCATGATCTAGAAAATGTAATACAGTTTTGTCTAATCTTAGCTTCTATGCAGATGGAGAATTCTACTCATTTTAATATAATCAATTGTCATTACATTTTCCTTTATTAACGCTGCAATGGCTTGTTCGATACTTATTCTCATTCGTGCCGTAAATTAGCCAAATCAACTTGGCTCCAAATACCTCCTAACGACTCTTATCAACATCCCCCATAAGACTTGGTAAGAACTTAGGATAACTTAGACATAACTTTTACATAGAGTAAATCACATACATACCTCTTAACTTCTAAGAGTAGAAGGGAACATGAAATAATACCACATGTATATTCCATACATAGAATCATGCCAAAGGAAGGAAGAGGTTCACATACCTCGCGACGATTATCGACAAGTAACAAAATGCTCCAAAGTACTTCAACCTTGAGCTATTCCATCCTTTAAGTAGAATACGCTACTCGTAGTACTTCAACATATATTAATCATAACATGTCTATCAACTCCTCACTTCAAACGTAGAATATTCTAAGTGTAAAGTCACTAAATTCTACGGAAAATCGGACAGCTCTTCCTTTGTTTCTACATACTTTTCCACCTTTTTCAAGGCCCGAAAATCAATAACCAAACGCCACATTTAAGGCCCAACAATTCAGCAAATACAAAGGGAATTACACGCCTTAACATGACGTGTAAAATTCCGCCCCATAATTAATATAAAACTGTCCAACAAGTCAAGCCATTCTCGGCTTCCATCTATATCAACAACAATGTCAATTTTCCGTTCAATTCCTTTTTAATCCAAGTTGTTATTCCAACATGTTATATACATAATAACAATTACAACAACTATAACTCCTTTCTTCCTTAACACGCGACGATTGTAACTAACAATTATATTGATTACACCATAAATGGCTAACTTGTCCATTTTCGGTTTTCAACATGTCGACATGATTCAAATCTTTTCAAACTTCATTCTATATACCTCATGCTCATTTCTTAACTACTATAACATGTAATCTTCAATTACATTAAGAAGATGAAGATTTTACCTCAATAATCCCTAATAAAGTCCAAGCGTAAAAGTCGATTTTTGGCAACTTTTAGCTCCTCTTCTTGTGTTCCAATACGCTCCAAGCACTCCTTAGAAGCTCATGAAGAACTCCTCTTCAAGTTCCATCTTCAAAGTTGAAGAACACCTTAGGGTTTCGCCTTGCGACTAACGTAAAAACGTCGTTTTTCCGAGATCTTTCTATTGAGATATCCTTACAATACCCCTAGGAACCTTGGGTTAAAGTCTTGTGAATTATGGAACAAGATTGCAAAATTTTCCTCCTAATTTTTCTCCTAAGCCGAGAGCTTCACAATAAGAACACAAGTTCTTGATTTAATTCTAAGTGTTGGAAGACTTGTCTTGCTACTAGTGTGCTTATATAACACATTAGAGGGTCTAGATTATAACACTTGTTAGGTTTGGATGAAAGAGATCAAGCCAAGTGGCCCTTGGACTTAGTCAACAATATCAAGCTCTTTAATTAGCAAGACTTGGTCATCTTAACATTGGCCAAATGACCATTTTGCCCTTGGAATATTCGAACAAGCCTAAGTAGGGGGTGACACGTGTCTCCCTCCCATTCGTCCATAAAATTTCGTAACCCTCGTGGGCCCCACAAAAAGCAAAATTCCTCGGGTGGGCCCCACGTGACCAAATCCGTAAAAATAAATTTCCATAATGATAATAAGTTCCATACTCTTCAAATAGTGCATTTTTAGAACCTAATTCTCATCAACGAACATTTTTCCTTTCCGACGTTCGGAAGATTTTCCGTCGGAAAAACAATTCTTCCTTTCGTACCCTTTTCAAGTTTTGTGTTCTCGCGTCCATTCTCTTATTCATGTCCTGGAATTTCGGGTTGTAACAATCTCATAAGAGTAAGGCACGTGTAATACTCTGACATGATCGAGAGCAACCTTCTCACGAACAAAGTGGATGTTCATCTCAATATGTTTGGTTCACTGATGTTTAACAGGATTATGAGATAGATAGATGGTGGACATGTTATCATAATAAACCAAAGACGCCTTACGCAACAGACAATGAAGCTCTAAAAGAAGGTTTCTGAGCTAATAAATCTCAGCAACAATATTAGCAACGCCTCTATACTCTGCTTCTGCACTCGGACGGGATAAAGTAGCTTGCCACTTGACAGTCCAAGAAATTAGATTATCCCCTAAGAACACACAGTAGCCGGAGGTGGAGCATCCCGTGTCCGGACAACCTGCCCAATCAACATCCTTATATAATAACAACCTTGTCGGTGCTGGAGGGTATAGATGCAATCCATGATCAATCGTGTCCTTAACATATCGAATGATACACTTAAGGGAAGTAAAATGAGGCTCCATATGGGCATGCATGAATAAACATATATGCTGAATAGCATAAGCAATGTCAGGTCTGGTGAAAGTAAGATATTGTAGCGCACCTGCAAACCTCATGTAGAGTGTGGGATCGGACACTGGATTACCATCCACAGTACTAAGCTTTAATTTAGAATTAACCGGTGTGGACATGATCTTGCAGTTCACCATTTTGGTCCCCTACACATCTCTTCTACATACTTTCAACGACATAAAAACATAGTATATGCATAACGAGTCACTAATATCCCCAAAAAAATAGCTCAACATCTCCAAGTCGGTCATGGCAAATTCAATCTTTAGTAATGCAATAATCTTATTTTTCAACAAATCAGAGGAGGCCGTAAGCATGATATCATCCATGTACAATAATAAATATGCAATGCTACTACCTCTATGAAAAATAAATAGATAATTATCACATTTATTGTATACAAACCCAATCTGCATGATATAATGTGCAAAATGATCATATCATGCTCTATGAGCATGTTTCAAGCCATAAAGTTATTTACGGAGACGACATACATACTAAGGGACTGTAGGATGGACAAAACCAGACGATTGGTGAATGTAAATAGTTTCTTTTAAATTCCCATGTAGAAAATCATTTTTTACATCAACCTGATGAATCGGCCAGTGATGACTCATAGTAATACTCATAATTGTGTGAATAATGGCCGGTTTAACAACAAGACTAAATGTCTCACCACAATTAATGCCCTCATGTTGATTTGTACCATTAGCCACAAGTCTGACCTTATACCTCTCTAGCTCACCATTTTCTATGTACTTGTGACGAAAAAGTCACATGCAATGGATCACATTCACCCCCTCTGGTCGATCAACCAAATCCCAAGTATGTTATTTTGTTAAAACATTAAACTCCACACGCATGACCGCATTTTAGTTCGGGTCCATTTTGGCTAATTTTAGGCTTTTGGAAATGATGGAAATGGTTTGGGTGGACAAGTTAAATTGGACTTTGGATTTGAAAATCTCGTGTTGGGTAGAGGTTTCCATTCGGTGTGAGGGTGTTGGATGGGTAAGGGTGTTTGGCGTCGGGTTGATAGTGGATGGTGGGGTCAAAATCAGGTTCAGGTTTTAGGTCCGGTACATGGAGGTTGGTTGGGTAATCGGAACAGTGTCGGACGGTGTGGAGTCGATCTGGGATGTTTGAGGTTGTTTTTGGTTTCTAGGTGTGGTGTGGTGGTTGTTTTCGGTGTATCGGTACTGGTGGGGGCTGGTAAAGTTGGGAAGGGTATCGGTGGGGTTAGGGTTTCTGTAATAGGGTCGGCCTATTGTTTGTTGGTGATTAGAGTGACGATGGCTTAAGGGTGAGATTTTGGAGGTGACGGTGTCAGTGACTGGGTGGAGTAGACTGGTATAGTGTCGGGGTTCTGCCGGCTGAAAACCATTCTAAATCGTTATATGGTTTATGTAAGTCTTCGCTCTTTTGCTTTACTTTTCACATTGAGGACAATGTGTTGAATAAGTTTTGGGGAGAGTCTTACTGTTTTGTGTTAGTAGTTTTAAATTGTTTGTATTTAATTGTTTGTTTATTGTTCGTGTCTTTGTTTTAGTGTCTTGTGTCAATGAATCAAGTTAAAAATAATATCCCACGAGATTGAGTGAATGCATGTGATAAAATTGGATGTTATTGATAGCCATGAAATGCATAAATGTGTGTTCTTAAGTTGGATAGTGTTTGAGATTGCTTTCGGTTATTAATAATGATGAAAACTGATCATGATGGTTAACTTTCTTGTACTCAAATATCGGGTTATGCATGATTGAATTTTGGTTTGAGGATAGATGGTGGAAATTTTTAGAACTTGTTTGCTT